>OY977951.1:11695000-14095000 GCA_963854355.1 Epinotia brunnichana
AAAAGAGAAAGTATATGTATATGTACTTTAAATCCCGTCTCCGATAAGCTTGGCATGGACGGTACACTAGTTGATTCGACTAAATTAGAGCAGATTATTGAAGTTTTACACCTTCCGAAATCGTTATAAGTATATATCCAGAACACTGGGTTAATAATTTTTGTCCGGAGCTTTCAATAAGTCTGTTGATAAAATTATCTTATTTAGGACCAGACTTCGGATACAGAGCAAAATTTGTCAATTTGTCTGGGCTACAGTGTAGCCATGATCTCTGAGGCCTGAAAAATAATTCAGTAAAAGTGCAGCCGATCTTCTTGATACGCCACATAAGTTATTGAAGTAAGATTGTTGTGTTTAGGTAATTATCTAAATTCCTCGCATTCCAAACCTATTTATTCAGTGGTTTGAGAGGCAGTGGTATGCACAAACACATTGAAGGTATTCTTGAATGTATCCGTTCGAAGGTATCATAGTGACCCAAAAAGTAGCTGATAGCGGTCATTGCAGATTTATGAACAGAAATAATAATTCGTACTGAATGCGGTACGCGAACACATTCGACAGAAAAAGTGCGCATGGGACGAGGTACCTGGCTGTTGATCTTGTACCTGACACGCCATGACGGCCATTTAGTCATTCAGGCGTGTATGCGTGCGGTAATAAGTGAGCTGGCGTGTGACGCTCGGAGGAGTCTTCTCTGCTCCGACCAGCCTGGTGTCGTCACGTCCCACCCGGCGGGCGGATAGTGGCCGTGTCACTCAGGAACGCCTGCACATTGTGAACCTTCATCGGCTCCGCTACGGCTTGCCTCTTCAGGTCTGCCCAACAGAAGAGACTGCCCCACTTGCGCGTCATCATGCTGAAGAGGCCCAGCGTGGAGGCGTGATGTGGAGCGCGGAGCAGGAGTCTGGAAGGTGGGTGTAGGTCATTCCGTAACACCGATATCTGTTGGTGACGTCGTGACAGTAGGCGCTCGAAACCTGCGAGTCGATCGAGAAGTATCGCCACAAAGTGTGTGTGTGTGGGGTCGATGGGCGAGACACCCCAGCGGACGAACATTTCTTGCCGGTGGTTTCTGGGCGCTACTGACCTGGCAAGTAGTATGGGACCAGTGTTTCCCGTAGATAGTTATTTCCTGCCAGCAGTCTGCAGCAGGGAAAGGCATCCATGCTACCACACACCGGTTGTCAGTTAGTAACACGACAATATAGTTAGTCTTTCTCACTTACGGTTAAATGCGGGTCTGCTATGCCGGTCAACTACGGTATCTTGTACAGTAGAAGGGAGACGAGGGGGGTGCATTGCGCTCCTCGTAGTCTTGCAGGTATAGTCGGAGAGTGTGGCAATGCAACCTTCCTCCGTGTGTCGTAAAGATTGCAAAATTGAGACGATCCCCTCCAGTATGAGACCGTCTAACACGAGACAGGCATATATCGCGCCGTATGGTGTTTACCTTTTCCGACGGGTACGACAGGTCGGTTTGCTTGGGGGCAAAAAACAAAGGAATCGTTCTTCCCATGGCTACTAGTTAAGGGCTTGCTAGCCAGTATATAAAGTTTTTATGGCATACTATTATAAAAACAGGAGGCGTTTATACGGCGGAGTAGGAATCCTACCAAGCACTTGAACTTTATGTCCCTTAATTTAGGCAATGTCTACTCAAAGACATGGACCATAAGTCCCGTGTTTTATTAGTAATCAGTTCGATAAGTTTGTATCATATCAAGGACGTCATCCATATAGACAGTTACCAGAAGACCCTGGGACAACAAGAAAAGCAAATGGCTGTAATTTCTTTGAAATAGTCACGAATAATTTATAAGTACATGCACTTGAAGAGATTTTATGTGTCACGGCTGTATCGGGATATGGCAGTGTACAAACTTGTGCATTAGAGAAGTCCATAGATAGCATAACACGATCAATAGGGTTTTTGAACAAAATAAAATCGTTACTGATCTGAAATCTAAGACGATTTTCGGTGCCTTCAAGTCTATGCTAAACTGTTTCGGTAAGACATTCACGGAAGTCATTATCTATAGTGGCTTATCCGAATTGAGGTATTTATTTCCGATCCCTTCTCCTTGAGCGCGGAATCTCGGGCTCGCTTCGGAGCGGCAAGTGGTTTTGTCCCAATTTTTGTTTATTAGGCCTCTGCGAAAGGTTTGTCTTTATAGAGCAGAACCTGAGCGGGACAGCGAGAGCGAGCTAAGAGACGATGTGAAATCTGTTTGCCTACCTTGCCGATGCCGTCCATTCTCCACCTGTTCCAGGATTGTTTGACGGGGTTGAGAAATATATATTCAGAGGTCGGAGACCCCATCTTACTTTTTAACGAATCTCATATCGAGTCCTCCGACCGCACGGTACGTTTTTCCGAGACAAACTGCGGGACCTTGTAATTTGATTGACTACCAAGTAGATTAGAGCCTGCGGCGTACTGGACCAATTGGATATAATTGAGAACTTAGGGCTTCATTCTGAGTGTTAGGTTGTACCCCGCCACTCTACAGCTACTGGGTCGCTCGCTCGCGCAAGAACGCCGGGGAAGTCACGCAGCTTCTTGTTGATTACCTCTGTGAAGCCCAGAGACGTAAGTAGTTCTCCTGTATCGATGTAGCGGCGCCGTCTTCCACTCCGGACGGTGGGCGTTACCATCGTGGCGGGCAGCGCCAGAGTAGCGTGGCAGACAGCGCGGCATTGGCGAACAGCGCCAGCGTGGCGGACAGTGTTACCGTGGCGGATAGCACCGCCATGGCGGACAGCGCCAGCATATCGGGCAGCGCCAGCAGTGGCGGGCAGCGCCAGCAGTGGCGGGCAGCGCCAGCAGTAGCGGGCAGCGCCAGCAGTGGCGGGCAGCGCCAGCAGTGGCGGGCAGCGCCAGCAGTGGCGGGTAGCGCCAGTATATCGGGCAGCGCCAGCAGTGGCGGGCAGCGCCAGCAGTGGCGGGCAGCGCCATCATGCCGGACAGCGCCAGCCGTGGCGGGCAACGCCAGCAGTGGCGGGCAGCGCCAGCAGTGGCGGGCAGCGCCAGCAGTGGCGGGCAGCGCCAGCAGTGGTGGGCAGCGCCAGCAGTGGCGGGCAGCGCCAGCAGTGGCGGGCAGCGCCAGCAGTGGCGGGCAGCGCCAGCAGTGGCGGGCAGCGCCAGCAGTGGTGGGCAGCGCCAGCAGTGGCGGGCAGCGCCAGCAGTGGTGGGCAGCGCCAGCAGTGGCGGGCAGCGCCAGCAGTGGTGGGCAGCGCCAGCAGTGGCGGACAGCGCAAGCGAGGGGGACAGCTTCAGCGTGGCGTACAGCACCGCCGTGGTAGAGAGCACCAGCGAGGCGGACAGCGCCCATATAACGGGCAACGCCACCGTGGCGGACAGCGCCAGCGTAACGGACAGATTCAGCGTGGCGTACGGCACCGTTGTGGCCGGCAGCGCTAGCGTGGCCTACAGCACCGAGGTGGCGGGTAGCGCCAGCGTGGTGTACAGCATCGCCGTGGTAGATAGCGCCAGCGTGGCGTACTGCATCATTGTGGCGAGCGTCCGGCGTAGTGGACAGCATCGCCGTGGCGGGCTGCGCCAGCATGGCAGACAGCACCGCCGTGGTAGATAGCGCCCGCGAGGCAGGCCATGGCGGGCAACGCCTCCGTGGTGGACGGCACCACCGTGGCGACAGAGCCAGCGGCGGGCAGCGCCATCGCGATTGGCGTCGCCATCGTGGCGGACGGCCCATGGTAGGAGGTGGCGCCATTGAGGCGGACGGCACCAGATAAGGGGTGGCGCCATTGAGGCGGACGGCACCAGAGTAAGAAGGTCGTTGCCGGTGGCGGCATCGTGCCGGATAGCACTATTACAGCATAACAATTGGCTCCACCACAGAAGCAAGCGCCGTCGCGGCGGGAGCGCCGTCGCGGCGGGGGCGCCGCCGCGTGGCGCGCGGGGGCCAAAACGTGGCGCGCGGGGACCAGCACGTGGCGCGCGGGAGCCCCATAGCACGCGCGGGGGCCAAAACGTGGCGCGCGGGGACCAGCACGTGGCGCGCGGGAGCCCCATAGCGCGCGCGGGGGCCAAAACGTGGCGCGCGGGGGCCGGCGGCCTGCCCCGCCGCGCCGACGGCGGCACACGGGGCACCTAGGATATTGTTATGTAACTGACTCACCGATCGATTCGAAAGATATTCAAACCTCCATTCCGGGCCCGACAATGTGATCGACGAGCGCACGCGCCCACGAAGGCGAGACTCGCGGCCGCTTTCGGGCTCCGATGCCATCCATCCTCCGCATGATGGCGAAGCGCGTTCATTCTCCTTCGACGTGGAGCGACTCTCGTTGCTCAAGATGCGATTCCAAAGCACTCGCGAACAACGAAGTAAAAAATTTACAAAAGAGGGTAGTCCGATAGAAAAGATATCACTCGCGATTCGCTTTCCATAACTTTTATACTATTTAGGACTCCCTCTATGCAAAATAATACTATCTGATGTTAAAAATCGAGATTTAAGATTCCTTGTTGCAAAAATAGCTACGGTACGTCCGATCTGTACGGCAGACGACGCAACAATGAGGAAGCCAAGATGGCGGCGGGCGCGCGGGCGCTGGCTGGCTGGTTTGACAGGAGGGGAGGCGGATGTGACGTCACAGCGATGACGTGGAGTGACAGTTTGACGCAAACGGCTACGTTCGAACGTGCGCAGTGGCGCCCTCTCAAGTTCAAGGAATACTGGACGTCGAACGGAACACATAATACTCTATTGACCAAATACCGTAAGCACCACCCGCGGAGCTGCTCCCAGAGGCTGACTCTACCGAAAGCAGAAGGTGGAAGAGGCTTAATAGATATTAAAAATCTCCACAACAAACAGGTAAGTATAATTAGAAAGTTTTTTTACAACCAATCTTCTCGGTCCCAAATGCACGAGGCTGTTGTAAGCGCTGATCGAAAATTTACTCCGCTAAATTTTAATGACGATACAAAACAAAAGAATGAATCGATCACAGAGCCTCAACAAAAACAAGAAGCATGGATACAAAAGGCGCTCCACGGCAGACACCGACTGGATCTGACTAATCCCAACGTTGACAAGCTGGCATCTAACATGTAATCTAAATAATGTAACAAAAATATATCATCAGCGATCGTAACTTAACTACTGACTTATGTCGACGCTGCCATGGTGCCTTAGAGACAATACAACATATAACAGGAGCGTGCCGATCCATAACCCAGACAGATTATAAACACCGTCATGACCAAGTAGCAGCCATCATCCACCAATACCTTGCATTTAAACACCGCCTTATTGAAAACAGAACCCCTTACTATAAATATACACCGAAAATTGTTTAAGAGTCATCCAATCACAAACTATACTGGGACATAACTATAATCACCGACAAAACCGTGCATTACAATAGACCTGACATTATACTTCACGACAAACCTGCAAAAACTGTGTATCTGATTGACGTAGCCATACCCAATACCCACAATCTAGCGTCTACTCACACTGAAAAGATCAGCAAGTACACTGACTTGTCCGTAGAAATAAAAAACCAATGGCGAGTAAATACGGTGAAGACTATTCCAATCGTAATTTCATCTACAGGTGTTATTCCACGCACCCTCCACACCAGCCTTAAAACCCTCGGTGTCCATCCACTTACATACATCCTCCTACAAAAAGCTGTAATTATGAACACATGCAGAATAGTACGCAAGTTTTTAGCTTTAGAACAACATTAGGTAGTCCTTAGGTAACATACCTACCTTCTATATTCGTTTGGCCAAAAACCCGCGGGTACGGAAGTAAAATACCCTCCTTTGGAGAGAAAAACAAATAAAAACAAAAACATAATAATAATAATAATACCGACGTACCCGTGAATGGGTTCTAGCAGGTGTACTACATGACATTAAACTTCGTCTCCAAAGGGCCTCTACGTGTTGGATCTATATCCCCACGCACGCCTTCCAAATGACCGGGGTTCGCTCCGTTAATTTAAATCGGAGATACATAATAATAATAATATTCTGTGTAAACGTTGTTATTTTACCGAAAAAATAAAAAAACATTTTTTCGTAATTTTAACGTGTGATAAAACTACAGCGCTTCCGTGCTTTGGAAGGCACGTTAAGCAGTTGACCCCGGTTGCTGTCTATGACAGTAGTCTCTCGGCGTCAAAAAAATCGCACATTTCGAAAATTTCGTTTTGAGCGAAAATTGCTCTTACAGAATGTAATGTACCCCATGACTATGGGGTCTTATTTGAAAGGTAATGAAACCTTCTATCGGAAAATGATAATTGAAAATCAACCCCGTAAGGAAAAAAAAGGAAAAAAACAGGAAAAAGGAAAAATCGTTTATTTAACAAAAATTACAAAAAAATAAAACACAACAATAACAATAAAATAAAGCTTAAAACTAAACTTAAAACCTAGTGTTGCCTCCTCTAGCCCTCCGAAGCTCTTCCATGCGGTCGGTCATGGACCTGATCAGCGTCACGATGTTCTCTTGAGGAATGTTGTTCCACTCCTCAATGACAGCATCATGAAGCTCATCAAGTGTGGCAGGAGGAGGATCACGCGATCGTACCCGCCTTTTCAGCTGGTCCCAGAGGTGCTCGATGGGATTTAAGTCGGGACTCCTTGCTGGCCAGTCCATAACGTTGATACCAGCAGCATGCAGGTAGTCCCGAACGATCAACGCTGTATGGCTGCGGGCGTTATCGTGCATAAATTGGAACCCAGGTCCAATTACATCAGCATATGGGACCACATGTGGATCCAGGATCTCCGCAATGTACCGTTGAGCAGTCAGGGGTCCCTGGCCACGGCCACCTCCAGTCCGGGAAACGCAAACAAGTTCGGTTTTCCCGTCGACGGTAATGCCGCCCCAGAACATACAGGATCCACCCCCGTATCTGACGGTTTCTACGGTGCAGGCTTCTGTATACCGCTCCCCCTGCCTCCTGTACACCCTTCTGTGTCTATCGTTGGTGTAAAGGCACACTCTCGTCTCGTCAGAAAAGAGGACATTCCTCCATTGGGTGAACGTCCAATTCTCATGGCTAGTGCGAAATCCTCTTCTGGCATTCCGGTGCTGCGCAGTCAACTGGGGGCCCGTAGCGGCCCTGCGGGGCATCAAGTTCCTCTCCCGTAGTCTTCGTCTGATCGTGGAGACGCTCACCGACGTTCTGCGAGCTGCTCGAAGCTGTTGCTGGAGCTCAACAGCGTTGAAAAAACGATTCCGCAAGGAAGTCGTCACAATGTACCGGTCGTCTGAACCGGAAGTACAGCGTCGCCTCCCGGATCCATGCCTTCTGATGTAGCCACCAGTCTCCTCGAACCGCTGGAACACTCGACGCACTCGAAAACGGCTGATATTCAGACGCCGAGCAACTTCAGTCTGTCGTAGTCCAGTTTCCAGTAGTGCAATCACTTGAGCGGCTTCTTCTGGCGTGGTATCCATTTTTTAATGTTTTTTTCTTGCTGTAGCTCTTCAGGTGTGATCTCAGTGACGTCTGGATAGCGAATGACCCTTAATCGATCTTTACCCCCCCTTTTATACCCGTCCATGGGTGCCCAATTAGTGACCCACTAAAACGCGTACTCGGGACTTTTGATTTAAAATGCGTTTTTTTTATGGTCATTGTTTTTACAAAAACAAACACCCACTCATTTAAAAGGTTGTTGATTGAGCTTTAAAATGATATACATATTAATGGGGTACAGTACATTCCGTAAGAGCTATATTCGCTCGAAACTAAATTTTCGAAATGTGCGATTTTTTTGACGCCGAGAATACAACCGTATTTTTTTCTTTTGTATGATATCTCTACGTATATCCGCATAGATTGAGTGAAATATATTCGAAATTTAAGTCCCATGCAAGTTCCCCATTTAAAGGACATAACTTACGATTACCGACGGCTTGAAATTACCCAGCCTTAATTTAACCTTCACCATTCACTTGGTATCATTAATTCATTGATGATTATAATATATATCGTTGCCGATGTTTTGATTATGAATATACCGCAGACACTAGTAGCTAACAGAGTTAAGTAAATCGACGGGCATGGGCATGGTATAAGCACGTTATATAGCACGTTCCTACACGTGTTACGTGTTGCTCGTTGGTTTACTTAACTTTGTTAATATTGCTTCCATGCTTTCAGTCGCACAATCTGCTTTTTGGTCTCTTTAACGTCGTGTAAAGTTATTATGAGTTGCTCGCAAAGTTGTCGACAGCTAGGTTAGGTTAGGTTAGGTTTTGTTGCACTTTTATTTATGTATAGAATTGCACAAATAAATTATTTTCTTTCTTTCTTTAATAAAATAATAATAAAGCAGATAATAATGTACTTGTGCTTGTGTGCACGACAAAGAGAAAAACCACTACAGCAAACATATAAAACACTAATAGCCCGCGCGGATCCGCCCGCGTATTGCGAAGAACGCAGGTAAACCCGCGGGGTAAAATATAGCCTCTAACTATCCAGAAAGTCCATTTTACACGCAGGTGAAAGAATTTTTGAAATTGGATATTATGTGGTTCCGGAGATTACACAAAACATACAAACTCACATAGCTACAATCTCACAGACTTTTCCTCTTTATAATTTTTATGCTGCCCTGCGGGCTTATTATTATTATTATTAGCCTATTATTGCCTACGACTGCATATTTATTTATGAAGTGCGGGCGTGTCTTTGTGACACAAAGGCCTTTTCCAGCTTCTTCCACTCTTCTCTATTTATCGCTGTGCGGTACCATAGAGGGCCCGCTATCTTTTTAATGTCGTCAGACCATCGTTTTCTTTGTCTTCCTCTTTTTCTTTTTGTTTGGTATCTAGGAGTCCAATTTGTTTTTGTTTTCTCTGAGAGAGAGAGAGGCGGGGTCCTCTTAATAATATTAGTAGGCATAAAAGCACAAAGGTTATCAGGCAATGACAGGGGGTCTGTCAACAAGAGAATATTTAATTTACTTTTTAACCCCCGACGCAATAAGAGGGGTTTTATAAGTTTGGCGTCTGTCTGTCTGTCTGTGGCATCGTAACTCCTAAGCGAATGGCCGATTTGAATGCGGTTTTTTTGTCCCAAAGCTGACGTGATCGACATGGTTCTTAGCTACGTTTCATAAAAATCGGTTCAGCCATTTCCAAGATATTGAACTTTGAAATGAAAATATGGGGGGTTTTTCAACTTTTCTAAGTTTTTAATAAATAATATTCAATTCTGGAGCTCAATGTGACATATTCGTTTCGTATTCCTAATTGACGTGTAGGGGGGCAATGGTTACTCGCGTCCGCAGGAAGATTTACCCTCAGTTTCCCTGCGCGTGTCCCCCGGGTGGTGCTAAAGAGTAATCAACTTCTGGCTGCTGCACTGCTTTTTCTAATAGCCTCGTAGCAACATACAGTTCTAACCCACGATGGTCTTTATATAACTTTGTAAAGAACTGTACCCATACCATACGAATAACTAAATTGACGTGTGTTAAGCACGAAAAGCTGACGTGTCCTGACACGTAGAGCAAGCCGAAATCATACGAATTTCGGTTGCATCCTTAGCAGTAATTTAAAATTAACTGTATTAATGTTTTCGATTTTAAAGTTCGCTTATACCTTGTTAATTATAAAATATCTCAGAAGATTGTTTTAGGTATCAAAAGTGTGAAAAATGTGAATATTACAGTATCTGTTTATTGTTGATGTACGAAAATTGATACAAATACATGTCTTAATATGTGCATTCTACCCAAACAATTAAAATTGAATTATAATTCATAGTTTATTTTTTAAAATTGTTTTTGTGTTTCGGGTAACCCGGATAAAGCCAAACTTTGCGATTCGTTTTTAAATAAACTAGAAGAGATTGATATCACTTCTAGTTTATTTTTTTAGTTTTACTTTCAGTCTACTGATTTAAATAACAAAAGCTATTCAATTCTGTAAAAAAAACTAGATGAGACAAAAACAGGGTTCATAAAACACTGTGCGACATAGGCAAAGTCAAATCAAAGTTGTGAATAAGAAACTATGTATCTTTTTTCCTATATTATAAGCGGGAAGACACAAACCGTAACACAATATGTACGTAAACAATAGTAGGTACAATAATACCTACATACTCTAACTATGGCATATCGAATAAAAGCAACGTGCACTGTCCTGAGTATGCTCTCAGTAAGTATGATGTGACAAGGTAGGTACAGTCGCCATCACATACATCGGAGCAAACAAGCAGCTCACAAACATCGGAACACACCTCTATTTTCAAGGCATTAGGGTACATGTGCCGATATTTTTGAACACCTATATTGTACCTATGTATGTGATGGCGACTGTACAGTAAGCCAAAACAGCGGTCTTCCACTTTTCGACTCTACATTCTAAATTTTAAGTTTCAAAATCGTAGACCACTTTCTTGGCTTATTGTTCATATAAAATGAAAGCCCTTTTGAGAGATACACTTACTCTCGACGCAAAAAGTCTGAACGATATTATAATAATACGGGAGGGAGATAAAGTCTGGGCGCCAAAGAAACCATCAATTGTGAGTAGACTTACGCGTGGGTTACGCCTGAATACGTTTCATTACGGGTTTTTTACGATCCCAGAAATAATCTTCAAGTTAAATATGTTGTAAATTGGAGTTTGTAGCCAGACTGTCTGTCTGGGATAATCCCAGTGGATTTGTATAATAAGTAGAGTATCTATTGTCTGCTTTCATCAAGCAGTGATTTCAGTAAATACCCAGTTAGGTAATTTATTATTCTATTATTCGGGGCTTAGTCAAGTTTAATTATATTTATTAATATGTAGCTACTAATCTAGACGAATATAATAAAGACGTAAAGTATTTCATTCCGGGGCTGCAACTTCATTCTTTGTTTTACTTTGATACGTTAATCACAATGCGATGCCAATTTAAAGCAGGTATAAAATAAATGACGTCAAAAATAACAAGTGCGAGTCGGACTCGCCCGCGGAGGGTTCCGTACAAAATTACATATGTATAGTTTTCCGATTTTTCCCTGTACTTGTAGTATATTTAAGACGATAATATTTACCAAATTTCATAGTTCTAGGCATGTTCTAGGTCAACGGAAAGTACCCTATAAATTTTGATCCCCTTGAGAGTCCCGAAATATGCGATTTTAAACGGTCGTAGGTATATTTTTTGTAACGTTTACTTAGAAGTTTGATTTTTTCACGGCTTCAATGGACTGTAGACCTGAGTATATGGTTTTAATTTCAATTCGATACCTCTACGAGTTCCCGAGATACATGGTCTTGACAGACAGACAGATAGACAGATGGACAACAAAGTGATCCTATAAGGGTTTCGTTTTTTCCTTTTGAGGTACGGAACCCTAAAAACCAACAAAACTTCGCCAATTATGACAAACAACAGTATTTTTTTGGCTTCAGATGGTGTAACGACAGCATGAACTTACCATTACAAACGTTTAACGGAAGACCTTTTTAGTAACAAAAAAAAAGATATCGTTGTTTTAAAAGAGACATAAATTTATACTATTTAATGTGCAGTCGTTACTAAAAAAGCTAGTCCTATTGTAATGGTTGATATTTTTTTTGGTGTTTAGTTTTTTTTTTAAGTATTTTTTGGTGGTCATTATATTTTACCCCCAATGGCATTTACGAAATTTCCATTTCAAGCTTGAACCAAGAGACCCAAGATAATTTGTCAAGGTTCTTTAAAAGTAAATATATTTAAGGAAAAAGAAACGAATGGTTTACCTACCTACCTATACCTACCGAAACGGTCTGGCTTTGGCTTTTATCGAAATGACCTTTGTTTTAATATTTCCCGTGAATAAGAAGTGGAACGAGTTTTAAATTATTCGAGAATAGGACGCTTTTGTGTTATTTTACGACATCCTGATAATTTCATTTTATTATTTTTAAGATTTAACACAAACGGAGCCTGGCATCTGCGTATTTATTTATTTATCGTATGGCGGTTACACACTGGTACATATATGTAATTCGTATCGATGTCGATGTCGCTGATAGAGTTCCAGTGTGCGCTGCGAGGTAGAATCCTGGCAATAATCCTGGTTATTTGACACGCAGAACATGCGTCCGCTGCACAGTAGTAATACAATTTGATCCTTACCAAAAATAAAAAAGATCGACATTGTTGTAAGGGCATGCGTATACTATACATATATATACTAGCATTTCCGGCCGGATTTTTCACCGTTACTGGATTTTGCAACTATTTTGTCGGAACGGCTTTATGTACGTGGGTGGTATTAATGTTAAATATAAATCATACACACAATAAAAACAAAAAAAAAACTTTTTAACAGTAACCGGTAATTGTCTCTAGACAAAATCAATGAAAATAAATGACGACGAAAAGCTATGCAAACGTTCTCATGCATAACAAAGTTTGGCACTTAGCCAACTGAATGCTATTGTAGCAATGTATATGTTAATCAGAATTACTTAACTAACATGTATCAGTTTTCTCAGGCGACGTAGTGTAGTGGCAAAAATATTAAGTAAATATTAAGTACCTACTGTATTTATTTACCTACTTAAAAGTTTTCATGACTCAAGAACCGAAAGAGAAGCAATGAAGCGCATGTAAAAGTTCTACAAATGAAAATTGAAGATGATTTTTAAAGGATCTTCCTTGTACAAGACATTTAAGTGCAAGCACAAAAAATAGCAAGTTAACTTTTTTCTCTCACTTTCGAATATTTACCTCTTTGTGGAATGAATAAGTAGGTACTTACATCTTTTGCATTTTATTTAACTAAGGGAAAATTATCAGCTGTTTTTAGGGTTCTGTAGTCAACTAGGAACCTTATAGTTTCGCCATGTCCTTCTGTCAGTCTGCGGCATAGCTCAGTGACCCTTACTATTAGAATGATATAATTCGGCATGGGTATACGAGTAAAACAGTAGACAAATTAAAACCATGAATCATTTTCTGAGCCTGGTGTTCCACTACTTTTTTATTGTGAATCCATAGTAAAGCCACTAAAATGCATATAAAAAAAATCGTTAAATACTTTTTAAGTAATTTTTTTTTGTAGGGTTAATACTTTTCGTGGTGAAATGTTCGCGATCCCATGACGCCCCTACTACACGGCAGAGAGGGCATACCTTGGTGGTTTTAGACGGTAGTCGGGGGGTCCCGGGAGCCCGTCATACCCATCCTAGTTCCTCGGCTAGGTGGGATGCGTAAAGGCATTTCCCCAAGTAAAAAAAAAAAAAAAAAAGGGTTAATACTTTGTAACAAGAATAACACAATTTGTCAACTTATTGAGTTATTTATTTAACGCACATAATGTAGAAACTTTAATAAGGTAATAGGGTATTTCAATTACAAATAAAGATAGATTTTTTGATGTCCACTATTACAATCTTCTTCCTGTCATCACGCACACATTGTTCCAACAAAAAACTAAATACATCAAATCAAAATAAAGAACCCGCCAGAAAACGTATTTATGAGATTTAATCGTTGGATAAATTTCACCACATATGACATATGTGATCAAAGACATGCATTTTTCGGTTGGAGGCTTGAGGTTTTATTTTCAAACTCACTACTAACCTTAAGAAACCGTATAAATCACGTGCGTTTATTCTTGACATACGTATGGTCGAAGTTTTTTAGCCATGATAATCAGGAGGAATGTGTCATTACCGTTAAAAAAAATCCATTAAATCTTTGCACTACACAGTACTTACACATAAATAGTAATACAGTACTCATAAATAGAACGCTATTTACGAAATTTCAGTTGGAGCAAACTTACGTTAATTTTTTTCATACATGTGTGTTGTTGCCTACCCCTCTGGGAAAGAGGCGTGATAGTGTATGTATGTATGTATGTGTGTTGTGTCATGTTTTTTACCTCTGTACATCGGATTACCTACCTATTCTACTCTGAGGCAGGTCGGTGTAGGTGCGAAGACGAGGGAAGCGACCCTACAGCGCCAGAACCGACTTTATGGATAACAGAAATACGCCTCGATGGTTACCGGACTGTGAAATGACAACTTTGACGTCTGACATGACAATTTGAGTGTTATTTTCCAATTTGTATAAAAAAAAACTCAAAAAAATTATATCTTATGAACTGTTTGCTCCAATTGAAATTTCGTAAATAGCTTTCTATTTATGAGTACTATCTACAAAAAAATATGAGCATCCAACGTGGGTCCATAATGGAAATTTTAACCCGATCCAGTTCACTATGTGACGAAGCAACTACCTACTAATGTTGCCAATAATGCGAAAAATCTACTTCGGTGCGTTTAAACTCTTTAATACAGGTATTTTAGCAGTGGATGGAAGTTGTTATCACATTCGACCCGTAAATCAAAGTAAACCCCGGTTTACGATATTGGAATATCAGATACTCGTATTCTAATACTGTACCGTAGTAGATTCTGCTACGTATTAAGTATCTTCTCTTGACAAGAAGATTACAATAACGAAAGTAATATAGTTTTCTCAAACATGCTCGGAAATGTATGCGTTAACGTCACGAAATGAAGACATGAAGTTTCTTGTTTATGGCTCCCTACCTAATGTATGCAAGCCCTAACTAAAACCATTATTGTCCGCTACTCTTTTTAAATTTGCTTACTAATATTAAACAAAGGAAAAAATACATACTGCCAAACACCACTAGACTCTGTAAGCATAATTGCGACGTAAAAAAAAACAAAATCTATCTTTTTTAAACATAAATATCATGCAAAAGGACAATTCAACAGGACAATTTTGGCCCATCAGTTCTTTTTTTACCTTTTTTTTAATGCATTTTTTCTTTTAGGCTTTTTTATATTTTTGTCCTATTTTTTAATGTTTTTTGGTTTGTTTGTTATTTTTCGTAATTTTGTAATTTTTATTAATTTCTTAGTTTTTTTTTTGCTTTAAACAAAAAAAACTCGTTTTGTATGTTTTACTTTTTTTAAATGTTTCTTTTGAATTCTTTAATGTTTTTTTTTTTTGTTTTTTTTTTATATTTTTGTCCATTTTTAGGGTTCCGTAGCCAAATGGCAAAAAATTGAACCCTTATAGATTCGTCATGTCCGTCCGTCTGTCTGTCTGCCTGTCCGTCCGTATGTCACAGCCACTTTTTTTCCGAAACTATAAGAGCTTTACTGTTGAAACTTAGTAAGTAGATGTATTCTGTGAACCGCATTAAGATTTTCACACAAAAATTGAAAAAAAAAACATTACCTAAGTTTTAGGGGTCCCCATACTCAGAACTGAAACTCAAAATTTTTTTTTATCAAACCCATACGTGTGGGGTATCTATGGATAGGTCTTCAAAAATGATATTGAGGTTTTTAATATATTTTTTTTCTAAATTGATTTTTTTTCTAGGTTGCGCGAGAGACACTTCCAAAGTGGTAAAATGTGTGTCCCCCCCCCCTGTAACTTCTAAAATAAGAGAATGATAAAACTAAAAAAAATATATGATGTACATTACCATGTAAACTTCCACCGAAAATTGGTTTGAACAAGATCTAATAAGTAGTTTTTTTTAATACCACATAAATCGTAAACCGCAATTTATTTCACGGAACCCTCCATGTGCGAGTCCGACTCGCACTTGGCCGCTTTTTTGATGTTTTTTTGGTTTTTTAATGTTATTTTTCGTAATTTTTTAATTTTTGTTTTTTCTTTTATTTCTTGCTCTTAAAA
The DNA here is from genome assembly GCA_963854355.1 of Epinotia brunnichana. Lineage (NCBI taxonomy): Eukaryota > Metazoa > Arthropoda > Insecta > Lepidoptera > Tortricidae > Epinotia > Epinotia brunnichana. Next base: position 11,710,691 of record OY977951.1, read on the forward strand.
AAAACTCGTTTTTTTAATGATTTTTTCAACACACCTGCTCGTAAAGTAGGTCTTATTACAGCGTATTTACACTGATAATGCAGAATATTACCCATGCCGTGCCTTTTACATTACATTATCGCACTAGTGCCTTTTCATTACATATCTTTTTAAATATTAGCAAAATAATGCAGAATATTACCCATGCCGTGACTTTTACATTACATTATCGCACTAGTGCCTTTTCATTACATATCTTTTAACATTTTCATTTTTTATTTTTTTTCCTCGCAAATTAGTTGAAAAACGTCGTATGAAACACGTGAGCATTGGTCATTACACTTCTCGTCTCCATTAAGCCTTCGCCTTCGGCTCAGGCTTAAAAACCGACTCGAGTGTATTGACCAACATAGCACACTTGTATCATAATGTACTATTAAATGTTTTTTGTCCTTTGATGCCAACAGTAACTATTGTACAAATAAGATAATATCAATAATGCATTAAAATTCGTTCTATCGAAAAACAAATAACATGTCTCTTACGTCATTACCAAAATGAGTAGCGTAGCAAGATAAAATGTCTCTTTCACAAGAAAAGAAAAGTACACGACGGTGTCGCCATCTACTACTATTCACTCCGCTGTCTACCTAGTTTACAAGAGACATGTATTAACTAAGGTTTTGGGCAACGAGCCGTCATGTGCGACGGCTATTTTATTTTCACGGACAGTGTAAAACACACGCACAAGTGCACACATACAACGCTCGGAGTAAAATTTGATGATTTTTAAATGGCTATATTTTAAATATGACTGGTTTTTACGTGTATTTAGTCAAACTGCGGGAGAAGAGGGTCATATATTATCTAAATATTACAATTTCAAGATCCCGAAATGTATACCTACGTTAGACGTGTAGTCCGAACAAGGTCCGAACGAACTTTGTATGGAATTCGTACGACTCGTTCAACCTTAAACGAAAACCGTCAGCAAGGAACCGTCAAAATGTCAAATGTTCCTGTCACAGATACAGCATACTTTTTAATTCAATAAATAGACCACACTGCTAATCTTATTCATCCTTTAAACGTACTTAGGCCCTTTTCGAACGTGGTAGTTTAAAACTACCAAATTTAGAGAATTTAACTTAAAATTAAATGAAAAGAAAAAATACGAGTCTTCTAACTTTTCAAATACTATTAAATGCCTAAACAAAATTAAGGAGTCAGAAAATGAAATGTTGTCAATTGTTGAGCCATTTAGGTGTTAACTAATTTTGGTGTTCATAGTAAACTTTGAAGTTAAGTTAAACGTTAAGGAATAAATATGGTATTAATATAACGTCATGTTAATAAATAATGAATTGTTGAGGAATAAAAAACAAATATACCTACTTAATCGTTCAACTTAGTGTAAACTGGAATTTCCGTACTAACCTGAAATTTCCTTAGAATTCTTGGATATTTCGTAGAATATGCACCCGTAGCATACTGTTATTATGAGGAGTGGCAAGAAGTACATAGCGCAGAGGCAGAACACGTTGTACGCCAGTTCTTGGCGGTGGCTGGAGAACGCGTCGAAGGAGACGCATTGCTGGAATTCTGGCACCTCAGGGTGCCGAAGCACGCGGAACACCAGGCTCTGAAAATAAACCATGATATAACTTCGTTTACTATTTAATTGAGAACTATCTAACAATGAGAAATGCATGGCACTGTTATAATTGACGACCGCTTTAGCCTAGTTCCTGCCTACGAAGGAAGAGGTCCTGGGTTCGAATCACGGTAAGGGCATTTATTTGTGTGATGAGCACGAATAATGTGTTCCTGAGTCACGGATTTTTCTATGTACCTATTTAAGTACCTTATTATTTATCTATATAAGTATGTTTATCGTCGTCTAGTACCCATAATAAAAGCTTTGCTTGGTTTGGGACTAGGTCGAATTTGTGTAAGATTGTCCCGCATATATTTATTTATACATAAAAAGAAAGAAAAAAGTAATTGTCGTTGAATCACGTCTAGGGGACTATTTAAAATATTTGGATTATAGTTTTTGCAAGAAAGCATATCAAATGTAACGTTACAGTTAGTTTTTTTCTTATTTTGTCTTATATTTTATAGTTAGTAAGGTAAACGTCCGAGTGCTCGACGCTGTACTAGTATATGGCATGGGCACTTTATGTCAAAACAATATGGGTTAAATTCGAACTAAGAGGATATTTCTTTATTCGAATTTAAGCCATGTCACTTTGACATAGGGTGCCCATGCCATATACTAGTACAGCGTCGAGCACTCGGACGTTTACCTTAAACTCTTGTTATAAGTAATTGTAAATTGTTTATTACGCAAGATACAAACAATAAAACAACAACTTAACCTCAACAATGGCAGTAAAACTATAAAAAAAATATGACAAAAAAAAGAAAAAAAAATGTCCCATATCGCTGTCAGCATATACTTAATGTCCAGAAAGGCCCAGAAAAGAAGGCCAATTATGGGATTGGCCTTAAAAGTTTTTAAGTAACGGCTTTCAGTCTACTCGGGGCCCGTGCTGTAAAGGGCTTGAATAGTTGTTATACCTATTATTTAAATGTATTCAATTACAATAGTACACGTGCTATATAATGTATTTAAACCGAAGACGTCATTAGTATTAATTCATTGTTCTAGTCTCACCCAGGGTAAGGCAAGTCACCTGATTTCAATTGGCATTAGCTAACGGAAGCTAAATTAATTTATGTATTTAATACTCCTAGGTAGTAGGTAGTTTTACTACAGGCCTGCCGTTTATAACAGTCGGATTCTGGGGCGGTGCGAAAGGGGTAATAACGTCAGAAAAACTGGCACTAGATTGAGTTCTAACGTCACACATAAACACCCTTCCCACACCGCGTAGGCACCACAGGGACCGACTCAGTTAAACAGGAGACTATTTATTTAAAATAGAATGATATACTAGCATCTTTAAGGTCGATCATTCGTCGAGGTTGCGGGCAGCGGTGGACGCCTTGCTTTTTTAGTGGAGCTTCTGTCGTTGGCTACGTTATTGACGAACTGACCAAACTACCGAACAACGTCGCTTTATAATTATTAATTTTAAACTACAGAACAACGTCGCTTTATAAGCAAACTTGACATTGGCGAAATCCTCTTAAATTAGATGGAACCCATTTTTTGAAGAAGATAAGATCTTTAATACGCGTTTGTTAGTCTTGCACGCTCGCGATACCGGCGCGTTTAGCACCTTAGGTTCGACCTTAAACTCAGGCTTAAAGGCGTGGTGACCCGTTCGTTCTTTCGTTATATGCACTCACAGGAGTTTTCTATATAAAAAAACCGGTCAAGTACGAGTCTGACTCGCGCACCAAGGGTTCCGTACAAACTTTCATAAGTACCCCATTCATTCTTGAACAATCTTAAACAGCTCATAGTAGAAGTTACCGTTGCAAAGCGCCTTCTGCATTTTGGTACTAACAACTTACAACCTAGTATGTTTGTTTATCAGCGATAGCTTTTTATCACTAGTACCGATTTCGATTATTTATTTTTTATTTGAAAGAAGGGACTTTAACGATGATTTCATAGGAATTTGAAGACATAAAATTTCATACAAAAGCAAGTAAATTACAAATTTAATTAAGAAATTACTTTTGATAAATAAAAAAAAAAGATAGAGATATCGTTTTATTTTTCCTGTATTATATATGTTTCTCTTAATCATATGTAATTATTTCAGAATTTTCGCTTCGTAAACTTCGGAGATAAGGGGGGGGGGTGTTATTTTTTTCTACATTTTCCTTAATAAATCAAAATTTAACCACTGTAGAAAAAAAAACAGTTTTAGGAAGTGCAACTCAAGCCCTTTCATATGATACCCCACTTGATCTATTAACTAGACTTGATTTTTTAACCCCCCTCATATTCGTCATTTAAACAGGAAATAAAAATGTTTATTTATTTTTTTCATTTTCCATACTTACACGTCGCTTAATCCTTTTAACAGTTTTTCCAAATTTCAAATTGATAGCTTAAGTAGTTCCTGAGATAATTAACGTTGTGACAGACGGACGGACGGACAGACGGACAGACGGACAGAGTCGCACCATAAGGGTTCCTTTTTTACCTTTTTGGTACGGAACCCTAAAAAGGAACAAGGATGGCCCGGGTCCTAAGATCCAAAACCTTTAAAAACTCGCAGGTATGGTTTTCCAAACTACTTCAAATTTCGTGAGCACATGCGTTTATGATCACAAGGAAACGTGGATATTTCAGTTTTTACTCAAGCGCGCTGCCATTTTGTAAAAAAAATACAGTTTGCTGTGTCGTGTTAAAATATTGCACGTTTTATTATTTTCCAACCTTTACATATAGGTAATTCAAAATTAAAAAAAATTACCAACGTAAATTTAGTCAGTATTTTAGTGACATTAGGTGTTTAATCTGTTTAACATCCTTATAGGTAAATACTGGATTTTAATTTATTTACGTATTTTTACGACACTTAATTGAACTCAAGTAACTAATAAGACCCACTCACTGTAGCTGTGTATCCCTAACTAAAAGTACGTCAAAAATACTGTTACTTACAGGCTAATATAAAGAATCTCACACATGTGTCTGTTTTCTAATTTAAAAAGTTGTTGTCGTTTTATAGCAATTTTTCATTTTCATATTCCTAAAATATATATCCTCCCGCTATAATTTTGGGATAGGTTCAATATTTTATTAAATTAGTTTTATTTAAAAAAAATCGACTAGTTATAGATAAACGATTGATTAAACGATTGTTTTAAATAATTTACAACGGGCCTTATTAGGCAACCGGGTGCCTATGATGGCCCACTATCAACATTTTTTTATATAGGTTTTTTTTCTGTTTTATCGCAAATAACATTAAAGCTTTTTGTAATATTTCGTTTGTTAAATAAATCATTAGCAGTCCTATGAATGGCTTTTCTTTATTAATCATACTGTTATTATTTTAAGGTGGGTCAACCTTGGCGACGGTAACTTTATTATCTGTGTTTGTCACCTCCGATCCCAATCGCATTAAAATATCTTTCGCGCTTGCTTGTAAGCCCAACCTTTGTAGGTACATCTATTCTGTGACCCAACTAACGTGTCGCGATTAGCATGTGAGCAATGTATGCCGAATTGGAACCAGTAATAAATAGGAAAAACTGATACATTATAGGAATAGTTCGCTTTGTGTAAGATTGTCCCTTAATATTTATTTTATGTTTATTTATGATCTTTATATTAGTAAACATGTCACCTTGGGAGTATTGGGACCTGTTTACGCGACTCCAGCAATGTGTCATGTACTACTTACTATACTTGTCACCTCGTAAAAGACGTCTGCTGTGGTATATAGGGGTACTCGTAGAGACTTATCACATATTAGGTTATTCATGTGACCTGCTTACTGAGGCGGTTTATGTCTGAAAAACGGAGCCTGCATTTGAAACAAACATTACATACGGTCTTAGACTGTTAATAATTAGTTTAATAATGGCGTAGGGATGTGACGGCCCCATCGCCCACCAGATTTTTGGTGCAATCAGTCAACGTAAGGCAGCTTGTGGCGGGCTGTTAGGGAGTAGCGACCCTACGTACCTGAGTGCTCCTGGGGGTGTCCTGTGGTCAGGCTGAGCCGATCGGGTGGTTGGTTGGACAGGCCCCTCACCTCTGGCTTGCCTTAACTGGCTGTCCAGAGTGGAGTCGCAAGAGCTGTTGCTCGAGGGTAGATGTGGACACCTAAGTGGCGAGTTGGCTATATGTTTAAAGTCCAGTGCCACCTCTCTACCCCCCCAGCCTCTCTGACTGGTGTTGCCCTTAGGCCATTTTTTAATGTCGCTATTAATAGGGGCCCTCTAGCAGTTGGCGAGTCACCGTCTGCCAGAGATAAAAAATGAGACAGTTTATTAGACAGGCGTCCGATGTTTCACCCAATAGCCCAGCCACTAGTCCATCATTTTCACCCAATAACCCGTTTTCTTTAGATTCCATCAACCAGCAATAGTCCCTATACACCCCAGCGGGTGCTGTCTCTGTGTGCGTCCCATGACACGGGCAGGGACAGCATCCGCTCGGTGTACTCCTTGCATTTCATTAAATTGTCAAAAGGGCCTCTACGTGTTGGCTCAGTTGGTACTTTGTAGGTACCTAGCCCCACGCACGGCTCCCAAAGGTCCGGGACAGCATTGTCCCGTGAGCGGGAAAGTTTAATAATAAGTGTTTTATTGTTACTAACCAAAAATATGGATGTACATGTCCGAAATAAATTTTCGAATTGAATTGAATTGAAATAAGTCCGCCCGCTGTAACATATTAAATCACGTGATAGTAGAACGTACCTACCTACTCATAAATAGGTACGTGTGGCTGCAAACCGTCTGTAAATCGTAGGCGATGTTCGTTAAAATCTGAATGTAAGGAAAGTTTGCCAAATTTCTACGGAACGACTTACCTACGTGCTGCTTTGCTGGCACGTTGATCAGTTTGTAATCGTAAGTTATTGTAAAGGCGTAATCACGTAACGTTCCGAACGCGCGTTAGGATCATTTAACTGACATTTTTCCATATAAAAAGTGACATTTAGATCTACTTGACGCGCGTGCAATGCGTTACGTGATCAACCTGCCGTCTAAGTGTAAGTCAAGCAGGTCGATCACGTACGTATCGCATTGGACGTACGTCAGGTATAGTGCTGAATCTTTTACAAGACCGGATCTTATCTTAAGACCCGTGGATCCAACAAAGCCACAATTGCCACGTGCCACACACTTTACTTTTTTTGAATATCGACTCAATTGTTAAAGTAGTACTACAAGTATAGTAAATTGCTAAGTAGTATTATTTTATGTGTACCTACATCCCACAGTGTGAAATTTTGCCTTAGCTGCGGCCAGCTAGCTAGCTAACTACAGAATCGTTAACATATTTAAATCGTATTGTACGTTACAAAAGTTATGTGATCATCCTTTCGTTGCAAGGGCGCCCCGTGCAGCGTTCATGTGTATTATAGATATTATGTTAACGCCACCGTCGTTCCACCGCACGCTCCGTTTCAATCCGCTTAAATAGTAAATAGGACATAATAGCGAGATCCATTCGCGAAGACACACACAATATGTGTTAAACTGTAATCTATGTTTACACCCTTTGTCTCTGTGTGTCTTTTGTGTAGTGAATAAATGTCTTCTTTATTTCTTTGTTACTTTCTTTCATTCTTGTGTTTCACTCTTTTTCAAAAAAAAATCGTAAGTTTCTATGTCCTCTTTTACAGAATGATTTATGAGTAGTACGGATTGATCTAAAACCATTGGTGACGCGTTCATACAATACATATTCCTTCAGTTCGGTCTTATTTCACAAGCATCACTAAATATATACAACTTATAAGTCTTCTAACTTAACTCAACTCTAATACTATAACTTCCACAGTTAAAGAGGAAGCGCGAGCGAGCTTTTTGAAAAAAATATTTTTGTAAAACTTATTTCCGTCGCGTTTCGCGCTAATTAGAGGTGTCTCTGTGAATGTGTGTGTAAATCATCAATGTGTGCGTGCAATGCCCCCAGTTTTCTAATTTTGAAACCGATCCGATCCGATTTGGACCGATCTGACCCACCAAAAACAGGGTTTCGTAGTACCCTATTTTCTCTTCCGATTTTGCAACAATTTTAGTTTTTCTTTCAATTATATTATTAAGAAAGCTTTGATTCAGATTCAGATTCAGAACTTTATTGATAAAATGTCATATTTTACAGGTTAAAATTTCTTATTGTCTCAGATGTTATATACCTATCGTTATTGAACAATTTTGAAAGTGTTGTTGATTTATGAGTGGGTCAATGATATATTGGTCATAAAGTCGTCTATGCTGTAGCAAGCCATTTTTATGAGGAGCTGTTTGAGCTTGTTTTTGAATGCTGCATCAGTTACGGCGTTTATAACGTCAGGCGGTAGGACGTTATAGATTTTAGGGCCTAGCACGCTGAGTGATTTCCGAGTCTTGGCTAGCCTTTGGTGCGGCACGAGCAGCAGGTGCTGGGCGCGCGTGGACATCATGCCGGGCGCGTGGCCTTGCGCGCGCGTCATGAACGAGCCCATATTACGTCTCACAAATGTGCTATGTATCTAGATTTTCTGTTTTTCATTTGTGTTCGTTAAATTAGTTTACTGAGCGTGTATTTATGGCGCCGAAAAGCGGCGAATTTCGTGGTTTAAAAATGTCTCTAATTATTGAAATAAACAAATAATCAGGTAAAACGAAAGATAGGGACATGTCAGAGGTCAGTATTTATTTTTAGTTTTTTGCTCTTTTGTTATTATCCAGGGAGGAAACGGGGGATTACATTTGTATGGAAAAATGGCCACCCGCGCATCGTCTTAAAAATAAAAATAAATGTATCAGTATAAGTTAATAAACCTTTTTATACCCGTTTAATTGATAACCTGAGGCCCTAGCACACTAGGTTTTTTATCGCGTGTTACGTGACGTTTCAGTACATTTTCGCCGACATAAAACCTAGTGTGCTAGGGCCTCAGATAACAACATAGATTGCCTGGAATCATAAAATATCGGGACTTGGATATTACTTCATGCTCCTTTTATTTATCTAGTAAATTTCATTTAAAGAGATTCCAGTCAGGTACCTATGTAAGCTTAATAATAATTATGAGCTGCCCACGCTAGTTACGTCGTAGGAATTCCAACAAGTGACAAGTGGGTTGGTGAAAAGTGAAGAGAGGCTATTATGATAAAGTAGGAATGAAAGGAACTTCAAATACTCTTTGTAACAAAATACGGATAGTAAATATAGGCGTATGTTCCTCCGCTTCGAAAAAGTTAGTTAAGGCGACGTAGGCTCGTGGTCTTCTCTCGCATAAGCACTGAGCATAAGCGTGAGCGAGATGGAAGTGCGTGTTCGGAAGCGCGGATATCAAGTTTTGTAATTTAAATTTTTTGTACGTTTTAATAAATAAAGAAATAAGTTACTAAGTTCCCTTAAACATGATATTGCCGATTTTTAGAACCAATTTTAATATGTTTAGCTGTCGTGTATAATTTGTTACGAAATTTTTAAGTGTATTTTAGACCTATGTTCGTGATTTTTTTCTATCGAGCAAAAGTTAAAACTCAGGATTCGAATAGCTATAGTCCCTCGAGAAAAGCCTCAAAATTGCTAATAAAATTTAGGACAGTCGTATTATAATTCAAACAAGAGCTACGACTTTTTAAAAATCCGTTTTCTGAGCTCACGTTGCCTTAAGAGCCCGTTCACGTCACACCACTCACGTTCAGCGCCACTGGTAAATAATTGAAATTATTTAAATTTAACGATAGATATTTCAAAAAGTAGGCCGCTACATACTGTATTTTGTATTTAAGTACCTTGTGAATACATCAAACTAGTCTTAATGTTGCTGGATTTGTCGATCTATGAACTCAAAAGAAAAACCGTCGTTTTAACTTTGGACGCATCAAATACCACGGCGTATTTTAAGATGAGTAACAAAAATGTAAGGTGTTACGTGTTACTAAATGTCATTGGTTATCAAATTTGTAAAGCGGCATGTTTCGGACTAGGTGGTCAGAAGTAAGTCAGTCTAGATCGTTCATTTTGAGAACCTAGAGTCCTCGGCATGGCAATTGCTATAGATTTTCAGTAGTTAATCCCGTTATTTCTTGACGGCCTTTTAACTTAACCTTTTTACGGTTTAATTTTCGATTTATAAATAAGGATGTAGGTACATTTACGCGTTATGTTTAGGTACATTATTTATGGAAAGCCCACGTTGATGTGATTAGAAGATATCTTCTACTCTAAATTAAAAAAAAAAGAATTATCTCTTTATTAACCGACTTCAAAAAAAGGAGGAGGTTCTCAATTCATATGTATTTTTTTTTTTTATATATTTTTTTTAAATGTTTGTTACCTCAGAACTCCGTCATTTATGAACCGATTCGTACAATTCTTTTTTTAACTGAAAGTATATGCTTCCAGATTGGTCCCATTGTTTCCAAAAACCCAGTTGGATGATGGGAACCATGAGGAATTGAGGGAACTCCTCAAATATATTAGGCACGCGTGTTGTAATTTCGGTATTTTCTATTATAACTCGTGTATTTACACCCGGAAATCATAAATTTGGTGAAGTGAAAGTGATGATGAAGACCACAGATGGCTTGTGGCTTGTGTGATGTCTCAATGATGTACTTCAAACTATATAGTACGTCACAGATTCTGATATTATTCCGTTGAAATAGCAAACAATGAAGTGCCAAAGGTAATTCTGAGATCCTTGAGGAATCGACGGAAATCCTCAAATATTATCGGCCCACATACAGCGATTTGGTTTATTGGTCTAAAAATCAACGCTTTTGTTCTCGGAAATCAGTTCATGTGGTAAATTGGAAAAAAATGTGGAAATGTTAATGTGGCTTGGCGGAGTACTGAATTGAAGTCGGTTAAAACTTTGTTTTGAAAGTAAATTATTTATTCACACGTTTTTATGACATTATAGCATAACTGCGTGCGTGCGTGTGTGTGTATTTGTGTGTGTGTGTGTGTGGCTGCGTGTATGTGTGTGTGTGTGTTGTAAGTAAAGTGTGTATGTAAGTTTCTTGGACTCACCTGTGGCAGACTACAGAAGAAAGCGATGATCCACGCAAAACTGAGCATCGTCTTGCTTCTCGATCTGGCAACCGCGAGTCTTAAGGGATACAGGACTGCGAAAAACCTGAAAGAGACGTAATAGTTAGCCGAAATAATTTCACACTTTAAAAATATATTGTGTCCAATACCGGTGCATAACCTGCACCGGATAATGCACTTAAGGCAGTTGAATTGTGCTCTCCACTCCTTACATTCTTTAAGTTTAACAAAGATTCCGACTAAATCTCTGTACTTTATACAGGGTTATGTGGGAAGCTGTGTTTTCATATATTTGACACGTAGTCATCAAGAATTAGAGGTGTGGAATATATGAGAGCACATATTCGAACATCTCTAATACTCAGGATTGACAATGATATTTAAACCTGCATTTGACTAATGATCATATATTTTGAATGGTTACCATCGCATGCGATTTGACATTCATGCAGTTTTCAGCTTATGCTTGTTACTCTTTTAAACAATCCGAACCTTCCTAATATTCATAAGCAGATCATAGATTGTCTGGGTTTCGTCCTCCAAGGCCTGCGTAAAATACCTATCTGAAATGTAAACATTCCACCAACCGAATCTACATATAGGGTGTAAGGGACAACCACATTATTCTGAATTGAAAGCCAGTAGAAATTTGGAATTCAAAAATTCTGAAAGTTTTAGCGAGTTACACGGAAGCAACAATGGATTGCAAACTGCTTCATGATGCACGAGGTGGAAAAAGCTCGCTGAACCTAGTGCACAAAGTGTAAACATACCACTGTCGATTGCCAAAGAATCAACAATGTTGCTAACTTTATTGTTTCATGATTGATGATGAGTTTCTGGATAATAATTTACTTTCAAAACAAAGTTTTAACCGACTTCAATTCAGTACTCCGCCAAGCCACATTAACATTTCCACATTTTTTTTCCAATTTACCACATGAACTGATTTTCGAGAACAAAAGCGTTGGTTTTTAGACCAATAAACCAAATCGCTGTATGTGGGCCGTTAATATTTGAGGACTTCCGTCGATTCCTCAAGGATCTCAGAATTACCTTTGGCACTTCATTGTTTGCTATTTCAACGGAATAATATCAGAATCTGTGACGTACTTATATAGTTTGAAGTACATCAATGAGAAGTTCCACAAGCCATCTGTGGTCTTCATCATCATTTCCACTTCACCAAATTTATGATTTCCGGGTGTAAATACACGAGTTATATTAGAAAATACCGAAATTACTACACGCGTGCCTAATATATTTGAGGAGTTCCCTCAATTCCTCATGGTTCCCATTATTCAACTGGGGTTTTGGAAACTATGGGACCAATCTGGAAGCATATACTTTCAGTTAAAAAAAGAATTATACGAATCGGTTCATAAATGACGGAGTTCTGAGGTAACAAACATTAAAAAAAAAAAAAAAAAATTCATCCGAATTGAGAACCTCCTCCTTTTTTTGAAGACGGTAAAAAAATACAACCTGATTTCAAATCACGGTATTGGAATCAGTTTTCGGTACGATGTCCCTTACACCCAGTAGTATTGTCTCTAAGCTCCGCGCCGGGTAACAAAAATATAAAAACCCCGGTTTATCATAATGTTTCGCAAAAAAATATTTGTTCAGAGGCTGAAAGTAGCCCTCTCGGTATTTTATGGTACAAACATTGTCTGATATAAAGTAAATACAAGATGATAATTGGGACATAAATATGTGCACTTTCGGAGGCCGGGTATTTATCGCCTTCATAAAGCACCCGCTGCTTTCTTAGATGTCAAATTGAATAATTTATTTAACAAAGGAGTTAATTTTAATCAAATTTCACGTGATTTAACGTTTTTAGGCTGCTTCATTTGTTATGCACAAGGGGTGCATAAATTCAAACATGAAAGCAAGTAGGAGATACGAAAAGAGGCACGCGCTTTACCCATCTGTTTAATGGATGAAGTATTTTATAAATATTGAATTTAGTAAATTTATAAATATTTTGCTAATGGGTTGGCTAAAAAGTTCCTGGCAAGAAAAAAAAACCAAAATAACTTTTTTTATACATTGCACTCTACTTTAACGATCAAATTGTATACTTATCGAAATTTTGATTAACACGGTACTTTAAAATAAAACAAAAATAAAATGCATTTATTTCGGACAACTTAAAAAGATCCATAGGTTGTTAGTAGGTACTACAAGACTTATATAACTATAATGTAAACTTAAATGTAGGGAGGACCAGTGCCTCAGTAGGCTACCGTCCCATCTGTCGGCCACCACATTCAGGAGACTGTGGCGGCTGGCGCGCACCCTGCGGAGCGTCGCGGCGCAGCGCTTGCGCAGTGTCGCGTGGAAACCGTCCACTTGCGCGTCCGCGAACATACCGGACGCACTACAGTGTCGCGGCAGCCGCAACAGTACCCTGAACGCATCATTGTATTGCACACGCATTGCATTGAGCGATCGCTGTGTGTATTAGCACCATAGGCTGCAGGTATACAGCGATGTGCAGTACGCCTTAAACAATATTAACTTAACCCGCACTACACACCGGCTGAAACTGCGCGCTATCATATTAGCCCTAATCGCCAATGCTCTGCGTTCTCGCTCGATGTCCACATCGTCTCGTTGGTCGTCAGTTAACAAGTGTCCAAGATACTTAAACGTGTGCACCCTCTTCACCTGCTGTCCGTTTAAAAGTATGGGTGGGACATATGATGGACACTTGCCGCCCGCCTTAAACACCATGTACTCGCTTTTTAGTACATTATATTTAAGGTCGTGCTCCTTAGCGTACCTCTCACAGACATCAAGGAGCACTCTCAAACCACCGACCGAAGGGCTCAGCAGAACCATGTCATCTGCATAGCTTATGTTATTAATTAAAAACAAACTCTCTCCACATGGCAACCGACATGCGTTCTGCTTAGCTCATCGATCAGTGCATCTACGTACAAGTTAAACAACTTTGGAGAGGTAAGGCCCCCCCTGTCGCACACCACATTCCAGAGAATACTCGTCAGACAAAAAGTTACCCCAGCGAACACTATTTCTCTGGCTCGAGTACCAGCACCTAAACATACGAGTCAACTCTCTAGGGAACTTGAACGCGACAAGCTTTACTAAGTAATAAAAAAATTATCGAAATTTGTCAAAAAAAGCCTTTTTTTTAACCGACTTCAAAAAAGGAGAAAGTTCTCAATTCGTCTGTTTTTTTTGTGTGTGTTTGTTACGCGATAACTCCGTAATTTATGAACCGATTTGAAAAACATTTGTCTTTGTTTGAAAGTATACTTCCAGATTGTTCCCGTTGTCACTAAAATCCAGTTCTGATAATGGGATCCTGGAGAAATCGAGGAAGCTCTTCAAATTTTATAGGCAAACTTGAAGCAATTTGGCTACTGATTTGAAGTTGGTTAAAACTTAGTTTTTAAAGTAAATTATTGTGTCCTGTAATTGTTATTCAATGAAATTTAATAGCATGAGAGCTTCGCACCATAATATATTATTAATTGGGTACTAAATATTTGTAAACTATTTTTCAGTTCTCATGCTCAAAACATCATAATAGACGTACCTATAAGTAAAGCGGGACTAACGCGCTCTAGATTTAAGGTATCGGCACTAGAGTTGAAGTCACGTACACTACAACATGTCATGTAATGACAGCGGTATTTTGAAATTAGTGATCTTTTTTCGTACCGGGATACCAAGTTCAATAAGCAAAAAAGACAATTTTTTTGTCAATCTTCTAGGTATTATATTCCTACCAATAATTTTTTGGATATGAGTAGATGCATATATATTCATCGGAAAGTCCAAAAAAATATATATACATATGCAATCGTGCGGGAGTCCGCTGGATGCGGGTGGCGCAGGACCGGTCATTTTGGCACTCTTTGGGGGAGGCCTATGTCCAGCAGTGGACGTCTTTCGGCTGATATGATGATGATGATGATGCAATCGTGCAGTTAAATCACATTCACTCATTCAATTCTCTCACACTCAATTTAGTACTCCATGTAAGTAGATGTGTGTGTATGTACGCATTCACATCTATAGCGGATTATTGCGAACCTGTGGTAAGTTCGTGTGAACGTACCTTTATATTAAATAGCTGGCAACATTTACATAAAATAAATGAGCATACGTTAGATTCTGGCGGGAAATGATTGTGAGAAGTAAAGAGAAACAATGGAGATCAGGCGTGTAATAAGTTTGTGAAAGTGGGAGATTTGGAGCATGCAGAGCCTGATTCCTGGTTTCTGAGAGACTGATTAACTGGAGCTAAGTATTGGACTAAGCTAATAAGATCTTAAAACACTCACTAAACACCATTGACCTGATCATGTTTGTATGCTAGTAGATGGGATTCCAAATGCTACATATAACTAATACGTTGTAGGGGTAAAGGATATAGATTCTAGATATACTCGTATTGTTGCTAGTCTATACTTGGTGCTTATTTAACTTCCTATCACCAGGAGGTGCAAATAACTCCAGGTCACTTCACCAGGCGAACAACTAGGACGTTCAGGTAGGACTTTAAAATTACTATTATCACCGCCCCGGCCCCGTAGCATGGATCACGCGATAAGTGATAGGATAAGCGCGTCGTCTCGTTCTATCGAACGGTGTCAGCCAGGGACGGAAGCTCTATCCTGTCACTTATCGCGTGGTAAGGCCATCCATGCTACGGGGCCGGGCGGTGATAATAGTAATTTTAAAGTTACTCGCCAAATGTCATGTTGATAGGATCTAGATAAATAAAACCCCGCTTTTATCACCAACATGATTATTTCTTTTTGCTTTGGCGACAACATCAACTATGTTACTGATAACTAATATAACTATCCTGGATCCGACCTCCCTTCGCCTGGCGACTGGTCTGCGGCTTGGGGTGACGGTATGCACTCCACACGTATGCCCTTGTGGCACGGACGTGGACCGACTTTTGTTTTTGTGTCTGACAATGACCCATTTATAATATTAAGTATGGATATACTTACTAATTTTCTAATGAAATTCCATAATTAAAACCTAGACTGGGCCACAAAACTGGTTGGCGACATCCATTTATTGGATGCCTGGGATCCATATTAATATATATCAGAAGTCAGATTGCGGTGCGCTATTTTTGCAAACGAAACTCCACTGAGAGCCCGGTCTATAAATTAAATAATTTAGTAAGTAGGTTGATATGTGGGTCAATCAATTTTTTCTTGTTGTTATTCTGTCCCAGTAAGCCAATAGACAACAGTAACAGACTTTCTTAGAAATAGTACATTACTATAGAGGCCGGGAAACGAAGAGGGAATAGGGATACGCGGCCGGCAACCCCGTTTCTCGCCGAGATTTGTATAGTGCTTTTCTCAAACTTGCAATGAAATAAAAAGTAGTCAATTTGTTTTATTCGTACAACTAAAAAATACGTTTCTGATAGCTGTCAGTGCTGTCACATAACCTATAATTTTGTCCCACATTTCTTACTAACAAATATTCCGCTTATTCCCTAAATTAAGTATTACTTTATAGTTATATGAACTTATATCTAACTATATAGACGAGGCACTACAACAAATACACTTAAATTTGTATGAAATTTTCATACGCCGTCATGTACCTAAACTTACTTTTGATTTCGGGGGCAGTAAATTATTCATGGCTACTTCTGCTCGCAATTCCGGACGCGTACAGTTCAATTCCATATCATTTTCGTCCGAACTCATTTCGAAATCGATGACTTTTATTAGAAAGTTTCAAAATAATTACGAACTATTGACAAATCCGGCCAACAAGAAAAGAAAACTTTTTTTAATTTAAGCGCCAAACTTTTTTTTTACCTGTTTGAAGCAACGTTTTACCCGGTGACATTAACATTAGTCCTAATCTTTTTTTTTTTGGTGATTGAATGCCAAGACGTTCTGTCACAATTTGACGTTTATAAACAAAAGACGGTTGCTTTGCAGGCCTAGGTGTGTAAGGTTGTACGAAATTCCTTTACATATCATCTTCACTAGTCGCACCGGATACGTAGTATTTCCGGACCTAATTTGAAGTAAGTCATGTCAACATTTCATTGCAAGTTTGAGAAAAATACTATAAACTGGACTCCTATCATGCTAAGGAGATGCGCCACCATGGAATGGGTTTACCAATATGACAAAAACACGTGTTTAGTGGATTTAAACCCCATAAAATAATAGTTTAAAGGGTGACCCAGGTGACGTAACCATGGCAACGAGCAACAAGAAATAATTGATTGACCCCTGTATACAACCACGTTTCAATGTTAGAAAGGAGCGCACATTCACCGACAAACTGCCATGTCAGTTTGGTGAAACAGAAAATAAATTACCGTTACGTTGTTTTTTGAATAAATAAATAACTTCTAAAAAAAACATACATGGTTACGTAGACACCAGAACCGAGAGCGCACCCTGGAAATAACCTACTCACTAGAATTTAGTTACGCACAATGAAGTAGTTCTCCCAAGTCAGCATTATTTTACATCAATGTAATACCAATACCAGGTATGAACAAGTCGGGTCAAATATACCTCCAATTTTGAATGTAGGGATGGGTAATAATAATATAATTAATGTTAACATTAAATTATAATATGGTACGGATCCTTGCTTAGGAATTTGACCTTTTGTACATAACTTACAATATATTTTCCCTGAAATCCTTAACAACATGCCAGACTAGTAAATCTAGCACAAAGATAAAATTGACTACCGAAGTGTAAATAGACGAAACATCTTAGATTTCGGCGGAATATACCGCCGGATATCCTCCTGCGGCATATTACTAAAAGAAAACAATATCCTAAATATTGGCAAATATTTTATCGGAATTTGCAATTCCCGGTATTAAGATCAAAGCAGAATAGAAAATACGGAGACTCGTTTGTATTGGGAATGGTCCCGCAAAACTTTTGTGTACGAGTACTGTGTAGGTATGTATTAAATCAACAGAATCATTTTCTACAATATCAATCGAGACATATTCAAGATCATCACATGGGGATATACATTATGTTAGGTTTTCTCTTTGTTTTAACCGATAAGCAGTCCCCGTGAAGGGTACAGACGACTGGATCGGCGATTACTGTGTAGTTACTCGTAATTATTTCTAATGGAACTAGTGATAAATATTTGAATTTGAATTTGAATTTGAATTTTTGATTATGTGTATGAATGGCGAGTTTGCAAAATTATATATTTCGTGGTTAAATCTCGGGTTTGTGAATTTCGAAGGTTTCTTTTAGAAGGTGGTCGATGGTTTGTGAGTCACACCTCACAATCCATCAGACATAATATATTATATTGATTAGATACCTACTCGTATCGACTAGTCTTGTCTTTTAAGATTTAACACAAACTTACCGGTCGAGTGAAATGCAGACTAGTACATTCGAAGAGAGGTAAAGCCCGAATGCTCGTAACACGAGGAAGAACTTGCAAGCCAAGTTGCCAGCCATCCATGCATTAGTAGTCCGCCATCCGATCTGAGAACAAAAACATATTTTTCTCAAAAATGGCCTGCAAAGTGAACATAACTCGCTACATATTGGAAGGTAAAGTGTATAGTTTAAGGCCAGACCAAAATTAAAAAAATAAAAACATTGCAGGCCGCCTGGAATGTTACATATGAATTCCTTTATTTGTCGAGTATCAAACTTTTTAAAAAGTAGAAAGTTAGAAACTGGTATATAAAAGACGGCGCAGGTCGTATTCAGCCAAATCAAGTCGTATTTTTCTGTTGCAAACGCGACATTTTTGTATGTGTCATAAAAAGATTGCGTTTTTCGGTGGAAAAGTACACTTGCGATTCTGTTTAAAAAAAAATATGACGTTTAATTTTATGTAATTTGCAGTATCCTCAATTTGTAAACGCTTGATTTCAATTTAGCCTTTTTTATTCCCCCATTTTTGAGAAAAGCACTATATTAGCCTCAGCCGGAATGGCAATTACAGGCTTCGTATTATAATTAAACGGACTCGCAAGCTCGTCCGTTTAAACAAAATACTCAGCCTGCAATTGCCTCCTTCCCGGCCACGGCAATAATGTACTATTAGATTACACATTGAGAAAAAATATGGTACGTACGTACACGCAAATAAAAACCAGTCAAGTACAAGTCAAGACACATACAAAAGATCACTGACAAAAGAAGTAACGATGCTTTATTTTTATTTCATCATCATCATCATCTTCATATCAGCCGAAAGACGTCCACTGCTGGACATAGGCCTCCCCCAAAGCGTGCCACAATGGCCGGTCCGGTATTTTTATTTATTCTAACTTTATTGCAAAAATACAAAGTACAAAGGGCGGACTTAATGCCTTAAGGCATTCTCTACCAGTCAACCCCAGACCGAAAAAGAAAAGCTTATGGGTGCAGGCAGTTGAGAAAAAAAACAAAAAACCGGCCATGTGCGAGTCGGACCCGCGCACAAAGGGTTCCGTACCATTATCTATAAAAACTGCAAAAAAATCACGTTTGTTGTATGGGAGCCCCCTGTAGCCTAGTTGGTAGTGACCCTGCCTACGAAGCCGGAGGTCCCGGGTTTGAATCCCGGTAAGGGCATTTATTTGTGTGATGAGCACAAATATTTGTTCCTGAGTCATGGATGTTTTCTATGTATTTAAGTATTTATTTATCTATATAAGTATGTTTATCGTCGTTCAGTAAGTACCCATAGTACAAGCTTTGCTTAGTAACGGGACTAGGTCAATTTGTGTAAGATTGTGAAAGAAAAAGATCAAAAAAGAAAAAAAAAATCTTAATTTATTCTGTTTTTAGGGTTCCGTAGCCAAATGGCAAAAAACGGAACCCTTATAGATTCGTCATGTCCGTCCGTCTGTCTATCTGTCTGTCTGTCCGTCCGTATGTCACAGCCACTTTTTTCCAAATTTATAAGAGCTATACTGTTGAAATTTGGTAAGTAGATGTATTCTGTGAATCGCAATAAGATTTTTACACAAAAATCGAAAAAAAAACATTAAGTTTTAGGGGTCCCCATACTCAGAACTGAAACTCAAAAAAAATTTTTTCATCAAACCCATACGTGTGGGGTATTTATGGATAGGTCTTAAAAAATGATATTGAGGTTTCTAACATCATTTTTTTCTTAACTGAATAGTTTGCGCGAGAGACACTTCCAAAGTGGTAAAGTGTGTGTCCCCCCCCCGTAACTTCTAAAATAAGAGCATGATAAAACTAAAAAAAATGTATGATGTACATTACCATGTAAACTTCTACCGAAAATTGGTTTGAACGAGATCTAATAAGTGGTTTTTTTTTAATACGTCATAAATCGTAAACCGCAATTTATTTCACGGAACCCTTGAGTCTCAAGAGAGTCTGACTCGCACTTGGCCGCTTTTTTTAGTATTTGTTGTTATAGCGGCAACAGAAATACATCATCTGTCTAACTATCACGGTTCGTGAGTTACAGCCTGGTGACAGACGGACAGACAAACAGACGGACAGCGGAGACTTAGTAATAGGGTCCCGTTTTACTCTTTGAGTACGGAACCCTAAAAAAGGATACGTATAGCTTAAACTAATACGAGTAAACCCACATTTCCTATTATTATATATATTAATGCATATACGTACACAAATACAATATAATAATAGTTATTTACAATGCACTTGCTCTGAAACTGCCCCTTTATATGGTTCAACATAAACACGGGAAGTGGTCGATGCCTGCATGGCGGCCGCAGGGCGGATCGCGCCCGTGCGGAATGGATTTCTGTACAGTATTCCCGCACACTATGCGGGAATGAGATTTCGTGAGTTAGTGACAGTTGACATTTCTCCTTTTATGCATATATTTTTTATTTCCTCGCATGATGCATTGTAAAATGTTGTATGATACACGTGCGGATAGGTAATTCCCAACGGGTGGCGATGACCGAAAACACGACCGTTAGGGAGTGTTTTTGATCGACACGAGTTGGGAATTACGTTGTACACGGGCTCGTGTACAACGCCACTAAGAGCGAAATAATGGTGTTTAAAGCGGGTAAAATTGGGCCGTATTTTATACCTCCAGTGGTTCTTGGTGGGACTGTACTCAAGGTAGTGGACCGCTTTAAGTACTTAGGCCACATCATAACGGAGGACTTGTGTGATGATAGTGATATCGAGAGAGAGCGTAGGGCGTTGTCGGTGAGGAGTAATATGCTGGCTCGCAGATTCGCTAGATGCTCAGTTAATGTTAAAATAACGCTATTCAAAGCGTATAGCCAATCTTTTTACTCTAGCGGTCTGTGGGTTCGGTATACCAAACGAGCCTACAACGCCCTACGCATACAATACAACAATGCCTTCAGAATGCTGCTGAGACTCCCAAAGTGGTGCAGTGCGTCGGAAATGTTTGCTGAGACGCGCACGGACGATTTTCACGCCATAATGCGAAAGAAAACCACGTCGCTGATGGGTCGCGTCAGGGAAAGTCAAAACGGCATTCTGAAGGTATTGGCTGGTAGATTTAATTGCAACATATTGTGGCACTGGATCGAGCGGGTCAGAACTACTTTGACGTATGTCAAGTAGTACTGCAGTTCTTTTTTTTTATGTATTATAATAATTGCTAACATAGTTTTAAGTTTATTTTGTTACTAACAGTATATGGATCACATGGTCTGAAATAAAACGATTGAATTGAATTGAATTACCTACTTTCCGCACTTGTATCATAAATAACTATTATGATACAAGTGCGGAAAGTAGATAATTCCCAACGAGTGGCGATGACCAAAAACATGACCGTTAGGGAGTGTTTTTGATCGACACGAGTTGGGAATTAGCTATCCGCACGTGTATTATACAACATTTTACAATGCATCATGCGAGGAAATAAAATAAATATGCATAAAATGGTGAAATTTTAATTTTCACGAACTCACGAAATCTCATTTACGCATAGTGTGCGGGAATATTGTACTGCAATCCATTCCGCACGGGCAGGTGCCGCCCGGCGCTGCTCGTGCTGGCATCGACCAGTTCCCGTGTTTATGTTGAACCATATAAAGGGGCACATTCAAAGCAATTGCATTGTAAAATATATTACTACATACATATTACTTTACGTACCTTGTGCAAAATACTACGTTATTAAACTAACCAGAACTATCGTCGAGAAAATGCTTCCGCAAAATGCGCTTGAAGGTGAGTTTTGTTTGTGCTTGTCTATAAGCGGCAGAACATTCCCAAGCCGAATGGCCTGGCGGGACTGTGAATGCATTACTCATAAAGCCAGTGCGATGAGGGGGGGCTACGAGCTTCAGGCTTCAGAAGTTCAGAAACGAAAGGATGGTGGTTTTTCAGTTGTGGCGTCACTCCTACATTGTAGAAGATACAGCAATAGAGAGATCTCTCAGGGACCGAGGTCCAATGAGCGTTGTTTGAATGTTATATTTTATGCAACTGATTTAAGAAACTTCGATAGTGCGATGCAGAACTCGTCAGATTTGACAGGAGTGACGCCACACAGTGTAAGGGAGGACTTTGGAAGCGATCATCTCCCAAAATGTATCCAGTTCTGAAAGTTAAACACACTGGAGCCTAATTTCTGGGGAAGTGTACCTATCCATGTGTATAACAAACACCTCCGTTGTAGTTTTGGTCAGTCTCAAACTTTTGGTTCATACACGAATAAATAAGTCAAGTTACATAACATGAACCAAAATTTATTACGTTGTGGGTATTCAGTAGTTGCTTTTGAATAATTACTGTCGAAGTTTAATTTAAACCTTCAAAAATAACACGTATCTTCTAATATACCTAATGTAAAAAAAATACTTGCAAATTGGAGACGCAAAGACTAATCTCTGTTTTATATATGCATATTTATTTTATACTAGCTGTTGCCCGCGACTTCGTCCGCGTAGAGCTTATACTTAGAAAATATAATGCAAACAAACTTCTACTTACCATCTTAAGGGATGATTTCCGAGGCAAAAACTATTCTATATCCTTCGAAGGGTATCAAATTATCTTTATACCAAATTTAATCTAGGTACATGGATTTTATCCAAACTTTCACCCCCTATTTCATACCCTTAGGGAATGATATTCGGGATACAAACTATCTAATATCATTCTTTGGGACGCAAACGACCTTTATACCAAATTTCATCTAAACGGGATTCATCCAAATTTTCACCCCCATTTCACTCCCTTAGGGAGTGATTTCCGGAATTAAAACTATTCTATGTCCTTTCCCCGGACTCAAGCTATCTCTATACCAAATTGTATTAAAATGGGTTCCATCCGAATTTTCACCCCTAATTTCACCCCATTAGGGGATGATTTCTGGGGTAAAAACTATCCCATGTCCTTTCCCAGGACTTAACCTATATGTACACCAAATTTCATCAAAATAGATTACATCCAAATTTTCACCCCCCTCCTTTTTCACCCCCTTAGGGGATGATTTCCGGGATAAAACCTGTCATATGTCCTTCCCTGGGACTCAAACTATTTATATACCAAATTCCATCTAAATCGGTGCAGCGGTTTCAGTAGCTCCATACAAATTTCCACTCCCAATTTCAGCCCCTCAGATATAAAAACTACCCTTTGTCCTTCCCCGGAGCTCAAACTATCTGTATATTAAATTTCATCTAAATCGGTTCAGCGGTTTAGGCGTGAAGAGGTAACAGACAGACAGACACACTTTCGCATTTATAATATTAATATGTAAGTATGGATTATTAGTATGGATAGTATGGGTTCTTTCCGCTTGTCTTCCAAATAGAGGTGTAGCTGTAGACTCACTTCAAAAGAAAGAAGAAACGAAAAAATCATTCAAATATCTCAAAAAATTACGAAGCTACAACCGTTTTAATGTCGCTTGTTAGAGTGAGAAAACGATCAGGGACCGTGACGTCACGATCTTCGAGCGTCATAGTAAAAAACAATCGTTTCATTATAAAGGTGCGTTTTGCGGAAAAGAGACGCAACAAACCCCCTCTTCAAACTTTATACACTTATTTTTTTTCGAGATAATACAACATTATGATTATTTTGTTTAGTGTCTACATCCCTATTTTCGATAAGATAAGATAAAATAAGATTTCTTTATTGTCAGAACTGTGTACATTTAGTTGTTTTGGGTAAAATAAAGTCCAACAGCTTGCCCATTTCGGACGTACAATATTAAACTTAAAGCTGGTCAAATATACTAAAACAATAACAACAATAGTATTTCCAAATAATTTTAACCATATTCACACATAAAATATTAATTTAGATCTATCCGACATCCGTATTTTCTTTTAAACCTCGAACTTCGGAATTCGAAAATATTCGGGTATCTCTATCTCTATCGCACTCACAAATGACAGGAATGCAGATATACGAACTTCGAGTTTCGGTTTTCGTGGTTTGAATGAATACGCAAAGAGCGCGGGCGCGTGCCATTCAAAAAAACCAAGTTTATATTGTTCGAATTTGTTGTTACATTTGTAGAAATTACGCCCTAATTCGACATTTGCGCATATAAGTTCGCACATCAAAATCGATTAATTTTATATTTGCTTTTGGTACCTATGTGCCTCGTCAATGTATATCGTAGACGGGATTAAAATTATTAATAGGCGAAAGAAAGGCAAAGAAATTCCGCCATTTTGTCCGTAGTATTTCTTATTAGTCTGTGATTTTGACGTTTCTTTTAGCTGACAGATGTGGCGGCGATATACTTTACGGAAAATAAATTAATTGTCGCAGTCGGATAAAAACTATCCTTAGTTGCAGCTGGAATAATAATGTACCTATATAAAATGTTTCATATTTTTCCGTCCATGGGATGCTGAGAACATTCGTACCACAGAAAGCTTAGTTTCAAACTGGCTGTTTTTTTTAATTTAGAGATTTATTATAAGTGGAGATGTACCTACTTTTATGCATTGTTTTCAGAAAGTGAACGTTAATTGCAATACTTTATTTATTTCATATAATATACAGTGAAAGTAAGAAATGTACAATTTAAAAAAATCTTAACATGTAAAAACAGGAAAAATGATTACATCTATCGTCTCACAGTACCTCAGAGTAATAAATATGACATACATTCGCCTAAAGGTATATTATATATCATACCTAGTTCATACATTTCACATTCCAATTTCAATTTCCGCTGCCATGCGTAGTCTAACGAGTCACTCAACTGTCAGAACGTTTATTTATTTATTTATTTATTTATTTATTGCATCATGTTGTTACAAAGGTGTTATCAATACATTAGGTAGCGTCCAATACATGAACCCTGTTAGGGCACGGCAATATAATCTTATAGCTAACATGCATCCATACAATTACCTACCTAATATTCGTTATATTCGTAATAAATATTTTGTATAAATACGTTTTAAGTTCAATTACATCTTTCTAATTACATTATCTTTACAAACGGAACAAAATTTAATTATTTATAAAAAAAATATGTGTATTATTATTATTAGGCTAGAATAATTCCTTCAATGATCGATCTTTTCAAAAAAAAAAAAAAAGTAGAAAATAAAACAAATTAGGTATTTGCACGTTGAGAAAATGTAGAATTGAAAAGGGGGAAAAAACGCATGGACTGTACAGTCACCGGCATGAAAATATGATGGAACAAAGGCCGCAAAAATATCTGATGACAACTTTATTCCTAGAGCCGTAAGAGCGTGTCAGATATTTTTGCGGCCTTTGTTTCATCATATATTGATGCCGTGACGTGCGCGCTCACGCGAAGTCTGTGCGTTTCGTGGTTTATCTACTATCTACGTGATTTACTACTAGAATAAGAAGAATAATAATAGTTAGGTATTTGCAAAGTGTAGTGGACTAATTTGTTGGAGTGGAGTATCTGGATATGTGCATAAATTATACACATATGTCCACACATCTACCTATACATATAATAAAGCTGAAGAAGATCGAAAGTCTGTTGAAAGATATTTGAAAAAAAGTTGTTTGGGGATACTTAGAATCGATAACAGAACACGTTCCAACCGTTTTTAGAATTTTTGTCTGTTTATCTGTTTATGTGACCGCGCATCACGTGAAAACGGCTGAACCGATTGAGATGAAATTTGGTATAGAGATAGTTTGAGACCTAGGAAAGAACAAGGACATAGGATAGTTTTTATCCCAGAAATCATCCTCTAAGGGGGTAAAATGGGGGGTGAAAATTTGTTCGCGTACCAATTTAGATGAAATTTGGTATAGTCTGGATCTTCTCAGGTGAATTTTTCGCTCCGAGCCCTAATCTTTCAAACAAAGCCCATTGTCTCTATTATCTATCGCATAGCCGCCAGCTACCGAGTAAACACGTGCTACTACAACATTCATGTTGAACAACAAACCGTATTGTCATAGTATTAAGGTTCAAATTTAATGTCACTGATATTCTAGATATTACGTTTTGGTAGTGTAGGACGATAGACTGCCCCGAAGCAATACGGCACTCACATTATTTTGATACTTTGTGGTGTTTAAAATTAAACACGGTTATTTATGATAAAGTGTAGTATATTTGTTATATATAACAAAATCTAAGGTAATAATGTAAATTTAAGATTAAAAAGTTCAAAATAAGTAGGTAATAATCAAAAATATAGAGATAGTTTGAGTCCCGAGGAAGGACATCGCATCGGATACTCTTTTTCCCAGAATCAAAGGGGCGTAATAATTGAGAACGCAATGTATTCACTACACGTCACGTCATTTGTTTACGACACCCATATAAGTCAGAAGTAAGAACGTTTGTTAAGTCAAATCAGTTTGGACGTAGGTAAATACATTGCTGCTCGGTCGTACTTAAAAATAATATTAAGCCCCTTATACATAAAATTTAAAATGCCGTGATAAGTAAAATGTGATTTGTCCCTTTCTCTTCATCTTTGTCTTCGACAAATGTCAAAGTGACAGATAAAGATAAACGAATTTTAACAACGTTTTAGCTAAAATAGGTTTGATGAACAGACTACGGCCATTATTAGTTAAGCTATTTAACGAAATTGCTAAAAACTAAGGCTTGTTATAACAATTACCTACAACTTAGAAAAGTTGAAAAACCCCCGATATTTTCATTTCAAAGTTCAATATCTCAAAAACGGCTGACCCGATTTTGATGAAACGTAGCTAAGAACCACCTCGATCACGTCAGCTTTCGGATAAAAAAAAACCGCATTCAAATCGGTCCATTCGCTTTAGGAGCTACGATGCCACAGACAGACACATACAAAGACAGACAGACACACAGACACGTTAAACTTATAACACCCCTCTTTCTCCGTCGAGGGTTAAAAATACGCCTGTATGAAAACAGGCTGTATGAATTATTTTACTAACCAATTATATTTTTGCTAACAAAGACTTTCAGTCTAAGCATTTCTCGGATTATCTATCCTTTGTTTAAAATTAATTATGAACGTACATTAAGCCAAAAAAGTGCGTTACCAGTTTTCGACTGTATTATTTGTGAGTTAAGGTTCAAAAATGATAGATCACTTTCTTGGTTTACTGTACAATATTACATTTATTTGCACAAACACAACTAACACAAAGACCGCCACTTATATGGAAGATACAAAAGCAAAGGTGGGATACGCCTTTTGTATAATTAAGCGCGTTCTAGGTAGAGTCAGGTAAACGTCTCAGCGTTTGACACCCTATTTTCTCTCCTCTTCTAAGTTTGAAGGTGTTCTTAAAGTAGTCATTGCATGTTTGATGCTGCTTATGCTAACTTTACGGAGGCTAATGAACACACGAGCAATTCCAATTATTTCTCGTCTGCAAATGACTGCACGTTGGTCTTCATTTACGGTCTGTACACATCTCCCTACGCATGTAATTAATTTACATGTATCAAAGGATATATTTTTTGTTCATGGAGAGAACTTGAAAACCGGGTACCCAGGCTTCGTGGTAGAATGCTAGCGATCCCAAGAGCCCCCCTTAACGGCAGTGAGGGTCAACGCCGCAGAGTGGTTTAGTGGGTATTACCTTATAAGGGCGAGTCCCACATACCCCTTGGGCCTTCCCCGGGTCCGGACAGATGCGTAAAGGCATTCCCTCTGCGTCAACAAAAAAAAAAAGTTTCTGGGGATGACTAGGTTATGTGGTATATCTGTCCACTAAAACTCCACGGCGGCAACTATCTGCTTTCCCGTGCGGAGGACTTCAGCCCTGTTATTCGAAACGCGCTAATGCGCCTCACCTCACCCGTCACGCCTAACGACACTATACCTCTGATTACACTTAGTTACTAAGAATTGTGGCGTCAAGATATATTTGTGGGTGAATGGTGAGGTGAAGTTAAACCAAGTTATAGAATAGCGGAGCAAGCGCCTTTTGTACCCAGTTGCACATTGACGAGGAGGCGTCAGAAAATATTCCAACAATTCGTGTGAACTGATAGTTTAAAACCATTATGCCATGTATACATTTTATACTGAGACCATTATATGCTCAAAACCTCATTCAATTAAAAGCTTTTACCCATTCTTGCTTAAACAGATCCAAGTTGGTGCTCAAGCGCTAACGTCATTAAATTCTTCGTACTTAGTTAGTTACATTAAACTTGGTCGAGTCAGGGAGTGCAATGTCCTCTAGCAAGAAACCAGTGAAGTGTTTGTTACGTACTATTTGCATAGGTATATTAGCTTGTTTACTAAATAAAGGTCGCCGTGAATAAATTAACCGGTGCGAATTAAATTAATCCACCAATTTTGAAACATTCCGCTTGAAAATGATACCTTGTTGTACTCGTATTGTAAGGGGTTGAAAAAATCAGTAGGTATTTTTTCAATCTTTTTATTCGGTTGAGGAAAGGAGGGTATGAATTCACTTATCGCCGCGCTACGCTAGTAGCACTACGCTGTAGTCCGTAGCAGCTTACGTTCCAAATGTAGCGACAAGCGCCTGTAGCACTCTGACTCTTTTGCATCGCGACGGGCGCTCAGTGAGTTAATTAAAAATCTTTAATCCCGTTTGAATTTACTGCTTATGATTTCATAAAACATCTGACTAGTTACGCCCTTACCTAAAATGTATCTTGAAGTTTAAATGACATCAAATATACTGAGATTTACCCTTTGACATCTAAGATACTGAGATTTACCCTTTGTCAATATTGCCGATTTACAAGAATGCTCTCCCCAGCATCATTGATGGAAATATTGCCCATCATAGATCTTTTCACAAAATACTAGGAAATTGTGTTCGTTTGCGTTCAGTTTTCAAATAGATATGGTGGACAAGTGGCTCTCAGTATTCGAATTGCACAGCAATATTGCCTTAATTGCTGGTAATGTTCCATTGTTCAACCTCAGACCAAGTAAAAAATACAGACAGAGCATTACGAACAGTCTAGTGAAGCCGAACAAAACTAAGCCTTATAAGTAAATACATGCTCACGCACACATATACAGACAAAACTAAGCCTTAGAGTTCTTCAGTGCGTGTCGCGCGCGACCCCTTCATGTTGACATGTTTTCCATGACAACCAAGAAAATAAACACTGGTCTCCTGCGTTGTGAAATGTTGTAAAAACAACATCAATTCAAAGAATAAATCGGACAGAATAAATAACGTTTCATTTGTAAAAACTGAAATAATACCTTAAAACACTGTAAAAAAACAGAAATTTTTGATTGGCTTGGAACACAACCTCAACGGTCAGTTGAAGTGACATGTGACACATAAAGCACGAGTGATAGGTACCAGAGTATGATTGTTGCTTACCCCAAACGGACAAATGACTACGGAACGTACATGAAGACCGTATATGATTTCCTATACCCAGTAATAAAATCAGTTCGGCATTGGCAGATCGATTTAGTTACATTCTAAATAATTAATAATGAGTACGGCAGCGCGAGATTTTAAAATATTATATTCCAATCATTTATTATATTACGATATTTTATGATTGAGATACCTAACTGTTATTCTTATTTTTTAGTGATCCGTACTCAAATAGTAAAACGGGTCCGTCTGTCTGTCTGTCTGTCGCCAGGCTGTATCTCACTGATACCGTGATAGTTCCAGATGAAATTTTCACAAATGATGTATTTCTGTTGCCGCTATAACAACAAATATTATAATATGTGTCACATGTCACTTCAACTGACTGTTGAGGTTTAGTGTTCCAAGCCAAGCAAAAATTTCTGTTTTTTTACAGTGTTTTAAGGTATTATTTCAGTTTTTACAAATGAAACGTTATTTATTCTGTCCGATTTATTCTTTTTGTTTTTACAACATTTCACAACGCAGGAGACCAGTGTTTATTTTCTTGGTTGTCATGGAAAACATGTCAACATGAAGGGGTCGCGCGCGACACGCACTGAAGAACTCTAAGGCTTAGTTTTGTCTGTATATGTGTGCGTGAGCATGTATTTACTTATAAGGCTTAGTTTTGTTCGGCTTCACTAGACTGTTCGTAATGCTCTGTCTGTATTTTTTACTTGGTCTGAGGTATGCACATGCATTTTGCCACATATAATTGGATGTCTCTGTCTACGAACATGCAATCAGCAATTCAGTAAGGGTGTTAGACACCAATTAGAATATGATGAATTTGCTCGAAAAAGGATTAAAAATGTTGTCGAATGAAGAAAAAAGTAAAGCAGGGGATGAAATATTTATAAAGTCATAATTCGTGTCCAAAGTTTTAAGAGAGGTTTTATATTCTGTCACTTTTCCGCAAAACGCCCCATCATATGAAACGATTGTCATTTACAATGACGCTCGGGGATAGTGTACAATATAACAATGCCTTCAGGGTGTTGATGGGGCTACCCCGCTTCTGTAGTGCATCAGGGATGTTCGCGGAGGCCAGGGTAGATTGCTTCTATGCTACAATGAGGAAACGCTGCACATCCTTGGTGCGCAGGGTCAGGTCTAGCTCCAATAGCATCCTGAGGGCATTGGCTGAGAGATTTGATTGTCATTGCTTGAATCATTGTCATATGATTCATGTAATGACAAACAAATCTTAGTAAACTGCGGCGGTAGTGGGGGGTAAGTGACCACATAATGTGGTCATATGCGTCCAGCTGTCGCCGTACTTAACATATTTAATTTTACCTATTCTCTAAATTTTTGCTTTGTTTTGTATTTTTGTAATTTGTATGATCCTAGTTGGTCGAAATAAATGAATTTATTATTATTATTATAGTGACGTCACGATAGCGTTGTCTCTCTCTAACAAGCAATATTAAAACGGTTGTAGCTTTGTAATGTTTTGATATATCTGAATGGGATTTTCGTCACTGGGCGTTTTTCAAAAAAAGTGTACAAAGCTTTTTTTTTCCGAATTCGAATTTTTTTGGTTTTTCTTACTCAGAATCGTTGATATTATCGATCCTCATACAAGAAAAAAAGTGTCCCAGATTTTACTATGTAATTTTTTTCTTCCAGTGCGTAACGATCATATAAATAAAAAAAGACTGCATACAAACATGTGACGATCTGGAATGGAATATTTAGGACACCTTTTTTCTTGTATGAGGATCGATAGTATCAAAAATTCTGATTAAGAAAAACAAAAAAAAAATGAATTTTGAAAAAAAAGTTGTTTTGTACACTTTTTTTGAAAAACGCTCCACTAGGCATATTTCTTTGCCTTATTTCTTTTGGCGTTATAATACATTTTGAGTCTAGGTACACCCCTATTGAATGGGATCGATGGAATGTACTAAATGTGGCCGGCACTAAATATGGAGAATTAGCACGCGATATTGATATTGATGCTATTGATTGTATATACAGTATGTAATAAAACAAAAGGCAAACACTTTAATTATCCTCCTCTTAGCGTTATTTCCGTGTGTGCCCTAAAGGATCCCGGGGTCCTGTTTCCCGCCCAAGATTTAGGCATAGGCACTAGTTTTACATAAGCGATTAGACTTTATTGGGTTTCCCCACGATGATTTTCCTCACTGAAAAGCCACTGTTAAATATCAAATGATATTTCGTACCTACGTGAGTATTTGAAAAACCCAGTGCTACAAGCCGGGGTTCATACCCAGAACATCGAGATTTCAAGTCGCGTGACTTACCGCTCGGCTACACTGCCTCAGGCAAGCACTTTAAAGGATGACTCACGCTAGAATGGGCCATGTTCGGCCCGGGTCGTTTTCTAAGAAAAACGACGGTGTATTTGCGCGGCCGAGCCATACTAATGCCCGGCCGAGCCACGTCCGGGCCGTGCCGCTTCCGAACCTCGACCGTGTTTCGGCCGGGCTTGGGTATGGCTCGGCTGCGCAAAAAAGCCGTCGTTTGTCTTAGAAAATGACCCAGGGGCCGATTTTTGACTTTCGAGCGCTCGAAAATTAAATAAAAGTAAGTACGATTTTAGTGTCAAAATGTGGTTAATACCACTCACTTTTCAATTTTCTATCGCTATTACAAAAGAGCATTTCGTAATTGTTGTCAGTTTTCGAGTGAAAAATTCGAGCGCTCGAAAGTCAAAAATCGATCCTCCGGTTTTTAGCGTGAGTCATCCTTACGTTAAAGTATGTATTCGTGAGAAGTAATCTAATGCCACGTATCTCGTCCATAAACAACAATGTACTGTCGAGTACAAAAAAATAGTACATTACTGCAAAGGCCGTGAAGTAAGGGATTGATGGACGAGTTTGGGAGATACAACGAGTCCAGCAATCCCTGTTCCGGCCGAGGCTTGTATAGTGCTTTTCTCAAACGATGTGAGGAAATAATAAATAGTTATTTGTTATACAAGGGTGCAGTTATAATTTAACCGCGAGTGTGGAATTGAAACACGAGCTAGCGAATGTGAGTGGTTTAAAAATAGAATCCTTTTCACCTCACTAAAGTGAGAAAGATTCTAGATAAAAAAATCTAAAAAAGAAAAAAAAATCATTAAAAAAGAATAATATTAAAAAAACAATACAAAAGAGTAAAACAAAAAGGAAAAAAATATTTAAAAAACAACTAAAAAAACAAAAAAAACAACTAAAAAAACAAATAAAACACCCAAAAAAATTACAAAAAACAAAAAAAAAGGAAAAAAACAAAAAAATGGACAAAAAAAGAAAAACAAACAAAAAACAATAAAAAAAAACAAAAAAAAAAGAAAAACAAAAAAATACAAAAAAAAAAAGAAAAAAAAACAAAAAAACAAAAAAAAAGGGGGAATAAAAAAACATTAAAAAAAGTAAAACAAAAAGGAAAACTTGAAAAATTAAAAAAAACGACAAAAAAAACAAAAAAAAACAAAAAACAAAAAAAATAAAACAAAAAGGAAAAATAGATAAAAAAAAAACTTACAAATAACATAAAAGACCCTACAAAAATTTTAACATTAAAAAATAGACAAACATCAAGAAAAGAAAAGATTTTTTTTAAATCATAAAAAACGATAAACAACACTAAAAAATAAACGAAAAATAACAAAAAAAAATGTAAAAAACTAACAATTTTTTTTTTACAAAAAACTAAAACAATTAAAAAAAAGTATTGGTGGTTGGCAGTATGTATTTTTTCCTTTGTCTGTTTAATATCAGTAAGCAAATTTAAAAAGTTAGAGTAGCGGCCAATAATGTTTTTGCCCGACGACGGCAGAGCCGAACGGAAGGGATATGTCTTGGCCTAGGCCAAGAAGTAATGTAGGGAGCCATAAACAAGGAACTTCATGTCTTCATTTCGTGACATTAACGCATACATTTCCGAGCATGTTTGAGAAAACATTATTTTCAATATTCTTATTGCTATGCGTAGGTAAAAAACTTAGATGACATCTTGAATGTAGCTGTGAACTGTTCGAATAGGCATTGTTTTGTTTGAGTTACAACATTTTAGAATGTAATCTATGGTCGATTTCGTGACGTTTCAAACATAAATTACGTTAGGTAGATCTAATATTTTTTTAGTATGGGATTATGACAATTGACTTGTGCTGGTTTGAAAAGTTACGCAATTACCCCTCTCAGGTCACAACTCCACACAAGGGTTTCTTCTTTACCTAACTAAAGTAGGGTGAAAAATAGATACATCTCTTTGTAGTCGACGAGTACTAAACAACTAGGTACTTATTTTATTTGAAAACGCATGCTCCGTCAAATCCGATTTTATTTATGCAGTAGTAAAGGAAGTTCTTCGTTGATATTAACAAGATACGTGCTGAAACACTCTTTTCCACCTACACTTTAATGGGCAAACAGCGATGTGTTCCATACTGTTTATACTTATAGAGGAGGTATACAAGTGTCCCTGAGTGTTCAGCGGTTAGAATTTGTCTCGTCGCTTTTTACGAATTTGCTTCTAAAGGTAATACGTAATTGAATAAAAAAGACGATACTCGTATGTACACAAGAGTGCAATTCACCTTTTTGACCGACTACGGCAGAAAGGAAGGGATATGTTTTAGCAGTCTATGTTTGTCTTT
This sequence comes from Epinotia brunnichana, assembly GCA_963854355.1. Classification (NCBI taxonomy): domain Eukaryota; kingdom Metazoa; phylum Arthropoda; class Insecta; order Lepidoptera; family Tortricidae; genus Epinotia; species Epinotia brunnichana. The sequence continues at coordinate 11,744,754 of OY977951.1, forward strand.
ACATGTGTTCCACTGTAGAGTTTAAGACACTGAACCGATTTTCATGAATGAGGTATCAATCGATTCGGCATTATGCTCCCGGTGACACCAGGTCCCTATTTCACCAAATCGACAATTTTCACCTGACAATGACAATTCGACTTACATGGCTGCGTCGTCAAGGTGGTTGTTGGACAGCTTATTGACCCAGCAATGTACGTGGAATTGTCATTGTCAGGTGACAATTGTCAAGATGGTGAAATAGGGCCCAGGCTACCTCTTTTAAAAAAAAAAAAATTTCGTCACAATTTATGATTTTCTCGCTGACTGTACTTTTTTTCAAAAATCTGTGAATGTAGATTGTCATCACTTAAAAAGTTAGGAATGAAATCCTAATGTCATTTTTGCGTGGTGGCAAGGGACTCTAGTAGCTGCCCTTACTGCCCCGTTTTAACTTTCCACCCTGTATATCATTTTGACACATCGCTATCAAACATGCAAGGTATCAAATACATGAAAACATATCTTCGTACATCTCTGGTGGATATCCACCCTCAACCCATTCAGCGCAAATGACGACTGCGTCAGAGCGCTACGAGCGCTTTTCGCTACATACGGAGTTTAAGCTGCTACGGGCTACGGCGTAGCGCTACGAGCGTAGCGAGGCCGTGAATGGATTGAACACATTCACTGCCAAGAATCGCTACGCGCTACGCTCGTAGCCGAACTACCGCGTAGGCGCCCGGTTGCAGTGAAAGTGTTGAAAGGGGGCGTGTTACAAGTATCAGGGCATCTTCTACTTAAGCGACTCCGAATAAAATAAGGCGAAACTTACTACATCGTATTATTATTTATGCACACTATCTCTGATGGAATCTCTCTGTATCTAGGTATACCTACCGGTGCGTGGAGATGGGACTATTATTCGCAGACACAGACTTTGTCGTGATTTTAAGTGGCTCCAATGACAAGAACCCAAGGAGTTTTAAATGGCTTATCTTCAATTACTTGCATTTACTTGCCAACACGAATGTTTTAATTGGGGGGATACATTTCAACAAGCACTTGAATGTTTACAAGCTAAATAATTTGTTAAGCATAGTCTGTACTCAGTTCTCAAATGCCTCATTTGTACCATTCGACTACCAGAACTCTCGCAGACAGGTAAGTGGTCTGTTATTGAGGGAAATATTGAGGATTCATTATCATACATTATATAAGCACATGAGTGAATTGTCCCCAACAAAGGAACTTCTTGTCAAAAGTAGTGAATATACTGTATCGAAAAGTAACAAAATGCAAATTTCACAGTTAAAACAGTTTTTTCGAGACTAAATCCCAAAGTGAGCAAGTAGAAGGAGCGAATAATAAAAGTAGTAATAAAGTCGCAATATTTCATCAGAATATACAAGGTCTTATTAATAAGTTAAATATAATTGAAACTTGTATACATGAATTTAATGAGATGAATATAAGATTAGATGTCCTTTGTTTTTCAGAAACTTTTATTAAGCAAGGATGTGAGAGTAACATATTTCTCAAAGGTTATAAAGTAGCGTCATGCTTTTGTCGTGATAAAAAACGTGGTGGCGTATGTATTCTAACTCGTAGACATATTGACTCTAAACCAATACCAATTTGCAAGGAGTTGTCTCAAGAAAAAATGTTTGAATGTTGCGGGGTAGAGATCCCTAGTTTAAAATGTGTGGTTATTTGCATCTACAGGATTCCTGGTAATACTCACAACAATCTCGGAATTTTTTATCAGAAGTTAGACATGTTATTAAACAAATTATCGTCAAAGAAAAATGTAATACTGACTGGTGACCTGAATATTAACATATTAAAGGATAATTACGCCTCGGTAAATTTTGTTAATCTATTACATAATTTCAAGATGCTATTAAATATAAAGGTTCCTACTAGATACAATGCATGTCTTGGTTTATTTACAAGTAACATAACAAAAGATGTAATTGGTAAAGTACACACGCTTCACCTGTCAGATCATGACACTTGCCAAACATTGGAATTTAGATGTGATAACAAAAAACCCGAGATCAATTTATGGTTTAAGTATGTTAAAGACTACAGCAAGGCAAATATCAACATTTTCAAAGAGTGTATGAATAATTTAAGTTGGAGTGAAGTCTTTAACGAATCTGATTTGAATAAAGCATTTTCTATGTTTCATGATGATCTTTGTATGTTCTATGAATTGTGTTTTCCGTACAAAAGAATTAAAATTAATTGTAACAATTCTAAACCAAAGTGGATCAGTAAAGGAATACAAAAATCTTGTAAAACGAAGCGGATTCTTATGTCTCGTTGTTTCATCAAGGGACAAAACAGGATAAGTAACAAGATATATTATAAGAGATACACTAAATTGCTAAAGCAGTGCATTGTACAATCTCGGAAAAATAATAACCGTAAATATTTCTTAACCGCAAAAAACAAATGTAAAGCTGCTTGGGATGTAATCAAGGATAAAAATGATAGTGTTAAACTAGTAGAATGTGTAGAATCCATACAAGTAGATACATCAAACATTAAGGACGCACAAGCTATAGCTGAAGCTTTCAATAATTTCTTTGTCAGCATTACCAATAAAACCTCAAAACAGAGTACCTCAAAACACAGCATTGTTAGTATTGGTAGTGTCAGCAATAGTTTATTTCTGGCACCCTGCACAGAGGATGAAATTGAGAAAGTAATCAAATCTTTGCGTGATACGAATGCAGTAGGCATCGATGGAATATCTACTCGCATACTAAAATCGATTGCAAAAGAAATAAAAACAATACTCAGTTATTTGATCAACCAATCCCTTGAGCAAGGTTTATTCCCTGAAAGACTAAAACAATCCATTGTAAAGCCGTTATTTAAAAAAGATGACAAAAGAATCCTGAATAATTATCGTCCCATTACATTAATTCCAATTCTCTCTAAAATATTTGAGAGGATTATGAAAGATAGGATCGTCAATTTTATAGACAAAAATAACATTTTGGCGAAGGAACAGTACGGATTCGTGAAGGGCAGATCGACAACACATGCTGCATATTCATTACTGCAGAGCGTCACCAAAAATATTGATAAGAAAAATTCTGTAGTAGCTGTATTCTTTGATATGTCGAAAGCGTTCGACCTCGTCGATCACACGATATTACTGGAAAAATGTTACAATTATGGTTTCCGGGGCGGGGCTTATAACTGGATACAGACATACTTATCAAATAGAAGCCAATGTGTAGAAGTTAGTAGACTTAACAATAAAAATGAATTAACGCAATATAGATCGACGTTTCAAAATACACAAAGAGGCGTGCCCCAGGGTAGCGTTCTGGGACCGTTACTTTTTGTACTCTATGTAAATGACATTCCTCAGGTGACATCGAATGAAATTATTATGTATGCTGATGACTTATCAATTATTGTAGCCGATAATAGGGACATTTTGACATTAGAAATAATAGTAAATAATGCAGTTAATGACATCGAAAAATGGTTAGATAATAATAAATTAGTATTGAATGTAGATAAAACACATTGGGTTCAATTTTCTAATTAAAGGACTAATCAAGCGTCTCTAGCTGTGAATTGTAAAGGAAAACCCATAAATAGTTGTGATGACGTATGTTTCTTGGGTCTCACACTTGACAGGTGTCTTAACTGGAAGCAACAAATTACTAATATCTGTAACAAGTTAAATAAATTTGTTTTTGCCTTAAAAAGACTGAGGAGTGTAACAGATGAGTCAACCGCTCTTACGGCGTATCATGGCTACGTTGCATCTGTTCTCCGCTACGGAGTTATCATCTGGGGGAACTCGACAAATGTTAACCAAGTGTTTGTGACGCAAAAACGCTGTATTCGTGCTGTCTGTGGAGTTGGATCTCAAATATCTTGTCGACCGTTTTTTAAAAAGCTTAATGTCCTTACATTGACAGGCATTTTTATCTATGAGCATGCAAAATTTGTAAGAAACAACCCTGAGCTATTTGAGAAACCAACCCAAAATCCACGTTTACGCAACAGGGATTTGTACAAGCTTAAGCAACCAGTTTTTAAGACAGCCTTGTACAACAAAAACTGTTACATGATGTCTATCAGAGTTTATAACAATATTCCCATAGACATAAGAAATCTGCCATATACATTGTTCTTGTCAAAACTTCGTCGTTGGCTCCATGACAATTGTTTTTATAATATGAATGAATTTATGCATTTTAGAACGTAGAATTTATAATTTTTGTTTTCTGGTTTTTGATTATTTTTTGATTGTAATTTGTAATTTGCATGCCACTAAAATGGTGAATTATGCTGACCATATTATTTTAAAAATCCATCAATTATGTAATGTAATGTACCATAATTCTGCAAATAAATGATTTTTGATTTTTGATTGATTTTAAATGTGGCCAATCGCCATACTACACCTCCCCCGAAAGTTCCCTTCACCCCCGGGGTGGCAGAAAAAAAACTAAACGCATGTTACTTGCTTACAATGTTTGTTAAATTTCAAAAAAATGATTAGTGGAACAACTTGTATATTATAATTACTTATATTAAGTTTAAACATTTCATTAAACATATCAAAAATAAAAAATAAAGTTGGTTTCCTCTGTATAATATTAACAAGTGTCACTGTTGCAAATTTATAAAAATATATTGATTTAATTGTAATCTTGTCTTTAAACTGAAAATATTATTTGTGTTGTAATTAATTGTTAATTTATTCTTGAAATATGTTCTATCTTTTATATCTTATAATTCTCGATCTCTAGTGTATCTTATAATTCATAGAAAGTACGCATTGTTCTATCTTTTATTTATCCTTATCTTTGCGTTATACGTATCTATAGTTTTTGTTATTGCGGTATCGGTACTCAATATTCAATAATCTAATGCCGTTGGAGTCACAGCTCCTAATAATATAAATATTAAGCCTTTCACGGACACCTGCGAAGGTCGACTATGATCAAGGACATAACTTGGCTATGCTTCTGCGCATGCCTCAAATCTATATAAATGGGGATGGGTACCCAAGGGCATGGTCACCCTTAAACAATATGGCATATCAGGTCTCGCTCGACGGTCACCTGTCCTTAGAGTCACAAATACATTAAGACATTTTAAGTCTCCAAAAATTTTCACGGAGGGCACGGTAGTCCAGACACCATGATCAAATCTAAGGACTAGTGCTCTAACATAACTTCTTATCAATCAACTATTAATGTACCGTACCATACCTACCTAAGTACTTGATTCAACCTATATAAAAAAAAATTAAACGTGTCATTCCAAATTATCATTATCACTCACTAAGTTGTTTAATTGGTCTAACTAAATAATCTTAGCCTTCCTGCAGAGAAGGAAAGATACATACAAATTATCAATTAAACTCTCGCTAATTATTAGGTGATCAATCCAATAACTAGCTAAAGTATTAATTGCATCTTGGTATAAAAAAAAATTAAGTGTGAGGGAGGATCAAATTTCATTCATGTTTAATTAAAAGCTGCTATAAGTCAGCATACACGCGCGACCTATATATTATTTCGCTGACGCGCGGAATGTGTCGCGTCGGCACCGAATGCTTGCGAAATATAAAAATTATGTAAACTAATTGAATTATAGTGACACTAGAATTAGGAATTTAAAGCCTTTAAAACATGACTATTTATAAATTGAAAGATATGAATGCTAAATTTTCAGCGACAACCTTTTCATACTAAATTATCTAAATATACGTTCAAATGAAAATTTATAAGTAAAGATAGAATATAGATATGTCACTATTACGTGACCTGTCATCGTCCTGGTGTCACCGTCCTCTTCATCGTCCTGGAGGCTGCGGTGGCGGCAGTTCGTCCGTGGTGCGCCATCGTGACGTGGCTGGGTGGGCTGCTGCTGGGCCGGGATAACCCTGGACACCTCTTGAATTGCGAGCCGGGAAACCCTGGACAACGCTCTTCTTTGTTCTTAGTCTTCGTTGTTTTTTTATTTTTTCTTCTTCTTATTTATTTTTCACTCTTCTTTATTCAATTTCTTCTAATCTTCTGTGACATATTTTTCTTGTTCTTCTGTCTTCATTTCTTCAAGTTCTTAATTTCTTGATTCTTCGTTCAATGAAATAAATGGTTTAATTATGCATCTTCATTTTACGTTTCTTCTTCACGAAATTCTACATTTTTCGTGAGTTTTATAGGTTCAAAGGTTCGCCATATCAGAAGATTCGTCTTCGGTTCTTTTACTGCAAGGTCGCCATGTGATATTGGAACAAATTGGTGGAAGAGTATGGGCCGGAGCCAATAAGTAGACAGGTGAAGAGTGGCTTATAGAATCTTTTATTCAATATATTACCTATCTATTTATACACGTTAGGTTGCGCTGAACAAGCAATATGCGTTTATGTAGCAGTAAACCATTGTTAAACACTAAATGTGGCCAATCGCCATACTACACAGTACTTTCGACTTACGTTTATCTTACTTACCTACTATACCTTATTTAAGGCATTTTGTCAATCCTTCTACTCGTGTGCGCTGTGGGTTGGGTATACGCAGCGGGCCGTCAATGCCATAAGAGTGCAGTACAATAATGGTGTCAGGGTGCTGTTGGGTCTGCCCCGCTATTGCAGTGCGTCCGGCATGTTCGCGGCGGCAGGCGAGCCGGGATTCCACGCAATAATGCGCAGTAGGGTGGCATCACTCATGCGGAGGGTGCGGAGTAGTACCAACAGCATCCTGCAATCGCTTGTTGAACGGGTGGACTGCCCGATAATGCGGTACTGGGACGAGGTGCATGCTCCGGTGCGTGCCCCCTCACGCCGATATTAGTTTTGCTAAGTTACTTGTTTTGTTACTAACACTAGTTTTTAAGTTAATATATTGTTACTAACAAATTATGGATGAATTAGTCCGAAATAAATGATTTTTAATTTAATTTTAATTTAATTTAATTTATCAACTTGGCTCGGTTCGCTTCGTGAAGAAATAGCGTGTGCGGTTGGTTCGATGTTTTGTTTGTCTACCGGCAAGTTCGTCGATTGAATATGCACCTTTGATTCCGATTCCATGGTAATGATACGATTTTTTAATTCTGTTATTTCACTATTTTGTGACTCATTTTTAGCTTGTAGTTGCTTAATAGCCGGATTCAAATGCTTTAACTTTAACGATTTAAAATATTTAAACATGTTGGATACCCGGGTAACGGATCCTTCCGCTCTTTCTTTCCCTTCCGTATCGGACATTCTCTCGTTATGCAATAACCTGACAAAACTCGATTTTAAAATCTATACTTGGGGGTTTGCACCTCCACCAATTGTGACAATGTGTAAAGTAAGCACCAGTTTAAAACGAAAAAAATGTAAACAAACAATGTTTTGAATCTGACATATTAAATGTCAAATTACAATATTTCACTACCCTCCAAAAGTCGATAAAAACATGGAGGGTACACCCGAAATAAGTCCACTACCCATCCATTTTAATGTTAATTGTCTAGGGCACGGCACTCAACACTTACAGTATCCGCGCACAGATCCGAAGATATACGAGATTTCAGTTTCTGAATCACTGGTCCCCAAGTCGCCGATAAATTGAAACCATCATCCCTATTGAAGTTCTTCGGGTGTTTCCTGATTTCAATTGCCTCTCGTACCATCCGCGGGTAGTAGTGGTAGTGGTTAGAACCGGATTAAACAGTATTTAAATATGTGTACAAAGCGCGAGAGTTTAAAGTGTTATAATCTTACACAAATCAACCTGGTCCTAAACTAAGCAAAGCTTGTACTATGGGTACTAGACGCAGTAAACATACCTACATAGATAAATAAATACTTAAATACATAGCAGTGGCGGCACGTGAAAATTTTCGATGGGCAACCCGGAATACTAAAAGTTATGTAAAAGTTTAGAGTTTATAACTATAGGTTTGCCTAAAAAGAAATTTTAGTCAAGCTGGTGGGAATCGGCTTGAATGGGCGCTCTGCCACTGATACATAGAAAATATCCATAACTTAGGAAAATGTAGGCGCCGTAGGCAGGGTCACTACCAACCAGGCTAAAGCGTGCGTCTATGTGTCATGTAGTACAAAATTATTTAAATTGACTTGCTGCTTGTGCTTTGTACTGGCCCAAAACTTTCGATCTTAATGCATAAAAATAGAGGTATTAATAATAGGTGTCAACTCTTAGACATCCACGTGCTCACTAGCGCCACTGGTAAATAATTGAGATTATTTAGATTTAACAATAGATAATATTTAAAAAAGCGGCCAAGTGCGAGTCGGACTCGCACATGAAGGGTTCCGTTAAATAAATTGCAGTTTACGATTTATGACGTATTAAAAAAAAACTACTTACCAGATCTCGTTCAAACCAATTTTCGGTGTAAGTTTGCATGGTAATTAATGTACATCATATATTTTTTTGAGGGTGTTCTGCCTTTTCGCAGAACTATTTTTGGCCGAATATCATTTGCCAACTAACGTTTCGCCGAAGATTCACTTTGACAACTAACGATTACCAAAATGTTATATGACAACTTTTTAATTCGCAGAATTATTATAAAGCGGATTATTATAACGCCTTTACACTTTTGGCAGACTCATCATTTGTCAAATCTTTCACTTGGTCGAACAACTCTTGGACGAATAACGTTTAGTTGATGCAACAGTTCACTTTTCATATATTAGGCAAGGCAAAAGATACTAGCATAGATAACAACGGCAACAGGAACAGCAGGGACTTAGTGGCAAAACCGACTCGGATCGCGGATAGATTAGAAGACGAAAGCGGGAGCTATGCTCCCGCTTTCGTCTTCGAGGTTATTTTTTTTATAAAAGTGCGGAAATACTTGTTCTTTACACAAATATTGTAACAACGGCAACAGGAACAGCAGGGACTTAGTGGCAAAACCGACTCGGATCGCGGATAGATTAGAAGACGAAAGCGGACTTAATGTTTTTTTTCGATTTTTGTGTAAAAATCTTAATGCGGTTCACAAAATACATCTACATACCAAGTTTCAACAGATATAGCTCTTATGGTTTCGGAAAAAAATGGCTGTGACATACGGACGGACAGACAGACGGACGGACATGTCGAATCTATAAGGGTTCCGTTTTTTGCCATTTGGCTACGGAACCCTAAAAAGTAGGTAACTAGTATTATCTCAATTATTTACCAGTGGCTCTAGTGAGCGCGTGAACGGGCTCTTAAGATGTAAAACATTGGGGCGTTTACCTTTTTGTATCTTGCTAGCATTGCCTTCACTAAAGTTACAACTTCGCCTATATCGTCTTTTGCATAATCGAGTTGGATGGACTTGGAACCCGACAGATGTACGGACTCTAACGCAGATCTAACTCAATAAAGTAAAATTCTGTATAGGCACACAGCTTATTCGATGGTATAAATATGATGTTTTAGGGTATGGTTAGAATTACAATTTGGGCTAATGTAGGTTTTATTACTAAGGTTGAGAGCGCTCTAAAAGTGGTGTAAATGTGAGTTTACAGCGCAATGAAATACGCGTATATAATTAAACTAGCTTCTACCCGCGACTCCATCCGCGTAGAGCTCGTTTATCGTAGCTCCATACAAACTTTCACCCACCATTTCACCCCCCATTTCACCTCCTTAGGAGATGATTTCTGGGATAAAAACTATCGTTCCCCGAGACTCAAACTATCTCTATACTTACCTAATTTCATTTAAATCGGTTTCGCGGTTTAATCGTGAAGGGGTAACAGACATACATATAGACAGACCGACTGATAGACCAGACACACTTTCGCATTTATAATATTAGTATAAAAAGTATGAATATGTTAAAGCTACAAAAAAACTTTCTTGCTATTCGCCATTCTTTCAAACACAATTTCTCACAACAGCAATCCACCACATTCGTTTTTCATCACAATGAATGGACCTTTTTCTTAAATTTATTGCTTACAAATGGCGATCAGTCCGTACCGAGTGCTTTGATATCGTCTCTGACGTCAGCCTTTATAAGTTCAATGTTGGAGGTGGATATAGTTGAAAGCCGGACCTTGACATCGAAAGATTTTTGTGAGCGAAATTTCAGCTGACGGACCCTTGCCTGTACTAACAAGAACAAACTTTATCAACGTTGGATGTGAAACCAAACTTTGAAAGGAGTTTCTGTCAAAAATTAAATTTTTGGTACAAGCTTTTACTGCCGACTGTAATTTTCTCCGTACCATCATCAAGTACTTATTGAGACGATTCTAACGAGCCGAAACTCGATGGGGTGGTGTCGTTTTATTGCGAAAGTTCCTATGGCCACCTTCCAGCTCCAGCATCAGATCCGCTCCAAGTCATCATAATATTGCATTGTCATGCGATATACAAATGCTTGCAAAATTTCAGCTCAATTGGATAACGGGAAGTGACTGAAAAATGGAATGCAAATTTTGACTGACAACTTACATACTTACATATTTACATACTTACATATTTAAAGTTAATATAAAGCTTGTAAAAACCGGTCAAAGTCTTACTCCCAATTACCTACAAGCAGGGGTCGATTAATAAAAAAATAATAAAAATCATTTATTTCAGACTCATAGAATCCATAAGTTTGTTAGTACATAAAATAATTTTAAAACTAAATGTTAGTAGGCTAAACAGAAAAGAAAAGAAAAGAAAAGAAAAGAAAAGAAAAGTAAAGAAAAGAAAAGAAAAGAAAAGAAAAGAAAAGAAAAGAAAAGAAAAGAAAAGAAAAGAAAAGATAAGAAAAGAAAAGAAAAGAAAAGAAAATAAAATAAAAGAAAATAAAAGAAAAGAAAAGAAAAGAAATGAAAAGAAAATATATGATATTCATTTGATTTCAATGTGTTGCGTGCACCCGTTATGTCACGTTAGATTGGCGTGCGTGGAAGTGAAGAAGACTTAAAGCAAATTGGAATGCGTAAGTATCTAATCAACCCCAAGCTGGGGAGTAAATATTAAATTATTGCTTAGTACATACATAACTCGTATTTTAAATTGATATCAGTGCGAGTCAAATATTCGTTGTGTACCTATTTGAATGTATATTCTTGTGTTCCGAGTGTTAGAGGATATTATGAGAAAGCTTTACATCATGCATATTGTATGTATGCCTTAAGAGAGCGTTCATGTGCACACTAGCGCCACTGGTAAATATTTGTGATTATTTAAATTTAACGATAGATATTTAAAAAAGGAGGCCGCTATACCTACACTGTATTTCGTATTTAAGTACCTTGTGAATACATAAAACTAGTTTTTATGTAGCTGGGTTCGTTGATCTATGAATTTCAATATTCACAATTATTTACCGGTGGCGCTAGTGTGCAAACGCCCTCTTAATCTAAGTTGAATATCTACTTATACAAATCTTGCAGCATGTTTGTCTTATTTATTACGCTTTTATTATCTTTCCTGCCCTAGTACTTTCTTCTCATAGTCATTTATGCTCTTTTGACTACTTAGAACCGTTGTTTTTAACAACTTAAAACTGCTGTTTCATATCATATCAGTACAAAATTACAGCACAATAGTGAAATCATGAAATGGTTTAGTTATATGTATTTTTTTTGTCATGTTCGAATTTTAATAAATCTAATGATTAAATTTTACGCAACATTGGCATTCTTTTTCAAAGATTGCGTATTGAAAAACAAAACACTCCGATTCTACCACTATTTTAATTAAAAAGCTTTCATAAGATAAGATATTGCATATTTTTTTTTTTTTTTTTTTTATCTCACAAAAACTTAAACGCTTGTTTTACAAAATATGTTTCGCCAAACTGAGGACAGTTTGTTGGCGGATAATACGCTCGTCACCACTGTTATTTTTATCCGAACTACTTACATTAACCCTAATAAACTAAACCAGGAAAAAGCGTTCCTACAAATAACTACATTATTTATTTAAGTAAAGTATTTAAGTAAGTATTGCTATAATGCTGTATGTATACATATGTGTGTGCTATAAGCTTAATGTAAGTACCTAATACCTATCTACTTTTCAGCTTAGTAAAGTATTACCGCGGTCCAAGAGAGCTTAGGTATTATCAGTACTTGCATCAACACAAAACTCGCTTTTAGGTTCCTAAAGGCGTTTTCTCTGCTCATTTTAGCAAAAAAGCGTGCTAGTTATATACATATATTTACCATTCTGCGATGATATTGATCTCTAATTTTGTTACTTACTACCGCAGCTCATAATAGCCCAGCGATAAAACTGCTTTTGAATATTGCCTGGTCATGAAATTATCGAACGAGCGAGCGGAGCGAACGAAATTCTATGCTTCAGTTGTGGGTAAAGCATAGAGGTCTTATATTTTGTATACCAACAATACTTGTTAAAGTTGTAACCTATGTTTAACAAAATAAATTGAATTGAATTGAATTCAGCTTGGGCCGAAAATAGTTTGTCTTTCCATCCGGTGTCTATCCCGCTGTTCTCCTCTACAGGTCTCATTTCTCAACCGATTCTCGTGAAATGTTCTGAGCAGGTTCGTTAATTATGTAGATTTTTTTTACCGAGTCACAATTATGAAACTCAAGAAAAAAACATTTTTTTTAAAAAGACAGGCTCGAGAGTTCCACAACTCACAGAGGCACTAGTAATAACTAGTGTTAAATTTCTTCTGAATTCGACGCAAAGGTCCTGAAGTTCGACAATAAAATCCAGTTGTTGAAAAGAACTTCAATATCGTGTCAAGAGTTTGCTTGCTCAGCTCAATAGGAGTATTTCAGTCGGTAGTAAAACTTTGTCCCAAATTACTAGTCTTTATGTAATATAATTCCTTTAGTTTTCACCCGAAAATCTCGTTAGTATGCCAAGACGTGATAGGCGAAACGTGTGTGATATTTATACAATAAAAGGATTAATACTCGTTTGAAAAGGAGGTGTCTCTAGGCAAATGTGTGCCCATCTTTTTGGATTAAAGTTACTATTTATTTTCTTTCGGTAGTTTCTGAAGCGCTAGTAATTAGTATATAAACTCGAAAAAGAAAGTTAGACGATAGGGCCCGCATTTTGGGATGCGGGAGATTTTCAAAACGTATGCTACGAGTATAATGCCCGCATGCAGGAACCGTCTTCATTGGTTATCTTCATTAATAGCAGCGGGCGGGAGTTCTATTAAATGTAAAAAAATAGAGTTTATTTATGACCTATGCCGTTGAAAACAGAAAATCTCAATTTTGCAGATCCGACTCTTTTAATTGGTGCTGTCGTTATGTCGTCCATAATTTGATTGTAGATATTTACTGTCATCTCGTTTGGACTTGTTTTATGCATTTGAAATTTTGAGGCTGGTGCTATATTATTTTTCTTGTAAGTTCATGCATACCCTCTCCCTTCCAAACTACTCTCTCGCTTGCTTTTACGCAACTACGCTACAACTACTTACGCTTTTACTTGACGCATACCGCCATACCACTGGTCGTTAATCCGCTTCCGAAGAGCACCCGCATGCTGTATATCGATAGAATAAAATGCGCCTTGAGGTCTATTTAGAGAATAGATATAAAATCTTTGAGATTTTAGGCCTGTTCAACGAGATCATGATGAAGATAAACGTTAGTACAGTTGCATGCAATCATAATACATATGACATGCTCTAACAACTTTACAAACCGCCATTGTTTCAGACAGTTCTACAGTGTTGAACTCTTTAAAAAATCACACATTTTTGTTTCCAATCGTAGCAAAGGTCGTACACGGTTGTAAGGAACGTGAAATCGTTGTATATCTTGGTTAATAACTAACCCCGATTGATAATTCAAAGACCGATACGAGGATAAGATTTACTTTACATAACCTAATCTACTTAACAGAAGCAACGGGATTGCTAAGTTGAGTCTCTTCTTTTATACTTAAAATGCTTTGTGCAAACCTAAGTTTATTTGGTTTTATCTTTGGGTGGATACAGAACTTAGCCAGATAGCGACCCGCATTTGTACCCTAATTGGGTTGCTCAATATTTACCAGTAGAAGTAGAAATAAAGCAACCACGCTGTTTCCAACTGATGAGAATATGAAACGTTGCACAAGGGAAATTACATATAACGACTCGAAGTGGGGTATTATGTTGACACAGGATACAGATGACGGTGACAAATCCTACGAAAAATTGTCGGCATTACCTACATACGACACTTACCTAATTGTAATCCATTGCATTACTTGGTCAAGTTGATAAGCAAACTAATATTCTCCGCGCAGTATTTACTGACCGTATTCTCTAATCAAATGTCGTCATTGCTTGCAGAAAATAATGAGAAATCTTAATAATCGTCCATTGCGACATACGCTAAGCGTAAATGGGGCGTTTTACGTCTTAACGCTCCATGCGTAGCTGGGTCATAAAGACACGGAAAAACAAAAGTTATCTCGTGTTCCTGAAAGTTAATGGGGCTAATTTACTGGCTGTTATGTCAGGAGTGGCTTATACATTCTTCATCTTAGCGTTCTCCCAGATGCATCTCAAAGCAACCGAGCAGACAAATTACTCGTAGAATCTAAAACTCTCTAAGAAGACTTCTGGGTTCTTCTTAGAGAGTTTTAGATCTTCCTTCTGTTTTTATTCTGATCCCCACTACTTATTTATAATGTAAAATTCATTAGAGACATCGGAACCGTGAAAATGTTGGTTCATTGATATCATTTAAAAAAATACAATTGTTCCCCACTTCGGTAATCAAATCAAAATCAATTATTTATTCTACAAATAGGCCACAAGGGCACTGTCAAATGGTATTTTACAATAGAATTATAATAATCTTATACAATAATCATTTAAAAATTGCATATTTTAACCAATAAGTAAACGGTTAACAAACTAAGTAAATGTCACTAAATAAAAACAAAAAAAAACAAAATTGTTAATTTTTATCCATTACATTCGATATAAGGGCTGTATCAGGATCACTTAATAGTATAAAACAACCCTATGTATGCTTAGATCTTTAAAACTACGCAACAGATTTTGATGCGGTTTTTTTAATAGATATAAAGTTTCAAGAGGAAGGTTTATATGTATAAAACATGCATGTTATTATTATTTGCATACATATAAACCCGTGCGAAGCTGGGGCGGGTCGCAAGTTAACAATATTTAGTAAAGTTTATGATATTAATTAAGTACCCCAGTTAAGGCCCACAAACAAAATAATAATAATACTGATTGAAATTGCGTCTCACTGACTTGGTTTATATTGCCAACTTTATTCTCCGTTGTCCAAACACTGGGCCTTTTATTACACGACAAAAGGATTTTATTGGTTTTTGAAGTCCACCAACTATTTATAAAGTCCGAGATAATGGTATTTAAGTACGGCAAGGGACCTGATGTAGTGCCGCCCGTTAGATTGAATGGGAGTGAATTAAAAAATGTGAATAGTTTTAAGTATCTCGGACATATACTGACGGACAAACTTAAAGACGACGACGATCTCGAGAGACAACGATCTCGAGAGACAACGACGGGCCATTGCTATGCGAAGCAATATGTTGGCACGTCGGTTCGCTCACTGCTCTGACCAAGTCAAAATTACTCTGTTTGGGACCTATTGCCAGGCGTTCTACACTAGTCACTTGTGGTACCGTTACACGAAGCGGTCGTTCAACAGACTCAGAGTACAGTACAACAACGCGTTTCGTGTGATGTTACGGCTGCCGTGGCGGTGTAGCGCGTATGCTGGTAGCGTTGGTATGTTCGCCGCGAACAGAGTGGAAGACTTCTACGCTATTATGCGTAAGAGGCACTGGTCCTTTGTCAGGAGAGTGAGCGAATCGACAAACAGTATTGTTAAGGTAGTATGCACGACATGCTACCTTACGAGTAATGTGTCAACGACACTCTTTTTGTAATTTAACTAATTTATATTGTAAATTCATTTTAATTTTTTAATTTATTTTATTTGAATTGACTTTGACTTCTAATTTTTATAATCTAATTGTAATGGGTTAATACCTAAATAAAGAAATAATTTATTTATTTTTATTTATTTATGAGGTAGGTAGTAGAGTAGAGTGACTAGGTACGTTAAGGCGACACAGGTTCATGGTAATACCATAAGCGTGAGCGAGATGGAAGTGCGTGTGCGGAAGCGCGGAAATAATTTTTTTTTGTGCGTTTAAATAAATGAAACAAAATAAAAATAAAAATCGTTTATTTCAGACCAGATACGATCCATAGAGAGTTAGTAAGAGTTAATTAGTAAGTACAAAAAATATAAAATAACAATAACTAAATTATAACTATGTTAGTACGTTATTTAACGTAGTTTATTATTTATTTGGCCTTCCCAATAACCACCTGCGACCAGTACCTACATGGTAAGCGGACAGTTGAGACGCTCTGCCAGCTCCTTCAGAAGGCTGTTGTTGCTGCCTTGCACTCGCCTTAAGAGGATTGTGAACCTGTAATTTTTCATACAAAAAGCGATAACGTTTTTCACCCCGTAAACATTGTTCGATTTTTATAATTTTTGAATATGTTGTAGATATAATGAAAAACTAGGTCTGTACGTTTTGATTTTTAAGAAATATTGCTTGCGTTAAAAGTTATTAGCATCTAAAAATCGATATTTTTGACTTCAAAACTTTGTCTATCGTTTTATTTTTTTAAAATTCATCTTCACTAATTTAATGAAAAAGGAAAACGTACGGACATAGATTAAAGTGTACTGAATCCAATTATACCAAAATTATTTCATTTCATAAAGTTTTAGGGGGGCAAAAACGTTATCACCCGAAACAATATTTCAACAAGGAAATGTAGGCAATTGCCTCCAGGACTTGCTACTCTCTCTATCGCACGATACGGGTGAGGCACAGAACGGTGTGAAACAGATAGATTTTTTTAAAATAGGTAGGTACTCGTGCCGCGTATCGGCACTTCACAATCCTCTTAAAAGTGAAGCTATTCTTTTTCGCCTTATGGCAAAAAAAGTCGTCAGTATGCGCCTCCGCAAACATACCCGACGCACTACAGTGCTTTGGCAGCCTCAACAGCATTCGCAAGGTGTTGTTGTACTGGACGCGTATTGTGTATAACTCACCCACAGACTGCACGTGTAAAACGTTTGACAATACGCTTTAAATAGTGTCAGCTTCACTTGCGTGTTACACCGTGCAAATCTGCGGGCAAGCATATTGCCCCTCATTGCCATGGCCCTCCTTTCCCTTTCCATATCCAAATCATCATTCAATTTACTATCGATGAAATACCCCAGATACTTGAACTTATCTACTACATTGAGGGGCACACCGCCCAGCACGATCCTAGGTACAGCGGATGAGTTATACTTTCGAGCTTTAAAAACCAACACCTCGCTTTTAACTGCGTTGTACCTAAGACCGTGCCGCCCAGCGTAACCCTCACACGTCGCAACAAGTTTTCTGATCGATTCAACCGAGGGTCCCAGCAACACCATATCGTCAGCGTAACTAATATTATTGAAACACTTTAATTTTTTTTAAGTTTAAATAAATACAAAACACTTAAGGCCTCCACACACCGGTCGCGGGCGCGGGTCGGGCGCGACCGGTGTGTGGAGGCCTTAGTTCCCTCAAACATTATATTGCCGAGTTTTAACCGACTTCAAAAAAGGAGGAGGTTCTCAATTCGGATGTACTTTTTTTTTTTTTTTTTTTTTTTATTTTTTTTATTCTTAATGTTTGTTACCTCAGAACTCCGTCATTTATGAACCGATTCGTACAATTCTTTTTTTAACTGAAAGTATATGCTTCCAGACTGGTCCCATTGTTTCCAAAACCCCAGTTGGATGATGGGAACCATGAGGAATTGAGGAAACTCCTCAAATATATTAAGCACGCGTGTAGTAATTTCGGTATTTTCTATTATAACTCGTGTATTTACACCCGGAGATCATAAATTTGGTGAAGTGGAAGTGATGATGAAGACCACAGATGGCTTGTGGAACTTCTCAATGATGTACTTCAAACTATATAAGTACGTCACAGATTCTGATATTATTCCGTTGAAATAGCAAACAATGAAGTGCCAAAGGTAATTCTGAGATCCTTGATGAATCGACGGAAGTCCTCAAATATTATCGGCCCACATACAGCGATTTGGTTTATTGGTCTAAAAATCAACGCTTTTGTTCTCGAAAATCAGTTCATGTGGTAAATTGGAAAAAAAAAGTGAAAATGTTAATGTGGCTTGGCGGAGTACTGAATTAAAGAACCGAGCAAAAGGGCCCTGTGAGGCCCGGCTTGAAGAATAGCCCATCCAAAAAAAAAAAAAAAACTGAATTAAAGTCGGTTAAAACTTTGTTTTAAAAGTAAATTATTAGAACCAATTTTAAAATGTTTAGCTTATGTGCATAATTTGTTACGAATGTTTCATAATAGTTTATGTGACTGTACATAATGAACGGCATTAAAAACGTCATAATAACATCACACGAGTGATTTAATGCCTAATTATGTACAGTTACATACCTACACTACTTTATCTATCCACATATCATAAGCCTCCATGATGCATTCAGGAGCCGCATTTTATGACCGGCATCGCAGCGTTGTTTTCTGGCAGCTGTCATATTTTTTTTTTTAATTCAGAGACAAACTAAAGTCGGATCCAACTATCATATCTGCCTGATTACAGGTCAGCTCTCGCCAGGAAATCGCCCGCTTACGCACATTCATGTATATATAATTACACATGCAAAAAACTCAACATTAAACGGCTATCAGTTACTAAAGTTAAATCTGTAGTAAAACACTGGCTTATCACATTGTCCTATGAGGCAACAGAAGACATCGTAAATTCCACAAAGTCAAAGTAAATCCAATCAAAATACCAATTATTATAGTGGGACTGCCCCCTCCCCTCCACTCATCCACACACACACACACACACACTCACGCGCGAGTGCGAACACACACCCACACACGATATAAACTAAACTAATAAGCACAAATTCACACACACTTAAACAAAGAGCAAGTAGCGAATAAGTATAGAATACGTGTTAGTAGGTAGTGGAAGTAGTGTTAGTTTTTTTGAAATTACGTAAGTTTATCCTTAGAATTGTAACGACTCTTGTGTGTATGTACCTAATAAAGATTAAATTAATTAATGTTATTGATGTGAAACGCACTGGCAGAAGGCCAAGATACAGGCTCAGCCTGGTTTGGTCTCTGATGGTAAGAAGTCAAATGGATGTTTTGTTTTTGATTGTAAACCTTTTTGTATTTGTATTTGTGTATCGTTATTAATGTTATTGATGTGAAACGCACTGGCAGAAGGCCAAGATACAGGCTCAGCCTAGTTTGGTCTCTGATGGTAAGAAGTCGAATGGATGTTTTGTTTTTGATTATAAACCTTTTTGTATTTGTATTTGTATATCGTTCGATATCTTACTTACGTGCGACATTTGTCATTTGCAAATTGACAATTCACTTCGAACTAAACGTCATCTCGACTAATATTAGAATAGAGGTTAAATCAAAGTTCTTTGTTTTTTAAAACGTTCGAAATTTGAATGAAATAATATCATCGAAATCGATGTTATTATTTAGCAATAATAACATTTTCACAGATAAAAAATTTGTTTTAACAAAACAGTCTATTTTATGGTGGTCATAATGTGCGGTTCTTGAACGCATCATGGAGTGTTTATGATATTTGGATTCGGTACGTGCGATTCTGGGTCCTGGCGACCAAATACGCTCACATTGTATTATTATACAAATATAGGAGTATTCCGAAGTAGAACCTGATCTTATTATGTTATAATAGGAACAGTGACAAAGCTTGGCGAAAATAACGTTCTGTACAAAACAAAAATACGGCGAGGACGTGCCTCAAATAATAATTACAAGATTCCATTAATCCTTCTTCAATGGACAGGTTCACCATTTTGTCGTAAGATTTATCATGACGTACTTGCTATAATTAAATAATACAAAAGGACTTGGACTTGAAATGTGTGTTAACGAAAAAAAAACTGTGAGTTTTAATTATTTACGTGACACCTGTCGTCCATAAAGTAGGTAGCAATTACCACACGTGTAGCCCCACTTCCTGGCCAGGGAGAGACGTACAATTTTGTACTCACCACGGGCAGTAATAAAGAAAGCCTCAGATATCTTATTGATCACCCTTGCCTTCGGCTCGGGCGTCGATCTGAGACATTCTTTGTTTTACCGCCCTAGGTAAGTAATGAACTATTATCGTACTAGCTTTTGCCCGCGACTTCGTCCGCGTAGAACTCGTTTATATCTATCTTACACACTTTCACCCTCCATTTCCCTTTTAGGGGTAGATTTCTGATATAAAAGGTATCATATGTCCTTCTC
Organism: Epinotia brunnichana; assembly: GCA_963854355.1. Lineage (NCBI taxonomy): Eukaryota > Metazoa > Arthropoda > Insecta > Lepidoptera > Tortricidae > Epinotia > Epinotia brunnichana. The sequence continues at coordinate 11,765,084 of OY977951.1, forward strand.
CGAGACTGAAACTATCTTTATCATCATCATATCAGCCGCAAGACGTCCACTGCTGGACATAGGCCTCCTCCAAAGAGTTCCAAAGTGACCAATCCTGCCCCACTCGCATCCAGCGGACTCCCGCGACCTTTACCAGGTCATCAGTCCACCTTGTGTGTGTGTGTGTGGGGGGGGGGGGGGGCGGCTACCAACGCCGCACCTACTAACTACCTCTATACCAAATTGTATCTAAATAAATGGGTCGTATAGTAGCTCCATACAAATATTCACCCCCCATTTCACCCCCTTAGGAGATGATCTCCGGAATAAAATTATTATATGTCCTTTCCTAGGACTCAAAACTATCTCTTACCCAGATTTCAACTAAATGAGTTCCATCCAAATTTTCACCCCTCATCTCATCCTCTCAGACGATGATTTTCGTTACAAAAACTACGCGATTTCCTTTCCCGGAACTCCAACTATCTCTATACCGAATTTCATCTAAGTAGGTTCTATTCTAATTTTCACCCCTCATTTCACCCCCTCAGGAGATGATTTTTCAGGATAAAATCTATGAATTGTCCTTCCCTGGGACTCCCACTATCTCTACCAAATTTCAGTTAAATGGATTTTATCCAAATTTTCACCCTCTATTTCATCCCCTTAGGGGATGGTTATCGGGATTAAAAATGTCCGTTGTCATTCTCCGGGACTCAAACTAACTCAAATTTCATCTTAATGGGTTCCATCCAAAGTTTCACCCCTTATTTCACCCTTTTAGATGATTTCCGGGACAAAAATTATCTTATGTCCTTTCCCAGCACTCAAACTATCTCTTAACTGTTAACTTAAGTTTTATAAGTTTTTATTGTTACTTACATGATATGGATAATGAATAATTTGAATTGAATTGAATTAACGAACTTTCATCTAAATAGGTTCAAATCATCACATCCAAATTTTCACCCCCTTAGGGCAAGATTTTTGGGATTCAAAGTATCCTTTGTCATTCTCCGGGACTCAAAATATCTCTATACCAAATTTGATCTAAACGGATCCAAAATTTCATCCCACATTACACCCCCTTAGGGGAATATTTCCGGGATAAAAACTATCCAATGTCCTTTCCCAAAACTTAAGCTATGTCCAAACCAAATTTCATCTAAATGGGTTCTATCCAAATTTCACCCCTCATTTCACCCCCCCAGGAGATGATTTTTCAGGATAAAAACCATGCGGTGGCCTTCGCTGGGACTCCTATATTTTTACCAAATGTTCAACTAAATGGGTTTTATCTCAATTTTCACCCCTATAACATCCCCTTAGGGGATGATTTTCGGGATTCAAAGTATCCGCTGTCATTCTCCGGGACTCAAACTATCTCTATACAAAATTTGATCGAAACGGAGTCCATCCAAAATGTCATCCCCAATTACACCCCCTTAGGGGAAGATTTTCGGGATAAAAACTATCCAATGTCCTTTCCCAGAACTTAAACTACCTCTAAACCAAATTTTATCAAAATGGGTTACATCCAAATTTTTACCCCCCCCCCCCCACACCCCGTTTTTCCCCCTAAGGGGAAGATATCCGGAATAAAACTTTTTCTTTGACCTTTCCCTTGCCTCAAACTATTTATATACCAAATTTCATCCAAATCGGTGCAGCGGTTTAAGTTGCTCCATACAAACTTCCACCCCCCATTTCATCTCCTTAGGGGTTGATTTCCGGGATAAAAACTACCCTATGTCCTTCCCCAGGACTCAAAATATCTCTATACTAAATTTTATCTAAATCGGTTCAGCCGTTTTCACGTGATGCGCTGTCACATAAACAGACAAACAGATAAACAGAAAAACAGACAAATTATTCTAAAAACTTGTTATCGATTTTAAGTATCCCCAGCCAATTTTTTTTCGAATATCTTCCATGTACAGACTATCGACCCTCTTCAGCTTTATTATATGTATAGATGTATACATGGCTGATTACGTTTCTCTACTTCAAAGATTTCTGTGAGTTTTATTTATTTACATTTGCTAGGTAGGCACTGCCTATTTGCCTATATGGTAAGCACGCTACTGCACAGTCTCGCATTTGGCTAAACGTACTTACGTTAAAACACAAGAGGGAGCCAAGACGATTCACATATACTTTCAATACGCTGTATTGGTGATGGATTTTGGATGTTTACAAAATTATGATTTTTTAAGCTAAATCACTAGTATACCTCGTGAATAAAAACATTTAACACCTACTTTAAGTGAAACAAAACGCGATCAGGGGGACGATTTTTGACTTTCGAGCGCTCGACTCTTTGGCTCGAAATAACATAAATGATGGAATTCTATTTTGAAATAGACATAGAAAATTTAAAAACGAATGGTATCCACCACTCGTATTTAATTCAATCGGTAGATAGTAAGTGCCAGCAATTTTGACACTAGAATAGTATTTACTTTTATTTAATTTTCGAGCGCTCGAAAGTTAAAAATCGGTCCCCTGATCAGTGTGAGGACTAATAATCCGTTTTTTTTTATATATATTACGACGGTGGCAAACCCTGATGTTAAGCTGGTACAGTCGCGCGTCGCCTATGGACACTTGTGACTCCAGAATAATCACAAGCGCGTTGCTGTCCATTTATTCACTTGAGGATTTGCTGTGTTGGCAGATAGAGACATGCAGGTCCCTCATTCCCAACCCAGCGCACCCTAGGGAGCTCTGGCGACCTTACTCACCACCAGGAACACAACACCACATACTTCATAGCATGCAATAATATAGCAACACTACAAAGCAGTGGTGCTATTATGGCTGCGGTCTTCTGTAAGGTGGACGTACGTACTTCCCCAGTTGGGCTGCTCCACAGACGAGCGAGATGACATTCCACTGTGCCCTACCTCTCTAAGAATTCCTCTTATCACAGAAAATGATTATCAAAATGTAGGTACCTATAGCTAGAGTCTGGCTAGAACTTCAATATCGAACCATAACTTAATCCTATCTTGCGCGATTTACCTTTAATTTACCGTTTCTAATTGGATTTCGCTGTCACTTCGGCTTACAAAACTATTGCATGAATATTGTACCAATTTTCAGCCCGAAATACATTATTTCCCTGGGACAACTTTAGTTTTTACAGAATATGTAAACAAGAACCAAGACTGAACTAGTTACTGACTACGCAAATACATCGTTAACCCGATGTAGTTAAAATTGAAAGATGCTCATCATTTTGTTAAAAATACTTGGACAAACGATTAGGCGTCTTCAGCCTAAATTTGAAAAAAGCTATTCTGCATTTCAGCTAATTAGATAAGTATTTCTTCACCGCAGTAATTTATCTTCATTCTTACAGCGTTTCGTCCTATTATTTACTACTACTACTGGGTATTTATATGTTATTTGTTTACACCTAATACTATAATTATTCCTATAATATCGTGAGTATAGCTGAAACATCAACCGTTTTCATAATAATCAAACGTCGTCGCATGCAGAACACGATTCTGGCTGACTTGCTAATCTAATATTCACTCAAAAAGGATAAGTAACTCGAGGGTTGTAAAAAGAAACCCTTGTCGGTCGGGTTATAGTTGTTTTTTCGCAAACCTTGCTTGTATTCCGTGGCATCAGCCATTATTGGGTTTCACCCTTTGGTCGTGTTTATGGGTTATACAGATATCTAGATGCGCGTCTAGCCTGTAGACAATGCGAAAATAAATGGCAATAGAGCCTAATTTTTGGTTGGTCTGTCCGCAAAAACGGCGTCTCTTCTTACATAGTTTTATGCGATAAAAAACATCATATTTTAGTTTTATTCCGTATTCAGTTTTTCTCTCGCTCTTTTGTATGATTCTTTTTATTTGTAAGTGTTTTCAAGTGTGTGGTTCCATCGGAAGACCAGCGCTGGCCACTAGGCCGTTTTGTGGCACTATTTATTGTTTAATTAAATAAATGGTTACGAAATGTATTAAATTATTCTGTTCTATTCTATCTTAAGTATATATGTAAGTACCTAAGCCCGTAAGTATTGCCCGCATAAAGACTATTTTTGTTTTTTTTGACTCCGTATGACCCTTATTAATTATACTTAGCATATTGTAGATTATTTAAACATTATTGTTGATTACATGTTAGATTTAGATTTAAGGCCTCCTACAGACTGATGGGGCAGCCTGCCCGCGGCGGAAAATAGAAAACTTGTCATTAATCTGTTAAATTCCGCCACCGCAGGCCACGCCAGTGTGATGCAGGCTTTATTGAAAAGATGGACGCCTGTCTGCCACCTGTCACTCCTGTTAGTGTCAATGGTGCTAGTGGGCTGCTACAGATAACGCCAATATCACGCATGAGTGAAATGGTTGCGTTCATAAATCGTTGGACAATATTTAGTACCTATTATATTTTATTTTCTATTTTTAACTGCGTTAATTGTCCCTTCTCGTGTTTAACTAAGTTTTTATTATTATTTTGTTTTTTGTTTGTTATGCACCGTGAACTCACTCGACGGTTCTATCGGAAGACCAGCGCTGGCAGATTATGTTGAGATAGAACCGTTGCGTGACAAACGCTGTGCGTTGTTTGTCTCGAATAAACGTTTCTTTCTTTCTTAAGGTTTCGGTACTTACATTATATTTTATTTTTATTTATTTAACCCAAATACACAGGTTATGCATGGCAGTTTGTTAGCAAATACACTATTTACCTTACCTTTATACCGTGTAATATAAGAAAAAATAATAAATAGTTATTCAAACACTAAACTATTTAACCCAAACGTAATGTGTATACCGGGTGTGGCCTGTAATAGGAGCAAACAATTAAAAAGACTGTGGATATTCTATGGAGTCATCCTTTTAATTGTTTGCTCGGTACAAGGGGGTCAATCAAATAAGTAGTCCTACGCAAGTAGCCACATGGGAAAAACTGGGAAAAGGGTCGTTCTTCTTTTTTACCTACAATAAATCATCATTTTTCTGTGCTTTTTTCAAGCATTGATAATTATAGTTTTAATGTTTGATTTTAATAAACGTTGCATGTATTTTTTATAAGGACTAAATAATGATTATTTCCGTGGCGATAATGTTTTTTTTCTTTGTGGTGGGTTTTAAGAGAATACTGTGATAGAGTAGTCGTTTTCAGCGGAGACCACATTTTGGATTACCTACCACTGTGTCACGCGATTCTATGAAAAACAAACTTAAAAACACTGGATAGAGAAAGTGAAAGACTATTAAGTACTATTTAATAGATGAGTAAATGTATGAACGTATATTCAATCACTAAAACATTAATTATACAGATATATTAATTAGACAGGAAATTGTAGGTAAAAAAGAAGAATGTCCCAAAAACCACTTGTAGCGGAAATCGCCTACGAGCAGGGGGCCGATTTTTGACTTTCGAGCGCTCGAAAATTAAATAAAAGTAAATACGATTTCAGTGTCAAAATTGCAGGCACTAACTTTCTACCGATAGAATTGAATACGAGTGCTCAATACCACTCGTTTTTCAATTTTCTATCGCTATTTCAAAAGAGCATTTGGTAATTTCTGTTTTTTAGTGTAAGATTTGAGCGCTCGAAAGTCAAAAATCGGTCCCCTGAGCGCACACCTGGCGGTTTTCGTTTCCTGTTCACTTAAAGTGTTCAGGGGAAATTAAATGAAAATAAAATTGAAATTTATTGCGCGCACTTGTGCACATAACGTTCAAGTAAGGCTTTTCTGACTAAACGTATTGGATTGAAAGCAAATTAGCATCTATACGCGATTGCATTCACGGGCTTTTAGCGCTCGCAACGTTCGCACGCAACTACATTTTGGTCAGATGAAATAGGGAACATTACGCAAAACTCTTCGTAGGTGGCGACACTAGCAGCTTTGACATTGTATCTCGTTCCCACTTGCGGTGTTGTCTATGCAAGCATCCTTGTCACTCATTTGACAATCAATTGTGCATGTGTGTGTGAATCCCTATATTCCTATACTGTTTTACTATTAGGGTAGTGCTGCCTCTGGCGGCAGAACATTGCAGTAATGTTCCCTATTGAAAATTAAACAGACCGCAAGGAAATTTAACATAATTGTTGCGAGTGATTTTACTGACATGGCTACTGATTCTTTCATCAAAGTAAACGTCCTAGGTTTCGACGTTGCACTAGTGTTTGACATATGCACTATATGTCAAAATCACATGGCATAAATACGAATGAAAAAAAAATCCTCTTAGTTCTAATTTAACCCATAGGTATTGCTTTGACATAAAGTGCCCATGTCATACACTAGTGTAACGTCGAGGACTAGGACGTTTACTTTACTTATTAATAACGATTTTCAGTGAATAGTTAGTGAATAATTAAATCTCTATAATAATCCCTAAGTAACTTTGTCGCCTGAAAGTACGGGGTAATTTGCGTAAAATCCGATAGTTCTGATTTTTTGCAGACTTGCTTATGATATTGGCACGATAAATAATCCATGTTTGTGTCCTCGAGCGCCGAACGCAACTTTGTCAAAAATCGAAAATACCGCGAAAGTTTTTATTATAATAAATATTATAACATCATAAACAAGTCTGCAAAAAACACACAACTACCGGATTTGACGCATGCTGTCTAGAAGTTACTGGATTATAATGAAATATATAATACTAGCTTTTGCCCGCGACTTCGTCCGCGTAGAACACGTTTATATCGTAGCTCGATACAAACTTTCACCCTCCATTTCCCTTTTAGGGGTTGATTTCCGATATAAAAAACTATCCTATGTCCTTCCCCGAGACTCAAACTATTTTCATCATCATTATCATCATCATCATATCAGCCAAAAGACGTCCACTGCTGGACATAGGCACCCCCCAAAGAGTTCCAAAGTGACTTATTATCCTGCGCCACCCGCATCCAGCGGACTCCCGCGACCTTTACCAGGTCATCAGTCCACCTTAGGCCTACCAACGCCGCGCCTACTGTAACTACCTCTATACAAAATTTTATCTAAATGGGTTGTATAGTAGCTCCATACATATATTCACCCCCCATTTCCCCCCCTTAAGAGATGATTTCCGGGATAAAAACTATCATATGTCCTTTTCCGGAACTCAAACTATCTGTAAACCAAATTTCATCTAAATGGGTCACTCAAATCCAAATTTTCACCCCTTAGGGGAGGATTTTCGGGATAAAGCTATCCTATGTCCTTCCCCAGGACTTCCAACTATCGCTATACCGTAAATGGGTTCCATCCAAATTTTCATCCCCATTTCACCCCCTTAGGGGATGATCTGCGGAATAAAAACTATCATAAAATATTTCCTTTCCCAGGACCCAAACTATCTCTTAACCAGATTTCATCTAAATGAGTTCCATCCAAAACTTCACCCTCATTTCATCCTCTCAGGCAATGATTTTCGTTACAAAAACTATGCGATTTCCTTTCCCGGAACTCCAACTATCTCTATACCGAATTTCATCTAAATGGGTTCTATCTTAATTTTCACCCCTCGTTTCACACCCTCAGGAGATGATTTTTCAGGATAAAAACTATGAATTGTCCTTCCCTGGGACTCCCCACTATCTCTATATTTATACCAAACTTCACTTAAATGGATTTTATCCAAATGTTCATCCTCTATTTCGTCCCTTTAGGGGATGATTATCGGGATTGAAAATATCCGTTGTCATTCTCCGGGACTCAAGTTAACTCTAAACCAAATTTCATCTAAATGGGTTCCATCCAAATTTTCACCCCTCATTTCACCCTCTTAGATGATTTTCGGGATAAAACTATACATTGTCCTTCCCCGGAACCCCAACTATCTCTATACCAAATTTCATCCAAATAGGGTACATCCAAATTTTCACCCCCTATTTCATCCCTGAGGGTATGATTTTCGGGATTAAAACTATCCGTTGTCATACTCCGGGACTCAAACTATCTTTATACCAAATTTCATCTAAATGGGTTACATCTATATTTTCACCCCAATTTCACGCCTTTAGGGGATGATTTCTGGAATTTAAAACTATCATATATCCTTTCCCAGGACTCAAATTATCTTTCAACCAAATTTCATCAAAATGGGTCACAAACAAATTTTCACCCCCAATTGCAACCCCTTAGGGCATCCCCTAAGAGGGTGTAATTGGGGTTGTAATTTTTGGGATAAAACTATCCTATGTCCTTCCCCAAGACTCCAACTCGCTATACCGTAAATGGGTTCCATCAAATTTTTCACCCCTCATTTCACCCCCTCAAGAGATGATTTTTCAGGATAAAAACTATGCATTGTCCTTCCCTGGGACTCCTTCTATCTCTATACCAAATTTTAACTAAATGGGATTTATCCACATTTTCATCCCTATTTCATCCCCTTGGGGGATGATTTTCGGGATTCAAACTATCCATTGTCATTCTCCGGGGCTCAAACTATATCTATACCAACTTTGATCTAAACGGAGTCCATCCAAAATTTCACCCCACATTTAACTCCCTTAGGGGAAGATTTCCGGAATAAAAACTATCCGATGTCCTTTCCCAGAACTTAAACTACCTCTAAACCAAATTTTATCAAAATGGGTTACTTCCAAATTTTTACCCCCCCATTTTACCCCCTTAAAGGAAGATTTCTGGGATTAAACCTATCCTTTGACCTTTCCCGGGACTCCAACTATTTATATACCAAATTTCCGCCTAATCGGTGCAGCGGTTTAAGTAGCTCCATACGAATTTCCACCCCCCATTTCATCCCTTTAGGGGTTGATTATCGAGATAAAAACTACCCTAAGTCCTTCCCCAGGACTCAAACTATCTCTATACTAAATTTCATCTTAATCGGTTCAGCCGTTTTCACGTGATGCGCGGTCACATAAACAGACAAACAGATAAACAGATAAACAGACAAACAGACAAAAATTCTGAAAACTGTTGGAACGTGTTCTGTTATCGATTCTAAGAATCCCTAGCCAATTTTTTTTCGAATATCTTCCATGTACAGACTTTCAACCCTCTTCAGCTTTATTATATGTATTGATAGATATAGAACGGTTATTGTACTATACTGTCCGTGAATTTTATTTTATTCACACATAAGGCCACTTTCACATCTGGTGGTGCGGAGTTGGCGTAGTAGGAAGCTGTCTGCTTTCAGTGTCTGTCAATGATGATGATGATGTAGTCCCGGCCGATTTCGGCCACAGCGACTGCGTTTAGGTATGTTGTTGACGGTCGTGTGCTCGCATGTGACTTATGTAGCCAATCTTCTTCGTGAAGGTCCTCGCACATTGCGGGCATGTGAGCACACCGTTTAAATAATAATAATTGAATGCCGCAGGTAGATCTGGCTTTCAATGCATCGCGCTTCGAGTCTAGCTCAAAGCGCCGCTCGGTTTCAAAATCAGATATTTTTGATTTAACAAGATGTCGCCACTCCGGCCTTTTGGCAGCCTCATTCTCCCACAGCGAGGGCTCAATGCGACACCTTTTCATGTGCCGTCACGGGTCTCGACTTGAGCGTCATAGTAAATGACAATCGTTTCACGTGAAGGTGCGTTTTGCGGAAAAGGGACAGAGTATACCCCCTCTTAAAACTTTGGCCACTTATTAACTTTGTGATTATTTATTGTCTTGTGTTACTTTTTTCTGCACTTTACTTTATTTTTAATTTAAAGTTTTTTCATTTGGTGTCACCATCCCTACTACACGCGCCTACAATAATTGAGCGCTTCTTGATTGGCGCGGGATGTGTGCAAGTTGGGTCGTAAATAGATCTACCCCGCGAAATGCGGAAGTGGTTTAAAATAGATAACATTATGAGTCGGTCGTCATTTTCTTTTGCGGACAGCAGAAGCCATGACATACTTTTCTGATGTAATAATTATAATTTGTCGCCGCTCCGGATACCATGTGGAAAGTTAATTTTTCGCACCAGTGCTTTTTAGGGTTCCGAACTCAAATAGTAAAACGGGACCCTATTACTAAGATTTCGCTGTCCGTCCGTCCGTCCGTCTGTCACCAGGCTGTATCTGAAGAACCGTAATAGCTAGAGAATTGAAATTTTCACAGATTATGTATTTCTGTTGCTGCTATAATAACAAATACTAAAAACAAAATAAAATATTTTTTAAAGGGGGGCTCCCATACAACAAACGTGATTTTTTTGCCGTTTTTATAGATAATGGTACGGAACCCTTCGTGCGCGAGTCCAACTCGCACTTGGCCGGTTTTAGTTTACCATTTCATTTTTATTTAAGGTACTATTGCTCGAATGTCTAATCTCGCCATAGAGTTTTTATTTTCATTTACGTGCACCCTGGAAAACGATGGACATCACTCGACAACGATGTTTTAACTAAATTTCCATGCAAAATAAGAGTAAGTAGATATAGTTACAGGCAAAATTACACAAATTAACGTTATAAAATGTATATGCCCCCGCCCACGGCCACGCTCATACTTATTCGTAGCTATATCCCGCAAGAGTTAACTTGAGACTCGAGCGCGTACTAACGTCATACGAACGAGGTCTCAAGTTAACTCTTCACGTTCTGGGTGCGTAAACACTTTCATTACTTCATAAATTTACAATGCGCTTGGGCGAATAGACGAGTAAGGATGAGCGTCCACCAGAGATGTGCTAAGCTGTGTTCATATTTAATACCACGTATGCTTGATTGTATGGAAACACAGCTAAGTACTTGTGGTGGATAGCCACCCTAAAAGGACGACTCACGGTGCACTAAACCATACTTGTGCCGTGCCCAGAGAGAAAATTTAGGAGGAGCGTTAGAAGAACCCAGCTGTAATTTTCCCATACGAAAATATTTCAAATAAATCTACCTAACGTACGTTTTTTTTTTTTTTTTTTTTTTTTGAACCTGACTGTTGCTATGATAGGACGAACCCAATATAGCAGTCGAACTGCGTGGTTGGAGGGTAGCTTGGGGAGAATCCAAGGGGAACCTCCGGCACGACCACGCGGGAAGGGGTAAACACTGGAATGGGGGAACCTCCGGCACGACCACGCGGGAAGGGGTAAACACTGGAAGTAACGTTACATAATCGCTTCAGTTCAGACCGACGTCGTAAATACACATAAAACTTGGTTGACGAACTCTTTGTTCGTCATAGCCACATGTTTCTTCGCTTAGCTAATGTTGCATTGTTTCCTACATGACTTTGACGGGTATCGCTGGCCGGCAAACGGATACGGCAGGGGCAAATGTAAGTTACCCAGAATACTTGTCAATAATCTATACATATAATAAAGCTGAAGAGGGTCGAAAGTCTGTATATGGAAGATATTCGAAAAAAAATTGGCTAGGGATACTTAAAATCGATAACAGAACACGTTCCAACAGCTTTTAGAATTTTTGTCTGTTTGTCTGTTTATCTGATTGTCTGTTTGTCTGTTTATCTGTTTATCTGTTTATCTGTTTGTCTGTTTATCTGTTTGTCTGTTTATGTGACCGCGCATCACGTGAAAACGGCTGAACCGATTAAGATGAAATTTGGTAAAGAGATAGTTTGAGTCCTGGGGAAGGACTTAGGGTAGTTTTTATCCTGAAAATCAACCCCTAAGGGGATGAAATGGGGGGTGGAAATTTTTATGGAGCTACTTAAACCGCTGCACCGATTTGGATGAAATTTGGTATATAATTAGTTTGAGACCCGGGGAAGGTCAAAGGATAGGTTTTATCCCGAAAATCTTCCCTTTAAGGGGTGAAATGTAGGGGTGAAAATTTGGATGTAACCCATTTTGATAAAATTTAGTTAAAAGATAGTTGAAGTTCTGGGGAAGGACATTGAATAGTTTTTATTCCGGAAATCTTCCCCTAAGGGGGTGAAATTGGGGGTGAAATTTTGGATGGACTCCGTTTAGACCAAATTTGGTATAGATATAGTTTGAGTCCTGGAGAATGACAATGGATAGTTTGAATCCCGAAAATTATCCCCCAAGGGGATGAAATAGGGATGAAAATGTGGATAAATCCCATTTAGTTAAAATTTAGTATAGAGATAGGAGGAGTCCCAGGGAAGGACAATGCATAGTTTTTATCCTGATTACCATTATGTTGTTACCTTTTTTCTTTGTTTTTGTCGATCGTGATAAATAATCTTATTTTTTTGACATGAAAGCAAATTTGTAATGTATTTTTTTATCATGAAATAAATAATCTAATCTAATCTAATCTAATCATGCTTAAACCGCTGAACCGATTAAGATGAAATTTGGTATAGAGATACTTTGAATTCCGGGGCCTTCCCAAAGAGTCCTTACTAAAGATAGTTTTAATCTGGAAATTCATCACCTAAGGGGTGAAAAGCGGGGAGAAAGTTACGATATAAACGAGTTCCGCGCGGACGAAGTCGCGGGAAAAAGCTAGTTAATAATAATCTCATACCCAGAATTTCAAAGCACGTAACAATAAACTATTGTAGTCACTCACCTTGAAAATAAGGCACGGACTTAGAGAGCAAATTATTATGCCAGACGAAGGTAATACTTTTTAATTTTATGGCAATGCCTTGATTTGAGCGGATTCGCGAAAACCCCGCCCCTTGACAGAGACACGCTTATGCCTTCCGCGCACGAGAAAAAGAGATGCAACACTATTCGGGGATGGCTTTTTTGGACTTTCGATAAATACCTAACTCAGTGAGATTTTAGATGAGATAAAATACTATAGTTTAAACTTGATTGTCTCGTAAAATAATGTATGATCTAATCTAATCTAATCTATGCTGGTGGCAATAATGTGTGTGGCTGGGTAAAAAAAAGGAAAATAAAGACCCAACTATGGTTTTTCTTTCTTTTTTAGGGTTTTTTGGCAAGAGTTGAGTAACATGTAAGTGGCAATATCATCGATCTACATATGACTGTACTTAATTCCGAAATCAATTATATTTTTTGATTTACTTAAATGACATTTGTTATTAATTTGGGCTTTTTAGCACCGAGATTAAAATAATGTAAATTTTTACTAATTAAACACAAAACCGCGTGTGGCCTGTGCGACGCACGAATAATGATATGGGATTGGAATGTTAATTACCTATTCCTTGGAAAATGGAGTCCATGCTCGAGACATAAAATCTAAAACAAACATATCGCATTCCAATGGGGCTGGCAACTGTCAAACTGACAGCACCAATAATGGCCCTTAAAAAAAGCTAAATTTGTATGGCGGGAATTAGTTTTTATTTATTTTTGCAACAATGACTTTATATTTCGTCCTGAATTGCTCTGAAGTGGGAATCCACCGTTTTCCGAAAAAGGCTAAAAATAAAAGGTTGTGGATTAAAGCTATGGGGAAGATTTTTCCCTAAGAACTATAAGTATACGGTTTCCGTACAAAGTTGGGACCATCAATCCTCTGTCTCTCTCTCTCATCGTATGGGCTCAAGAAGAGCGCCATCTACAATTAGCTTTCACCGGCCAACCCCATTTGAATTGGATGTCTTTGTTCGTTCTTGCGAGCTAGTTGCAGGTCGGGTGCTAAACGACAAGTAGATACGCGTTACCTCAAAATTTAAATTTAACTAGGTACAGGTATTTGGTAAAATAGGGGCCTCATCTCTTTGTATCTGGGTTAATATTACTTTTTAGGGTTTCGTACTCAAAGAGTAAAACGGGACCCTATTACTAAGACTCCGCTGTCAGTCTGTCTGTCCGTCTGTCACCAGGCTGTATCTCATGAACTTTGATAGTTAGACAGTTATAAAAACAAATACTTACTAAAAGACAGAATAAAATAAATATTTTAAATTTTTTTTTGTTTTTTTTTGCCGTTTTTGAAGATAATGATACTTACGGAACCCTTCGTGCGCGAGTCCGACTCGCACTTGGCCGGTTTTTTAAATAATAATTAAGAAGTTCACTCTTTCTACGGACATACCCGGATTTGACGCATGCTTTTGATGTCTAAAGTTACTGGATAAAGTTACTCGTAATGAAATATATAAAAAACTAAACTTATCCCTTGAAAGCCTTAGGGCTAATTTTAGCGCTGGACCCGTACATGTACAGTATTGAAAAGTGCCTTACTTACTTCAGACATGACTTGTATGATCGGTACATACTTAATCTATAGGTACCTAAGCCTTTTTAGTTATCTTTTGCAATGTCTACAGACTCTACAGGAATTTTAAGCCTCGTTTAATGTTCCTGATTTTGACCCCTAACTTATTATGTAGTTATCATTTTAATTGAAGTTATATCTGAATTTTGACAAACAAAAATGTTGCGAATTTCAGTCTAAATACCTAAAGATAATTGAGTTAATTAAATTCTTTCGCCTGGCACGGAATACCTAATGATGACAAAGCAAGTTACGACTACCGCTCGTTAAGGAGTGACAGTTGAGTTGTAAGTAATTTGGTTACCTCCATTGGTAATTTAAGAATGGCGTCTTCATTTCATTTGCTAATGACAAAACTATTTCTGTAGCATAAAAAAGCCTATTTGCCAACCAGATCTGAGTCTGAATTTAATTTTATCTCAGAAACGGGATTGAAAACGAAAAAGATGGAAAAGATAGGTTGAATCGTCGGGGAACGGTTTCCTTTTAAGGGCATGAATCTGAAATTTATGAGAATTTCCAAAGCAGAAAACTAGGAATTAGTACGAATTCGTTTTTTGGATATTATGTATCGTGGACTACGCACCAATTTGGTGTTTGACTGACCTATATATAATTATTTTTGTAATCCCATTGTCGAAAACAATTCAATGATTTCCGATGAAATTGGCAATATAGGGGTTTACGGGGCGAAAAATCGATCCGGCTAGGGCTCATATCTAGAAAATTCGTTTTCTTCGTATTTTATCTAATTTCAACCGATCAGAATTCGGCCGACCAGGTGCCTACTACATTGTTAAAAGATATAATCTGGATGAGCATCTGCTCTGATTACATGTAGGTACTTGTACTTGCTGTAAAAGTTTCAAATCGATACGCTTATGGAGTGCAAAATGTACCTCCAAACTTTGATGGTTAACTATATTGAGTTACTTAGTTTGAAAGTTACAAGCACGTCACGTTGGCGACATGCTGCACACCTGTTGAGGTGTGATGTTAAATAAGGCATATAATATTCGGAACTCATACATATTGTCACGCCGGTTTCCAGCAGGGATAAGCTGATATCACTGATTTCTACTTGCTTCGGCGATTACCAAGCTGTCGCTACACCTTCTTTCGGCATAAATCACTCGTTCTACAAGCTTTAAACTGCATTGTAAGTGCTTCAAGCGACATTGCCGCGACAACACTCATCCTAAAGAAGAACTTCCGAAGAGTTCGAAACATGTCGCCTGTCGTGACATTTTATACGTGAATTTAACCGCGGTTTTATAAGTAGTAAGGTAAACGTCCGAGTGCGCGATGCGGTACTAGTATATGGCATGGGCACTTTATGTCAAAGCAATATGGGTTAAATTCGAACTAAGAGGATTGTTCTTCAATCAAATTTAAGCCATGTCAGCCAGAATCACGATCTTTTTCCATCGCAATAGAAGAAAAAAGTGTCGCAAAATTTCCATACATTTTTGAACTTTCCTAATGTGCTCAACAAAGTAGGTACAGTCGACGCCAAAAATATGTTTACAGTTTTCGCCTTATTACAATGGAATAAGGTGCAAAAGTGTAAACATATTTTTGGCGTCGACTTACCTTGGAGTCCTAATTGATCCGAAATTGTCCTTCAGACAACACATCCTATCATTATCTGGCCGGATCAGGAAGGTAATCTATATTATGAAGCTTCTGAGGGGCGGCGCATCTAGAGAAGTTCTTCTCTTGGTATATTTCGGCCTCTGTCAGTCCATTTTGCAATACTGCATTGCAGCAAAGGGTATAATGATAATAACTGAACGGGCGCAACGAGCCGTACTCAAAGTTATGATGAGGAAACCTTTCCGATTCCCTACCAACGATCTGTATAAAGAAGCGTCAGTTCTTAGAGTTTGTCAACTTTTTATCTTAAAAGCTGTTGCAGAATCTCATCAAATTGCACTAGCGGAAACTGATCATGCAAAGCGCCGACAGAAACGCCTAAACCATATGGTCATTCGCACCCCTCATGTAAAATCTGCTTTTGGTAGGCGACTTCCCTACTATCTGCACCCTACGATATACAACAGGGTGTATATATCTTACGCACGCACGCACGCACGCGCGCACGCACGCACACACACACACACACACACACACGCACACACGCGACTGGTAACTCGCATGTAACTGCGACGGGTAACTCGCATGTAACGTTGTTATGGTTAATAAATTATTTGCAATTTGTAAAAAAAATGTAATATACATAGGCCTCTCCAGTTACATGCCACTGAGCACGATCTGTGGCTAATATCGCCCAGCTCTTGCGAGCAACCCCACGTAGGTAGGTATACGTCACTCCTAAGGGCGTCCTACACTACGTTTACCGATTCGCGGTTTCCACTCAAGAACACTACTCCAAACATAGTTTATCAGATTTTCGGCTTATATGTCCAGCCTACTGCCACTTCGGAAAACGAATTTGGTGAACTATGTCATATATATGTGATACGAATAACACGTATTTCATGTCAATAATCATCGATTACATAACAGTCGATTAATATCGAGCGGGTTCGAATGTAAACACAACCAGACCCGACCTTTACGTTAAACCATTAAATAAACTATGAATATAGATTGTTGTCTAAGCCACCCACGCAGAATGTGACCCCAGGCGCAATCAACAGTACGCAGATTGGGACGGTCAGCGGAGATAGTTGAAACCTGAATAAAAATAACGGTTTTGTAAGTATTCTACTTATATTTATCTTGAGTGCACCTATGCATTTATTAATTTAATTTAAATTAATTAG
The DNA here is from genome assembly GCA_963854355.1 of Epinotia brunnichana. Classification (NCBI taxonomy): domain Eukaryota; kingdom Metazoa; phylum Arthropoda; class Insecta; order Lepidoptera; family Tortricidae; genus Epinotia; species Epinotia brunnichana. Next base: position 11,781,935 of record OY977951.1, read on the forward strand.
TATTGTGAGGTTTGGTTTCATAGAAATATCTTTCCGCAAATACTACGGTTGTGGAATTAGGGATAACTGAGATAAGAGTGGTCGACACATTTGTGGATCAATAGGGAACATTACTGCAATGTTCTGCCGCCAGAGGCAGCACTAACACGAATAGTAAACCAGTATATGAATATAGGGATTCACACACACATGTACAATTGGTTGTCAAATGAGTGACAAGGATGCTTGCATAGACAATACCGCAAGTGGGAACGAGATACAATGTCAACGTTGCTAGTGTCGCCACCTACGAAGAGTTTTGCGTAATGTTCCCTATTCATTTGTCAAATTATCCTTCCATAAGTAGGTAGGTACAAAATACCCGGCTGTCAAAAATATGCGTTCAAAATAATATCGTAAAACTATAGAAATACGGTTCAAATAAAACAAAACGAGACCTTTTGCACATTTGTTATGGAAAATCCGCGAGTATACGAATATGGAGGGTAATTTTGATAAATTGAAATGTCTATATTTATTAAAGTCAAATGACACTGAAACGTAATAAAGAAGTTTTTACGTATACATCTAATAATGAAGTAAACCTTAACGCATTTTACACACTGCGAATTCGTAAACTGTCTTGCATTGTATTGTAGGCTTACCATCCACGTTTACTGTCAATTTTCGGGTATCAAAGAAAACGAAGCACACATTGTAATGTTGGTTGTTTTTAATGAAACGATTGACGTGAGGGATATACGCGTTTATTATAAAACTTGTTACATTAGGTTTTTTACTTTATGTTCTTGAGTCTTCGTGATGGGAAAGAGAGCGAGACGCCATCTTGTCTTTCCTTATATAGCCACACCGGTAGCGTTCGGAAACGTGCACTTAATTGTAATGTGGCATTCAGATACCAATATACTACAACTCCTCCTTTTAAAAAAAATATTCAAATATATATATTTTATACAAAAACAAGTTTGCCACCTGAATAGGAATACAAAAAGGACGATTACTTTATATCCTTCAAACAGAAACAAAATAAGATCTACATTACAAATATTACAAAAGGTGGTTCGATTGCCATACAAAGCGTTATTTGACATTCGCAGGCTAACGGCGTGATATTTTAAGAAACTAATGTATTAGACTTTTATCAATTGGCTTCCCATTTGCGCCAAATTCCCCCTTTCCTAGAATAAACTTGTATAAACTAGATTAATTTGAGAAAACTAGTTTTCCCAAAATATCACGTGACAAACCAATTTCTCAAATTAATCTAGTTTATACAAGTTTTTTCTAGGAAAGGGGGAATTTGGCGCAAATGGGAAGCCAATTTATGAATGTTTGTTACATAAGTTTCTTAAAATATCACGCCGTTGGCCTGCGAATGTCAAATAACGTTTTGTATGGCAATCGAACCTCCTTAAGTAGGTATTAAATATATATTTAAGCAGGAATGAGATATTATGACAGTGTAACATATCATGCAGCATGTAGCATGGTAATATGTTTAGACTAGGGTAAGATACCTATGTATTGTTTGTTAATCACATATTGCTCACACCCTATATAAGCTCGTGCACTCTGAAATATATTGTCAGATCAAACCCGAACGTTGTGCTTATTTGCCGTCCTTTACATGGCGACCTTGCCAGTGCGGCTTCCATCTGCGCCAGCCAGTAAAAATAAATAAAAGTGAAAGAACTTTGAAGTTTTGAAGTGAAAAGAAAAAAAAAATGCGGTTAAGTGGTGAATAATTAAAGACCGACATATGCCTATATAGACATTCTGCGCTACCGTAGCCTATGAACTAATAAATTAGTCTATAAATTAACTAATTTAAGTCTTACAAGGACATTTATTATTATAAAAACATATAATAAAGTAATAAAGTTCGAGACAATAGACCAGTAAAACATTCCAGTCGAGTCGAGACATATTAAAATTAACGATGAGCGTACTTCGAAAGGATATTTATTATTAGACATTATAGCTACACACTCATCCAGTAGCAGAGATCCTTGAAGAATCACCAAGTCACCAGGGTCGAATATGATAGGAGGTCCTAGTGTACCTAACGTTATTATTATCTAATACATCATAAGATCTTAGGCCATTGTTCTTAACAATTTTACCCTGTAGCCATTTATTCACATATACATCTTTCTTAAACCATATAATGTTGGCCGATCACAAAGTCTTGTTTATATTTAGTGTTACTATTGTAGTTCTTAATATTTCTAGCTACTGTCTTATTCAATTCAGTCTTAACATTATTATTCAGTTTGGGCGTCAGATAGGTTACAGGTAACTTGGTTTTTAATTTTCTGTTCATTAATAATTCAGCGGGTGAGAAATTGGTCCCACAAACTGGCGAAGATCTATATTGCAATAAAGCTAATCTAAAGTCTGATTTATCTTCGTTACATTTAATCAGGATCTTCTTAGCTATCTGGACTGCCCGTTCAGACATGCCATTCGGCTGAGCGTAGCGAGGACTATTACATGTAAATTTAAAATCCCAATTGGTAGCAAATTCCTTACATTCTCTTGAGTCAAATGGTATGTGATCAGATACAATTTCTTTGGGTATGCCAAATATGCAGAAAATATCTATAAGAGTGTTAATTATACTCTTGGAACTTTTATTATTTATCAATTTAAAATCAAGCCATTTAGAGAAATAATCATACATAACAAGATAGCTTTTACTTTTGAAATCCATAATATCTATGCCCAGTTTTGAAAAAGGCAAGTTCTGAATGTTATGTGGTAATAATGGTTACTTAGTATTGTTGTTTTGATAAGTTTGACATATAATTGCCTTACAAATTTTTCTTTATGGTCATCTAACTTAGGCCAATAATATATCTCTCTGGCCTTTTGCTTCATTTTGGTCACACCTAGATGCCCTTCATGTAACTTTTTAATTATATTTAATCTTAGTGCTTTAGGTATGTATAATGAGCATATGACTTAAAAATAGTAAGTTTTCATCAATTGTAATATCTGCTCTAAATTTATAGTAATACTGCACATTATCACATATTTGCTTTAAATTTTCTGGCCAACCATTTTTAGTATAATCTATTAGCTGGGACAACTCATCATCCTTACTTGTTTCTGATATAATTGTTTGTTTTTGTTCATCAGTATATTGTATATAGTTTGCAAGGCCAACACAATGAATAACATAAAATATATATGACTCATCTACATCAGTACACTTTATGTGCTCGAGATAACAGATCTGCGATATACATGAATTTTCCTTTAAGGTATTTAAAATTTATGTCATATTTTAGTAGTTTTAGTTTCAGTCTTTGAAGCCTAGGAGATGGCACCTCATGTATGTTTTTTAAGCAATGTTTCAGGTGGCTTATCGTCATTCAATATGGTACATTTTTAGCCATAGATATAATAGTGGAATTTCTTTGTAGCCCAAACAACGCTGAGCAATTCTTTTTCTGTTTGAGAAAAATTTTGCTCCGATGGAGTTAAGCTCCGAGAGGCAAAGCTTACTGGTTAACCAAGACCATCCTAACTTGCATCACATTGAATGACTACCGGTTCCTTTACATTGAAATTTTGTAACACAGGTGCCTTAGTTATAACCTTTTTTATGGTATTAAAGGAATTTTCATGTACAGTGGTCCATAGCCAACCAACATTTTTCTTTAACAGTAATTGTAGAGGTGATGCGATTTTAGCTAAGTTAGGAATAAATTTACGCAAGTAGTTTACCATGCCTAAGAATATTTGTAAAACTTTTTTATTGCTCGGGCTTTTAATATTATTAATGGCTATCACCCTTTCGGGATCAATTCTCATTCCCTCATTGGGAAAAATATGCCCATAGTACTTTACTTTATTGAGTTTATATAGGAATTTATTTTTATTAAAGCGAACATTATGTTGCTTTGCTCGTTCGAAAACTTTTGTTAAAATCGCATCATGCTCCACTTCCGTTTCAGCACATATGAGTAAGTCATCACAATTATTGTTGTGGATAACGTTCATTTTGAGGCTTAAAGACTCGAACCCTAAAGACTCCCGAGGCTTAAAGACTCAAGTGACAAAAAGTCAATATTTTGCATTCATATGCGTAAAATAAACCAACACGGTTCTTATACAGCATCGAGTCTTTAAGCCTCGGGAGTCTTTAAGGCTCGAGTCTATAAGCCTCGAAATGAGCGTTATCCACAACACTAATCACAATATATTATCACGCCGAGGATGTCCCCGAAGGCTCTTTCATTAAATTTTTGGAAGATCTCTGAGGCTACTGAGACTCCGAACGGGAGCCTATTAAATTTATAGCAGCCCATCGGACTATTAAATGTACATAGATTACTGGATTTTTCATCTAGGACTATATTGTAAAAGCCTTCGGACAGATCAAGTACAGAAAAAAAAATATTATTAGACAACTTCGGAATAATTTCCTCAAGCGTTGGTTTTATGTGATATTCTCTTACTAATACACACATTCTTAAATATTTATCTTTTTTCTCTATTATCTCAAGATTACTCACAAAACTTTTAGAATGATCGACCCTGGTGCTTATTTGGCGTTCCTCCAACGACTTCAACTTCTCAACCAACCGTGCCTTGAGCGCGTTAGGTACTCTGCGCGGCGGCCTCACCACTGGCTCGATCCCTGGTTGAGTGTGCAGCTCCATTGGCTTTTCACACCTGCCCACACCCTGAAAAATTTCATGGTATTTGTTAATAATGGCATTTTTATTGTTATTATTAGTCTTATTACACTTGATGTCATTAACTGTATTCAAAAGTTTTAGTTATAATAGCAGAATAGCTTTTACATTTTGTTTTATTATTATGAACTCTGTATTGTAACAAACATCATTATGAGAGAGTTTCAGGTTAATTTTTCCTCCAGAAATAATGCGTGCACCCCCAAATTCTTCTAAAACTATTGTTGTCTCAGTTAGTTTAATATTGTTATCATCATCGACAACTTTTTTAAGCTCTTTTAAGGACAAGACATTTACTTGTGCACCACTGTCGTACTTAAAACTTATTTTACTATTATTATTAACTAGTAGTGATTCTGTCCATTCCCGGGTGCACTCATTTATTGAATGACATACTTTTACTACTCATATTCCTTCCTTGTCCTCTCTATTATCAATGCATTCTACTTGGTTGATAAATTTGCAAACCACATTATAGTGATTAAAAAGTTTACAATGCTCACATTGTTTGCCATAGGCTGGGCATTGTCGTTGCCCATGTTCAGTGTTACATTTTTTACATAAATATGTTCTGCGCGGAGGCAGAGAAAAGTTGTTGCTATTGTAATACTTAGCTTTAGGCGATGGCTGCAGCAATGGCTTCTTAGGCTGCAGTGGCACCTTCCCTTGGATGGCCTCTACTGCGACTGGCATCGGTGATTTTGTCAGCAATCTTGCATGCTCCCGAGACAGCTCCGCTGATCTGGAAATTTCCACCGCGCGCTCCAAGGTCAGGTCCCTAATCTCTAGGAGCCTCTGCTGCACTCGCCGGTCCCTGATGCCCACAACTATTCTGTCCCGGAGCATCCTGTCTTGATCAGTGAAATTGCAATTCTTGACAATTTTTATTAACTCTGTGTAGTACGTGTCGAAATTCTCGCCGTCTTCTTAAATTCTTTTGTTGAACTGCCTTATTACTTTTGAGTTTGAAGTATTCCTCGAAGGCCGTGATTACCTCGTCGAGTTTTGATTCGTCATCTTCTTTCTTGCAGTTTAGCTTTAGCGTGTTAAAGTACAGCTCCTGCGCCATAACAACGATACCAGAGAAGTGCAGTCAGTCCATTGTCATATATTGAATGTGAAAATGGCAGTTGATTATAATAACTTAAGGAAGACCAGCATATCCGTGCAAACGTCTGACTTTGGCTCACTCACACATACACGTTGAGTGGGTAAGTCACATGTACCGCATGTGCCGCATTGAGCTGAATTTCAATGGAGAGCCAGATTAAAGAAGGAACTTACGCAAATATGGCATTATTAATAATTAGCTAAGAATAAAGAAGACCGAGTATTAAATTGTAACAAAAATATTACTTAACTGAGAGAATTGATCGTGTTCTTAAAAATCTGAATTGTACGGAAAGTTTGACAAGTTTCTATGGAATGACAGCTGTCATATTTAACGTTGATCAGTAGTTGGTGCAACCCGCCCTTAATAGTATAAGTAATACTTATTTAAGGATCATCCCTAAGGTAAGATAATATAACCCGAACTACGCAACCGCTAAACGAGATTGGTGGAATTAACAGTTTGCGAACGAAAAATATTCGCTGCTCTCTGCGGTATGATAAAAGCTAGAAACTTTTAGTGAAGATTTTATGCTAAGCAGATGTCTGGTTAAGTGTTCTTCGTTTTCTTTGCTACCCGAAAGTTGACAGTAAACGTGGATGGTAATACAATGCAAGACAGTTTACGAATTCGCAGTAAGTAAAATGTGTTATGGTTTACTTCATTATTAGATTAATACGTGAAAACTTCTTTATTACGTTTCAGTGTCATTTGACTTTAATAAATATAGACATTTAAATTTATCAAAATTACCCTCCATGATATTGATATTGATATTTATTTATCTCATAATATTACATTTTATTATAAACAACATTAATGTCAATCTATAATAATTAAAAAAAACCGGCCAAGTGCGAGTTGGACCCGCGCAAGAAGGGTTCCGTACCATTATCTATAAAAACGGCAAAAATATAATCACGTTTGTTGTATGAAAGCCCCCCATAAAAAATATTTTATTTTGTTTTTGTATTTGTTGTTATAGCGGCAACAGAAATACATAATCTGTGAACATTTCAACTCTCTAGCTACCACGGTTCTTGAGATACAGCCTGGTGACAGACAGACGGACGGACGGACGGACAGACGGACGGACAGCGAAGTCTTAGTAATGGGGTCCCGTTTTACTCTTTGAGTGCGGAACCCTAAAATTGAATACTATGATCGTCAAGGGTGTACACAATAGATGATATTAAGAATTTTAAAAAAATTACAAATTATCCTTCCATAAGTACAAAATACCCGACTGTCACAAATATGCGTTCGAAAGAATATCGTAAAACTATAGAAATACGGTTCAAATAAAACAAAACGTGACCTTTTGTTATAGTAAATCCGCGAGTCGCATAATATCGTTCCGGCAACTTTCTGTTAAGGGTCCCCACGACGCGCGGATCTCCATTGAAACATTTGGATCTTATATAAAAAATATACTTTGAAAAAATTCTAGCTCAATTTTTTTCTATTATTATTTTTAGCATCATTACTTAACTTGTTTCCGACTTAGATATACGGCGAGTCCCATTGTGTATACATCATGTTATTCCAGCGTGCCGTATTAAAATGAGAATCATACTACGTTTGCAGAGTCGACTTGTGTTGAGCGTGCAGAGGACTCTTAAGGGCAGGGGCTTCCAAATGAGAACGCGTGAAACAAATTAAAACCAGTTTGAGCCACAGCACTGGTCGAGAGTTATAAAGACGATAGGGAAGAATCACATAGGAAACGAAATAAAATTAGTTTTCTATAAGCTATAAGATAACAATCACAAGAAACAAAGCCAGGTGTTATGTATTAAGATCTGCAGCTGGTCGATCACGTAAAGCATGTATGTCAGTTAGATCTAAATGTCACTTTTTGTATGGGAAAGTGACAGTAGAGTTGTCCTAACGTGCGTGTGAAAAGTTATCAAACCATTTTTGTCATTTTAACAGTGGATTTAAAAGATTGCTTAAGTATGTAAAAACAACACACTTTTTTATTTAGGCAGTTAATTATAAAAATTCGGTCCGTTGAAACCGGGTGGATTCAGTTGTGAAGATTTTAAAATACTAATGTTTGTGACGGCAACATGTAAAATAGAGATATCAACTAAGAAAGGCAGACCACCACTATCAGATAGAAATAGTAATTGCTAAGAAGAGGGAAAGAGGTCGCATAATGGAGAGCATTTTCTTGATGACACCATGCGAACCAGGTACCCAGCCATTGGTGGAAGACTGGGTTGTGTGTTATTTTTACAGCTCCACTTTCATGCTTCGGGCTCGAGAAACACTCTGAATCCCATAGTCTAGTGCAGGGGTCTTCAAACTTTTTGACTTTAGGGCCACACTGCACTTAATATAAATTCGTGCGGGCCAAGACTGATTACAAATTATTATTGGTTTGTTTTATTTCGAACTCGTGGGCTCTCCCGCTTTCTTTCCGCGGGCCGTATTAGAAGGGCTCGCGGCCGGACTTGGCCCGCGGGCCGTAGTTTGGCAAGCCCTGGTCTAGCGTAACAACAGCAATAGGTACTTATGTTGTACAAACAGTAAACCACTTAACTGACCATCTGTGAACCTTATTCGCGTTGCTATAAAGTTGACAGATGGAGCCTATTATTTTAAGTGGGTATTCGATTGTACATACTGACGCAGTTACTCTCAACTATGCACTCAAGCCGCGATGGCTGGAACGACCTTATCTTATCTAGATGAGGGCCCTTTCGGATGCACTTCGACCCAGTGGGATCTTTTGTGCATTTGCCCTCTCCTTTATGCCTGCTCCCAGGCTTGCTCCATAATTTCCACAAAACGGATGATGCAGTTCACCGGGAGCACACCTTGCATTCCTTTGGTTGTGGGTAGCCGTTACCAAAGTACCTAATTCATTTTTTGTCCGGACCTACACTGGCACGACCTGTGGGTCGATCACGTAACTTTCCGTACGCGCGTTAGGTAGATTTAAACGTCATTTTTGAAGCTTAAATCTATCCCCTTATGTCATATTTTTGACATCCGACCCTAGACGATGAGTGATCTGTACTGAATGAACGACTGAATGGAAATCCCATACTAAAACGAAGAATTGAAGAAATTATTTGCAACACGTAACTTTTTGACGGATAAATTGTACGGAATATTGAGTGACAAAGTCATCATATCTGTCATGTCAAAGCAAGAATTTGAACAAATATAAACATTTGTAATCTAATCATGATACAATTTACTAAATATAAGCATCTTGGAAACAAAACGGAAAGTGAGCAGCAATTAATGACATGCCATGTGGTATATTATTTATTCGCATTCGTAATTGATGAGTTATTTCAGTCGTATTGCGGGATTTGTTTCAGGATGTAAACCAGAGTAATAACTGAGATCGTAACGCGATACTTTTGAAGCGAAGGTGAAGAGAGTGCCTACAGTATCGAGCTAAGGAATGTCAGAAACGTTTGCCGCGTGTACCGAGCTAAAGAGATGTTCACGGTGGCAGGTATTGGGTATTGATGAAATGACCTTTCTCTAGAAATCTCTCTCACTCGCCTTACCCCACAACTTGTGCCTAGCCCACACACACAGCTACTGTTAATTTACCTACTTCACAGCGTGCTATTCTCAATGATTGACTAGTGTATCCGAGTACAGTGGGATGCCTATATTAATTTGCAGTAAGGCTGTTTATAAGCTGCAATTAAATGATTCTTCTTGAGGCCTGGGCACACCAGATGAGATATTTGTGCAAGCACGAATACGTGTGCCGCACGTGTACCACTGCGTCTTATCTCAGAGTCAGTGTACCTATCTCAGAGTCCCAAAACGTCTGGTACAGTCAGCATCACAATATTTTGGTACACGTCTTTATTACTGTAAGAGTAAGGATGTGGTACGATCTTACGATATATTTGGCTTCTTTGGCTGCTACTAACTATATGATGCTGACTTTACTTAATATTGTGGTAATCTACATTTTAAACTAAATAGCAATGTTTAATGTTTTAGCTGATCCAGAGATCTTCAAATAAGTGGATGATGGTTAGACTTTAAAGTGCGCGTCAGGCTCGTTGGAAGAATAGTCGACCTAGCCTACATCAATCTAAGGAAGGCACCAAATTACCTTGGAAATTCATCCCTATCCCGTATTATTTTCTCCACCCAACCGAACAATCTGTAAGCTAAGATACATCCTCCTGAAGAGCGGTATCCCTTATTACAAGTATCCTGTATACTTAAAAAGAAATGCCAACCTTTATTTGAGATAAGCTTTTTATTTTGTTAACTAATAAGTAACAAACCATGGTCAAAGTATAATTAAATTTAAAATAGGCGCACACTTGAAAAACATATTTATTCCGTTCCGACATAATGATAATATTATGATTATAGCTTATTATATGTAAGGGTCTAACTGAAAACCAGCGTTGCGGTGTAGGTACCTCACTGCAACATTATGCTGAGTCTAGCCCCTTTTTAGCATCACACATTGTAATGCCTCATATCGTACGGTACATACTGTATAGGTTTTAAGTCTAATCTTAAGTCTAATTTGTACACTGTATGCTTAGTATGTGATGTTAAATAAAGTTTTTCTATGTCCATGTCTATGAATATATCATATTTTTTAAATTTCTTTTTATTATAAAGGACGATGACCAACTTAGTATGGACGCGTGCCCACACAAAAATTGCAATGTCCAAAGTTAACGTATGTTTTATTTTAAAGGACGTAGATTTCGTATTTTTTTCTTATTTTTAATTTAAAGCTGGGGGAGTCTTATATTTTCTGATTGAAAAAATACGCCTTGTAATGACTGAGCAAGCTTAGCAAGTTATCGTAAGCTAAAACGACTTTGCCGCAATTTCTTTTGAAGGCGTTTCAAGTGACAGTAAACAATTGTTTTCATTTAGTTTTATAGTATAGAAGTATTTTCGATAAAATGAAGCTGATTGGATCATCATCAACATCATCTGAGGCTTTATAGTTATTGGTGGGCCCTGGCCTAGTCGAGTATATTCCTCCACGATTCAGACTTAATGTGATGCATATACGAGTAAGCAGTTATGTTTATTTTACAACACAAATGATGTGTTAACTAGGTACCTGAAAGGTGTCTATTTTGAATAAACTTACAAAAAGGTATTTTTTTGCACTAAGTACATTACTAAACCAGAAATATACATGGAGCCGAAATATAATTCCTAAAAAACGAATACTAGGTACACACCGATATTAAAATGAATTCAGCACAATAATTTTCCATCGCAGGTAAAAGAGAATGTTTACACTATATATGTGCAAAATACACCTGAATAAATGTTTGCGTTAGTTTTTAATATTATACAAGTTATTTTATACTGTTCTCCTGCTATTCAACAATAGAGGGCGATAGGTTAACAATTTCAGTTGATAAGTTGAGGTCAATCACTGACGTGTCTGTGTCATGACATGAACAATCAGTTTCTACTCTGCGACAGGTGGCGCTTGTGAGATAATCTTATAACGCTTGAAAACAATGGTCTTTCCCTGGCATTAATTCGCATCGCTAACCATTGTCTATGGACTGACTGGAAAACTGTCAATTTAAAAAATTATGACAAGACAAGTTGTCAAATAAAAAATAATGTTTTTTCCAGGAAACCAAAAATGTTACTTAATGTGTACTTGCGACAAAAAGAATTCAATCTTAATTTTAACATAATAAAGCGACGCCCGTGTCGCCTCGCACCCATAATAAGGAAACAGGCAAACCCACTGGATAAAATGTATAAATTATTTTCATCCAGTGGTCCGCAGTCCACACAGGTGAAAAAAATTGTCGGGTAAGTGGCTACGGAGATAACCCTAACATAACCTGTAACTTTTTTTGTATATAATATTACTAGCCGCTTGCGCAGCCAGAGAATGCAGGCAAACTCGCGGGATTCAATGTAATGTCCATGCAGAAAATCCATTCGAAACACAGCAGAAAGAATTATTGAAATTGTCTTATTGGTTTCGGAGATTATCCCCACATGCAAACTTACAAAGCTACAATATAGAAATATAGATAAGCTAGTATAGAAAAACTGCCGACACGGCTCCCACATATTCAAAAAAACAGGCAAATCCGCGTAGTACAATAAATCCTACATCCAACTGGAAACTCCACCTACACCACTACAAACACCTGAAAGAATTTTTGAAATCTGATAAGTAGTTCCAGATAAGTATTACCCCACATGCTTACTAACTTGACTGCCTATTACATACAAAGATAGATAGAGTGTCACTTTTCGAGTGTACTTTATACCTAGGATTTAGTCTATTTTTATTTAGCACACATCCTTTTTAGGATTCCGTACTCAAAGAGTAAAACGGGACCCTATTACTAAGACTCTGCTGTCCGTCGGTCTGTGTGTCTGTCTGTCTGTCTGTCTGTCTGTCTGTCGGTGTGTCACCAGGCTGTATCTCACTGATACCGTGATAGTTACAGTTGAAATTTTCACAGATGATGTATTTCTGTTGCCGCTATAACATCAATGACTAAAACACAGAATAAAATAAATATTTTTATTGATAATGGTACGGAACCCTTCGTGCGCGAGTTCAACTCGCATTTGGCCGCTTTTAAGATTATGTATGCCAATATAATTATTATTGATTATGGAATATGTAAGCATAGTTCTGCCTGATGGCAAGTATAAACCGGTGCCTATGGACGCGTGTGACTCCAGAAGAAACACAAGCGCGTTGCTGAGCCTTTATTGATTTGAGAGTCAACTGTATTGACAGGCAAACGGTATGTCTTATGGTAAGCATACACCGTTGCCTATGGACGCGTGTGTTTCCAGAACAACACAAGCGCGTTACTGAGCCTTTATTGATTTGAGAGTCAACTGTATTGACAAGCAAACGATATGTCTAATGGTAAGCATACACCGTTGCCGTTGGACGCGTGTGACTCCAGAACAACACAAGTGCGTTGCTGAGCTTTTATTGATTTGAGAGTCAATTGTATTGACAGGCAAACGGTATGTCTTATGGTAAGCATACACCGTTGCCTATGGACGCGTGTGACTCCAGAACAACATAAGCGCGTTGCTGAGGCTTTATTGATTTGAGAGTTAACTGTATTGACAGGCAAACGGTATGTCTTATGGTAAGCATACACCGTTGCCTATGGACGCGTGTGTTTCCAGAACAACACAAGTGCGTTGCTGAGCCTTTATTGATTTGAGAGTCAACTGTATTGACAAGCAAACGATATGTCTAATGGTAAGCATACACCGTTGCCTATGGACGCGTGTGACTCCAGAACAACATGAGCGCGTTGCTGAGCCTTTATTGATTTGAGAGTCAACTGTATTGACAGGCAAACGGTATGTCTTATGGTAAGCATACACCGTTGCCTATGAACGCGTGTGTTTCCAGAACAACACAAGTGCGTTGCTGAGCCTTTATTGATTTGAGAGTCAACTGTATTGACAAGCAAATGATATGTCTAATGGTAAGCATACACCGTTGCCTATGGACGCGTGTGACTCCAGAACAACACAAGCGTGTTGCTGACCCTTTATTGATTTGAGGATTCATTGTGTAGACAGCTAGATTTGTAGTATTATGCAGGTGTCTCTTACGCTCAACAAAAATGCGTCGTCGGGAGTTCTGGCGATGTTACCTACGACTACGAACACAACACCACATTTCGAAGAAGTCTATACGAAATAAGCCGCTGCTTACACCGCTGTGTTACTTTACCTATGGCTATGTGGTCTTTTGTAAGTTAAAGGTACTTTACTAGTTGGGCTGCCCCAAATATGAGCGACATGAGGTTCTGCTGTGACTTAAACACCGTGGCCGTGTAGGTGTAGGTACCTAGTTTACCAATATGCCATTAAGTAAACAAGATTACTACTGAGTTATTGACTCGTCTTACGGAGGGCTAACGAAAATAATATTTCGTGAGTTTAAAAGCCTCGCTAGTATAAGGAGTTACGCGCGGATTTCACGAAATATCTTACTGGGTGATAGTTTCTCGGTAAAAATGATTAAGGAAATTTTTCGTTTCTCTACGTTTAAAAACCAGGAATGTGGTGATTTCTGGTGATGGTTGTTGTTTGCATTGAATAATATGTACCTAATATGTACCTGTATATTCATGCATATCAAATCTGACATATGGAATGCCTAAAACCATTCTGTCTCAATCAGCACCATCTGCATCGACCTACATACTTCCCACAGTCCCACTGCTGGGCATCGGCCTTCTCTCATGAATTAGAGGGAACAGGCAGCACTACTGCGCGCTGGCCCTTCACATACACCTTTGAATTTCTTTTAAGGTGTGTTAGTGATTGATTCTCAATAGCGAAACACAATTACTACATACTACATACTTACCTACATAATTTGAAGTAAAAATAATGTTTACCTATATAGTGGGGACGTTAAAATCACCAGATTTTTTGCTACCTATCCTAAGAGTCGAGTATCATTTGGACTTCTACAAATACCTAATTGAACGAACAGCTGCAGATTCAACATAGTATTACTATACTATACCTTGAAACTAAACCATAAGTAAAGCATGTGTGTATGTAAGTAAGTATGTAATATGTATATATGTTGTCTCAAATATTTAAGAGAGTGTCATACCTACCTACTTACGATACCTTTTAGATAAAAGTAAAAATAAAACAGCTGGGTTTTAACATCTTCAAGGTTGAAGACTTTTCATAAACTTTTTAAATTCCTTCGCAGATGTAGTTCATAATCTAAATACATATAATAAAGCTGAAGAGGATCGAAAGTCTGTACATGGAAGATATTTGAAAAAAAATTGGCTAGGGATACTTAGAATCGATAACAGAACACGTTCCAACAGTTTTTAGAATTTTTGTCTGTTTGTCTGTTTATCTGTTTATCTGTTTATCTGTTTATCTGTTTATCTGTTTATCTGTTTGTCTGTTTATCTGTTTGTCTGTTTATGTGACCGCGCATCACGTGAAAACGGCTGAACCTATTAAAATGAAATTTGGTATAGAGATAGTTTGAGTCTTGGGGAAGGACTTAGGGTAGTTTTTATTTTGGAAATCAACCCCTAAGGGGATGAAATGGGGGGTGGGAATTTGTATGGAGCTACTTAAACCGCTGCACCGATTTGGATGAAATTTGGTATATGATTAGTTTGAGTCCCGGAGGAGGTTAAAGGATAGGTTTCATCCCGAAAATCTTCCCTTTAAGGGGTAAAATGGGGGGGGTGAAAAATTGGATGTAACCCATTTTGATGAAATTTGGTTTAGAGGTAGTTTAAGTTCTGGGGAAGGACATTGGATAGTTTTTATTTCGGAAATCTTTCCCTGAGGGGGTGAAATCGGGGGTGAAATTTTGGATGGACTCCGTTTAGATCAAATTTGGTATAGATATAGTTTGAGTCCCGGAGAATGACAATGGATAGTTTGAATCCCGAAAATCATCCCCCAAGGGAATGAATTAGGGATGTAAATGTGGATAAATCCCATTTAGTTAAAATTTGGTATAGAGATAAAAGGAGTCCCAGGGAAGGACAATGCATAGTTTTTATCCTAAATCATCTCCTGAGGGGGTGAAATGAGGGGTGAGAATTTGGATAGAACCGATTTAAATGAAATTTGGTATGGAGATAGTTCAGAGTCCTGGGGAAGGATTTAATATAATTTTTAGTCCAGAAATCATCTCTTAAGGGGGTGAAATGGGGTATGAAAATTTGGATGGAACCCATTTACGGTATAGCGAGTTGGAGTCTTAGAGAAGGACATAGGATAGTTTACTCCTGAAAATAATCCCATAAGGGGGTGTAATTGGGGGTGAAAAATTGGTTGTGACCCATTTTGATAAAATTTAGTTGAAAGATAGTTTGAGTCCCGGAGTATGACAACGGATTATTTTAATCCCGAAAGTCATCCCATCAGGGATAAAATAGGGGATGAAAATTTGGATAAAACCCATTTAGATGAAATTTGGTAAATAGATAGAAGGAGTCCTAGGGAAGGACAATGCATAGTTTTTATCCCGAAAAATCATTTCCTGAGGTGGTGAAATGAGGGTTGAAGATTTGAGTAGAACCCATTTAGATGAAATTTGGTATAGAGAGAGGTAGGGTCCTAGGAAAGAACATAGAATATTGTTTATTCCGGAACACATAAAAGGAGGAAATCATCCCCTAAGGGGGTGAGAAATGGTGGATGAAGATTTGGATTGTACCCACTTACGGTATAACGATAGTTAAGGAAGGACATAGGATAGTTTTTATCCCGAAAATCATCCCCTAAGGGGGTGTAATTGGGGGTGGAAATTTGCTTGTGACACACTTTGATAAAATTTGGTTGAAAGATAGTTTGAGTCCTGGAAAAGGACATATAATAGTTTCTATTCCAGAAATCATCCCCTAAGGGGCAGAAATGGGGGTGAAAATTTGGATGTAGCCCATTTAGATGAAATTCGGTATAGAGATAGTTTGAGTCCTGGAGAATGACAACGGATAGTTTTTATCCCGAAAATCATCCTCTAAGGAGGTGAAATAGGGGGTGAAAATTTGGATTGAACCCATTTACGGTATAGCGGTAATGGGGAGTCCTGGGGAATATGAACATTACATAAGTAAATATATGTATGTGACGTTCCAAGGGTAAAGGTACCTTATGGCGGCCTTAGTTTTGAAGATGTTTTCTAAAACGGGGTAAAAAGACGTTTTGTTATGGCTATTTTGAAAACTATTAGATGTAACATTTTGTTGAAGTATTTTTATTTTTAATATAAAATGTTTAAATTACAAGTCAGTTAATTTAATCCTACGGTTTAGTAGAAAAGGTCCTTAACTCTGTCTGTCTGTTATCTTTTCATGCTTAAACCGCTGAACCGATTGAGATTAAATTTGGTATAGAAATACTTTGAATTCCGGGGCCTTCCCAAAGAGTCCTTACTAAAGATAGTTTTTATCTGGAAATTCATCACCTAAGGGGGTGAAAAGGGGAGAGAAAGCTACGATATAAACGAGTTCCGCGCGGACGAAGTCGCGGGCAAAAGCTAGTACCTAATATACATGTCATTGAATTATATTACGTACCTACACAGGTTCTGACAAAGGCACTCTATACTCCGAACTTCTTGTAAGAGTTGACAACAGTTTTTACCCGACTGCCCCGGAAGGAGAGTTATGTTTTTAGAGCGTATGTAACTAGGTACATAAATGTGTATAATGTGGACATGACAATTCTATTTCACGGGCTACACAGTCCAGACGGCGTCATAGATTTTGTCATAATATGAGGTGTCGTTGGATTCCTCATAATTGAACAGAGGGAGAGTGAGGGCTATAATATTTGAAAAAAAAATTGGGCTTTTTGAAAAAAATGTTTTGATTTCCCTTGTATGAAAAATATTTTGATTTGACTTGTTTGATAATGATAATGCCTACATGTGTAGGTACTGTGTGTGTACCTACATTGTGTATGGGACCATATTAGTCTTAAATTACAATTTTATTATGACAACCATTTATAGTTCCTACAGTTCTTCAAGCTTGATTCTCTCTCATCTTTTCTGATTTATTTACAGCTTGTGGTACCTTCTTGCTCCACGAGTCCAGTAAAACAATCGGCCCACCAGGTGCTTGCCCCCGTACAACACTACTTACATCCATTGTGAAAGAGAGAAGAAAATCCGCTGTATCATAACCAGCTAAAACGGTCAGTAGGTACACCTTCCTACAGCCATCAAAACTAGCTGGATACAAAAAGTCTGCTTTGAAAAGAATAAAACGTTGTAACATTGTCGAATTTACAGTTTTCTGAAGCATGACAAATATAGGTATTTAGAGAAAGGAGGTTGTAACAAATATGTACCTTTTGTACCTATCTCTTAACAGTTGATTAGTTAAGTAATTAAGTCAAGTCAAACTGCCGTATTCAATCTGATTCACAGTATTACACAGGGATCCTATTACTAAGATTCCGCTGTCCGTCCGTCTGTCTGTCTGTCCGTCTGTCACCAGGCTGTATCTCATGAACGGTGATAGTTAGACAGTTGCGATTTTCACAGATGATACTGTTGCCGGTATAACAACAAATCCTAAAAAGAGAAAAAAAAATATTTAAGGGGGCTCCCATACAACAAACCTGATTTTATTGCCGTTTTTTAGGGTTTCGTACTCAAAGCGTAAAACGGGACCTTATTACTAAGACTCCGCTGTCCGTCTGTCTGTCTGTATGTCTGTCCGTCTGTCACCAGGCTGTATCTCATGCATGAATTATGATACTTAGACATTTGAAATTTTCACAGATGATACTACCTACGTATTTCTGTTCCCGCTATAACAACAAATACCTACTAAAAAACAGAATAAATAAATACATATTTTTTTAATTTTTACAATCTTACACAAATCGACCTACTTAGTCCCAAACTAAGCAAAGCATGTACTGCTGGACACTAGACGACGATTAACATACTTATAAATAAATACTTAAATACATAGAAAACATCCATGACTCAGGAACAAATATTTTGTGCTCATCACACAAATAAATGCCTTTACCGGGATTCGAACCCGAGACTTCCGGCTTCGTAGGCAGGGTCACTACCAACTATGCTACAGGAGGCTACCATACAATAAACCGAATAAACGTGATTTTTTTGCCGTTTTTGTAGATAACCGGAAATACGGAACCCTTCGTGCGCGAGTCCGACTCGCACTTGGCCGGTTTTTTTAGATTATGATACGGAACGGAACCCTTCATGCGCGCGTCCGACTCGCACTTTGCCGGTTTTTTTTAACTATGACTGTGGAAAACAGTCAAACGTTCCGCCTGACGGTAAACAGACACCGTTCCCTATGGACGCTTGTGACTCCAGAAGAAACACAAGCGCGTTGCTGACCCTTCATTGACATGATAATTAATCGTATTGACAGCTCTGCGCATAAATGAAGGTCCCTGATACTCAACACAGCGTAGTCTCGGGAGCTCTGGCGACCTGGCCCTCGACCACGAACACGACACCACATTCCTACTGAGTCTACGGAGTAAGCAGCGGTGTTTTTAGTTATAGTACCTTATTTTTTTTTGTAAGGTAGAGTAGTAGGTATAGGTTCCTATTTAGGCTGCCCCAAATATGAGAAGAACATTTCAACATCCAAGCAGGTATGCCGTCTATCGGCAACTTTTACGTTATAACAGCTAAACATAAAAGCAACTCTTAACTCTGTGATTACTTCCCTACACTAGTATATCTTGTTCTATGCTAATATGGTGAAGAGCCGCAAGCAACTGCCGAAGGACGGTGTCACTTTTCGAGTGTATGTCTGTATGTATGTACCTTATAGCTAGGACTGTGTCTATTTTTATGGATGCCGATATATGTAATCATTATTGAGTATGGATTATGTAGGCAAGGCATTAATTTAATTTGTAATGTCACATTCTTTTGACGATTGACGGTGGCAAACAGGCAAACGGTCTGCCTAATGGTAAGCAGACACCGTTGCCTATAGACGCGTGTGACTCCAGAACAACACAAGCGCGTTGCTGAGCCTTTATTGATTTAAGGATTCATTGTGTAGACAGATAGATACAAATGCAGGTGTCTCTTACGCTCAACAAAATGCGGCGTCGGGAGTTCTGGCGATGTTACCTACGACCACGAACACAACACTACATTTCGACGGACTCTACGGAGTAGGTAAGCCGCTGCTGCATACACCGCTGTGTTATATTACCTATGGCTATGTGGTCTTTTGTAAGTTAGGGGTACTTTACTAGTTGGGCTGCCCCAAATATGAGCGACATGAGGTTCTGCTGTGACTTAAAAACCGTGGCCGTGTAGGTGTAGGTACGTAGTTCACCAATATGCCATTAACCAAACAAGATTACAATTGAGTTATTTACTCGTCTTACGGAGGGCTAACGAAAATAAAATTTGGTGAGTTTAAAAGCCTCGCTAGTATAAGGAGTTACACGAGGATTTCACGAAATATCATATTAGGTGATAGTTACTCGGTACAAATTATTAAGCAAATTCTCCGCATCTCTACGTTTGAAAACTAGGAATGTGGTGATTTCTGGTGATGGTTGTTGTTTGCATTGAATATTATGTACCTAATATGTACCTGTATATTCATGCATGAACATACATTTACAAGAATAAAGTTAGGTACTTTATTCTTGTAAATGTATGTTCATATCAGTTCATAGTTAGATGCATGCATATCACATCTGACATATGGAATGCCTAAAACCATTATTTCTCAATCAGCACCATCATCATCGGCTTACATACGTCCCACAGCTGGGCATATGCCTCCTCTCATGAATTAGAGGGAACGGGCAGTACTACTGCGCGCTGGGCCAGTGTGGATTGGGGACTTCACATACACCTTTGAATTTCTTCTGAGGTGTGTTAGTGATTGTTTCTTAATAGCGAAACACAATTGCCCATTTAAACTACTAGGTACATACTTACCTAAATAATTTGTAGTAAAAATAATGTTTACCTATGGAGTGGGGACGTTAAAATCACCAGATTTTTTGCTACCTATCCTAAGAGTCGAGTATCATTGGTCTTCTACAAATACCTAATGGAACGAACAGCTGCAGATTCAACATATTATTACTATATCTATACCTTGAAACTAAACCATAAGTAAAGCATGTATGTGTGTAAGTAAGTAAGTATGTATGTTGTCTCCAATATTTATGAGAGTGACATACCTACCTACTAACCATACCTATTAGATAAAAAAAAAATAAGACAGCTGGGTTTTGACATCTTCAAGGTTGAAGACTTTACATAAACTTTTTGAATTCCTTCGCAGATGTATGTAGTTCATAATAATATACACGTCATTGAATGATATTTCGTACACAGGTTCTGACAAAGGTACTCTATCTATACTCCGTATTGAAAATATTGAAACATCCCAGGGTCCAATAGTCACACACTTCTTGTAAGAGTTGACAACAGTTTTTACCCGAACTATCTCTTTACCAAATTTCATCTTAATCGGTTCAGCCGTTTTCACGTGATGCGCGGTCACATAAACAGACAAACAGATAAACAGATAAACAGACAAACAGATAAACAGATAAACAGACAAACAGACAAACAGACAAAAATTCTAAAAACTGTTGGAACGTGTTCTGTTATCGATTTTAAGTATCCCTAGCCATTTTTTTTTCGAATATCTTCCATGTACAGACTTTCGACCCTCTTCAGCTTTATTATATGTATAGATAGATAGATATATATATGTTAATAAATTAAATACCAGTATAATAGAGAGGCGAGGAGAGGAGGATTTTGGCTCTCTTTGGGGAAGGCCTATGTCCAGCAGTGGACGTCTTTCGGCTGATATGATGATGATGATGATGATGATAATAAAGAGGAAAAGTTAGTTAGTTTGTATTGTGGAGGGGAATCTCCGGAACCGCTCATCCGATATCATTATATCTTTCACACGTGTGTAGGTAGTATAGACGTTCTGGTTGTACATAGGTAATATTTGGGATTTGGCTGCGTTCTTTGCAATAGGCAGGCCGGTGGGGCCGCGCAGGTCGCTAGTTATAAATAAAGAGGCTCTTTTACAGTATCACAATGCTATATCGAATATTAAATTAACAGAACCCCTGGTAAGAGGACTGTGACTTAAAAAAATGCAAAGTGTCCCCATGATGTTCCCTGTTTCGTATATAATATCTGTAAATACATTTTGAAAGACTATCAATTAACTCATCATCGCTTCTTTCTTAAAACATCCCATACGTAATGTCTCATTCGCATCTGAAAGCTGAGAAAAATTATTAAGCACATTGGATATTTTAATTAAGACATTCAAAGGATGATGACTATTTCTTATTATTGGTATCTATGACTTTTTTGACTCATATTCTATTTTTCACCATTTTAGTGACGTTACCTGTTGGGATATCTATTAGCTACACCACGCGCTATTTATACAAGAACGACAAGGACCAAGAAACACTGAACTGACGTGTAGAAGAATGCAGTATGAAATAGACACAAAGCGACGGAACAAAACAGACCTCATTTAGGTGGCAATGGCAACACATTACGTAGCTACAAGAAAATATATAGGCATATTTTTGCTTTGAGTACTTAGCAATAATAATGTTATAACTTCAATTATATGATCTTAATTTTATACAAGAATTTTTAAACTTATTTAGGTACAAGTATAAGTTATCAATACTTAAATAGTCCAAGTTAACTGTTTACTATTTTCTTAATATTTACGTGTTACTTATTATTACGTACTTTAAGGTATTTTTCGACCGCCGTCAGTCAACTAGCGGGTGCTCTTCCACGGGCTCACGGTTGGGTTAAGTTAGGTCCTAGATTCGATATTATAAATATAACCTAATATACTCATCAGCCTCGCTTGCATTATCGTGTTATTGTCAGACGTATGGAATTCGTCCCTCACGTACTTACGTTACGTTATTGTTAGTAAGGGACAAGTGCTGTTATCCAATATAAATAAATATACCTAGATTGAGAGACTGCTTAAGGTGGTTCGATTGCCATACAAAGCGTTATTTGACATTCGCAGGCTAACGGCGTGATATTTTAAGAAACTTATGTAAATAACTTTCATCAATTGGCTTCCCATTTGCGCCAAATTCCCCCTTTCCTAGAATAAACTTGTATAAACTAGATTAATTTGAGAAAAATAGTTTTCCCAAAATATCACGTGACAAACCAATTTCTCAAATTAATCTAGTTTATGTAAGTTTATTCTAGGAAAGGGGGAATTTGGCGCAAATGGGAAGCCAATTTATGAAAGTTTGTTACATAAGTTTCGTAAAATATCACGCCGTTAGCCTACGAATGTCAAATAACGTTTTGTATGGCAATCGAACCCCCTTAATAGCTTACCGTTGCTGTAAAATTAAATAAATAGTTATTTTTGACCGATGTTATCCATTTGTTATTATTTTTACAAACGAGCATGCTTCCTACTCCGGAAGAATCACAAACATGTCGCCGGCCCTATATTGATTTGAGAATTCGTAGTGTTGGCAGCTAGAGGCAAATGTAGGTCTCTCACTCTCGTCTAATCACACCGCGTCGTTTGGAGCTCCACAGCCTCTACGTGCCACCAGGAACACAACACCACACACCTACAGACCAGGTAAGTAGGTGTTCAAACTTCAAATATTTACTCTGCATGTACCTAAGGCCGTTTTAATATGGTGAGAGTTTTACAAATTCATTTAATTTGTATACCTAGAAATATCAGAGAGTAGGAATACCATTATAACCATACATTGTTATTATAGCTTCTGTCATCTATTATGAACTTCCCCAGTTGTACTGTTTTAACTCTTTACCAGGCGAAGGGATATATTCCTCCCACATCTTATATCAGTTACCGTAGTCAGGTTTTAACTCCAAACCTCCTAAAACATATTTTGTCAATCCCTGAAAATAGTATTATATGATCTTCATTCACAACACGCTTCTAAATCGCGTAATATATCCCCTTTATTGCTGTAGTACCATTGTATAGTACCATCAATGGAACTAGTGACACACTTGTATATCGCTAGTTCCATCGATGGTACTAGAGACACAGTTTTTAGTACCATTGAC
This sequence comes from Epinotia brunnichana, assembly GCA_963854355.1. NCBI lineage: Eukaryota > Metazoa > Arthropoda > Insecta > Lepidoptera > Tortricidae > Epinotia > Epinotia brunnichana. Next base: position 11,805,360 of record OY977951.1, read on the forward strand.
CGATAATAATAACAGTAGGTGCTAGTGACATACTGTTGTTTTCAAATACCATTAGGAAAAAAAACTTCCTGGACATTTAAAAAGTTTTATAATTCCGACACCTCGTAAGTAAGTAGCCTACCTATTTTACCTTAAGGCAGGTCAGTGTAGGTACGACGACGAGCGAAGCGAGGAGGAGTGTTAGGAAGAACTGCGACACTACAGCGCGCGAGCCGAGCGAGCGAAGCGAGCGTGCCGCGGCAGCAGCCAGCGAAGCGCCAAAACCGACTTTATACGAACAAAATTGCTAATTAGTCCAGTTGCTACTTAGTCCAACTTGACTTTTAGCAACTGGACTAAGTAGCAACTGGAGTAATTAGCAAAAAAGTCGGTTCTCGCTCGGCTCGCGCGCTGTAGGGTCGCAGTTCTTCCTAACACTCCTCCTCGCTTCGCTCGTCGTCGTAACTACACTGACCTGCCTTAGGATAGACGACTGGCTACTTAGGCGAGTTGCTACTTAGACCAGACGCTACTTAGGCGAGTTGCTACTCAAAAATAAAGTTTAAAAAAATACACTATAAAAAGACATTTTGGGACATTTACCACATAATGCACATAATAGTAGCACACATTATCAGTAATCGGTAGTGTACAGTGAGCCTATGAAAATGTTGAGCACATTAGTGCCTTGCAAATTAAGTAACAAAGTAGACGTTTTGAGAAGTGTACATAATGGAGAATGAGATATTTTGGTAAGTAGACGTTTTGAGAAGTGTACATAATGGGAAAAAGCCGTGGTGGGAGTTCACATTTTGGGAAGAGGCCTAAATAGCCACCAGACGTGGTGGGAGCCAGACGTCAAACCCCTAAAGGCGATATACAAGCGTGTCACTAGTTCCATTGATGGTACTATCCATAATGGTACTACAGCAATAAAGGGAATATATCTTTGGCAGCCGTTTAAATTTACTTAAACTCTAATTTCAGTAACCTACGGAGAAATTCGAACACTTTCCTTAATATCTATGAAACAGAAGTACATAGGTCGAACATTTTTTTGATATTTTGTAGATTTTGAGTGTTGACAGGTAATGTAATCGTAAACATTGTTAAATATTCATGCATAATTGTGTATGACCAGAATTAGGATGTGAATTGACATTTTCCCATGGCCTTATTAGAGTTTAACTGTGCGGGAGCTATTCTTCCCATGGCTCGGTAAATTGTCTTGTCATGTCGTAAAAACTCACGTAAGTAATAAAACAGTTTTTGTGTTCAACCTACAGCGAATTCATATGTACCTAGCTATAAAATCTCCTTTTAAAGACTTTCCCTGAAGAATTTGGAGTTAAACCTTGACTATGATAACCGATATAAGATGTGGGAGGAATAATATCCCTTCGCCTGATCAAGAATACAAAATCTACCTTTATTCCCAGTAGTGCCGTGGAAGAAGTTCCGTGGCGGAACTAGTGAGACTTTTTTTCCCAATAGTTCCGCGGAACAAAAGCATCAATTAAATATTTATTTTATAATCCCATTATTTCCGTGCGTTCTCGTAGATGATAATTGATAATATCACAAAAAGGGCATGTGGCCCCACTGGCCGAGTTAGTGCACTACTCGTCATTTTTCCTGATTCGCCATTTTCGTTAATTCGTCAGTTTCCCTAATTCGTCAATGCGATCAAAATCTTTATTTCGTCAATTTCCTTAATTGGTCATTTTTTTCGACTCATCATGTGTCATTGTTGGTATAATCATGAACATACTCGTATTTTTAATAATTATGATTGTTTTTTTTGGAATGAAGACATATGGGTATAATTACCAAACCAATTTCAAAACCATTTTATGTACTCGTCGATACTGTAGAGACCGGTACAGACGGACTGCAACCAACTGCAATTACTCAAAATGTATATGGGAACTGCACGACGACTGCAGTTGCGTTGCAGTCCGTCTGTACCGGTCCTAAGCCGTAAACCCGGTACCTTGTGAGCGAAGATAGAATGTAAAAAAATATTTCATTCATTGATATTGGCCCCAAAAGACTCGATAATATCATAATATTATTCGCTTACAAATATCAGGTTCAAAAATTACATAAATATCTACTGCGACTGTATATGACTGTACATGACCAGTTAGTGAAAGTGACTTAATGAATAAAATGGCGAATTAGAAATTGACGAATTAAATATTTTGATGGCGTTGACGAATTAGGGAAACTGACGAATTAACGAAAATGGCGAATCAGGGAAAATGACGAGTAGTGCACTAACTCCACTGGCCATATTTGACTTCTTCTTCAAAAAGGTAGGTTAGGTTCGTTAGGTATCTTCAGTTTCCCGAAGGAACTTTTTCCATTTTCATAACCAGAACCATCTATTATTTTATTTTTATTTTTTTTCTCACTCAACAAAAATTACGATAAACTTAGTCTAAATCTTAGCCAAACTGCATAACAGTTTGTTGGCGAATATACACTCTTTATAATTATGTTTTGGTATCTATATTATGTGTAAAATCTACATTTTTTTTTTATGCTATACTTTTTTTACGTATGGTCTCCTGGGTATCAAGACAGTTTTAACGGAGCCTATTTCTGGTCTGTTTGCCCTTCGGGCAACTGAAGATACCTGACGAATCTAACCTACCTATATTTTACAACAGAAAGGGAGATATGGTCTGTTTAGTAATACGATAGCTTGTACGAATAATCTTTGTATGACTGTTTGTTTCATAATAAATAAATAAATATAAATATTTGCAAATCCTAATAGCCCCACCAAATTTCCAATAAGTAGGTACCGTTGACTTAACTATTGGGAAAAAAAAGTCACATTCTAGGAAGTCTATTCCTTACATCTGACTAATAATAAAGGCAGGATATAAGCAAGCCGATATCAGTACGAGAACTACTGTAATGTATTTAATAATAATAACTCTTTGTCAGATATTATGATTTTCCAAGATTTGCAAAAATAAAAATAAAATTATACTTTGTCCTGTTTTATTATTGTATTTATTATAATCGTTAGACAACCAGAAGCTACTTCTGGATGTACAGTTTAATAACGGAACAATAAATTAACACTTTGACTGTCCGTGCATTGTATGTAATGCACTGAAGACCTACCTCGGAACGTCCGTGCATGATATATAATGCACCAGTGTATATATCGTGTGTTAATATTGGAAATTTGGTGTTGGGGTAGTAAATATCCTTGGGACAGACAAAGTGTTAAGTTCTAAGGCTGGGCGCAAACGTTCGGGTTCCACGTACGGTTTCCGGATTAGGTTTTCGACTTGCAGCCCTTGTAAACGCCTGCGAGCGCGAGAATTCGAAAACCGAATCCGGAAACCGTACGCGGAAACCGAACGTTTGCGCCCAGCCTAAATTCTAACTAATATTATAAACAAATTATAAATTGCGAAAGCTGGCAATATGTCTGTCTGTGAGTTACGTTTTTACGCTTAAATCGCTGAACCGGTTGAATCCTTTTGAAGGCCATAAGTAGGTTGTTTTTATAGGGGAGAAAAGGGGGCGAATGTTAGTATGGAACTACGTTATAAACGAGATTCACGCGGACGAAGTTACATAATTAAATAATATCATGGATCAGTTCAAACTTGACTGGTGATTTGAAATAAAATGTAAATATATATATTTTAAATAGGGACCTATTAGAACAATCAGACGTTATGTTTTCTCTTCATAAGATGCTTCATACAAAAATATCCTACAATGTACAATAGCCCTTAAAATTCTGGTACAATAGCCCTTAAAATTCTGTCAGTGTATCGTTGTAAAAAACCTTTACATGTGCTAAACAATTTTTTTATGAGTTCAACGTCACATAATGTAAACCGACTAAGTGCAAGGTTAGGATGGACTCCCATATTTCACATATTCATATAATGACAGCTAACAACCTTCGTATTTTTGATGTATATGTCCGAGCCGTCCGTGCCGCAAATTGTAATTCTTCGCGTATCAGCTCGTCAGTGTAGAGCTAACATTATATTCTAATGTCACAAAACTTCTACTACATACCAGATGTCGCGATGGGATACATTGCATTACCTAATTGTCAGAAAGTTCTCCTACTGCATACTAGATGGCATTTAATTCTTTGGATGAAATATATATTTAATTTATACAAAATTACTGATAAAAAAATATGTATATTTTTAAAATACTATACGAACAAAAAAATATATATGAACGTTTTACGCAATAATGTGCAATTATATTTTGATCGTGTTTTACTACTTAGTCATTATGCGTTTTGTGTTTTTAGGTTGCGTGGTTGATATATTTTCTTTAAGCATAATAATGGGAGTTTATTAAGATTATTTATCAAAAATACACTGTTCCAAAAAAAAATATTGCTTTTCTCATAGAATTGGCGCAATACATAGTAAAGATAAACCATTCGTTCACTTGATTTTCTTTGCAATAACGAAACGGTGAGGCTCATTCACCTAGTGATCTGTACGGTCCCTGAACCGTTTTCGAACGTACGTACGGAGTTACGTGGTGCAAATTTTTGACAAGCGTCGGGTCGGCTCGAAAATGACATTTAAATCTACCTAACGTTCGTAAGAAAAGTTACGTGATCGACCCACTGACCCCGGACCCAACAATGTACCATCCCAAACGTAACCTGCATGCCAAATAAATATAATAACCAGTAACAATAATGTATATAATAAATCCAATTTCAAATAAAATAGGAAACTACCATAAAATCGTTTGATAATGCTAAAATTATAATAATATTACTTTATGTCTAACATAGAAATACTACCAGTATAATGTAATAATTATCTAGGTAAACCTGTAATTGGCCATACTACTGTGTACGAGTATTATAGCATAAGTTACCGTAAAACCACACAACTACCTACAGTCCAGGTCACCCAACTATGGTCCAAATCAATTCTCTTATTACTTGCTCAGGTGGGACTATTTTCATGGATTAACATAATTATGCGCCAGGATTAGGTATACACGCTCATTTCGTAGGTATTTCGTGTCCATATAGTTTAATTAGTCTGAGTCTCCCTCACATGCGTGATGCCTGGAACACCCGTTGGCAAACTTCCCGCCTAAATGTGGGCAAAAATTATGGCAATATACAACCAAATCTGCCCTCTACGTCGTGTTTTTTTACTCGTAAATCCATTCCAAAAAATATTACGTCTGCCATTATTCGCTTACGACTCGGCCATATTTGTACCCCTGTGTTTTTAGCAAAGATACGTGGCCGAGATCACTCTCTGTGCGAATGTGGTCTGGCAGAGGGTACTCTCGAACACCAATTTTTTTACTGTAACCGTATTGTCACTCCTTTGTATGATATTCTTCCCCCGGACATCCCCCGTCCTGTTAATATTAAATTTCTCCTCACCTTAGTCTATTCACCCTTTGTGTATGTCCTTTGTAAATTTATAAAAAATTACAACTTGTTTTTATAGTAGTTAGTTTAACAATACATGTTTGTTTTGTCCTTTGTTCTAGATTCTAATCTCAGTGAAACTGCCAATTGGAAGCTACCGGGTTTTTTTTAATAATAAATACGTGCCTTTTTTAACCTTGACGTTGGCGGAATCATTGGCAATACTGATGGGGCCATAACACAAAGATTGATTGAACTTTTATTTCAGATAGTGATTATATGGTGAATATACGTAAATACAGAAACTGAATACTAAATTAAAAGTACATTTGTGATACAGGAAGAAAACTAAGAACGAATACAGTTTGGTGCAAAATTAAATATTGAACGTCACAAGCTCAACTGTACATACATAAAACGACTGCTTTCTGTACCAGGTCATGACTCGGGTCACGAACGGCAGTGCCAAGAATTCACACAATCTAAACATGATAGATAACACAATTATTATGCGAACCAGATGTGGTGCGGATTTATTTATATGCAGATGGGACATATCCCGACAGTAAGTACCTGACTGCAATCCTAAATCTTAATCAAAATCTTAATCTAAAATTATATTAGGCATGGCAAAGCGGTAAACTAAGTTACAAAAGAGGCAGCTAATAAACACACAAGGATTTGAGGAACAATGATACAAAGACAAAGACAGGGCATGTACGCGACATAACACACCTTCCATGCCACCTGCGAGTGGCGGACGTGAGAGGGAGATGTATGCATAGGAGTAAGAGGGACAGAGCATCCCATTTTTATTATTGTCATAATAAATAGGTATTACACCTGATAATGTTTTTAAATACCCTATTCAATTTAAAAGATAGTTCAGCTCATAAAGCATACCGCTAACTTAGAAAGCGAGTAATTTGTTTAAATATTATGTACTGAGAGTACACTCATAATGAATAGCCCATAGGAAGGCTAAAGGTATGAAGTACCTATTATAATTGTTTAATAAATATCGCTTTGAGGAGAGCCGCCCGTCTCCAAGGGAGAGACGCGGGCAAATGATCATAGCACAAGTATTCTCACGAACCCGGTTTGGGCTCGGTTAAGCCGTGCGCGGCGTGAGCCGCATGTGGCGGGATCGGGCGCCGTCCGCGACTACGGACGGGTGGCTGGGGTGGGCGTAACGCCCGGCTGGTCCGGTGGGGTCATCTGCTTCGTCCGTCGGTGCGATCGAGCCCTGCCGGGTGGGACTCCCGAAGGAGAAGCCCAGCGAGCGATCTGCGGACCGACGGCACTACAGGAACGTCCGTGTGTGTTAATTTTGGTACAGATCGGCCAGTCCTCTCAGGATAATGGGGACTGGGTCTGTACCGTGTTGCAGGGCGCCGAGCACGTCCTGCAGGATCATTATACACTGCGCGATCGTCCTCTCGCTACTGCCTTCTTGGCTCGTCGGTAGGGGAGGGGGCGCAGTGTGGCGGGGGGGCCTGGTCGGCGCTGCGGTGTTGGGGGCGGGAGCGGCCGTTTGCGGCCTGCTCTGGGCGGTAGTCTGGGTGGACTGGGCCGGAGCCTGGGCGGCGATGGCCTGGGCGGTGGCTGCGGCAGTCTGTGTGGCGGCTGCGGTGGTCTGTGTGTCGATGTGGGCAGTGGCGGCGGGGGCGGACTGTCCCCTGCCCCGTATGCCTCTTCCTCGGCGGCGGCGGCGTGGTGCTGCCTCATTCGCTCTCGCCATGAGCGAATTTGGCGCATTTTCGGTGGGCTGCACGGTGCGCTGCTGGGGCACGGCTTGCCCGCGGCGGTTGGTGCGGGGAGCTGTTCCCGCCCTCTTTTTGCGTGCCTCCTGATGGTACTCGGGGCACGCCGGGTCGTTGGCTGTGTGTGGGCCAGCGCAGTTGGCGCAGGTCCCCTCCTGATCTCTTGGCCGCTCACACACGCCCGCAAAGTGTGGTCCCGCACATCGGACACACTTGATGGGGCGGCGGCAGCCATGAGAGGAGTGCCGGAAGCCCTGGCAGCGGTGGCATTGCGCCGGCCCCTTCTTGCCGCGCCACGCCTCCACCACCACTCCCGTCATCCCCAGTACCCGGACACCGTAGATGGCCGGGATGAGGTCAGCTGTCCGTGTAAACTGCGTGTAGAACACGCAGTCGGGTCATCCTGCACGCGCATCTACGTGGCGCGTGTAGATTGGGGCGAATCATTTCTTCGCCAGGTCCTCCGTGATGTGCTCTGGGTCTGTGCTGATGGGAAGCCCCCTGATGCACACCTTCAGGGGGATCTCTTCCTTCAGCTGGAGGGCCGTCCAGGAGATGGAGTCCCCGAGGGTCGTCAGGTAGCTCTGAACTACCCGGTACTCCTCGTGGTCCTCGGGGAGGAATCTTATCCCGTTCCCATAGGGGCGGGACTTTGGGAAGCGGCCTAGTTGTTCTTGGATCCGCTTGAAATGGTCGTGCCAGTTAGGCAGACTGTCGACCGTGATGGGTCGCGGCTTTTTCCGCGGTGGCGGCGGTGGTGCGGTTGGGGCGGGAGCCAGTGCGTCGGCGGCCAGATCCTGGCGCTCGTCGTCGCTGCTCACCACCCGCTCGTCGCTATCGTCGCCGGTTGCGGATGTAGATGCGGATGAGGACCCGTCCTGCCGGTCCTGGTCTATGGGGTCCTGGCCCAGGTCTAGACGGGGGTGGCTCTGCTTTTGGGGCCTCTTTGGTGGAGACCCCGGTTTGCGTTTGCCCCCCTTGGGCGGCGTTGTTGGCTGCGCAGTGGCAGCGGCGTGGGTGGAGGGGGTTCCTCCGAGTGGTTGTGGAGGAGTCTTCCCGGTGCGCAGCGGGAAAGGTTGCTGCGTTCTGGCAATCGCGTTCAGTGGCGTGGGCGCCGCGCGGGTCGTTTTACTCGCCTGGCCCGCTCCGAGGGCGGGCGGCGGTTGCGGCGCAGACGCGGCTTGCTGTGCGTAGCTAGGTCGGGGCGCGGGCACGGGCGCGGCTCGGCGCGCTTCGCTTACCTTGCCCGCTCCGAGGGCGGGTGGCGGTCGCGGCGCGGGCGCGGTTCGGTGTGCCTGGCTCACTTTGCCCGCTCCGAGGGCGGGCGGCGGTGGCGGTGCGGTTGTTGCGCGGGGCGCTGTGGGCGCCGGTCCCGCTCCGAGGGCGGGTGTCGGTCGCGGCGCGGTTTTGGTGGTCTGGCGCTGGGGCGCGGGGGCCTGCTTGTGGGCATCCATAGCGGCGCTCTCCGGCTTCACAATCCTCGCCCTGGCGCCCGCGGTGGGCGGGCGGGGGGCGGACTGTCCGGCGATCAGCCTTTCGGCGGCGGCTGCGAGGTCCAGTAGTTCCTGGCTTGGTGGGGGAAGCCGACCTAGGATCCCGTGGATCAACTCGGTCGGCTTCTGGAACGGGGCTTCTCCCTCACTGGTTGGCGTTCCTGGGGTGCTGGGCGTTCGCGCGGCCACAAAGACCGCTGCGGATGCGCGCAGGACATTTTTAAATGCCTGCTGGACTCGTGGATCGCGGGCGGCTGTGGCCGCGTCTCGAAGTCCGGTGGTGCGGCGGAAAGTCCGGGGGCGGATCGCTCGCTCCTGCTGAGCTCCCGTAGAGCGCTGGGGCGGCGGGGCCATTATGTGTTCGGAGTGCCGACGACGCTTTGCACTGCCTCCGGGACCACAACCATGAACCCTCCCCCCATTCGGGTACACCCGGGAACACAGTTGCGGTTGGTGGCAGTGGGGCTTGTGGTGGACGACTATTCTCCGGCCTAAGCCGGGTCGCTCATTTCGCTCAACTTGATTAAACAAGGAGTTGAAATTCGTGAAAAAAAAAAAAAAAAAAAAAAAAAAAAAAAAAAAAAAAAAAAAAAAAATTGGTTGCGTCCGAGTCGGTGTTACCGGTAACTCCGCGGCCGATCCAAATGATCATAGGAACCGGCAACTCGAGACTATATCTATAGCGAGTCCGTGAACGAGTCACATCTGTGACTAGCACACTTAAATTCACTTAAGCCAATAGAGGCAATAACAATTATATAAGCGGCGTAACGCGAATTACGCCGCGTATATAAAAGTATTTATGTATATTAATAGTGAATAGAACCCTAGAACATGCCTGGGCATATAAAGAACCTCATTTTAGGAGGAAAAAGTGTGTTGATGCACAAAGTATTCTCACGAACCAGGTTTGGGCTCGGTAAAGCCGTGCGCGGCGTGAGCCGCATGTGGCGGGATCGGGCGCCGTCCGCGACTACGGACGGGTGGCTGGGGTGGGCGTAGCGCCCGGCTGGTCCGGTGGGGTCTTCTGCTTCGTCCGTCGGTGCGATCGAGCCCTGCCGGGTGGGACTCCCGAAGGAGAAGCCCAGCGAGCAATCTGCGGACCGACGGCACTACAGGAACGTCCATGTGAGTGTCAGTGTTGGTACAGTTCAGTCCAAAGTCCCCTCAGGACTATGGGGACTGGATCTGTACCTTTTTGCAGGGCGTCGAGCACGTCCTGCAGGATTTTAATGCATTGCGCATTCGCCCTCTCCCTACTGCCTTCTTGGCTCATCGGTAGGGGAGGGGGCGCAATGTTGCCGGGGGGCCTAGTCGGCGCTGCGGTGTCGTGGGCTGGAGCGGCCGTTTGCGGCCTGCTCTGGGCGGTAGTCTGGGTGTTCTGAGCGGGAGCCTGGGCGGTGATAGCCTGGGCGGTGGCTGCGGCAGTTTGTGCGGCGGCGGTAGCGGTCTGGGTGTCGGTGGGGGCAGCGGCGGCGGGGGCGGACTGTCCCCTGCCCCGTCTGACTCTTCCTCGGCGGCGGCGGCGTGGTGTCGCCTCGTTTGCTCTCGCTTTGAGCGAGTTTGGCGCGTTTTCCGAGGGCTGCACTGTGCGCTGCTGGGGCACAACTTGCCCGCGACGGTTTGTGCGGGGAGCTGTACCCGCCCTCTTAACGTGTGCCTCCCTCTGGTAGGCCGGGCACACCGGGTCGTTCGCTGTGTGTGGGCCGGCGCAGTTGGCGCAGGTCCCCTCCTGGTCTCTTGGCCGCTCACACACGCCCGCAAAGTGTGGTCCCGTACATCGGACACACTTGATGGGGCGGCGGCAGCCATGAGAGGAGTGCCGGAAGCCCTGGCAGCGGTGGCATTGCGCCGGCCCCTTCTTGCCGCGCTACGCCTCCACCACCACTCCCGTCATCCCCAGTATCTCCCGGACTCCGTAGATGGCCGGGATGAGGTCAGTCGTCTTCGTTAGCTGCGCGTAGAACACGCAGCCGGGTCGTCCTGCACGCGCATCTACGTGGCGCGTGTAGAGTGGGGTCCTTTCGTCACCAGGTCTTCGGTGATGTGCTCTGGGTCGGTGCTAACTACAACTATCGGGGGGAGCCCCCTGATGCACACCTTCAGGGGGATCTCTTCCCTCGGCTGGAGGGCCGACCAGGAAATGGAGTCCCCGAGGGACGTCAGGTAGCTCTGAACTACCCGGTACTCGTCGTGGTCGCGTTCCCATAGGGGCGGGACTTTGGGTAGCGGCCCAATTTCTCCCGGATTCGCACGAAGTGTTCGTGCCATTCCGGGAGGTTATCCACCGTTATTGGGCGCGGCTTTTTCTGTGGTGGTGGCTGGGGCAGCTGAGCCGCAGCTGGTGGTGGTGCTCTTGGGTTATGGGCCAGTGCGTCGGCGGCCGGGTCCTGGCGCGCGGGTGCGGCTGGCTCCTGGCGCTCGTCGTCGCTGTCATCCATCTCCTCCGCCTCCCCGGCGCTCTCGTTGCTGGATGAGGCCTCGGGTTGCGGTTTTTGGTCCCTGGGGGACAGGTCCAGTTGGGGGAGGCTCAGCTTTTGGGGCCTCTCTGGGGGAGACCCCGGTTTGCGTTTGCCCCCTGGTGGCGTTGTGGGCTTTTGGAGACTTCCGAAAGGTGGTGGGGTCACCTTTGTGCGCAGCGGGAACGGCTGCTGCACTTTGGCCGTCGGTTGTGCTTGTGCTTGCGCCGGCGTTGGCCGCGCCTCGCGGGGCGCGGCGTTTTGCGGTGCGAGCGCTGCGCGGGGCGCTAACTTCGCCTGTCCCGCTCCGAGGGCGGGCGGCGGACGTGGCGCGGGCGCAGCTTGGTTCGCCTGTCCCGCTCCGAGGGCGGGCGGCGTGGGCGCTGGGCGGGGCGCAGAACTCGCATGTCCTGCTCCGAGGGCGGGCTGCTGTCGCGGCGCGGGTTTTGGCGCGTGGGCCTGGCGCGGCGCTGCGGGCGCGCGCTGGGGCAGGGGCGCGGGGGCCTGCTTGTGGGCGGCCACGGCAGCGCGGTCGGGCTTGACTATCTTCGCCCCTGCACCCGCGGCGGGCGGGCGGGGGGCGGACGGTCCGGGTTGGGCGGCGGCAGCTGTTGCTTCGCCCGTTGGTGCGGCGGCCCGGCTCAGCGGGCCAAGCCGACCGAGGATCTCCTGGATTTCCCCGGTTGGTGTTCCTGGTGTGCTCGGCGTTCGCGCGGCTGTGAAGGCCGCTGCGGATGCGCGCAGAACATTCTTAAATGCTTGCTGGATGCGTGGGTCGCGGGCAAGTCTGGCCGCGTCTCCGATGCCGCGGGTGCGGCGGAAAATCCGGGGGCGGCTTGTTTGCTCTTGCGGCACTCCGGAGGAGTGCGGGAGTGGTGGAGCCATTCTGCTCTTAGGTGTGCGGAGTACCGACGACGCTGTCCGCTGCCTCCGGGACTACAACCGTGAGCCCTCCCCCCATTCGGGTACACCCGGGAACACGGTTGCGATTGGCGGCAGCGGGGCTTGATGATGTGGTGCGGCTATTCTCCGGCCTAAGCCGGGTCGCTCATTTCGCTCAACTTGATTAAACAAGGAGCTGAAATTCGCGGGAAAAATTGGTTGCATCCGAGTCGGTGTTACCGGTAACTCCGCGGCCGATCCAAAAGTGTGTTGTAATTCAGTAAAACCGAGTATATCAGGCAGACATTACCATAACGTGAGCCTTTAACAAAATGATCAAGTTCGAGTCAGATTCCCTGATTGGTCAATAATATTGTATGGAAGAATTACAATTGACGGGCCGCCATGGTGAAATGCGCCTATTGTGCTCGGCTTGAACGGGCGTATTTATGTTAAGCTACATTAAAGACTGATATGTCAAATTAAAGCGCATGTGTCGCGCCGTACTTATGATTAAGTACTATAATGATTCATATGTAAATTTAGCAATTAGAGCCAAGAGAGCCTATTATGAGTAAAGAAAGTCTACTTCAAATAAATGTAAAAATAATCCCTGTAAATCAGGATAAAGCTTCAGGAGGCTGAAAGCAGCAATATTATATAAGGCTACGGCCATAGCTCCTCCCTGAAGACAGAATTATTCCAACAAGACTTTCTTGTTGGAATACGAGATGTGTAACTAACTTTTGGTAATGAAAGTAGGCGAGGCCTTAATTTATGCATTAAATTTAGAATTATTTAATTGGCCCAATCCGGCAAAATGTTGCGTGCCGAAGATCCCTCGATATGAATCGAGACAGGGGTATAAAAGTGGCTCCAGGGCTCAGTACAAATCGTGTCCAGCAAGCTCCAAGAAGTAGAGCTCCTAGTAGTAAATTGTAAATTCGTGTACCAGTGAAAAATATACCTTTATTAAAATCAAGTTCTTTTGCCTTCATACATCACCCTACCCACCATCAGCGCAGCGAAGCTACGGGGATTGACACTCCTAAAAGTGTTGTTGGTCGTGAAGCAGCGAGCGGTTCAAACGCCGCGGTTCACCCGCGCGGTTTGACCGCCGCGTTTTTAAAAACGCCCATTGTTAGGAGGCTGGCGATTCGCCCGTCTCAGCGCAGCGAAGGGGCGGTACGTCGAGCGACGTATTTGCAGACGGGGCATCGTTCACAGGGCACTTAAAGGCAGCTAGTTTCAAGACATAAGGTTTCCTGACTAAATTGATGCTCTAGCAAATACTTTTTCAGCTTGTTTCTAAAACTATGTATGCTTCCCAGGTCCCTGGCTAAATGCGGTGGAAGACAGTTCCAGCATCTAGTAGCTGCAAAGCGGAAACTGCCCCGGAATGAGGCTGAGGCATGTTGAGGAGTAATGAGAGGCTTTTTACACTGACGGTTTCCGCTTGACCTATTGATGATGAGCTTCTCGAAAAGATATACTGGAGCTTGGTGCTTTAAAACCCCGAATGATGCAAGCAAGATGCAGTTTTTGTCGGTGTTGCATTTTTAAAATATTATGTTTGTTGAGAAACGGAGTAACATGGGCCCTCGATGGTATGTTGAAAATGAAACGCGCACAGGCATTCTGTACACGCTGTTTGAGCTTCTTGGTTTTTGCGTAGAGACAGGGACCAGTCACAACATCCATGTAATTAAGTTTAGACAGGACAAGTGATTCAACTAGACGGATGCTTGACTGCTCACATAAATATGGACTAATTTTATAAAGCAATTTAAGTTTGTAAAAGCAACTACTGACCACATTAGAGATGTGCTTTTCATACCTACGTCCACATTCCATATGTAGGCCAAGGTTCTGAGCTTCATACACACGCTTTATAGGAGTACCGAGCATCATAACATCAGCTGACGGGTGAAAGGCAGTGAGTCGCCGCCTGGTACCAAAGACAAGGTACTTGGTTTTACTAGGGTTAAGTAACAAGCTATTGTCAGCGGCCCAAGCGGCAATACTTGCAAGGTCTAGGTTTAGCTTGCTTATAGCACTATCAACTTCAGAAGGTGTACACGATATATAGACCTGAATATCGTCAACAATATGTGATACTTACAGTGTGTGATGTGTGACCATATATCTGCAGAGTATAATATAAATAGGATTGGACCAATAACTGATCCTTGAGGCACTCCTCTTATGACACTAGTTTCTCCTGAAGTTCAGGTGGTGCCATCATTGAGTGTAATTTAACAAATTGACTGCGGTAGTTAAGGTAGCTGTCAAACCACCTTAGTGTGTTATTGTCAAATCCATAGTAGCTGAGTTTACATAATAAGAGATTAATATTTATGGAGTCAAAAGCTCTAGAAAAGTCTAACAGGACAAGCAGTGTGCACATTCCACTCTCCTGGGAGTGCAAGATGTTGTTGGTAACGTCAAGTAGGGCAGTCGCTGTGCTCCGACCCTTCCGGAAACCTGACTGATTGTCTGGTAACATATTGTTACACTCAAGATATCTCGTAAGCTGAGAACACACTGCTTTCTCCATGATTTTAGATATACAAGGAAGTATGCTAATAGGTCTGAGGTCTTTGAGTTCTAATGGGTTAGTGTGTTTAGGCAAATGATGCACTATAGCCAATTTCCAAATATCAGGAAAAGTTGACGTTTTAATTGAAGTATTAATCATGTCAGTAAGTATGTCAATAGTATGTGGTGGTAGTGTCATTAACAGCATATTTAGACTGATCCCATCACAACCTGTAGCGTTGGATTTCAAACTCCTAATGATAATTATCAACTGGTCAGAGCTAATTGGTTCTAAGCGGTAAACCGAGTCACCGTACTTCTGAAACTCAAAGAAAGTAAGGTGTGATATGGAGATTTTTGAATTACCTGGTATGTTTAAAAAATGATCATTTATAATGGAAGGATTGTGAAAAGATGATGGTAAATCTGTGTTTTTCTTAGGCAAAATTGTAGATTTTAAGTGTTTTCATAGCAATTTTGGATTATTTAGATTTGCATATGTGTACTCGCGTTGTATAATATAAGTACTTAGGCTTCAGCATTATTTTAATTAAGGTCACCCTTAGTTTTGAAGTATGAGTACTTGTATTCCAACTTAGTTGGAATTCACTGGCTGGTAATCGGTTAGTTAAGTAAGTGAATTGGGGTTTGAGCAAAATTTCGGGTTAACTTCCTTGCAAGGTTTTGCGGGTACTTAATTATATTACAGTTCTAGGGCGTCAATTTAATCATCGTCATATTAATGATAAACTGTATAATACTAAGTGATTAATATTGTGAAAATGTATTCGGTATAAATGAAATTAAAAAGTAATATTGTAATTTGTGGCAATTTAATAATATTAATGGGCTACATGAAATAATAATAATCATCATCATCATCATCTCAGCCGAAAAACGTCCACTGCTGGACATAGGCCTCCCCCAAAGAGTGCCACAATGGCCGGTCCTGCGCCACCTGCATCCAGTGGACTCCCGCGACCTTTACCAGGTCATCAGTCCACCTTGTGGGGGGCCTACCCACGCCGCGCCTTCCGGTACGTGGTCGCCACTCGAAATAATAATACCTTATTACAAAATTTATCAAATTAGGCACAAAATGTCAGCCCGGAAAGCCGAGCTGACTCGCTTAGGCTTAAGCTAGCGCTCTTTTACATGTCATGTTTTAACTTAACTACATATATTTTACATAACTGCTTCTTTATCATCTATAAATGCCTTTAAAGTATAATAAGATTTATCTATAAGGTGGCGATTAACGCTGGACTTAAATCTATTCTTGTCAATTTTAGTATATCAGAAGGTAACTTATCGTAAAATCGTACACAATTCCCTATAAACGACATATTACTCACATTGCAGAGACGGTATCCGGGAATGGCAAATTTATTTTTATTTCTAGTGTTTATTTAATTTATATATGTCAAGGTTTTTACGAATGTACGTTATATTTTCATAGATATATTGTGAGGTAAACTTATATTTCAGAGAAACGCGTGACCCTAAAAATATTGCGTAAAGCACGTTTTTGTAAAATAAAAATTGAACTTATGTTCTGTGCCCTACAATAGAATACCTAATATGAAAATACTTAGTCACTTTTTTAAATACTGTTTAATCCGGGTCTAACGCGATATTTATTTACCTTTATTTCTGACGTTTCGACACGGGTTGCACCGGTCATGGTCGCATGGCGTTAGACCCGGATTAAACAGTATTTAAATATGTGTACAAAGCGCGAGAGTTTAAAGTGTTATACTTAGTCACTTTGTTTTTTTGGCATTAAGGAGCAAATTATTTATAGTAAACCACTGAACAATAGACAACAGTACATTATTTATTTCACTAAAATTGTCTTGGTGACTTTTGACTTTAAATATAATCGATGTATCGTCTGCAAAAATAACTAATTTATGTTTTCCATTCAGTAATTAAGGCAAATCGTTACTGTAGATAAGAAATAAGAATGGTCCAAGGATAGACCCATTGGGGACTCCCATAGAAATAAGTGACCCAGCTGATATAGTTTTATTTATTTCTACTCTTTGAGTTATGTCATTCAAATAAGACCGTAAGAGATCAAGTGCTTCAAATGGTTCAACTTTCGAAGGCTTTAGACAGATCACAGAACACGCATTTAGGAAGCAGAGTTTCTACTTATAATCATGATACTCCTACCCATTTATTTATTATTACAATATTATAACTGGTAGGAGTAAATAAAGTATTAATAGTAATAGCCTTTATTCATGTCTATAATAATTGCATGGTTATGGCACAATAACTCCCATCGTTAAAAATAAATTATTATTATTATATATTCACGTTTCACGCCACGCTCTCACACACCGAGGCCAATACTATTCACATATTATTTAAATACGTCAAAAACACGTTCCGGGATTGGGGCAGATACTTCCCAGTAGTTCTGTAAAACTTACATTTTTTACAGCCTAAACCACTTGCGCATTTGTCTGTGCGAGCATTATTTGGCCCATTATATTAATGACACTAAAGTGTTTCTTATTTAATAATAAAATGATACTTACATTAACCAATACACTACACTATGGCGACTCGTAGCATTTAGCAATTAACAGTTTACTTAGTGAGTTTCCTAAGTGTTTTTGAGATAAGATTAAAATAATACATTATATTTACATACCTAAACTTGAAAAGTCACTTTCATTTCAAAGACTGTATTCCAAATATAAACTTGTATATCAAAAGCTGAAAATTTTATCTCAAAATTTGAGCTGAAAATAGTATCATCAAAAAATCCAGAATATCTTATGACAAACAATATAATTAACTTCAGTTGAAATCAAAGAGAACATCAATAAAAATACGCTGCAACATTAAATAAAACCGGCCAAGTGCGAGTCAGACTCGCGCACGAAGGGTTCCGTACCATTATCTATAAAAATATTTATTTTATTCTGTTTTTAGTATGTGTTGTTATAGCGGCAACAGAAATACATCATCTGTAACTATCACGGTATCAGTGAGATACAGCCTGGTGACAGACAGACAGACAGACAGACGGACAGCAGAGTCTTAGTAATAGGGTCCTCTTTTACTCTTTGAGTACGGAACCCTAAAAAGAATGACGTTTTACCCATTGCGTCAGTGAAAGTGGAAATACCATTTTCCTACACAAAGCGAAGGCTAACTATTAAAATTTAGAACAATATAACTATGAATTGTTTATCACAAGTGTCATTGATAGTTTTTTTAAATCCGTTTTCTTTTCTCATCTCTTACAGGACCCCAGACCCTAACTAACAGTAGACCCATGATGTTGATGATATAGTAGCTGAATAATGTTTGAGATGTCACTACTTTTTGACAGCTACCTTAATCTCACATCCCTCGAACTAGACTCACATTAAATAATGTAAAACATACTGCATTAAAAGGTAATTATATTTAGACTCCGGCTAGTTTTAACTTAGTTTATGATAATTATGATAGTAAGTTTTCGTTTTATTTTATAGTTTTTAGTCTAAGTATGTTCAGTGTGTTGTAAATAGAGGGCTAAGCGGTCAAACCCGATAACTCGAAACAATCTTGAAGTTATTAACGTTTTACACCCTACTTACTAAGCCATTTTTAGTGGTATATAGAGTTCGTTTAAAAAAAAGCATTTAAAAACCTACTAAGAACTTCAGCGCATATTTTACTTGATAATTTGAGCTCATCCTAGCCCATCCCTCCAACTACTTCGGTATTAAAAAAAGGTCAACCAGTCTGGGTGTTCAGCCGCAAAAAGATCGAGATAGAGCGCTGTGCTTATCGATTGAAAAAAAATCGTCTGGAATGCCTGAAGCAAACTTTCGTGCGAACCCTACAAAATTTAAAAATGTGTTATGAAGTCACAGTTAAGAGCCATTTAAACCGGTTAAATCTGCAAAACTGATTAAATTAAACATTGAATATATTGATAATAGTAAGAGTTAAGATACTACTTTCTTGGAGAAATTAACTTTATTTGATCTAAACTATGCCCCCTTGCAATTAACGGAAATTGTCATGAACACGTTGTATAATGCGAGTACCACATGCAGCAGCATCAGGTACATTATCTACTCGGAGCAGCGCAAGAGTCGAGTATACACCTAAAGCAGCAAGTATAACGTACCTCTAGCGGTATGACGACGAGAGTAACGATGAGGTCAGCGACTGTCAGGTGCGTCATGAGCAGATTGACGCGGGATTTTCGGCGACGCGAGCGCAGGAGAGACGTGAAGACGGCGACGTTGCCCGCTGCGCCGGCTCCCAGCAATGTGCCGTACATTGCCAGCACGAAACCCTGCTCCGGCGCAGGGATCGACGGCGACGGCACGCTCGATGCCGCCGTCTCGAAGTAATCCCAAAAGTCTATGTATGTTTCATTCGACATATTGCAGTGTACGTGTTTAATAATTAAATACCCAGTTTTCACTTGTTTATAAGACCGAGGTTCTTTTTAAATTGTATTTAATGATGGATCACTGATTTACAGTTTGCACTTGAGTTGAAAGGAACGGAGAACAGATTTAGATAACGCTCAATCTTGCGATTATCGATGTAATTTAATTTTGGCACGAAACTTTGTTGACACTTTCCACTTATTTAAGGAACGAAAATCCGATCGCTCAATTCTTCCTTGAAACTTTTTCCAAAAAAGTTTTAAGGAGCAAACACGAATTTAAAACCGTTGTTATGAATATTTATTTTGTCACAATATCTTTTTGGTATAAAGTTTTGAAGATCAGGACGCAGATTTACTCTTAACGTTTATGTGCATAAATATAAAATGTTAGTACTTATTGTTTTAGAGAGTAAGCAAATTATTTAAAGTTCTTAAACACGAATTAAGGATGACTTTCAAATACTATGCTTGTACAGGAATATTTATTGTACTTCACGTATTCCAAAATCCTATTTTTGAAACTTAATTGCTTAGGTAAACTTTTGCTTGCGTTGCATTAAAAGTTTTGAAGTAGCCAGGTTTAGTTTATATTGTTTTTAAGTGTCAATCACCATATATTGGAAAGTTAAGTTTAGCTCTATTCACTAATTCCACTATTGAGTATTTCACTTCTCACATCTCAAGTTACACAAACTTAGTACATGTTTTACTTTTAATTTTTTTGGTATTTATGAATTATTATTATTATGTTAACACTATATATTTTATTCACTTAATTTAACACTTATTTTTGAGTCCCGTATCAAAACAACTTGTTGCGTGTTGTCGTCAAGCTCGTAGCGCGTCTACGAGATCGTAGCATACGTCTGACGCCCGTAGCGGCGTAGCGATCTCTGCTGGACCCGTCCGTAGGCAGATGACGTTTCATGGAACACAAACAATTATGTGATGAGAGAAAAGCTCAGTCAGTTTATTGCTGCATTGTTCATTGTACAACTTTGACACTTTTATTCACAATTTGAATAGGATAACATACTTTCAGGTATGAAAATTATAAAAGTAACATGACCGTTGTTAATATAATAAGCGGAAACCCGAGATCGAGCAAAATTTTTGACAAGGCTCGTTGTCGATATTAACTCAAAAAACTCATTTAGGGATTATTTTAAACTCATTTCATAATTGAAATTGTTAAATTCTTTCAATGACTACGTAAAATATTGTACGTGATTAAAATTGTTTGTGAATTGGTGATATTACCTATAGTAATTGCTAGCATGTGCTTCTTATGTATCCCACATTTAATTATTCATAACCGCACAATATCTGACTATTAAATTAAAACCGAAGAAACATAAACGAAACGAGTAAGTACATAATTATAAGCACAATGACTAGGTCAATGACATTGTCGATTCTAAGCGGTTTGGGTTTGTGTACAAGCCATTAGGATCTGTTAATCGAAATATTTGGGCTTCCACTGTTCGGAAGTTGGAATTGGTTTATATTTGATGGGCACGGGTCAATGGATAAGCGGAGCATTTTGCAGTGCGACGACCGCTTCGGAATTCGCGCAAACATATTATATTATTATGGCGTTGCATATGAGGAGGAGCAGATATGTACAAACGGGAGATCATTTTTGATTAAAATAACGTGACTGAAATTAACTAAACACATTGAATTGGTATAACGTATGCGGAATGAAATTTGGACCAAGTTTTAATTAATTAAAATGTAAAAAAAAATCAAGACAGTAATTGCATCTTACGGTTAATTTAAAGTCTACATATCTGTCAAACAATCTGGTAAGTTTCATGGGCATTGGATTTTATCTCTTGAAATTATGGTAAATCGAGAAGAACGACGTCGCGAAACTGTTTATAATTTCTACAGTACCTACACATTTCCTACGGCCAAAACCGAAGATAGTGAAACATTTTGTGCAAATGGGTGAGAGCCAAAGCTCTGTTAATATTATTTTTGTGTCATTTTCTTTGAGAAAAAGTACTACTAGAAGGCCTGGTTAAGGGAATCATTCCAGCTTTAGCCAGTTTTCTGAGGGGGCTCGATTAAAGAAAATTACGGCTGGCCGAGTCGCAAAATCTTACAGAGAGCTCAGAGGAAAATCAAATCTGACGGCAAAACTGTAGAAACAAGGGCATCTTCAATCGTTCAAGAAAAGTTAAGCCCGCCGTCTCCGAAAGTTATAAACTTACTCGGAAAATGCGGCTACGTCATTTGGTGAAAAAATGCAAAAACTAGCGGTTTTTGCGTTATGGGATTTATGGGTGACGAATCATATATCATTTAAAATGGAAATTCGTGGCAAGGTAACTTTCATTTTGAGAACACCAATGGTCCAACGGACGAGAACGTGAAATATGTCGAGCATACGAAGTTTCCTAAAAAAGGTTTCTTAAGGAGGATAAAATTGGAACTAAAAAAATGCCAACATCTGTACCACAAAACTTCCGTAAATAAATTCGCATTGGAGTAAACTTTTTTTTAAATTGAACGTTGTGAAATACATTATTGAAAAACATTCATATTTATAAAAATAAAAACGTGTTTTTTTACTTAATACGACATTGAACTTGGTCCAAATTTCATTCCGCATACGAGTACGTTAGGTCTGTCAAGTGCCGCTTTACTGAGCAAACTATTTACAATTAAATACAGTAAGTCGGATAGAGCACTCGGTTTGAAATGATACTATATTTCTGGACGTTCCATTATCAACGATTATATACTTATTCATAATATTTTTAGCTGACTCAAATAACTTTAGAAAATAGGGTGTCGAAACAGCTGGTTGAAAGTGTCACGTAATCAGCCACCCGGCAATTCTATCCGAAATAAATTCAATTCAGAAGGAGATAGGAGTGTTTTTAAGATTTTTTTCATTATCTTGAAATATGACATGTTAAATTCATTTTGAAATTAACAACTTCATTCCAATCCTTTTTAAGAGAGGAAGTGTAAAAACCGAATGTCATCTGGCTCAGTTCTATTTAGAGCAGTCCAACTTCAACAAACCACCTCTGCATTCGGCGGATGCGATCGATATGTGGTAATTATTTATTTATTTATGGCAAACTATGGTGTACATATATTATACAGTTATATTGTAAAGAGTTGATAGGGTACGGCAAAAAAACTCTAAACTAGTTTTTGGATACAAATGTCATCTTCCATAAAAACTCATTGATGAAATAGTAGGCTTGAGTTTGCTTGTACATAACTTGTTACTTTCTATATATTTTTTATATGATTGCTTATTATATATTTTGATTGCTCTGTAGTATGGGCATTATTTAAATCAAGAATGGTTTCGCGAAGGACGAAGGCGCGCGTCTTAAATAGCTACGTCATTACGACGCGCGCTGACTTCTGACAAATGTGGTATTTTCTAATCGAACGAGCGACCGAAGGGAACAAAGTCAAAGTCAAAGCGATTTATTCATCATTTACGGCATATAACATGCACCTATGCATGTCCATAAACTACCACCGGTTCGGAAAATCTCTGCCTTGAGAATAACCGGCGTAAAAACTCGGCTAGGTACTTATCATTTTTTCAAAACAGTATACAATATAAAATTTCAGTATTTATCAGAGTATTATAAAATTACATTGCTACAGTAGAAAAACTTAGTTCATTGTTTAACAAGGGGCGTATGAGGAATATTGCAAACGAGAGTCTATCAGAAGCCCGATGCCGTAGGCGGAGGGCTTTTGATCAGTCGAGTTTGCAATATTCTTACGCCCGTGTTATACACAATGTTTTTCATCACATTTGCGAGGAATAGTTATTGACATTGCACTTGCTCTAAATGTGCCCCTTTATATGGTTGAACATAAACACGGGAAGTGCTCGATGCCAGCACTGGTAGTGCGTGGTGGACCGCGCCCGTGCGGAATGGATTTCAGTACAATATTCCCGCACACTATGCGGGAATGAGATTTCATGAGTTCGTGACAATTAAAATTTCACCTTTTATGCATATTTTTTTATTTCCTCGCATGATGCATTGTAAAATGTTGTATGATACACGTGTGGATAGGTAATTCCCAACTCGTGTCGATCAAAAACACTCCCTGACGGTCGTGTTTTTGCTCATCGCCACTCGTTGGGAATTACCTACTTTTCGCACTTGTATCATAAATACAAGTGCGGAAAGTGGGCTATCGCTATTTTTTATGTCATTTGTAAGAAGATTATAGACTCTTATCGCAGTGTTATTTAAGCTCTTATCAAAATGAGCATCATCAATTCCTTGCCCTTATCCCATTTACTTGGGGTCGGCGCAGCATGTCTTTTTCTTCCATACTTCTCTGTCAGCCATCATCTCATCACTCACTTCTTTTCAAAATGAGCATAATGAACATCATTAAGAACGAACCTATTTCTCTGACGGAGATTGTGGATGTTTGCCTCGCCTTGCTGTACATATAGATGTTTATTTGAGAACACATAAACACAGATACGGTATAGATACAGTGAAATGACGGTCAAGATTTTGTTTTATACAAATATACTGCGGTGTGAGTTGGGAATGGAGGCACACTTCTCAATAATTCTCAATGCCTTTTTTTGTTTTAACAGAATTGAATTAATATTGGTTCCATTCCTCTAAACCTCAATGCAATACCTTATTATGCTCTCGAAGTAGGAAAAGTACATGTTTAACAAAAAATACAAATACAAATACAAAATTATTTATTTACCAAAACAGCAAAACAATAAATACATTATCAGTGGCCCTCACACTAGGTTTAGCCTGTGTCGTGAGGACCGAAAGAAAACAGTTAGGGATTTTATACAATATGAAGATGCGTGTACAGATAACATTTATAAAGGAATAAATATTTACCTCTAAACAAAAAATATGGAAAATAAAAAGATAAGATATACTTTTAACTGCACATATCTATCTATCTATGTGTGACTGTGTGTGTATGTTTGAGCGAGTGTTTAGGTGTACCTGTGTGTGAGTGTTTGTGTGTGTGTGTGTGTGTGTGTGGTCACTTGCGTGTGGGCGCGTGCGTGTGGGCGCATGCGTGTGTGTGTATGTGTGTGAATATGTGCGTGCGAGCGTGCGTGAGTGCGTAAACGTGTGAATGTGTGCGGCAAATGGTGATATTACCAGTTAACGCAAGGGTATTAAAATATCTTCTGTGGCCTTGTAAGAGAGCGTGAGTAGCCATTTCTTTACTTTAGTCTGTAATTCTCGAAGACTCAATACTTTAACATCCAGAGCTTTTGCTATTCGGTTGTATATGAATTGGTGCGAATTTTGAGGGAAGCGTCGGGCAAAGGAAGTTTTTGGCCTGCCTTGCGGAATACGGAAAATTCTCTTGCTTTGCAGAGCTGCCAGGTTTGAGGATTGTAAACTTCTCTAGTACCAACATTCATAAGGGATTTCGTGGCATAACATGCACCTGCTAGTTTTTTATTGATCTTATCAATATGATTATGCCATCTTAGAAAACGGTCAAGATCTACACCTTAGAACTGCACACACTTAGATTTAACGATTGGGATAATACATTCGAAATCAGGACTGTTGTACTTCTACAAAATATCATATAGAAGTTTTTGCTGCAATTCATCTTTAATCCATTTGCTGTAAACCAGCCTACAAGTTGAGTCCAAGTCTGTTGCATGTATATATTTAGAGTTTCAGTAGATGATGCCTTTAAAATAACACTTGTATCATCAGCGTAGATATAGGGGGATCCATAGATTAAAGCATTTGGTAGGTCGTTTATAAAGATTACATTACATTTGCACAGTAGTATAATAATGCACGGAAGAGGAGTGGTAAGCAATTACGCATACAGTACGCATCCCGCGCCAATCTGTGAGCACTCATTTGAATTTAGGCGTGCAGTAAAGAATCTGTACCGACTTGAATAACAGCTTACACTGACAGTTTACTGATAGCGCACCTCTCCGCACAAATGCCGAAGTGGCCTTACATTGGTGTGTTTCTAGTTGTAAATAAGATTTAGGGAATCGTAAAATTGAGGATCTGCATTAGTTCCTTAGCTAACATAACGATACAACGAAACAAACACATACATAACATAACGAAACAATTTGGTTTTAGACCGGGCTTATCAACGGAAAGTGCAATTTTGAGTTTAAAGCATACTGTCAAATACTACACAGATCGACAGACAAATGTGTACGCATGCTACCTAGACCTATCCAAGGCGTTCGATTTGGTTAACTATGACATTCTCTGGCAAAAATTAAGTTACATTGATATGCCGGTAGACATGACCCGCATTTTTAAGTTCTGGTATCAAAACCAATCGAACGTCGTGCGTTGGGCGGGTGCATTTTCGGATCCATACAGGTTGGAGTGCGGGGTGAGGCAGGGGGGGTTGACCTCGCCTAAGCTCTTCAACCTGTATGTGAATGCCCTGGTGGAGGAACTCAGCAGTACCCGGGTTGGTTGCCACATCGATGGAGTGTGCGTGAATAATATCAGCTACGCGGATGATATGGTGCTGCTGAGTGCCTCTCCTTGTGGCCTTGCAAAAATGATCGCAATCTGTGAAGGATATGCGACCAGGCATGGATTGCAATATAATGTCGCCAAAAGTGAGGGTATGGTCTTTAAGGTCAGGAATAAAGTCACACCAGAAGTGCCGCCGACAAAACTGGAAGGTAAGGTACTCAACGTAGTCACACAATTTAAGTACCTCGGACACGTTTTGACTGATGACCTTAAAGATGATACGGACATTGAGCGTGAACGGAGAGCATTGTCTGTAAGGGCGAACATGATCGCTCGCAGATTCGCTAAGTGTTCCAAAGAAGCAAAAGTCACCCTTTTTAGGGCCTATTGTACATCCTTCTACACTAGCGGTCTGTGGGCGAACTATACTCAAAAAGCATACAATGCTCTCAAAGTTCAGTTCAATAATGCCTTCAGGATGTTGATGGGACTGCCCCGCTACTGCAGTGCTTCGGGGATGTTCGCGGAGGCGAGGGTGGACTGTTTCCATGCTACGATGCGAAAACGGTGTTCATCCCTAGTACGCAGGATCCGGGCCAGTCCTAACAGCATCCTGAGAATGGTCGCTGAACGCCTTGATTGTGCATATTTGAGGCACTGCTGTATGGTGCACATAAATAAGCAGGTAGAATATATATTTTAAGTTATTACCTATCATTAACCCTATTTTTAAGTAGCTACTAACACACATGATCCCAGTTGGTTTTTTAAATAAATGAAATTGAATAGAGTTGGAGAAGATATATAAAACGATATGGTTGAACAGGAAATGTGCGTTCTGATCGAGACATACGTTTCGTGTCTTAATTTTATTTTCCGTGTTTTATGCGTACGTTTCTAAACGCCTTGAGGTAATTAATGTTCCTTATTATATGCTTCAGCTTGGGCCGAAAAATGTAAATCAATCAAATATAAATTTAAAGATAACTATAACCAATTGTTTAAGTATTGCAAAGTTATGAATATATTTGACAAATTGAGCAATTTGACAAAATACCTTGCCTACCAAAGATACCTAAAAAGCTAAGCCATCTACAGTATTTACCTTTGTTCTCCACGCCTAAGTCAAACAACGTATATGGCAAACGAACTTGTCGGTGTATTCTCCCAGACATATTAAATAAACTACCTAAAAATCCATTCACAAATTAATAAAATTCTAAAATAATATTTTACAAAGGGGAAATATGCTGGGGAATATACCTACTTACAAACTGCCGAATTTAAAAACTACTCATAATAAAAATGTTTTTCTACTCCTGTACCGTTATCTGTCATTTATATAGGCTTTAGCTCAAATACAATGACACCACTAATAAGTCGTCGAAAAACTCTATGCTCTATGTCCCAAAAACGCACTGTTTAGCGTACTTTTTTGGTTCATACATTTTAAATTTGTGTATTATAAATTATTTACTACAAAAATATTAAATCATCATCTATTGTGTGTTAAATTACATGTTTTATAAATTCTTGGTATTATTTATGAATATAAACAGTTCGAATTCGGTCCGGGTCCGGATTAGGTTTGATTCGGATGGCAAGTGCAAACAAATTAAAAACAAAACAAACCATAAACAAGAAGTGTCACATTTCCGATTTCCCACCAAAATATAATTATACAGTTCAAAATGACAGATGATAAACTATTAGTCCTAGCTAGACTATTAAGATTTTATTCGTGTTTGTGAAGACAAAAGTGTACGTTCCTTTTAAAATGGTCGAAGAAATTAATAACTGCACTCCTGAAGAAATTGCGTGAGTAGCAAAAGTACGAATAGAAAACTTGCTGCCTGAAAAGGCTACCAATTTTGTAGTTTGCTATTTATTCAAAATTTGTCGTAGAAAAAGTATTGTATGCAACGGTGTATAACTGGTCTAAAAACGCTCGTGGCGTCTTTAATTGCGATGCTCGCCAAGGCTCGCATCGCAACCCACGCCACTCGCGTTTTAAGACCCTTCTTATACAACAGTTGCATAAAATACTATTATCAATTGTAATACATAGTAGTAATAAAACATACTTAAGATAATAGTACATTACTTACCTAGGGCGGTTAAACAAAGAATGTCTCAGATCGCAGGTATTTGACGCCCGAGCCGAAGGCAAGGGCGATAAACATGCGCTCTGAGGCTTTCTTTATTACCGCCCGTGGTGAGTACAAAATTTTACGTCTCTATCTGGCCAGGAAGTGGGGTTTTCCGCACGCACATCGTGCGGTAATTCCTACTTTATGGCCAGGTATGACGTAAAAATTATAAAGCGAGTCGAGTAACCGTGCACATAATCTCGCATAGAGATTTGCAAAAGGATGTAATTTATTTAAGTACTTTATCTACGCACATATCATTAGTGCTCTAAAATGCGTTCAGAAACCGTCGGTAATGACCAGCATTATTACAACCAATTTTACTATGACAACGTTCTTGTCTGTGGTAGTAGGTAAAATCTGTACTGTTATGTTATTACCGTACAGATTTAAGTATCGTTATGAGTTTAAATTTGGAACAGCTGTCATACCTCAAGTGGGTTTCTATTCTAGTATCTATAGATATTAAAACAGTTATCAATACGAAACGTCAATGTATTTTTTAATTTTACTTTTTAACAATTTTTTTAACTTTTTTTTCTCTTTTTTACTTTTTTTTACTTTTCTAACTTTTTTTTAATTTATTTTTCACTTTTTTTTTACTTTTCTAACTTTTTTCACCACTTTTTTACTTTTTTTTCCACTTTTTTACTTTTTTTAAAACTTTTTTGCACTTTTTTTACTTTTTTTCACTTTTTTTTTCAAAGAATTTACAGGTAGCTGCACTCGTAGCAATGCAGGTCATTTTCCTACGGCTTCTGAACCCATCTGTTCAGAACGCATCCAAACTGACGTCATCGACGGCCGTTTGCACCCGAAGTTTGAAGATCGGCAACGAGCGGGGGAATAACGGTCGCCATCAGTATCAACGGACAGCGGAACGAACCGCAACTCATTTTGTAAACATTTATATAATTTGTCCGGAATACATCTGTTTTTATAATTTAAAAACAATATACTTCATTGAAGATTCACCTAGGCCATCCCGAATTACCTAGAAGGAACCTAGGTCCTAAACATTGGTCCTTCACCCGTCGAAGAAGAGCGTCGAGTTCAACTTCTACACCAGCGCCTACAGAAAACGCGTCCGCAACGCAGTTTTGTCCTGTTCCCGAGGAGGAAATCTCCGCGAGCCGCCCCCAGCATCCCACGAAAAGGACTGGGCCGACTTCATCAGGCAGACAAGCTGCAGCAACGTTACACCGTCAACGGTTTCGTCAAGGACATCTTCTGAAGCCTTCATTCGTCGAAGAGGAAGCAGCTGATCTGAAGAACACCACGAAATCCGTCCGTCGGCAATATCACCGTGTTCAACGTCGTCCTGCTACTTCATAATCCTGCAAGAATTACAGCCTAAAATCAAAAGTACACAGGTCGAGTTGGGTGCAACAAAAGTGAGTTCGTTCCAATATCCCATTTACACTCAATAGAAGTAATTCTTCATCCTTTCCCGTGGTTAATTACCACACAGCTTCAATATATCGAACTGATATTGCTCATTTATTCAAAAGAAATTCAAATTTTAGCAATTTAACACAAAGGGTTCAAAGTTAATTTTATGCGCAACATCGAAACTCCTTAAATTCATAATCAGTTAAATAAAATAGTTTAGTTACCGTGTTATTAACGCGGCTCGCAAAACAGCTGATTGATTTCACTTTTAGAGGTCAAGATAACCGGAAATCTAGTCACTCCCGAGTCGCCGAGCGCAGCGCATGAGCTAATTAGTACCTACTTCCTTGTTGTGCAGTGAATATCGATCGTTAACTATTTGCACCTTATTTCTCAGTGTTTACGGTAATAATCTTTAAGTGTGATTTATTTCTCGTGTGTAATACCACTCTCTTGTCAATTAAGTGCTAATTATGACGGAGGCGCAATTAGTTAAGCAACGGGGAACTTTAAAATGTAAATTAACTAACTTTAACACGTTCCTTACGCCATATCTATCCATTCCGAGCATAAACGACTTGCAGGCTAGTGAAGTCGGGAGCCGTCTTAGCAAGATCGAGGAAATGTATACGGCGTTTGATGAATTACAGGAGCAGATCGAGATAGCTTCGGCGACTCCTACCGTGCGTTATGCCGAGCGAACGGAGTTCGAAAATGAATACTTCGCCATTGTGGCTGGCGCGCGGGAGTTGCTACGCAAACGAGGCAACGCGGATATTAAGGTTATGTCTGAGGCTGGTTCCAGTTCTTGTCAACACAAAAACAACCTGGTAAGGCTACCTAAGATTGATTTACCTCACTTTAGTGGTCACTATCAATATTTTCTGGAGTTTAGGGATACATTTTTATCGCTAATCCACGATAATGATTCGATAGATGATATAAACAAGTTCCATTATTTGCGTTCTTCCTTACAAGGAAGTGCCGCATTAGTCATTAAAAGTTTGGACTTCAGGGCAGAGAACTATAAAACTGCTTGGGAGCTATTGTTGGCTAGGTATGATAATAAAAGACTTTTGGTTAATAATCATGTGAAAGCATTGTTTAGTGTCGAGCAAATTCATAAAGAATCTCACAGAGCGTTACGTCATTTGTTGGATATTACAAATAAGAACCTTAGGGCGCTTACGACCTTAGGGCAGCCGACTTCTCAGTGGGATACACTTATAATATTTATGATGTCGTCAAAATTGGATTCAGTTACTAGTCGCGAGTGGGAGGAATACAGAAATACATTGGATAACCCCCCGACATTGGATCAATTTACCACTTTCATTTCCAACAGGGCTGATTTGTTGGAGACTCTGGAGGAGTCAAAATCGGTTCAATATAAAAGTACTTATCAACCCAATAAGCAACGAAATTTTCTTGTCGCAAATGAGACTATAAAATCAAACAAGGCCAAATACAGCTGTCCTATGTGTAAACAAAATCATTTTCTATTCTCATGCGATTCATTTCGAAAATTATCAGTTGACCATCGTCAAAAGAAAGTCAATGAATTGGACGTATGTCAGCTGTGTCTTAGGCCAGGTCATCAATTGTCCAAATGTCGATTAACCACTTGCAAATATTGCAGTGAACGTCATAATACACTGCTTCATGCAGAAATAAATAAGGATACGGTAGAGGTCGCTGCTGTATCATCTGATAAAGGGGCTCCAACTCAACAATCTTCTGTGTTGCTTTCCACAGCCATGGTGAGAGTCAGCGATGCCAAGGGTGTTCAGCACGTTGCCAGGATCCTGTTGGACAATGGCAGCACGACCAACTTCGTTTCTGAGAAGCTGCGCAGCAAGCTGCAACTTCCAGTTTCTTCCACAAGCTCCACTGTGACAGGTATTAACAGTTCCTTTTCTAAGAGTACACAGTCTTGCAACCTAACCATTCATTCGATGGCTGGAGACTACAGGACGGAACTTAGGTGTCTTGTGCTTCCTGAGATCACAAAAATGTTGCCCTCGTCATACGTGAATATTAAGAGCTTGCATATACCATCGCACATACAGTTAGGTGATCCTACTTTTAACATTCCGTCAGTCGTAGATATTTTGGTCGGCGCGGAAACGTTTTGGGACGTCATAGGTTCCAATCGGATCAATTTAGGGAAACGCCAACCTATCCTGTATGACTCAAAGTTTGGCTGGATAATTTCCGGGTCTATTCTTAGCAATCAAAAACATCACACGGTCTGTCATGCTTCAGAATTACTTGACACAGACCTCGATAAGCAGCTTACCCGCTTCTGGGAGCTAGATAGTGTCTTACCGATACATAACTTCACCCCCGAGGAACGGGAATGTGAAGAGCATTTTTTAAAAACCACAACGCGTACTGATGATGGTCGGTTTGTCGTTACCATGCCACTTAAAGAATCACCAAAGGTTCTAGGCGACTCCTATGATATGGCTAAGTGTCGTTTTTTATCGTTAGAGAAAAGGTTAAAGCACGATCCTGGTTTTAGGCAAAGTTACAACGCGTTTATGACTGAATACTTAGAGTTAGGTCACATGTCTCTATCTCAGCGTAAGCTAAGCGATGATGATAAAGAATGTTGGCTTCCGCACCACGGAGTAGTGCGAGATTCAAGTTTAACTACCCGTTTAAGAGTCGTTTTTGATGCATCAGCACCTACAAAATCAGGCGTATCGTTAAATGGAATTCAGAGAATCGGTCCTACTGTGCAGGATGACCTAATTTCGATTTTATTAAGGCTTAGACAACATAAGTACGTTATTTCAGGTGACATCGAAAAAATGTACCGCCAGATGCTAATTGCACCTGAGCAAAGATGCCTTCAACAAATTTTGTGGCGGTTCAATCCAACCGACCGCCTCGAGAGCTACGTCCTCAACACAATAACGTATGGCACTGCCAGCGGGGCTTATCTTGCCACGCGATGTCTAAAGCAGCTAGGTTTAGAGTCATCGGATCCCGCGCTACAGCGAACTATTGTACACGATTTCTATGTGGATGATTATTTAAGCGGCAGCACTAGCATTCAATATGCCATACAGTTAGGAAAGGGAGTAATAGACACGCTAAAATCTGCTCAGCTAAACTTAAGAAAATTGCGCTCAAATAACGCCGAAATTTTATACAGTTTGCAGGTTCACTCAAATTCAAGCGGTTCACAAAACAACATAGCTGATGATTTAAAAAATTTAAACATACAGAATTTAAGCACCTCCGCTTCAGCCAAGACGTTAGGACTGAATTGGCAGTGTGACACGGATACACTCTTCTTCAATATTAATTTGAAAAGTAGTAATAACGTTACGAAACGTCACGTACTTTCGTCAATCGCGCAAGTATTTGACCCGATAGGTTTAGTCGGACCTTGTATTCTAGAAGCAAAAATTTTGCTTCAACAATTATGGCAAGCCAAATGCTCTTGGGATGAGGTAATACCTCCCACCCTTAAAGCTCAATGGGACAAATTCGAAACCACATTGCCATTTCTTAACAAAATCAGTATACCGCGCTGGGCTATAGGTGATATTAGTCAAGAGGCCGAATTACATATATTTACAGACGCGTCGGAAGCCGCCTATGGAACTTGCGCTTATATTCGATCAAGGGATAGCACAGGGGCACCTACGGTCCGTCTTTTAGCTTCAAAAAATAAGGTAGCACCGATCAAAGCAACCACGGTTCCTCGTCTGGAACTTTCTGGTGCTTTGCAGGGTGCAAGATTGTTTACCAAGATACTTAGCTCACTCACGATCAAATTTAGTAAGTGCACATTTTGGTGCGATTCAATGATTGTATTAGGGTGGCTAGCGTCGTCACCCGCTAATCTTAAACCTTTTGTACGCAATCGAGTGAGCGAAGTACAGGATG
Organism: Epinotia brunnichana; assembly: GCA_963854355.1. Lineage (NCBI taxonomy): Eukaryota > Metazoa > Arthropoda > Insecta > Lepidoptera > Tortricidae > Epinotia > Epinotia brunnichana. The sequence goes on from OY977951.1 coordinate 11,838,213, forward strand.
TTACTGCTGGTCACATGTGGCACTACGTGTCCTCAAAGGAAAATCCTGCTGATTTAGCATCTCGTGGCATGAATGCCAAGCTTTTAGCCACCTCTGACCTTTGGTGGTCAGGCCCAGATTTTCTCAAACAGGATTCAGTATCCTGGCTCAAGCCACAGCCTTCGTTGCCCACGGATTTGCCTGAAATGGTACCATGTCTGGCAACGGACGCCTACGAATCTCCACTCTCTCTTCTCATCGATCGAGTATCGAAATATTCAAAATTAATTCGAGTCGTAGCTTATCTTAAGAGGTTCGTCAACAATTGCTCAAAAAATAAAACCAAAGTAGCTGGGTTTCTACAAAGTTCAGAAATAAGTAAAGCTCGAAAAATAATTTTATCTTCGTGTCAAATAGAAATGTTCACAGAAGAATACGCCATACTAAAGTCTGGCAAATCACTGCCTTCAAAAAACAGACTTCTTCCTTATTATGTTCGATAGCAATGAAACACCGATTAGGACTGACTGATGTTTATTATACGCAATTGTCGGTACTTGTGAATTACCGAGCTACCTTCGAAACTACATACATAACATTGTCCTCTTCTAAATTAACAACATAATGTTAGTACAAAATTATGTGATACAACTTAAATCTAAGTTGTGACTTATCTACTAATGTCATTACAATTTGCAGTTTCTTGCCATGACGACAAGGTTGAAATTCGAACGAACTAAGTATCAAATTACCGTTAACCTAATGTATTAAAAACTACTACAATATACCAGTGTACTCTGACCTCGAAACCGGCAACCAACATACGCACAGAGCGGTCAGACCTACACTAGTTCTCTACTCTAATTATTACTATCTATAATATTACTAGTAGCTAGTACTATGAATACTTATTCATAAATGTACAATGTGTATATTACGAGTATTTACTTGGCGTAGACGCTTACATAGACCTTAGAATAGCACTAAATACAAATTTTACAAGTTAGTTTAAGTATTACGTGCATGGCTATGGGACGAACAGTTAGGTAGGTACCTTTTTTGACTGACTTATTTATTTTTATATTTACCTACATTTGTCTTAATTTTTCGAAACAGCGCACAGCAGCCTGTCGGCGCGACCGTTCCTCGACCTTTGCCGGACTCCCAGGGGGAGTTCTGTACTCGTCATCATAACCGCGATGTTCGTCACCCGAGGGCCCCGGGATTTCCGAGATTTCTTCCCCGACTTTATCTACTACCTGATCGGGAGCGCCCACATCAGGCGCTGTTTTAGGCAATTTAGTATCTACATCACTAAATGAATATCTTGATTTTCTGAAATGCAGCTGATCTACATGCCGTTTTTGCTTGCGACCGTCGCTCGTGCGGACAACATACGAGACTGGGCCTTCGCGCGCGAGCACCTCGCCCTCGGCCCACTTGTGCGCGCCGCGAGCGTAGTCCCGCACTAGCACGGGGGCTCCGGGCGCCGCCTCGCGCAGCGCGCGGCCCTCGCTGCGTCGCTCAGAGGCCTGCTGAGCGGCGCGCACCACGCCTCGGGCGTCGGGCCGCAGCAGATCAAGACGCCCGCGTAACCGCCGCCCTAACAGCGCTACGGCCGGCTCCCTCTTAGTAGTGCTGTGTTCGGTATTTCTATATGTGAACAGGAATCTACTGAGAGCCGTGAGATCATTTTCGTTTTCTATGACGGCTTTCTTTAAGACCCGTTTAACTGTTCGAACCGCGTTTTCTGCTGCGCCATTACTCGCTGGGTGATAGGGAGCCACTGGAGTGTGCCGGATTCCATTTCGCCTAAGATACGAACCAAATTCCGCTGACGAGAAAGGTGGCCCGTTATCAGACACAATTTGTTTTGGCAGGCCGAACCGCGCGAAAAGTGTCCGTAAAAAATCGATTACAATGGCAGCCGAGGTAGTTTTGATTTTTTCAACCTCGATCCATTTCGAGTGGGCATCTACTAAAACTAAATAGTAAGCATTATTGAAAGGCCCTAGGAAATCGATATTTAACCTCGCCCATGGTTCGTCGGGCCACGGCCATGAATGCAGCGGCGCTGGCGCGGGCGCGGGGCGCTGCGCGCGGCACGCCACGCACTGATCCGCTACTCGCTCGATGTCCGCATCTAAAGTATCCCACCATACGTAATTCCGAGCGATCTGTTTCATTTTTACTATGCCGGGGTGGCCACCGTGTATCTCGTTCAGAACCGCACTTCGCAATGATTTTGGAATAACCATCCGATATCCCCATACTAGACAACCTTGGTCAACATGAAGGGTTTCTTTTCGATTAAAATAAGACTTTTCTGACTCATTAGTCGTACTTGGCCAACCAAACATAACATAACCGTATATTTTGTTCAGTACCGGGTCTTTAGCCATCTCACTTTTTATTTCCTTAAAAGTGAGTGGGAAATCCCGCTCAACAAAATTTAAATAGCTACAACCCTCGTCTTCACTACTCGACCTACCCTGAGTAGCTAAAGGAAGACGAGAGAGTGCGTCCGCATAACAATTCCGCTCAGACCTAATGAATTCTATGTTAAAATCATACGCAGCTAATTTTACCGCATAACGTTGTAAGCGGCTCGCCGCGGTCACCGGCAATCCTTTGTTTTTACCGAATATGTAACTAAGTGCCCGGTGATCCGTGCGCAACGTGAATCTCCGCCCGTACACGTACTGATGGTGCTTTGTGACGCCGAATACAATCGCCAGCGCCTCTTTGTCGATCTGGGAGTAGTTGCGCTGGGCGGCGCTGAGCGTGCGCGAAGCACAGCACAGCGGCCGCTCCACGCCATCCGAGCTGCGCTGAGTCAGCACCGCGCCGACGCCGTACGGGCTGCTGTCCACTGATAAGATAAGCGGCAGCGACGGATTATAGTGCGCTAATACGGGAGCGCTACTTAAGACCTTTTTAATTTTTGTAAAGGCTACATTGCACGATTCGTCCCAATTCCATTTCACATTCTTTTTTAACAGATTGTACATGGGTTTTAAAATGTCGCTCATATTTGCACAAAATTTCGCGTAAAAATTAACGAGGCCCATAAAACTTTTGAGCTGCGTTACATTTGAGGGGGCCGGAGCATTGACGACAGCGACTACTTTCCTATCATCGGTATGCAAACCATACTTATCTATCTTATAGCCAAGGTAGTTAACACTGTCTTTGAAAAATTTACACTTTGCAAAATTAATGCGCAAACCATTATCTTTTAATCTTTGTAAAACAGCTCTCAAGTTTGCCAAATGCGTCGCTTTGTCTTTCCCTGTTACACAGATGTCATCCGCGAACACAGCCGTTGACGGCAAGCCACTCAATGTTTCCTCCATGATTTTTTGAAAGTTTTCGGGAATACATTTTATCCCGAACGGGACGCGCCTATAGATAAATGTACCTACATGTGTGGTACTGGCCGTCATCGGCTGTGACTCGTCTTCGAGAACACATTGCTGAAAGGCGTTAGACAGATCCAGTTTTGTGTACTGTTCGCCCCCGCCCAATAACGCAAACAGGTCCTCAATCCGTGGCAGCGGGTAGTGAAAATCTTTTAATCGCGGATTAATTGTTATTTTATAGTCACCACAAATACGAATGGCCCCATTAGCTTTAACCACGGGCACTATAGGAGTTCCATATTCAGATCGATCGACTTTGTAAATAACCCCCTCCCGCTGCAAACGGTCGAGCTCCTGTTCTACGCGCTCGCGCAGCGCCAGCGGCAGCGTCCGCGCCTTCACAAAAACCGGCGTGTCGTCTTTCAGCCTGAGCTGCAGCCGCGACTTGAATGTGCCTAAGCCTTCAGCAAATACTTCGGGGAACTCTCGTTTAAGAGATTCTGAAGTCTGACTTTCATCTTTTATATTAAAACAATCGAGTACAGTTATTTTCAATCGCTTGATCCAAGTACGGCCCATTAAAGGCGGACCGCCTTTTTCGATTACATATAATTTAAGTTGGGCCACATCATTACCATACATTACTTCAACATCCACATAACCAAGTGTCTCAATGACATCTCCGGTGTATGACTTTAAAGTTATCATTTTACTTTGCAAAGGTAAATTAGAGAAATATCTATCATAATAGTCTTTAGATATCGCCGAAATTTTGCTACCGGTATCCACCTCAAACTTGCACTTAATTTTTTGTACGGTAAGCGTTGCGTAATAGGGACCGTCCCCGTCACTTACAATTTTGTAAAAATGGCAGTCACTGTCATTGGAATCGGAATCGTCTAAAAAGTACTGACCTTTAGATGACTTCTTAGGTACCTCCTTTCTGCACATCACTTTTAAATGACCCTTTTCTCCGCAAGCGTCACACGAAAAATTTTTGTACCGACATCTGCCTTCCGCGTGACCGGTCTTGCCGCAGCGCGCGCACGGCGCCCTCGGCGCGGCCCCCGCCGCCGCCGCCAGGCCCGCGCCGCCGCCGCGGCGTCGCGCCGTGCCGACTCGGTGCAGCCCGTCGTCCGGCGGCGCCGAGCCCGTGCTCGCGCCCGCCGACGCCGCGTGCCGCTCCGCCGCCTCTAACGCCAGGGCGAGCTCGATGGCGCGTTTATAGTCTATAGCCCTCACGGCAAATAGCCTGGACCTCATCTCATCGCTCAGCAGCCCCGACACGAATTGATCGCGTAGGTTAACCTCGAGACTAGTGCCGAAGTTACACGTCTTAGCCAAATGCTTTAAGTTTTGAAGGTATTCCCGTATAGTTTCACCGTGTAACTGCTTTCTCTGACGAAAGATGTGTCTTTCCGCTATTTCCGATCTCTCGGGTTCCAAATGCTCTTTTACCAACTTAACTAGGTCATCGAATGTTTTGTCCTCGGGCTTAGCAGGTGCACACAAATCACACATAAGCTCGTAGCACTCAGCGCCCACTAAAGTCACCAGAGACGCCACGTGTAATTTTGCATCAATCGCATTCAACGCAATGAATTGTTTCACACGGCGCACATAGGCATCCCAGTCGGACCCGACACGAAAACACTCCACACTACCTAGTGGCATTGTACGTACACTGTTTATACGAAAAAACTTGAATATATGGGTTTTTTACACGAAAATACCACTCCCGTCGCCAGTATTATGTTCGATAGCAATGAAACACCGATTAGGACTGACTGATGTTTATTATACGCAATTGTCGGTACTTGTGAATTACCGAGCTACCTTCGAAACTACATACATAACATTCCTCTCACCCCGTACATTGACGCGGATGATTTGTTAAGAGTAGGCGGGAGACTTGACAACACTTACTACAGTGATGACGTCAAGCATCCAGTAATTTTATGTGCCAAACATCGCCTCACCAAACTAATATTTGAATATTTTCATTTGCAATTCTTACATGCAGGTCCCCAATTATTGCTCAATAGCGCCAAGCAGCTTTATTGGCCTCTGGGAGGCAGGAACTTGGCGCGGAAAACGGTGGAAAGTTGCGTCACATGCTGCAGGTTCAAGGGTCAAACTGTCCAACCCATTATGGGCAATTTGCCTGCTGCACGTGCTCAATTAGACCACACGTTTATTAACACCGGCACGGACTATGCCGGCCCAATATTGATAGCTGACCGCAAAGGTAGGGGCTGCAAATTGATCAAAGCCTGGATTTGTATTTTTGTCTGCTTTGCAGTAAAAGCTGTACACTTAGAACTAGTCTCAGACCTCACCAAAGATGCATTTATGGCTAGTTTAAACCGTTTTATAGCTCGTAGGGGTAAGCCAAAGAATATCTACTGCGACAATGCTACGTACTATACGGGTACCAGTAATGAACTACACAGAGTGCTGCAAAAATCAAGCATTGCAGCAGATCTTGCTCAGTCGGAAATAAATTTCGTCTTTTCTCCTCCATATTCACCACATTTCGGTGCGCTGTGGGAAAGAAGCGTGCGATCGGTAAAGCACCACCTACGGCGCGTACTAAATCTAACGCATTTAACTTTTGAAGAAATGAGCACATGTTTGTCGGAAATTGAAGCTGTACTCAATTCCCGTCCTCTAACTCCATTGTCAAGCGACCCTTCCGATTTGACTGCCCTCAGCCCTGCCCATTTCCTTATTGGACGATCACTTATGTTTGTTCCCAATTCGCAGAATCCTGTACCTGAGGAGAAAATCAACACACTGCAGCGGTTTCAACGGGTCGAGCAACTCAGACTTCACTTTTGGAACAGATTTAAGTTAGAATATGTGTCCCAACTACAACAAAAAACCAAATGGTTTTCATCACATGACAAGCTTGTGGAAGGAGCTCTGGTCATTGTGAAAGAGAAAGGGGCACCCCCCTTAATGTGGCTACTCGGTCGCATTGTAAAACTTTATACGGGCAGAGATGGAATAGCCCGAGTAGCGGACATCAAAACAAAAAAGGGAATCATCAAGCGGGCATTCAATAATATATGCCCCCTCCCTACTTCTATGTAAAAACATGCATAAATGCTCACATCACGTTCTGAATTATAGGTTCCTTGAAGTACTTCAACGCGGGGAGCATGTTCAGAACGCATCCAAACTGACGTCATCGACGGCCGTTTGCACCCGAAGTTTGAAGATCGGCAACGAGCGGGGGAATAACGGTCGCCATCAGTATCAACGGACAGCGGAACGAACCGCAACTCATTTTGTAAACATTTATATAATTTGTCCGGAATACATCCGTTTTTATAATTTAAAAACAATATACTTCATTGAAGATTCACCTAGGCCATCCCGAATTACCTAGAAGGAACCTAGGTCCTAAACAACTTTACTTTTTTTTTAGAGTACTTATGATATGTGTTTAGATAATAAAGTAGTGTATGCAACTGTACATAATTAGGCCTTAAACACTCGTGTGATCCTATTATGAAACGAGCGTCAGCGAGTTTCATAAAACCACACTCGTATTTTAAGACCTCTCATTTTGTATCAGTAACATAAACTACTATTATCTGAAAATGTATTTGTTTATTTTTTATAACCGTGAAAGTCTGTGCCGGTGTTTGCTTGTTTCTCTAACTTAACTGAAAATAATACTGACCAGATATGGCCGAAACTTTTCAATAATGTAGCTTAGACATCACAATAAATCGGTTCTCTATTGGAAGGCATAAAGTCATTTGTACTATTATTGTTTTTTATTATTATTTTGTGGGCTTTAATATGCCGCTTCGACCAGCAAGTGATCTATTGTGGCAGCCCTTGTTTTAGAGTTCACCGTTAAGTCCCGTTGCCTCCAGGAAATTCCAGATTCTTTGGGCGGTGATATGTTGTACTTCTTGTGGGTGCATTATGTGCCGCCCTAGGTAGGTACTTCTTTTATGCATGAGTGGTCCGCAGGAGCAGAGAATGTGCATTGCAGTCTCCTCTGTCTCCTGGCAGAACCTGCAAGTTGTGTCCTGCTTCATACCCATTTGAAACAGGTGTTTGTTCAATTTGCAATGTCCTGTCAGGATTCTTGTCACTGCGCAGGTTTTGTGCCTTTTGAATTGTAATAACTCTTTAGACAGCTTACTATTGAACCCTTCGATCAGGGCTTTAGCTTGTTTTTGTCCTTTGGTGAACTTCCACAGCTTGATTGCCTCTGATTTTTCCGCGTTGTTTAGCAGAGAATATGCTTTCCGTTTTGTGATGCCACAGAACGGTTCCGGGCCGACTAGGGCCGTGTCTGCGCCCTGCCTTGCAAGTTCATCTGCTCTTTCGTTTCCTACAATGTCGGAGTGCCCTGGTACCCATCTAAGTATGACTTTGTTGGAGTTCGCCAGGGTGTTTAGATTATTTTTACAATTCTGGACTAGTTTAGAGTAGGACTCTAGTGATTCTAGTGCCAGCAGAGCAGCTTGGCTGTCCGAGTTGATGTAGATATGTTGGTTCCTTAGGTTTCTTTCAAGATTTATCTCCACGCATTTATTTAATGCGAAGAGTTCAGCCTGAAAGATTGAGGCCTCCTTCCCCATGCTGACGCTAGCTTTGAACTTTGGCCTCTCACCGTAGATGCCACATCCAACATCATCACCTTTTTTTGATCCATCTGTATACCAAATGTGGCTTCCCTCCTTGAAGTCCATTTGGTCATTTGTCCATTTGTCTCTCGGAGGTATTTCCACTGTATACAGTCTAGTGAATTTGCATTCCACGTATGTGTCGTCAGTGGGCATGCTTAGGTTTTTGTTATCAAAAACAAGGGCCTCAAGTTTGCTTAGCGCTTGAGAGCGCCATTTTGGCCTTGTTAGTGTGCATATCCTGTAGATGCACTGCTTCGCCTCCTTTTGCACTTGCAGGTGGAGTGGCGTTAGATCGAGCAGTGCATCCAAGGCTGCCCCCGGTGTTGAGCATAAAGCTCCTGTTGCTGTTAAGCAAGCTGTACGCTGAAGACTGCTTAACTTTGTGATGGCTGTCTTTTGGTGGACTTTGTTACACCAGACTGCAGAGGCGTATGTGATTATCGGCCTCACTACGGCTACTATTATTGTTACGCATAATTGCTTTTCGCCGAAATAGTGATGTGCATAATTCTCATTACGCATAATTATATACGCATAACATTAAAAAGCATAAATACTGGAAGCATAATCTTCATGAAGACTAATGTCAAATAGCATAAGCACAAATAGGCATAATAATCAATTGGCATCATATCAAAATGCATAACAAAAAAAATTTATGTACAAATGGCTCATATAAAGTGATACCTATCTACCCGATCAAAATCCCTGAAATTTAGATTTTAGCCTATGGTTTTTTTAGTAGAAATTTGCCTAATTTTCATTAGTAGTAAATATTAATAAAAGGTTTTTCCGCTCTTTTATAAAAAAAAACCTCGAAGACGAAAGCGGGAGCAAGGCTCCCGCTTCCATCTTCTAACCTATCTGCGATCCGAGGTGGTTTTGCCACTAAGCCCCTGTTCCCTAGTACTTACGCTACGATCACTCTCATTGATTGATCTCAGAGAAAAGGGAGTCTTCGAGGTTATTTTTTTTTATAAAATAGCGGAAAAAACTAATAATATGACAATAACTAAACTGAGTTTTATTCATTTATAAAACTGAAATTATGGATTATGAGATAATGAGAGATATACCAAATAATTATTAGCCCAAACAATAGTATGCGTAATGTGTATTCGGCCAATAAAGATTATGTCAACTGAAATGATGCTATTAGCGTAGTATGCCAAAAAAGTAGTAGGCCAAAGTATTATTATGCGACAGTATTATTATGCCAATATAAATTATGCCAAATCAATTATGCGAAACTATATTAGTCAAAAAAAAATTATGCCAATGAAGGGGATCCCCAATAAATCATAGGCTACCATTTATAAAGATAAACATTTATTAGGACGCTTAATGGGGTGAGAAATTGTGAGGACAACCTGATTTTTTTAAGCGGGCAGTGGATACTGCGCAATGTTTGACAGATGAGGGTAAAATTTAACCGCATTAGTGTTCTGTGCCTTTTCTTTACTATACTATATATAATATCATTAACAAACATCGTTTATTAAAAGTTAAAGTGGTTGGCAGGTCGACGAACGCAGAATTCGTAGCGTAAAAGGGCCTTTTGTGCACGGAAACCTCAGACTTGTAACAATCCTTTCGCAAAGAAAGTTAGTTACGATAATTCAACAATTTAACGTACAATAAACCCATTTATTGTATTGTTTTGTTGGCTTTCTATTTTGGACCAAAATTAATTTCAAAATCATATCTCTCAATTATGTTAACAGCCACTAGTATTGCTATATATATCGTATTGCTATAACTACAACATTTTGATTCTAGTTAATGCATTCCAATTTCCAAATAGCAAATTCACGACCTATTATTGAAAACAATCCAAAATGCATATTTATGAGATTACGTACTAAGTATAAATCTATTTGAACCTACTTGGGATTGTGGTCGTTTGCGTTAATTTGAATGTTTATTTGATGGTCAAACTCCGCATTATATCAGTGTGTGTTGCTAACATTTTAAAACTTACTATATCAGTGCGTTCCGTCATATCACAAGCCGGATTCAGAAGGTGAGGCTAAGGGATTTTTAGTTTCGTATTTTCAATAAATAAATAATTATTTTTATTATTTGCAGGAAAATAATAGATAAAACACACTACAAATGAACACGTATAATCTATTTAACATTAAAAAACCGGTTAATACATATTCCTTAAAAAAGATAGAAATAAGTTTCTGTCAAAAATGACATTTTTGGTATGCTTTTATTGCCGACTTTTCTGTATACCATACACACACACACACACACACGCACACGCACACGCACACGCACCTACACACGCACACGCACACGCACACGCACACGCACACGCACACGCACACGCACACTCACACGCACACGCACACGCACGCGAGCACGCGTGCACGCGCGCACGCGTACACACGCACACACGCACGCACGCACACACACACACACACACCCACACCCACACACACACACACACACCCACACACACACACACACACACACACACACACACACACACACACACACACATACACACACACACACACACACACACACACACACACACACACACACACACACACACATACACACGCACACCCACGCGCGCGCGCGCACACACACACCCACACGCACGCACGCACACACACACACACACACACACACACACACACACACACACACACACACACACACACGTGCGTGGGGCTAGGTACCTAACCTACAAAGTACCAACTGAGCCAACACGTAGAGGCCCTTTTCACAATTTAATGAAATGCAAGGAGTACACCGAGCGGATGCTGTCCCTGCCCGTGCCATGGGACGCACACAGAGACAGCACCCGCTGGGGTGTATAGGGACTATTGCTGGTTGATGGAATCTAAACAAAACGGGTTATTGGGTGAAAATGATGGACTAGTAGTGGCTGGGTGAAACATCGGACGCCTGGTGAAAATGGCCTGAGGGCAACACCAGTCATAGAGGCTGGTGGGGTAGAGAGGTGGCACTGGACTTTAAAGATATAGCCAACTCGCCACTTAGGTGTCCACATCTACCCTCGAGCAAAAGCTCTTGCGACTCCACTCTGGACAGCCACTTAAGGCAAGCCAGAGGTGGAGGGCCTGTCCAACCATCGACCCAATCGGCTCAGCCTGACCACAGGACACCCCCAGGAGCACTCAGGTACGTAGGGTCGCTACTCCCTAACAGCCCGCCACAAGCTGCCCTACGTTGACTGATTGCACCAGAAATCTGGTGGGCGATGGGGCCGTCACATCCCTACGCCATATTATTATTATTTATTATTATACTTAAAACTAATATTTTTATTTTGTATTTCGACTTGTATGGCGTGTTTAAAACCAAACTGACGGGTAGTTTGGCTCGTCGGGTGTGCGAGCGAGAGAGTTGCCACGGGCGTGTGGCCTTCGGAAGGCTCGGAAAAACGCGCCCGCGCCGGGCGACATTTAGTTGCCCTTAAGCAAGCTTACGGCACGGTCGCGAAGAAATCTTACGGCACGGTCGCGAAAAGGATTTTGCTTCATCTCAAACGGTTGCATCAGAATTAGGGTGCCGAGATTGAAGAGTTACGTTCTGTCGCTAACGGTAGCGACGTCGAGCGAGTTGAACGGTCGTCGATACGTCAAAACGCCAAAATCGTATCAGCTGTTTTAAAATGTTCAAATAAATATATTTTGGTTATAAAACTAGTCCATAAGGCGTAAATTACATATATAATACATGATATATTGTGGAAAAAGTGTTGGTGTAAATAACAAAGTCATAAGAACGCCGTATTCGACATTGTTCGCCGGAGTCAGCTGTCAACGGTTTGACTTTTAAATTTTCGCAGTTAAAAGTGTGCCAAAGCAATCTCTGCCGCTATGCCTCCAAGCTTAATGACACGCAAGGCGGCGGCACACCAGCAGGACCTGCGGTTGAAGGCAACTTTGGTGGAGCTCCAGCTCTCCAAGAAGGAATGTGAGGAACTGATCCGTGAAAGAGAAGAAAGTGAAGTCGAAGTCAATAAAGTTGTGCAGCGAAACACTGACTTGAAGAACCAACTTGCTGAACTTCACTCTGATTATTTGGACAGCATGAAGCAGTGTCAACAGTTACAGATTGTTATGGAAGCTTTTGATAACTGTGCAGTAAATTATGAATCCACTCTGAGGCGTATTACTGACCTAGAAAGTGAATTGAATGAAGCGAATACATTAATAGGTGAGCTCCGTGCTCAATGTGAGGCACTGCAGGCCACTGACACTCAAAGCCTTTATCAAGAGCTGGTTGGCAGTCGCAGCATCTCGGTGACAACAACAGACACTTCTGTAATCGACTTGACCAAGGATAATTCTTATTCACACCCTTCTCATTACTTTACAAGCACCAAGAAACTGAAGAAATATATTAAGGTAAAGAAATTTATAAAGCGCACTCTAAGATTGACAAAGGCAAGATTCAGTGCACAAAATAATGTAAAACTAATAAAGGAGCGTAGTGTACTAGTGGACAAATTAAATCAGTGCAGTCAAAAGCTGCAGGATACTATCAGCTTATATGATAATGAAACACAGAGACTGCAATCAGATATAAGTAAATTAGAAGTTTCCCTCCGGGATATGAGTGTGAAGTATGAGGGACTCAAACAAGAGAACATTGAACACATCAAAACGGCGTCGCATCTCGTGGATATGTGTCAAGAAAATGAAGAAAGATTTTACTCCCTAATTAATAATCATATGCATAGCGACTGTGCTTGTACTGACAAACCGAGCGCACTGTGGACGCCGAATACACTGAGCACATCAGGCACGCCGAGCACTTCGGGCGCGCCGAGCACGTCGGGCACGCCGAGCACGTCGGGCACGTCGGGCACGCCAAGCGCGTCGGGCACGTCGGGCACGCCGAGCGCGTCGGGCACGTCGTGCACGCCGAGCACGTCGGGCATGCCGTGCACGTCGGGCACGCCGAGCGCGTCGGGCACGCCGAGCGCGTCGGGCGTGCCGTGCACGTTGGGCACGCTGAGCACACCGAGCACATTGGGCACGTTGAGCACACCGACGACTCCTCGCGCGCCTCCTGCACCCGTCCTGCGCCCCGGACGCGCGCTGCCGCCTACGCCCTGCCGCGCGTCCGAGCTGGGCCCCGCGTCGACGGTCATCTACTCAGATGAGTTGGGGGCTGGCCTCGGATCCATGATGAGCCAATGCCTCCGGCAGAAGGTCAGAAACAACTGTTTACGTGGTGCCTCCGTCGAATGTATTGTGGACCGGTTGGCGAAGGACAGTTTTAGTCAGAGTACCACTCTGATTGTGATGCTAGGGAATAGTGTGGGCCTCCAGAGATCTCTGATGGGGTCGCTTATTCGGACCCTATCGGAAATTGAGGGGCGTGGAATTAAAAAAATATTTTTGTGTGCCCTCCCATATTCAAAATCTATGCCTTATGAGCATAATATTAAAGTATCAGGCTTGAATTTGATGCTGTACAATGTGACATGCTATAATAGTAACTATCAGTTTTTTGATACGAACAAATTTGTCAAATCGTTTAAACTGTTTAATGTTCGTATGAATATATCGAATAAATGTAAAATAACAATGGCTAAGCTTCTAGCTTATAATATTGAACCTGGGCAATTTGACTCGACATACAGTAGCAGCGATGACGGTAGTGCTCACGCGCCCTCTCCCGGGGGCCGGCTGCAGCATTTAAACTGACAGCCACGACAGCGGAGAAGCACCGGAAATTGAGTTTGGTTCACCAAAATATTCAGGGCTTCTCCAGCAAGGAATTAGAGGTAGGACTTTTCTTGGAATCTCTAGATATAGATATCATGTGTGTAACCGAACATTGGCTCAAGAAACATGAATTGTTATTAATTAATGTCTGTAATTATGATATAATTAGCTCGTTCACTAGAAAGACGGCCATTCGTGGGGGCTCGCTGATAATAATAAAAAATAAGTATAAATGTAAAGAAAATAAGAACATTGTAAAACTTTCTATTGAACGAACTATTGAAATATCCTGTGTTGAATTAGAGAGTCACATCATAATGTGTGTCTACCGACCACCGTCGTCAGACTTTAGCCAGTTTGAGTTGGTAATGGAAGATGCGTTGAAACAAGTCTTCAATTGCAATAAGATGATAATAGTCTGTGGTGATTTTAATGTTAATCTTTTAGACACTGCACATGCACACACAGTCAGAATTTTAAATTTATTTAGGTCCTTTGACTTGTTTCCATTATTTAAGGCGCTCTTATTAGACGATATTTAGGTATTTGCGGAGGTGAGGCAGACGGAGCGGGAGACGCGCGTCCCGCGCACCCCGCTAACGGCCTTATTCTGTTGGCATCCGTATTCGGCTCGTTTTTGCGGATCATACGATCAAATGTTTGTCTTCTTGAATAATTGTTTTATTTTTCAAATCTTGGTTGATTTGTGTAAGATTGTCCCCAATTATTTATTGTTTATTTATTTATTTAAATCTATTTTTTTAAAGAAAATAAGGAATAATAGGTAGTTACAGTTCTTAAGTACATCGTAGTATGATGACATCAATTATGGACACTTACTTTCCAAAGATATGTTAGTACATATTTCTTCATCATCAATCCACCTATCGTTTTCCCAGTTCCTATGTGGGTGCTTCCGTTTTCCAAATACGTAGAACTGATAAAATAATAGTACATCTTCACTTCCTAAGGGTGAACGTCACCAATTATGGATTGTACTAATATATTACAGGTTTTTTAAACCGAAATAAAATCGATTACTTCTAGGTAAAGTTACAGCGCCGGTTAACACCCGCTTAAGAAACCATCAAAAATAATAAACAAATAGCTATGTTCATCTATTTATCTCCTGGCAAATTATATTATTACCATGTATGTCTTTCCCGCTCACGGGACAATGATGTCCCGGACCTTTGGGAGGCATGCGTGGGGCTAGGTACCTACAAAGTACCAACGGAGCCAACACGTAGAGGCCCTTTTGACAATTTAATGAAATGCAAGGAGTATTATTACCATAATTATTACCTTTGTTACATAAGTATGACTGACTGATCAAAAACTGGATAATTAGACCACTGTTAGTCAGAAGAGCATTTTATTATACAGGATGGTTATTTTAAGACCAGCAAGTTCTTCAGTACATGACTATGTCTATTAAAAAATGTAATTTGACCAAACATCATATAAAAATAACAAATTCAATTTGTCTCTTAAATACCTAAAAGTGTTATGTCACTGCGCTCGCGCGGCGCGTGCTGCCTACCATGCTACCTCGACCAGCGGCCACACCGCGATGGACCTTGATACTCTCAACAAGCCAACAAGATTGGACTTATACTTGGCTATATACTCCAGGCAAAATACGGTTTCGAAAATCATTAATTTATAATAGCGTTTTTTTGTATATTTCATTTTTAATCGTTATTATAAGATGCTTTACACAAGAATCCAACAAATTTTCCAACCGGAAGTAATTATATAAATATAAATTAAACTTTAATTTTCTTTTTTTGTTTGATTTATATTGAATTTTTTAAAGCAAATGTAAATTTAGGTAAAAGCCTCCTCGATCTCATGCCATTTTTTTCGGTCATTAGCCAACTGCATCCAGCTAGGTCCGGCGACCTCAGTTATGTCAGTGGTCCAACGTCTTCGTCGTCTACCTTTCCTTCTTTTGACTTTCGGCCCTGACCACCTGACGACAGTTTGTTGCTTCCAGTGCCCTTCTTTTCTCCTAATATCTGGCGATATATGGCTTTTACCCGAATAGGGTCCATATAAGAAAGAAAAAATGGCATAAATCTTTTAGATTTAGTAAATATGTACTAACACAAACAATATGGAATAAATAAAGCTTAAATAAATATATATATATATAAACTAGCTGTTGCCCGCGACTTCGTCCACGTATAACATGTTATCGTCTAAATGTTTGTTTAAGAAATTTAAATGTTTGTTTAATAAAAAAAAACATTGAAATTAGTTTTGTACAGTCAGCATCAGATAGTTAGTAGCAGCCTTGGTAACCAAATATATCGCAAGATCGCAACACGTCTTTGTTACTATAGGTGTAAGAATGTGTTACGATATATTTGGCTACTTTGGCTGCTACTAACTATATGACGCTGACTGTACCTAGTCTTTAAGTAAACAGTCTAAAACCGAAGAAACAAATCTCTCTTTATTTCAAAATGTCTTGCTCTCTATACAAACTTAGAACCCTCTTTGAACTCTCATAGTAAATAGTCTGAAACCGAAGTTACAAATTTCTAACTTTAAAAATGTCTTGCTCTCTATACATAATTCGAACCCCCTTTTAACCTTCTTAAGTGATTAATAATTAAAAAACCGAAGTTACAAATCCCTTACTTTAAAAATGTCTTGCTCTCCATACAAACTAGAAGAACTGTATATCCTAGAAGTAGGTATTTTTGTCAAGACCAATCCAAGCATGTTCAGTAACGTTTCAGAAGGCCGCAGATTTCCGACACGTAAACAATACAAACAAAAATTGAAAACTTTGCAGGGTAGCAACAACACAGCGCTAATCAGAGGCGGAATCTTAGGAATGGCACCAAACATTTTCAATAAAATTCCAGACCGAATTAAACACTGGATATTAATAAATTTAAAAGACAATTGACTTCAGATTCAGATTTGTTTATTATCATAATTTTACAATTGAAATCATAGTACAATGAATATACAGTTAAAAATGTGTTAAAATTATAACTTGTCAGTTACAATAAAATACAATAGATGTGTACAGTTGTGTACAGAATTGTTATTATTTGTAAATGGTTTAATAATACTTATACTCATAGCATAATGCTATTACATAAAATAAAGAAAGAAAACATAATACAAATATTAACGTCAAGCTTTTAAGATCTTGTTATTTAGTCATTTGAAAGAAATTCTTGTAAACTATACAGTGTTTTTTCAAGCAATAGTTGTTTTACATGGAAGCGAAAAGAGTTGTCGTTCGTTATGGTTTTAAGGTTTGAAGGTAGCCGGTTAAAAAGTATTTGTCCTATAAACTTCGGAAGTTTTGTGCCTATTTTAAGTCTGGGCGAGGTTGTTTTGAAGTGGATACTTCTTTGCTCGCGTTCTTGTATAGGGGTACAGTTCAAAATGTATCACGTAACTTCCGGATTAACTTTTTGTAGAGAAGCCTAATCTGATTTCAAATAATTGTTTGTTACATGTTTTAATCCTTCTTTATTTGCTATTAGTTGTTAATCACAAAATGTTATTTAGTTTATGTGACGGGCATGAAAACTATGCTGAAATGACCGCCATTTTCAATGCCTCGCGAGTCAAACGAGCTACGTCAGTCAATGTTGCTATATATACCGATTTATCTGTGCTTATACAGATTTTAGTGAATTAATGCAGATATATATTTTACGGGGACAACCAACAAATAAGTATCCACTTAAACTTAATTAACGGTTGTATCTCGGACACAACCCGCTTCTTTTTAAGTTATTCGCATTTATCATTGATCTCGAACTATTTTCACCTCTCCTTTGAAATTCATTTGGATAACGTTTAACATACATCAAAACTTCCAATATATAAGTTGAAACTGATGTTAAGATACTAAGTTTTCTTAAATGTTCGCGACACGTGTATCTGTCCTTTGCATAGGGAAGTACTCTAATTGCACGTTTCTAGATCTTTAGGATGCGCTCATAATCCGTACTGTTGCCCCAAAGCATTATCCCGTATGAAAGTTGAGAGTATATGTACGCATAATACAGCTCTTTTAAGCAAATTTCTGACACAAGTGGTCTTAACTGTCTTAGAGCATAGATCCCTCTTGCTAACTTACTGTATAATGTATCTATGTGATCTTTCCATGACATTATTGGATCAATCATTTCAATCAATAGATCAATATTTGATTGAAAAGTGTTATTATACCATTAAATATTACTTAAACGACCCTACGACATAACATGATTCCATTCAAGACATTCCTTAGTTATAATATTCTTTAGTTATAGTATTTTTTGAGAGTTTTTGACATGTATTTGAAGTATTTAACACCAATCACTGTATTGACATTTTTTTTTTAATTTTTATAAATATATTAGCTGGCTGAAATATTTTGTAAACCTACATTGTGGGTAATGCACAGAAGTCTTATATTTTGTATACCAACAATACTTGTAAAAGTTGTTACCTATGTTTAACAAAATAAATTTAATTGAATTGAAAGTACTTAATTTGTATTCTAATAAGTAATCTTTATGCAAAAATTTAAGTCTCTAGCTCTAAAAATAAAGTTTCCCCCATACAAACTTTGCACCCCTATTTACCCCCTTTAGGGGTGGAATTTCCAAAAATCCTTCTTAGCGTTGCCTACGTTGTAAAAGGTAGTTCTGGTGTAAATTTCAACTCTCTAGTCTTAGTAGTTTCGGCTGTGCGTTGATGAGTGAGTGAGTGAGTGAGTCATGTCAATAACTCCATAGTCTCCATACCGACAAAAGGTATGTTCACTTAGATAACGTCACATTTATTTGCTTTAGTGGGCTTATTTTTAAAGGGGCGTGGCGGGGGAGGCTTTCTTGGTTGTTATTTGGAGAAACAGCGGTGGCAGAGTGAGTGCGAGATGTGAAACGGTATACTTTAGTGTTTTGTGATGGGTATCATGTGCACAAACAGCTGGCAAAGTTTTGCAGCTGTATAGGGGAACACCCTGTAGTACTTTGTACCCGACTGCCTCAGAAGGAAGTTTATGTTTTTCGAGCGTATGTATCATTATATCAGCCGAAAGACGTCCACTGCTGGACATAGGCCTCCCCCAAAGAGTGCCACAATAGCCAGTCCTGCGCCACCCGCATCCAGCGGACTCCCGCGACCTTTACCAGGTCATTAGTCCACCTTGTGGGGGGCCTAACCACGCCGCGCCTTCCGGTACGTGGTTGCCACTCGAGAACCTTTCCGCCCCAACGGCCATCGGTTCTACGTGCAATGTACCCCGCCCACTGATACTTAAGTTTAGCGATTCGGAGGGCTATATCGGTTACCGTGGTTCTGCTGCGGATAGCCTCATTTCTGATGCGATCGCACAGAGAAACTCCCAGCATAGCCATCTCCATCGCCCTTTGAGTGACTTTGAGCCTTCTTATGAGGCCTATAGTAAGCGACCACGTTTCCGTTCCATATGTCATCACTGGCAACACACACTGGTCAAAGACTCTCGTCTTGAGACACTGCGGAATATTGGACGAAAAGATGTGCCGTAGCGTATGTATGCATGTATGTCTATAACGAAGATGAGGAAGGGCCGTGGCCTGCTGCTGGTGGAGTGGCAGGGTCTTTTTCCGCACTCGTTTTTAATAGAATCTACTAAACAGCAAGTAAATATACTTCAGTTCACCAACTCGTTTAGGACTTTAGTCTAGGTAGTCGCTATCCGGCGCAATAGCGCTAAATGCTTTTGATATATTTCTGTATGAATAAATAAATCTATTATTCGTACAGTCCATAATTGGTACCATTACCCCCCCAACCATGTGCTCGTGTCCGAATCCGATTTACACCCGACTACTTACTACCTAACAGTTCTAAATACGTATTCAGGATAACTGAAGATTTTTATTGACATCTTGTCAATATGCTCCAGCTACCTATTAATACGTTTTAGGTGCGGATGTAGAAACGCTTTAATGTAGTAAATATCGCATACCTTATATTTGTTATTCTATCATTTCGAATGTGTTCTCCAGCATGTATTAGCGTTTCCTATTCCTTTATATATTTTTATTTACCTTGATAACTCGAAATAATTGCTGCAAAAAGGCGTATTTGCGTGCCAGGTAAACATTCACAGGTCCGTCGTCGGCAGTGGCCACGGGCGTACTAAATTGTACTCGCCACCGCGCATGCATGACGCGGACACCCGGTTTTTCAGACAAATGACCAAATGTATTGAATTATCAAACATATTGAAATTCTAAGAAGCTGGTAGATAGATCTACCAAAAAGCTACCTATCACAACAAATTTCATTGTAATATTCCAAATAACTTTTGAGATATTTCGAGTTTGGTGGTAAAAAAGCACTGTTTTGAAAGGCAAAATCTATCGAGGTTTTTGTAAGCAATCGTGATTTTACGAAGTACGAACATAGCCAATGAACTGAAGATATACATATCAAAAATTTGGATCTCTAGCAATAGTACAAGTATACTAATAATCGGTTTGGAAAAGGCACTTTTTCGATGCGCAGCTGCATACAGCGCCTTAATGATCCTACCAGAATAACGGCCACCACGGTTACTTGTCTGGATAATATATTCTGCAATTGTGAGGCTATGAATCAAATTATATTTAAATGTTTTAACTCGGATCACTGTGGTCAAAAAGCTTATTTTAGAGTAGATATCCAAAAACAAAAGCAAAATATCATATGTAGACCCATCACAACAAGTCGGATGGACAATTTTAGGGATAATATTATTCACAAGTTACCGGCTCTCCCTACAGACAACAGCAACAGTGACCCGAACACACTGTATAAAGATTTGTCAAATGTAATTTATGGTGTGCACAAGAATATATTTAAGTCAAAAACATTAAAGAATGCAACAGTTAAAGCAAGGTTTAGTGACTGGGCGACGATGGGCATTCATAAGAGCAGAAATAGATTATATGAGCTGTATGAAATGAAAAATCATGTTAAAGATGATTCTTTCACAGAATATGTAAGGAAGTATTCTAAAATGTTCAAGAAAGTTTGTGCTGCTGCCAAGTCTACTTATATAGGTAACAAAGTCAAGTCGGCAGACAATAAAGTAAAAGCGACCTGGAATGTAATAAACACCGAAACTGGTAAAAAGAAACCCCGTGAAGGCCGCTACAGACTAAAAATAGAGGATAAAATCTTGACTACGGACCTGGATGTCGCTGGCGCTTTTCAACATTTCTTTACTAACATAGCAACAGATACAACAAAAAAATTAAACTCTTCTGTTGCAAAGGCTAGTTTTTACCTGGGTTCAATAAAAAACAAACAATGTGACAAGGAACTTCATTTTCAATATACTGACCCCCATGAGATCATTAAAACATTCAAGTCCTTGAAAATAAAGAACTCCGAGGACCTATGGGGCATCTCTGTGAAAGTCATGCAATCCATTATTGATATTGTGGCACCGTATTTAGCAGTTGTGTTAAACGCCTATATCAGTGAGTGTGTGTTCCCCGACTTAATGAAATACAGCAAAGTTATTCCTTTATTTAAATCTGGAAGTAAAGAGGAGCTTGGAAATTTCCGACCAATTTCTATATTACCTGTCCTCAGTAAGGTGTTTGAAAAAATTATACTGAACCAATTGCTTCGACATTTTAATAAACATGAACTACTTCACACTCAGCAATTTGGTTTTACAAGAGGCCGTTCGACAACAGATGCCGCCTCTGTGCTCATCAAGCACATTTATGATGCTTGGGAACACTCACATGATGCTATAGGCGTTTTCTGCGATCTCTCCAAAGCATTTGATTGTGTGGAGCATGATACGCTGTTATACAAGCTAAAGCACTACGGACTGTCAGCTGAAGCCCTAAACCTTATAATGTCTTACTTAGGCCAAATAACTCAAAAAGTGGTCGTAAACGGGAGTGTGTCAAGTGGCACGACTGTGAAACTCGGTGTACCTCAAGGTTCAATTCTGGGACCTTTTCTCTTTCTTGTGTATATAAACGACCTGCCGTATTTTATAAGCAATAAATGTGAGATAGTTTTATTTGCTGATGACACCTCACTAATTTTCAAAGTTGATAGGAATATACGTGACTTTGACCATATTAATGTAATTTTGAAGGAAGTGCTTGAATGGTTTACGGCAAATAATTTACTTCTAAATGCCACGAAAACAAAATGTGTGAAGTTCACGTTGCCAAATGTAAGGCAGGTTGAGACAGCTATAATGTTAAACGGAGAGAAGCTGGACCTTGTCGAAAAAACGCTTTTTCTGGGACTCACCTTGGACTCTAACTTACAATGGGCCCCCCACATTTCTGCTTTGGCAAATAGACTCAGCTCTGCCGCGTATGCAGTGAGGAGAATTAGGCAATTCACAGACATGGAGACTGCTCGCCTAGTTTACTTTAGTTATTTCCACAGTATCATGTCATATGGCTTATTGATCTGGGGGAAAGCAGCTGATATAGAAACTATCTTTGTCCTTCAAAAGAGGGCGATCCGATCGATTTATAATCTTGGCTCTCGAGACTCTCTGAGAGCACGCTTTAAGGAAATAGGTATCCTCACAGTGGCTTCACAGTACATACTGGACGTGATTATGTATACACACAAAAACATAAAGTCGTTCAAGAAGCAGTCTGATGTCCATAATATAAATACACGAAACAGACATAAATTAGTTATCCCAATGTTTCGTTTGCAGAAAGTCAAAAAATCGTTTTTGGGTAACTGTATAAGGTTTTACAACAAAGTACCCAAAGATGTATGGGATCTTCCTTATAATTCATTCAAAGAATATATAAAAAATGCTCTTTTAAGGAGAGGATACTACAAGATCGAAGAATATATGGAAGACAAATATACATGGTAAATCCTTCAATCTCAAAAGCCGTCGTAACTTTTTTTTTATTTTTTATTTTTTTATTTGTTGTTTTATTTGTTATTGTGTCCTTGAGTGAGTCGCTTGCTGCTTGGGTCGCCGCTGTTACTGGCTGTCTCAATTTTTATTAATTTTTAATTTGTATGTTTTATTGTAATTTTGATCTTGACATGTTGGTTACATTCCAGTTCTGTAGCATTAGATTATTTGACCAGGGACTCTTTACATCTCCGTTAATTTATTTTATCTGACGCTCGAGACTTTACATCTCCATTTTCTGTTTAAATTCACGGGACAAAGCCCGGTCCTTTGGAAGGCGTGCGTGGGGATATAGATCCAACACGTAGAGGCCCTTTGGAGACGAAGTTTAATGTAATGTAATACACCTGCTAGAACCCATTCACTGGTACATCGGTAGATACCCGTGAACCGGTTCCAACAGGCGTTGGGACTATTGTGGGTTATATGGATAGAGAACAGGTTCTATGGTGATGAGATTTGGGTGGATTATGAAACTGGGCTATTGCAAAAAGGTCCGGACACCTGCCATAACATTGTTATACACAAAGTTATCGAGGCAGGCGGTGACTAGCCGCTCATTAGATGGGCCCCTGAAAGCGTCGTCGTACAGACGGCCAGAAGCAACACCGGGTGAGCGGCTCAGGGGTGTCGAGAGGTGGTGCTGCGCTTTCTCCGAAGTTACTCGCGGCGTTATGCCCTTTAACACTTCCACCCCTGGAGCATATAGCTCTGACGACTCCTCTCTGGACGGCCAATGAAGGCAAGCCAGAGCTGAGAGTCCTGCGGGCCCCCTTGGGGTTCCACTCCGACCGACGAAGACACGCCGGAGACATCACATCTCCATTATTATTATTATTATTATTTTTGTTTCATTTTGACATTTTATTATAGAATAAGATTATTGTGATATAATTGACCCGGAGACTCTACAGAATAAATATTTGAATTTTGAATTTGAATTTTGAATTTTGACAGTCGGATAGATTAGTGAGTTCGGTGGACAACACTGAGTACCTGCGGACGTGACTGAACGGAGGGTTCCAGCCGGGCTGCGAAGCCCCAGTCCTCGCCGGGGAGTTGCTGCGTGTCATGCATAAATACATACACATAAATACAACTTACACGATCACATACACACACGCTGGCGATAGGCGCCGCGCACGGGAGATTCTGGTGAGTAGGTAATTATAATACATAGCTAGCGTTGCGAATCGCAATCGAAAGTACGTACAGGACTTAGGCCTAACTGTATAAAACTTCAGCTGATGGGCCCCTGAGGTTTTTGGCAGTCCTGTGGCGTACAGCAGAATATAATGATATTAATAGTTTTTTTTTTTTAATATTACTTTTATTTCTAATTTCGCATTTATAATATTAGTAGGATCCTTTCATAGGTTTAGTCCAGAAACTCAAATGGAATTAGGAATAAACTTAAACGAGCGGAAAGGTAACTAGGTAGTAATTACTAAGCTTAGCTTATCATGCGTCGAGTTTAGATCCATCGCCTTAAAAATAAAGTGAAAGAAAATCTACCTTCTATTGGATTTTATTGAGTCGGTTGCATTTTTTTATGAAGAGTCCAAATTAAGAATTCGGCAAACGGTGCTCTTTGTCAATCCTTTTCTTCGAATATTGTCGCATTGTTATCTACTTCCTCGTCCAAAGGAATCACTTTATCTTATCTATCCGAGCGATTAATCAGTAATAACTTATCTTTATCAGACATTCGATCTTACTTCAAGATGGTTGTTACACTTTTGATTAAAAATTATAAAAGTGACTTTGTTGCGCACACATTAAAGTTAAATGTTACTAATTCACGTAAAACTGAGATTTGGCGTACAGAAAATAAGCATTTATTATCACAACATTGTGCGACATTGGATTGTTATGTGTACAATAACGTTAATAACGTGAAATGGACTGCAATATGTTAATTAGTGAATCAATAATTGTGGTTGCTTTGTGATTACAAAAACAATTGGATATTGTGAGTAAAATAATGTTATTATTAGCATAATTCGAAATTATAATATTAAAACTAAATAGGTATGTGCGATAAGATAAAATTTCATTTAATATGCATATAAAATAATCACGAATTTAATTTGCGTTTGCACACGCTTACTTCTTGAATACATATAAAAGTTTCACAAAGGGATTTCTTAATATAATACTATCAATAGATACTTATGTACCTAAAGTAAACTAGGCATTGTTTTACTTACTGATGCTGAGGTTATTAAGCTGGAAGTAATAAAGTTAGTAGGTACGATACTGTAATAAGTTACTGAGGCGGGTATTATGAGATTATATTAAATTATTTTATGAGGAAGTGCCAACAAGATAGTCCTTAATATAATAAACACGGAAAGTTAGCCTTTTATTACCTATGTAAATAAGGATATTCTTTTAGGTCTGAAAGTGTGATTTTGAGACAAAGAACAGACTACTTAATAGTTATTTATGTTAGAGAGTTTTAGGGTGCGTCCACGTTAACTCTGCAAGTCATATTTCTATAGAACTTTGACGGTTAGTGTGGTTTAGGGTTTTGCCAAATAAGTTGAATGCAGACTTAGCGTGGACCAACTCTATCTTCGTTTGACACGAATGTTTAGGTTGGTATTCATTCATATTTTCAAAATCACTTATTTGTTATGTGTACTTTACTGACTTTTAGAAACGAGTATTTAAAATATTCCAGGATGGTCTGAAGTAATATGAAAGATGATTCCTTATGCTAATGATGCCAACAATGAGAAAGAAATAGAAGAAGTCGACATTAATCAACTATATAATTATGAGAAAAAAACACGTAAGTATTTATATAAATAACTTTATAAAAAACATATTCACTTGACATACAGAAAGTAGAGTCGAATTGAAAAGGTACTTTTAGCAGTTAAGTTATTAGTTATTATGATTCATTTGAATATATTTATATGTCATGAGGCTTCAAAAAACTTTCGCGGCCCCAACCAAAATAGACGAACATCAGTAGCTTATAGTTTTGATATATGATTATGGTTGTTTACAAATAAACCTATACAAATATCGTTTAAATATGTTTTTATTTTCAGACTACGACTGGTACGACCAGATTCTCCTAAACCGACCACTGAAGGTGGTAATTGTTGCGTTGCTGGTAGCTGTCGCAGCACCTGTACTGATCTACAACTTTGTTTTCTTCTCAAGTATAGAACAGCCTCCCACCGACGGGTATTCACATGGTTCTTGCGTCGTGCCGAGAGATTCCCGCTTGCCTTGCGGTCTGGGCAATGTATCTCAACAAGAATGCCACCAACAATGCTGCTACGATTTAAACAGCCATGTATGCTTCCACAGATATCCTTCAAGATTCTCTTATATAATGGACCGTGAATGGTCTGAAGATGTAATCCTACAACCCAGAATTTCAACCGTACCATTTTCTTCTCAAGACAGCATTCCAACTCTAAGGCTTTTAGTGGATGAATTGTCGCCTTCGCATGTGTCTTTACAGTTTTACAATGCACAAGAAGCGTCACATGAGGGCAGAAGAATCGAACATAAGAACTATACTTACGACGTGGCTTCACCAGAAACGACTGTTACTGTAAACGCGGCTCAAGGTTTATTATTTAGCACCATAAGAGGTCCTTTGATTGCTTCACGTGATATTTGGGAAATTGCTTTCAAGCTAACAAACGAAACAGTGTACGGTCTTGGAGAGATTCCTCTATCCGCAGGGACAGTAAAGGTCATTTACCGACATAAAGGCGACTTCAGTACTATTCCTTTAATATTTGCTAAAGTGAATGACTCTTATCATGGGCTTTTGATTGAATCTGAATCCCCCACTGAAATATTTGTTCATGAAGAAAATCAGATTGTGCTGCGTAGTATTACGAATGCTGGGTTAAAGTTGCACGTTTTTGTTGGACCAAAGCCGAGTGACGTCATGGCGGATGCGATCAAGATTATCGGAGTTAATGAACAGTTGGAGTATTGGATGTTGGGAGCTCATATTTGCAGGTAAAATTGTTGTCTTCTCGTTATATGAAACTTATTTAGTTAACTCCGTTTCTTTAAGGAAATAACTTAAATATATTTTCGCTTTATGACTTTATGGCATACTTACAAACTTTAATCGTTACGTTATGAATTGGTTTAAAAATAATGCGGATTTCGATGGTCATCAATTACAGATAAAAATCAGTAATGAGTCATGGCATAGGTATTCGCTTTATGTCGACTAAAAGATAAGTTAAAATTATTCATTGTGAAATCTTGAACGTCACTTAACGACAGGTTTCCCTTCGCAACTGATAAAGTGACAAAAGTTTTTCCATGTCAACATTCAATTTCCTGTAGACTGTGGAAAAGGGTTTTTCACTATTATACCTGTTGCTCCCATTATAATTCCCTCAATTATAACCATAATCAACTACTCATTTATTTTTAGTGACTCTTCAAAGACTGCAGAAGAGGCTATGACGGACTTGAGTGACTTTCTTAATACAGCGTCTAGCGAAAACTTTCCATTTGACAGTCACTGCGGTGTGGCACCGATAGTTTTCGACTCCGCTTGTGAGCAAGATATCAAGATTATTGATGAGGCAGCTGTAATTGTTAAAACTGCCGGGAAACGATATGTACCCCAAGTATCCCCTTTTGTAAGTACAAACGTGTAGCAAGAATAAAGTACGCTAAACTTTCTTGGCATCCTTGCCATCTTTCAGAAATTGGAGCGAAGGGTACGTCGTTTTTCTTGAAACTTCTGCCTTGGAATAAATTTATACATAGCTACGTGAAATTGGATTGGTTTGGTAGATTATTTGACAAAGCCGAGAGCCAAATAGTATATAAAATATAGATAATAGTAGATAAAAGTAAAAAACATTGCATTTGACTAAGGCGGAAAAAACTAAACACATTCACTGCCAAGAACTAGGTTAGCGGGCGCTTACGCCGTAGGCGCTTTGCGCTTCATAGCGGGGACACCACGAGATTTTGCTGATTTGAATGAGGCAAGTTAAGCCAATAAATTTGTGCACCAGTAGCCATCAGCTACTTATTATTAAATGTCGTGTTTAGATAATGATAATCTAGCCTCAGACTAGTATTTGATTGTTCCTAATCTGTGGATTTATACACTTCGGGGAACTCCCTCAATCCAAACACTTCAAGTTTAGACCGTTTAATCCTATTGATAAATTATATAAATTTCTGAGTCTAAATCTATGCCAGATACAATGACGTACCTTCAAAATTATTAGGCTGTTAAATTAATTAATAAGATAAAAATGCGATTATAATTGATTAAATAAAACGATTTAAATGGACTTTATGGCGTCCATTATGTATTTTATATACAACGCGACGTTTCGAGCCCTTTCCAGCGCCCGCGGTCAAGCAGGTATTAGAATGTCACCAAAATATGAAGGAGAATGCCCAAATAATACCTGGAATGTACAGGTAATTCAAATATTTCGAAAAAAAGTAGTAATTGAAAATGACTAAACAGATTAAATACAGGATGGGCCATAAATTTTTGCAAATGGCAACACTGAATATCTTGTATAATAATAAATTATATAGTTTTTGAGTGGAGGAAAATTTTACATTACTTTAAGCAGTTTTATTTGCAATAAAGCAGTTTACTGATCAACAACGAGCTTTTTGTGTTTGTCGAGCAGTTTTATAAAATCAACAATTTGTAGGTATGTAACCGTTCGCCGCCTATTTATTCAGGCCCGGATCTCACTCCCGCCGATTTTTTTGTGCGGGGAAATTTTTAAATAGTCGAGTTCAGAGAGACAATATCCAAACTCAAGCAAACCATCCGCGATGAGATAGCCGAGATCCCTCGCAGCATGTGTCAGCGAGTTTCCCAAAATCTGCGTAGTCGTTTGCAGGAGCGCCAGCGACGAGATGGGGGTCAACTCAAAGATATTATTTTCTAAAAATAAATTGCATTAGATGTTAGTCACAAAAATTAAATGATCAGGAAATTAACTTTCATGGTTTTATTTTGATCAAAGTTTCAAAAGTGCAAGAATTTTTGGCCCAACCTGTAGAAGTCTGCTAAACTCCAGAGTAATAAAAATGTATTAATTAGTAAGTAGATTACTAAAGTAACGAACATCTCACATGTGTTTACATAGACGGTGTAGTGTCATGTATGAAGTTCTAAAGTCACATTAGAACATTTAACATTCACATATATCTTAGCGACATCTATTGTAGTTTTTATGTCAACATAACATAACCTCTTTCATTGTACTACCCTCCCGTTTACTGTGGACTGGCAAGTCGACCAAGTCCTAATACGTTAGGACAACTCAACATACTAAACGTTACGTCTCATTTGAAACGTTACGTGATCAAAAAAAAATTAAGAAAAATCTTAATATTAGGAAAATCCCCAGTTTTTGAATCATTTGTGAAAGAGTTTTCGAACTCTCCATTTTTCTAGCATATTTCAATGTGTGATTGGGTCTTGTGCACATCTGGCATTTCCTTGTATGGCCGGTGGGCATTCCACTTTTCTCTGATAAGTTACTTTGAGCAAACAACCCATGTACAAAAGTTTGTAAAGTTAGATTTCTAGCACAGTGTACTCGTACCTTCTTATATTACATGTTGCGTGAGTCATTGAGTATGCTACGCATAGTGTATGAATTGACCCACTTTCATTGCTCTCGAGTGTATTATTATTACTGGAATCATAAAGAAGACAATACCTCGGTTCCGTAATGCATAAGCACATTACGAAAATCTCACGCCTTACCCTTGTTTCCCCTATTGTCGGTCTGTGAATGAAACTGACGGTCGGTTATTTCATTATGAATGTAACATTTCGAACACACGTTAAGACAACTCAGCTGTCATTTTCCCATACAAAAAGTGTTATTTAGATATACCTGACGCACGTACAATGTGTTACGTGATAGACTGGCAGGAATATATCTAATTGGCACCTTGTTCAATATTCCATGCGATATTGTATATTTTTGCGATTGCGATATGAGCTACGCTGACGATATGGTGCTGCTGAGCCCCTCCATTAAGGGCCTAAGAAAGCTGGTATCAGTTTGTGAGAGTTATGTAAACTCGCACGGGCTGATATACAACGTGGCCAAGACCGAACTCATGGTTTTTAAGTCAGGAAGGGGTCCGGATAATGTACCGGAGGTAAGGCTGAATGGCGAAACAGTTCGTGTTGTGCGGCAGTTCAAATATCTGGGCCATATATTGAACGAGGACTTAACGGATGACATGGACATGGAGCGCGAAAGAAGGGCGCTGGCAGTACGAGGGAACATGATTGCCCGAAGGTTTGCCGGGTGTAGCAGGCAGGTCAAGTGTACGTTATTCAACGCATACTGTCTTTCCTTCTACACCTGTCAACTGTGGGTAAGGCACAGCAGGAAAGCGTACAGCTCCATCAGGGTTCAGTATAATAATATATTTCGGATTCTGATGGGGCTGCCGCGTTCGTGCAGTGCCTCCTACATGTTCGCAGAAGCCGGAATACCCGACTTCTTCGCCGTGGTCCGCGCCCGCATCGCCTCCTTCTGGGAGGGAATACGACGCTCACGGAACACTATCGTGGAAAACGCATATCGCGATATGAATACCTCTATCTTTAGGTACTGGCTTTCTGTTCACCAGAACAAGAATAAAAAATAGTAGGTATTTTTGCAATTTTAATTTTATTATTTTATCTTAAGCTTTTATTTTTACAATCTTTGTTTGTAATGTATATGTGAATGTGATCTTGATATGGGTGGTCAATGCCTGAAAATAAAACTTTATTTATTCTATTATTTATTTTATTTTATTGTGCACGGTTGAAGTACATACTTACTTATTTATCAGCGAATTGACAAACTGGGAATTTATCGATATGGGGTATAGATAAATTGAAATTAAATGAGTACCTATATATGAGTATACCTATATTATGAATATTCATACATATATAATTTATATTATTTACATCATTGTGTGTTATTATCACATTATAGGAAGAGCGAAATTATATACGAGTTTACGTTGCTCTGAAAGAGATTACAATTTTATTATTCACAATATTACAAATATAACACATTATGTTAAAAATACTAACTAAACACTGCTTACCTGAATGATAAACCAAATTCAAGGTTAATACTTCGCTTACTCCTTAACCTGATATAACAATTTAATTATCTCGCATGACATAACAGTTTTCACAAATCTTGTCAATTCAAAGTCAACTGACAGCCCTCCGAACAACTATCATGGACAGGCTCTATGGTTTATTGCTCCTCATTTAGTGTCTCTATAGACACTAAATGAGGAGCAATAAACCTCATTATACATTAGTACATTACTTACCTAGGGTGGTTAAACAAAGAATGTCTCAGATCGCAGGTATTTGACGCCCGAGCCGAAGGCAAGGGCGATAAATATGCGCTCTGAGGCTTTCTTTGTTACCGCCCGTGGTGAGTACAAAATTTTACGTCTCTATCTGGCCAGGAAGTGGGGTTTTCCGCACGCATAGCGTGCGGTAATTCCTACTTTATGGCCAGGTATGACGTAAATATTATTATGACATTCTTCATACATGTCATTAAATCTGAAAAAATATCTTATTATAAAAAAAACAGTGATATGCCATTTAATATTATACAATTCACCTGGCCATAAAAAGGATTTAAGTATTTCGAGGTCTCAACTGTTTCCTCCTCAAAAATTATAACCTATTAAAAAAAACATTTAAATCACAATGAAAAGTTTGTCTGCATTGCTTGTTTAAATTTGATTAATATTTAGTTTACTTATTGAAAGTCATCTTTAAAATCCAAAAAGCAACTCATTTCACTACCCGTTGACTACGTTTACCCGTACACTACAGATGTTTACTAAAGTAAAAATAAAACTGAACACGTAGACGCAGCCAGGCTATTAATTGTTCTGAAGATTGGTTTATACTGGTTTATATGGGTTGAATATCGGAGCAAATGAGTCGCGAGCCGGATCTAAAATGTATAATGTACCAAGTGAACTTAGGATTAGTTTCACCAAACCGACTGTAATTGTAACCGGTGTTCGTTAAAATCGAAATGTATGGAAAGTTTGACAAGTTTCTATGCAATGCAATATTTAACATTGATCGGTCTGTAATCGCAAGTTGGTGCAACTCACCCTTACTAAAAATCCTATTAAGTTAATTTTATTCCTATGAAAAAACCGGCCAAGTGCGAGTCGGACTCGCGCACGAAGGGTTCCGTACCATTATCTATAAAAATATTTATTTTATTCTGTTTTTTGTATTTGTTGTTATTAGACAGACGAACAGCGGAGTCTTAGTTATAGGGTCCCGTTTCACTCTTTGAGTACGGAACCCTAAAAAGAAATGTCATCAGCAGTATTAAATAAATAGCTTCTGCTCGCGACTTCGTCCGCGTAGAACTCGTTTATACGTAGCTCGATACAAACTTTCACCCTCCATTTCCCTTTTAGGGATTGATTTCCGGGATAAAAACTATCCCATGTACTTCCCCGAGACAATTTCATTTAAACGGGTGCAGCGGTTGTATAGTAGCTCCATACAAAAATTCACCTCCTCACAATGGGATTCATCCAAATATTCATCTCCCATTTCACCCCCTTAGGGGATGATTTTCGGGACAACTCATCTATATACCAAATTTCATCTTAATGGGTTCCATCCATCCAAGTTTCAATTCCCTATTTCACCCGTAGGGTGATAGATTTCTGGGATAAAATCTATCTAATGTCCTTTTCCGGGACCTATCCCAGGGAATCAAATTGTCTCTTTACCAAATTTCATCTAAATCGGTGCAGCCGTTCTAGTAGCTCCATACAAATGTTCACCCCCAATTTCCCCCCCTTAAATGCTGATAATGGGATTAAAAGTACCTATTCTATGTCTTTCCCCGGGACTCCAACTATCTCTACTCGTATACCAAATTTCATCTAAATGGGTTCCATCAAAATTTTCGGCCCCTATTTCATCCCCTTTGGATATGGTTACCGGAATAAAAACGATCCTTTGTCCTTTCCCAGGGCTCAAACTATCTCTTTACCAAATTTCATCTAAATAGGTTACATCCAAATTTTCATCCCATTACGGGATAATTTTCGGGATACCACTAACCTATGTCCTTCCTTGGGACTCCGACTATCGCTATACCGTAAATGTGTTCCATCCAAATTTTCACCCCTTATTTCTTCCCCTTAGGGAATTTATTTAGGGATAAAAGCCGTCCGCTGTCCTTTCCCGCGGCTCAAACTATCTCTATACATATACCAAATTTAATCTAAATGGGAGCTATATGCGGCTGTCAAGCGGCGGTCATGGGTTCGAATCCCGGCTCGTACCAATGAGTTTTTCGGAACTTATGTACGGAATTACCGTTAGCTTTTCGGTGAAGGAAAACATCGTGAGGAAACCGGTCTAATTCCAATAAGGTCTAGTTTTCCCTCCGGGTTGGAAGGTCAGATGGTAGTCGCTTTCGTAAAACTAGTGCCTATGCCAAATCTTGGGATTTGGTGTCAAAGCGGACCCCGGGCTCCTTTAGGGGCACAACCGGGAATAATAACGCTAGGAGGATGATGATGAATCTAAATGGGTTCCATCAAAATTTTGACCCCTAATTTCACCCCCTCAGGAGATGATTTTTGGGATAAAAACTATGCATTTTCCTTCCCTGGGAACTATCTCTATACCAAATTTCATCTACATGTGTTTTATCAAAATTTTCACCCCCTATTTCATCCCCTTAGGGAATGATTTTCGGGATTTAAACTATCCGTCGTATTTTTCCGGAGTCGAACTATCTTTGTACCAAATTTCATCTAAACTGGTCCCATCCAAAATGTCACCCCCCATGCACCCCCTTAGAGGGTGATTTCCAGAATAAAAACTATTCTATGTCCTTTTCCAGGACTCAAATTTATCTCTATACCAAATTGTATTCAAATGGGTTCCATCCAAATTTTCACCCCTAATTTCACCCCCTTAGGGGATGATTAACGGGATAAAAACTATCCTACGTCCTTTCCTAGGACCTAAACTATCTCGAAACCAAATTTCATCAAAATGGGTTACATCCTAAATTTCACCTCCCATATCACCCCCATAGGGGATGATTTCCGGGATCAAATCTATGCTATGTCCTTCCTTCCTCGAATCTAAAACTATTTAGATACCAAATTCATCCAAATCGTTGCAGCGGTTTAAGTAAGGTCAATGAGGGCAAAACCGTCGTATTTTTGTATAAGTTTAATTTGGTTAGCCATGACGGTTTCCACGCGACACTGCGCAAGCGCTGCGCCGCGACGCTCCGCAGGGTGCGCGCCAGCCGCCACAGTCTCCTGAACGTGGTGGCCGACAGATGGGACGGTAGCCTACTGAGGCACACTGGTCCTCCCTACATTTAAGTTTAAGCCCTAACATAGTTATGTAAGTCTTTTAGTACATACTAAGAACCTATGGATCCTTTTTAAGTTGTCCAAAATAAATGCATTTTATTTTTTATTTATTTTATTTTTTATATTATTATATACTTTTTAATAAACTTGATACTTAATGTTAGGCATTTATTTAACTTTTTGAGGATATTTGTGTTACATAGAATAATAGTGTGTACAAACTTATTCAAATATCTTCAGGTTATTCAAATATTATGTTTTTTTTGAAAACATGTCGGTAGACGGATTTTTCCTACGGTTTGGGGAATTTCCGTCTAGCAGTTACTTTTCGTGTACCAGGACGTATTACAAATCTGTACGTCAAGTAAGCGAACGTAATTGTACTTTTGATCGAAATTAAATTAAACCTTAGCAAATTCTATTTTAGGTTTATTTTTTATTTTATAGCTAAATATATTTTTTGGGGCATATTTTGAGAATTAGAAGTAATAAACCTTTTATTGAAGTTTAAAACAACGATGTGTAAATACATGGTGCAATTTTGCCTTTACAAATCGAATCAGCTTAAAATTCCAGAATAAAAATACAGAATGTTGATACTTAAATCGCGATCACCTCTGCAATTTTAAGAAATATAATCGACACATAGTTTCGTACTGTATAGGTAAATTTAAAAAAAGGTTGGCAATATATGAAATGGGGATATTCCGGCATGTGACGGTTTTGACCGATTCATACTGGAGGGATTTTCCCCACTTGAGAGTTGAGGAATTATATTTTTTTAACAACCTGTAGTTAAACTACAAATAAGCCTGCTTAGCGAACAATATAATAAACATACTTACTAAACCGCAATCCGCATTTTATGATCGCAATTTCAAGAAAGGTGCAACGCTCCGCGTGTTGACTGCGGAGGTCAACGAAACTTTCAAGGCCATTTTATTGCATGTGCTGCCTACATAGCGCCATCTGTTTTTGACTGTTGGTAGCAAATACAGTCGCTGCTTTATCGATCGAGTCGGCTAGTGCGTATTGTGGTTAGAATTGCCGTAAAAGCCGTTGTACGCCGCAGACGGAATTGGCCGCACTGACCTTAGATCCATACAAATTTCCACCCCCAATTTCATCCCCTTCGAGGATGATTTCTGGGATAAAAACTATCCTCTGTCCTTTCTTAGGACTCAAACTATCTCTATACTAAATTTCATCTAAATCAGTTTAGCCGTTTTTACGTGATGCGCGGTCACTCATACAGACAAACAGATAAATAGACAAAAATCTAAAAACTGTTGGGACGTGTTCTGTTGTCGTTTCTAAGTATCCCTAGCCAATTTTTTTTGAATCCATTCCATGTACAGACTTTTGACCCTCTTCAGCTTTAGTATATGAATAGATAGATAGATGTTTATACCGCATACGAGTTTATTAATTTTCCTCTCATTACAGATACGATATCATGAAGAAAATGAAACATCAGATGAAATAGAAGTAACCAGAATAGACAATGCCTGTCTAGATATTATATCAGAGCACAAACAGAATATACTCCACAGCCCATATCAACAAAATTATAGCTCTAATTTGTATGTAGGATTAGTTGGAGAAGATACTTTTGTTTATCCAATGTTTGAAAATGCTTCAGTCGAATTCTTGAAAAGATTGTGGGCGTACGAAGTTGAAGCAGACGGAATTATTCTAGAAAACAATTGGCCGCTTGACGAGTCCTTGATGAACAATGAAACTTCGTTGTTTTTGCCGTACTTTAGCAAGGTGAAGTAATATTTATTTAAAATGATAAATATACAAGGATACTAGCATTCGGGCCTTAGACTTAATCATAACAATAGTTCTGTTAGTTTTAACTTAGATTATAAGTTTATATCGGTATTTTAAGCCCATGAAAACTTTGTAGGATGATGTAATTGACTACAACTACAATATACAATTACATCGTTAATAGGTACGAGCATTTACTCAATAACATTTGTATGGTTTGTTAACATTGTCAACCGATACAGTCCCCCTTAAATTAAATAAACACTTCTTGCTCTGGGTTTTAGAGCAAAAATAAAACCAAGGTATGCAGGTAATTTTCTTCGTCTTTTACCACCAGATTAATAGCGCGTGCCCTTAAGTACACCGACAAATAAGTTATTTGATTTTAATGAAGCTAAATCCGCTTTCTTAAACGCTTTTCTCCACTTTGCACGATTCATAATGAGAATTTTTGAGTATAAAATATACTTCAATGTTACAATTTCAGGACTTCGAGAAAGCGTTCGAAAATACACCTAAATGGAATGCAACACTTTTTAATGGTACAACCAAGTACTTAAACAAACATAACAAATATGGGAACCATTTTGTGGCCGCTTTCAAAAATGTATTATATCCTGAGATTCCTATTTGGTCGAGCAGCCAATGGATGAACGGGAAGGTGAACATAAACAAACAATGCGTTCACGCGTCATGGACAAATCTGAGGAAGGAACTCACGGAAGCATCGCTAGGTGGAATATCTGGCCATTGGTTATGGTCAGTGCCAGTATGCGGCGATACGGGCACCTTTGATCATGAAACCCAAACTGGCCTATGCGTCAAGTGGTACATGGCTGCAACATACATGCCACTTATAAAAATCCATTCGTCTTCCGTCCCTACTCACCCATTAGCCTTTACTGGGACCAATAAAAACCTAATGCTTGGAGCATTAAACAGACGATTGAGCTTGCTGCCGTATTTCTTCACTACATTGCAATCGGGACCTCTTTTGAGGCCAATGTTTTACCAGTTTCCATCTTCTGAGTACTTAAAAGATTTGAATACTCAGTACAGCGTTGGTGATGCCCTGGTTATTGTACCGAATCTATTACCGAGTCAGACTCACGTGCACTTTTGGTTGCCACCGGGGGTGTGGTACGAGCTATGGGGAGGTTTAAAGATAGAAGGTGACCAGGGGGATGTTGTCACATTGACTACCACAGAGGCGGATTTCTTAACTCTCATTCATGGAGGAACTGTGCTTGTGATGCAAAAGGTAAGTTTGGAAAAGTACATTCAGTTTATCTGAAGCGGTGAAGCATTGTTTTACAAGATTTTATTTAACTTGCACTGTTCGTATGGAATAAAAAAAAAATATTGCAGCCGTCTGTTGGATACATATTTAATCAATTAAACAGCACAATATAAATACATAAAATACAAACATAATATTAAAATAACAAAACGAACAAAGAATGAAAGTAACCATAAAAAGAAAACACCATCTAAAAGGTCCGCCTGTGGCATGGTTCCCAATACGCTGGCCACGTTACTCTTTGTATGGCCAGATCAATTCTCTGCGCACCGTCTCTTTGTAGATGCGATTAGATTGCGTAAACTTGCACAGCTTTATTCAACACAACGAGCTCATTATTATTTATATAAACCTGAGCATAAAATATTCGAATAATTCCATTCTGCCTGGAAGATAACGATGTGAATAACTCTAGTCGGAAAAATCTGGTGATCCATAAATAATAATCGTTTTATGTAATGTTTACGCTCGTAAATATTCTCATTACGAACATTTTTATCTTCTATACATATAATAAAGCTGAAGAGGGTCGAAAGTCTGTACATGGAAGATATTCGATAAAAAATAGGCTAGGGATACTTAAAATCGATAACAGAACACGTTCCAACAGCTTTTAGAATTTTTGTTTGTTTGTCTATTTATCTGTTTATCTGTTTGTCTGTTTATGTGACCGCGCATCATGTGAAAACGGCTTAACCGATTGAGATGAAATTTAGTAAAGAGATAGTTTGAGTCCTGGGGAAGGACTTAAGGTAGTTTTTATCCTGGAAATCAACCCCTAAGGGGTTGAAATGGGGGGGTGGACATTTTTATGGAGCGACTTAAGCCGCTGCACCGATTTAGATGAAATTTAGTATATAATTAGTTTGAGTCCCGGGGAAGGGCAACGGATAGTTTTAATCCCGAAAATCATCCCCTCAGGGATGAAATAGGGGGTGAAAATTTGGATAAAACCCATTTTGATGAAATTTGGTAAAGAGATAGAAGGAGTCCTGGGGAAGGACAATGCATAGTTTTTATCCCGAAATTTTTTTTCCTGAGGTGGTGAAATGAGGTTGAAGATTTCGATAGAGCCCATTTAGATGAAATTTGGTATAGAGAGAGGTTTCAGTGCAAGGAAAGAACATATAATAATTTTTATTCCGTAACACATGAAAGGAGGAAATCATACCCTAAGGGGGAGAGAAATGGTGGATGAAAATTAGGTTTGAACCCATTCACAGTATAGCGATAGTTAAGGAAGGACATAGGATAGTTTTATCCCGAATATCATCCCCTAAGGGGGTGTAATTGGGGGTGGAAATTTGTTTGTGACACATTTTGATAAAATTTGGTTGAAAGATAGTTTGAGTCCTGGAAAAGGACATATGATAGTTTATATTCCGCAAATCATCCCCTAAGGGGGTGAAATGGGGGTGAAAATTTAGATGTAGCCCATTTAGATGAAATTTGGTGGAGAATGACAACGGATAGTTTTTATCCCGAAAATTTTCCTCTAAGGATGTGAAATAGGGGGTAAAAAATTGAATGGAACCCATTTACGGTAAAGCGGTAGTTGGGAGTCCTGGGGAATAGGAACATTACATAGCCAAATATATGTATGTGACGTTCCAAGGGTAAAGGTACCTTATGGCGGTAGTTTCGAAGATGTTTTCTAAAACGGGGTAAAAAAGACGTTTTATTATGGCTATTTTGAAAACTATTAGATGTAACATTTTGTTGACGTATCTTTATTTTGAATACAAAACATTTAAATGACAAGTCAGTTAATTTTTTATTTTTTTATTTATTTATATTTTCAAATTACATCTAACAAAACATTTATATTCTCGCCAAACTGTTACGTTTGATGGCGAGACGCGCTCAGTTTTTATACAACTTAACCTATTAAACTCATCTTATATAAAACAAAGTCTCATGCTTAAAGTAATGAAAAAGAAATATACCTATTTCTGCAAGTATACATATATATACATACCACGTACACATCCATATGTGATAAGTCGAGAGTGTGTTCTCGTCTCATCACACATGGACGCGAATATATGTACATATATGCATACACACTACACTACACACACACACACTTAATTATGACAAGTCGAGAAGACAATTCTTTAGTCTAGTTTTTATCCTAGATTTACTTAGTTTAGGACTTTGTTTGACTTTTTTTTTTTTTAGCTAATCTTGTTGAATATTCTTGGGACTAAGTATTTTGAACATCTTTCGCCATAATAGTTTTTCATTCTCGGCTGTACTAACTTTTTGTCGCTTACACTCCTAGTATTATATTTACTATTAATTAACACTTTGTTCAATGCTCTAAACCTAAGAGGTATGTGACTTTCTTATCTACGGGTAAAATTTTACATAAGGGAAATAGTTTATTATAATCTTTTTCACAATCTTTCTTCACCTTTTTAGTAACTAAGAACTTAATCAGCCTTGTTTGTAATTTTCTTACATCTCTAATATATGTTATGAATGTTCGCCCGTATACAACTAGACCATAACTAATAAGTGAGTCGGCAAGAGCGTAATAGACAACCATTAGTGTTTTTTTATTCAATGTTCTATTTAATTGGTAAAATTTGCCCAGCACAGATCTTAGCCTATTACAAACATCGTTAATATGCGGTTTCCAGTTAAAGTGCCTGTCAATTGTTAACCCTAAGTATTTGAATGTTTCCACATATTTCACTTTAGCACAGCTACAATTATTTTTATCTATATGCAGGCAATCGTATGTATGTCCTATTATATCCAAATTTTCTTTGTTCACTTTTTTGGCGACCTGGTTATACGGCGAGTGAATATGTACGCATTTGGTTTTTTCAAAATTTAAGATGATTCCGTTATCATGTGCCCACTTAGTGATACTTTCGAAGTCTTCTTGTATGCACTTTTGCACCTCCGTTATATCTTTAGCGGCATAAAGTAGACACATTATTAGTATTAAAGTAGGCACAAAGTAGATTTAGTCCTACGGTTTAGAAGAAAAGGTCCTTACGGCCGTGTGATATGAAAATATGCAAAATAATACTGAAAAAAGGGTGAGGCGGGTCATAGAAACCAAGTTTGCGGCCGAGTCTATTTTGTAAAAAAAGGCGTTCGGAGTAAGCTTATCTATAAAATCATGCAACTCAGCCATAATGACCCTTTCCTTCATACAATCCATACTAATGTTACAAATGCGAAAGTAACTCTGTCTGTCTGTTACCTTTTCATGCTTAAACCGCTGAACCGATTGAGATAAAATTTGGTATAGAGATACTTTGAATTCCGGGGCCTTCCCAAAGAGTCCTTACTAAAGATAGTTTTTATCTGGAAATTCATCACCTAAGGGGGTGAAAAGCGGGGAGAAAGTTACGATATAAACGAGTTCCGCGCGGATGAAGTCGCGGGCAAAAGCTAGTATTTTAATAAAAGTTAGCGAATGTTAATTTGAACCACTTATTGTACATGTGCAGTTTATATTAAGTCAACCATATATAGGTACTGGCCTACAAAAGAAGGATAAAAGTTTTAGTTTCGTTTATGAGTGTTATACTTTCTTTTACAGGCCAGTGTATTTTAATTAAATGAAATGATGAGATCTACATACATAGTTAAGGCAAAAGCGTTTGTATTAAGTTGAAATTTGAAATTAGTTTTAGACGTGGTTAATTAAGTTTTTTCACAGAGTTACGTTTGTAACTACACTCAAATCTAGCCTTTGCCACGTCACTTTTTAGGTCACGTTCCAAGGATTAGATTAGCTGTATCTTTATATGGGTATACATATAATCTTCAAATGGTTAGTTTATTTAACACGAACATATCGACATAAAAAAAACTTATCCACCAGTCTCCAAATTAGGCTAAGTTTTATCTAGGAAGTCTTCGATGCTTAAATATTAACGTAAAAAAAGTAACGAAATACGAACGTACCTACTAATTCTTGTCTTGACGTGAAGAGAGTTTCAATCATTGACATAATATACGCTACGGAAGGAGTAAAAACCGGATATTTGAACACTGCCTTAACGCCTTTCAATCAATCAACTGAGGTCATTAAGTAACGTTTGCTTATTTTGCAAGTAAGCGTTAGCACATTCATTCGAGTATACAGGGTGGAAAGTTAAAACGGGGCAGTAAGGGCAGGTACTAGAGTCCCTTGCCGCCACGCAAAAATGGCATTAGGATTTCATTCCTAACTTTTTAAGTGATGACAATCTACATTAACAGATTTTTGAAAAAAGTACAGTCAGCGAGAAAATCATAAATTTGACGATTTTTTTTAATGCCATTCGATCCCATTCCTATTAAGGATCAAAATACTCTTTGAGATCGACTAAGG
The DNA here is from genome assembly GCA_963854355.1 of Epinotia brunnichana. Classification (NCBI taxonomy): domain Eukaryota; kingdom Metazoa; phylum Arthropoda; class Insecta; order Lepidoptera; family Tortricidae; genus Epinotia; species Epinotia brunnichana. Next base: position 11,879,676 of record OY977951.1, read on the forward strand.
ACTCCTTTAGTAAGACGATCATCAAATTGTATGGAGACGGAGATAACTTCATTTAGATTAGAAATGAGAGAATTCATTCCTTGGTCAAAAAAATACTTGTTTTATTCAATGACGGCCAGCTTTATTCTGTAAAAATATTGTAAAAAGAATACTAATATAGGAACTCCACAATTGGTTGTTAAGGTAAACACCGAAAGTTCCTTATATATTATTTATTTACCATAGCGTCTACATTCGCCTATGGGTAAGGGACTACTGGCGAGCCCGCCTGCCTCACTAACATATATCGATAATATACATGTTAGGTATGCATAAATGTGTCGCTACAGTAGCCCCCCCCCTTACAAAAGCTATTTTTTGAAATACACCAAAAATAATAAATCACAAAAACATATTAACGCTAAATACATAGGAGGGCACATAAACACTGTCACTTGTTATGCGTATCCGGCCGCGGCCGCGTGCACTGGCTGCGACTGCGTAGCAAACCCACGCGCCACGGCACTTGGCTGCGCTGCCGCTTGGTGCCTAATCCACCCTTTGAGCCTTCTATTGCAGATCCTAGCTATCTCTGACAATACTCTGTCTTCCGCCGCTGGTTGGTGGCCCGACGCCACTTCTGCTATGCTGACCGAAGACTCTGTAGCCTCTGCAATTCTGTCCGCTAGGTTAGCCAACTTTTTAAGGTCTGTTATTTCACTTCCTGCTACTACGGCCTTTACCGCCTGGGGCATCAAACCAACCCATAGCATGCGGATAGTCGAATCCGGGAATTTTCCTCCGCCAAGGTCTAACATTTGCCTCATGAGCTGAGAGGGCTTTCGATCTCCGAGCTCCATCTCATGCAGCAGCCTTCTGTGCCTTTTTTCTTCGGTTTCTTGAAATACTGCCAATAATCGCTCTTTTAAGGCGTCGTATTTACCCGTGTCCGGTGGTGCCAGTAAGATGTCACTAGCTGCCTGGATTGTAGACCTCCCCAGCTTGGTAACTACTATGTTAAATCTTTGTACGTCTCCCAGATGTTGCGGCTCTAGGATAGCCTCCAATTGCGCATACCAAAGTTTGGGCTGATCAGCCCAGAAATCCGGAATTCTGGTTGACAGCGACACCGCTGCCAGTTCTCCTATATTGCTTGCGGAATCACACCTTGCCGGTTGCCTTGTAGGCTGTGCCGTGGACTGCGCCGGGGGTTGTGGAGGTGGTGGGTACTGGGGCCCCGGAGGCGCTTGTCCATTTGTCATTTCTCAGCGTAATGATGACGCTGTATGCCTATAAGCTCTTCCTGTGTGGTACCCCAAAGGAAGGAGTAGTCCCGTTTCACCAAAAAAAAATAATGTTCACTTGTTAAACTATTCACTCGCAATGTTCACTAATAATGTTCACAGGGGTCACCAGATATAGGAACTCCACAATTGGTTGTTAAGGTAAACACCGAAAGTTCCTTATATATTATTTATTTACCATAGCGTCTACATTCGCCTATGGGTAAGGGACTACTGGCGAGCCCGCCTGCCTCACTAACATATATCGATAATATACATGTTAGGTATGCATAAATGTGTCGCTACACTAACATCCGTATTCAGAAATTTTGTTCGAAATTTAAAATTTACTAAGGTAAGGGTTTTACAGCTCCTGTCCTCTCGTGGGTACTGTCCACACAGTAACGTTTATGAATACGGGTGTAAATACGTTAGTTTTTTTTTTAACATAGGAAATAATTCTCTCATTTCTAATCTAAAAGAAGTTATCTCCGTCTCCATACACTTTGATGATCGTCTAACTAAAGGACTACTTGCACTTTGGGATTCCCATACTAATTGTATGGCAACAGTTTTCTTTGATTTCTGGGCGTTCTAGTTGTCAAAACTTAGTCGGTCCCAAAGAGTATTTTGATCCTTAATAGGAATGGGATTGAAAAGCATTAAAAAATTTTTTCGTCAAAATTGATGATTTTCTCGCTGACTGTACTTTTTTTCAAAAACCTTTGAATGTAGATTGTCATCACTTAAAAAGTTAGGAATGAAATCCTAGTGCCAATTTTGCGTAGCGGCAAGGGATCTAGTAGCTGCCCTTACTTCCCCGTTTTAACTTTCCATCCTGTATACAACGTGTTACAAAACAACCCGTAAAAATGTTCTAATTCATTTTTTTATAGATATAGCGGTAAGTCATACTGCGATACTACGGTTTTAAAAATTTGTAAATTGACTCTTTATAAGGGACCGTTAAGCCCCCTCTCCACTTAACGGGTATTTTTGTAACACCCTCTATAACATGTTAGCATTTAAGTATAAAATAGGATTAAAATGGTTGTTACCTCTATAAAACCAATAAGTATAAGTAAATATTGAGCATAAAAGAGACTCTTACCTGCAGGCAAACATGTATTAGAATACATTTTTTTTATATCTTTGGTTAATAAATACATAATAAATCCTCAACAGCAGCTGCAGCAGTTTTTTTTCTTTTGCTTTTATTAATAAACGCACGACTTATATAAAATACATGCATTCGTTTAATTTTCCAGGACGTCCAGATCACAGCTGAAGAAACACGTTTGCATTCCGACTTTTATCTCACCATTGCACTGGACTGTGAATCTAACCTAACAACAGTAGAAACTCATGGAGATGTTTCATCAAATTGCCTAGCTAATGGCTTCCTTTATCTTACAAAGCAGATGTCTCTAGTATTTCAAGCAAATGACAAACAGTTGAAAATAAAAACTGACGGTGAAGATTTTGATGTAATGTGTGGAGAAAATCCAAAAATAGCACACGTGATCAAACATATCAGTATATATGGCCTAAATGTCGAATTCAATAACTATGATAACCATAGGCAAGTAATGGCCGATATAAACTTGTGTGATCTTAAGAGTGTTACCAACAATGAAATTGTGTATACGTTTGTTAATTAAAAATTATCATTGTATTATAATAATTAGTAAATTGTAACCTGGAAAGACAGCTTATTTGTTTCATTACTCTTGGGAAAACTATAAAGTAAAAGTCAGAGTGCTCGACACTGTACTAGTATATGGCATGGGCAATTTATGTCAAAGCACTATGGGTTAAATTCGAACTAAGAGCATTTTTCTTCATTCGAATTTAACCCATGCCATTTTGACATATACATAGAGTGCCCATGCTATTTGTGTTACAGCGTCGAGCACTCGGATGTTTACCTCGAAAGGAAAAAGCGGAACCCTTATAGGATCACTTTGTTGTCCGTCCGTCCGTCTGTCAAGACACTTTTTCTCAGGAACGCGTGAATGTATCAAGCTGAAATTTATATCAAATACTCAGGTCTACTGTCCCTTGGAGCTGTGAAAAAATCAAACTTCTAAACTAACGCAATCAAAAGATACAGCCGTTTATGCAAATTTTCGAAATTCTTAAGGGAATCAAAACCTACAGGGTATTTCCCGTGAATTTTGTACGAAGCAATGTCTTATAGCACAGATAAAGGATAAATTGCGAAAACCGTAAGTTTTTAATTACTTCACTGAAAACTTATGTCCAGTATAAACTGACACGCACTAAGTATATAAATACATAGTTTGTGAGTGTCAGTTTATAGTGGCTGGTTTCTATTGTACGGAGTGGTCCGGAACCCTCGGTGCGCGAGCCTGACTCGCACTTGCCCGGTTTTTCTTTAATGGGAATATTTTTATCATATTGCAAATGTGACATATTGTAATGTTTGGAAACGATACCTAGTCATAAAACCCCTATTTAAATTGAGTGCTGCTAATAATATTATCCTATCCCATACTATTAAACGAGCAATATTTGTATATATATATATGTATATATGTATTTGCAATCACGTTCTTGGAAACGGCTCTAACGATTTCGATGAAATTTGGAATATAGGTGGTTACGGGGGCGAGAAATCGATCTAGATAGATCTCGTTTCCGAGAAAATTCGATTTCTCGAGATTTTCTCGCATAAAGATTTGTTATTTCGATATAGTACGTAATTTCACCACAACTTCACCGCAACAATGCTTGATTAGACTAATGGTTATAACATCGGCTTATAACGCCGTTGGCCGGGGGTTCAAATCCCAGCCAGGTGATGTTTGTTTTTGCTTTCGTTTTTTATAGACATTTATTTTTCGTAGTATTATTATAACCGGGAAAAGCATGGTTTGACTTCTGGGAAAAAATACTTATAAAATATTTAGTTATGGAAGTTACGGATATATTTAAGAAAAGTATTTTATGGCACTATTCCTTCCTTTTAACCGACTTCAAAAAAGGAGGAGGTTATATGTTCCACTGTATGTATTTTTTGTTTGTTCGCCGATTTATCCGTCAATTGTGGACCGATTTCCAAAATTCTTTTTTTATTTGAAAAGGTATACTCCGGAGGTGGTACCATTGTCAACAATTTAGGATCTGATAATGGGATCCCAGGGAAATTGAGGGCAACCCTTAAATTTAATTGGCTCGCGTGTAGTGATTTTGAAATTTTCTATTATAACTCTTGTTTTTTCTGTGATAATCAAGGCATTTGCTCTCGGAAAGCAGTTCATGTGGTAAATTGGAAAGGAAATGTGGAATTTTTCATGTACCTATGTGGCTTGGTGAAGTACTGAATTGAAGTCGGTTTAAACTTTGTTTTTAAAGTAAATTATTATCCATAAGGTTATTTAGGTTGAAAATTGTTAGTTTAGTGATTCGTTAATAATTTTGATTCTAAAATTAAACCTGTTTAACGCTTTTTATAATATTTATATTTTCATTGGTCTAAGATAGCTCAAAAATAACATCAGCGACATCTATCGAACTGAACTTGAACCAAAATTATGCTCGCTAGATGGTGCTAATCATTATCTGAGCCTTAATTCTGGCATTAATAATGCTTTTCTTTGAATTTGTGATTCTAAATGCTAAGTTATTGAGTTTTATAATTGTTGATAATATCGGCCGTGAAAAAGGTACAAAGTTGTGTTAGAGTATCACGTTCAACGCCCACATGTGAGCCTTCAGTCTACCCTTTCGCGCCGCGACAAAATCACGATAACTGTCAAGTATCACTGAGGCTTTATTTCACTTAATAATATGACATTACGTATTTTGTTGTTGTAAATTTTCACTTGGTGGGTTAAAAAAAATGGTTTATAGAATCTCTATTTTATTATCTGAAAATTATATCCATCGTGACGTTTTTCAAAAATGTTATTTATGCTTTATGTTGAATTATTTTTTAAAGAGCATTGTGTGATGCAAAATTTACTCACCTAACTCTATCTAGAGAGCGCTGCTCCATCATTGGACCCTGATCAGTTCATATACCTTTTTTTTTCTTGGAGAAAACCTGCGAGCCAGTTCCCAATCATCGGGGGATGACTGGGTCCTGTGGTATTTCTATCCACTAAAAACTCCATGGCGGCCGGCATCTGCGCTCTCAAATGATCATTTCTGCTGATCCAGAAACCGCTTACAGAAATCCAAATCTCAATAAGTAGGTCAAGTCGTTTTGGAGATAATTGGAATAGATAACATCCAAAACTTAGAAACAAATATTCATGTCCATCAGCAAACATTTGCCCTTTACCTGGACTTGAACCCGGCGACCCTTCAGCTTCGTAGGCAGCGTCATTACTCACTAGGCTAACCGGTCGTAAAAACCAATTAATAACCGACTGTCAAAATGTAGGATTTTTATGTTTAATGTTTGTTACCTCAGAACTCCGTCATAATTTATGAACCGATTCGTATTTTTTTTATTTTTGTGAAAGTACGAGTACTTGCTTCCAGATTAGTCCCATTGTTTTTAAAAAGCCAGTTAGATGATGGAATCCATGAGGAATTGAGGGAAGTCCTTAATTGTATTAAGCACGCATGTAGATATTTTGGTATTTTCTATGACTTGTGTAGGTATAAATGTACCCTCGGAAACAACAAATTTAGTGAAATGGCTGTTGGTGAAGACCACAGACGTTATATTCTGTGATGCCGTTTAAGTAGCAACTAATGAAGTGCCAAAGGTGATTCTGAGATCCTTGAGGACTTATAGCGACTTGGGTGTTTTCTGTAATAATCAACGCATTTGCTCGCGGAAACCAGTTCATGTGGCATAATTAATGTTCAGCGGAAGGAAATGTTAATGTATGTTCCTTGACGAAGTAATGAATTGAAGTTGGTTTAAACTTTGTTTTAAAAGTAAATTATTAATGCAATTTTTGGTATAACTTTTTGTATTAGTTGTGTCCTTTATAATCGGGGGTTTATATTTAATTATTTTCAATTCCAAGGCGAGTTTTTAAGACCAATAAAAATGAACATCTTTTAAAAATTCAATAAAAAAATATATAGTAAATTTATTTTTACCCGAGCAGAGCTCGGTCGCCCACATATTAAATATTACATGTCATCACTCATCATTTATGTCAATTAAATTTAATTTATATGCTAGGTGTGTGAATATTTATTCTTATTGTTTAAATTTTTAATGTCATAAAAGAGTGGGTGAGAAGCCACGATTTTAATTCTTAAAAAAGTTAAGATTAAGTTAGAATTTTAGTTTTTTTGCAAGTGAATTGTTCATGCCATAAGATCAACAGTCGACATGACAGATATGCTTATATTTGCACCTTATTACAAAGTAATAAGGTGCAAAAGTGTAAAACATATCTTTGACGTTGACTGTACATAAGGCTCCACCTTTGAAATTTTCGTGAAAATGAGTTGTTTAGTAACCATTTTATACATTATGATATAACGTAACAATTTTCAGGTCTGAAAAAATATATCATAAATCATAATCTGCAAGATACGAGAAGTAACATAGTTTTCGTAGAAATCGATTTTAACAAAAGAAAGTAGAGAAAAAGAAAATGAAAGTGAACCCTAATATTTCACTTGTTATTTTACTGCTCCATTTTTAATCAGAATAATTTACTTTAAAAACAAAGTTTAAACCGACTTCAATTCAGTACTTCGCCAAGCCACATGGTAGGTACTGTCGACGCCAAAAATATGTTTACAGTTTTCGCCTTATTACAATGGATTAAGGTGCAACAGTGTAAACATATTTTTGGCGTCGACTGTAAATGAAAATTTCCACATTTCCTTTCCAATTTACCACATGAACTGCTTTCCGAGAGCAAATGCGTTAATTATTACAGAAAAAACCCATTGGGCTGATAATATTTGAGGAGTTCCGTCGATTCCTCAAGGATCTCAGAATTAACACTTCATTAGTTGCTACTTCAACGGAATCATATTAGAATCTTTGACGTACTTTACATCTAAATCATCATAAGTCATCTGTGGTCTTCATCATCAGTTCCACTTCACCAAAATTACGATTACCGAGGATAAATACACGAGTTTGAATACCGAAATCACTACACGCGTGCCTACAAAATTTGAGGGTTGCCCTCAATTTCCCTGGGATTCCAGCACCAGATCCTGACTTGGTGACAATGGGACCACCTCAGGAGTATATTCTTTCGAATAAAAAAAGAACATTGGAAATCGATCCACAATTGACGGAGAAATCGGTGAACATACATTACATCTTTGAGGAGTTCCATAAGTCATCTGTGGTCTTCATCATCAGTTCCACTTCACCAAAATTGCGATTTCCAAGAGTAAATACACGAGTAATAATAGAAAATACCGAAATCACTACACGCGTGCCTATAAAATTTGAGGGTTGCCCTCGATTTCCCTGGGATCCCATCATCAGATCCTAAATTGGTGACAATGGGACCACCTCTGGAGTATACTCTTTTGAATAAAAAAAGACGGAGAAATCGGCGAACATACTTTGAGAAATATATGTATATACAGTGAAACATATAACCTCCTCCTTTTTTGAAGTCGGTTAAAAAGGTGAGATTTTATAATCTACTTCATAAAAAAATGATCAATAACTTTGTTTTCTTACTTACTTATATTTCCTCTCGTTTTCTGAAATATTCCGAAAAACATGATATCTGTGCTTTCGAACACGCACGCTCACGCACTCAGTGAGAGAGAGAGAGAGAAGACCATGAACGTGCGGAGCCTTAAGGCGCTATAGGTTCAGCGAAGTGAAGCGAACATTGTTTTTGAAACAATATAATGCGTCTGTTTATAATAATATGGTTTAAAAAAAAATACGAATAGTAATCTTGAGGCTTTTCTGCAGGGAAATCAGTGATTCGAAACACGATTAAGCAATTTTCGCTCGATAGAAAAAAATCACGAACATAGGTCTAAAACATATTAAAATTCACTTAAAACATTCGTAGCAAATTATGCACAATAGCTAAACATATTAACATTGGTTCTAAAAATCGGCAATATCATGTTTGAGGAAACTTAGTGATTACTTTTTTGTTTATTTAAACGCACAAAAAATTAAAATTAAAAAACATGATATCCGCGCTTCCAAACACGCACTTCCATCTCGCTCACGCTTATGCTCAGCGAGAGGGAGAGAAGACCATGATACTATAGCGCCTTAAGCCCGCATTGAGCGACAAAGCACTAGACGTAAACTGTCTGTGTATATATACGCTCACGCTCGCTCACGTCTACGTACAGTATTTGTTATCATCATCGTTTCAGCCGAGACATCCACTGCTGAACATATGCCTCCCCTAAAGAGTGCCACAATGACCAGCCTTGCATCCAGCGGACTCCCGTGACCTTTACCAGGTCATCAGTCCACCTTGTGGGTCTACCCACGCTGCGTGCTGGTGCCGGTACTGCCGTTCCGCCCCAATGGCCATCGATTCTACCTGCGTGTATGTATAGCTTAAATGTTTGAGTTCGCGCGTGTGCACCGCGCCTTCAATCGCCCCGCTCTTTTCATTTACGGCTTTACCAATTAAGTACCTACTTATAATAAATATAAGTGTATTTGGCGTAGGTACTTAAGGAAAACTTAGGTTCCTATGAGAATTAGTACACCAATTGAGAACTGGTAGTAGGGTCGTTTCGCCGGTAACGCGACCACCTTCGGTTGGCGACCACTTGACGGACTAGGCTGCTTCAATTAAAGATATTAACATTTCTACAAACCCAACAGAAAACTAATTAGTTATTAACTATTCTTGAATAGTGTCAGAATAAGAATAAATACACTTTAAAACCCAAAGCTTAATCCAAAGCAAGAAAAAATAACCTCAATCCACACATTTCACACATTGCTGCCGAAAGGTGTTGACGTGCAGTGAATCTGTAAAAAAAATAACGCGACAGTTGGCGCGAAAACTTTAGTTACGTCACTTAATTTTATTATTATGCTGAAATTAGTTAGTTGATTGCTTAAATGATTTAGCTATTGTAATTATTTCGTTGAAATTCGGCATATTATAAAAATAGATTTAAATAAAATGGGGTGGTCGCGTACCCAAAAAAATGATTACCAAAGAAGTCGGATAGCGACCACATCGTTTTTCTTTTTCTTTCCTTATGGATTCTTGCGGCACCCGCGATATTTAGCTTGGCAAGCCAATTGTGTCGGTAGGTATTTAAGCCGCGCCAATCCATGCTATGTCTATAGTAGGTATATGTAATATAATAATAATATATAATTATAAAATGAATAATTCATATGATTATATGATATGGTTATATTACAAATGCGAAAGTGTGTCTTGTCTGTTACCTCTTCACGCTTAAACCGATGGACCGATTTTGATGAAATTTGGTATGGAGATAGTTTGAGTCCCGGGAAAAGACGTAGGATAGTTTTTATCCCCGAAATAATCCCCTAAGTGGCTGAAATAGGGGTTGAATTTTTGTATGGAGCTACGATATAAACGAGACACACGGACGGAGTCGTGGGCAGAAGCTAGTGTATGTAAGTAGAATTTAATCTAAAAGTTACATAAAAGCTTGTAAAATGGTGGCATTTAGATACCTACTATGAACGACATGTGTGACTGTAATAGCAATAAGTATATATAATAGCACTATGGTGTGAGCGAGATGGCGCGCCGTTTTCGATTCTATTTTGCATTGACAAGAAATATAAAGTAGATTTAGAAGAGTAACAATTTGTAGTAGTATAAGGGCAGTCAGGTCAGGTAGGTCCAACTTTGAGAAAGAGGTCAATCGTCGAATCCGACTCGGCTGGGCAGCGATCGGGAAGCTACACTATGGCACATCTTTTCGTCTAATTTTTCCGCAGTGTCTGAAGACGAGAGTCTTTGACCAGTGCGTGTTGCAAGTGATCACGTGTGGCACCGAAACGTGGTCGCTTCAGAAATCATAAGAAGCATCATAAGAAGGCTCAAAGTCACCCAAAGGGCAATGGAGAGAGGGCTATGCTCGGAGTTTCTCTGCGTGATCGCATCAGAAATGAGGCTATCCGCAGCATAACCAAGGTAATCGATATAGCCCTAAGCCGCTAAAGTTAAGTGGCAGTGGGCGGGGCACATTGCACGTAGAACCGATGGCCGTTGAGGCGGAAAGGTTCTCGAGTGGCGACCACGTACCGGAAGGCGCGGCGTGGGTAGGCCCCCCACAAGTTGACTGATGGCCTGGTAACCATCGCAGGAATCCGATGGATGCGGGTGGCGCAGAACCGGTCATTATGGCACTCTTTGGGGGAGGCCTTTGTCCAGCAATGGACGTCTTTCGACTGATATGATGATGATGATGATGCATCGTTTTATTAACTACTTAAACACTATTTGCAAGAGTGGTCGCCAACTAGCTAACAGGTGGTCGCAAACCGACTAAAGCGGTCGCTATCCAGCGAATTCGCTATTTTGAAACCTTTTCCATATTTTTTCCTAATCTATGGATGAAAGTGCTATATTTTATTGTAGGTTTCAAAACTTGACTATACTCAGAACCTATACGAATACCATCTATTATGTGTGTACATTGAATAGGTATACATTTACTAATCTAAAGTGAGCAACTCGGCTAAGTGGTCGCTAACCGGCGAAACGACCCTAACTTCGTTCTAGTATCATATTAAAGTTAACGTTGATGTTGAGGACGTTTGACACCTTAACCCATTCGTTGTCGAGGCGCAAATATTCCATATAAGTTGGACGCGATATCGCGTCAACGGGAATCAATATGTTAATGTCTTATAATTGACACCTCTAATGCTATATATTATTTTAGATGAAAGTGTCAATTATTGGGCTAGGGTGAAGCGCTGGGCCGTTAACCTTAGGTAAGGTCAGCTGAGTTTTAACCTTATAAAACTATATTAAAAATCACAGCGTCTAAACGTCTCTGAAATTGCTGAGCCGGCCTAATCCTTATTGGAGGTACATTATTTATTATTTGGAAGATTTCGGCTTAAGGACTATGTACATAGAAGTCAGATTAAATTTATTTCTATTAAATACACTGTAATAACACTGAGTGATGAGATGACGGCTGCCAGAGAAGTATGGAAGAGACTTCTCTCCCTGTCCCTGAGCATAAGCATGAGCGAGATGGAAGTGCGTGTTCGGAAGCGCGGATATCATGTTTTTTAATAGGGGTGTACACCAAATAAAATAACCAAAAATGACGAATTTTCTCGAAAAAGTATTAAAAATATTGTCAAATGGCGAAAAAAGTAAAGCCGGGGATTAAATAATCACAAAGTTATGAGTGGCCAAAGTTTTAAGAGGGGGTATATTCTGTCCCTTTTCCGCAAAACTCACCTTCATATGTAACGATTGTCATTTACTATGAAGCTCGTGGATCGTGGCGGCACGATCCCCTAGCGTTGTCTCTCTCTATAACAAGCAATATTAAAACGGTGGTAGCTTCGTAATTTTTTGAGATGTTGAATAGGATTTTTCGTCACTAGACACATTTTTTAGCCGTCTTACTTTTGGAGTAATTAATTTTTTTGTGCGTTTTAATAAATTACTTAAAAAGTATAATAGCTTAGTTCCCTCAAACATGATATTGCCGATTTTTAGAACCAATTTTAGTATGGTTAGCTGTTGTGCATAATTTGTTACGATTTTTGAAAGTGTATTTTTTACGAACATGGGTTCGTGTTTTTTTTCTATCGAGCGAAAGTCAAAAATTTAGGATTTGAATAGGTGTTGTCCCCGAGAAAGGCCTCAAGATTGCTAATTAAAGGGTCTAGCAGGCTTAGCTAACAAGAGTGGCCCCCGCAAGGGATTTGGTTGTAATTTGAGGTGCAGTAGTGGCAGGACCTAAGAACACTGTATGCGTAATATCAGCCTTCGATCTTCTTTTGTTTCAGACTTATTCACGATAATGTCAAAAAATCAAGGTAATTTTTATACTGTTATTTTAGCTTAACCAGGCAAGCGAAAGTAACCAAATAAATTTAGAATGAAGGAGCATAAAATGGGGTTCATAATGCATATTTTTACAGACATTCATTTCATATCCTTGAACTTGGATGAAAAAAAAAATTGTTTTCTTTTCGCTTCATTTTTTGCCACTTCTCGCTGAGGTAGAACTACCTAGCTAAGAGGGGGGGTCAAGCCCTTTCATATGATATCCCCAGGCCCCACTCGGCCTACTAACTAGACTATGACTTTTTGCCCCCCCCCCCCCTCTTATCCGTCCTTTTTCATAGAAATTCAAAATATCTCTTGAAGTTTTTAATTTTCCATACCGGTGCATTAGATTTGTTTACAACTATTCCAAATTTCTAATTTTTTGATATCTTTAGTACTTCCTGTATTTCCTGAGATATTTCACTTTATGACAGACAGATGGATGGAGTCGGCGGGTTCCGTTTCTACCTTTTTGGTCCGGAACCCTAAAAAATGATAAAACACCTTCCGAGTTTTCTTAATGTTTTTGGTGAAAACAGAATTACATTATATTATTTTACCGCAAACTGTAACTTTATGTTAACCCGTAAAAACAAAAAAAAACAATAGGACCTACGTTACCGTAAATTTATATTTTTAAAGACGTAATAAATCACGCTGGTTTAGAAGGATAAAATGAAAATTTGAACTTTTTTAGCCCCTACTTTAAGAAATGATTATTTAAGTGTCTAGGTACCTTCTCAGTTTTTTTTTTAAATAAATACTAATAGTCACGTCGTAATCTTGTACAAGAAGACGAGGCGTGGCGGTGGGGGTCGGGTGCCTGTAATGAGCTGTGACCTTAAACTGGCATTATATAGGATTTCTATTCATGAACTTTTAAGGAAATAATTATGGATTTTTGACTTTTACACATAAGAAAGGATACTCAGTTGGCAATCTAAGGCTTATCTTTAATATTGGCAAGTCGGTTTGAACTACCTACACCTAGACCTATTTGAGTGACAGTGGAGAATTAGTTTTCGTTGGCTATTTTTTTCGTGGACAAGCCTTTTTATAAGTATAGACAAGCCGACTGACTTAATTCAAAGAACTAGTTTGTTCAAAAACATCACAGTCGTCTCTCACTGAGTGTAGACTCCCGTTCTTTGCTCCTCCATCAGCATCTAATATTATAACTGATCAAAGTCGACTTTTAACTAAAATAAGTGCTGGCTTTATAAACATTTGTTTACCAAATGAGATTGATGCAAAATATTGATGTTACTTATACCATCTAGATATTTATATAACGCGAGGCCGATTTTTGTACATGCGATCAGTTTCTAAGCAGGTCGATCACGTAACGCATTGTACGAACGTCGGGTAGGTCTAAATGTCACTTTTTATATGGAAAATTGACAGTTAAATTGTACCGACGCGCGTTCGGAACGTTACATGTTTACCCCCCGGATATACAGTTATGGTCCGATTTTGATAAATGATATGTCATTCGATTTGTCTCATGCTTAAAAGTTGCAATAAGCTCTTCGTTTATAATTTTTTTATCAAAAGAGTACTAAATTTTTAATTTTAAAATCTACTGTGCGCTGATGACGTGGCTTTGGCTGCGTGACGTCACGTAACGTAACTCCCTGTTTTGACTCAATAATCCAGTAACCTTGTCGCCTGTTTCTTCGTACGGGGTAGTTTGCCTCAAATCCGTTAGTTCTGATCTGACTGACGTTAAAAACGTACTTAAAAAGGTTCTATCAAAAACGAGTCCTTTAGGGTTTTTGCGGTATTTTCGATTTTTGACTAAGTTACGTTCGGCGCTCGAGGTCACAAACTTGGATTAAGTATTCATTGGGCTGAAATCATAAAAAAGTCTGCAAAAAATCACAACTACCAGATTTGACGCATGCTCTGGATGTATTAAGTACACTGGATTATAAGATGAAAATTTAAAATAAATAAACAAGAATTGAACCCAAACCTGCAGTAAGTTCTTCAGCATATTTAATTATAAATGTTGAGTCAAGCACATATGTATAGAAATAGAAATAGAAATATTTATTCGACAAAAACATGATACACTAGTAAAATACAACAACACTACTAAAATGTCATCATATATCATCATAAGCCTATCTTCGAGTACGCCACTTATCCCCCCCCCCCCCCCTGTTTAATCAGGACCTCCTTCGCGAGCTTCTGGCTCCGCGAGCTCTTATATGCACTCTAGGGGTAGGAGAGACAAGACCACGTGGAAGTGGGGTGTGCTGATTCGGATTATGGTAGCTATTTTTACCTTTCGATCGCTATAAACATTGAATCATTTAAGTTACTAGAAAATGTTTCTTTGCTATTCCCCTAGATAGGTAACTTATCAATATCATTGATAGCGATCCCAATGATATTACCGTAATAAAATACTATGTTTTGACGTAAATTTGTACAAGCGAGAGATTTCCGGACTTTCGAAGGGAATTTTCATGCTCTGTATTTTACCAGGTTCCGTTTTATACTGAACGTTTGATTCATAGTAAAATCAATTTGTATCTTCTGAAATTTATTCATCAATGCTATTAAACGTGTTCATCATAATTGATGTACACGTTTTATACTCGTACCGAGTAATAAATATAGTAAATGTCTATTATACTAACTGTAATTAAAGCCTCGAATCATTATATCAATTGTTAATTATATCATTTGAAAATTATCTAAACCAATACTTTACCATTCGCTACATTATACATAGCACTGGTATATCAAACCAAAATAGATTAGGTGAAATTATATAAAACGTCGTGCACCCCCCCACCTGCATGCCATGATTGGTATATGAGCAAACATGTCAATAAATATAATATTAGACAAAATACCTTAAAAAATGGCTTCAAAATATTTTACCCATATGGCAAAACGCTGTCACGCACATCAAAGGACCATTAAGTATGCGCTCAATACTTTTGTATAATTGAAATTTCGCGCTTCGGAGGAGACCGTGTCAATGACATCTCTTTCAGAAGCTTTATTAAATGAATTATGGTTAGTTAGTTTGTTTTTGAGTTTAGTTTTAGGTACATACTACAAAAATACTCACGTCGTCGTCGTATTTCAGAAAAGAGCCTTCGCATTCATTTTATCACTGCCAAGAATCGCTACGCTCGTAGCCGATCCTGTGGTTTTCCCCGTATGTAGCGGAAAGCGACTACGGCGTAGGCGCCCGCCATGCGGGTTCCTGGCAGGGAAAGTGTTAAAGCTGACGTCGCGAATTCTGGTAAACTAAACTGGCAACGTATGTAATCCACTTGGCTCGCAGTTGTACTTTTACGCTGTATTAGTATTAGTCCTACTACTTTCGAATAGTTCGAACCAGTTTACAATAGCTACTTTAGCGACACTTACGAGGACGAGTACTCATAGGCTAGTTGTCCACATATTCGTTAATGTATTCGTAAATTAATCGTATGTAAATAACTTTATTGTACACAAGACACAGTTAAAAATACAGACAAAAATAAGTTAAAACGGTACAAAGGCGGACTTACCCCTGTAAAGGATCTCTTCCAGTTAATCTTTGAGCAATTGAGTGGAGATCAGGAACAAAAAGATAGTCAAACTAACAAGTGTACAGGGACGTATTTACCTTTACGCTAACAGTGACTTAATCTTAAAATATATACTACAAGCCAGTACAAATAAAGTACTATACACATACTATAAATATATACATACATAAATATATATACCTATATATATATTTAAACAAATAAATATCTTAGCACAAGAAAAAAAAACAGTTTCAACTTTTCTTTGAGTGATGCTACCGACTGGGACTGTCTAAAGGACAACGGTAAGCCGTTCCACAACTTCACAGCTGCTAACAGCTAGTTAACATTGGTGCATGCAGATAGGCCCCTGAACTAAACGGTTTAAATTTATCTACACCTCGCTTTTAAGTGTATCAAGGCTAACGTGTCACAGCTGCTGGTCGATCACGTAACGCATTGTACGCAAATTAGGTAGACCTAAATGTCATTTTTTGTATGGGAAAATGACAGGTGAGTTGTCCTTACGTACGTTGGAAACGTTACGTGATCACCCCTGAGGGTAGGACATTTAGATCTACCTGACGTGGGTGGGTACAATCTTCGATTCATTCTGGTTGATCACGTAACGAATTGTACGCGCGTCAGGTAGATCTAAATGTCACTTTTTGTATGGGAAAATGACAGATGAGTTGTCCTAACGTGCGTTCCAAAAGTTACGTGATCTCCCCTCAGGTGCTGGTGCGCGCAACAAATGTCAATGTTCAAATAGACCTAGATATTTATACAATTTTTACAAGCTTTATATTAACTTGCACTGTTCGTATGTACCTATGTAAATATGTAAGTATGTAAGTTGTCCGTCAAAATTTGCAATCCATTTTTCAGTCATTTCCTGTTATCGAATTGAGCTGTTTTGCAAGCATATGTATATCTACACTGTCTAGGCTAAGCCACACCCTGCAGTGCCAGACAGTCCGATCTTGCTACTTCACTAGCATACAAGCAGTATTACAATACGGATTAGAATTCTGGGGCCGAGCAGCTGAATGGCAGCGCGTGTTTCGTCTGCAAAAGCGCGCCGTGCGCACACTGGCACGCGCCAAGTACGACGAGAGTGCCAAGCCACATTTTATAGCGCTCGGTGTCCTCACACTACCATCAATACTAATCTTCCAAATAGCTGTCTATGTGAGGGAAAACTCATGTCGCTGTATACGCAAGACGAGGCGATGGTTCTGCCTGGGTTACTCGAAATGCGAATAAACTCTGTACGATCCTTCACAAGCTCAGTAAAACGAGTAAGACAGCCCATGTTGCGAGTCCGGCAGTTTACAATAAGTTACCAGAATCTATAACTACAGCTGTGAGCCTTACAGCATATACAATTAAATTAAAAATGGCTTATCCTGCAGTGTTTTTACGGCTTTAAAGAATTTACAGAATACAAACATACGATAAAATAAAAATATGGATGTCAAATGAATGAATGTATTATGCCAAATTGTACATCAACCCAATGATGTTAATGTAATAATTGTTTATATGTAATAATCTAATTATGCACTGATTTTTATTTTTAAAGTGATTCATGTATAAAATATTTTGACCTGTAACGTGTTATTACCAATAAATTATGTCTATGTCTATCGCATGACAATGAAATATTATGATGACTTGGAGCTGATTAATAGATGTAGAACAAAAGAAAAGCGACAGAGTACATAATATTTTAACTTGACACTTGGTATGATTGGAATCCATATAGGTTTTATTAATACGACCGCTAATATCGAAATTGAATGATAGGTGCCTACTGAAATTATTTAGGTATTTATTTCAGTAGGTCTGTATATTACGATACAACACTGAGATATAAGTGGGACAAACACGTAGATCTAACGAATATCCAGTGTTATCAAACACGCCTGCTAATATATAATTTCAAATCCAAAACACTTTCGTGACTTGTTATTCAGGTCTTTGATTTGTCTTTTACTTTCTTGTTAGTTGCTTTTTTCTCACAAATGAGTGTTTTTTATATTCATAATGTTATTTATGCTTCAATTCAAATGTCTCAGGACCGTATTGATTACAACTGTAAATGTGGGTCAGAATATATCCATCAGGGACAAGGCCCTTGACCGACTATACGTATACGTCCTATTTGGGTTAATCACAGGCCACAATAGCATGTCTCACTTTAACCCAAAGCCAAGACGGCTTTGGGTTAAAGTTTTAGTGATATTGATGCATATCTAAGATCAAACAGAAATAATAGTTATTTGTTATACAAGGGGGAAAGTTGTATTTTACCTGCGAGTGTTCATTTGAAACATGAACTAAAGAAAGGAGTGGTTCAAAAATATAATCCTGAGCACAAGTGAGCTATGAGAAATAACATGAGACCTAAGTAAAAATTGTTACTACCATATATGGATGTACCATTTACTCCGCAATAAACATATATTCATTTAACGTTCTACGTCATAGTACTCTTAACGTTCTACTTCTATTATCTTCACATGTGGATAAAAAGCGATTTTCTCAATAGATATCAAACATACAAAAAGGCCTTTCCGAGCTAGTGAGGTGAAAATTAAATTACCGTCTCCCCGTTTATGAATGTTGGACGTAAAAATGTTGTATTTTAAAGTAACTATAGGTATTGAGAGTATTAATACACCGTAGAGAGATTGTAACCGTATCGTCCAATGATGTATCGTGAAATAAGTTACGCTGGGTTTAAAACAAAGGAACTTACGAACATTTTTGTGCTAACGGTTGATTTTCCATGAAGAAAAGTTGACTGACGATACTACAAATAAATGTGTTTGGTTTCTTGGCCTTCTTCATCTTGTCATGTCAATGGTTTCAGACTTATTATGCGGGACCAAAAGGTACCAATGCGTCTCTAGTCATTACTCTATAACTACTAGGCCGTCATTCCTTCTGCGATATTTAACAGAAGGATATCCCTACTTTGATACGTTAGTTAGACAGTAAAAGTGGGGGCCATGTGCCCTACTCTCAAATATCGCGATTAGAATAGCGGCCCTGTTAAAAGCGAATGTGTTCCTTTAATCTGTGCCTCAGAAGCGGCTACATATACGGCTAAGTACGATACATGAAGGTTTTCCTAGAGCTTTTTTGGTAAACGTGAACTCGGGGTTTATCTTACGTCCACTTGTTCTGAATAAACACGTACCTACGCAATACATTGATATCAAAAATGTACCCCGGTCAATAGTCATCCCAGACAGTCCCACACAGAGTTTATACAATTTTGTATCACAATGTGTAACAAGGATAACGCTATGATGATGAAGAAAAATCAAGAACATAGGTCTTAAATACACTTAAAAATTTCGTAACAAGTTATGCACAACAGCTAAACATTTTAAAATGGGTTCTAAAAATCGGCAATATTATGTTTGAGGGAACGTAACCTACCTATCACTTTTTTATTTATTAAAACGCACTAAAAATTTAAATTTATTAAAAAACATGATATCCGCGCTTCCGAATACTCACTTCCATCTCGCTCACGCTTATGCTCAGTGAGAGGGCGAGAAGACCACGAACCTACGTCGCCTCCTTCTGCATATGCTCATTCACATTATCGATAGTTTCTCTAGCCTAGCACATTCATCGCCATGCTACGTTCGTAGCGCTACGCCGTAGTCCGTAGCACCTTAGCGTCCGAAAAACACCCGTAGCGTTCTGACACACATTTTGTCGTGATTGACGCTAGGCGAGCTAGAGAGATTTACTTATGGCTTAGTCGGTATATTTGAGGTCTAGTTTCCCCTTTGGGTTAAAAGGTCAGTAGGCAGGCAGTCGTTTACGCAAAAAAAACTAGTACCTTCGCCAGTAAGTGGATGCTGGGCTCCCTAAGGATATAACTGGGATAACGTTAGAATGATGATGGTAAATGACAGCAGATATAACACCTAATATTCGTAAATGTATTTATTAAACACTTCAATGTAATAAATAACCTCTTTGAAGTTAGAACATTTCTTAAGACAGCTAACTTATAATGATATGTTATAAATTGAAACTTTATGACTTAATATTTCACTTCGTTAAGAAGACAATGAAGTTTCTAATTAACGACGAACAGTCTTAAGTAAAAAGTTTCTGAAGGTGTCAGAGGAACCATTACAGTTAAGCCCAGGTTATTTAGTCAAAGTTATTTTTGGAGGTATTAATAAAATCGACAAATTTGAATAGATAATCAGGATCCTCAGTTCATGGGAAACTGCTACTCAACCATAGCTCAACATTAAATTGCTATTCCTGGTGCTCGAAAATAAGGATCTGTCGTTGGTTGATCCAGGCACAATCACTACTAGGTACTGTTCGTCACTAATTTATTATAAATGTATAATTAGTTTTTCGAAATTATAAATAAAAACACATAAATTACATTTCACGGATATACAAAAATATTAATATTTAATGACTAGGACAGACTAGACAATGACAACACAATAATTTATTAGGAATCGCTTACGTAAAATATAAATAATGTAAGTAATGTAATTTATAAAAACAATCTTAATAAGAAGTGACAAACATAATTGGATATTTGCGATGCATACTTACAAACAAACACAAATTAAATGATTGCCTTAAAATAATACGATAAGGTCAAAGTCAAAAGTTTGCTACGGTAATTTTACAAACAGTAGACCCCTGGTTTTGACTTCAACATTACCTAGCTGTGTAATATCTACCCTTTCACCGCCATTTGTATTATTACTATTTGTCTGATTAAAAGGTCATTGGTCATTGATAAATAAACAAAACAGCGAGCTTTAGGCGTTCTTAGCCGTGAAAGGGTTTCAAAGCAATTCACAGAAATTAAACATATGTATATTACCTTCTTAATTTCTACATTGCTCATTTAACGAACAGTTTATCCATCGGTAAACAAAGCTAAAAATTTTATACGATTAGGATCCCTTCTTTTCAAATATCTTTTTACTTTGTAACCGTTTTTTTCCAAATATCAAATAAGTAAAGATTGGTCAACCTTGAAATATATACTTAGTTTGAAAAAATATCAAAAGCTGTGTTCATTTAAAACATGAATTTTATAATTAATCAAACGCGTACACAATTATTTACATTATAAACTATACAACAATCAATGTATTCATTCCTTACAGTGCGATTATAATGGTTAATGCCACTACAGTTTCTTGGCACATATTAAGCTATAAAATTAGCTTGAAACTTTTCAGGCATGAATAAAATAATCTACTTATAAGTACACACTTTGCCAAATTGAAGGCATAAATTACATTATTATTTATTATCCTCATATTACGAACAACTACGCCACGCGCTAGGTATGTCCATTTTGGCAGAAAGGTTTTTGCATTACTGTTGGACAATGTAAAATTTCTTCGCGCTGCCAAATTAATTCGACAGCCATAAAAAACTTGGCGATTTACGCTATGTAGACGACCGTGTGACGTAACAGTTTTAAAACAAGGCCGATGAATCAACGGCAGTAATGTAAACAAGTTATTGAGTAATTAGATGGAAAACTAAGTATTTCAGTTTCATTAAAAAGTTTTTGTGGTTGGATAATAACGCAGGGCCGTTTTGTTTAAACTTTTAGAAATCCTGTACAATAAGATCTTCATGAATCATTATCATTAGGATATATTAAAAGCGTATAATATCTTTGTCAACACAGACGGGTACTTCAAGCCTACTACACACTATACTCTTGTAGGCGTTAGTGTTGGCTTTTTGTCATAATGTTAATTGGAAGGCTCTTTGATTTAAACTTGTTTTTGCCGCATTCAGTCCAATTTCAAAGCAACGTAATAGAATACGTTGTAGTTGAGTTGGAAAATGCCGAATTCAAGTTTAAATTCAAAAATATTTTAAATAACGCATGTTTTTACACAATTGACGAATATTTTAGTTATAAGTTTTAATTCTTACATCACTTTTGACACTTAAAATTTTACTTTAAATTATAATCTAATAATAATGACATTCCAAAGCCAAATTAAAATTTTTGTATTTATGTTAAGCATGTTCTTAGGCAATTGACAGTTATTTAATTTATATTTTAGTATTCTAGTATTTTGACATTAATAATATACGAACGCAATTTAAATTTAATTTTAATTTTCACATGAATGACTGACTAAGTCATGTCATAATAATTATTTTCACATGCCTTGAGGCAGAATGTATTAAGGGTCAACAATGTAACTATACTTATAACATCTACTGAACTTACCGTTCGTGAATAAACTTTCATTTCATTTAATTTCAAAAAAAATTGGTGCTGTATTTTTCCACCATTTAAAATAAGCATAGGTACTATTAAGTAAAAAAATCATTTCTTATTGGCTAATAATGTCAATATCAGACTTCAAAGCAATATGTTTAATCACTTGAATAAATAAACTGCACGCTCCTGTATATTATTTAATGAAAGATAAAATAAATAAAAGTAAGTTTCACTGCGGGCTATGTTTGCTAGTCGGTGCTTATAGAACAAAACGAAAATCATATTAAATTGCTGCTTTGCTCTTTAAATCTTGTATTGCTATTTATATTATTTTGTCAGAGTTGATTTTGAAGAAGAAATTGTTACCTATGTCTTTTGTAAGTATAACTCACGGATTAAGGATGCTTCACAGTAAACTGTGCCGCGTCCGGCCAGCGCAGTGCCCGGTCATCTGGTTTCCTATAATTTCGCGCTTTAGACCAATGTACAATGCCCCAGGTCGCAGGCCCGATCACTTCGGCACTCTTTGGGGGATACCTATGTCCAGGATTGCACGTCTTTCAGCTGATACGATGATGATGAATAATAATGACTAGGCCCCACGAAAATTCGCGATTCATTTCTGGGTCGGTACTCTCTCTTTACTTATAGACCCAGCAACGTGCCTCGATTTGTCATTTTCAATCTGGTAAAATAGGGGAAAGTAGTCTGGATACACATGGATACCTAATGCAGGGACCGCCACTTATCATTAGGTTCATGTAAACGATTTGCTAAATAAATGGCTTATGTCTTATTCTTAGTCCTTGACAGGCGACAACTGTCAAGTGAAATAGAGGTCTGTAATCAGGCCAGGAGCCCAATTCTCGGGCCGATCGAGATGATTTCTATTAGAGATGATCTCTATTGACGTTATGTCTATTGAAAAATCTCACCAAAATGTTGAACGACGATCTCAATGTCTATTGCAACATGCGTTCCGTTTTTCTGGATTTTTATTGTTTACAATCCTTTGTAAAATAATGAAATGTTTTTTTCAAGTATTTCTACTGAATTCAATATCAAGAACAAACGTGTTATTAATTTACGAAAGTATAGGTAATACATCATCATCATCATCTTATCAGCTCAAAGACGTGCACTGCTGGACGTAGGCCTTCCCCAAATACAGTCAAGGGCACCAATATGTATTCACTCAAAGTTTCATAAATACGAGTATGTATTATTGTTGCAGAAATAAGGTCCGTGTACATATTTTTGAGACTTTGTGGTGTGTACATATTGGAGCCCTTGACATAATCATGATGTGTGTACTTAACAAATATATTTATGTATTTGCTCGATTTAGTGAAAAGGAACGCATAAAACCTGTTCTGACTTGACAATTTTAAACCAAAGACTACTTACTTACCCACTATTTGTAAGCTGTCAATATTTACCGCCATTACGCCACTGACAGATCCCATGTTAAAGAAAATCAGTGATACTACCATCTCGATCGCTACCGCCCACTCGTTGTATCTCGATCGCTGGGAGGAGACATCTGGAGGGTGAGATTTTGAGAATACAGAAATTGGTTTGACATCCGCCATTGTTTTCGAGATATGTATTATAGACATCATCTCGATCAGCCTGAGAATTGGCCTCCTGTTTCTCTTGCCACTTCGACAAAACTCGGGTGTCACACACCACCGCCGGGGCTGGGGTGTTAATTTACCCGAACGCGGCTTGCATCGCCGTACAGTGGCAATCTTTCACACGTTGCTAGGTGACAGCTTGATCCACAAACGATACTACCCTACCTAGATGAAGGAAAACGTGCTATAAGGTACAGCGGGATAGCATGATTTGATTTTACATTTCAATTACGACGATAGTGGTAAAAATTCTTGTAATTATTATCGTGAAATCAATGAAACTGAATCTGATGTTTTATATATGTCAGAAATCAGTTTTGTTACGTAGAGTACCTTCTGTACATAAGTAGAGTCATTTCGCCGGTTGGCGACCACTTAGCTGACTTGGTGAACTGAAAGTATATTTTCTCGTTTTTTTGTAAATTCCTATTCCATAACTACAAACAATAAGGAATACGGCTGACTGTTTCAATAGGCTCTGTAGAATTGATGTTATCTTCAATTGAAAAAACCATGTTCTTCAAGTGGTCGCTAACCGAAGGTGATCGCGTAACCGGCGAAATGACCCTACTATTAATTATTCTGTGATTTAATACCAATGACTGCGCGGTGAAATAGAGACTTTGGTGAAAACTTAATTAAGTCGCATTACAAAGTTTCGGCGTTCCGCACGGGCTCGGCACTGTAAACTGTGAGTAATCCTTTATAGTCCCAAACAAAGTGAAGCTAATAGTACTCTTGCTTTTAATCTGTGTTGACGGGCTCTAAAGATCTCAGTCGAATTATCTTCTACATTTAGTTGGGCATCGGTGAAACGGATCTTCTGGCCTGTAGAGCTTTGTTGTCACAGTACTGGCGAATATCGGATATCGGCATCAAGAGGAACACAGGCACGTCGTCATCTCGTTTCTGGAATAGCGAGAAAAATATTTTTTTTATATATCTTTTGACAAAACACAATTAAAGAGGGCAATTGGAGTAGGACAACTTCGGTCCCTATTCTAACAAGAGTTTCGTTAACATACCTACAGTGTATATTTATGTATGTTTGTTTGTATATTAAATTCCGCCGCCACTTATCCAGGTCTTTAGCTAGTCTTGAAGCATGCTGAGTACATTACCTTTTATTTTAGTTTTAATAACTTCAGAGTAGATATTTATTTCTAATATTAATTTTAAATTTTTCACTTTCATTTTCATTTCATTTTCAGATATGCTTTTTTTGCTGCCACAAACTTTAAAAAACATTAATATCTCAGTTACCTATTGTCTTCTTACTGGTTTTTCTTTAAACTTTATTAAAAATATCTACTTAAGACTATCCTATCAAAATACATAGCTTAGGGTATACAGTTTTATGAGCTACCTAATATTTACCCCGACAATGGTTCGGCAATTACAGAGTCTGAGGGTAGGTAAACGTAATTTTGTGTAGTATAAAATGTAGCTGCCCACCGCTTCTTCGCTTTTATAAAATAAAGCATAAGAATTTAGGCACTTATCTAATGGAATGGCGCAACGAAGACAAAATAACGATGGCAGAAGCAAGCATAAAAATAAAGGAAAAGAAAAATAACTACGTGAACATTAGGCATGCTTGGGTATAATTCTCTTCTCTCAGATAAGAGAGGTAGGGCACGGCGGAATGTCATCTCGCTCGTATGTGGAGCAGCTTAACTGGGAAAGTACCTCCGCCTTACATAAGACCGCAGTCATAATAGCACCACTGCTTTGTAGTGTTGCTTTATGTATGCATTGCTATGAAGCATGTGGTGTTGTGTTCCTGGTGGTAAGTAAGGTCGCCAGAGCTCCTTAGGATGCACTGTGTTGGGAGTGAGCAACGCGCTTGTGATTCTTCTGGAGTCACAAGTGTCCATAGGCTACGGTACCAGCTTATCATCAGGCAGGCCGTAAGCTTGTTTGCCACCATCGATGTATAATTTTTTTTTTTAATGTATAAAAATACAGGGGTGCCAATGAGATCTTAGGTTCCACTGTGTCTATTCGTCCGTCTATCACAATGCTGTATCTTTTCAGCTGCTATAGGTAGACACGGCATGTTCACAGAGTGTGTATTAATATAATCCATGACAGGTTAGTGGCAATCAAATTATTTTTCACATCTCATGCTCGAAAAGTTTGTGCATAAAGTCAAATCCGCCCCCTGCTCACCGTACACCGCGCGGTCTTGCAGCGACCCTCTCCTGAAGCCCCACACGTGATCAAATCGAACGATTTAATAAACATCACGAGCTAAATCGAATTCATGATTATTTATGAATGAGCTCGAATAATATATATTTTTTACGAAGTTCTGCGCACACGAAGTTTCTTTATTTGATATGGAACGCGTAATCAAGAGTAGCGTTAACAATATCCAAACCACTGGGTGTACACAACACGGTATTCCAGGCTGAAAGCGTAGGGATAATTGAAGCCTGCAATGCCATAAAGAGACGACAAGTCGACAAAACACAAACATACGGATACTCTCAGACAGTAATTCGGTACTACAAGCACTGAGCAGTGATAACATTACATCTAGCTTGATATACGAATGTCACTTAAACCTCACAGAGGTGTGCGCAGATAAAAACAAAGTTACTATACAATGGATCAAGGGTCACAGTGGCTCAAGAGGAAACGATGCAGCGGATGAACTGACCAGGAAAGGCTCAGAAACAACGGCATACGGACCGGAGCCAATCTTGCCCCTGCCACAAAGCTAAGTACATATACAATCAACTGGACCAACACACTAATGACCTACACCAAAGATACTGGGAGGAGATAGACACATGCAGACAGACCAAAGAGATTCTGTCGAAACGCGACTACAAACTCACAACCGCACTACTAAGGACACACAGAAACCAACTATAGTGGGTATATAAGTAATAACAGGACACAACATCTTGAACAGACACCTCTATAACTTAGGTATCACAGACAGCCCCATGTGCAGAGCGTGCATGGAGGCAGAAGAAACGACTAAACATATACAGTAAGTAGTATAGTCCAGTAGGACTGCAAGCAGGTAGAAGTATACAGAATAAAGCACCTAGGTTCTCCAAACACACTACGGGACGCAGTCAGCAACACCAAGGCACTCACCAACTTTCTAGACGAGCTAGGGTGGTTAGAGTAGCGCCACACCGCCATTTCACGCAAAATAGGCACAATGGATGTCGACTTGCGGAAAACGCCCAGTAACTAACTAACTATATTTGACCAGTGGCTCAATCTAAGTCATACAATTAGCTCTCCAATGTGATTCAAATGTGATTTGCGTGCTGTTTCTGGCGGGTTAGCTCGCGCATTGAATAAACATTGAATTCGAATTGTGATGTAAATCATATGTCTCGAGTTGATCTCCAGTTTCATTTTGTTAGATTAAAAATATGACAATGACTTTTCATTCCTTTGTTGTTACCATGAATCTGCCGTTACTATTCAAACAGAAAGTTACCGATGAATCAAAAGTTTTTGTGGCTTCCTATTGACGTCCCCATATGGCAAAGGATGTGGCGGTGTGGGTAAAACTGCTATGAACGACAACAGCGAAAAAATTTACTACGGTCCCCACGCTCGCTCATTGCAAGTTCACATATACGAGTAAGTACCTACACATTATGAATTTCTGCACAAATACGAGTACATGCTGGATGCAGGTTTCCTGGCGAAGTTTTCATTCACCGAAAAGTTGACGGTACCTACATAATAAATGATTTGGTGTAATACATGACTGCAGGGTTCAAAAATTCGGATGCTTTTATACCTACACTTCGGCCTCAGTACCTACACCGCGTTGTTGTTGAGTAGCATGGAGGCGGAATCAATTTAATTTTACTAATTTCACCGGAATCTACGGAATACCGAAAATTGGGATAACATTAACAAATACGTATTAAAGTATTGAAATCAAGCTTTTTAATCTTGTACCTTACTTAGGCCACTCAGCAAGCTTCGTGGGCTAAACACGGTACTCGACTAAAAAGCTCTCTATTATAACACGATTGTAAAAAATACTATTAGTTAACTATTTTTATTAACTACTTACATTTTTTTTTTTTACAATTCACAAAAATCGCTGAAAATAGTCATAACCTAAAAAAAATATTAGTTTTCGTGATGCTTTACACAATCCCGGAATACCGGAACTTAAATAATTAAAATATAGTTTTTAGCCGATACCATACCTACTTGCTTTGAATTTTCCTGGATTTTGCTAGTTGCAGGTACAAACACATCCGAATTTCCGAACCCTGCATGAGTTTCGAGACGTTGGTTGGTTCGTGTCAGATTCCTCCTTGCTCCTCTTTGAAAGTTTATGTTTTTAAAACAATTTATTACTGCACTCAGCTTGCCTACATCGTTACTTTGTCTTTTCAATATAAATACACGATAGAAATACAATTTAAACCACATTCTAATATTAAAACATGTATTATGCGAGCCAGAGTTTATCATAATATTTAATGTTATCTAGAGTGATAAGTATCACAATACCGCAACCGTTGATATTTTAATTTTAGATTATTTAACGTATCTACGTAACATCTTATCCAGAGTAAAATCGCAATGACCGCATTTATCGATATTTTACTGCTTTTGTTCTCCTACGAGTACAATTGATTCACTTCGAGTGGCAAGATGACTCGCAATATCGCAGAGATTTGGAACTTTACGGGAAAATTGACAAAGACACTGGCCTTCGAATCTCTTCACATTGCTGCTTGCACCTTAATGGACTTTAAAGGAAATGAGTGACGTAACTCGGATGAAATCGTTTTCATTTATCTTTATTCACTTCGTGGAATATTCCCTCATTGCGTCACTCATAACGTTGTAGCCGGTATTCTGAAGGCTACATCGTTGTTATGGTGGCAGGCAATGACGTAACATAACGTAATTACGTTACGTTCGTAAACTCCGGAATCCCTTACCTGAAATAAAACTTCGCCCTCGAAGAATGTGAGGTGATGTTTCCGCGTCCGTAAAAGAATGCCGACGAGTTTGTCCGAGATCACCGTGTATATCTGTAACAATATACAATGTTATGGCATAAATAATTTGAAACAAAAATATACATATATGGTACCCGCCATGTGTATCCCTTGCTTTAGTTTATTTTTGTTTTAAAGGGCCTCTGTGCTGTTGGCTTCGGCTCCACGCCTGCCTTCCAAAAGTCCGGGACCCCATGGTC
Source organism: Epinotia brunnichana (assembly GCA_963854355.1). NCBI lineage: Eukaryota > Metazoa > Arthropoda > Insecta > Lepidoptera > Tortricidae > Epinotia > Epinotia brunnichana. The sequence continues at coordinate 11,908,549 of OY977951.1, forward strand.
CCGAGATATGGAAAAATCATACAAATAATAATAATAACTAGCTACCCTATACAAAGAATCTAGGCGGAGCGACGGTATAAAATATAGCACATACTTAATCCTGTAGGGCCATTCTACATATCCCTTATATTCCCCCCGAGATCCATTATAGGGATAAGTTCGCCTTTGTACCTACTTTACTTAATCTTACATATCATGTTTATGTTTTAACCTGTTTTGTGTACATTAAAGTGCTTACAGACATACATACATATAACCTACCTACTGGACAAAGGGTTTTTAGAATAGGATGGGTTTAGTTTCTGAGATTACCCCCAACATACAAACTTACATTTCACAGACATAACACCTGTTTATTATTAGTATCGGCAGAGGCTATTTATAGGTAGGTACCGCTAAATAGTTTAATATCTACTAATTTATGTTTTCCAGTATTAAGTCATATCGTTTTGACAAATTACAATTTAGTCCCTGGGCGACCGAGCTCTACTCGGGTGAAAATGGAGAAAATACGGAGAAAACGAATTTTCCTGGACATGAGACCTATCTAAATCGATATCTCGCCCCCGTATATTTCAAATTTAATTGAAATCGTTAGAGCCGTTTCCGGGAACGTGATTGCAAATATATATAGTACAAATATTGCTCGTTTAATTACAACATGTATATAACCAACCTCCTACCTGTAATCAAAATATAATTATCTGAACCTGAAATAATTTGGATGGTATTCAAGTCAGGTCAACAAAGTCACCAAAAGAAAATTTTGTAATCAAGTTTCGTTTTCTACATCTTTCTTTATACTGGAAATTAGGCGAAAAGTAAGGTTAAAAAAGCCGTCTATGGGGTCCACGACAAATAATGGATTTAATTAAACCTCATTCTTCTCCCAACATCTCGAATATGGGAAAATAAATTTGTATATAAACTTTTCTGAAGTAAAATAAACACGGCAAGTAATACTGACGTCTGTGTCAATAAAAAAAAAACGCATTTGACACAATACGTCTGTCAGTTTATGTAAATAAACAATATTTACAAAAGGCCGTTAACGTTCTATTTTTCTTACTTTTCTTAGTGTTGTATCCATATGTGGCCGACTCAACATTTATAATTTCTCATGCTGAAGAACTTAGTACAGGTTTGAGTTTAATTCTTGTTTATTATTTTACATTGTCATCTCGAGTCAAAACAGAAGTTATGCCACGTCACACAGCCAAAGTCACAGTCAGCGCACAGTAGTTTCTTTAAATTTATATTTTAGTAACTTACCGATAAAAAATGAAAAAACGAAGACCTTATTGCAAATCTGCAGTATGAGACGAATCCAGTGACATATAAGTCTGTCACGGTCACCGTCTGCCAGAGATAAAAAAATAGACAGTTTATTAGGCAGGCGTCCGATTTTTCACCCAATAGTCCATCATTTTCACCCAATAACCCGTTTTCTATAGATTTCATCAATCAGCAATAGTCCCTATACCTACACCCCAGCGGGTGCTGTCTCTGTATGCGTCCCATGACACGGGCAGGGACAGCATCCGCTCGGTGTACTCCTTGCATTTCATTAAATTGTCAAAAGGGCCTCTACCTGTTGGCTCAGTTGGTACTTTGTAGGTACCTAGCCCCACTCACGCCTCCCAAAGGTCCGGGACATCATTGTCCCGTGAACGGGAAAGATATACAAAATAATAATTAAACTAAACTAAAACTAAATTACGTATCCCAGATCGGGCCCCTGCGGCAGGGTCACCATTAGGCTGGCTGCGTTCCCCCTCTGGATCGCTGTGCTGATCCGTTGAGTGAGGAACGAGCCAGCTCTGTGGTCCTCAGTGCTCTGGATCTGGACTTGGTGGGTATCTGGACTCCACGGCCCAAGAGTCTCGACTGCAAAGGCAGCAAACACATGCTGGTCTGTGAGACCCATGTATTTACGGCGCTTTGCTGCCTCAGCGCTGCAGCCGCCCCGCCAGCTCTTAGCGAGGTTGCGGCAAGATGCGACCGCGCGAGGGTATCCACGCATGTTGCGTCCCAGATTAGTGGCCGTCCAAATCGCCAAGGCACGAGGGTAATGCCGACGGGCTGCTTGCCATCGTCGCGTGCGAGACCGGGGGGTTCCAACATGGTCGGCATGTTAACGCTGACAAGAGCCCTATTGACATCTATCTATCTATCTATCTATCTATACATATAATAAAGCTGAAGAGGGTCGAAAGTCTGTACATGGAAGATATTCGAAAAAAAATGGCTAGGGATACTTAAAATCGATAACAGAACACGTTCTAACAGTTTTTAGAATTTTTGTCTGTTTGTCTGTTTATCTGTTTGTCTGTTTATGTGACCGCGCATCACGTGAAAACGGCTGAACCGATTAAGATGAAATTTCGTAAAGAGATAGTTTGAGTCCTGGGGAAGGACTTAGGGTAGTTTTTATCCTGGAAATCAACGCTCAAGGGGATGAAATGGGAGGAGGAAATTTGTATGGAGCTACTTAAACCGCTGCACTGATTTGGATGAAATTTGGTACCTAATTAGTTTGAGTCCCGGGGAAGGTCAAAAGATAGTTTTTATCCCGAAAATCTTCCCTTTAGGGGGTAAAATGGAGGGGTGAAAACTTGGATGTAATCCATTTTGATAAAATTTGGTTTAGAGGTAGTTTAAGTTCTGGGGAAGGACATTGGATAGTTTTTATTCTGAAAATCTTCCCCTAAGGGGGTGAAATGGGGGGTGAAATTTTGGATGGACTCCGTTTAGACCAAATTTGGTATAGATATAGTTTGAGTCCCGGAGAATGACAATGGATAGTTTGAATCCCGAAATTCATCCCCCGAGGGGATGAAATAGGGATGAAAATGTAGATAAATCCCATTTAGTTAAAATTTGGTATAGAAATAGAAGGAGTCCCAGGGAAGGACAATGCATAGTTTTTATCCTGAAAAATCATCTCCTGAGGGGCTGAAATGAGGGGTGAAAATTTGGATAGAACCGATTTAGATGAAATGTGGTATGGAGATAGTTAAGAGTCCTGGGGAAGGACTTAAAATAATTGTTAGTCCAGAAATCATCTCCTAAGGGGGTGAAATGGGGTATGAAAATTTGGATGGAACCCATTTACGGTAAAGCGAGTTGGAGTCTTGGGGAAGGACATAGGATAGTTTACTCCAGAAAATCATCCCCTAAGGGGGTGTAATTGAGGGTGAAAATTTGTTTGTGACCCATTTTGATGAAATTTGGTTGAACGATAGTTTGAGTCCCGGAGTATGACAACGGATAGTTTTAATCCCGAAAATCATCCCTTCAGGGATGAAATAGGGTGTGGGTCCGTTGTCATAACAGCGGATAGTTTTTATCCCGAAAATCATCCTCTAAGGAGGTGAAATAGGAGGTGAAAAATTGGATGGAACCCATTTACGGTATAGCGGTAGTTGGGAGTCCTGGGGAATAGGAACATTACATAGGTAAATATATGTATGTGACGTTCCAAGGGTAAAGGTACCTTATGGCGGTAGTTTCGAAGATGTTTTCTAAAACGGGGTAAAAAAGACGTTTTATTATGGCTATTTTGAAAACTATTAGATGTAACATTTTGTTGACGTATCTTTATTTTTAATATAAAATATTTAAATTACAAGTCAGTTAATTTAGTCCTACGGTTTAGAAGAAAAGGTCCTTACGGCCGTGTGATATGAAAATATGCAAAATAATACTGAAAAAAGCCTACATGCATCTATTATGGTGGGGCAGGTCATAGAAACCAAGTTTGCGGCGGAGTCTATTTTGTAAAAAAGGCGTTCGGAGTAAGCTAATCTATAAAATCATGCAACTCAGCCATAATGACCCTTTCCTTCATACAATCCATACTAATATTACAAATGCGAAAGTAACTCTGTCTGTCTGTTACCTTTTCATGCTTAAATCGCTGAACCGATTGAGATGAAATTTGCTATAGAGATACTTTGAATTCCGGGGCCTTCCCAAAGAGTGCTTACTAAAAATAGTTTTTATCTGGAAATTCATCACCTAGGGGGGTGAAAAGGGGGGAGAAAGTTACGATATAAACGAGTTCCGCGCGGACGAAGTCGCGGGCAAAACCTAGTTATTGATAAATTCCTAATCTTGATAAAAACCTAGCCTAGCCAGCCTAGTTTGGAGTCTGATGGATGTGTTATTTGTATGCTAATCTGTTTCTGTTAAATAAATTATTTGTACGTATTTGTATTTTTTAATAAATGCATAAATAATTAAATTAACTTATAAATGCTAAAAAAATATATATGTAAGCTTATCGCATTGTTATTTCGCACACATCACAATGAAAAATGAAACAGACGAGAGTAATACAAGCTTGTTATACCTATATAGTTTTGAGTAACTTCAAAATTAAGTACTATAAGCTTTAGTACCAACTGCATATTAAAAGCATCGGTGCGGTATAATCACGAGCTGGCTGAATACAAGGCACAATACTTACTATGTTTCCCAGAATCAAAATCAGGTATGAAAAACAAAATATTAATATGAAATCTCAGTGGTATTTTTTCTGTATTGCTTTTTTATTAAACTTTTTATTAAATTATTATTTTTTCAGATTTATTTATTTCAGATTTTCAATAGTCATTTTTATTTAAAACCTTTTTATTGAAAATTATACAATTTATAATCATAATCAAATAACTATATTATTATAAAAACTTAAACTAAATAAGATTAAAAACAAAAGAATGTAAAAAACCTATTTTATAACTAAAATAAAGTCCGTACTTTCAGATCTTTCGACCATAAAATCGAAATTCCAGTCCATCGGCTTAGAACTCAACTATTCCAAATGCGAACTTTTTATTCAGAACTCTTCTGTAAATTGTTTCAATATTAAACAAAAATTTGATACCCTAACTCCGAATATAAAATTAGTAGACAAAAATCTCTGAGCCTCCTAGGATCTCCTATTTTTGAAGAATCCTTTTCAGGTTTCATTTCAAATTCCATTTCCGAATTTCAAAAGTACGAAAGTCGTCTTCGCGAATTAAGTCCTCATTTTGCAATTACTATTTTAAGGTTTTGTCTATTTGTTCCAAAATTAACTTATGTACTTCGCTGCTGCCCCTTCAATAATTTTCTTAATTTATTAACACCCTTGGACGACTTATTGAAAGACAATTTGGAATCTATTTTAAACCTGCAGCTCAGTGAAAATTCTTGGACCCAAGCATCCCTACCCATTCGTTACGGTGGGTTAGGGTTACGTAAAATTTCCAGTGTTTCTGTACCGGCTTTTTTGTCTTCCGTTCACAGCTCGGCAAATCTTATAGGTAAAATCTTAAGGGCTTTCCCTGTAAACTATGAGACTGCCGGCTTGACGGAGGCCAAACACGCCTGGTCTATTGCCTGCCCGGGTAAGGATCCCCCCCAAAATTTTAAATCACAAAGGGCCTGGGACGACATATTGTCAAAAATAACATACGACTCTCTCCTAGATCAAAGTACAGGTACCGATCGCGCCAGAATCTTGGCTGTGGGGACCAGAGAAGCCGGCTCCTGGTTACACGCATTCCCGTCGGTGCATACCGGCACCTTTATAGAACCCCACACCCTGCGTGTGGCTACCTGTCTGCGGCTTGGAGTCCGGGTATGTGCTCCACACACGTGTCCCTGCGGCAGTGAGGTCGACGCGCTGGGACATCACGGTCTTTCGTGCCAAAAGAGTGCGGGCCGCTTTTCCAGACACGCCGCACTCAACGACATTCTACGCCGCTCTCTTGCCAGCGTCAATGTGCCGGCCCTGTTAGAGCCACCCGGCATTCTCAGAGACGATGGCAAGAGACCGGATGGAATGTCGTTAATTCCGTGGAAGATGGGTCAGGTGTTGGTGTGGGACGCCACCTGCGTCGACACAGTGGCCCCTTCCCATCTCCACGGAACTTCCTCCAGAGCCGGTGCGGCTGCAGAGGCCGCGGAAAAGGCAAAAACTAACAAATATAGGGGTCTCGGCGCCGAATACTGCTTTGTTCCGATCGGCGTCGAGACCCTTGGTCCGTGGGGTCCCAGCGCCCTCAATCTTTACAAAGAACTGTCTAAAAAATTAGCCGACACCACCGGGGACCGAAGAGCTGGCAGCTTCCTCGCTCAACGCATTAGTATTGCAATACAGCGGGGAAATGCTGCCAGCATCTTCGGCACCATGCCGCGGGGAGACCCTTTATTTTAGTTATAAAATAGGTTTTTTACATTCTTTTGTTTTTAATCTTATTTAGTTTAAGTTTTTATAATAATATAGTTATTTGATTATGATTATAAATAGTCATTTAATGTTAGTAAATCTTAATCTAAGTTGGTTTGTATGGACATAGATAGACATTTACTTATATCTACTTAACTCTAGATTGAGCACCCGTTTCTATTTGGCTGGCCCAGTATATTAAAATAGGGCAGTCGTACTTGTCAGCAATGGCACCCAGGATGCTGTTGGAGCTTCCTCTGAGCCTGTTCAGCAGAGAGGCGATCTTCTTATAAGTGCCTGAAAACTGTACGTGCGAGCCTCCGCAAACACTACACGCTTTATTATAGTCTCTGAGTTTCTTTTTGAATATTTTTCCCTGATAGTTTCGATTCTGGGAATCCGTAGATTGCGCCTTATACAAATATATCGCCGTATTTTCGATGAACGGTTCACGTAGAAAAAATATTCGCGTTCAGCAGAGGGGTAACCGCGTAACGTTCCGAACGCGCGTCGCGTCGGTACGATTTAACTGTCAATTTTTCATATAAAAAGTGACATTTAGACCTACCCGACATTCGTACAACGCGTTACGTGATCGACCTGCTCAGCTTCAGGTCTATCACGTAACGGATTGTACGAACGTCGGGTACGTCTAAATGGCACTTTTTATATGGAAAATTGACAGTTAAATTGTACCGACGCGCCTTCGGAACATTACGTGATTACACCTCAGTTTCCAATAACAAACAAGTGCACATCAAAATAACGTTCTGGCAAATAACATTAATATTTGTTTCAAATCTAAATCGATCGATTGCTTCATAAATAACAGTCAAATCAGGTTACTTCGGGTTCGTATGACGCAGTTAACTGTCCTTGGAAATTAGACACTATATCTTCCTCACAAGGCTCATACTGCAATTTCAGCATAAGATCCGCGTTCGAGTCAGTAAATTGGAATGTTTATTTTGAACGGGATGTTTCCGATACCATATTCGGGTGCCCCTGCGTCGCTAATTACGCTGGTAGCTTTGGTAAACGGATTCCAAATTTAAAATGTTGACCGTGAAGCCGGCGCGTCGCGGAATGTGTGACGTCACAGTTGGAATGGCGACAGAGTTCGATGATACACATCTGTCTGAGCAGCTGTGATGCATTGCATCCGATTGAAGCGTTTATACTTGGTAAGCCATAACTGAAGAGGAAATGATGCTTAATACGTTGACGTCTGTAAACATAAGTTTTTTAAGTTTCACAATAGGAAACTATTGTCTGTTGATAGTGCAATATTATAGCAAAAAATATTCCCGATTAGCTGATAATTTTTTGAAAATATGAATTGCCTTTTGTTTGCTTATTTTTGCGTACCTGATCTGATGCATTGGGTATTTTATTTTGTATCCAGATTTCCGAGAACTCTCTTTCATTAGCATCATTCATTTGAACAGATATGTATTCATGTTTTCGCAGAATAAAAACTTCATCGTCCCAATTATTAAATGGAAAAGAACTGCGACAGCGTTTGGTACATGATTGTCATGTTTATTCGGCAAGACATTTTTGTCTATTGAAAATTGTGGTTTGCGAGTGTGCGATAAAAAAAAATGCGTGTTTCTTCAATAGGACTAATTAAAGTTTCCTTTCCAGCCAATATGTATATTTTTTTACTGTTGTTTTATTTTGAAATAATGTGACCAAGTGAACTCTTTCAGTGGAGACCACATTTTGGTTTACCACTCTGTCACGGCATTCTACGAAAAACAAACGTATAAAAAAATATGCTTTATAGAGAAAGTGAAATATTCAATAATATTAATCAATAAAATAAAAATCCTAATTTGCTACAATGGCAGTGGCAGCTAAATTAATACGAATTTGAAATTGTACTCACATTTTTTATTTCATGGAATTTAGTACACGTGCAGTTTTGACGTGCGTTACTTTTATTGTAGGAACGAGTATTTACTGAAGTTCCAGGAGCTTAAATGCAACTGATTGCCGAGATTTCATTACTTCAGATTTGCAAACTCTTAATCTGCTTTTCCACCGCCGGCCGATGTGTGGATTAAAGTTAAATTGAATGTAATCGTCGATTCATAGACCCGCTCCTCATCGCTGCTAAAATAAACTTGTTTGCATATTTGTATTTTGTTCGTAATATACTTAACTTGTATCTAATAAAAAAATGCATTTACCTGTGACCGGTTTTGTTATGGTCCGTAATGAATAGTATAATCTGGCGTGAAACCAAATACCTACTCAAGTCAATATAAAGCTAAGCCGGTTTAAGAGGCTTAGTAAAGCAAACTTTAATATAGGCGTTAGACGCTATTTCTGTTTTCCCGTATTACTATAAATCTTTCAGTGCGATATTACCGTTGGGTTGACTAAGAAATGTAATATGCAATATGCGAGTGGGTATAATAAAATTTAATATAATCCAGCGTTGTGAAAATTGAAATTCAATGAGAACTTGAGTTCAAGCGGGACCCAATACGAGATGACAAAATGTATTTTTTAAATCTGAATGAAAGTCCAAAGTAACAAAAGTGATATCTGCTAACTAACTAAGGGCAATGGAATCACGGCCTTGCTTTTGATATACGAACGGGAACGTGTTTAGAAATGTGAATCTCATTTTCCCATTAACTGAATTTGAATCTGGGGTTATATTAGGTATAGGGTCCCGTTGTTTGTCTTTTGAGCTCTCTGTTTGCACGTGATTAGAGTTCTCGGCATTTGAGGGTATTTACGTTACAAGGACTTCTCTTAGAAACCTATTTCCATCTTGAAGCCACTTATCTTCCTGATTTGGTGGGGTGGAATCCGTATGCGAAATTATCAACTTCACGTATGATTAGGTAGGTAGGTATGAGAAAATAGATAATTTGCTATTACCTGAACGAATACTTGAGTAAGTAAGTTAAGAGTCCGCAGTAAGCTCGGCCGAATTTCACATTCCTATACAAACGGAGTTTCGTTCTCATTTCAAAACTACGTGTTGGATTGTAACGAAACTTTGCATATACTCGTACAATGACATGAGTCTAGGTCTGTAATTACTTTATATGGCTCCAGTTTAAAAAGCAAACAAAATACAGCAAAAACAAGTTTTGCATGAAAAACTTAAATTTGCTGTATTTTTTGTACTATGATGGTATCTCAAGCTACATAAACTATGTAATTGCAGACCTGGATGGTACTTAACTTATTCTAAGTACAAAAATTCAGAGCAAACTAGCGAGTCGTTTTAAAATGAGAGCGTAACTACATTTGTATGAAGAATCGAGCTTTCGAAGTCGCCAGGACATCAAAAACACATTTTTAGGGTTCCGTACTCAAAGAGTAAAACGGGACTAGGGTCACATAGTAATATTTAGGTTACTAAGACCCCGCTGTCCGTCTGACTGTTTGTCTGTCTGCTTGTCTGTCTGTCTGTCTGTATGTCTGTCTGTCCATCTGTCACCAGGCTGTATCTCATCAACAGTGATAGTTAGACAGTTGAAATTTTCACAGATGATGTATTTCTGTTGCCGCTATAACAACAAATACTAAACAACAGAATAAATATATGTTTTTTTTCTTTTACATCGTCACACAAATCGACCTAATCCCATACTAAGCAAAACTTGTACTATGGGTACTAGACGACGATAAACATACCTAAATAGATAAATAAATACTTAAGTACCTACATAGAAAACATCCATGGCTCAGGAACAAATATTTGTGCTCATCACACAAATAAATGCCCTTACTGGGATTCGACCCCGGGACCTCCGGCTTCATAGGCCAACCAGCAACTCCACTACCAACTAGGCTACAGGGGGCTGCCATACAACAAACGTGATTTTTTTTGCCGGTTTTATAGATGATGGTACGGAACCCTTCGTGCGCGAGTCCGACTCGCACTTGGCTGGTTTTTAGGGTTCCATACTCAAAGAGTAACACGGGACCCTATTATCCGTCCGTCTGTCTGTCCGTCCGTCCGTCCGTCCGTCCGTCCGTCCGTCCGTCCGTCCGTCCGTCCGTCCGTCCGTCCGTCCGTCCGTCCGTCCGTCCGTCCGTCCGTCTGTCTGTCACCAGGCTGTATCTCAAGAACCGTGATAGCTAGAGAGTTGAAATTTTCACAGATTATGTATTTCTGTTGCCGCTATAACAACAAATACTAAAAACATTTTTTTTTTTTTTAAGGGGCTCCCATACAACAACCGTGATTTTTTTGCCGTTTTTATAGATAATGGTACGGCACCCTTCGTGCGCGAGTCCAACACGCACTTGGCTGGTTTTTTAGGGTTCCGTACTCAAAGAGTAAAACGGAACCCTATTACTAAGACTTCGCTGTCCGTCCGTCCGTCCGTCCGTCTGTCTGTCACCAGGCTGTATCTCACTGATACCGTGATAGTTCCAGTTGAAATTTTCACAGATTATGTATTTCTGTTGCCGCTATAACAACAAACACTAAAAACAAAATAAAATAAATATTTTTATTGATAATGGTACGGAACACTTCGTGCGCAAGTCTGACTCGCACTTGGCCGGTTTATTTTATCTTCGTGACAAGTCAAGGTTGATAATATGAATCTAGTCTTTGGTGTCAGAATATAGACATACTTAGCAAAACTCACCGTAAATAACTCTCCGAACAAGATAACTTTCGTGGCATCCTGTAGCTCAGGGGGCAAGAGGCCTTTGCATGGAGTCTTCCCGTACTGATTAATGATTTCGCAGAGCTCTTTCATCTCTTTGCACACCCGCGCTTGCGCTTCGGCGCCTCTGAACTCCGTCATAGATCCAGGAATAGGCCTGAAATTAAATTAGTGTTGAAACTACAGCGGATATACCTACTCGTACAATATAATATTGATAAATTAATAATCGCAGGAGGCCGCTGGATACTCTAGGCAAAGTACGGTTTTGAAAAACATTAATTTATAATAGCGTTTTTTTTCTTTACATCATTTTATAACATTATTCTAAGATGCTTTATTCATGAATCCAACAAACTTTCCATCCGGAAGTATTTTATAGATTTAAATAAAACATGAATTGTTTTTTTTATTATTTTTCTTGAATATTATAAAGCTATAACTACTAATAAAGATAAAACCATTTATTCATATTTTTTCTGACTTTTCAGAAGTTAGTTAAGTAATCATTTTTTTGATGTCTGAAACTTTGTTGGATTTTGTCGCTAGGTAACTATTTAATTGATAATTTATCCATTACAAAGAAAAAATCAGCTATTATAAATTATTTCCAAATTTGATTTTTTTCCATACATGTTGTCAGTTTATTGCCTGGGCTATGATGCGGATGGCGCAGAACCGGTTATTGAAGCGTAATTTACCTATGTCCAGCCACAAAACAGTTTTGTGGTCCAGCAGTGGAATTCTTTCGGCTGATCTGATCCTGATGATGAAATTAATAATTGTTATCCTGTACTATTAAACGAGCAATATTTGTATATATATATATTTGCAATCACATTCTCGGAAACGGCTCTAATGATTTCGATGAAAGTACTATTAAACGAGCAATATTTGTATATATATATATTTGCAATCACATTCTCGGAAACGGCTCTAATGATTTCGATGAAATTTGGAATATCGGTGGTTACGGGGGCGAGAAATCGATCTAGATAGGTCTCAAGTCCGGGAAAATTCGTTTTCTCCGTTTTATCTCTATTTTCATCCGAGCGGAGCTCGGTCGCCCAGGGACTTCAGTAATAAATCGAGCTAGCCCCATAGATAGTTCTACAAGGCTTGTATTCAAAGCCTGTGTATTCAAAGCTTGCAGCCAAAGGTTGTGTCAAAGCGGACCCCAGGCTCCTTTAGGGCAGGGCACAACCGGGAATAAAGCTAGGAGGATGATGATGTCGCCGACTAGTCCCGCAAAGTTATGTTTTTTTTTAAACGATTTGTACCAGTATGGCATTTGGATTTTTGGAAAGAATAGGATACAATGTGACCGTTATTATAATGCCATACCTGTGGGAAGCGGACTAAAATGTACAATATTTTTTTTTAAATTTGTAGATTCTAAGTAAGCCCGGTTAGCTGCGTAAGTTATGATAATAAGTTAATGTTGATTCAGATTTTTCTCAATGCGCAATAACACGTGTACTTGAAATGTCTTTTGAATCTATAATATAATATGTCACAAATATAACTTTTATAGTATGTACCTAATACCTACTTCTACAGCACTTATAGATGATTCAAGAACTCCGTTGCGTGTCCGGACCGTCACCGCAACATTAACCCTACTAAATAAAGTGTTGGTCAGTCACCTTAATTCGGCACTGAATTATTGACATTCCGTTGGCTACATAATTATGAAGAACCTCACCGTTCATTAGCCAGCCGGTGCAAGGACAAATGTATGAAACACTCGGTGAATGATCCTCTTTAAATCACTAGTTATATAGAAAACTTCAATAAGTTTTAACAATTTAGATGCCAATTACCTGAAGCATTCCATGAAAATAGAGAGGACTTAATTCAACGTATACTGAATAATTGGATGGTTGATCTAACGTATAATATAATTAACTCTTAGTCGTAGCGGGGCATAGAACTTTCCACTTTATCCTTTAATTTAGTATTTCAAACCTGCGAAAACGAAATCAAATTTTAAATACGAAAATATTTTATAAATGACGAACTATATGCTTGAGATCTATTTGCCACTCACAGTTGAGTTCATTAACGAAAGCAAATAATGTATTTTAAATTTGTAAATACATCTAAAAAAAACTACTAAAAATGTTTGTGCGTCCGTCAATTAGGCTACTTTTAGTTTTCCTTTTCTGTTACTATTTTTATTTTATTTTAGTGATTTTTAATACGTGTTCAGATTATTTAGAATTAAGAAAGTATCTATCTATACATATAATAAAGCTGAAGAGGGTCGAAAGTCTGTACATAGAAGATATTCGAAAAAAAATTGGCTAGGGATACTTAAAATCGATAACAGAACACGTTCCAACAGTTTTTAGAAATTTTGTCTGTTTGTCTGTTTATCTGTTTGAATGAATGAATGAATGAATGATTTATTTGATAAACACAACCACAACATTAAATACAAATGCTTAAAACTAGGAAAAAATAAAAAGAAGTAAAAAGTTGAGGGTGGTCTCAAAAAGGAGTCCACTCAGCATGTGTCGGAGCATGGAAAACCCCGACGCTGATTTTCAGTGAATCCTTTACACAAATTACATGACACAAATAAAAGCAGATCTAAATACAAATATTACAGAGAGTGCAGTGCGCAGGTACATACAGCTTGATTTTTGAGACAGGATAAATACATACTAGTGAAAAATATAAATAACTACGTAACAATCAATTATGTTCGACATATATAAAATGGATGTATGAATATAATATATAGACATAGACATAGACATAATTTAATGGTAATAACACATTATATATATAAAAATAAAAAAAAGTAGGTTTATATTTCATCGGCTAGCTAGACAGGAGACGTCTGTTCCTTTAGCAGGTGGAGTTTTAATTTGTTCTTAAAAGTGGCCAGTGAACTTGCATTTTTTATTGGCGGTGGAAGACTGTTCCAGCATCGCGTGGCAGCGTACTTGAAGCTACCACGGAAGCTAGCCGACTTGTGTCGCGGGCAGATAAGGCGGGGGGCTTGTCTTACATGTCTACGGGAAAATATTAATCTTTCGTACAGGTACGATGGTTGCTTACACAGTATTATCCCAAATAGCAAAGTAGCGAAGTGTAGTTTCCTCCGAGCTTCTTTGAGTTTGAGTTTATCTGTTTGTCTGTTTATGTGACCGCGCATCACGTGAAAACGGCTAAACCGATTATAATGAAATTTAGTAAAGAAATAGTTTGAGTCCTGGGAAAGACTTAGGGTAGTTTTTATTCTGGAAATCTTCTCCTAAGGGGGTGAAATGGGGGGTGAAATTTTGGATGGACTCCGTTTAGACCAAATTTAGTATAGATATAGTTTGAGTCCCGGAGAATGACAATTTATAGTTTGAATCCCGAAAATTATCCCCCAGGGGGATGAAATAGGGATGAAAATGTGGATAAATCCCATTTAGTTAAAATTAGGTATAGAGATAGAAGGAGTCCCAGGGAAGGACAATGCATAGTTTTCATCCAGAAAAATCATCTCCTGAGGGGGTGAAATGAGAGGTGAAAATTTGGATAGAACCGATTTAGATAAAATTTGGTATGGAGATAGTTAAGAGTCCTAGGAAAGGACTTAACATAATTTTTAGTCCAGAAATCATCTCCTAAGGGGGTGAAATGGGGTATGAAAATTTGGATGGAACCCATTTACGGTATAGCGAGTTGAAGTCTTGGGGAAGGACATAGGATAGTTTACTTCCGAAAATCATTCCCTAAGGGGGTGTAATTGGGGGTGAAAATTTGTTTGTGAACCATTTTGATGAAATTTGGTGGAACGATAGTTTGAGTCCCGGAGTATGACAACGGATAGTTTTAATCCCGAAAATCATCCCTTCAGGGATGAAATAGGGGGTGAAAATTTGGATAAAACCCATTTATATAAAATTTGGTAAAGAGATAGAAGGAGTCCTAGGGATTGACAATGCATAGTTTTAATCTCGAAAAATCATTTCCTGAGGTGGTGAAATGAGGGTTGAAGATTTCGATAGAGCCCATTTAGATGAAATTTGGTATACAGAGAGGTCTCAGTCCAAGGAAAGAACATAGAATAATTTTTATTCCGGAACACATGAAAGGAGGAAATAAGGGGAACACATAGGGGGTGAGAAATGTTGGATAAAAATTTGGATTGAACCCATTTACGGTAAAGCGATAGTTAAGGAAGGACATAGGATAGTTTTATCCCGAAAATCATCCCCTAAGGGGATGTAATTGGGGGTTGAAATTTGTTTGTGACATATTTTGATAAAATTTGGTGATAGTTTCTATTCTTGAAATCATCCCCAAAGGGGGTGAAATGGGGGTGAGAATTTGGATGTAGCCCATTTAGATGAAATTTGGTATAGAGATAGTTTGAGTCCTGGAGCATTCTCCAAGGAGGTGAAATAGGGGGTGAAAAATTGGATGGAACCCATTTACGGTATAGCGGTAGTTGGGAGTCCTGGGGAATAGGAACATTACATAGGTAAATATATGTATGTGACTTTCCATGGGTAAAGGTACCTTATGGCGGTAGTTTCGAAGATGTTTTCTAAAATGGGGTAAAAAAGACGTTTTATTATGGCTATTTTGAAAACTATTAGATGTAACATTTTGTTGACGTATCTTTATTTTTAATATAAAATATCTAAATTACAAGTCAGTTAATTTAGTCCTACGGTTTAGTAGAAAAGGTCCTTACGGCCGTGCGATATGAAAATATGCAAAATAATACTGAAAAAAGCCTACATGCATCTATTATGGTGAGGCGGGTCATATAAACCAAGTTTGCGGCGGAGTCTATTTTGTAAAAAAGGCGTTCGGAGTAAGCTAATCTATAAAATCATGCAACTCAGCCATAATGGCCCTTTCCTTTATACAATCCATACTAATATTACAAATGCGAAAGTAACTCTGTCTGTCTTAACAGACCTTTTCATGCTTAAGGCGACGTGAGCTCCAAAAACGGATTTTTAAAAAATCGTAGCTCTTGTTTGGATTATAATACGGCTGCCCTAAATTTAATTAGCAATCTTGAGGCCTTTCTCGAGGGAAATCAGCTATTTGAATCCTGAGTTTTTGACTTTCGCTCGATAGAAAAAAATCACGAACATAGGTCTAAAATACACTTAAAAAATTCTAACAAATTATGAACAACAGCTAAACATATTACAATTGGTTCTCAAAATCGGCAATGTCATGTTTGAGGGAAATCAGCTATTACTTTTTTATTTATTAAAACGCACAAAGAAATACAATTAAAAAACATGATATCCGCGCTTCCAAACACGCACTTCCATCTCGCTCACGCTTATGCTCAGTGAGAGGGAGAGAAGACCACGAACCTACGTCCCCTTAAACCGCTGAACCGATTGAGATGAAATTTGGTGTAGAGATACTTTGAATTTCGGGGCCTTCCCAAAGAATCCTTACTAAAGATAGTTTTTATCTGGAAATTCATCACTTAAGGGGGTGAAAAGGGGGGAGAAAGTTACGATATAAACGAGTTCCGCGCGGACGAAGTCGCGGGCAAAAGCTAGTAAATAATATTACAAAGCTATATTAAAAAAATATATACTAATTTAGTATATATTTTTGCCCGCGTGGCTTTGCCCGCGTATTACTCAAAACGCAGGCAAACCCACGGGATAAAGCATAGCCTATGTCCATCCAGAAACTCCATTGTATGCACAAATTAAATAATTTTAGAAATCGGTCTAGTAGTTCCGGAGGTTATTCATTACATACAAACTTACAAAACTACAATCCCACTGAATTTACCTCTTTATAATATTAGTATAGGTAGATTACAATTTTTTATATTAAATTTAAATACAATTTTTGATATTAAATTTAAAATAGCTAATTTTAGCTAATTAGCTATTTTAAATTTAATATCAAAAATTGTAATCTACCTATACTAATATTATAAAGAGGTAAATTCAGTGGGATTGTAGTTTTGTAAGTTTGTATGTAATGAATAACCTCCGGAACTACTAGACCGATTTCTAAAATTATTTAATTTGTGCATACAATGGAGTTTCTGGATGGACATAGGCTATGCTTTATCCCGTGGGTTTGCCTGCGTTTTGAGTAATACGCGGGCAAAGCCACGCGGGCAGCTAGTACTCTTATAAAATGACTAAATTATTTAAAAGCATTAATTTTTGGACATATATTAATGTTAGTACGTGTGTCTACGTAGGTTAATACTAAACCTATAGATTTATAAGCATTGTCCTTGACACTTTCAATGCTGACTTTCACTGGTCGCTAGAACCAACCGTAGTAGGCTAACCGGTCGCCTAATATAATTATGTCAATAAAACCCTTATTGATCATTTCAGCACATAATACTTCGTTGTAGAGAGACACATTATATACTTGCATGTGCCCGAGCGAAAAGCAAGGACGATTAGCGATCTAAGGCTTAGTGTTATTTTGCCTTCAGCTAGCCAGGAAATTTTATTATCTGCTTTTATTGCGGGAGGTAAAATAAATTACTTACTTTCCGTATTCTTCCCTCGAGAATGTGGGTTTGATGCTTTTGTCGAACTGTCCGCTGAATGCGCATACTTTCTGACCCTCTGTGTGCGATTGCGCCTTCGTGTCGAACGCCGAGATCAGGTTGGTCAAAGAAGAACTCTGTAAAGAAATAAATAAAGTTCAATTTATGAAATATTTCATTAATTGCGCGATGTGTCATTATTTATCTGACTCGAGATATTTACTCTATATTAAAAATACATTTCCTCAAATATGCTCGGTTTCGGGCGTCGTGAATTTACAGGTTGGTAATGGGATCGTATAGGAAATTCCGAGGCGGGACATTGCCGGTGTTCTCCGAAGTCCCACACCCGTGCCAGGTCAGGAGATAATTTTGATATACCACCATTATGTCGGATCTGATCCTCGGAATCTTATAGCTACGAGTATTATCTCCTTGCCTTGGAATAGGAAAAAGAGTAAAATATATTTTTCAACGTAATAGGTATGGCATCTTTGATGGCGAGACAGCCAGGGCGTCTGAGAAGACTGAGTTTTAAAAGTTTAAATTAGAAGTGTGCTTGAAATAACTTGTAAAATAAAATATTTTTCTCTAGGTGGCTGCTTAAAGATTTTTTTTCTTTGTTAAATAAGCTACGAAAGTTCAAGTTTAATTCCTCGAATGCGGCTGTCAGACATGGCTACCTAATTTACGATACTAGATGTGATTAAATGTTATTCATGAAAAAATATTCAAGGTATCCGTATACCAATCATAGCAAACATATAATACATTTATTTTTAATAAGTTATTTTTTTTGATATCCATGGACATGGTTCTAATTAATGCTTTTTAACGATTGTGCCTCGCAACATCGTCTTTATATCGTCCCAACTTCTGATTAATTCCCGCTAACAATTTAATTTAAATCTCACTCGTGTAAACTCCGTTTGTCTCATTGACAACATTTATTACCCACTAGCTCTGTCGCGGTAATGTCCATCGCAAATCAATACGACTTGGCATCGCCGTTGGGACTAGAATAGACGCTGTATGACTCGGAATAAAAGTCTAGTTGTTATACTGTCTGTAATTTGATTACGTAGTTAAAGCGGTTAAGTGTTAGTCTGACTGGACCGATGGCTCCGTACCGCTTTGCAATTTTTGCCCGACTACGGCAGATTATAAACTGACGGTTTTCACAATCTAACGGTGACATATATACTGTTTTGCCCGCGACTTCATCCGCGTATCTTCTAAATGTTTGGTTTAGGAATTAATTAAAAAAAACAGTGAAATTAGTTTTGTACCTAGTCTTTTAGTAAACAGTCTAAAACCGAAGTTACACTTACTTTCAAAATGTCTTGCTTTCTATACAAACTTAGAACCCCCTTTGAACCCTCATAGTAAACAGGCTGAAACCGTAGTTACAAATTTCTTATTTTAAAAATGTCTTGCTCTATATACAAACTTCGAACCCCCTTTTAACCTTCTTAGGCAATGAATTAAAAAAAACGCCGAAATAAGTTTTGTAGTATTTTAGCATATTTGTTTTGTCTAAAACCGAAGTTACAAATCCCTTACTTTAAAAATGTCTTGCTCTCCATACAAACTTTGAACGCCCTTATAATCTGCTTTAGAGGATGAATTTCAAAAAACGCTGAAATAATTTTGGTAGTCTAAACAGAATAAGATAGAAGTTACAAATCTCATATCTTTAATTTTTTTTATTATGCAATCTTTCTAAAAAGTTTTAAGATTCTACTTAGCTCTAAAAAAATCCCCTTTACCAACATTGCACCCTTTTTAATCCCCTTAGGAGTGGAATTTTCCAAAACGCTAAAAATTCTTTAATTGTATCGTAATAAGTAATCTTTCTAAAAACTTTTAAGCTTCTATCTCAAAAAGGAGTTTCCATCATACAAACTTTGCAACCCTTTTTAACCCCCTTAGGGGTGAAATTTCTCAAAACACTTAAAGTTCTCTATTTGTATTATAATATGTAATCTTTCTACAAAGTTGTAAGTCTCTTGCTAAAAAAATAAAGTTTTCCCTATACAAAATTTGCACCCCTTTCTAACCCCCTTAGGGGCAGAATTTTCCTTAACGTTGAAATACTTTTATTTGTATTCTAATAAGTCATTTTTATTCAAAGTTTTAAGTCTCTAGCTCAAAAAATAAAGTTTCCCCCATACAAACTTTGCACTCCTATTTAACCCCTTTGATTTCCAAAAATCCCTTCTTATCCGTTGCCTACGTTGTAAAAGGTAGTTCTGGTGTAAATTTCAACTCTCTAGCCCCAGCAGTTTCGGCTGTGCGTTGATGAGTGAGTGAGTCAATCAGGACATAGGCATTTATATTTTTGTTCCCATGAATATAATTATATTAACTATGATACTTTTTGCTGTCAATCCGTACAGTTTTTTTTCCTGTAGGTATCTATTTCTTCACATGACTCATCTTTAATATAAAGATTATTCTTTCCGCTTGTCTTCCAAATAGGGGAGTAGACTCAAAATTTATTGTTACTTCAAAAGAAAGAAGGAACGAAAAACCCGTTCAAATATCTCAAAAAATTACGAAGCTACAACCATTTTAATAACGCTTGTTAGAGTGAGAAAACGATCGGGGACCGTGACGTCACGATCCTCGAGCATTATAGTAAAAATCAATCGTTTCATATGAATTTGCGTTTTGCGGAAAAGGAACATAACATAGTAAAGTAAAGTAAAGTAAAGTAAAGTAAATATTTATTTGTGATACACAGGTTACATAATAAAAGGTGACAATAGAATAAAAATACAGTACGCTGTGACCTACCTAAAAGGTGTACAAATGTTGAGCCTTACAAACTAAAAACTACAACTAATACAAAAAATTTTGAGCATTCAATGTACTTAAACCTTTTAAAATTACATATTTTTAAGAAGAACATTCTTGTATTTTTATAACATATTTTACTTATTTAGGAAACTTCTATTTAAAAAAAACTCGTCAATGGTGTAATATGCTCTCTCTTAAAGTTTTAACTTCAATTTGTTTTTAAACATTGACATATTTAATTTCTTTAGGCTTTCTGGTAAGAAATTATATATTTTGGAAGCCATGCCTAGTACACTCTTTCTCAACAACGCTGTCTTGCCACTCACGGTTGGTATTGCATGTTTATAACGGACGCTTTTCGAATTTATGTTTAGCCTTAAGGGAAACAGTGAGGGGTTTGATTTGACAAAGACTGCGATCTCGTAAATATATAGGCAGGTTAGTGTGAGGACCTTTAATTCTTTAAAATGAAGTTTGCAACTATCAGTTCTTTTGAGGCCACATACGGCTCGAACGCATTTTTTCTGTGACCTAAATACCTGCAACTTATTGGTGGAATTACCCCAAAATATAATTGCGTATCTTAAGATCGAATCGATGTAACCATGGTAAGCAAGTAAAGCTGTTTTAAGGTCTGATATTTTCGAGATTTTATTAAGAACAAATACGAAACTGTTTACACGCTTACATAATGACTCAGTGTGTGGTTTCCAGTTTGTATGTATATCTATGTTTAAACCTAAAAAAATGGTAACATTTATATTTTCAACGCTTTTATTATTATAATTAATGTTAAGACTTAAAGTGTTCGATTTTGGTTGATGAAACTGCATTAATTTTGTTTTTTCTATATTGATTTTTAATTTGTTAACTTTTAGCCAATATGCGACGGAGGCAAGTGTTTTATTAATTTCAGCTTCATATGTATCACTGTCCTTCATTTAGATCAAAACCGTGCTATCGTCTGCAAATAGGACCATTGGATATTCAATATGTTCGGGAAGGTCGTTACATACCCCCTCTTAAAACTGTCTCACTAGCCTTGCGATATTTTTTTGATTGTTTATAGCTTTGTACCTATTCTTTTTGTATATTGTACATGAATGCCGTAGCAAATATTTCGGTAGCAGTAGCTTTCGCAATGTTTCTTTTTCTAGGTCAGTTGTCCATACTCAATGATGACAGAACACGTAAGTCTACTTTGATGTCCCTGTCATTCTAATTTTGAAAAACATAAACGGAAGTAGGAAGCTACGGTAGCCTAGTGATTCAGGCATGCGGCTGTCAGGCGCCGGCCGTGGGTTCGAATTGTGAATGGAATATTTACCGCTAGCTTTTCGGTGAAGGAAAACATCGTGAGGAAACCGCTCTTATACCAATAAGGTCTAGTTTTCTCTCTGGGTTGAAAGGTCAGATGGCAGTCGCTTTCGTAAAACTAGTGCCTATGCCAAATCTTGGGAGTAGGTGTCAAAGCGGACCCTGAGCTCCTTTAGGGGCACAAGCGGGAATAACGCTAGGAGGAAAAAAAAAAAAACGGAAGTAGGAACATGTTCCGTCAAATATCGCGGATAGAATAGAATGCCTGCCCTGAACCAGCTGTGGGTCGATCACGTAACTTTTCTTACGCGCGTCTGTAAGGTCTAAATGTCAATTTTATATGGAAAAATGACAGTTAGATTGTGATTTTACTGTCAGACGCGCGTACAATGCGTTACGTGATTGACCTACTGGTCGATCACGTAACGCATATTGTGTACGCGCGTCAGGTAGATTTAAATGTCACTTTTTCTATGGAAAAATTACAGTGAAATTGTACGAAAGCGCGTTTGGAACGTTACGAACGTTACCCCCCTGAATTCATTGAAAGAATTCATTGAAATTTTCCAAGGCACACTTGTACGAATTCAGTAGGTAATCAGAGCAGATATTCGCGAAATATATGTCCCACTCTCTCGTTCAAATCAGAAAGTGCGATTGAGATACAAAAACGAACGAAAAAGACGTTTCGCGGTAGCCGCTCTGGGATCATACACATGAAAACGTGAACAGTCATACCTATTATGCACATGCATAACGCATGTTCTATGCAATATCGAAGCGAATCTTTGTTGTATTGAATAGTAAATGCTCTCCATATTTCAACATTTTGTTTATTCGTTTCCGATTGAGAGCCACCGGAAGTTTGAAATACGTTCTTATATGATTTGGCAATGTGAAATATACGAAATACTATTGTAATAATTTTACCAGTGAGCGAAGCGAAGGAAGTTCTATGGTTCTAAAATCGTTCGTATGTCCGGTGTATGTCACGCTGTCACGCTGTCCGGCTGTTCTCCTCTACAGGGAGCATTTCTGAACCGATTCTCGTGAAATTTTGTGAACATGTTTGTTAATTCTAGAAGAGTCACTTTATAAAAAAAAAAATGTAATACAGGCCCGCGAGTTCTTCAGCTCAAAGAGCCACTAGTATTTATAATGTACAAGTCGGTAAGTAACCAAAAAATATATTTTATGGATAATTGTCTTGGTTAATAAAATGTTAAAAGTGTCCGAAAAGATTCCGGACTCTTTTAAAAATATTTTCTTCTTTAATTCCCGACCTTCTTTTCATGACTCATCTCAGGCAAATAATTCCGGCGTTCAAATAATTAGAAAAATATAGAAAGTCCGCGTGGAAAAGCCTTGGCTTCCGAGTGCCCTTAATTGACCTCGACGAAATACAAATTTTGTTTTACGAACTGTCCAACATTTGCGATCTTGGAAAAGTTAAGTTGAAATGGGTAGAAACATGACAGCAGCATGAAGATACGGTCTGTATAATTATTACTTATCTATAACCTAATTTCGTTAACGGGCTCTGTCCTCGCATTCGATACAAGGGAACTTTGAGGCGACCATGCTTTTAATTAAAGGACTGGGGCTGCTTTTGATTTGCATACCAAAGTGTTTCTACGCTTGTTCCATCGCATGATATATATATGAGTCAAATTGGTATTTGATAGATATCTATATGTAAGGTAAACGTCAGAGTGCTCCACACTGTACTAGTATATGGCATGGGCACTTTATGTCAAAGGAATATGGGTTAAATAAGAACTAAGAGGATTTTTCTTTATTCGAATTTAAGCCATGTCACTTTGACACAGAGTGCCCATGACATATATATACAGCGTGTTTATTTAATATAACCGCATTATTGTAGCCAGACGTAGATTTTAGCGTTAAAATCTGATATTTATAACAATTATTAATTTAGTGTTAACTGCCATGGCGTAATTCATTTTTGAAATTTTTTTGAGCAGCAATGTTCGGCGTACACTTATTTGACACATGTAAGGAGCTGGTCACTTGTGACAGTTGTGATGTCACATCAGTAAAACAAATAAGTGATCCATTGCGTGCTGAATTATTTTATATGAAAAAAAAAGTTCGCTTTTTTAAATAATTTATCGATAAATATATTAATAAGTGCCTATTCTATAACCCCCCAAAGTTTGGCGTTTACTTTAAGTGCTAAAAGGTTCACCCGTCAAATTGTCACAAGGCTGAATTCCATCTGGCCTGCGGAAAATAATTGTCCACTAAAACTTATATTGTATGTACAGTCGCAATCACATACATCGGAGCAAACAAGCACGTCACAAACATCGGAACACATCTCTATTTTCATTGTACCTATGTGTATGCAACTGTACGACAACGGTTTCAAGTAAAATTTATGACAGACGAAACCATAAGGTTTCCGTTTTTAGGGTTCCGTACTCAAAGAGTAAAACGGGACCCTATTACTAAGACTCCGTTGTCCGTCTGTCTGTCTGTCTGTCACCAGGCTGTATCTCACTGATACCGTGATAGTCCCAGTTGAAATTTTCAAAGATGATGTATTTCTGTTGCCGTATAACAACAAATACTAAAAACAGAATAAAATAAATATTTTTATAGATAATGGTACGGAACTCTTCGTGCGCGAGTCCGACTCGCACTTGGCCGGGTTTTTTATAGTTTAGGATACGAATTCTAGAATAGTGCCAGCAGCAGTCTAGTAGAAAACTCATTTGATATCAACGTAAGTATACAACGGTGCTCGGGAGGCAATCATATTATTTTACCAGCGTATTCTTGAAAATTTTAAGACTACTGGCTCTGAGACCTGTATAGAATACGCGAAACTGTCTTTTTTCAATTTCTTTTTCATAATTTCGTACATCTGAATCCAAGATAAAAATTACATATAATTACCTATCGAACCTGCTCATTTCACGAGAATATGTTGAGAAATGCGACTTGTAGAGGAGAACAGCCGGACAGACGCTGGACATACTAAATAATGTTTGCCTAAGCTGAAACGGAGAAATTCGTTCCCATCGCCCGTTGAAAAATAAAAAAATAGAAAAATAAAATACAATCATCATCATAAACTGTCTTAAAAGCCGGGCTCTTGTTAGTGGAGTAATCGCCATTCTGTTCTTCTCTCTGCCACTGTTTTGAGCTCTTGATACGACATTACATTAGTATAGCTTTCTCTTTACCTGTAATTGTCGTGTCTTATCAGGTGTCCTAACATATTTCCCCTTCTCTTTTCAAAAAGTACCTAGTTTTTAGTAGACATCTCTGTTTGGGCCGAACGTTTGCCCGATGAGACGATCCGAGAGCTTCGCTCTCAGACTCAATAGTATCTAAGGGCGGAATTACTCTTTTAAATTGATAGATGTTAGCGTTGTGGGTTTCAGGTCCAAATATGAAGGGATTGAAGCTTTCATTCGTTATCATCCTGTTAGTTATGTATGTAAATAAGTTAGATATAAATTGCGTTAGATGCTATTCTAGGCTAAAATCAAGACTACAATTAAAAGCGTAGAAAACTCGCGTTTCGTCCAAAATAATTGGTTTAAAACATGCTTCAGCATACTAATTCAGTATTGTTGGATTAGTGTATCATTTAATGTGTGCTAGATCTAGATTTATGGATTCATAAATTAGACTAGTTAGGTTAATTGCAGGAATGGATCGCTGGCCAGCAAGAAAACGCGTGGACGGGCGCGCGGGCTGCAGGGATATTCTACCCGCGAAGTCGAGAAAAGTGATTATCGATCGGAGCGGACAGGCGATGGAGGCTCCCTGGAAAACGGGCCTTATACCCTTTAGTTAAGGTATATTTTCAGATGAGGAGTCGGATTAGTGGCGTGATCGTGTTAGTATTGGCTATAAATACCCCGGCGGGCCGAGGAGCGTTTCACTTTTCTATGGGACGTCGAAGCGAGATCACGCTGCAGAATACGAGGGCGGCCAGGCTAGGCTGACCTCTGGGCGCGTACTACTTCGAGGCGGAGCAAGGCTGGTCACCGCTGGGCTGCATTACGGCTGTTGCTGAGAGGAATTAGAGTTTGGTAAGGTCGCAAATGCCTTTGCGATCGTCTGGTGAGATTGAATATTTTATTTTAAAGTGTGACTAATCATAGTGAATTCTGGAATTTCTTAGGGGGTAATTATCTTGTGCGCACATTGTCTTGAATTGAGTGATTAATATTTAGGCAATATCTTTCTGCTCGTGAACTGATATGATCTTATATGATCACGTGTGTATTTTGAATATGTGGCGGTCTAATAGGTTTATCACCTAATAAATGCGCTTAAGACATCATCATATTAGAATTCCGTATACTCCCATGAAGTGAAGTGAACACGACTATTTATAGTACATGAATGTTCGCCAAGGAACGGTCCAATGGTAAATAATTCCTAATTGTATACCAGTATCTAGTGGTTAGTTGTAGGTACAAATGAGGGAAATCTTTATTAAAATATGTGCTAATATTATGTTGTAATGTATTTATGGCGGAGGAGCTGGCTTGTTACGAGCGTCGAGGGAGATCAGAAGGGCAGGAGCCCTGGGAACCAGAGAGGCGTTGGGTACGTGTCCCACTATTAAGAAATTAAAATCTGGTGAGTGACCTTTATAATCACTGTATTGAATGATTCTGAAACTTATTAATTTGTTTTTGGGCTATTATCTAACCATTTCAACGTTATCATACTTGAATTTGTGTATCGAAATCTAGTTCTACTGTATATAGTTTGGGGAATATGCTAGATAAAGTACGAGCGGTTTATGTATAGGTTATGAACGGATCTAGGTCATTGGTTAAATAACTGACGATATTACAGGAATGTTGTTTTGTTCTACATATATATTACTAGTTGATTTGTCACTGCGATATGATTGGGTTCCGTGCGCCCCCACGAGATAAAGTGATCAATTATTATACGACAACCTAGCTATAGCAATTGACTCGGGCCGTGGTACGCGTTACACTATGAGGATAGATTGTTAAGATGCGGATAAGCGACAAATATTACCACAAGTTCATATTAATATCCGGTGGTTAGTATAGGTGCTGATGGGTGGTTACTTTACTAGATTAACGCAACTGAATAAAGTAGTTATATACACTCGTGGCTGTGTGCTCGGTGTCGAGACAACCATATCCACAGGGCACATTGACGACCCTGGCCACACGAGAATTCTCCCGAAAGGGGCTTCTTAGTCAGCAGAGATGTGCCCGCACTAGAGCGCCAGTCATAGATGTGTAGACAGAGTGAGTGGCTGAGAGTCTTCAATCTTGCAAATTGAGGGACCTCACTGGTCGAGCTGCTGTCTTAGTTCTAACAACCCTCTTAACAAGGGTTACGGTTGTGTTGGTTTATGAAGTAATCAGATGTACTTATAGATATATTGTGTGGAATTCCTTGAATGAATGAATCTAGCGTAGTAAATTAGTTATGTACACCTGTGGCCGAGAGCTTAGCGTTGTGGACAACCATATCCAAAGAGCACATTGACGACCCTGACCAATACGAGAATTCGCCCGTTAAGGGGTTTCTTAGTCAGTAGAGATGATGATCGCGCTTAGGCCTCCGTCACGGATGTGTCAACGAAGGTAAGGTTGGTGAGACCTTTCAGTCTTGCAAACTGAAGAGTTTCGCTGGCCAAGCCGTCGTTTTGCTTTAACCGAAGCTTCTTACCGTGAAGCTAGCTATGTTGATTTTACAAGGAAATCCAACACTTTCGCTTTAGTAACGGCAATAATTAAGTAGGTATCTTGTTAGGTGGGGTCGTTATTATCGGGATCTCAACAAAAGTATCGCAGTGGGTTGGTAATTAATTATCATTCGTCAGTTCAACTGTGCATTGTCGTATATTTAACATTGTTCCGACTATAAAGTGCCTTTGAGTTGATTGGGTGAGATTGGTTGCTAAGACATTGTGTTACATCCATTGAGATATTTTGGGGGTGAATTGTATTATAAATAGCTTAGGAAAAGTCAGTACTAATTGGTATTAGATTTGATAGAAATAACGATAGGGTAGGCGGAATCAACAGATGAGGTGGGATTACTAGCGAGTACGAGCAGCCGCGAGCGAGCGAGAGGCGAGCGCTACAGTTCGCTAACAACTCTAAGATTCATCGTTAGGGAGAATCGATATTATACTAGACATTGCGTCATTCATGTACCTG
This sequence comes from Epinotia brunnichana, assembly GCA_963854355.1. Classification (NCBI taxonomy): domain Eukaryota; kingdom Metazoa; phylum Arthropoda; class Insecta; order Lepidoptera; family Tortricidae; genus Epinotia; species Epinotia brunnichana. The sequence continues at coordinate 11,936,242 of OY977951.1, forward strand.
GAAGTAAAACATGTACTAATATTCTATTTCAATAGACTATCATCGCATCATCATCAATATCTTGACATACGATTATTTTCGTTATATCATCGCATCATCATCAATATCTTGACATACGATTATTTTCGTTATATCATCGCATCATCATCAATATCTTGACATACGATTATTTTCGTTATTATATCATCGCATCATCATCAATATCTTGACTTCTTCACGATTATTTTCATTATTATGTCATCGCATCATCATCAATAGAGATCCCATCATGGCCAACACAAGTTGACCACTATTGTATTGCGAGTCTGTTTAAAGGGCGTCACCTACCACATCTATACCACACCTACAACTTAGTATAACAAGGAATTTATGCCCACTTTAGCCTCCATAGTTGTGCATCACTTAATGAAACTACAGAATTGTAAATTAATTCTAAGGAACCTGGTATAATTGTCTTACTTAAGTTATAGGTTCTACTAAAATGGGGTTAATGTACAACTTCAATTAACGTGTAACTGTTTCCCTTTATAGAAATACAAACTTCATACTTCTCGAAAAGGGCCTGGTTCTACTCACACAACGCGGGGCCTCATCACTAGACGAAATCACACGCCAAGCCACTTCACCAGCGCGAATCACGTATAGCTTAGGTCTAAATAGGTCTTCGAGGTTAGGTTCCAGAGATAATAAATTCTAGGTTAGATTACGGCATTGTAGGCCTGGAGTCGGACGGTTTTTTATTTGACCGAATCTCTTTCCGTCCGGCAATATCCTAGGAGATGATTTGGTCTGTTAAAGTACTCAAGCTCGATTACTTTAACATAAATAACGAGAGATTCTGTAGCTGTAGGATAGATTTACCTAGACTAGAATAAAACCCAACCTTTCTAGTAGGATCGGCCGGAACTAACTCGGTTTTTCTATTCGCTTTGGTACGAGTTAGTATTTATAGGATCAAAGTGGATATCTAGTACAATCGAGTCTTGATCTTACTGGATTAATTAATCAAAGGTTCTTTAACTTCAAAACAAACAAAATTAATTTGATATTTCTATGGTAAATAAATGATTTATTTTCTCGCTTACTATCTGTTTAATTTTATTCAATAGCTTTTCCTTCAGGTAGGATTCCATTTTCAGACGACTAGAAGCTTCTCAGGAGCTTCAGCTTTCAGCTAGGGGTTAATTTAAGTTCAGAATAGGAAACCATAAAAAGCAAGCCATTTAAGAGGTTGAATCGTTACATTTTGGTGAGGCCGTGATCAGGATGAAAATAGGGTTTTAAATTCACTTTTTAGTATCCCGGGTTACTACAGAATAGAGTATTTTAGATATAAAAAAAAATAAAATAAAAAAAAAAATAATAATAAAAGAAAAAAACATTTTTATTACGTGATTCGCTTGGTGAAAGGGCTAATTAATTTTATTTACAGATTTTTCTGTGTGTGGGTTATACAAATAACCCACATTTTGTTGCCGTGGAGTAGATAGAGAGATGGAGTTTGTATTTTTTTTTTAATGTTGTGTTGTGTATTATTTTCAGGACTTTCTTTCTTTTATTTTATTTCAAAGAGATTTTCACGCGCGATATGTACGTGAATTGTGTTGTGTATTATTTTCAGGACTTTCTTTCTTTTATTTAATTTCAAAGGGATTTTCACGCGCGGTACGTAGGTGAATTACTAATCAATAAGTTATATCACATTAAACTATGAAAAATATGCATAGAAATAATTTTGTTGTAGACGAAGGGCTAATATTATTTTGACAGAAATTCATTTGGGGGTACACATTTTTATTCCCGACTGTACCTTTCTACATATGTTTACCAACTGCTCATTGAGACGATTCTAACGAGCCCAAACTCGATGGGTTTGTGTCATTGTATCACGAAGTTCCTAGGCCCATCTTCCAACCCCAGCATCAGATTAGTTCCTTGTCATCATAACTTTAATTTGTCATGCGATTTATACATATGTGCGAAATTTTAGGCCGAACGGAAGTCGGAAAGTGAGTCTTATTTAAGAATTAAGTATAAACGTAACAGTACCTAAACACTCTTTTCATCGGACAGTCGTCTAAAAGTAGTGCCTATGCGATATTTGTAAATTAGGGGGGCAGCAATGTTTTGTGGGAGGGACTTACGATCTACCATTGCAATAGAGGAGGGTCTAATTTAAGAATTAAGTGGAAGCGTAATAGTAAATACTCTTTTCATCGGGCAGTAGTGTAAAAGTAGCGCCTACGCAAAATTTGTATAAAAAGGGGGCAGGAATGTTATGCGGAATGGCCTTACAACCTGCCAATGCCATAGCACAATTAAGTAGGTTCCATATACATCAGGCGGTTGCGGTAGTAGTTATAATAAAGTTTAGGTATAATGCTTTTATTCCAAAATAAAATAAAAATAAAATAAAACGGATCTAGATAACCTCAAGATAGTATTTTGTTAAATTAGCATCTTATGTATTTAGCTACGATTATTCATCCTTCATATTCAATTGTTGCATTTGAGTTCGCAAGAATAGTGTTGAGGTCATTGACATCTGTCCCGCGGTTGGGCAATTATTCGTTAAATAGTGGTTAGGAAAGTACCGGTGGATGATTATAGTACCAAGGACTTAGGAACTTACTTAAGAACTCATCACATAATAGGGGTTAGAGTTATAGGTAACTTTCGTAAGCTAGGGGAGAAAAGTAGGTACGCGTTATACCTAGCTAGTTGACCTAGTCAAATTGAATCCAATTCTCGGCGTTTACGTTAAATCGATCGCTACTAAGTATTGTCCGAAATCTTAAGTACCTATAACCTTGCGGATATTTTCTATGTAATCGTCTTTGTAAAGAAAGTAATTGTAAGAATAGATTAGTAGGTAATTCGCGCGAGTTATATTCATTAACCAGTTAAAATGATAGGAAACTGGAGCGGTTATCTGTTACAAGAAAATGCGCATTCGAATCGGATTAGTTCCGGCTAGAAATTCAAATACCTAAGATCAAAGGTACACTATAATGGACTTTGTTGTTAGGTCATTAAGGTCAAAAGGTAAGCTGTGTGTAGGTATTTAAATGGTTGTCATCGTGAGTCAGTGAACCGGTTGTATGTACGCGTGAGATTTCAATTTTTAATTACGTAGGTACATAAAACCACTTTGGCAGGGTTAAAATAGTGACAGGTTTGAAGATAAGCAACAAGTAAAGGGCACCTAAATACCTGGCTAACTCCACAGAGGTATATTCCTGGCATGGTAGGACTCGCACATTTCCACATAAATACGCGGCCACTCTATCACATTCACTTTATAATGTGCACCAGTTCAATTATCACTACATTGATTTATGTTTGAATACACACTAAACCACAGTAAACACTTTAAACTGATTAAATAATAGGCCTAAATATGCGAGAATTCGGCTCGTTGAAGCCCGCGCGCAAACTAAAAACAATTTTAAACATCGAACTTAGGTCCGGGCGGCCATTTTGGAATCTAGCGACGTCGCGGCGCCAGTAATCATAAAGATTTTTTGGCGGGAAATTGTTGTTTAATTCGATGATAAAGGAGTAATATTAATTAACTATATGTCGCGTTCGCTTATAATTTGGTGGAATGGGTGAACAGTTTTAGGATCATAGGATAAATATTTATGTAATGCATTAAGGTCGGTCTTAAATAAAGCGCGTCGCACGTAAAATATTTTGACACGGAAAATAATGTAGCCAGTTAGATGCGTTAATATTGATAGTAACTTTATGATAATGGCATAGTGTAAATTATTTCTAATAACTAGGTAATAATATAGTTGCTTAACTTTTGAGGTGGTTTTTCTCACGGGCCGGAATTGATATCGGCGAATTAAATATATAGAGATAGTATGCGACAAAATTAGCTTTGTGTGGAGGTTGCGGGCTAAATATAAGAACTAATTAGAGCCTACATATTTTATATTGGTCAATTCTAATAGGTATGTTAAGTACCTTAAAGCGTCACGCGGGTTTACGTGGGTACAATGTAATGAAAAAAATAATAGATAGATTGCGCCTTACAAAACTTAGCAAAATAAAGTTTTAGACCCATCACACACTGTAGTTATAGCGGATTTCATTGTAATCAGTAGCTTAATTAACGCTAACGTACTTACGAACGTTCGAATTAGAAAATAGTAGATAACCCGTGTTGGCAAGAGAATGAAATAAAACGGATTCATTGAATCAGGATATTCCGAAATCCGTCTGTCTGGTTTAGTTACTTCATGAGTCATAATTATAGAGCGGGGTTTGTAAAGTTTCAGAGTAATTTAAATAATTAATTATAATTCCAGTCAAGTTAGGTTTTCATATATATATGCAAAACCAAGCACGCGTGATCTACGGTACGACATTATTAGTTAGCGAATAACTTTGATACTCAGGTTCTGAGGCGAAAGACTTCGCTGATAGGGATTTCCGAATCTCACGGGAGATTCAGCTCTAAGAAAGGGGGGGCAGAAGGCTTAGAATCGTAAGACAATGTGTGTCGGACATGAAATTGATTAACCGCAACGCACTTAATTATTAATAAGGTAGTGTTAAAGTCATGGGTTCTATCAATAGGGTTGAATGCAATTTAAATGTAGGTAGGTATAGTAAGTAAATATAGTACGGATCAATTCATTGATAGTTACGTTGATAGTAAAATTTATTACTTACGTATTTTAAACAATGGTTTCAGAATTTGTCAAGTATAAGATGGATAGTTGTCCCAGTCTGATACCGAAAGATTAAGAGCTTGTCAGACAAATACCATATATGTACCGGTTCACGTCAGGTTACGAAAGATATTCGCCATGTTTACATTATATGGTAACAGGGCAATTCGGAGAAATTATATTAGTAATACCAAGTTGTGCACGTGTTATTATTATTATGTACTTTAAGGCAGGAGTCGTATATATCGCATGGCACTTTAATTGGTTACCATAGTATGTGATACTGGAGTATGTAAACTAACTGTTCCACCTCTCTAGTCATTGTTGAGGTAATGTGAATTTCGAAATGGGTCGTTAATTTCGCAAGTTATCTTAACAGCGCACTGGACGATTGGTTTGTCCGGCGGGCTATGAATCGCGAGCGTCCGGGTTCGATCCCCGGTACGGAAAAATCTTTTTGTGTTTTTTTATTTTTGCTTTACTAACAATATTGTGGGCTACTACCTTTTAAACCTTTGGTTATTAAATTGAACGAATTTTACAATGTTTGGAGCAAGTTAAGGGTAATTGGGGATACTTATATATTTAGGCGTTTATAGTTTTAACATTATGCGATTTAGGTATTCATCAAATTGTGTATTTGTCTACGACATAGGGCCCGTCTATTTTTTTTCCATGAAGTACCTATGACAAAAATTACTTATCAGTTAATGTAAGAGGTTGTAATTAGGTATTATTTAAGGGTCTGCGGTATAATTTTACGGATGCATAAAATTATCATCGAGGCACTCGCGTAGGTTTATTGAACAGAACGTATGGTTGTTTATAAACGATATTCGTATTAGGGCATATTTCCAAGTTCGGTTACAAAACTAGCGCAAAATAGGTCAGATATTGGTCACGTAGGAAAATTAATCCGACCCGTGGCGGGGATATTTTGATACTAGCGACGAACGCAAGTGATATTTCTCTCATCCATGTAAGAAATAAGTAGTCGGCCGATGGATTAACTGTCGCATGAGTAAGATCGCGGTTGCTTTCCGTTCTTTCGTAACCGTTTAAAAGAGTTTAGTACCTTTACTGAATTCAGTGCTGGATTAAAATAGGCCTTATGGATTAAAATGGGGAGATTTTAGAAGAAGGAATTACTTACGGTCGGTTGACTAGACACACCCTAGTCGAGTTCCTGGTAGCACAGTATTCATTGTTTCACTAACTTCACTTTAAAACTAACTTTAATTAATAATACACAATATTGACTCAAACACGAGTAATGACACGTTGGAATAGGCTGAAATAGGAGGCAAAACACTCGTTGTTGCACTATACAAGTCAGACGTAACTGGAGCAATTTATTCCTTCAAATAATAGCAATCTAGACACTAGTTATTAAATTATTTGATTAATTACGACGAATGTTGTTTACAAAATTTGTCTAGCGAGGCCGCGGGAATTTGACATTTGCTGATTTGGGTTAAGATCTGTGGTGAGGCTTTAATGTACGGCCAAGTGGCGTGTTTAAACGGTTGTTACGGTTTAGGAAAAATTAGGAGTTGTGAATATATAAAGCCTGAGCTTACTTAGAGGTGGTAATTTAATTCTAATGGGGTTTTGTCATGTGGAATACGGTGGCGGAATGAAGGGGTTAATTCGGTTTCGAGTCAAATCATTTACGCGTTACAAGAGCATCTTACATTTATAAACTGTGTATCAGGCAAGTGAGGTATTGGGAATTATGTTAATTTTTTTTGACAAGAGAGTTCATATTTACTTAGACGGATTTTCCTTGCCTACCAACATTAAACTAGGACCTTTTATTAGATAGACCTTGCCAGTACGTTGTGTCTAGTTGATAAATCTAATGATTAATTTCCCTGCGCTTAAAGTTATTAAACTATAAATGTGATTAACAGGTCCTACCAATGTCAGAATTCGCGTCGATTTATAAGGGGCCTTTTGTAATTGGGGTTAGCATTGTGATTATAAAATACTCTGATACTACATTATATCCAAATGAGAAATCCTAGTAAGTGTTTGTATTCATACCAAAATTTGTAGACATCCCATTGAAATTGAGTCGCGCATTATGTTGGGTGTACATTATCGTTTGTAGGGCCATTATCGCTTGTATCGCGGGAGGGTTAGCGTAGTCGGTTGTCTTTAATCCATTCGGTATGATAGCTTTTGCGAGGGTACTACCACAATTTTATTTAGCATTTTAGACGATAAATATCAAAAAAATAATGATAAGTAGAATAAGAAAAGTTATAGTCTGTGTTAAGAATAGTTACGCGATCCACTCACCGCTGGTTCAAATCGCGCGAATGAAACCGTAAGTACTTCGCGTTGTTCGTTTCACACTAGATATAAAAAAAAAGGGGAAATTTAGTACTTTATGCTTGATTCCGTGCTTAAAACTAGAATAGAATAGGCAACTTGTAAGTTTGTAAATAAGATATTATGTGGTCGAGATCGTAAGGCGTATCTATAGTGTGCGCTCACGGGAGGTCGTGCGTCGATAAGGTTAACCGACTTTCAAAAAGGGGAGGGCTCTCAGATGGGTTGTATTTTACTTCTTTAAATCAGGTTGGACGTTAATTAAAGGCGCCTATATAGGTTGCTCAACAACAAATTAGGTACTTGTTATAAAATATTAACAAAATGGTTGGTTGTAGTATGGGAATTTAGGTATTTTTAATGCGTAACATTTATCGTCAGAAATATTTCTAAGTCAATAAATTGTCCAATATGTAGTTCACGATAGATTATACCGGTAGCTATTAAGGTAGATTCGAGATCGCCGCGTTGGGGGTGGCAAAATTAGCACTGACCCCTGGTCTTTTATTGATATTGAGAGGTTAGAGACCAAGTTATACTGGCTGTAAGCAATAAATCGATTTGAGTCGAGTCGATCTGCATTGGCGAATATCAAGGTTGGCGCAATGACCGCGGGATTGTCTCGCTATCAGTTGGGCTGTTATTCTGGGCGTACTAGGGAAGCACCTCACCTCACCTCACCTTTCACCACTAGCGAAAGTAGATCTATAACCGCAGCGCTGAGTCATCGTTACCATCGTCATCATATCAGCCGGTAGACAGCTACTGTTAGACAGGACTCCCCCAAAGAGTACTAGCGGTTATATCCCAATATTTAGTTGTTACGAATTGCGGAGTCTAGAGATATTTGTACGTGACCTTTTAGGATGACGTAAAATAAGTTACAGGATAACGGGACAGGAATGACTGATAAATTAAGTACTAGATGGTATAAATTTATAATTCTTTTTTTTGAGTTGGCGGGAAATTTTAATTTTGTTCTTGTCATCCCTTCCTTTCGGAGAAAGTAGGTATACGGCGGATTGACGTCTCATAGGTATAAAGGGGGAATCAGATAACCTGTTGTCGTGCGTGTCAAATTTTAGATACTTAAGTTGAAATTTTAGATCGCGGCTCATCTTGGTTTTAAGGGATTCCTGACGGGTATCATTTTCAAGTTATACGGGAATGCAGGTTCTAGATTTAAGATAAGTTTGGAATCCAGGATGGCTGTTAAAATTTTTGAAAGAAAAAATCGGCGCGAGTATCATTTTCGAGTAATGCACGGATGCAGATTTCGAATTTTGGGGCTAAATTTGGAGTTCAATAGGGCAGGGTCGGCTTTGGAGAAGAGGTCGCGGCTACCGTATTCGATTAGCTTGTGATTGTATATTTTGAATTACGATACAGATGTGGGGTAAAGGCGACGGTGTTATGACAGCGTGACGGCAGTTGCAGTTGCGGGAGCGGAATTTCAAGCATCGATTGAATACTAATTATTGAAACTTACAGGTATCTTATGAGAACGAAGAGATGGAGTTCATAATAAAGGGAAGGATATGGGGCCGTGATCGTCTAGTGGTTAGGACCTTACGCAGTTATAATTATTCCGGCTTAAATTTATCTCAAGCATGGAATATGGTTATATATTTTGTCCACATGTTATGCGCTAGGTAGTGCATAAACAACGTTAAATATTTACATGAAATAATCCATTTATTACAGGTATATCTTAAGATGTATGATGCGTTTGTCAATACAATATTGACATCAGGCGTTAAATTTATGTGGGTCCTAATAGGGCGTGGGTGTAATCTTCATTTAGTAACCGGCGAATCTTACGTTTGCACAATATATGGTATTGGCGTAAGACTAATTTTAAACTTATGAATTATGTATTGCAATTTATCTGGTATTTACTACATAAATTATAGTATTACGAAAATTTGAGATCCAACTATAAAATTATTTAAGTTGTGAGAATGGGGGGGCAGTTATTTAATTAATGACTGATAGGTAAATGGTAAAAGGGATATGGCTTAAAATTTAGATATTTACGGGTTACTCTAGGAGGGTTAATTAAGTTTGACTTGCTGTCTTTTATAATCTTCAAACATATGAAGGGCAGGTTAGTTGGCTGTGTGCGAATAGGGCTGTGCGGATCAATTAAAGCAGTAAAATTTTGTTTTGCAAAATAAGTAAAGTAGTAATATTATATTATCACTTTGTTCTACTCTTCATATCATAATTTTCTCGTCTTATAAAGTAAATGTAAATTCTCATAGCATATAACTTGGGAAGAACATTATATATCATTAATGTGGTTGTACTGTCGGATTCCGTTTGGTTGGTCTAAGTCGTGTTTAGGGCAAGGGGATTAATTAGGTTGGGAGGGTATATGTGTGTGTTCGTTGAGTTAAGAGATGTATGAGTCCACGTGAGAGGTAGTGCTGAAAGTGTGATTGTATGATAACAATGGGCTTTTACCGACTGGTCGGAGTTCGCAGTGCAACCTAGGTTTGTTGGTACTGATTGATCTCTCCAAACCATTTTACACCGGTGTTTCCGCAGTTATAGTTTGGTTAGGTTAAAGTCATAAAATGACAAGGTCCTTGTGTGACTAACTGTGGCGACACTATACTCTACAGAAGCTAAGCTGAAAGGCTAAGCTAGTCTTATCTTCGTCCTACACAACTCTTCGTGGCAAGGATACTTCCGACACCATATTCTTCGGGATGATTTGTCAACGAACATTCATTCTGAAACTTAAGTAATAATATTTTAACTTCCATTACTGGGAATTTATCAGGAATTTCCTATTATATGTTAAGTAATTTGCAATGTCAAGATTACAATCTTGCAAGGGTTCAATGAACATGGTTTGTTGAAATTAAATTTAGTAAGGCTGTTATTCTTACACGATGGTGAAGTGTTGCATTTTGTATTTGAGTAATGCAAACGTATTTTATAGTAGTTACGACATTTCTACAGTAAAGCTGGGTGGGGCTTGGACGCATGTAGTCGGATTCTCTATAGGATGTCAAGGCACTTCCTAGAGACCCCACGGGGTTGATGAATGTTACTGTGTGCGACTGGGTCACGTTCGGTATAGAGATAGAGTATCATCGCGAACGACGATTAAAGTTAAAGTTTGTTTGATGTTTTGTCAGTATTATCACTATCGTTAATGGTTTGATGGTGCTGTCAGGACATTGAAGGGATTAATGCAAAATTAACCCAGTAGTTTATGAACAGTTTGCCTCTAGTGTGGAATACAGTCTGAAGTCGGATATCCTAGTCAAGAAGAAACATTCTCCACTGGGTTTGCTTGGTGGTTATCTGTGTACTCAGTGTTCTGCTGTTCGCATGGGGAGTTATTGTAATAACATAAACCGAGATATGTGGTCGAACCTGGATCCTTGGTAGCCAGAAGGTATCTGAGGGTTCGGGGTGTTAGTGCAACATCGTGGTCATTAGGATCTATTGGGCTCACAACCTAGTACTTTGTGCGAATGGGAGTATTCTGGGGAAGTTTTCTAGCGGCGCCGACCGAGATATGTGGTCTAACTTGAGTTTGTAGTGGCCAGGGGGCATCTGTGGGCTCAAGGTGAAGCTAGAAGATAATTATATTGTGTCATCGGCCGAGATATGTGGCCTAACTTGTACTGACGGAAGCCAGAAGGCAACTGGAGGTGCAAGGTGATGCAGTATAGGGGTTTGTATTGCCAGCCGAGATATGTGGCTAAACTTGAGTTTGTGGTGGCCAGGGGGCATCTGTGGACTCAAGGTGGTACCGTAGGGATGGGTATGTGTATCATCAGCCGAGATATGTGGCTAAACTTGTGCTGACGGAAGCCAGAAGGTGACTGGAGGCACAAGGTGATACAGGGGCTATTCTTCAACGTCCATCACCAAGCAAACGTAGTGGTTAAACATTCACACGCCTAAAATACACTTGTTGGAGAGATCGATATATCAACGAATTGAAACTTCCCGAGTTATGGGGTTGGCATTTTTTGCAAATTATAATCATAGATTATTGGTCAGAATTAATTGGGAGAGTTATGTAAATAGACACAGCTAACAAATCTAGCCTTCAGTTAGAGTAATATTATATTTAAATTTGGTATAAGGACAGTAGGTTAACGGAATTATCTACTCAAAGTTATTTTAAATTCACCATTTATAGGTCGCAATTCCTTGTTTATTGCTTAAGTATGTTTTAGATTGTGATAATGCTTCGCTCAATATCGTAGATTTCTCGCTGTGCATGATCATGGGGCAGAATGAGACGATCCGAGAGCTTCGCTCTCAGACTCAATAGTATCTAAGGGCGGAATTACTCTTTTAAATTGATAGATGTTAGCGTTGTGGGTTTCAGGTCCAAATATGAAGGGATTGAAGCTTTCATTCGTTATCATCCTGTTAGTTATGTATGTAAATAAGTTAGATATAAATTGCGTTAGATGCTATTCTAGGCTAAAATCAAGACTACAATTAAAAGCGTAGAAAACTCGCGTTTCGTCCAAAATAATTGGTTTAAAACATGCTTCAGCATACTAATTCAGTATTGTTGGATTAGTGTATCATTTAATGTGTGCTAGATCTAGATTTATGGATTCATAAATTAGACTAGTTAGGTTAATTGCAGGAATGGATCGCTGGCCAGCAAGAAAACGCGTGGACGGGCGCGCGGGCTGCAGGGATATTCTACCCGCGAAGTCGAGAAAAGTGATTATCGATCGGAGCGGACAGGCGATGGAGGCTCCCTGGAAAACGGGCCTTATACCCTTTAGTTAAGGTATATTTTCAGATGAGGAGTCGGATTAGTGGCGTGATCGTGTTAGTATTGGCTATAAATACCCCGGCGGGCCGAGGAGCGTTTCACTTTTCTATGGGACGTCGAAGCGAGATCACGCTGCAGAATACGAGGGCGGCCAGGCTAGGCTGACCTCTGGGCGCGTACTACTTCGAGGCGGAGCAAGGCTGGTCACCGCTGGGCTGCATTACGGCTGTTGCTGAGAGGAATTAGAGTTTGGTAAGGTCGCAAATGCCTTTGCGATCGTCTGGTGAGATTGAATATTTTATTTTAAAGTGTGACTAATCATAGTGAATTCTGGAATTTCTTAGGGGGTAATTATCTTGTGCGCACATTGTCTTGAATTGAGTGATTAATATTTAGGCAATATCTTTCTGCTCGTGAACTGATATGATCTTATATGATCACGTGTGTATTTTGAATATGTGGCGGTCTAATAGGTTTATCACCTAATAAATGCGCTTAAGACATCATCATATTAGAATTCCGTATACTCCCATGAAGTGAAGTGAACACGACTATTTATAGTACATGAATGTTCGCCAAGGAACGGTCCAATGGTAAATAATTCCTAATTGTATACCAGTATCTAGTGGTTAGTTGTAGGTACAAATGAGGGAAATCTTTATTAAAATATGTGCTAATATTATGTTGTAATTTATTTATGGCGGAGGAGCTGGCTTGTTACGAGCGTCGAGGGAGATCAGAAGGGCAGGAGCCCTGGGAACCAGAGAGGCGTTGGGTACGTGTCCCACTATTAAGAAATTAAAATCTGGTGAGTGACCTTTATAATCACTGTATTGAATGATTCTGAAACTTATTAATTTGTTTTTGGGCTATTATCTAACCATTTCAACGTTATCATACTTGAATTTGTGTATCGAAATCTAGTTCTACTGTATATAGTTTGGGGAATATGCTAGATAAAGTACGAGCGGTTTATGTATAGGTTATGAACGGATCTAGGTCATTGGTTAAATAACTGACGATATTACAGGAATGTTGTTTTGTTCTACATATATATTACTAGTTGATTTGTCACTGCGATATGATTGGGTTCCGTGCGCCCCCACGAGATAAAGTGATCAATTATTATACGACAACCTAGCTATAGCAATTGACTCGGGCCGTGGTACGCGTTACACTATGAGGATAGATTGTTAAGATGCGGATAAGCGACAAATATTACCACAAGTTCATATTAATATCCGGTGGTTAGTATAGGTGCTGATGGGTGGTTACTTTACTAGATTAACGCAACTGAATAAAGTAGTTATATACACTCGTGGCTGTGTGCTCGGTGTCGAGACAACCATATCCACAGGGCACATTGACGACCCTGGCCACACGAGAATTCTCCCGAAAGGGGCTTCTTAGTCAGCAGAGATGTGCCCGCACTAGAGCGCCAGTCATAGATGTGTAGACAGAGTGAGTGGCTGAGAGTCTTCAATCTTGCAAATTGAGGGACCTCACTGGTCGAGCTGCTGTCTTAGTTCTAACAACCCTCTTAACAAGGGTTACGGTTGTGTTGGTTTATGAAGTAATCAGATGTACTTATAGATATATTGTGTGGAATTCCTTGAATGAATGAATCTAGCGTAGTAAATTAGTTATGTACACCTGTGGCCGAGAGCTTAGCGTTGTGGACAACCATATCCAAAGAGCACATTGACGACCCTGACCAATACGAGAATTCGCCCGTTAAGGGGTTTCTTAGTCAGTAGAGATGATGATCGCGCTTAGGCCTCCGTCACGGATGTGTCAACGAAGGTAAGGTTGGTGAGACCTTTCAGTCTTGCAAACTGAAGAGTTTCGCTGGCCAAGCCGTCGTTTTGCTTTAACCGAAGCTTCTTACCGTGAAGCTAGCTATGTTGATTTTACAAGGAAATCCAACACTTTCGCTTTAGTAACGGCAATAATTAAGTAGGTATCTTGTTAGGTGGGGTCGTTATTATCGGGATCTCAACAAAAGTATCGCAGTGGGTTGGTAATTAATTATCATTCGTCAGTTCAACTGTGCATTGTCGTATATTTAACATTGTTCCGACTATAAAGTGCCTTTGAGTTGATTGGGTGAGATTGGTTGCTAAGACATTGTGTTACATCCATTGAGATATTTTGGGGGTGAATTGTATTATAAATAGCTTAGGAAAAGTCAGTACTAATTGGTATTAGATTTGATAGAAATAACGATAGGGTAGGCGGAATCAACAGATGAGGTGGGATTACTAGCGAGTACGAGCAGCCGCGAGCGAGCGAGAGGCGAGCGCTACAGTTCGCTAACAACTCTAAGATTCATCGTTAGGGAGAATCGATATTATACTAGACATTGCGTCATTCATGTACCTGGAAGTAAAACATGTACTAATATTCTATTTCAATAGACTATCATCGCATCATCATCAATATCTTGACATACGATTATTTTCGTTATATCATCGCATCATCATCAATATCTTGACATACGATTATTTTCGTTATATCATCGCATCATCATCAATATCTTGACATACGATTATTTTCGTTATTATATCATCGCATCATCATCAATATCTTGACTTCTTCACGATTATTTTCATTATTATGTCATCGCATCATCATCAATAGAGATCCCATCATGGCCAACACAAGTTGACCACTATTGTATTGCGAGTCTGTTTAAAGGGCGTCACCTACCACATCTATACCACACCTACAACTTAGTATAACAAGGAATTTATGCCCACTTTAGCCTCCATAGTTGTGCATCACTTAATGAAACTACAGAATTGTAAATTAATTCTAAGGAACCTGGTATAATTGTCTTACTTAAGTTATAGGTTCTACTAAAATGGGGTTAATGTACAACTTCAATTAACGTGTAACTGTTTCCCTTTATAGAAATACAAACTTCATACTTCTCGAAAAGGGCCTGGTTCTACTCACACAACGCGGGGCCTCATCACTAGACGAAATCACACGCCAAGCCACTTCACCAGCGCGAATCACGTATAGCTTAGGTCTAAATAGGTCTTCGAGGTTAGGTTCCAGAGATAATAAATTCTAGGTTAGATTACGGCATTGTAGGCCTGGAGTCGGACGGTTTTTTATTTGACCGAATCTCTTTCCGTCCGGCAATATCCTAGGAGATGATTTGGTCTGTTAAAGTACTCAAGCTCGATTACTTTAACATAAATAACGAGAGATTCTGTAGCTGTAGGATAGATTTACCTAGACTAGAATAAAACCCAACCTTTCTAGTAGGATCGGCCGGAACTAACTCGGTTTTTCTATTCGCTTTGGTACGAGTTAGTATTTATAGGATCAAAGTGGATATCTAGTACAATCGAGTCTTGATCTTACTGGATTAATTAATCAAAGGTTCTTTAACTTCAAAACAAACAAAATTAATTTGATATTTCTATGGTAAATAAATGATTTATTTTCTCGCTTACTATCTGTTTAATTTTATTCAATAGCTTTTCCTTCAGGTAGGATTCCATTTTCAGACGACTAGAAGCTTCTCAGGAGCTTCAGCTTTCAGCTAGGGGTTAATTTAAGTTCAGAATAGGAAACCATAAAAAGCAAGCCATTTAAGAGGTTGAATCGTTACACCGACCGTTTATTCTGTAAGCGGCTCCGTGAACAGTGACACTTGACTTGTCATAAAATTTTCACACGGAACAGGTCGGGAACGGTGTTCTTTGATAACCTCACTTGTCGACACGAATGTCGGAGGATTTTTGTTTGGATAATTGGTTGTAATCGCTCGTTTTGTGGACAAGGTCCGAGTGTTTGTTTGTGTATTGGTTGAAGTGTTAAGAGACTCGTGTTGGTGGCTTGAAGGCCCGAGTCGTTTTGGTGAAAGCGGACAATTGGTGACTTGTGCCCACGATGAATCGTGCATTGGAGGCACCAGCCCGCCGAACGTGCGGCAGCTACCAGGGAGACTTGATTTAACTTGACTGACCATTGACGGATAACAGACAGTCTTGACACGATATCGCGTCGATGGGAACTGGTAAGCTAACTCCACATTTTGCTTTGTCATATTGAAAAAAAGGACACTTTTGATAGTCATTATTGGCATATATCGGACCCGCGAGACCGCGAGGCACATTTAACTCCTAGCATTAGGCGAGGACTGAACATCTCCTTTCTCCTATCAAATTTAGAACCTCTTAGTTTGTTCTTCTTTCTGTCCAACTAATAACTTCCATCCTTCTCGATGCCGACATTTCAAATGCGTTCAGTCGCTCTCTATCACGCTGGCCACGTCTCGCTTAAGTCTCGGGTAATATCATAAGATAATTACTAAAGCCTATATTATGCCTTATTATGAAGCCTTATTATGATATTTTAATGTAATGAATGACAATGTATGATCAATACGAAATAAATGAATATGAATATGAATATGCTAAATTCTAGCAGTAATCATACCCAATTATCATGTAATTGCATAATTAATTATTAATTGTGTGATATGTGCGACTTTGCACTCACGTAGGAAAATGGCAGTTTTTTTATTAAATATCGCTGATCGAAAAGTTTGAATTAAACTTCACGGTAAAAAAAACAGGAGCACAACGTAGTTAATGGCGTTGTATAACCCTGTATCAACCGCTATTTCCGCCATATCGCTTAAATCATATAAATATTCTCACCCTTTTTACAAGTTTTCTATTAACTTGCAATGTATGTACCTAACTAAATATGTAATATACGGAGTGTGGCTTGTAATACGAGCAAATATTCAAAAGGACGCTTCCTAAGAGCATTTGCAGTAACCCCTTGACTATGTGTCCCGAGTATGTGTCCCATTAATTATTATTTTTTTGGATTCGGAGAAATTTTGATCTAAAGTTATGACCTCCAAGTAATGTATCTTGGCACCACGACATCACTGACAACAGGCAGTCAATGCACATTTTGAGGTGACATCATGTTATGAGTCATAATAGTTTTTGCATTTTGGTTTTTGCGTTTTTTAAATAAAAAACTACTTATAGCACTCCAGAAGAGTAAAACAATACAAGTAAACTTAATTTTAAGAAAAAAATTTTTTTTAAAAAAAAACCACGTGGAAATCATTGTTCACAAGCTTAATAATCTACCGGGCCGTTTAATTTCTTGCTCCTATTACAGGCCACACCCTGTAAATGATCAAGTATGGAACTAAATATGTTCTACTGGAATCTTGCAGCTCAATTTTGAAGCAAATACTTTCAACCGATTGAGCTGAAATTTCGGAATTTTGAAAGGTATAGTTTAGACGACAATTCAATATTATGGTACCATCGAGCTGATCTGATGGTGGAGACAGAAGGTGGCCTTGGAAATTCAGTACTTATACCGACATTAACCCGTTGAGTTTGGGCTCGTTAGAGTCGTCTCAATTAGTAGTTGATAATAAAGAAAAGTACAGTCGGCAATAAAAGCTTGTAGCAAAAAGGATTTTTGACAGAAACTAAGTTATGTAATTTTTTCTGTTTAAGTACCTAATATTAAATACTGGTCTGGATTAAGTACCTAGTCAGGATTTCTTTGAAATGAGCTCTTTCTGTTTTCTTCTTATGGTCAAATATAGTCTACGGTACCAGCTTAACATCAGGCAGGCCGTAAGCTTGTTTGCCACCGTCGTTGTATAAAAATATTATTTGTTCACATTGTTGGCAAACTAAAAATGTTATACCGGGTGTGGCCTGTAATAGGAGCAATAAATTTTAAGGGTGACTCCATAGAATATCCGCAGTTGGATGTTGGTCCCAGTGTTTCCAAATTATTGACCTGCGAAAATTTCAAGCTGCGCAGACAACAGTGTTTAAGTGCTCTCTCGTGATTATATCCGTAAATAAATGCTTAATCTACTTGCCCCGTAAAGTGTTATACATTATTTTATAGCTGCTAAAGTGACAATTATACTAGTGTTTGTTTCAACAAAAACCGTGCCATGGATTAGAAGATATGGTGAAATCAATTTTAAAATTATTAACCAACCGTCGAAGAACTGACCTACGACAACTCGCACACCGCCCGCAGTGCATGAGTCCGCTCGCACATAACGTTGTGCTGTTGAACGCCGCCGTTGGACAATTTACATCGCCGCTTTAAGGTACATTGCTGCTTGTATTTTCTCAATCATTCCGAGACACCAAGAACCGCGTAGAAATCTAGAGGGCACCACTAGTCTATTACTAAACTAAACTATTCAGAACAAAATGAAATGCCTAGCTTGTGATAAAGAAACAGACAGACTAGAAGGTTTTATGTGTGCAAAATGTAAAGGATGCTTCCACCATCTCTGTCTGAACATGACTTCAGCCTATTTCAGAGTATCGTATTATAGGCGATACGATCAACACGAACATAACAGCGCTATCTCACCAGCAAACGCCAACATTACACAGTGCAGAAACGCAAAGTAATGACAGTATTACTTTCGATCGATTCAGCTACTTAATAAAGAACGAATTCCAAACAACGAAAGACAGCCTAACAGAGTCCATTACTAAAAATATAAAATAAGCATTAATAGTAGAATTCAATGCCAAGATAAACACTCTGAAAGAAGATATCTGCCGCAGTTCATCCACCCTAACCCAAAGACAAGATTATCTTCAGCAAACCATAAATGTTGCAAACGAAAATATCAAATCGTTAGAGTTCGAAAATACAAAGTTACGCAAAGAGCTAGACGCAATTACTAAACAACTCAAAAGTAAAACTCAAAAAATGCCATCTTAAAGCTACCTAAATAAAACTATCGTTCTCTACGGACTAAATGAATACCCAAATGAAAATGAGCATGTACTTATCGAGCGGGTTTCTAGTTTTTTCCATGAAATGTTAGGCACCGATGTCAATGGATTCATCGAGGACATACAAAGAATAGGAAAACGTGGATATCGCAGACCTGTACAAATCGTGTTCATTAGTAAAAGGATGAGGAACTATATCATGGACAACAAGTATACATTCAAGAACACAGGTATTGCAGTCTCAGAATACATGGATCAGGGAAAACTGGAGAAGAGGAGATTACTTCGAGATACTGTAAAGGACGCGTGTCTCCGTGGTTTTCACCGCATAATAAAACATGAAAAGGTGTTTGTAAATGGAAATGAATACTCTTGCCAATCGAGTGTTCTTCAAGAGCAGCGTAACCCATCTCTACGCACTAACACTTTGAGCACGAGATAACAAAAACAAATAAACAATCACATTAACCTTATTCTACTTCGCAGAGGAACACGAGTATCTACCTAGAAATTGCTACACAAACGGAAAACTCGCCAGAAGACACAAGTTTGAAGACTAATAGCCAATGCGATCTTAAACCTAAGTCGAATTTAGATTGTTTTCGTACCTAATAATCAAAATGATAATATATTTCAAATTTTTCATCAGAATGTTTAAGGTTTTTAGACTTTAGTCTAAAATTGAAAATATTGAAATAATAACACATAGAAATCGTTACAACGTATTATGCTTTTCCGAGACCTTTATGAAGGGTAACGAACCTCATGTGTTGAAATTGGACGGAAACAAATTGGCTTCATATTTTTGTAGCAAGCGTAAATCTAGAGGAGGTGTATGTATATATGTCGAAAATGGTTTATCTTTTAAGGAAGTTGATTGAATTTCGGATATGTCTCTTGAAACTGATTTTGAAGTCTGTGGCATCTCAATTACTGAGCTGCAATTAACTATAATTAGCATGTACAGAACGCCCGATAGCGATTTAGAAATATTTATTAATAATCTAGAGTTACTATTGTATAAGTTAACATTACGCACCCGAAATGCAGCTAAAAAAATTGTTATTGCAGGAGACTTTAATATAGATGTATCAAAAAATTACAAAGCATCAAATTTATTCAAAACAACATTAAAAAAATACAAGTTTACATCGTACAATACAAGAACCTACCAGGATTTATAAGCAATTAAGTACTTGTATCGATAATATCATCACAAATCACAATCTTTATACTTCCGAGGTACTAAATTTGTGCATCTCAAATCACACTGGGCAGCTAATAAAATTAAAAACAAACTTAAGCTTTAATGAAAAATACTGGTTTATTTGGATAAGACGCATAAGTACAAATTTAAGCATTTTCTTAAAATATATACAACAAATCAATTTCTCGGACGTGTTAGATCGTTCTGTTGCATATTTGGCGTATAATCTATTTTTAGATAAAAACCTGTTAATTTTTAACCTTTGTATTCCGGCGGAGCGAATAAAAGTTAATTATAAGCGTAAACAAAACTGGAAATCAAAAGGTATAAAAACTCGTGTCGTAACAAGCGGCACATGCACAATAAATGTTTTTAAAATAAAAATACCAATAAATAATGTCAAATTCAGTATCAAAATTATTCTTAAATATTAAAAAAAGCAATACGTAGTTCAAAAATATTGGCCAACAATAGATATATCACAAACAGTTCCAATAAAACAAAAGCAACTTGGGCACTGATAAAACATTATACTTCGAATACAAACACTATGAAACCTATGATCGATAGCATTGACATAGATGGACAAATAATTAAAAACCCCTCAGAAATAGCAACAACGTTCAACAATTCTTTTATAGACCGAAATATTACCGATACAACAGGCCTAAAATGGAAACCAAAAAGCTCATCACTTTCTGACAGCATATTTCTGTCCCCGGTAGGCATATCTGAGCAAAACAAGATTATTCATTCATTAAAAAATAAAAACAGCACAGGCCACGATAATTTACCTTTATCAGTAATAAAATCTTCTTTTGAATACATCGCCCAACGTCTTGTTCATATAATACATTTAATACTTGAGTCTGGAATCTTCCCCGGTGACTATAAAAAATCCTTGATAAAACCACTGCACAAGAAAGGTAATAAAATTTTGATTTGTAATTACAGGCCCATTGCACTGTTGCCTACTTTTTCTAAAATTGTAGAAAAAGTTATTCATAGTAGAGTTGTAAAGTTCGTCACGGTAAATACTTTATTAAACAAAAACCAATTTGGATTTCAACAAGGTAAATGCACATCTTTAGCAATATTTAAAACATTAAAGCATATTTGGGATACCGTAAATAACAGAAGCCCTTGCGTTACCCTCTTCCTTGATATGTCCAGGGCATTCGATTGTGTAGTGCCATCTATTTTACTAACACAGTTCGAACATGTAGGTATTAGAGGCAATGCTTTAAAATTATTTGAAAACTATTTTACGAACAGAAAACAGGCGACTATCATTGATACTTATAATAAAAATACCAAAACTATTGAACAAGTACGATTTAATTATAAAAGTATAAAACTCGGAGTACCTCAAGGTAGTATCCTAGGCCCTCTTTTATTTTTAATCTATGTAATTGAATTACCAAATGTTATGGATGAATTATGCGTAATGTTTGCCGCTGATGCAACCATTTTTTTTTCCGGTGTAACATTAGATGTTGATTTACAAAAAAAAAAAATAACACTGTAAAAACTGTCGTCAGCTGGTTTAAATCAATAAACTTAATGGTTAATTTAACAAAAACTAAGTATTCTCTATTTCTCTATATCGTCGTCTAGTTCCCATAGTACAAGCTTTGCTTAGTTTGGGACTAGGTTGATTTGTGTAAGATGGTCCGCAAATATATATATATATATATATTTTTTTTATGCAATTTCGTAACCACAAACAAGCAAAATTAAATGTTATGAAATCTGGTGATTGAAGAAATAGAAACAATTAGTTTCTTAGATATAATAATAGATCCTCATTTAACCTGGAAACACCACATACAAAAAATAAACAATAAAATTTCAAGTCAATGTTACGCACTATCTATATTAGCCGATACGTGTTCCCAAGAAGCCCTTATTACTGCGTATTATGCAAACATATACTCCTTATTGACTAATGGTGTAATATACTGGGGTAACTCAACAGACGTACAGTCCACCTTTGTTTTGCAAAAAAGGTGCTTGAGAATTATCTTTCGCATGAACAACAGGCAATCACTCCGAAATTATTTTAAAGGGCAAGGTTTTTTAACATTAACTAGCATTTATATTTATGAGCTCTGTAACTTTGTAAAAAGTAACAATAGACCAATCAAATTAGCTTACCCTGGACATAATTCGTAAACTCGTTGTTTTTATTGTTTTATCGGATTTTACTATTCAGTATCAAATATTAATGAAATATATTAAGTAAAAAATCCGCGATCGTAACCGTAGTTAAAAAAAACACGAGTTAACGTACACTACCTAACTTTTTCCTAAAAGTAAAAAAGGTAACCAAGTACCTTGTTAGTATAACTTTGAGGTACATTCAAGTGCGATCACTTAATAGCAAAATTAAACTGAAATCAAATTCGCATATACGTTTTTTTTCACAGTTTTCCTCTGATCTCATTATCTAGACAAGCCAAAATTGTAACTATGATATTTTTATCTGTTTAAGGTATATTACGTCTTTTTAGACATTTAAGACAATAATTAATCATGTATTTTTAACGTTTTAATAATAATGTATTTCTCAGTAATTATAAATAGTAACTATGATTTTTTTGTTTACTAATAGCCATTTGTGTACGATAATCATGTTTTCATCAAAATTAAGCATGTAAATTTCACGCTTAAGAAATTGAAAATTTAATTGAAAATAATCGCGACCTTGTCGTGGAGCCAGATGCATGCGGTGGGTGCGAGGCGGGGAGAGAGTGGGGCGCCAGCGGGCGAGCGCTCGGCGAACTCGTCTTAACGAGTATATTTCAATTACGTGTTTTGCACCGACCGCGCCGTGTACAAATAAAACAAATATAATGAAATATCCTAATTGTAGGATTTTTAGCTCTAATTAAAAAATCACAGTTTGTCCCTTACGCCCTTTGAAAACTCTGGTCCAAAGGGCGTAAGTAACGATTGATTTGCTTTTATCACCGAAAACATAAGTAAACTCTTAACTGTTAAGTTAATGAAAGAGATGATGCCATGATCGTGGTTAGCATAAAAAAAAACCGGTCAAGTGCGAGTCAGACTCGCACACCGAGGGTTCCGGACCACCCCGTACAATAGAAACAAGTCTACTATAAACTGATACTCACTAAGTATGTATTTACATACTTAGTGCGTGTCAGTTTATACCGGACATAAATTTTTCAGTCATGTAACTAAAAATTTACGGTTTTCGCAATTTTTCCTTTGTTTGTGCTATAAATACTACGTACCAAATTTCAAGATTCAGAGTTCACGAGATATGGGCAATATGGGCATGGGCAATTCGTCCCTTACGCCCTTTGAGCCTACGGTAGTCGATATCCTTTTTGGCAAAATTGAGCCGACACAGTTGGCCAGAACGCCAAAAAAAGAAGATAATTATGCTTATTGTCACCCACCCAGAGATGGGCAAAATTTTTTGAATACGAATAATGTTTAAGATTAAATAGGATTATTCGCGAATGACGAATAAATATTTCGAATAATTATTCGCTAATATTTATTCGCGAATAACTTCTTTATTCGCATAATCATTCGTAATGCTTTTCGGGAATAATATTTTGAACGAATATTGTAGGAATGCTTTTTAATGGAATATATCTCAAAAACGTAATATTTTCCTACAGACAGAACAGTGATACCTAGTTTTAAAATTTAATAGAAAAAGGTTACCGCTTCATCAAGGGTACCAATTAACATCGCCGTGCATGGTGAAACGGATATTAATTGTAATTATTTCACCTGTTTTATTTTTACTATTTTGGCTTTACCATGAAAAAAAAACCGGTCAAGTGCGAGTCAGACTCGCGCACCGAGGGTTCTGGACCACCCCGTACAATAGAACCAAATCCACTATAAACTGACACTCACTAAGTATATATTCACATACTTAGTACGTGTCAGTATATACTGGAAATTACATTTTTAGTTATGTTATTAAAAATTTACGGTTTTCGAAATTTTTCCTTTATCTGTGCTATATGGCGTTGCTTCGCACCAAATTTTAAGTTTCTGAGTTCACGGGAAGTAGGTTTTGATTCCCTTGCGGGTTTCGAAAACTTGCGGAAATTTGCGGCATAAACTGCTGTATCTTTTGATTGCGTTGGCTTAGAAGTTTGATTTTTTCACAGCTCCAATAGACAGTAAACCTGAGTATTTGATATTAATTTCAGCTTAATTCATTTATTTGTTGCAGTATGGGTCTTACAAGATGTTACATATAAATACAGTTCCAGCATAACCATGTTAGGGCACAGCAACATTAATTTAAAAAATATGAATTCTAAAATAATGCATGTGTCAGATTATAATATAAATATGTGTTATACTTTAAATAGATTATTTGGTGAATTATTAGAAACAACTATTATGTTAATAAAAATAAATCAAGATCACCGGAAGTAAGTTTAAAGCAGTTCGAATGAAGGTGGGGGTTTTGCATAAAAAGCGGTGTCCGCCATTGGACGGGTCATTATTTGCTCGGTAACGACAGAAGACTCACCGTCTACTAAATAATATCGACTAAATCTACCCACACCTTCATGATGACTCTCTGATGGTGCTAGTGATTCGTTATTTGTTCGGTTAATCGTACTCAAGGAAGTAAAAGGTGTAATTTGGTTCAGTACTGCAGAAATTGAATGTAAGTAACGTTTAAATAAGTACATATTAATCAAATATTATGTTTCTACTCGATTTATTTTACTCGCCATCCAAAGCAATGTCCCTTGTTCCACAATAAATGATGTTTTAGTTATTCATTAGTACTCGGCTTATATCCTTCCCATAATTTTCCTAACACATGCAACACACTATGCATAGGAATTCAAACTTTAAATGATTGATACCTCCACGCGTTCCTGAGAAAAAGGGTATTGACAGACGGACGGACGGGCAACAAAGTGATCCTATAAGGGTTCCATTTTTCCCTTTCGAGGCACGGAACCCTAAAAACACACAGATATAATAAAACATGATTAGGTACATACAATGTACAATTAAAGGTATATAATTTTTTTTTTTAATTTTTTTTTTTTTTTTTTTTTAATATTACGGGACAATCTTACACAAATCAACCTAGGCCCACGGTAAGCTCAATAAGGCTTGTGTTGTGGGTACTAGGCGACGATATATATAATAGATAAATACATATAGATACTTATATACATATATAACATCCATAACTCAGGAACAAATATTCGTGATAAACACACAAATAAATGCCCTGACCGGGACCTCCAGCTTCGTAGGCAGAGTCACTACCAACTTGGCTACGGAGGCCGTTAAATAATTGAACATTGATCCAATTACAGACAGTGGCTGTCCATATATTACGTCATTTCAAAACAGGGGGGGGGGGGGCTCTATTGGATGACGGTAGTCATTTTGGAGGAGGATGATGATAGAAGGGGGGGTCTAGAATTGACAAAAAACAACCGGCCAAGTACGGTTTGTTGTATGGGAGCCCCCTACTGTAGCCTAGTTGGTTGGTACGGGGGCTGCACTGAAAGTATCGGGAATCTAATACTTACGAACTTATTTTTAACACATATGTATGTATTATCTCACTATGTATTTATCTTTATTTCTCTCTCGCCTTGCACAATTAATTATATGTATAGTTGTGTAATTATAATTGTATGACGTTTCCGTGAGTCACCAACGGTGCTGGCTGAAAATCAGCGCTGTAGGTGTCTGACTGACACCTCAGCATAATGCTGAGCCAGTGTCCGGTTCACGGCCGCAGAGACACACTTGTTACATGTTATTTTTATTTATTTTTGCTTAATATATGTGTCCTGTGTGTTAGTGAATAAATGTATCTTTCTTTCTTTCTTTCTTTCTTACATATTATACCTTTTGATAATCTCTGAAGTTTCATCATAATAAAATAACACACTGGCCACATAGAAAAACAAAAAACCGGCCAAGTGCAAGTCGGACTCGCGCAAGAAGGGTTCCGTACCATTATATATAGGCAAAAAAAAACACTTTTGTTGTATGGGAGCCTCCTTTAGCCTAGTTGGTACTAGGTTGTGACCCTGCCTACGAAACCGGAGGTCCCGGGTTTAAATCCTGGTAAGGGCATTTGATGGTGATGATGATGATGTAGTCCCGGTCGATTACGGCCACAGCGACTGCGTTCAGGTATGTTGTTGACGGTCGTGTGCTCGCATGTGACTTATGTAGCCAATCTTCTTCGTGAAGGGTATTTATTTGAGTGATGAGCACAAATATTTGTTCCTGAGTCATGGATGTTTTCTGTGTATTTAAGTATTTATTTATCTATATTTATCGTTCGTCTAGTACCCATAATACAAGCTTTGCTTAGTTTGGGACTAAGCCGATTTGTGTAAGATTATAAAAGAAAAAAAAACTGGTTTTTAGTATTTGTTGTTATAGCGGCAACAGAAATACATCATCTGTGAAAATTTCAGCTGTCAAACTATCACTGTTGTTGAGACACAGCCTGGTGACAGACGGACAGAGAGACAGACTGACAGACTGACAGACAGACAGACAGACGGACAGCGGAGTCTTAGTAATAGTGTCCCGTTTTACTCCTTGAGTACGGAACCCTAAAAAAACAATGGTTCAGTTTCAATTGTTTTTTCTAGTTGTTGAGTCGCCGCTGAAGATGGAATTGTCCCGTAAAAATGTAAGAGCTATGATTTATTACGACTTTTAAAGTGGATTAACACAAAAACAATGTGGAGACCGGATAATTGCTGCTTTTAGTAATGAAACACCTTCAAAGACGACAATATACAGGTGGTATTCAGAATTTCAACGTGGCCGAGTATCCCTCACGGACGACGCGCGTGAAGGTCGAACAAAATCGGCAGTTACGCAAGAAAACGTCCACCTTGTGCGTCAGCTGATAAAAGAAGACAGGCATGTGACATATCGGGAAATTCAGGAGTCTTCGGGTTCGAATCCCGGTAAGGGCATTTATTTGTGTGATGAGCACAAATATGTGCTTCTGAGTCATGGATGTTTTCTATGTATTTAAGTATTTATTTAGCAATATAAGTATGTTTATCGTCGTCTAGTACCCATAGTAGTTTGCTTCGTTTGGGACTAGATCGGTTTGTGTAAGATTGTAAAAGAAAAAAAAAGAAAAGAATAAATCTGTTTTTTAGTATTTGTTGTTATAGCGGCAACAGAAATACATCACCTGTGAAAATTTCAACTGTCTAACTATCACGGTGCATGAGATCTTTTAGTACGGAACCCTAAAAACGATGACGTAATATATGGACAAGCCCACACACATGACATATTGAAACAAACCTGCTAAATGCCCCATGAAGCGACTCATTTAACTCACAAAAATATTGTTACTTAGTAGAAAAGGGTATTAATACTTGAAAATAGGTACACTTGTAGTGACTGTGTTAAATTCGTGTACGTGTTATAACGAGCAACCGCATCCTTAAATATTATTCGTGGATTATTCGAGGATTTATTCGAATGAAAGGAGAATAAATTATTCGTCATTCGAAAGTGTAGACGAATAAATTAATCGCGAATAAATGTTAATTCAAATAATTATTCGAATAAGAATCATTCCAATAATGCCCCTTTCTGCACCCACATAAGTAACATATTTTATTTAAATAATTCTATACAGAAGACTGAGCGCTTATAAATAGGTAATCGACATTCCACGACAACTATGTCTCATGCTAAACAATTAAGTTATTATCGATCTAATGAACACAATATTTCAATAAATCTCCACCCTACCCGAACCGTGGTAAATGCCACGTTCATGTTTATAAATGTTTGACAATCACTGACCTATCCATAATAAATGAAGGCCGAAACGCATTGACAGCGGTGGCGAAGCGTCGGCGCGGCGCAGTGTGGAGGTGGTACCGGCTGTAATGTTCGAACTAATACGAAAGGCGTTCGGATCCTTTCATATTAGCTCAAACATTACAAGTACCGCCTCCGCGCCACCCCGCACCGCTTCGCCTCCGCTGTCAGTGCGTTTCGGCCTTGAATGCCTGCGACTCGCGACAACACGGTCGGTAGTTGAGACGCAAAGCAATGACGGCCTTATTCTGCAAGAGATAAGGTTCATATTAAAACTTTAGTACGAAAAAATATGAATTAATTAATAATCGTGGATATTTTCTGTTTAATTTGTTTCTTATAGTACTTATAATATGTTGACAGCATAAATCAAACACTTTCCAAGTAGTTATGTATTTTGGTTTTCCAAAAACTGCCAATATTTGTGACTTTAGAAATCCGCAAAGATAATCTGTTTAATTTTTAATAATTTATCAACACACATAATATACTATTCAGAATAAATTGTTAAATTGCAGTTATCTATAATTTCTGGTAGGATAAGCCAGAAAATGTGTAAGTTACTGAACTTTCTTTATTAATGATAGTCCCGGTTGATTAATTAGTTTAATTTTGATTTCTTTAACTGGAATGCAAGCGTCATATCATAATAGAGGCAATTTTACAAAGTTACATATTATGCTGCACTTATGAAATCAGAATTTGATAAAAATTTAGATTTTTGGTTTTTTTACAATGACGCGGAACCCTAAAATGTTTAATTATTTTTATTTTAACTATAACTAACAATACTTTACATCATAGAAAAAGAAAATTACAGTTATCGAATTATGTCCGGGTTTAGCTAATTTGATTGGTCTACAAAGATTACTTCACAACACTAGCCTCACGTAGCCAATATAGGTACAATTTAATATAGCCTTTGGTAAAAAATAAAACTTACGATAAAAGCACATTTATTAGTGCCATTTGAGTTTTTAATCAGCTTCCTAACGAAATAAAAATGTTGGTTGACGTAAAACTTAAACGTAATCTAAAAACATGGTTAAATAAGAAAGGGTTCTATTCATTAAAATTTTTTTTTAAATTTTTATCTTAAAGAAAAATATTGTATTATATATTCGTTTTGTTTTCCTTAGTTTTAAGTTAACATTGTACACCCGAAATGGGTAACCGTTGGGACCTAACACTTGTATAAATACCATCTACGTAACACGGTTAAACAATAAAGTTATTCTATTTCTATTTATATTTGAAGCTGTGATCCATACCTAATTAATGAAATATGACATCACAATATCGTAGCATGTAACTCATTTAGAACACTGGGCACTTCATGGATAATAATAGTGTCTTTGTTTTCCGTAAACTTTGGAGTTTTTTTTTTACATTTTGCAATATTTATTGTATCTAAAATAATATTGATAATCATAATCAATATTATTTAAAATACAAAAAATCACTACTATCAAACTGAAAAATACTACCAAACAAATACTATCAAGTATTCCAGTTAAGTAAAAGAATCCAGGTAAGCTAAAACTTTAAAAAAAACTCGCTTTTTTTAGTTAATCCACTTGGAGCTGATTGCTGATTGGCTTAATAATCCACCGTTTATTATTTTGCTTCTATTAGGTATAGGTCACATCCTGTACCTATACTGAATTCCGATCAAATATCGAGAAGATGATAGGTACGGTGGTGTGTCATCTTCTCGAAATTCTTATTCCAGTAGGTGTACTGGAATAAGAATTTAGGAAATATTCATTTCATTCAGATTATATTATTTCCGTATTCACGTGTATTTTTATCAGCAAATATATAAGTAGGGAAAAGAAGATAAGAGAATATGATTCGAAGAATGTCAGTTTTGATTTTTTTCAACTCGTTATACGCACATGTGCCATTACAACTAAAAGTTCCGTCTGATTGTGACCATGACCGGTGCAACCAGTGTCGAAACGTCAGAAATAAAGGTAACTAAATATCGCGTTAGACCCGGATTAAACAGTATTTAAATATGTGTACAAAGCGCGAGAGTTTAAAGTGTTATGATTGTGATGGCTTCTAGATTTATATGATGGCAGCCAGATTTGTTTGTGACAGATTGCTAGCACCTGCCAGATACGCCACATCCACTAGGGAAGTTGCCAATCTCACTCATTTAGATTTGCACCAGATAAATGTTTGGTAGCAATAATTATTTGGCGTAGTAGTTGGCGTACACATTAAATTAGTCACACCGATCGACTTTTAACGACTGAAGCCGATATGGAATTAATACGGCTTTAGTCGTACTCTCAAACTTCTTTAGATAATCGACCCCAACGAAGCTTAAAATATGCTGTTTTGAACGTATAGGTACGCTACACAACTCAATCTGCTTCAGCGTAGACATCTACGTTTCGTGAGGTCTAAGATTCTTCACTGTGTAGGTACAAACGCCAACTCATGTAACTGAACATCCTGTAATTTATATTGAACTTTATTACAATGCGCATAAAGTGCGCAGGGATTAGCGCGTTTAGATTAGTGTGAGCTTTTAGCGAAAACATTTTTTTGACACAAATATGAAACTTGGCGTAATGACACAGTTATTCCTTGTGATTCGAAACATCTAACACCCTTTTCGATGTTAAACCAGTCAGTATATGACCCGTTTATTCTCACGCAAGCACTGGAATCCTTATATAAAGATGTCAGTGCTTGAACGAGGCGGCTGTCTACTCCATACGTGCACAACACCGACCATAGTTCATCCCTCATCACATTATCATAAGCCTTTTCCAAGTCCACGAAAGCGCAATAGACCTTTTGACCTTTGGCGAAATATTTCTCGGCTATGCATCGTAAGGAAAATACTTGATCCGTACAACCCATACCCTTTCTAAATCCTGCTTGTGCATCCCATACTTTCTCATCGGTCTCTTTCACTACTCTTTTAATCAACACTTTTGCATACAATTTGCCGACGATGCTGAGTAAGCTAATGCCCCTGTAGTTTTTGCAGTCAAGTTGTGATCCTTTCCCTTTGTAAAGAGGAACGATTACGGCCTTGCACCAGTCCCTCGGTACACGGCCGGTGCTGTAGCACAAATTGAAGAGGAGATACAACTGACTCGCTACGACGCCCTGTCCTGCCTTCAGCATCTCAGCGGAAACTCTGTCATACCCTGCCGCCTTACCCGATTTCATTCCTCTCAATGCTTTCACAATTTCGTCCATACTGATATTACTTTCATCCTCGGTTGCGCTACCATTCAGACTTGAGGTTAGACCATTTTCTTCCTCCCTATCAAACAAACTTTCGAAATATTCCTTCCACCCATTAGGGAGCATATTAATGCATTCTGTCTCATTAAGCAAACTTCCATTCCTGTCTTTGACTGACTTCAGCTCAGAGTTCTGGCTCTTACCTCTGGCTAGTCGAACAGATTTCCAGAAATATTTTATGTTCGTCTGGATGTCCCGCGACAGTCTTTCATCCAAATGGTCATTCTGTTCATCTTTCTTTCTTTTTACTACTTCTTTCACCCGCACTTTCATTATTTTATATGCCTTTTTTGCTTCATTGACTTCGTCAAAGGAGGCTTTATAGACTCTTTGGTTAGCTCTTGTAGCTAACCAATCGCGCCACAACTTTTTCTTCTCACATACAGCTTCTTGTACTTCCTTATCCAACCAAACATTCTTCTCCTTTCTTCCTTTGCTCCTTTGACTGACACCGCACACTTCTTGAGCCACTTTAACAACTTTATTTTTAAAGTTGTGCCACAAATCACCCATCTCGCTTAAACCATCCATTCCTTCGAACTCAATCTTCAACTTACTGATAAACTCATCACTTATTTCTTTTTCTTGCAAATTCTCTACTTTTATTCTCTCTAACACGCTAGTAGTAATACGCGGTCGGTGTCGCCATCCCTTGAACAGACCTCTTATTCGGCTCATTACCAGGAAGTGGTCAGTGTAGACACCGGAGCCGCGATATACTCTAGCATCTAGAACATTCTTTCTCATTCTTTCGTCAACTATTATAAAATCAATCATACTTTTCCTAACATTCTCTGCCTCTCGAGTGTACAAATGGATCAATTTATGGGCAAACATTGTGTTTGCCACACAAAGATGCCACTCAAGACAAATTTCTAACAGACTTCTTCCATTCTCGTTAACTCTTTCGTCACCATGCATCCCTAACACCTTTTCAAATCCATCTCTCTTCACTCCTACCCAGCTATTAAAGTCACCTAATATTATTAACCTTTCGTTGTCCTTGCATAGCCCTAACACGTCCCTCAATTCATCCCAAAACATCTGTCTTTCATCCTTTGTACGCTGTGAGCTTCCCGCACCCTGGTCTACAGGTGCGTAAACCCCTACGACAAAAATCCGCACTAGGCCCACTTTCATTCTTACCCATATCAGTCTGGGACTCACGCAGTCAAACTCGTTCACGCACTTAGCAATCCTAGCGGAGAGTATAGCACCAACTCCCTTACAGGCCCGTTCTGAGCTTGGCACCCCTGACCAATAAGCCGTGTAGGGTCCATGTGTGGTGGTGTCACATCCCTTCCGCTTTGTCTCATTCACGCATCAATCTTCCTTTCATCCATCATCTGTAATACCTCATCAACTTTCTCACTCATACCTCCTTGAACATTCAACGTAGCAAAACGGCTTTCCGTGAGCCGCTTCTCGCCCCCTTGAGAAACGAGACGTGACGGGTGGCGTACCGCGTCGCCGCCATTCGGATGATTTTTATTTATAGTCTCCATTGCGTTCCCACGAGTAAAAGGGATTTACGAGTCCACCCCAGCAGAGCCCTGATACTGAGGTAAGACGGGTGAGAGTAGTGCCCTGTGACCGCCAACACAGACACCCTCCGTTATCAACCAGACTCCCTCTGGCCATGCATCCCTTAGCACGGGTCGGTTAACACCTTGGATTGAGGGTTTAGATTCGAAGTTTTCCGTCTCCTAGACAGGGTGCAGCACAATGCTAACGAGGCCCATCTCCCCGGTTTATATTTTGGAGTTTTCCGTCTCCTAGACAGGTTGCAGCACAATGCTAACGAGGCCCATCTCCCCGGTACATCGTTCGGACAAGCACAACAAAAAAGATGGAATCACTTTACACACAAAAAATAAACATTACTTTGCGGCCATTACCGACTCATGAGTCCTTGATAGCTGCCACAAAAAAATCTGGCGAAGGTAACACCGTTCTTTTTAAAATTATAGTTTTATCGGTTTATTTAAATGCGGTTTTTTCAATAAAATGTGGTAAGATACCAAACACTTGGTGGACACTTAAATGGATATATTTAAAAATACAAGATAAATTATATGGTTCCCTAATTCGTTTGAATGTCTTAAAGCAGAAAAGTCAGGTTCTTACTTGGAGGAACAAGGTCCAGTATGACGCAACTTGCGCCCGCGCTTCTCTCGCAGGAACTGACGTGTTTTATCTGTTTTGCGCACTGCTACACAAACTAAAGTAAAAGTATACAATGCTAAAGGAACAAGCGCGTGTATATCTTTTCCTACTTATAGCTAGAATAGTTCTGGAAACGTAAAAAAAAACAATTATTATAATAGGTCGGTAATACCTTCCGATTTTTGATAGGTCGTTATAACGTGCGTTTACCTTAACCTATTAAGGCTCGACCTTTCAAATTTTCGTAAAAATAAGTTGTTTGGTAACCACTTTATACATTATGTATGACGTAACAATTTACCGTCGAAAAAAATATATCATAATCTGCAAGATATGAGAAGTAACATAGTTTTTGTAGAAATCCATTTTAACAAAAAAAAGTAGAGAAAAACAAATCTAAAGTGAACCCTATTATTTCACCTTCTTCACTTCAACACACAACATATGTAGGTGCATACGAGTAACTAATATATATGTTGCATTATCCTCTGCCGTTCTTAAACAGTTCGCATATTAACTTACACTTCTAACTAAAATTAAAATAATTATACCTCGATGAAAAAAAAAAAAAACCGTTTACAATAAGTAGGGTAAAAATAAAGCACTGCACATCCGTGCCGCCAACAGGTCGTAATTTCGTATGAACTCTGTAGGGACTTACGGCCTTTTGGCTGGGGCGGTAGTAAAGTGTTTCGGTGTACCGCGATAATATTATCTTTTTTATTTAAGTGAGTGAATCGCCAACAAACTGCTTTGCAGTTTGGCGAATCTTTAGGTTAAGTTACTAAAATTGTATATTTTTGATTCCAAATTAAAAAAAAAGGAAAAAAAAAATTGTAACCAGTTGAATCCTCAATTTTTTATCAGAAAAAGATGAGATTTTATAATCTTCATAAAGATACACACAATAACTTTTTTTCTTACTTTCTTAAATTTCTTCTCGTTTTCTGAAATACTCCGAAAAACATGATATCCGCGCTTTCGAACACGCACTTCCATCTCGCTCACGCGTATGCTCAGTGAGAGGGAGAGAAGACCATGAACGTGCAGAGCCTTAAATTGTAACAAATTTTCATTCAAATTTTGAATATCTCTGAAAAACAAAGAAATTTGATTTGACCTCTATTCTAATATCAGTCGAGATGACGTTTAGTTCGAAATTAATAGTCAATTTGCATACAAATTTTGAGTAAGGTATCGAACGATTTAATATTTTTTTAATTCAGTGACATGCTCCAGTATGTCACTGAATTAAAAAAAACTATGACAGCTGCCAGAAAAGAACGCCGCGATGCCGGTCATAATAATATGCGGATCCTGAATGCATCATGGAGGCTAATGATATGTGGATAGATAAAGTAGTGTATGTAACTGTTCATAATTAGGCATTAAAACACTCGTGTTTAATGCCCTTCATTATGTACAGTCACATAAACTACTATTATTTCATACCAAAATCTTTAAAAAAATCAGTATTGGATTTACCCGAGTTTGAAATTAAGCGACTCAGTATATTGTCTGTTTAATGTTTTTTAAGTCTCACCTTTTTTTGTTCTGTAGTGTTTGCTTTATTTGAATAAACATTTTTCTATTCTATTCCAAAAAAGTAAGTGATTAATGCAATTCAAAATACGTGTAAATCTAAGACAATTATTCAGAAATATGCCAAAACCCAGGTGAAGTCCTGCAACTCGACGATACATTTGACACCCTCAGTACAATACCACATGAAAACACTATCCAAGCACCTCCACACTCGTGCCGAGTCCCACACAAATCCCCTCATCAAACACTTCACAAATTACACCACACACAAATCAACGCCGCTACTCAAGAGACGTCCAAAAAACGCTCTCTTGGATAGCGACGATGATATAACTACAGCACACGAGGTGGAAAACCGCATGGAAAAGGAATTCCAGCAGAAACTAAAAACAGACGCAAATTTGGCAAGAGTGTACAACGGCACTGACTCCCTTAACGTGTACCTCTCCTCTCAACAGCCCAGAGTGCCCTATAGGCCTCACCACACTGAAAAAAATGTTAGGTTGGATTTACCAGATTCCGTGTAAATGTTACCAAAGTTAGCGGTTGATTTCGGTCCTATCACGAATTTTGGTTGATTTTATCAAACTAAATTAGTTGGTGTTGTACCAAATTTATTTCGTAGATTACACCTATATTTTGTAGTAAATAGTAAAATTGTTTACCAAAGTACTTTAGTAACATTTCTCATCAAAGTACTTTAGTATATTTTTTACCAAAGTACTTTAGTAACGTTTCTCACCAAAGAACTTTAGTACATTTTTAAACAAAGTACTTTAGTAACCTTTTTATCAAAGTAGTTAAGTATAATTTTTTTCAATGTAGTTTGGTGTAATCTACCAAACGGATATTTTTCATTTTACCAAACATACTCGTCTTTTTTTACCAAATACCTTTGGCATGTTCTACTGTTACTATTTTTTGGTACAAATTACCGAAGTTAGTCAGTAGAAAATGCAAAAGTAATTTGGTAAAATCTACAACACAATTTGGTAGATATAGCACTTTCTATTGGTACAATGTATCAAAAAATTTTGATTGAATGAGCTGAACTTAACTTGTAAGTATAATGTAATTTATTTGGTGAAGTCTAACAAACAAAGTTAAGTAGTATTTACTAATCACGTTCGGTGTATTTTGTCAGCTTTAGTTTGGTAATATTTACCAGATTTATATTTTAGTTACTACTAAAGGTGTTTGATATATCTACCAGATATGTAACGCAGTTTTCATCAAAGTTAGTCTAGTATCATCTATCAGATTGGATCGTGCTTTATATCAAAGATAATATTGTATTATCTACTATAAGTGGATCGCAGATTTTATCAAATATAATTAAGTATTATCGATCATGTGTTTCGTATTTTTTCCTAAAATTGGTTTGGTAATATCTAGCAGATTTGTACTGTGGTTTTTACCAAATGTTTACTAGTAATATCTACCAAGATTTTATCAGTGCTTGTTCTGCTAATTGTACCGGTCTTAGTTTAGTAAGACGTACTAAATAAGTAGTGTAGTTTAAAGGTGTTAGTTTGGTTAATTTATCAAACTAACACTAGTAAAATGTACACATCTTTTAAGGTAAATATCACCAAACACAATTTTTGATTTCCAGAGTATAAATAGGGTGTGGTATCATTGAAAATTAGAAACTTGCAATATTGCTGACATGGTATGAGAGTAAAATTATATTGCAGTTTAGATTTTCAAACTACGTAGTTTTCTATGTAGATTGAAGATTATTCGTAGCCACACCCTAAAAATATTGTAGATGAAAAAAAGCTAAAGACAAACACTTCAAAAATATGCAGGCTTATTGGTAACCAACGTATTTCTTTTAAGGGAGATATAGTAAAGCTCATTTGCAATTAAAAAGGTCATGAAGGCTATCCGAAAATCAGCAATTCCTAGAGAGTGAACATTTACAAATTGCCTTTTTTAAATAGATAACACTGTTAAAAGGAATAACGTCGATTTACCAGTAGCCTTATTTAATATTATAAGGGCTATATAAATACGGTGGTTTAAAGAAAAATAGTCCGAATTTTGGTACATGTAATATAATTTATTTTACGAATCGATACAATAAACTGTAGATCACTTATTTTAAAATTATGTCAGTGACTTAGTAGGGTACAAAATCTTTCTTATAATAAAAGTCAAAAGGATGCCAGGTTGCGGCCCACATACTTTCTCTGCGGCTGACCGTACGTGAATCAAATTCCTTGGCTGTACATATCTTAACTTTAAGTTTACGAGATAGATACCTTGTTCACGGTATACGTAGTAAGTGTGAATCTTATAGGCTGAGTTACAAGTCATGATAAAATTTGCTGAGTAGTCTTATAGACTGGGCTCTCAGTGAAGTATCGTTTGCAAAAATAGCGCACCGTATTCTGACGTCTTTGTGTAGATTCCAGACATACAATCAACAGAATTCGCTGCCCCAATATTATAAGGTTCCATGTTGCAATTTTATCAACTTGAAATTTGAAGTTTATAATATTGGGGCAGCGAGATGTTGCCAACCATATTCTGCGTCCAGGCAGTGAAAAGTTTTGAAGCATACGTCCAGCGCTTTCAGGAATGAGTTTATATTATAAAGGATGTCGTCATAAGCAACATAAAAGTCCTTTAGGGCATCGATGGTCGGTCCGACAGCAATGGTGATGGGTTGGCACCACAGTCCCTTAGCCATTTGGGCTTTTATCCAATATTCCAGCTGGGTGAGGACTTCGCTTTCGTTCTGGAAATTAAAATATATTGTTTACTTTTAACCGTATCCATACTAATCCTACTAATATTATAAATGCGAAAGTTTGGATGTATGGATGAATGTACGTTTTAATTAATCTCAAAAACTACTGGATGAATTTTTAAGAAATTTTCCAGTAATGTACCTTACGAGTATATATCAGAATATGACAGGCTATAATTTATTTCAAATTTCGTACCTTTTAGTATTAAAAATACGAAAGTGTGTCTGTCTGTATATCTGTATGTCTGTTACCTCTTCACGCTTAACCCGCTGAGTTGAAGGAGATGAAATTTAGTAGGTATCGAGATAATTGGGGTCCCGAGGAAGGAGATAGAAAGAAAGGAAGAAACATTTATTCGAGACAAACAACACACAGCGTTTGTCACGAAACGGTTCTATCTCAGCATAATGCTGGAATTGCTGCCAGCGCTGGTCTTCCGATAGAACTGATTAGGATAGTTTTATCCTGAAAATCATCCCCTAAGGAAGAAAAATGGGTAGTGAAAATTTGTATTGGAGTTTATATGAAATCCTTATGGCCGTTTGTATGGAAAGTCGTCATCACACAAT
This sequence comes from Epinotia brunnichana, assembly GCA_963854355.1. NCBI lineage: Eukaryota > Metazoa > Arthropoda > Insecta > Lepidoptera > Tortricidae > Epinotia > Epinotia brunnichana. Next base: position 11,974,172 of record OY977951.1, read on the forward strand.
AGTGTTAAAAATGAAATTATACCTTTGCATGAAGAATGAAACTGTTCATAGCTTCTTGAAAGCTTGGCTTTACGGTTTTTTTTTACCATCTGTATCTTTGTAGTGTAATCTCACAAGTGGAACTATTTTATATCCAATTATTATTATATTTTATATCTGGAAAATAAAAATAAATATTTAGTTATGTATGATGCATATTTGTTGACTTAATTAGATCAAATATTATGTTTATACAATATTGGTTATTTTATTTTTTTACCAACACCCTATTCAACACTAATTAAACATCAGAATAATGATAACCAATCACGTAAAAGTACAATATTGCAGAGGGCGGAAAAAAGCAATTCGTGGATGGGTAGAGTTTGACGGACGAAGCGTAGCTTAATCCGTCAGTAAATACGAATCCACGAATTGCCATTTCCTCGACGTTTCGATTTTGGGGTGATATTCGTGATTTTTTAATAAATATTATGATAACCAACCTTTGCTTGGATTTTCTTCGATCAATTTAATGTAGACAGAAGCAGCTTTAATCGTTTTCAAATGATTAAACGCATTCTCTAAGAAGTTGGGCCATTTCTTGAATAGTAGGAGCTCTGATCCTTTAAACTTGGTTTCAAAATCCAATTCAATCTGAAAAAAAAAAACGATTTTATGTATTTTACTTAATGTGCGAAATGCCTAGGTATCTTGTTCTTCATCCATCACGTTTTGTCGATTTGGCTTTGGTCAGCCAAAAACAAATATTGAATAATAAGAAATTCAAGTATGTAAATTATTTATCAGGGGGTGTTACCATACATTAAAAAGCGGTCAAGTGTCAGACTCGCGGACTGATTTCCGGGATGAAAGTATCCTACGTCCTTTGCCGGGACTCAAGCTAAATATCTACATCCCAAATTTCATCTAAAAAGAGCCCGTTCACGTACTGACTAGCGCCACTGGTAAATATTTGAGATTATTTAAATTTATGAATAAGTTTGATGTACTTGTTTTTACGTTGCTGGATTCGTCAATCTATGCGTCCAAAAATATGATGGCCGTTTTTCTTTTGATTTTATCAGCGGCCTACTTTTTAAAATATTTATCGTTAAATTTAAATAATCTCAATAATTTACCAGTGGCCCTGGTGAGCGCGTGAACGGGCTCTTATTAATTTCGGATTTTTTATGTTTTTCTTTGGTAGCTTCTGCCCGCGACTCCGTCCGCGTGGAACTCGTTTATATCGTAGCTCCATACAATTTTTTACCACCTACTTCACCGACTTAAACTATTCGATGTCCTTCCCCGGGACTCAAACTATCTTGATACCAATTTTCATTTAAATCGGTTCAGCGGTTTAAGCGTTAAGAGGCAACAGACAGACTGACACACTTTCGCATTTAAATGTAGTATGGATAATAAATGTAAAACAGACAAGAATACTTACATGAATAATGTTTTGGAGTTTGTTCAACCCCCGCTTGAATAATATTATTTCCTTTAAACTGGGAATCAGCTCCTTCAGTTCATTTCTTGAATAGAGTCGAGCAAATTTAACGAAATCTGATTTTCTAAAAAATAAGACATATATGTAATTCATCAGTCTTTAAACTCATTATTTAATGTTCAGTTAGTTACATGCAGACAAAATACAAACGCAACAATGGCCAACCAAACCGATTTGGTAAATTTTACTGAAATTCGATTTGTAAATAAATCAAAGTAATTAGGTAGGTAATACGTAACCAATATTTCTAGGTCAATATCTAAGCCTGAGTTAAGCTTCCTATTCATATTAAACTATAATCACAAAATTATTATATTTAATCATTAATAATAAGGAGGTATGGGTGGGGAATCCATATACGGTGTCAACTATAGGTTACCCTGTGTTTCAGACAAAAAAGAACTAACAATGGAATAAGTTATTCACATACAATATCATTCTTATTCACAATTAATTAGTAAGGTATCAGTGTTGCCAATTTAGCACTTTTAGTGTAATATCGTTCTAATGCTTACCTTCAAAACTTGTTATGGTAGATTGAGATAATCCCCATTCCTTCAAATATTCAGTCACCCCCACACTTAAGTCATCGTCGAGATCACTATCCATAGTTGGTTACACTTTGCAAACTAAATCCACCACGCACCAGCCGAAATGAAATGGCGCACCAAGAAAATTTCATTAAAACGCAAACAAAACAAAGTGACTATATACAATGAACTACCTCAACGCAATGAAGCCTGCCGCGCCGCGCGCGCATCGCAAGATGCTGTAGCCGGGGGAAGGGGCGCACCTCCGCAGGGCAGTCGGGGAGGGGAATAGTCACATCTCACTCTTATGTTTATAAATTGAGTAGGATGGAACTATGCATGCAGCGGTATTGTTTTGTAAAATGTACCAGACTTTTACCTAGTTATAATTACCAAACTCTTTGGTAATTTTAACAAGGTATAGGTCTGGTAGTGACTGCAGCGCTTTCTCAAAAGGTACGAGTAGATAGTTACCTATGTACCTACTAAACGCCAAATGTTTCGTGTTAATGTTGTTGGAAAAAATAGACTAGGTAAGTACTAAATACTATTTTGTGTGGCGTGAAAGGTTGCAAAATAACAAAGCAATAGAATCTCATTCCTACGACCAACAAGTAAAGACAAAACGATTTATTACTTGATTATATACTTATAACTAGCGACCCGCCCCGGCTTCGCACGGATTTATACGTATAAGACATGCATGAATTATACATATAAACCTTCCTCTTGAATCACTCTATCTACTGAAAAATACGTAAGTGACTTTGTTGTATACTACGTAATGATTAGGTATTTAGGTAATTTACCAATTGTATATTTTAAGACGTCAATTAATCAATGATAAAGTTAAAGGTACATCCAGCAGCAAAAGTAGCTACGCGGGTCAAAGTGCTCAAAATGACCTACACATGGCTCTAATGTCAAGAGGATACGGACTTTCTAGATAATTTCGAGCGTGTTATTTTGTGTTGCTACTTCTGCTGCTGACTGTACCTACGTGGGTACACCATGTAGTATATCTACTTACTAGTTTTGTCAGCGGCTTGGCCCGCGTGACAAACGTAAGTATTTTGCTTATTTATGAAGACGTCCAAACAAACACCAAGGAAGGACCAACCAATTAACACACTTTTACATTCATACTATTAGTAAGGATAAGGAAGGATATTACTTACTCGTATTTAGGAAAAGCCACGAAAACTTTAACGTCGTTAAAGCCTAATTACTACATAGATAATCATTAAGTAAGTACCTACGCAACTTTACTTTTTTTGTCTGGGAATAGGTATGGCAATCTGTGGTATGGCTCTGCAAATTATTAATTTGGGTATAGTCTAGCTAGGTAGGTACCTACATACAACGTGAAAGGCGGCCTAGATTATGATTTAATTTTATTTAATACACAGAGTATAATGAAATGAAATGAAATGAAATATTTATTTGCGGAATAAATATTTAATATATTTAATATAATAATAATATAAACATAATAACTAACATGGTCTCGCAAAACTGTCGGAACAGTTTGTCTGTGTGATTATAAACATCATAATAAGTACAGAGTTAATAATTAATTAATTACTAATTTGTAAATAGGTTTAGGTTAAATACATGTTACATACAATTGCATACAGTTACCTATGCCTTATGGGTTATGATACTTAAGTAATGTCGTTTTAATAATGATTGAAGCAAAACTAAGTCGTACGTAATTCTAATAATTGTGCTAACTATTATACCTATATACTAATAAAACCAAGAGTATCTTTTATATTAAATCGTAAGAGTATTATTTTAAATCGAAAGAAAACTCGATTTACTTCATATTTACGTATTTACACAATATACCTAATAAGTACCTACTTATTCCATTTAGCGTAGTGTAGTCTGAGGAGCTACCGCGAAACGAAAACAAACTAAGTTCGTTTATCTCTCTCTTTGTTGCTCTAACTAGCAAATGCATTAGTTATTATTATTATTTATTCAGAAAACCAACAGCGATACAAAGTACGTTTTTTACTATAATACACAGTAGTATGGCCAATTACAGGTTTACCTAGATAACTTGATATGTAAACAATTGAACGGACTATCACAACATTTGTGAAAGAGAGATGATTTTTTTTTTAATTAAGTTTGAGTAATTGTTTTTTTTTTGTTTTGAAGATGAAAGCATAACCAAGCATGTAAATCTATATAGGTTACTGCAAATGATAATATATTGCTATAGTTTATCCTAATGACAATATTATTGTATACATCCCATATTTAGAGTGAATCAAATAGATTTAGTAACTTAAGTATAATACTACAACATTTTTAAACATGATAAGAGGTGAGATATGTATTTCTCATACTATTTATGCTGCTTATTCTTAACACTATTAATTACTTGCATTTTAAAAGATGCCTTTGAATATCTAAAGATATCAACGCTACTGAAATCCGCATTATATTTGTGTTAAGTATTATTTTGTAAAACCTTGTTAAACTGGAATAATAAACCTTGTAACAATGTCACTAGAACTTAAACTGAAACATATACCTACAACCATGGGCTTTGCCTTATTCGTACTCATCGCGATAATTAAAAATTATCCGACTTTTCTTAATAAGTAACTATGTCGCCTGAAAGTACGAGGTAGTTGGCGGGGTTGGTAGTTCTGATTTTTGCAGACTTGTTTATGAAGTTGGCGCTATGAATAATACAAGTTTGTGATCTCGAGCGTCGAACGTCACTTTACCAAAAATCGAAAATATCGCGTAATCCCTAAATGACTCGTTTTTAGGGTACATAACTCAAATAGTAAAACGGGGCCCTATTACTAAGACTCCACTGTCCATCTGTCTTTAATATTAATATTATTACTAATAATTGTTTTCGCTATAACAACAAATACTAAAAACAGAATAAAATAAATATGTTTATAGATAATGGTACGGAACCCTTCGTGCGCGAGTCCGACTTGCACTTGGCCAGTTTTTTGGTAGAACCTAACCAAATTGTTGAGACGTGTTTGGTAAAATGTTCATTTTTTTTCGTTAATTTACACCAGGAACTCTGGGTAGGGACTATATTTTGACCTCAACCTTTTCAGTTTTGTAAGTTCAACCACAGGGCCATGTTATATTAATCATATGTTTATCATAAAATCAACCGAACCAAATTCTTGACATTTGTTTAGTAAAAATGTACAATATCCTTTGTTAATTTACACCATGAACTCTAGTAGGGACTATATTTTGACCTTAACCATTTTAGTTTTGTAATTTCAACCGCGAGGTCTTGTTATAGTTATCATATTTTAATTATAAAATAAACCAAATCAAATTGTAGAGATTTGTTTGGTAAAATGTACAATATTCTTTGTTAATTAACAGCATGAACTCTGGTAGGAACTATATTTCGAGGTCAACCATTTTAGTTTTGTAAGTTCAACTGCGAAATCTTGTTATATTTATCATATTTACAATATAAAATTATCCAAACCGAATTGTAGAGGTTTGTTTGGTAAAATGTACAATATTCTTGTTAATTAACAGCATGAACTCTGGTAGGGACTATATTTTGAAGTCAACCTTTTTAGTTTTCTAAGTTTAACCGCGAGGTCTTGTTATAGTTAACATACTTTTATGATAAAATCAACCAAACCAAATTGTAGAGATTTGTTTGGTAAAACTTACAATATTCTTTATTAATATACACCATGAACTCTGGTAGGGACTATATTTTGGCCTCAACCTTTTTTAGTTTTGTAAGTTCAACCGCGATGTCTTGTTATATTTATTATATTTTATTTATAAAATCTACCAAACCAACTTGTAGAGATTTGTTTGGTAAAACTTACAATATTCTTTATTAATATACACCATGAACTCTGGTACGGACTATATTTTGGCCTCTACCTTTTTTAGTTTTGTAAGTTCAACCGCGATGTCTTGTTATATTTATTATATTTTATTTATAAAATCTACCAAACCAACTTGTAGAGATTTGTTTGGTAAAACTTACAATATTCTTTATTAATATACACCATGAACTCTGGTACGGACTATATTTTGGCCTCTACCTTTTTTAGTTTTGTAGGTTCAACCGCGATGTCTTGTTACATTTATCATATTTTTATTTATAAAATCTACCAAACCGATTTGTAGGGATTTGTTTGGTAAAATGTACAATATTCTTTGTTAATTAACACAATGAACTCTGGTAGTGACTATATTTTGACCTCAACCTTTTTTAGTTTTGTAAGTTCAACCGCGACGTCTTGTTATATTTATCATATTTTATTTATACAATCTACCAAACCGATTTGTAGGGATTTGTTTGGTAAAATGTACAATATTCTTTGTTAATTAACACAATGAACTCTGGTAGTGACTATATTTTGACCTCAACCTTTTTTAGTTTTGTAAGTTCAACCGCGACGTCTTGTTATATTTATCATATTTTATTTATAAAATCTACCAAACCGACTTGTAGAGATTTGTTTGGTAAAACTTACAATATTCTTTATTAATATACACCATGAACTTTGGTAGGGACTATATTTTGGCCTCAACCTTTTTTAGTTTTTTAAGTTCAACCGCGATGTCTTGTTATATTTATCATATTTTTATAATAAAATCTACCAAACCCAATGGTAGAGATTTGTTTGGTAAAATGTACAAGATTCTTTGTTAATATACACCATGAACTCGGACTATATTTTGACGTCAACCTTTTTAGTTTTGTAAGTTCAACCGCGAGGCCTTGTTATATTTATTATATTTTTATGATATAATCAACCAAACCAAATTGTTGAGATTTGTTTTGTAAAATGTAAAATACTCTTTGTTGATTTACACCAGAAGTCTGGTAGCGACTTCAACCTTTTTAGTTTTGTAAGTCCAATAGCGAGGTTTTGTTATATTTATCTTAGTTTCCATGTAATTCAGCCAACCTTAGCTAATTTGGTAAATCCAACAAACCATTTTTTTCAGTGCAGCACCAGCGCCGAGGTAGACCCCCACGGTCCCCCATTCGCTACCCCTGGTTCCCTTTCCCAAGGGCATCAACTTTAGCAAATAGTAGTAGTAGTAATAGTAGTAAAAATAGTCCTCCTCCCCCTATGTCGGGGAGAATCAATGCACATTTATCGACTTGCCATCACATAACTAGTTGTAAGATGTTAGTTTTAAGTAGTAGTAAGATGTTAGTTGTAAGATTTAATTGTAAGCATAGTTTTATAATCTCTCGCTGTTATGCTCTCCAACGAGCATAACACGCTCCAGCTCGGAGTAAAAGGGTCCTGCGTGGCCCGGCTCGAAGTTCTCATGCTCAAAAAAAAAAAAAAAAAAAAAAAAAAAAAAAAAAAAAAAAAAAAAAAAAAAAAAAAAACGCAAATGAAGTCTAAAAGCGAAATTACTAATAACAAAAAAAAAATCTTGTTATTTAGTACTCATCATCATCATTATCATCATAGCAGCCGAAAGACGTCCACTGTTGGCCATAGGCCTCCCCCAAACAGTGCCAAAATGACTGGTCCTGCGGCACTCGCATCCAGCGGACTCCCGCGACCTATATTATATTAAGTAGGTTTCAATGTTAATACTTAATATCAAACGCTGAGTTTCATGGCACTTTTATTATGTTTTTTAAAACGCAAGAACCAGTTGTCTCGTTTGAAGGCCTCTTACAGTGATGAATTTACCTTTAGATATATTATGAAAGTAACGGACCCTTCAAGTGTTTTCGAATAATGCATACATATACTAATATTATAAATGCGAAAGTGTGTCTGTCTGTCTGTCCGTTACCTCGTCACGCTTAAACCATTTAGATAAAATTTTAAATAGTTTGAGTGCAGGGGAAGGACGTAGGATAGTTTTTATTCCAAAAATCATCCCCCTGAGAGGGTGAAATGTGGGGGTGAAAATTCGTATGGAGCTACGATATAAACGAGTTCTACACTGAAAAAATAGCGTCGGTTGAATTAACTAAACTCGCGTGTGTTGAATTTTATTTTGTAAAATGGACCCTTTTTGTAGTTAATATTACAATCTCTACAAAATTAAAATTACGAAACATCTCTATGTTGACATCAAAATCGGCGATTACAATTTACTTTAGTAAATGTCACAAACACGAGTGTTAAGCTTACTAATCTGTAAAGGTTACAATTACGACAGTTCAAGTTTAGTAAAAAATACTATACATGTGTGTAGGTTCTACGAAACAACAAAGTTAAAATTAATAAACTCACAACGTTTCATTTACAAATCCTTGATGTTGATTCTACAACAAATACTTTAGTAATTATAACGTAAGTTGATACTAGATTTTACAAGACTGTACAGTTTATTTTATAACAGTCATATAGTATAATTTACAAAATACTAAATCTGATAGTAAATTTTACGAGAATATTTCGTGAAAATCACAATATTGATCTTGTAACGACTTTTCAAAAGCTACAATAGATGGCATTAGCGTCGCTACAAAAATTATGTGTTAAATGAACTACAAACTGGCGTTGGATTTACAAACCCAGGTGGTTAAAAATGTTACCTTTTCAGTTCAGTAATTAATACTCAATCAGATAATAAATTTTAAGAAACAGAATAGTTGCGTTTACGAGAAACATTTCGTGAAAATTACATTATTGGTCTTGTTAGGACTTTTCACAAGCTACAATAGATGGCATTGGCGTCGCTACAAAAATTATATGTTTAATTAACTACGAACTGGCGTTGGATTTACTAAACCCAGGTGGTTAAAAATGTTACCTTTTCAGTTTAGTAATTCATACTCAATCAGATAATAAATTTTAAGAAACAGAATAGTTGCGTTTACGAGAAACATTTCGTGAAAATCACAATATTGATCTTGTAACGACTTTTCAAAAGCTACAATAGATGGCATTAGCGTCGCCACAAAAATTGTGTTAATTTAACTACAAACTGGCGTTGGATTTACTAAACCCAGGTGGTTAAAAACGTTACCTTTTCAGTTTAGTAATTAATACTCAATCAGATAATACATTTTAAGAAACAGAATAGTTGCGTTTACGAGAAACATTTCGTGAAAATTACATTATTGGTCTTGTAAGGGCTTTTCACAAGCTACAATAGATGGCATTGGTGTCGCTACAAAAATTATATGTTTAATTAACTACGAACTGGCAATGGATTTACTAAACCCAGGTGGTTAAAAATGTTACCTTTTCAGTTTAGTAATTAATGCTCAATCTGATAATAAATTTTAAGAAACAGCCAAGTTGCGCTTACGAGAGATATTTCGTGAAAATTACATTATTGGTCCTGTGAGTCGTTCTATATATCAAGTTTTCTTGCTTGAGCAATAGCAATACCTTCTTTATGACATTTAATTGCGCGTTAAACCCACTCCGATAACGAGAGTCTTTATTCATGGCGATGTTTATAATTCAAGGGATCCACATACCTATCTCTGTAGTTATAGCCATATATAAGCATGAGATCGCTTATACGGAATGAAGTAACTCAATAAATTATCAATCATTTTACTTATTCTTTACCCGGCTGTGCGACGCAAAGAAGGGTACTTAATGTGTTTATCAGCTTATGTATGTACCGTAAAATGAGTTGAGTAGGGACAAAATCGAAATTCAAACCTGGATAAAAGTAAATTATTTATGTTACACATTGATTTATATATAAAAAAGTCTTCCGGGTGAATTCATTAATTTGTGTCTTATGGATTACCAGTCCCTCAAAAGGTCAATAGTGAAACCTATTTGAAACCTATGTAAATTGTGCCGTGCCTTTATTGATGTCTAGAAATATTTCACGGTTTTGTTTTTATTTCATTAGGTAGGTACTTATCTTTAATTCAAATATATTTGTCACTTATTTTATTTTAACTTTCGAATACAGTTGTAGGAGTCGAATCCTAATACGTAGGACCTACGCCGTAGGGGAAAGGCAGGTTAAAAGGTTCATCTGTGTAACCCATTGATTAGGAGCGCTAGCAAAATACTCGAAACTTCAGAACGTTTTATTAGAAAAGTCACTTTACTCGGTAAAATAATAAATTGAAAGAAAATATTTAATTAAGAATTTGATATGACTTTTCTTTATTTACTATTTTTTATTTATTTATTTTTTATTAAAAGATTTGACATTGTAACGAGATTGGTAATTGAAAGGTTCTTAATATGGTACCAATTTCCATTTTATTAGCGATTGTTAGTAGTATTAACGTCTAGCCGCCGAAATGCCTATAAAAAAGCATCCTCCTCTTCAATGGAGTATCATTTAAAATTAAAGCAGTGTTGCATTTGTTTCGTTTCGTTCGATTTAAAAACAAAACAAACTACTCTATTTGCTAAAGTAATGATTGAAATTTAATTGCCAATTTCTCGCGTATGGTGGGCCGCTAGAGGGATTTGACATTATTATTATTTAATTAATTGAGAAGTACTTCCCTAGTTCCACATTATTATACTATTTCATTATTGTATTCTAGCGTCAAGTTGACATTGTAAATTATCTTTTTTTTTAATTTTGTCATGACAGTAAGTATAAATATTGACAAGATAAAACATTTATTTAACAAAACATACATAGGTACAAGTAAGCGTCCTTTCCCTCACTAGTCTATTTTTTGGTATGTGGTAATCTATAATTGCCGGCAAAAGGTATCTAAAATAGAATTGTCCTAGTTTTGGTTTTATTTTTCCCAAAAAGCATAGTCTCCTAATTTTTTTGAAAAAGTAATCCTTTCTGATTCAATAAAATAAAAAAACACCATTTTCTATGAGTTATGGGTAAGGCCGTATATTTTGCCACTTTTTACCTGTGACGTTTAATGGGGTTATTTTTAATTTTATTCTATGTAACGATATGTATACTTATAAGGGCAAAGCAATTAATAATTATTTAACAGAAATTAAGTTAGAAATAAATATTTTAATTAAAAAAAAATGGTGCAATTCGCTTAAAATTTGCTTGTCCCCTTAGTCAGTTACCTGATATTCTAAAACACTGTGGGCTTCTACTTAACTTTATTGTGTGTATGATTATATTTGTAAAGTATTGTATTAATAGGCTGTCTTCAGTCCTTTTTTCAATGCTCCACTGACATTACAAGTCGGAAATTTTAGAGGAATTCCTGTTTTGTAAAAAAATTACGTTTTACGTTACATGTTTTACGTAATCAGTATCTATTATTAATTTTCTACTAAGCCACTTGGTAGTATCCAAATTCCTATTAAGGCAATACTGCCGTTGATGTATCATCATCATCATGATCATATCAGCCGAAAAACGTCCACTGCTGGACATAAGCCTCCCCCAACAACAGTATTTGTTTTCTTAGGAATTGTGAAAGATCTAGTGAGATATCGTTATTTTATTGTAAATTACATAACACTTACGTCACACTTACGTATAACTTACGTCACGCCTTAGCTGACGTTACGTTAGTATTACGTAAAACAGACAAAAGGGCTAATGCACATTGATCTTATTAGCAGTTATTAGGGTCACGTGACACACTTAGCAAGGTTAAAAAAAAACAAGTTAAAGCAATATTACTTTTTTACTTAATATTTCTACTAAATTACCCCGTTTCCTATCAAATTTACCAGTTAGTACTAGAATAATTTTTCTATGCCTACCAATTTTATGTTACAATTTTACATAACACTTATGTTTGGGTAACGTAAACTGCTCTTGTATTTGATAATATGAATTATCATTTTGCTTTATTTGTAATGGCATGCACCCAGCAGTGGGACATAAATAGATAATATTCAATTAAATTCAATTCAATATTATATCGGCAGTTTTATTATTCATATATATTAATTGTTTGATAAGTAAAAACGGATTGGGATCAAGTGTCCCAAGTCTCCCCTATACTCAACAACAAACCAATTTCAGAGTATCAGGTACCTAAACGAATGCTTTCTATAAGTACTAATAGTTTTAATTACTTAGGTATATAGGTAACTAACATTGATGTGAGAAAGACTTGGCACCGATGTAATTAGACCGCTAGATTCCAAATTATTATAAATAATCGGAGGTCAGAGTTATTACTGGTCTGCAACGCGCAACCATGTTTATTTCAAACACCATATACCTACGAATAGCCTGAAGCCACGTCCGCTGCGCCAGGTTTTCGTGGTTTTTAAACGTCAAACATGTTTTGCCAATCAAAACAATATACCCTATTTGTTTGCCGAAACTGACGGAAAACATGTTAAATGTTTAAAAACATGGAAAACATTGGTGCAGCGGACTCGGCTTAAGAAAGATACGGTCGCGCTATACACATACAAAAAAACAATAATATATTGATATATTAGTAAGCATTTTTTTTTACATCAAAAACTTCGCAAGGCAATTAAAACATGTTGCCAAACCGCCGTTTTTATTAACAGAGTTGTGTAATTTCTACGAAAGTCGTTTTGTAAGATAGAGTTTTCCCTCTCTGTGATATGCGTTCGTACGTAAGTGCGGCAGACGGAGAGGGAAAAGTTGAATTACGTTGCGAGGTTGAGCAAACTGACTGTGGGGAGTGAAGGGGGCGCGCGCGCGCAGGTAGTATCGGTGCGCGGAACAGAGATAGCGGCTTGCGGCTGTCTGTTTGTACTGTAGTGAGTGCTGAGTGTATTTCATTTGTTTATCGTAACCAGCCACGCGGCGGTGTCTTGTTGCATTTAAAATTGTCAAGTGAATTTTCACTACGCGCGTTGTGGCGTATTTACGCCACATAGTTGTGACTATATTGTGACGTTAATGCCGTTGTTGGAACATTATCTGATGAAATGGGGGTTGTCTCCAGCGACGATTATGAATTTTCAAGGTATGTAATTTGATTTACTATTAGATGAACCTCTACAATAAGTACTTATTTAAGTTACGTTGATAGATTTTCGATGTGTTGCGATCTCAAATTATTTGTTTCTATGATCTGAGATCACGGCTATAGACTAGTCTAGTGTTATGTTATGTGTGTGTTATGCAATTCAAAATGGCGATCTGCGGCATCGTGACACGTTTTGTACGTGTTTGAACACTTCAAATTATCCAAAACTGTTGTGTGATTGTAGTGGTTATTTAAATTTAAACCATTGTAACAGATTTAATTCCAATTTTAAATATATAGTTATGAGGTGAACATATTTTTTTTAATACAGTTGCTCAAAAAGTGGTACTTTTTGTGGCTGCGTAGCGTGCGAGAAGCTCAATTTCTCGCACTAGTGCTTTTTACTTTTTAGTTCCAAACTATACTTTCGAAACGCAGTAATTTTATATCAGATTTTTTACTTGGAAATTATGAAATTAAAAACGCTTACGAATACTAGGAGTATTTATTTTTGATCGCGTTAGTATGAAAGTCATTTTTGAAGCTGAAAATGTACGCATCTGTAGGTAGACCGCTTAACTCATTCCTCGCTTGCGCAGCGCGCGGGTGCAGGGGTATGACGATAACGGGGTGCGGGCGCCGGGGTTTGCCTTCCGCACGTCGCCCGCAGCCCGTTATAGTCATACCCCTGCACCCGCGCGCCGCGCATTCGAGGACCGAGTTAAACGGTCCACCTATAGGTACCAGGAGCGCATACGCAAGCAGAAGTTTCGATGCAGCCACTAACAGTTGAGATCGAGGTACAATAATATAAATTTATTTAAAGAATTCATTAATATATAAATGACGAATATTAATTTATAATTTTTTCGCAATTGTATTAAAAAACGTCGTTTACAACACGTGTGAAATGTCTTTTACCACTCGTACCGAGTCTTGCCACTCGCTTTCAGCTCGTGGCAAGATACCTCGGTACTAGTGGTAATAAGACATTCTTTTCACACTAGTTGTAAAATGTACTATTATTAATCTATTAACTGCATGTACAGTCGCCATCAGATAAATCGGAGCGATCGCTCACAAATATCTGATACTGTTTAACAATGCGTTAGATTGCATGTTCAGAAGACACAGAAGTGTAAGTATCTCTTGGGTGTCTTATCTGACGATTATTTCTGATTGTTTTAGACAACAAGATTAAATTCTAGTTACTGGATGACATTCACGAATCTAAATTAAAAGAACTCGTGCCGAGTTTAAAAGAAAGCTTACTGTTCAGACGCGGTCTGCACAAGCTGAACGAAATAATTCATGTAAGTACCTTTCTGCCTATAAAAAAATCTCGAGACTGATGAATGATTGTGTTTAGTGAACGATACTATAGTAGTTTAGTGGAATTTACTAAATTGGGCTGCTAAACGGTACCAGAGTAGTTTAGTAGAATACACCTTACTATATCAAGTAAAAAATACTAAAGTGATCATGTAACATTTATAAAAAAAAAAAAAAATACTAACTACGATATTGTAAAACATACAACATCGATTTCATGAACTACTCAAGAGTTTTTATATGTGTAGGTACTAGCTTTAGCTCGCGAATATGTCCGCGTGGAACTATTTTATATAGTAGCTCCATTCAAATGTCCATCCCTGAGACTCAAACTATCACTATACCAAATTTCATCTAAATCTGTTCAGCGGTTTAAGCATGAAGAGGTAATAGACCGACAGACACACAGGTAGATACACTTTCGCATTTATAATATTGGTATGGATGCGTGAGCGTGTGTGCTTGATTGTTCCTAATGATCTGTCTATCGTTTTTCTTAGTCTGAGTAGACACTGAATTCGAGTATGTGGATAATACGTTTTTGAGACCTTTGCATGCAGGCAGATTTCTTTTAGTATTTTTTACGGTCAAATTTGAATTAAAAAAAACAACTCTTATACATAAAAATATAAAGTTAACTTAGCATCGAAATCAAACTCACGAGTCCATTATTATGTTCCATTCGTTTGTCCGTCCACCGCCGCTATATAACTAAACTGATATGTTTTTAAATAATCTACCTACATATATATTATTACCCAAATTCAAATTATTAGTAGTTTTATAATACATCATTTTTATTTCCAGAATCAGGATGCAGTACCACTGTCACATCAGCAGAGATTGAACAGCACCAGTAATGGCTCAAATTTAATAAGGAGCCATTTTTTGAAATTTTAGAGAAGTGGCACAAAACGAGAGATTATCGTATGAAATACTTGGCTGATCATAGAAACAAATAATTTGAGATCGCAACACACGGCTATATACTAGTCTAGTGTAATTTTATGTGTTTGTTATGCAAATTATGCAATTCGAAATGGCGAATTACGGCAAAACATGATGACACGTGTTGTACGTTTTCAAACACTTGAAATTATCTAAAACTGTTGTGCGATTGTAGTGTTTTTTATTTTTTATTTTAAATCATTGTTGGTGGAATACGAAGTGTAAGTTCAGTTTCCGGCAAACAACTTGAACATGCGGGACGAAGTGGGGGGGGCAGCTTGCACGTACAATTCGCCTTTGCGCAGGCAAGGTCATTTGTTCAAGAAGTTTGACGGCATCTGTATCTCTTGAGCGTCTTATCTCACGATTATTTCTGATTTTTTTAGTCAACGAGATCACATTCCAGTTGCTGGATGACATTCAGGAATCTGAATTGAAAGAACTCGTGCCGAGTTTAAAAGAAAGAATACTTTTCAGACGCGGACTCCATAAGCTAAACGAAATAATTCATGTAAGTACCTTTCTACCTATAAAAAAAAATCTCGAGACTGATGAATGATTGTGATTTGGTGAAGGCACAAGTGGCTAGCCAGGGACCAGTGGTCAGCCTTTTGAGTCGTTTGAGGTGTGTTGAGGAAGCCATTTTTTTTTTGCTGCACATGGTCTTAACAGGTATGAAAACCATGTTTTAATGTTTTAAGAGTTATTACTTTTTGTTTATGATTGGTTTATTTATTAGTTAATCTATTAAATAACATTGTATTTTAAAATAAATATCACTATTTAACCTATAAATTGAGAGGGCTGACTACTGGATACCATTTTTTATACTGTAATGTTATCATTTTAAATACGTCTACCAAATGAAAGATTTATAAATTCTCCACAGGTGATAATGATGTAAACTCCATTTGGCCCATGTATGACAGATTTAGATGATTTTGAACCTAGAAATTATGGGTTGGGGTGTATGAAGGGGTGGCCGGTTTTTGGACTTTAAAAAATTCTCATAGTTTTTTAAAATTCTCATTTTTGTTGTATTGTCTTTTCCTATCATAAAAAATGCGTAAAGATAAGCATGTTTTATAATTTAAACTTTTTCTCTCAGATCGGTATTTACCGAGATAATTGTGTTCAAAAGTCAGGCATTTTTAACAGAAAATTTCGGTATTGGGAAATTGATGCCAATATATCACCTCATTTTTAATAAAGTATTCTATAGAACATCTACAAGAAGCATAAAATGTCAAATAAACTTTTCTCTGTTACCATCCGTTTTAGAAATATTAAATTAATAGGTATTTATGAACATTATGTATGGAGTATTTGAGACTATAAAAGCAAATTAATACCCTTTACCCTTGTAAGTAGATTATATTGACACACTTAAAATTATTATTTACAGGACACAGCATCTGAAGATACGAATAGCTTGTGCTCAATTGATGTATGTAGCGTCAGTAGCGGAAGTAGTGCAGAGTTGAATGTCAAGAAAGTAGCAGCCCTTGAAAAATTTCATGTAAGTTTCTTTCTTTTAGTTATTTTGGCCAGTATTTTGCCTCAATAGCAACCCTCGTCAAAGATTTTCACGCTATTGCTTAGATCTCATCCATGTATCGTTTTCGCTGTGTCGTTCCTTCTTTTAATAATTGTATCTCATTTCAATAGGAACAAACTGATTTAAAATCTATTTTGAAGACAACCACTTGTGGAGAGTTATGTCTAGCTTCAGTGAACAAAAGCATTGACATGACTATAAGAAACCATATTACCAAAACTGTAGTCGAATATTACATTAAACAGTATGGTTCTATGTCAAGTCGAGATTTTGATGACATGTCCAGCCAAATAACAATACTGTTTCCTTCAGAATGCAAGGTTTTTAATTATTTCATACCTATGAGTAGAAGTAGAAGAAAGTAGAAGCCGACAGAGAATGCTTATGGAGGTCCTAAAACCGTCACACACTTATAAAACATATATATTTACAGCATGGCATCTTATGATATATTTTCCGTACTACGAGGGGCGTTAAATAAGTTCTCGGTATCGGCATGATCGACGTGATTTCTGATTCATGACAATAATTTCTTATTATTTTTCGCACTGTATCACTGTTCATGAATACAATAAATGTATGTAAAAATATTTATTAAATTAATTTAATCACATTTTGTATGCACGTAAAACAAGAAAAAGTATATTTAATAACTAAAAATTATACGATACGAATAACTTCTGTTTTTAATGACGATATACCGAGAACTTATTGAACGCCGGTCGTAGTTGGCAGAGTCGACACACTCGAGCTGTAATATACAGGATGTACGGCATAAAATACACCGTGGGCTGGACAAGTGTTAATTGGCCCAAACGTGTTGCAAGTGACCCTACCTACAGTCTTTTAGCAGACGATATGCCATACACCCTGTATATTAATATATCATACTATAGGTAAATGTGTTATGCGCTTATTTGTAAGTATTTATTTATATTTTATTTTATTTACTTATTTCCATACATGACCCCCAGGATGCTGTTGGAGCTTCCTCTAAGCCTGTTCAGTAGCGAGGCGATTTTCTTTTGCATATATAAGTGCCTGAAAACTGTCTGTGCGGGCCTCCGCAGCTAAAGCTAGAATCCATTTTGCATAGTACACATAGTAACGCATTTTACGTGTGTTTCCTTACTAAGTAGGTAGTTTAGCAAATTAATGCGTAGTAAAATGTAGTTTGCAGTATTCTAGTAAAAGCTTATAGATATGGCATGGAAATCAAATCATTGCCAAAGCGTTAATCTTTCATTAAATACGTACAGTTAAGGGCATAAATATGTTAACCTTATTGTATTGTATTGTTTCGTACCCAAAGGGTGGCAAACGGACTGCTATTACGACTCCACTGTCCGTCCGTCTGTCACAAAGCTGTATCTAATGAACCGTAATAGATGGAGACTTGGAATTTTCACAGAATATATATTTGTTTCTATTGCCGCTATAACAACAAATAATAAAAACCGGCCAAATACGAGTCGGACTCGCGCTCAAAGGGTTCCGTACCATTATCTATAAAAATCCTGGTAAGGGCATTTATTTGTGCGATGAGCACACATATTTGTTCCTGAGTCACGGATGTTTTCTATGTATTTAAGAATTTATTTATCTGTATAAGCATAGGTATGTTTATCGTCATCTAGTACCCATAGTACTAGCTTTGCTTAGTTTGGGACTAGGTCGATTTGTGTATAAGATTGTGAAATAAAAAATAGAAACAAAAAAAAAAAAACTGTTTTTTAGTATTTGTTGTTATAGCGGCAACAGAAATCCATCATCTATGAAAATTTCAACTGTTTAACTATCACGGTTGATAAGATACAGACATACGGACAGACATACAGACAGACAGACAGACAGATGGACAGCGGAGTCTTAGTAATAGGGTCCCGTTTTACTGTTTGATAAATTAAAGGAGACCCTCATATTCACGAAAGGCATGTGCGTGTGCGAATAAGGACTATAATTGTACACATATGTATGCCCTTGACTGTACCTATACCTACCAGAGTGCGGCAGTTATTACTTAGGTGGGTAATAAGTAATCAATGTGACATTGTATGTTGTCATTTTAGGAGACGTATTATGTTCCAAGCCGGAAATATTCGGCTAAATCATACATTCCTGCCAGGGGGAAGTTAGTGGACAGGTACCACAACCAAAAAAGAACATTGAGAAAAAGTGGGGTTCTGAAAACTGCCCAACACGCCGTGGACAAAAGTGATACTACTGAAGGTAGGCAGGCATAGACTAAATAATAAAATAAAAAAATAGACTGATCATTACAAACAATAAAGTGTGGCCGTTTGCTTTATACACTCAAGAGCAAAAGTGTCGGGCCGGTGAAATACCGTTATATTTTCTAAAACAGTGCAAGGTTGTACAGTCTTTAATGTTGTCATGATCTCAATAAAATTTTACAGTACATTACTTACCTAGGGCGGTTAAACAAAGAATGTCTCAGATCGCAGGTATTTGACGCCCGAGCCGAAGGCAAGGGCGATAAATATGCGCTCTGAGGCTTTCTTTATTACCGCCCGTGGTAAGTACAACATTTTACGTCTCTATCTAGCCAGGAAGTGGGGTTTTCCGCACGCATAGCGTGCGGTAATTCCTACTTTATGGTCAGGTATGACGTAATAGTACATTTCGATGCTAGTGCGGAAAGTATGTCATTACGCCACGAGAGCCGAGATATCTTGCCACGAGCCGTAGGCGAGTGGTAAGACTCGGGACGAGTGAAGAATGACATTTCCGCACGTGTATCGAACGACGTTTTTTAATACAGTTGCGAAAAAATAAGATAAACAACAAGTAAGAACAGTATTAAATTTTTTTTTTTTGAACAACTTCATTAATTTTCAACTGTATTACAATGATGTTAAAGAATTAATAATATAAAAGTTTCAAATTCCTTACTTGTTGTTTTTCTTATTTTTTCGCAACTGTATGTAAAAAACGTCGTTCGTTACACGCGGAAAAGTAAAAAGCACTAGTGCGCAAAATACAACTTTGCGCACGATTTGCAGCTACAAAAAGTACCACATTTTGAGCAACTGTATTAAAAAAATATTTATCTACGCACATATCATTAGTGCTCTAAAATGCGTTCAGAAACCGTCGGTAATGACCAGCATTATTACAACCAGTTTTACTATGACAACTTTCTTGTCTGTGGTAAGTAGGTAAAATCTGTACTGTAATGTTATTACAGTACAGATTTTGGTATCGTTATGAGTTTAAATTTGGAACAGCTGTCAAAACTCAAGTGGGTCTCTATTCTAGTACCTATCTATAGATATTAAAACAGTTATCGATACAAAACGTCAATTTATTATGTTTTTTCATTTTACTTTTTTAACATTTTTTTTTTCCTTTTTTTTACTTTTTCCCTTTTTTAACAATTTTACTTTTTTCCACTTTTTTAATATTTGCACTATTTTTATTTTTTTTTAACTTTTTTTGTTACTTTTTTTACTTTTTTAGCTGTTTTTCAATTTTATCACTTTTTATCTTTTTTTCACTTTTTTGCACTTTATTTATATTTTTTTAACTTTTTGCACTTTTTTACTTTTTTTTTAACTTTTTCTAACTTAAAAAAAAAAATACTTTTTATAACTTTTTTTTTACATTTTTATTTCAATTTTTTTTTACTTTGTATCATTTTTTTTCACTTTTTTTGTTACTTTTTTAATTTTTTTTCCTGTTTTCATTTTATCACTTTTTTTTATTATTTTTTTCACTTTTTTTTTTAAGATTATTTACAGATAGCACACGTAGCAATGCAGGTCATTTTCCTACGGCTTCTGAACCCATCTTAGAGTACTTATGATATGTGTTTAGATAAAGTAGTGTATGCAGCTGTACATAATTAGGCCTTAAAACACTCGTGTGATCCTATTATTATGTATCAGTAGCATAAACTACTTTAAAAAAACCTATTGCGATTATTTAATGTTGGGTGACCCGAAACTTTTGCTCTTGAGTGTATTTGTAGGTACTAGCTTCAGCCCGCGACTCCGACCGCGTGAAACTATTTTATTTAGTAGCTTCTTTCAAATTTCCACCCACTATATCATAAAAACTAGAGATGCGTCGAATATTCGGTAAATATTCGGTATTCGGCATATTCGGCACGTTTTTCAATGTTCGTTATTCGGCCGAATTATTCGGTTCAAATGCCGAATATTTACCGAATAATTTTGCAGGTTTTTTGTCTGCAAGTTGTAAGAATGTAACATAGTCATTGTCCTGTGAAATTATTAATCTTTAGCAATTATATTTCCAGAGTCAGGATTCAGTACCACTGTCACATCAGCAGATATTGAAGAGCACCAGTTATGGCTCAAATTTAATAAGGAGCCATTTGTTGAAATTTTGGAGAAGTGGCACAAAACGAGAGATTATCGATTGAAATACTTGGCTTGTCATGAAAATACAATACATGATATACTCTCTGAATGGCCAAGTTTAAAAATAAGCTTAGGCTACAAACTGGTAGGTACCTATGCGATATTTTAAGTCATGTATATAGGCTTTTTTCCTGGGCCAGTCTTCTTTTTTAGGGTTCCTTCGTGTGGGAGTCAAACTCGCACTTAGGCGTTTTTTTTTCCTGTATGTGATAAGCCTTTACTTTTTTTTTATATATAATGTGTTATTACCAATAAATTATGTCTATGTCTATGTCTATATATTATATTCATACATCCATTTTATATACGTCGAACATAATTGATTGTTACGTAGTCATTTATATTTTTTACTAGTATGTATTTATCCTGTTTTAAAAATCAAGCTGTAGGTATCTGCGCTACTCTCTTTAATATTTGTATTTAGATCTGCTTTTATTTGTGTCTTGTAATTTGTGTAAAGGATTCACTGAAAATCAGCGTCGGGGTTTTCCATGCTCCGACACATGCTGAGTGGACTCCTTTTTGAGACAACCCTCAACATTGTACTTCTTTTTATTTTTTCCTAGTTTTAAGCATTTGTACTTAATGTTGTGGTTGTGTTTATCAAATAAATCATTCATTCATTCATTCAAATGCCTTATTCGACTTATTTTCAGATTGAAACCGACTTTGATGCGACTCATCCCGACCGTGGGCTAAATTTGTTAAGGAAGTGGCCGAAGTTTATGGAAAAAACTCTACCACATTTGAAAAAAATTAAATCAAGTGAATTAAATATACTTGAGGAAAATCCATTGGAAGGTAATAGATTTTAACATCTGTACTATATATAAAGTTGTAAAACAAAAAACATTCTCATCACACTAATATCTGCCCTTACATGGATTCGAACCCAGGACCGTCAACTTCGTACGCAGCGTCACTTCCTCAACCGGTCGTCAAATAATTGAATTTAGGTTTTTATTTTGTTTTATTATTCATTTTAGATGCCAGAGACTACATTTATTTTAAATTAATGGCTCACAAAATGCCACCAACTGTGAAAGTGCCAATAAGAGACAATGACAAAAAAAAGAAGCTTTACAAACCCAGCATCGTGGAGTCGCAGAATGCGTTCATTTTGCATGTAACGGTAGGTACATTTAATCAAATAATGTTAATTTCTAAATTTGTATTAAACTAGTAGGTACTTGTCCAATTGGGAATGGATGAAAATTTTAAAAGTGCCTGTTTTTTTTGGTGATAGGAATAACCTTCCTTAGCACCAGAAAAAAGTTGCAGTCTCTTCAGCTGCGTAATTTATTTTTGAAAAGTATCAACATTTGCCTCACGTACGTTTTGGGCTTAGAACGGCAAATAAAACACTTTGCTTGATCCGTCTCATATTACAAAAAAATATCTTAAAAATCCGTGGTAAACTGACACTGGCAATGATATTGACAGCTATATTTAAAATGTTTTTTTGTAATATGAGACGGATCAACGAAATTGTCTCATTCGCCGTCCTAAACCCAAAACGTAAGTGAGGAAACTGCTTATATTTTTCAAAAATAATTGACGCAGCTGAAGAGTCATCAACTTTTTTCTGGTGGTAAGGAAGGTTATTCCTATCACCAAAAAAAAACAGGCACTTCTAAAATGTTCATCCATTCCCCATTGGGATGTTTCCTGGGGAAACAATATAAGTAATAATTCTAACGTTCTGTTCTGGATTAAATTATTTCATATTCATACATTCATATTAGTAAGTCACTTAAATTTCAATGGACACGTATTTTTTGCTTTATCAAATCAATAAAAAACTGCGCGTCAATGTGCGGGAAATGGGCTAAACTGTCTCTCTGAGGATACTGACCCCGTCCTCCCTAATCCTATATTACATAGCATATGACGAAAAGTCGAGAGTTTGTCGCGTTTTCACGGCTACTGGAAACGCACTGACAGCGGTGGCGGCGCGGCGCGGAGGCCGTACCGGTTGTATTGTTCGAGCTTATACGAAAGGGTCCGCACAGAATACCGCGCCACGCCGCGCCGTTCTGTGGGGAGTACGGATCCTTTCATACTAGCTTGAGCATAAGGCTAAGCACGCACTACGGATTTAGGTACTGCGGAAAATATTTTTTGATATAACTTTGCGATTTTAAAAACGTTCCGCAACTCGCCGCACCGCAGTGCGCGCGTAGCCTTACAACCGGTACCACCTCCGCGCCGCGCCTATACCGCTGTCAGTGCATTTTAGCTTAAATGATTGTAATTGAATTTTGCCCTTATCGCTATAAAGTTTGTAAGTGTGGGTGTTTGTTTACCTTTTCATGCAGAAATCATAATTAGGTCACTAATTGGCATTTTTTTTTATAGAACCAAAGTGAAATAAGAAATAAACTGGAGCAGTGCCAGAAGGTACATCTGAGCAGAGGAACTACATTTTCAACCTCTTATCATCGCCGTCGGGCCGACTTCCAAGGACATACAGGACTTCTACGTGGCAGTCGAACATGTCTTATATAAAATGGATTCTCTGCTGAAAGCAGTAGACGTATGTTTCAAAGTCATACATGTTCTCAACGCTCAGTACCCGACGGAAATCATAAGTACTTGGACGTTCATTCAAAAATATTTTTATGATATTGACTGCAAGACTGATAAGAAAATTTCGTCAGTTTCGTGTTTCTTATCTGATCTTTTGTAAATTTGTCGCTTATTCACAACAGTGGATATTTTTAATTCGTTTCACAATGTTCGTCTGTTTTGTCTGCTCGAAGGTGGCAAACAACCACAAAGAACTTATTCAACATTACAGATCTAGCCACGACTTAGGTCTAGACTCGACGTATCGATGCGCACAGTCAAATTGTTTTAGAACATTTCAAAGTTTAAGATCATTTTGCCGTCATCTAGTTGGTCATTATGTTTCGACATCAAGCGTTACTTCAGTAATTTCTCCGACACCTAGTTTAGACGAACAAGATACTGATCATGTTTTCGACAACGTTAATGAACGTGATAGTGACCTGGAAACTACTCGTAGATCCGATACCTTGAGCAAAACCAATGAACATTTACATAAGTCTACTGCAAGTTTAGCGTTATCTTTATATAGCAATCCCTCGTTAAACCGTAAATGTGCTACAAAAATAATCAACGAGGTTTCTGAGCTCGTAACCGGAGTTATTGGAACCATGTTATCTGAATTATTACCGAGTGCTTCCACAGATAATGACAATGCTCTACAACACATAATTTGTGCAATATCTCAATCTTTCGATGATTTAAATACAGAGAGTAGAGTTATAAAATATTTTTCTGAAAGTAATTTGTATATCCCACCTAGGAATTTCATTATAAATGAAAATGTCACTATAAGTACAGGAAATTCCACGGTGATGCTAAGGCCTATGTCGGAAACTGGAGCAATAGTACCACTCAGAGAAATTTACCAAAAAATTTTTGGATTGCCAAATTTTTTCGAATATTGTTTGGATGAATCATTTGACGTTAACTCTATATCAAATTTTACCCAAGGTAATGTATGGAAACAAAAAGTATACGGAAAAGTCGACGACAATAACACCTTATGTATTCCATATTTCTTGTATTTTGATGATTTCGAATGTAACAACCCTTTAGGAAGTCATGCAGGGATACATTCAATTGCCGCCACGTATTACCAATTTCCTACTTTAAAAGGGGAATACGCCTCACTATTAGATAACATATTTGTTGCAATGTTACATAAATCATCCAGTAAAGTTCATGGGAATGCTGCAACTTATTACGAACTTATTAAGGAGTTAAAGTATTTAGAAGAAATTGGAATAGATTTAAAAACAACAGGAGGTAATTTTAAAGTCTATTTCATATTAGGAATGATTATTGGGGACAATTTGGGACTTAATACTGTTCTTGGATTTGCAAAGTCCTTTTCAAGTAACTATTACTGTCGAATATGTAAGACTCATAAAAACATTATGCAAAAGCAATGCAAACAAGATCCCAATTTCCTACGAAACCAACACAATTATGACACTGATGTCGAAGTTAACAATGCAACAATGACAGGAATAAATGAGCGTTGTGCATTTAATGATATTAATACTTTTCATGTTGTTGATAATTTATGTGTTGATATAATGCATGACATATTCGAAGGAGTTTGCCATTATGACTTGACTCATATCATTTTGTATTTTACGGAAAACATTTCTATATTCAATTTAAACTATTTGAATAATAGATTAAGTTTATTTGACTATACCTGTGGTGAGCTCAATGATAAATGTGGTATGATAAAACCGGAACATTTAATGAAAAAAAAGTTTAACATGTCCGCGTCTGAAATGATGTCATTTGTTCATATATTTCCCTTGTTGATAGGAGATTTAATACCTGAAGATGATAATGTATGGCATTTTTTTCTTACACTGCTAAAAATAATTGACATTCTTCTTTGTAGAAACATCGATAACAGTACTGTATTGTATTTAGAATCCTTAATAAGCGAACATCACGAAAGTTACATCCAACTGTTTCATGACACATTAAAACCGAAACATCATTTTATGCTGCATTATCCGCATATCATAAAACAGATAGGACCGTTGAGACTAATATGGTGTATGCGATTCGAAGCTAAACATAAACAATTGAAAAAAACAGCATCACTTATAACGTCAAGGAAAAATTTGCCACTGACTTTGTTAATAAAAGAACAGTTGGCTTTTGCGCACAAACTTTACATAGGAAAAGGATGTGAAAGTAGAATAGAGTTAGGCTCCCAGAAATCTGAACTCTATTCTAAATCCAGTATTGATACTCATATAAAAGATGTCATCATTCCTAATGATGTAAATTTAGCAATCTATTTTAACTGGGTTTATTTTAATGGGATTAAATATGTGCCTGGAATGATCTTAATAACATCGAATGAGGCATGCTATCAGTTTTTTAGAATATAATTTATTTTTGAGTCTACATCAAATAAAAGCATATATTTTCTATCAGAACAAATTGATTATATTGGATTCAATTGTCATTTACAGGCACATCAGCTCAATCCTAATGAGACTGGCTTATTCAGGTTCATTATGCCAGAAGATCTCATTTATGCACCGACACATTCTCATATTATGGGTAATGGAGATTTGTACTGCAGATTAAAATATATGTAGGCATTGTAGGCAGGCACAAACGAGGCTATTTATTGCAAATATGGGTATGATTATTTTTTTTAAAAGATCGCGAGTCCTACTAATGCCAGAACTAAACTTTATAACAGTATAGATAAAAACACGATAAATAAAAAGTGTGTAAAAACGAAATTACCTTTGATAATTTACTATAAACCTTTAATGTATACAAAAGCGATACCACTTATAGTTTTAGCGCAATGTGCCACCAAATACAAACGTTTTTATTAAATTTTATATTTTTTCAGCTGTTTGTTTAGTTTTCCAATCGGCCATTCCGCGAATTATACATATTCGTACTGCTTAAACGGTGTTACTTTAAATACTATAGACTTTGATAGGTTTTTCTGCAATCTATAGGTAAAAAACTATTTTCTGTATTTTTTCCAAATTTTTATGCCCAGTACTAATAGGAGATAAGGGGTAGGCGAGGAAATGGTCAATTTTCGCCTATTTCCTTAAATAACTTCAAAACTGTTTATCTTAAAATTATGAAAAAAATATTTTTGAGATCTTTATAATGTATTCTTTCATTTAATATGTCACACGATATATATAAAAGTCTATGGTATTTAAAGTAACACCGTTTAAGCAGTACGAATATGTATAGTTCGCTGAATGGCCCAATGATTTAAATTGAAAAAATAAGCATAAAAACGGTAAATTAAAGAGTTTAGAAATAAATTATACCTTGTTAAAAAGAAAATATTCTATTTTTACTTCATTTATACAAATCTTGGCGATAAAGTGTGAAGCTTTTGAGAAAACTAAACAAACAGCTGAAAAAATATAAAAATTATTAAAAACGTTCGTCTTTGGTGTCAGATTGCGCTAAAACTATAAGTGATATCGCTTTTGTATGTACATATTAAAGGTTTTATAGTAAATTAATAAAGGATTCGTTTGGTCTTGCACAGTTTTTGTTTATCGTGTACAGTTTTCTTTTAAAATGGAAAATACTGCGATCTGGGACATTTTCAAGGACGCGGGGGGTGAAACTCGCCACAGAGGGAGGGGGAGAGTAGATAAAATTTAACTTGGCTCTATAACCTACATATCCTGATAGATAAAACTTCTCCATTAATTTTGCCAAATTTTCCATACATTTGAATCTAGTTTTCTTGAGCTATATGTTTCGACATCAAACGTAACTTCAGTAATTTCTCCAACACCTAGTTTAGACGAACCAGATATTGATCATGTTTTCGATAACGTATATTTTAACATCTATACTGTTATAAAGTTTATGTTCTAGTATTAGCAGGACTCGCGATCTTTTGAAAATAATATGACTATGGGAACCGAGGTTGAAGTATGTTGCGGGTGATGGGCTAGCAAGCTATCACTGCATTACCACATTTTCTCCATTTTTAAAACTACAATTGCTAAGTGGCACTGAAAATAAATTTAATGTGCCCTGCCTACCCCTTTTGGGAATACAGGCGTGAGTTTATGGATCAAAATCCAGGAGGATGAAGTTGGTAAATTTCAAGTAAAGGATTTCTTGTTTTTTTTTATTGGTTTTGTTCTGGAAACCAGTTGAAATCATTGACTGCCTAATCTTTAATTGATATCTGAACGGGGCAAGTTTGAAATTCGTGGCTAATTGTGTAATGTTGAATAATTTTAAGTTTTGTAATATGTTTTGTAAGTGTTCCCGACGCTGAGTTCCGACACGACGTCTTGAATTGAATAGCATAATTCCGCTATTCCGCACCTGCCAAACTAGGCTATCGGGCCGTTCATGCAAATGGAGTCCTAAATATCGCGGCCTCAGATCATAGAAATAGGGTGTCGGTAATACGAGATGCGTACCGGGGGGGTAAGGCTTCTCTAATATAGGTATTTTTTCTCTCATCACACACTTACATGCATACAACACGTGCTAGCCGGAATACAGTAACACACCCATCTGTGCGGATATCCATGCCCGCAGGTGATACAGTTCACACGTCTTACCTTAGCCCGCACTTAATCGTTTTGGAGTATAATTATGAATAAATGCAATTTGGGAGGCCCACCACCAATTTTTTTCTTTAACTTAACTTAATCTAGGCCTTGGCGTAGGGTGTGCACCGCCCCTACTGCCAAAAGGTGGCTCTGGGATCGCTCCCATAACGGGGCGATGTCTACATTTTTTTTTTTTTTTACTTTTTTTTTGTAGAATACCGGTTACAAGTTTAAAGTCGGGCCTTGCAACATAGGTTCCGCAACTAGTTAGTTTTAGGTTAGCGTAAGTTTACCGTAGGTCTAGATGCATTGGTTTCCAGCGACGGCCACGCGGACTCCATTGACGCCAAGGTACCCCTTACTAGTGATTCTTTGGTCGGGAATCCTATTAGGTTAATCTTATACCTCAATAGGGGCGATACATTTTTTATATTTTTTTATAGCCTGCGGTAGGATTGCTACTTTATGGCTAGGCATGACAACCCCAGTTTTTCCTTAATGTCCTTTTTGATTGTGGTACCTGTCTTCTCCCTGGAAGGAATGTATGATTTAGAGGAATATTTCAGGATCTGAAAATTATATACGTTTCTTAAACAGGCAATGTAACATTGATTAATAACCACCTTCTAACTGCCAAATCTGGTAGGTATAGGTACAATCAATGTCATAAATATGTATGCAATTATAGTCCTTATTCTATTGAAATAAGTAAAAAAAAACCGCCAAGAGCGAGTCGGTTTGACACACCTTTCTTAAATGAATGAATGTCCCCTTTAATTTATAATGTTATTGTGTTTTAGTATTTGTTGTTATAGCTGTGAAAATTTCAAGTCTATCTATTACGGTTCATTAGATACAGCTTTATGACAGACATACATACAAACGTACAAGAATTCCGAAATATTTTTTTTAACGTACCGACATAATTGTCACTTTTAAGATTCCGTACTCAAGGAGTAAAACGGGACCCTATTACTTAGACTCCGCTGTCCGTCCGTCAGTCCGTCTGTCTGTCACCAGGCTGTATCTCACTGATACCGTGATAGTTCCAGTTGAAATTTTCACAGATGGTGTATTTCTGTTGCCGCTATAACAACAAATACTAAAAACAGAATAAAATAAATATTTTTATCGACAATGGTACGGAACCCTTCGTTCGCGAGTCCAACTCGCACTTGGCCGGATTTTTTTACAACTTTATAATAGTATGGATGTTAAAATCTAAGCTTTTTTTGAAATATGGTAGCCTTGTTCATAAATATTGGCCACTTTTTTATACGAAACCTATTCTAATAGAGCGTAATTAATTTTATCATAAACCTGTATTATATAATGATTAGTTACGCTATGTCTATATGATTTATCTACGACACAGTATTGTTGTTAATTAATAAAAATTGTAGGCTTATTGTTAATTGCGTGTTTATTGTTAGTCGTTGTTATTTTATACATGCAAAAAACTGTTTGTAGAATTCCGTTAAATTTATTTAGCGTTGTAAAAATATTGTTAATTTTAGAAGGCATGACTGATTATTAGTAATTGGATTTGTAACACATTATATATTTTAGGGTCTACATAAGGCTGTACATAGAGTAATATTATATATACAGCGTGTGCATTCCATATGACCATTAAAATTAAGGGTACCTAGTCCTAATTAATATCTGCTAACACCGCTTGAAGTTATCATAAATCAAAGCGCAAGCGGTACATATATATACATATTTTAGATTTGAATTATTGTACTCGTATTGCGCTTTGCGATTTCAATAACTCAGTTGAATTATATTTGCACCACGTTTAAAATGCAAATGATATATAGATACCGGGTGATCGATTTTTGTGTTCGCATGTCACAAATTTCATAAGTATATACCTAATTGTATTACCCCTCGGTGTGCAAGTCTGGTACCAGTATATCATTACATTGTTTTATTATACCTACTTACCTTACCTTACCTTTTGAGAGTAATAAAACACTTTCTTGTTTAAATCTCGTTATTGTTTATTTTCTTGCCCACCCTGATATTTCAGACAGGTGTAGTAGGTAGTATATAATTTATTAGGGATATGATTTATCTACACCCATTTTGAAAAATCTATATACCTAGGTTTTGTGATATGGGTATAGATAAATCATATTAGTAATAAATCATATTATTAACTACTACAACTCTTTTGATTTGTTTATTATACGAATCATATTTTGGTATTTTATACTAAAGTGTGATTGGTATAATATACAAAACAACATATTTGGTTTAGTATAATATACGAAGCATACTTCAGTAAGAAATACCAAAGTATGTTTCGTAAAATATACTAGACAAAATACTATTGTTTTGTATAATATACCAGTCTTACTTTAGTCAGAAATACCAAAGTATGTTTCGCATAATATACTAGACAAAATACTATTGTTTTGTATAATATACCAGTCTTACTTTAGTCAGAAATACCAAAGTATGTTTTGTATAATATACTAGACAAAATAATATTGTTTTGTATATTATACCAGTCTTACTTTAGTCAGAAATACAAAAGAATGTTTCGTATTATATACAAGACAATAGTTTGATATCACAAAATCTGGTTTAGTAAAATTTACGCAAGTACAATATTAAAAACAACAAAAGTACCTTTTGTAAATAGCCCGTAAGTAAAGTAGTAATAATAACAAAATTAGTTCAGTAAATCGTCCAATCAGCAATCGTAAAATACACAAAAGTAATTTAGTGTAATTTAATAAAGTACACAGGGTAAATTATACTAAAGTCCAGTAATGAGTTTTACAAAACATAATGTAGATTATACGATACTCGGTATAGTTGAAAATACTATAATTGTTTAGTGAAATTTTCCCATTTACTAAATTGGGCTGCTAAACGGTACCAGAGTAGTTTAGTAGAATGCACGTGACTATATCAAGTAAAGAATACTAAAGTGATCATGTAAAATTTACGAAAAAAAAAGTTAAAAATACTAACTACGATATTGTAAAACATACAACATCGATTTCACTAACTATACTAGAGTTATTTCGTAGAAATCACCTACATGAAGTTCGTAAAATATACATTATTTAGTATCGTGATACCTACTAAAGATGTTTAGTGATATCTATGAAAGTTCAGCATGTCATACATACTTAACAAATTCTGTAATAATTACGAAACCAATTTCATGGATTTTACGTCGATAAGTAAGGTAAACTGCACTAAACATCTAATGTAAATATATCAAATACAGTTTTGTAAGAAACACAAAAGCAAACTAGTCATTCCTACTCAAGTAAATTCGTAGAAAGTCAGACAATTTAACAAAACTGGTTTTGTAAATAGTCAATCAAAGTATGTTTAGTAAAATCAACAAATATCGTGTGTAGGTCCCAAATCAACCTAAAAATTTAGTAAAACTTGTGTAAAATCAACCAAAGTATTTTTTCAGTGTAAGCGAACGGAGTTGTGGACAGGGCGCAGCTGCTAGCTAGTAAATATATATTGGTGGATTGCAAAAAAATAGTACATAACTAATTAAGGACCTTAATCTAATCTATAATTTATCTTTTTTTCCAGTGTGAAACGAAAGTTACCCATATAAAATGTATGGGTAATTGCCGTTACACAATGGACAAAAGTTAAAGCGTAGATTAGATTAAGGCTCTTAAGGTGGTTCGATTGCCATACAAAACGTTATTTGACATTCGCAGGCTAACGGCGTGATATTTTAAGAAACTTATGTAATAAACTTTCATAAATTGGCTTCCCATTTGCGACAAATTCTCCCTTTCCTAGAATAAACTTGTACAAACTAGATTAATTTGAGAAATTGGTTTGGGACGTGATATTTTGGGAAAACCATTTTTCTCAAATTAATCTAGCTTAAACAAGTTTATTCTAGGAAAGGGGGAATTTGGCGCAAATGGGAAGCCAATTGATGAAAGTTTGTTACATAAGTTTCTTAAAATATCACGCCGTTAGCCTGCGAATGTCAAATAACGTTTTGTATGGCAATCGAACCACCTTAACTATGTACAATTTTTTTGCAATTCCCCCAATTATATATTTTACGAATAAGGGCCTGGCCACATGTCTGCGGTGCGGTGCCTTAAATGGAGTTCTTTTATTACGATGTGAAATCAAGTAGGTAGATTGGAAGTACCCATACTGTACCATACTATCAAATTGAGTTGAATAATTACGTAGGTAGGTACCGATATCCGACCCTTGTCATAGAATACACTGAGACGATGCAGCCCATGGACTGCAACGCGTAGCGCAAACTTCCTGTTCGGCGTGTCATCTCTAGTACGTTAGTAGTACCTCAATGTTTAAACCTTTGTTTTTACTTCTAAAAGATCAGACCTAATTTTAGTTCCGTATTGTCGTAGATTGTCCATGTTGAAGCATCATAATATTTTATTTTGACGTTATCCGCTTGTCCCTATCCCTTTTACTTGGAGGTTGGTGCAACATGTGTCTTTTTTTCATACTTCTCTGTCACCTCCTGTTGTCTCGTCACTCCCTTCCTGCCTCATGGTGGTATTATGACGTCTCTCATAATACCACCTTTCCATCCACCCATTTCTTGCATCCACATTTATATCAAATACTCTTCTGGGGGGCTGATTTTTGGCTTTCGAGCGCTCGACTCTTTCACTCGAAAACTGTCAAAAACAATGAATCGCTATTTTGATATAGCGATAGAAAATTGAAAAACGAGTGGTTGGCCACTCGTATTCAATTCTATCGGTAGGAACCAAGTGCCTGCAATTTTACAACCGGAGTCGTATAATATACTCTTATTTAATTTTTGGGCGCAATTACCACTCATTTTAAAATTTTCTATCGCTATTTCAAAATATAATTTCATAGTTTTTGACAGTTTTCGAGTGAAAGATTCAAGCACTCGAAAGTCATACATTTTTATATTTTATGTAAACTTTTCGATAACAGTTTTTAAATTAGAAAATGTCGACAATGGACATGGAAAATGACAAGGCCCATAGGTTATTTGAACTTGCAGGATCATAATGTTGTTTATTACATGCCTAGGTATTTAAAGTGCGTCACATATGTTTGTTTTGACTTGTTAAAATTGTTTATCAATTCAATTGTGTTCATAGTTTAGTTATTTAAAAACTAGCCTTTCTATTTAAAAACTAGCCTTTCTATTTACAGCTTCATCACTTTAGTTAGGCCAATATTAAGGCGAATTTATTACCAGCTTAGTGCAAAAACATAGTGTGTGTGAGCGTCACCCACAGATATTGGAATGGCAATAGAATAAAAATGTCACTTGCAAATACAAAAATAATACACTGTGATATAGGATTATTCTAGTTCAGGTGCATATAATCAATTCATGTAAATGTAACAATGCAAGCAGAATGTAACATTAGCAATAAGGATTTTAACAATAAATTATTCAGGTTTTATTTATGTGGGGATCAGTCCCCAGGAATTAGTAAAGCAGTAAACCTCCGGGACGAGTAGGAAATACTCCTAAAGCTGGTAGATACCTAAAATACTGCAAGTGTCGTGCGCGTGTGAATGACAGATGTATGAGTCAGCTGGCGAGCGCTAGAGTCAACCTTGCAGCAACACTCGTTAGCTGTGAATGATGCCCGCCTTGACGTCCTGACTCACTTCCTGCATTCCACAGTTTACAGGAATATTCGTGGCATTCGAAGATAAAATTAAACGTTTATTTTGATTATTTCGCAGTTCAAATAAACAAACTGCATCTTGTTTTGATTGGAGCTGGGTTTCGAACGCGACGCTGGAGCTCGCCAGAGATTGACGCGATAAATTTTACGTAAATAGCGTGAGTCAGGGACTTTATATAGCGGCATAAGAATTCCCTTTAGAGTATATTGAGACTAATTATTACCTACCCACTGAGCTGCGTTGTCTATGCTGATTAAGGTACTCGTACTAATATGATATAGACGGAACTAATTCGTTTTGAACTTAAGTTCCTTATTTAGAAGTAATGTAAATGTAAAAATGGAACTAAAACATCTATATCAACGTGTTATTAACGTTAAAGCGATTTAACAGACGAGGAGACCACAGCCTCAAAAAGTTAGTCATCATTGGGAACACAGAGGGGAAAATACCCAGAGGCCACTCACCGACTATGACTATTTAGTCGCTAGATGGTCGAACTAACTCAAGAATCCAGAAGCAAGTCGCTATCATGGCAACTGACATGAGCCTATGGAGACAATTTGACTGTTGATGACCACGATCTTCAGATGTGAAGCAGCGACCAGAAAGAGAGAGAAGGCTGAAACAGGGGCGTTCCACAAGAATGTCGCTTTCGCAGCGCGCGTACCTTAATGAAATGAATCAACCTCGAGCCATTTTTTTATGACATGTCATGAAATATTATCAGACCAAAAACCAGCTTCCATATATCATTTTAAATAGTAAAAATAGCGTCACCATTCGTCTTGTAGTGTTCCAGTAAGATAAATTCGGTGAATTGCAAAAAAATTGCACATTCCAAAATTGGAAATGTCCTCATACTTCAAAATTCTAATAAAAAATAAGTAAGTATTGAAGTACCATGTATTCCAGATATTATTTCACGTAGTCTCGTTCATATTTTAATAAGATTTGTAAAATTTTATATTATAATTATAACATTGATAAAAGTATTTTTAAAATGCATTAACGTAAAAAATATATTTCTGCTCCCACACCAATTTCATCTGACTTTTGTGTAACACAGTATTAAAAAAATCATAATTTTGATTTAAACAGCTCTGACCAAGAACTTGTGGTGGTTTAACACCATGTATCATCAAGGAAATTGTTTATCAGGTCTCTAGAACAAATATTTTATATCAATATCTTATATCAAAGTTCGGGAAATGATTTCGTATCCGTAACATTTTTATATCGGGCAACAATAAGTCTACAACCAACAGAAGCGCATGTGTCGATAACCATACCTTTATTCGTTTTTATGTTGTGGTAAGATTGAAAAAGTATATTTAAACAAGTTAAATCAAAACTTTTTTCGAAAAACCCAATTGCTTTTTTGCAAATATTATAGCCTATGTCACTTCCACGATTAAGAAGAATCCAACGACACCTCACATGTCGAAATCTGTCAAAAGGTTTAGGCTACAGGGCGTGTCAAAGAATAAGACATACCCACATACATACATATATACTTACTTACATACATACATACTTACATACATACATACATACACTCGAAAAACATAACCCTCCTCTCCTTCGGCAGTCGGGTAAAAACAATAATAATGTGTTATGTCTTAATAGGTAATTTCTTTGTTTATTACTGCTGGTTTTACATAGGTAGTTGGGTGGTGAAATAAATAGATAATCGGCCAGGCATATTTTAATATTAAAATTCCTTACGGTATTTTTTTTATTTGCTTCCCAACTCTAATTTTGCTTTGCTTTTGTGACGTTTTTGTGTCATTTGTGTGACGTGTTAGTGTATAACACAATATTTTTTTCCATACAAATTAGGTTGCCATCCAATTGTTTACTTTGTGTAAGATTTTTGTGAATTATTCCTTCGCGTTACGTTTGTCATAGAAGCTACAATTAAAGTGCTATTTCAAAAATACCAATAAATGGCCCCTTCAAATGAAGATGCTTGCAAACGCACATATGGCCCAAGGTCGGAAACTTACATTTTTATTCATGACCTCATACCCGACCAATATAAATCAAAACATTTTCCTCTCCACCTTTTGCAAGGCAAATCCCCCATTGTCCGGATTATATATGAATTGAACTAGAGATAAAAGTGCAGTAGTATTACGTAATTGGTAACTCTTTTTCTAGATATGTGTTCACGACAGTTCAAGCTGTTTAATTGTGCACTATTTTTTTAATGTAATTATCTGTTTATTCAGAACGAAAATTAAAATATCTAACACGTACAATAAAATGTATTAAAAATATTGCCTGGTTTAAAATTGTTCGTTTCGCTCCTTTCAAAAGGCCAAAAATCTATAAGGACTCTTTAATCTACTTACAAAAATAGAATAAATTTATTTACAGATAAAGTACATAAAAGTATATAAGTGTAATTGGTGTAAACCGTTCTTGTTACCACAATAAATAAATAAAATAAATAGTCCTCATCGAATTTGATGACTCGGTAGTCTCGGTACTGAAGAATACTCGGGATAAACAGGTAATAAAGCCCTGAGTTCGTTGGAGATGTACAAAATTTAATTAAAATGTTATGTTTGACGTTCGTTTAAGAGGCCAACGACATAAACCCGGACGGGGCGGCGTCAGAGAGCTGTAAACAGTGAGGTTATTCTTCTTTGATCTCCAAAATTTGTAGTTAATTTTTCTGCCTCAATGGATTTAAAGGTAGAAACGAAACGATTAAATTAGCGTTGGTGTTTAGCGTCGTTCAACATACTTGTTAAGTGTTAGAACTAATAAATCGAATCACGGAGACAAGTGGCACTTTCGAACAAAGTTATACTACCTATATATTCAGTATATAAAAAACGAAGGACTCCGATTTAATCCGTTAAAATAAAATTAGAGAGGAGTTTCACCGAACGCATACATTGCTTTTTCCAGAATATCATTTCACTTAAGTACCACTTCGCAATAAAATTGTGTTCGAAAAACACATACGAAATAAGCACGATTATTGCAAGTCAGTCATACTTTAACAATCCAAATGCTTTAACGTTTGCTATTTCGTTGGATACATCCTAAAGTTACGTTCAGCTAAAAATAATGATGTTGAGGTGATCTCGAGCTTTTAAAACAAAAACACACAAAACAAACACATTCGTAAGAACATATTCGTTAGATTCTTACAATAACAAAAATAACTATAAGCAAAATGATGAAATTGATACCTACACGGACGAAATAAAAAAAATATATTTACTCATTTGTATTAGTTACGTGTAAGTACATCTCAATGGCAGCGGATAAAATACGTTATCTGATGTAAATTATATCCTTAAAGCCGTCTGACAAGCTGACTCCTTATTAAATTGACACGAAACAGTTGTGCAACTCCCATTAGTTGTTTTCATAACACACATGCCTGTGAAACATGCTTCATGTCAAAATTGTCTAAAGCGATTTTAAAATTCTGAAAATGTTCGTGACAATGAAACTGATCAGCGCGCCACTCGCAAAATAGATCCTCAATGCAATAACGTCGTATGTTAACATTAGATTTATTCCGCGGACGACTTTGGGTTAGTAGAATAGGATGACTTTGGCATAACGCCAGCGTCATATAAGTATAATAAAGTAGGTACAACAGCAATGTGAATGTTACCGTAAAAACTAAATTTAATTCACGCATTGTCAGCTGCCGTCGGTCCTTCTTGTTTCGTTTGGACGAAGTAATAAAACAATTGAAACGATATGAATTATCTGGAAAACAAGCGGCTTTATAAAATGCTAGGAATAAAAGTGGACTACGATTTGAAGTATTAAATTGGAGTGGGTATGATATCTTTCGCACGTGCTCCTTTTGAAAAAACGTTGTCACTTGGTGCGCGTGTAAGTGAGCGCGCAAATAATACAAAAAATGTTAGGTGGAAGCATCTCATTGGATTTTAAGCTTGTTATTGTATAATTCACGCATGTGTTCCTAAAGAGCTCGAAATCAATTTCCAGTGTCTCTTGTAACGATTTTAAGTTTAAAGATGGAGAAAATGTAATATTACAATTATCAGATGCTAGACCATCGCCCACAATAGTTTTCAACTCTGTTGTTATATAGCTGAACTCAGCTACAAGAAAAAGTTGCTATTCTTATCTAACACCACACGAGAATTTTAAATAACTAATTGATTTATTAATTCTTAATTATTAACACATGTTGAAGGCCAGTATTCCATCCACGACTATGTATGACAGATATGTACCTAAGCATATCCCGACTTTGATGTGACTTTCATTCTGTGATTTGTAAAAACAGTAGATGTGGAGACACGCCCTCTTATTAGGACTTGAAATGTCGGAATGTGAAATAAAAATTGCACACGTATAAAGGGTTATTATTTCTGCATTTCAGTCATCTTACTTTGAAGACCGCATTTTTTGTCGTTATATGCGTAAAAAAAGGGCATCCCGGACACGCCACCCACCCACCAAAACTCGATATGTCATCGAAATCACCGAGACTTCGACAAAAATGCGGCCATGAAAACGATAAAATAATGACTTTCAGTCGCTTTATTTATAGAAAGAGCATTAA
Source organism: Epinotia brunnichana (assembly GCA_963854355.1). NCBI lineage: Eukaryota > Metazoa > Arthropoda > Insecta > Lepidoptera > Tortricidae > Epinotia > Epinotia brunnichana. The sequence goes on from OY977951.1 coordinate 12,012,654, forward strand.
TATTATATAATCAATCAAAGCAGGTGTGGGCTTGTGCCTTGTAGATACTTGCTTATAAAAATTGCTTGCAAATAGTGTTTTCTTATGCTTTTAATGAAACTCGAGGATTGTTACATCAAAACATAATATTAATATGAAAGTATTACCTATTTAGTACCATGAATGGATATAATAAATAGGATGCTAAGTCTTCGCGTTTACAACAACTTCTCAATAAAATGTTTAGTGCTCCCCAATTTGGTACGGTACACTTAAAGATTAAAAAAAAGATAATAAAAAAAAGACATGGGAAATTCGAATCCTATCTGAGATCAAAATTTTGGCCAAATAGGCCTTGGCATTATTTCAGCCGCCTAATTCACAGGATCTCAATTTAGGTTCACATTTTACGTACCAATATAATATCAATGAGATGTGAGAAGTCGTTCTGACACGATCGACTCGGTGCCCTCGAAGGCCAAAGCGAGAAGGATAGTGATAGTGACATCATGACATTATGTGAAATGTTGAGCCAAATGGACCTCTAAGTTTAATTCAATTATTGGATAACAGCGGAGCGAAATCGAGCTCTCTTAGAGTATTTCCTTCCGTATTAAGGGTCTTAAGCGGTCCCTTCAAATCGCTTTAAACGACTTCTTTATTGTATAAAAGGTTTATCAAGCTTTTTTTGGGCGTAAGGAAAATGGCAGCGGAAATAATAGGAATGAAAATATTATTTGACGTTGTTTAGAATCAAAACTATCCTACCGAAAACCGACTTATTATAGGTAATAATAGTTAATGTAGATCTCATTCTGACATTTATTAGGTATATGGTAAGAGTCGGGATGATCAAGCTGTTTATGTTCATACAAAACACAATAATCTGTTCGACGAATAGGTAACGAAATTTTTTAAATGCTCAAGAATGTAAGTATTATTTTTGTTGGCTTGACTTATAATTTGTCTACTTCATAACATGGTTTATTACACTTCTTGACGAAACAAATTATTTTATTAAATATGGTTTACTAGTTCTCTACTTCTTCTTTGTTGTGCGCTTGACCGAGCGGTCGTGTCATGATAAGTTTTTGGCCTGATGGGCCTCCTAACTACGTCTCACCAAGTTACTTACACAATATCAATTCGAAATTACTTTATCAAACAAATCAAATGCGGTTTCAATAATACCCAAAGCTTACCAATTCAAATATTGGTAAAACTATAATTACATTTACCATTCATCGAGGCCCTCAGGGAATTAAGAAGTTCATTGAAAATACAGGAACGTTTTTGGCGATTGCCAACGGACTTCCTCATAAATTAAATCCTTTCATTTTTTATGTGACTAATGTGTGTGTAGTGATATCATTATCACTTAACGTTGGCTTATCCTTTAAATACGAGTTTTTTACAGTCAACTTCAATTTATTACGTTCTCTTTCGTTATATCTAACGACTTTTGCTCTAGTGTTTAACTAGATATTTCATGTTTTTTTCCTAAAACAATAGACTTTTCGGGATCACTATAATAAAGAACAAACCTTAACTAAGGATTTCTATACGATGTAAATAATAGAACGTCTGAAAAGTTGTCGCTTTCAGGGAAAAAGTAATTAGGTCCAGTAAAATATTAGAGCAAAAGTTGTTACAAAAAATGAGGTACAATTGTATTAACAACTTTGACGTCGACTGTACAGTCAGGTATTTAGTAGCAGCCAAAGTAGACAAATATATACTACTTACGTTAACACATCCTTACTTGCGATATTTTTGGCGGCTATTTACTATATATGATGCTGATACAACTAAAAATAAATCTACAAAAAAAATAGCCATCTCATAACTACTACCTTCTTGATGAAGGTAGTAGTTATGAGATGGCTATTTTTTCACCCTAAAGAACGGTATTTAAACGATAAATAAGGCGCCGGCAGCTCTTTTACGGAACAAAGAACTTCAGATTTTAACAGACGTTATTAATGATTACTTACGGTTTAAAAACGGCTTAAACCTTAGTACAGTCGCCATCACAAACATCGGAACACAACTCTATTTTCAAGGCATTAGGGTGCATGTTCCGATATTTTTGAACAACCTGTAGTGTATCAATGTATGTGATGGCGAATGTACTTAGATATTATCTGATTAACTTTACGTTTTAACGATTTACCTATATTTTTTCATCATTCTCATGCGGTATCTAGTCAGATTCAAAAAAATGCGCCAAAAATTATGCAAACAAATTCACCATAATGATTTCATAAATAATATATTATAATTCTGAAGACCAAGTGTGATAATTTATTAAGGTTAAATGACCATGAATTAACGTTATATTTTATAGAATTCTATAAAAAGTCACTGGGTGTTAGGGTTCATAGTTGTTAAAACTTGTGTCTCCTATTGATCACGAATAAATATAAAAATTCGTTTTTTGTGTATCAAAACGTGTCTAGACACATGCCTCCATACCCGACCTTCGATATATCGTTAGTTCACTTTATTAGATCAATCTAAAACTGCGCCTATTATATTACATACCATACAATTTTCTTAATAAGATTTGTCCTTCTTGAAATTATGTGCGCAAACTGGTACAGATTATAAAGTAACAGACATTACAATTCTATCGTATTTGGTTTTATACATACGTACTATACACATATGGATGGTTTTAATTCCAAAACAAGTATTTACCACTTAGGAACTTAAACAGGATTGCAAATTTAAATTGTACTAGTTGACCCCGCGAACTTCGCATCGCCATTACATATTCGCCATACAAAACCTATGAGAAAGTAAATTAGTTTTTTTTTCATCACTTTTTCTGTTTTTGTGGCTCTGCTATTCTGAGCGGAGACATATCTAACAAATCAAACATCATAGAGATCGGTCCAGTCGTTCTCGGGTTATAAATGGTGTAACTAACACGACTTTGTTTAATATAGATTTTCCATGGCGTAATAAAGTCAGCGACTTAACCCAGCGGGTTAGGTGTAAGAAATGACTGTCACCTCTGAGTTCGGCTATGCCTTGTAGTTTGTGGTAAGGCGCCTCTGTAATTATGAGTCTTAATCTCCACTTATAATAAATATCTTAATTAAAAAAACCGGCCAAGTGCGAGTTGGACTCGCGCACGAAGGGTTCCGTACCATCCATACTAATCCATACTAAATATACTAAATATTATAAATGCGAAAGTGTGTCTGTCTGTCTGTCTGTCTGTCTGTCTGTCTGTCTGTCTGTCTGTCTGTCTGTCTGTTACCTCTTCACGCCTAAACCGCTGAACCGATTTAGATGAAATTTGGTATAGAGATAATTTGAGTCCCGGGAAAGGACATAGGGTAGTTTTTATCCCGGAAATAGACCCCTAAGGGGATGAAATGGGGGGTGAAAATTTGTATGGAGCTACTAAAACCGCTGCACCGATTTGGATGAAATTTGGTATATAAATACTTTAAGTCCCGTGGAAGCACATTGAATAGGTTTAATCCCGTAAATCATCCCCTAAGGGGGTGAAATGAGGGGGTGAAAATTTGGAGGTAACCAATTTTGATGAAATTTGGTTTGGAGATAGTTTAAATCCTAGAAAAGGACATAGGATAGTTTTTATCCCGGAAATCATCCCCTAAGGGGGTGAAATAAGGGGTGAAAATTCGGATGGAACCTATATGAATACGATTTGGTATAGATATAGTTTGAGTCCTGGGAAAGGACATATAGGGTAGTTTTTATCCCGGAAATTCACCCCTAAGGGGATGAAACTAGGGTTGAAAATTTGTATGGTGCTACTTAACCGCTGCACCGATTTGGATGAAACATAGGACTGTTTTAATTCCGGAAATCACCCCTAAGGGGGTGAAATGGGGGGTTGAACTTTGGATGGAACCCGTTTAGATGAAATTTGGTATAGAGATAGTTTGATTCCCGGAGAATGACATTAGATAGTTTTGAAAATTTGGATAAATCCCATGGAGATGAAATTTGGTATAGTAGGAGTCCCAGGGAAGAACAATGCATAGTTTTTATCCCGAAAATCAGCTCCTGAGGGGGTGACATTAGGCGTGAAAATGTTGATGGAACCCATTTAGATGAAATTTGGTATAGAGATAGTTAGAGTCCTAGGGAAGGAAATAGAATATTTTTTATTTCGGTAAATGGGGGTGAAAATTTGGATGAACTCATTTAGATGAAATTTAGTTTAGAGATAGTTTAAGTCCTGGGAAAGGGCATAGGATAGTTTCAATTCCGGAAATCACCCCCTAAGGGAGTGAAATGGAGGATGAAACTTTTGATGGAACCCGTTTAGATGAAATTTGGTATAGAGATAGTTTAAGTCTCGGAGAATGAAAGCGGATAGTTTTTATCCCGAAAATAGTTCCCAAGGTAATGAAATAGGAGGTGAATATTTGGATAAAACCCATTTAGATGAAATTTGGTATGAAGGTAGTAAGAGTCCCAGGGAAGATGCATAGTTTTTATCCCAAATATCATCTCCTGAGGGGGTTCTTAAAACTTTGTAGAAACATTACTTATTTGAGTACAAACAAAGTGCTTTCAGCGTTTTGGAAAATTCCACCCATAAGAGGGTTAAAAAGGGCTGCAAAGTTTATATGGGGAAACTCTTTTTGGGATAGGAGCTTAAAAGTTTGTAGGACGATTAGTTTTTGAAATACAAAAAAAAGGAAATTCAGCGTTTTAGTAAATTCCACTCCTAAGGGGGTTAAAAGTGGGTGCAACATTTGTGTGGAGGAAACATTTTTTTAGCCGATTTACAATTTTGTACTTACTTCGTCCGCGTAGAACATGTTATCGTCTAAATGTTTGTTTAAGGAATTAATTTTTAAAATCATTGAAATTAGCTTTGTAGTCTTGTAGTAAACAGTCTAAAACTGAAGTTACAAATCCCTTACTTTAAAAATGTTTTGCTCTCCATACAAACTTTGAACACCCTTATAATACCTTTTAGGGGATGAATTTCAAAAAACGCTGAAATGAGTTTTGTAGTCTTTTAACAAACATACTAAGATCGAAGTTACAATTCTCATACTTAAAAATACTTTACATACTTATTATAATAATTTGCATAACATTTGTTTTCGGGATAAAAACTATGCATTGTTCTTCCCTGGGACTCCTACTATACCAAATTTCATCTCCATGGGATTTATCCAAATTTTCAAAACTATCTAATGTCATTCTCCGGGAATCAAACTATCTCTATACCAAATTTCATCTAAACGGGTTCCATCCAAAGTTCAACCCCCCATTTCACCCCCTTAGGGGTGATTTCCGGAATTAAAACAGTCCTATGTTTCATCCAAATCGGTGCAGCGGTTAAGTAGCACCATACAAATTTTCAACCCTAGTTTCATCCCCTTAGGGGTGGATTTTCCGGGATAAAAACTACCCTATATGTACCTTTCCCAGGACTCAAACTATATCTATACCAAATCGTATTCATATAGGTTCCATCCGAATTTTCACCCCTTATTTCACCCCCTTAGGGGATGATTTCCGGGACAAAAACTATCCTATGTCGTTTTCTAGGATTTAAACTATCTCCAAACCAAATTTCATCAAAATTGGTTACCTCCAAATTTTCACCCCCTCATTTCACCCCCTTAGGGGATGATTTACGGGATTAAACCTATTCAATGTGCTTCCACGGGACTTAAAGTATTTATATACCAAATTTCATCCAAATCGGTGCAGCGGTTTTAGTAGCTCCATACAAATTTTCACCCCCCATTTCATCCCCTTAGGGGTCTATTTCCGGGATAAAAACTACCCTATGTCCTTTCCCGGGACTCAAATTATCTCTATACCAAATTTCATCTAAATCGGTTCAGCGGTTTAGGCGTGAAGAGGTAACAGACAGACAGACAGACAGACAGACAGACAGACACACTTTCGCATTTATAATATTAAGTATGGATAATATAATAATTCTTAAAGTACGAGTATATCGCCACCACATCTGTCAGCTTTATGAAACGTCAAATAATTTAAATCCCGTCTCCGATAGACCTTCACGTAACACATACCAAGAGGTTAAGCATAAGAAATTAATCGATTCTGATATGAGAACTTATATGCGCAAATGTCGTATTAAGGCGTAATTTCAATAAATGTATCAACAAATTCGAACAATATAAGTGTTTTTTTTTAATGGCACGCGCTCGCTCTCTTTGCGCATTCATCAAAACCGTGCAAACCAAAACTCAAAGTTCGTATAAAGTATAAAGGACTTAAAATGAAATCAAATGGAGAAAAAAACAACGCAAGAGGTTATTTAAGTAGTCATTAAGTTATTAGTGTCCAAAGTTTTAAGAGGGGGTATGTTCTGTCCCTTTTCCGCAAAACGCACCTTCATATGAAACGATTGTTTTTTTACTATGAGTACTATGACGCTCGAGGATCGTGACGTTACGGTCCCGATCGTTTTCTCAATCTAACAAGCGATATCAAAACGGTTGTAGCTTTTTTGAGATATATGAACGGGTTTGTCGTTTCTTCTTTCTTTTGAAGTAATAATAAATTTTGAGTCTACTCCCCTACCTCATTTGGAAGACAAGCGGAAATAGTACCTAATCTTTATATGTATTAAAGATGAGTAATTTGAAGGAATAGATACCTACAGGAACAAAAACAGTAGGGATTGACAGCAAAAAGTATAATAATTATATTTATGGGAACAAAAATATAAATGCCTATGTCCTGACTGACTCACTCACTCACTCACTCATCAACTCACTGCCGAAACTACTGGGCCTAGAGAGTTGGTTGAAATTTATACTAGAACTACCTTTTACAACGTAGACAACGGATAGGAAGTGATTTTCGGAAATCATAACCCTAAAGGGGTTAAATAGGGGTGCAAAGTGTGTATGGGGGAAACTTAATTTTTTGAGCTAGAGACTTAAAACTTTGTATACCGATTACTTATTAGAATACAAATAAAGTACTTTCAACGTTAGGGAAAATTCTGCCCCGAAAGGGGTGCAAATTTTGTATGGGGGAAACTTTTTTTTTTGAGCAAGAGACTTAAAACTTTATAGAAAGATTACTTATTAGCGTATTATTCAGCATTTTGAAGAATTTCACCCCTAGTGGGGTTAAAAAGGGTTGCAAAGTTTGTATGAGGGAAACTCCTTTTTGAGATAGAAGCTTAAAAGTTTTTAGAAATATTACTTATTGCGATACAAATATACAAAACAAATAAAGTATTTTTAGCGTTTTGGAAAATTCTACCTCTAAGGGGATGAACAAGATGATTTTGGGAGCTAGAATCTCAAAACTTTTTAGAAAGATAACATAATAAAAAAAATTAAAGATATGAGATTTGTAACTTCGATCTCAGCCTGTTTAGACTACCAAAATATTTCAGCGTTTTTTGAAATTTCTCCCTCAAAGAGGATTATAAGGGCATTCAAAGTTTGTATGGAGGGCAAGACATGTTTAAAGTAAGGGATTTGTAACTTCGGTTTTAGACAAAACAAACATGCTAAAATACTACAAATCGTATTTCAGCGTTTTTTTTTTAATTCATCGCCTAAGAAGGTTAAAACGGGGTTCGAAGTTTGTATAATATAGAGCAAGACATTTTTAAAGTAAGACATTTGTAACTACGGTTTCAGCCTGTTTACTATGAGGGTTCAAAGGGGGTTCTAAGTTTGTATAGAGAGCAAGACATTTTGAAAGTAAGAGATTTGTAACTTTGGTTTTAGACTGTTTACTAAAAGACTAGGCACAAAACTAAATTCAATGTTTTTTAGGGTTCCGTACTCAAAGAGTAAAACGGGACCCTATTACTAAGACTCCGCTGTCCGTCCGTCTGTCTGTCACCAGGCTCACTAATACCGTGATAGTTCCAGTTGAAATTTTCACAGATGATGTATTTCTGTTGCCGCTATAACAACAAGGACTTACTAAAAACAAAATAAAATAAATATTTTTAATGATAATGGTACGGAACCCTTCGTGCGCGAGTCCGACTCGCACTATGCCAGTTTTTTTAATTTATTCCTTAAACAAACTTTTAGACGATGACATGTTATACGCGGATGAAGTCGCAGGCAACAGCTAGTATTACATAAATGTGTCAGTTAACATTAAGTATGGCAACATACAGAAGTTTGCGAGTCATATATTATGTAAGTGTGTTTTAATTTAAAAACGTATGCGTATTCAATAATATAAGTACTGTAAAAACGCCATTTTGTCTTGCATTGCTCACCAACCTGCACCTTTAATGTTGCTAGACCTTTTCTTACGTAGATATTAAATTATTGGTTCATCAACATCCTGGGTGTCATTGCTGACAAGTACGACTGCCCTATTTTAATATACTGGGTCAGCCAAATTAAAGCGGTTGCTCAATTTAGAGTTTAAGCAGTAGTTTCTATTTGACCCTAACCACGTATACAGCGACACTATCTCAGGGTCAAATAAAGGCTTGTCGGGCTATAAGTAGACATAAGTTAGTATATGTCTATGCACATACTAACTAACTAAACTTAGATTAAGATTTACTAACATTATATGGATATCAAAAATCAGTTTTTTTTCAAACGAAATACGAAAAAAGTTACTTGTACTATGTCACTTTTTTAAATGACGCTATAAATGCGTGAAAATAATACATTTCCATTTATCATTATGTATGTATATGTTCCAAACTCGGAGGTTTTGCGTCGGACTGGCATGGTTGGCATGGAATGTCTCCTAATGAAGGGCCAATTGCGTTGGTGTGGACACCTTGTATCCCATCATCAAGACTGCCTAAAGCAGTCTTTTACTCTGAACTAGCCTCAGGCAAACGCAAAGTTGGCGGACAATATCTGCGGTAAAAGGATGTTCTCAAGCGCCATCTGTTTGCAACCGCCATATCCTGTGAGTCGTGGGAGGAGCTTGCTACTCGGAGATCGGACTGGCGAACTGCTGTCAACACGGGGCTCAGCAACTTTGAACGTACCCGTCTCGAAGATCTTGACGCCAAACGTCAGATTCGTAAAACTCGGCCCAAGCCCTCCTACCATTACACTTACAACTCAAGTGGAGACCTTTATTGTTTTTCATGTCACCGGAGTTTCAAAACCAAGTTTGGATTTGCAAGTCACTCTCGCGCCCATGCACGCAAATAACAAATAATAAATCAAACAATCTAATTGTCAGGATGTCGCCGTCGACGGATACGTCTGGGAGGACATCATCATCATCATCATATCAAGGTGGACTGATGACCTGGTACAGGTCGCGGGAGTCCGCTGGATGCGGGTGGCGCAGGACCGCTCATTGTGGCACTCTCTGGGGGAGGCCTATGATCTCCAGCAGTGGACGTCTTTCGGCTGATATGATGATGATGATGATGTATATCAAGCCACAATGATACACAAAATTTCTGGGAAAGACCGAACTCAAGATTTTTTTTCGTTACTTTTTTAAATTATTCGACTTTGTCAATACGGAGTGAACTCTCTACATACGTAATTTAAGACACTTCTCATAAGTCCTGGGGCAAGGTTACAGTGTAATAATGGCGTTTATTTGGGGGTTATGTCTACACACTGAATAAGGTAAACGCACCAGTTAATGAACAAAATTAAAGCTTCTTCGTACACGTCGTAACATAGGAATTATGTTTCGTTGAGGCCGCAGGATCGGGGTTTTTCAAATATTAGTTGTTTTAGTCTAAGTGGAATTCAAGAATTCCGAAATGTTGGATATTTATTCAAGATCCTAGTTTCATCCAAACATTTTCAAAACTCTAAGTTTCTGAATAGACTTAAGTAAAAGTAGTGACCTTTTAACTTCGACTTTATAAGAAGTAGAAGAAAACTCTTCGTTGCGGGTTTTTATTCGTCCGCAGTCATTATGAGCTTCAAGTATTTGTCAACTCATAATATTAAATACGTAAATTTTAAATTAAAGGATTTTTTTATAAATGTATTGTTCCGAGCCGAATTCGAATCGTTGCTCTCAGGCATACATGGCCCGTCACTACTAACCAACTGAGCTATCGGAACCATCTGGCTCGACACTAAATCTTTCAATCAGTTCCTTCTTACATCGCTTTAGGGAGGCGTACGTAGCAACCTAGAAGACTTAGGCTTCTTAACGACACCAATACTACTGAATTAATTTTGTATGAAGCAGTAACACTGCTTACGAAATTTATAAATTTAACGACGGGCCGTGTATGCTTTTGGTCGCCGGTTCGAATCCGGCTCGGAAAAATATTGTTTTCGGATTTTTCCTTTGTTTTAAAACTTATAAATTTCGTTAGCATTCGTTAATGCTTGATACAAAATTTATTTATTCATACTTTGACGTAGGTATGTATAAAATCCAACAGTTTGTTCCACCCACATTGTAGTTGCGGACCTATAATGTAATAAAAGGTGCGTTTACCCTATTTTAAATATGGGGTATGTGTTCGCCTATTACAATAGACGGCAAACTTCGTGCGCAAATGACCTTGCCTGCGCAAAGGCGAATTGTACGTGCGAGCTGCCCCCCCACTTCGTCCCGCATGTTCAAGTTGTTTGCCGGGAACATTACCAAGCAAACAATGTCAGACATGCCCCAAATTCACATGTAATAGTTATTTGTTTTACAAGGGGGGAAAGTTGTATTTTACCTGCGAGTGTTCATTTGAAACACGAGCTAGCGAAAGGATAATAGATTGACCACGAGCCAAGCGAGTGGTTCAAAAATAGAATCCTGAGCGTAGCGAGTGTTTCAACACACGAGACGTAAAATAACTTTTCACCCGTGTATAACACAAATCTTTTCACCTCACTACAGCGAGGAAAATAAGAAAAAAGGTAAAAAAAGTTTTAGGAAAAGTTAAAAAAAAAGAAATAACAGTTAAAAAAAAAAACAAATATGTCATATAATATGCAAAAAACTCTTCTTCACATGTGGATAAAAAGCGATTTTCTCAATAGATATCAAACATACAAAAAGGCTTTTCCGAGCAAGTGAGGTGAAAATTATGCGGCAGACTTATTCTTTTTAGGGTTCCGTACCTTAAAAGGAAAAAAACGGAACCCTTATAGAATACACAGAACACACACACACGCACTAAACTAAATTAAAAATAAATTGTTTTCAGTTTGTAGTAAAATGTAAACGAATCAATGAATGACATTAAAATTCTATCTACTAAACTAAGTATATTATAATCATGTGGACGAAGAGCGGAGCCTCCCAACACAAGTATTGCTATACTAACCGGGAGACGCAATATGTACTCATGTCTACAGTCCTTTGAAGCTGTGACTAAATCAAACTTCTAAAAACGCCGCTAAAATAGTATTTTTCACAATCGTGTTATAATAGAGAGCTTTTTAGTCGAGTACCGTGTTTAGGCCACGAAGCTTGCTGAGTGGCCTAAGTAAGGTACGAGATTAAAAAGCTTGATTATAACACTATTGTGAACAATACTTTTTGTACGAGTTCATTAAAATTAATTTTCTACGAGTCAACTGAACTAATTAAACAAACTCGATACTGTTGAAACGAAGTGCAGCTCATCGCTCGTACGCTCGTTGATATCTTAAAAGACATCAATGAGCGTACGACATCAAAGCGATTCTATTGGTCCAATTCATTACAGTTCAGTAAAGCAGCCACGTGATTGGTCGAATTTATTTTAGTTGTCTGGAGCGTATCGAAAAGTAGTTATTTCGATTGTTTCGACAGTAACATGGACTACAACTATGAAAAGAGTGACGTTGCAGTATTCTCTATGAAATCTTAATACACATATTTTAATCGTCGAGTACAAAAACATATATTTCGACACTCTCAAGGGAATCAAAGTTATAGGGTAGTTTCCGTTGACTTTGAACTATGAAATTTACAGGAAAAGTACAGGGAAAATCGGAAAACAATACATTTGTAATTTTGTACGGAACCATCGGTGGGCGAGTCCGACTCACAGTTGTCCGTTTTTTTGGATCAATCTCGTTTAGATATTCCTAATGATAATTTACCTACTGTAAGTGAAATATCTACCTCTATTTAATAACAGCAGCACAAAAGCTACTACTTGCAAAATTTACGCTATGGGTCAGGGTTATGGCATATTTTGTGAGATTTATCAATGATATAACCCTGTCATGATCAAATCATTACAGGGTTGTTAAATATCAGATTCTGTCGTGGCTATCATATCGATTGGACTCATTAAGGTGTTGAAAGACTTAAACATTTACTTAATAAAATTGTAATGAGCATTCTCGCCAATATGTTACATTACACTCTCACAAAATAAACTAGAGATTTTAGGGAGCATTCTAGCGAGCGTTCCAGCTAGTATTCTAGTGGAACGACAGGGTATTAGGTAGGTACAGATGAAAGATTTTCTGAAATCAGATAAGTGGTTTCGGAGAGTACCCGGCAACATACAAATGCTCCAATCTCACAGAATTTTCCTATCTATATTATATAACTAGCTGCCTGCACGACGAGTAAAACAGAGAACGCAGGCAACCCCGCGGGATAAAACATAGCCTATGCCCATCCAGAAAATCCATTCTTTACCTACACAGGAGTAAGAATTTTCCGTAGAATACTACGTACAAACATACAACGCTACGTTCTCACAGACTTTTCCTCTCTAAAAGAAAGAAAGAAATATATTTATAGGTATCACAAAGAACTTACACATGTGTTAAAATACAACTCAAATGCGCCAAAACGGATACCACTCAGCATATGCCAGCAGTATAAGCTAAAGGCGCTGGTTTTCAGGTCACCCAGAGATCTTAAAATATAAATTAATAGAATGATCGTGAAAATGTTCGTGGCGATGTTAGGCTCTATGCTTGGTCCAATTCGTTGATCAGTTCGTCAAATTTAAAAACGGTGAATGGTCGATGTTCTCAATTCTATCAGCACCTTTAACTGGTTAATTAACCGTTCTACGCGACAGACACGTCAAATACGACTATGTTATTGTATTACTGCTAAATTTAAGTTTTCCAAACCCACCATTATAAATTGTACCTACAAGTTATAAGTTAGAATCACGAACAGAAATAGATTATCCGAGGGCTCCGTGCGGATATATCAGAGCCAATAAGACAACGCTGCAATTGCTCCATAGCCGAGGTTTATTTATCCATTCGTGCCATATGAAGTGTAGGTGAGAAATACTTAGTACATTATTAAATTAATTTGAAAGGAAAAATATTTTGAGTAAAACATTTGAAAGGCAAATTACAGGAAGTAGGTACTTTTATTAAATAAGTTCTTATTTTTTCTTTACATCCAGAGGGAAAACTTCCATAATTTTCCGACAATTTGAAATTAAGTACGCACAAGTAAGCAAAAACTGTGCCTGCTAGTCATTGGTTAAAATGGAACAAGATTTATATTAATAGTAAAATTATTTGTGTATTTTAGGCTCTTTGTCCAGTTACTCAGCCGCCAATTTGTCTTTTACTTAACTTCTTACACTTTAACTGTTTAGAGACATTATGGTAAATTTGAAATAAAATCTTGAAAATATGAGTCAAGCACTGGCCGGCTTTAATGTCGATCTCAAAATAATCATAACCAATATCACATATTTATTTTACTCTCTTCTTTTTTAACAACAATTCGAAATTGGCGACTAAGCCAAATATGTAGTTTACTGGTTGAGTAATTCAATTTACCTTGAAAATAAATCTTTCACGTCGTTTTATTTATTTGATTAAAAAGTAGCAATATTGCCGGCGGATTCGTCTTGCCACAGTATACATAATTTTTGTCATGGATATAAAATTGAATCATACGACATAGTTTAATTTCAACGCAGAATCAGATTGTGTGGGGAGGAACTAATCAAATTGATTTGGTCGAATTGCTTCGGTGGCCTGTCGCAATTTAAATTTGATTTCGGTTTTTGCCGGACTACGGCCGAGCCGAAAGGAGGGACTGTTTTAGCAGTCTGTTTCATCATCATGTTTGTATTTAAGCGTGTTCCACTGTAGCGTTTATATACCGAACCGAATTTGCTAAATTAGGTGTTAATCGATTCGTAATTTTGCTCCGGGTGACATACTTAGGCTACCTTTTGTAGGAAAAGGACGAGTTTTTTGAAGTTAGTTTTCCGTAGACCCCACTACTAGCTTTTTGAAGTTAGTTTTCCGTAGACCCCACTATTAGTTTTTTGAAGTTAGTTTTCAGTAGACCCACTACTAGTTTTTTGAAGTTAGTTTTCCGTAGACCCCACTACTAGTTTTTTGAAGTTAGTTTTCCGTAGACCCCACTATTAGTTTTTTGAACTTTGTATGCTTGTTGTATACTTATCTATATATTGGTTTTACGTATTTGGATCAAACGTAAGGATACTGAGCATAATTAATAAAATAAAAAAATAATAAGCATTTATTTCAGATAAAATAATCCATAGATCTTAGTATTATAATATATAATGGATACATACAACCGATAAAATAAACGACGGTGACAAACAAGCACACGGCCTGCCTGATGGATTGCGGACACCATGGACGCTTGCGAAAGGGGGACGATTGCCAACTATTTATTAGTTTGAGGATTCACTGTGTCACACAGCGCAACTCTGGCGGGAGCTCCGGCGATGAGTTCGCGTATAATAAGTAGACATACCTACACAGGTTTCATGCTCGAAAATTGTGATGTTCAATGACATCACATAACATGCACGTCAAGTAACTTCTTTTAGGGTATAGCTTTAGGCACTGGTCCCACCGCGAGCGAGTAAGCTATGAGCTATCGGCTATTTTCTAGCTCAAGAAACGAACAAAAGATAATCGCTTTCGTGTAAATAAAAGAGAGAGTTGTATATTTATAGTTTATAGCTGGCTGTTCACACCGCCGGCGATGAACTATAAAATTTACACTTGAGCTATTTATTATCTTTTGTTCGTTTTTTGGGCGAGTAATCACCGATAGCTTATAGTCTGTAGCCAGCGGTGGGACCAGTGCCTTAGGCGGCCTTTACACCTGTAAGTTACTTACGTAAGTTCAGTACAAATTTTGCTTGCTTCGACTTACGTAAGCAGTCGTATTTGTACTGAACTTACGTAAAAACTTACAAGTGTAAACCGTCTTAAACTGGAAACTCTAAGTTAAAAACCAAATATCAACCCCTTACACCCAACCCTACCCCGCCCTCCCTACCCATACCCCTGTACTCTATCATTCAACCTTTACTCTGGTTATACTTGATAACGGTAAAATAAGGATGGACTGGGCTTTAAGAAATAGTAGATTGTACAAGGGCACAAAACGAGACATTTAACTTGAGATGTTTATATCAACCCGAGCCATCGGCGAGGGTGGATAGTTAAGTCGAGGGGTTAAATGGCTAATTTATGCCCGAGTTATACACACTGCTTTTCACTACGATTGGGAGAAAATAACAAATAATTGCAAAATAAAATAAAATAATAGCTCATTCCTGTCAATTAACTTTTTAAAGTATTTATTTTGAATTTTCGACACTAGTGATATTAGATTTAGGTACTTCATACTGCCAAGTCATTTAATGGTTCAATTCATTTTAAAATAATAATTGACTCCTATTTTATCCGGTTTTATTAATTTAGTAACGGAAAACATGGATGTGAAATTTATTAAAGCAAATCAAATCAAATGACAAGTTTATTCTACGAAGTTTTATTGTGTGTGTGGCTGTTAGGCCCGATTATCTTAGTCTTTAATACAATTTTACTTTGTGCACTAGAGCATAAAATTGGCATTTTGTGCAGCATACATCCAGCACAAAGGCGAACTTTGCGAGCATGAGAAGTGAAATAGTAGATTGTACAACAAGTGCATAAAACGCACCATTTTACTCGAGACGTTTATCCATCCGAGCGAGCTTGCGAGCGAGGATAGATATAAAGTCGAGTGTAAAATGGGTTTTATGGACGAGTTGTACACTCTACTTTTCACTTCGATTGCGAGGAAATGAAACAGCAACACGTAAATATAGTAAATGCTAATTTAATTGTTGTTGTTATGGCTTAAATACTATACTGATCTACTAAATTGAAAAATAAACAAATATAAAAAATAATAAATGAGACGAAATACAAATTATAAGTTTATTTCATGAAGTTTTATTGTGTACTTTGGCTGTTGGTATCTTTGCCTTGGTCTTAGAATACGAACGAAACGAAATAAAATAAAGAGGTTGTTGTATGAAGTTAAAGATGTTCGTGTGGCTGTTGCAGCGATTGCCTTGGTCTTCGACGAAGATTTTACTTTATGCTCTAGAGCATAAAAAGCGACTTTATGTCGCCTACGCACTACATAAAGACGAACTTTTAGAGCATGAGAAGTGAAAACTTTATTTTCACACCTCTCATTCAGAAAAGTAAGTTTTGGTCCCCGACGAGAGGGAGCAAAATGCTACTTTTCTGTTCAAGCTACTTTTTTAATTTATTCATTGGCTTGTAGAATCTTGATAAAATAATCGATTGTAATTTCATCGTAATCGACAAACGTATATATATCATCATCATCATCATCATATCAGCTGAAAGACGTCCACTGCTGGACGTAGGCCTCCCCCAAAGAGTGCCAAAAGGACTGGTCCTGCGCCACCCGCATCCAGCGGACTCCCGCGACCTTTACCAGGTCATCAGTCCACCTTGTGGGGCCTACCCACGCCGCGCCTTCCGGTACGTGGTCGCCAGTCGAGAACCTTTCCGCTCCAACGGCCATCGGTTCTACGTGCAATGTACGTATATATATATATATTTGAGGATATTTTTTTTTGTTTTGATTGTTCTTTTTTTATTTGTATTTTTTTGATTTTTGTTGTTTGTTTTTTTTTCATTTTTATTTGTTTTTTGTTTGTTTCAGTTTTTGTTGTTTTTTTTTGTTTTTTTTTAGTTTTTCTTGTTTTTTTGTTCCTTTTTTTGTATTTTTGTTCGTATTTTTTTGTTGTTTTTTCATTTATTTTGATATTTTTTTTAGTATTTAGTTTTTTTCCGTTTTTTTCCATTCTTCTTTTTTGTTTTTTTGTTGTTTTTGTTTTTTTTTGTTGCTTGTCTTTATTTTTTTTGTTTTTTGTTTTTTTTGTATTTTTGTTGGTAGTTTTTTTTTTGTTTCGTTTGTTTTTTGTTTAGTTTTTTTCTTTGTTTATTTTTGTTTTTTGTTGTTTTTTTGTTTTTGTTGTTTGTTTTTGTTTAGGAATTTATGTTCGTTTTTTTTGTTATTTTTTTCGTTTTTCTGTTTTTTTTTTGTATTCTATGTATTTTTTTTCTTTTTTTCTTCTAATTTTTTAGGTTTTTTTTAAATATTTCTTTTTTTGTTTCGTTTGTTTTTTGTTATTTTTTTGTTGTTTTTTTTTTTTTTCTTTTTTTGGTTTTGTTTGTTTTGGCTTGTTTTGTTTTTCTTTTTTTTTGTTCTTTTTATTGTTATTTTTTGTTGTTTTTTTTTGCAAATGTTTTCCTCATAGTCGGTGTGAAAAGTTACATGTGTCACTCAGGAGCAAAATTATTTTCGTCTTGGGCGTTAACACTTGAATCCCTCACTACGCTCAGGATCCTACGTTAGAATCCCTCGCTACGCTCAGGATTCTATTGTAGGATCCCTCGCTACGTTCAGGATTGAATACACCGCCCTCGCCCTAAATATACTATTTTGCTCCCTTGTGACACAAATAACTATAGATAGATAAGTGCCCTCGCAACTATCGGAAATTGTTGGAATGGGAACACGATGTATGATGTAGAATATACCTTTAGATTCCCTTTAATTTATTTATAGCTACTGTCCCATTTTGCCGTCTCGCCTTACAAACAAATAATATTTATTGTCAACAATCGGTTCAATTAATAAATGTATATCAATAGATACGTTTTGGGCAATCCATAAAATAAACTAAGCTAAAAGGTTCCCGATTTTTAAATAATATAGTACATTGTTTAACAATGGGCGTAAGAGAAATATTGCAAACGAGAGTCTATCAGAAGCCCGACGCCGGAGGATGACTAGAGTTTGCAATATTCTTACGCCCGTGTTATGTGCACAATTTTTTTCATCACATTTGCGAGGAAATAAATAACTACAAAAGAGAGAAAAATCTAGGTTTCATACAAGCGCACCAATCAAATATTGATGAAATTGACAAATTCACTTCTGGATCAGTGCGAGTGGAGCGCGCAGCTTCAATATTTCGACCAATCACAGAGCAGTATTCTTGCAGCGCATGGCCTGCTCGATTTTGATTCAACCAATCACAGAGCAGCATTCTTGCAGCGCATGGCCTGCTCAATTTTTATTCAACCAATCACAGAGAAGAATTCTTGTAGCGCGCGATCACCTAGATTTGCCTTAACCAATCAGATCGCACACAAGTTCATAACTCCCTAGGGAGTTATAAAAATCCATAACTCCCGCGGGTGGTAAATCGGCTATAGCTGCTCTATACACGTGCCTATAATACACCCTTTAAGAGCAAGTGTGATGAAAAAGTAATTCCTATCGTTTCCTTCTTATAAATAGCACGTTGCACTCTCTCACATTTCAAAACGAATTTTTGCTTTCTTGCACACCTCCGAGGTGTCAATCGTGCCAAGCGAAAAAAGCACGTGCCAAGCGGCGGGCGCTCTCAATCGGGATGCCATAATTCGAATTATATCGTAAAATTATCGTCCGTAACCGACTTTAAAGACAAACAACGATTTTTTAATACAATGAACAATAACAATTGGTCTGAAGGGATATTTACTCCGTGAGGCTAATTATTACCTGACTGCCCTAGAAGGGTTATGTTTTTCGAGCATATGTTTGTACGTATATGTATGTATGTGTACAGTCGCCATCACATACATCGGAGCAAACAAGCACGTCACAAACATCGGAACACACCTCTATTTTCAAGGCCTTAGGGTGCATGTGCCGATATTTTTGAACACCTAAAGTGTACCTATGTATGTGATGGCGACTGTACAAGAAAATTATATTTCAGGGGCGGCTTAGTCCAAACGGCCTAATGGATTTTGTTTTGGCATATGAGGTGTCGTTGGATTCCTCATAATCGTGGGAGTGAGATAGGCTACAATACAGGGTGGAAAGTTAAAACGGGGCAGTAAGGGCAGCTACTAGAGTCCCTTGCCGCCACGCAAAAATGGCATTAGGATTTAATTCCAAACTTTTTAAGTGATGACAATCTACATTCACAGATTTTTGAAAAAAAGTACAGTCAGCGAGAAAATCATAAATTTTTAAGAATTTTTTTTTAATGCCATTCGATCCCATTCCTAATAAGGATCAAAATACTCTTTTGGTTCGACTAAGGTTTGACAACTAGAACGCCCAGAAATCAAAGAAAACTTTTTCCATACAATTAGCATGGGAATCCCAAAGTGCTACTCTACTGTAAATATATGAAAAAAGCTATTGGGTGAAAACACTTTTCATTTCACTTGTTTTTATCATTTCACTAATATCTAAGCTAAAACAATAATGTTGCTTCTATCGAAATCGTTTTAATGTTTACATATCGATGTTGACGTAACAGGATTTTCTCTTGTTAATTTTAATCAATAAAACAACTAATAAGTCGACTGTTTTATGGTTTTAATTGGGTTTTAATGAATACACTCAGAGTATTCTTTAGTAAAACCCATTGATCATACCTATAACACCAAGGCTATGGCGACTGGTAAACTATTTATTCCTAGGATAAATAATTACTATGGGGACAAAACTCTCAAAAAGCGTATCCCATACCTACTCAATAGTTTGCCCGAAGACCATTAGACGTGAAAAAAAATAAGAATTTTAAGAGACTATTAAAAAAGGATTACCTAGATGTACTTATATAAAACCATTGTAGTTTTGTGGGGTAGTGTTTAACAGTAAGTATGTATATTATAATTATTGTACTCATTAAAAAAAAGGTGCTGATATAGACTTAATCATGTAACTGAACATAGAGCATTCGTCGTTATTATTTTTGTTGAACTGAGCAACGAACAGCGCCAAGCATAGAGACAAACATTGCAGCGAACATTTTCACAAGCATCCTAGCGAACGCTCTAGTCAATGTTGTGCGGGAGGTGTAAGCGGAGAGGAACGGAACGGCAGCGGAATATAAACAAAATTGCTCGGCTCGGCAAAAAGCTCGAAGCAGCCTTCTGTTTATTTTGTAAGCTTTTACCTGTAATGTGAAATTCGCTTGAATGCTCATCACCTACAAGTGCTCATATCATATTATCAGCACTTGTAAATCTGTCAGCTATAACTTAACGCTCTTTTTACAAGCTTTCATATGTACGAGTACTTGTGTAAATATGTAAGTAAGTTGTCCGTCAAAATTTGCAATCCATTTTTCAGTCACTTCCCGTTATCCGATTGAGCTGAAATTTTGCATGCATATGTATATCGCATGACACTGCAATATTATGATGACTTGGAGCTGATCTGATGCTGGAGCTGGAAGGTGGCCATAGGAACTCCACAATAAAACTACACAACTCCATCGAGTTGGGGCTCATTAGAATCGTCTCAATGAGTAGTTGATGATGGTATGCAGAAAAGTACAGTCGGCAATAAAAGCTTGCATCAAAAATGTTTTTTTTGACAGAAACTTATATTTATATAATTCTCTGTTTAATTGACTTAATCAAAGATTCAAGTAAAATTATTCGATAAAGTTCAATATTGACTTAATGAGTAGTTCGAATATTTTCATACCCTGAGTATTCTGGTGTTTGGACTTTGATCCAATTAATATCATTTTAATTGTCTATTTATCAAAGCTAGCCAAACTCGTATAATGCTAGATGAAAACACAGTAATAATATTTTAGTGTCAAAAACACAGATAACATGTCAATGTCAATAGTGAAATTTGAAATATTTTATGATACTAAACAGCAACGAGACAGTAGGTAACAAAGTTAGCACACAAGGTCTCCATTTCATGCTTCGCACGTGGTTGACGTAGCCGAAAAGAGAACCATTAAAAGCTATTTAAGACACGACGCTCGCGAATAACAAATAACACACAGGAAGTTTGTTTTGGTCAAATGCTTTGGAATAAAAACTTGGAACATCCGGCTTAACGGTCCTACAGAGTGAGGAAAACAAAAGTCATCTTTCCAGTGTGGTCAGGTAATAGGTAGTTAACAACGTATGTGGTAAGTAATTATTAAATCACACAGATTTTATATAAAAGGTGACGCCGTTTGTGCGAATTGTGTGGTCAATCAAAAATTTTGCGTCATAAGTAGTCCTTAACTTTGGTCCACTGGAAAGACACGAACTGTATCTCTGTATGATCCTTAACCATGTTGTGGGGACAAAATAAAGAAACAAAATAAAAGCGCGTGTTTGTCTTGTGGCGTGCTCTAACACAGCAAATAACTGCCGTTTGATTTAGACCAAAAAGTTTGGAAATGGGTACTTAAATTTAAGAGCAAACTACTTAGAAGGAATCTTTTTTTATATCACGCCAGTGGCAAAAAAGCACACGGCTAAACCAATGGTAAGCAAATGCCTGGGACACGAGAATGTTTTTTCGACATTATAAGTGATGGCCTATTGACAACACTGCATTATTGCAATAGTAACCATCGAATAGCCTTTACTTAAACGGCTTTCATTCATGCACAACAACAGCAGGAAGCCTTACCCGTGACCGCCGTTGTATCGGCTCATCCCCAGGGATAGTTAGAAAATTTCCGCTCATCTTCACTACGCGCACTACCGGTACTATAAAAAAACCCTTTGTTCTTGAAAAACTGGATATAAATAGCGCGCGTTTGAACGTGCAACGTGCGTACGCGACCGTTGGTAATGAAATGCTCTTTCAGACTAGAAGTTCATGAATGGGTGACGTGTTTTAAATACTGTGGCCTGTAATCTGACGTCACGTGTATCGCTACGCTAGCATGTATGCGGTGCGTCTGCGTTCCGATCTGTTTGTCCTGTCTCTAAATAGAGTATCACAGTCAGCTGGGATTTAGTCGTGAATGTCGTGCCGGGAAGTTGACACATTTACACCAACTTTTCTTGTTTATTCGAGAGTGGTTTTGCGGATTACTCAGAAGTGTCATTCAAGTTCTGAAAGAGCTTTATTTCTGTTCTTTGTCTCTGGAGACTTAGTAGATACTTAAAAACAACGAAATTTCATTTCATCAGCGTAATACTGACACAAGTTGAAAGAACTCTTAGCCGAATTGTATAAGTGTTTCCTAGTAACCTAATAGCCCACAAATCAAACACTGTCACAAATCAAGGGCGTAAGTTTGTGTCAAAAAGATTAATTTTATAGTTATGAATTCATTAAGAAGATTTTTATGAAACTGATCATTAAAATCCGAGAGGATTTAAAGGATTTAGAGATCTAATGATTCCAAACACGACAGGCTTATCTTGCGTCTCCATCATTGGACCAGCTTGCATTGTCATCTGACTTACACACAACTCGATTGAACTTCGGAAAGTTATTCAAATTTGGCTTGTTTTGGCTTTACATACTACCCAACTAAGTGCTATTAAATACACTACAAGTTAAACAAAACATGTAAAATTGTTTCTACAGGCTCAAAGTTCCCTATAATAGGTATACGCCATTTAATTTCTGTAGATCTTAGAATTAAACTCTGTGAGTCTTTTGTGCTATCTAAATTAAACTAAATATTGTGATACTGTCTTCGGTCCTTGTCTTTAATAAAACCCAAAATTTAATAAAACGAGTACAGAATGCTTGCGCAGGTTTTTGTTTTTTGATCCCGCCACGGATCTCCGTTTCTCCTTATCTGTGTGGTGCAAATCTGCTCAAAATGAAGCAAAGTCCGAACATCTCAACCTTGCTTCTCTTCTATTTAATGTTTACATAATATATATATAGTTCAGTAAGGCAAACTATCCTATCTTCTGATAAAAATAACCTGGCGAGGCGACACCAACCGACGAGCTTCAACGTGCTGTAGTAAATTTCAAACCACTTATGGTCTCAAAATTCAAATGAGCAGCATTCCGTGGCAGCTTTAGGTTTCAGACTACAAAATGCTGGAATGATCTGCTCTCCCCGCTTATGAATTGTGGATCCAAGCATAGCCTCCAGCGCCAATTATGTGAACAATAGGTAATTGTTCAGAAATCTGAAACCGTTGCATGACAGTCCAGTCTTTGTGCTATTGATTACCTACTATCATTTATTTACTTGTTTATTTTTAACAGTTTATATTGTTTTAGATTCTATATAATATGTATATTATTACAATTTCAAAATCAGACAAATATGTACATGAAAATATGAACTAAGTAAAATGACTAAAACTAACTTAACACACTATATTTACATATGTATATACCCTAAGTCAATTACACCACTTATTAGGGTTCCGTAGCCAAATGGCAAAAAACGGAACCCTTATAGATTCGTCATGTCCGTCCGTCTGTCTGTCTGTCCGTCCGTATGTCACAGCCACTTTTTTCCGAAACTATAAGAGCTATACTGTTGAAACTTGGTAAGTAGATGTATTCTGTGAACCGCATTAAGATTTTCACACAAAAATCGAAAAAAAAACATTAAGTTTTAGGGGTCCCCATACTCAGAACTGAAACTCAAAAAAAAATTTTTCATCAAACCCATACGTGTGGGGTATCTATGGATAGGTCTTCAAAAATGATATTGAGGTTTCTAACATCATTTTTTTCTAAACTGAATAGTTTGCGCGAGAGACACTTCCAAAGTAGTAAAATGTGTCCCCCCCCCTGTAACTTCTAAAATAAGAGAATGATAAAACTGAAAAAAATATATGATGTACATTACCATGCAAACTACCAACGAAAATTGGTTTGAACGAGATCTATGAAGTAGTTTTTTTTTAATACGTCATATATCGTAAAAAGCAATTTATGTAACGGAACCCTTCATGTGCGAGTCCGACTCGCACTTGGCCGCTTTTTTATTATATTAAGTATTATTCACATTCCAAATGCAATCACCGTAATTTTTGACCTTTGCAGACATAAATGTTTTTATTATTTCATCTAACTGCGTAATTTCACCTTTTATAAAGTGTATATGCCTTCTTGTTTGTGCTTTCTGTTTGTCTGGTTACCAATTTAAAGCAATCTGGGGGCACGGCAGTGCCCCCGCCAAGTCGAGCAAAACAAAGGCACGGCCGTACCATCCTTTTCTAGAAACCATTCAGGCCATTTTCAACATCCTGTAATTTTGTGCTGGCTAAAGCTAGAACCCTGAATTTTCAGGAACATGTAAGGCATAATATGGCTAACATACTCGTACAATATCAATAACATTCAATTTGAACTTGACGAATCATGTTGCTGATTATTGGTTGTAAGTATTTAATATTAGACGAAGTTTGTTGCGGATACTCACTCTGTGCTCATTTTTGACGAAACCTGCGCTGTGGATATTTAACGTTGTGGATTGCTTTGATTATGCTTTGAATAAATCTCTCGTTATTTGAACTTTTAGTTTAAGAACATTTAATGTCCGTCAAAGTCACTGACATACTCACTTATATACTGATAATGATCACACTAATTCTAAGGTACTTCTACCAGACCCACAAGCTCCAAATTTCAAACGTAATTCGTTTTTAGCCTATTCTTTCATAAAAACCTATAAATATTGCAATTTCAGACACGTTTCAGAGATGTACAAACTACATACGTAAGTTTGTAATCCTATACAAATACATGTGATTACAAAGTTACTTTTGCAGTTCCTTCCTGCGAAACTATACTAACGTTATTTGCGGTTGGTAAAATAGCATTCCCATACAAAGTCTACAAAAAGAAATGAGATCCCATAAAAAACATTCCATGTAAAACATAGGCCAAGTCTCGAAACTCTTTCACAGTAAAAAGTGGTGAGATATTTCGTAGAGCCAAGTCAGGCATTCTTATTAATCTTTATTTGCTTGCTAAGTAAAATTTTGTGACTTGGCAATCACACTTACATAGTTTTAGGTACCTATGCAAAAATATGTAAATGCAGTAAAGTTGTGTGATTCCCAAGTTGCATAATTTTATTTAGCAAGCAAATAAAGATAAATAAGAATGCCTGACTTGGCTCTACGAAATATCTCACCACTTTTTACTGTGAAAGAGTTTCGAGACTTGGCCTTTTTTTACATTTAATGTTTTTTATGGGATATATTACTCTGTAAGACTGAGACAGAATAAAAGCGTTGCAATTGTACAACTCACAATTGCAACATTAATGCCGAGTCTTAGCCTATTCTTTATAGCACACATTGCTGAACTCGTAAGATATCTTTGTTTGTTTTCATGTCTATATTTAAGTCCCAACTTCTGTCGTGTGTGTTTTATTTGAATAAGCGTTTTTCTATTCTATTGTATTCTAAAACGGATGAATTTAACTGTATGTGTAGCATAAAAAGTTATAGGTATTATGTTAGAATACAGTCAGCTCCAATGATATCTTATTGCTCTTATAATAACTCTGTACCTGAGAGCCAGAGTGACCCAAGTCCAGTTTATACATATTGGAGAAACAAAGCAAGAAAGAAAATTTCCTTACATATTCAATTTTTTTAATATGATTCTAATTTTTTAATGATTCTTATTTTTGAATGATTCTAATTTTTGAATGATTCTAATTTTTGAATGATTCATTTCTCATGCGTAAAGTATTCTTTAAAAAGAGCTTTCAGATGCAATGTGTGCTATTCAATTTAATTCAAAGGATTATTAAATAAAGGACTTGGGACAGTATGGCTCTAAACTGTTTTTATAAAAAGTATGAAAATAACTGAAAACCAGACTATTACAAGTTCACATTAATATTGAATATTACGGTTAGAAATAAAATAAAACAAGTTTATATTTGAATGAAAGTTTATTCTGGGTAGTCTTCAACATTTTCTGCATGAGGCAGACTTTTGAAATATTCTCTATATTCTTCTGGAACCCATTGCAACGCAGTCGTTAAATCTTTGTATTTTGCTTTTGATATTGGTTTATTTGATTCTGTGATGAGAAGTAAGGTTTCAGGCATGCTTTCCGGGTGTCTTAGGTTTCTGTTCATATCATACTCTTTTAATTCATTCAGCTCAAAACTAGTCTTATAATACACTTTACCAAATTTATTCCTTCGGAATTGTGCCCAAACGATGTCTGTTATACGAACCCGCGTTTGGAACCCGCTCGAGTCCTTCTTTCTTTGACAAAATATGGAATATGGCGACGGAAGATTTCAAAAATTTCAAATCACTATATGAAGGGACTTATAGTGATTTGAAATTTTTGAAATCTTCCGTCGCCATTCCCTGAACTATAAAACTGATGGTGTTGCTTAGAGTTTTAATAATGCTACACCAGTCATGGCAAAAAAATTAAATCTCTTCTGCCGTATAAAAGTGGCGAGATTTTATTTTAAAGAAAAGTATCACCGTTAAAACATGCTAGCAAAATTACATGGACTTGTAACAGTGTGGCTCAAAAATAAAAGTGGTCTTGTAACAATATAACTTTGTTTATTAACGCATTCACTGCCACCGACGCGTATGTGCGTTCCAGTGACTTTCACCGTGTGCCATCGACGCACAGACGCGTTCGTAATTACGTAAAGTGCATTACATAAAGTACATTTTAAAAAGTGTGGCACCTGGCGAATGCCCAGGAAAAGGAGGTGGCAGTGAATGCGTTAACGGATAGGGCGGGCTACCAATTATAAGTTTATCTGCTGCTATAATGCTAAGCTTAAAACGTGCATCAAATTTATAAGCTTAGCCAGCTTTGTCCCAAATCTGGACTTGGGTCACTCTGGCTCTCAGGTACAGAACTATGATGAATGACATAATTATATATATCTTGCTTTATTTCCTTGCACACAAACACACATACCTACAAATAAACAAATTAGTGCATGCGTGTATTCAGATATTAGGCATAATGAGTGGTGATGTTGTTCTGGTTATATTATAATTAAACAATAGTACTTATCCGTTATTTTGATAAGTTTAAAAAAACTTTCAAGAAAAAAATTAAGCAATTATATTGAACTGCTGGCGACCTCTACAGACGAGTTCTTAAGTTAGTTACTGAAACGTCTGTAGCAGTAATACGGCAGCGTACCGACATCTAGCGTGATGTTCGAAAACGAAATGCAAATGCCCTCACGTACCTCTCAGTCACGAACCTATTCGTGCGTTATTATTAACACACTACACAGCTCCGCTCGTATACTTAAGAAAACCCTGGTGGAGCAGCGGCATAAAACATAGCCTTAATCTTATCCTAAATATCCGTTTTACATACAGATGTAAGACTTTTTTTAAATCGGATGAACTGTTCCGGATATAACCGCCTACGTACAAAGTTACGAAGATTACACCTCACAGACTCTTCCCTTTATGATATACATTAATAATATAGCTTGACTCCTCACCAAGGGCTTACTGTATGTATGTGCATTCACATTTCTATGCAATGAGGGCTATGTTTCTCTGCAGCTGAACTGTACATTGCAAGGAAATATTCGAGCTTATCGATCGCACATATAAATGCCCATGTATACCGCCATTCGAACCCGGGACTGCTGGCTTAGTGGAGTCACAACCAACTAGGCTAATAGGTCAAAGTGATTCATAACTTAAAAATGACTAGGTACTATTCAAGTAAACAATATATCGTACCTTTAGTAAACCATTCTGCGAGGTAGGTAAAGAGGTAAAAATAAACTATAATGAAACGAAACAAGATATATTTGAAATACGGATATTTATTTATTTTTTCATAAAAATTCTAAATTCAATAATGTGTTTTAAACATGTAACATTTACATATATGCATTTATACAAAGATATATGCAATGTTTAGTGATTTTAATACTAAAATTGGAGCGTAACAGACTTACAATGATGCCAATGCATGTGACGATCACATTATACACTTAAAAATAATATTTACCAAGTATTGTCAAATGGTAAAGGTTACGTGTCAATTACAATTTTAATTTGATGAGATTAATGAACACTGTGCGCTTTTCTTTTACTCTAGCTCAAACCGCGATTCCGAAAGTCGTGGTACTGGAATGAAACTAATATCGAATGATTCATTGGTACATGGTAAACGATATAATGTACATAATACTGTTACTTTGTATTTAATGTATGTATTATCACACGCTCTGTATTGTTACCGTCCATGGGCGGGACGAGAGTCGATTATTTACAAATGAATGACAAATGGGCTTTGTAACGATGGTGGGTGAACATTCAGCGTTTTTGCGAAGTTTTTATTAGACATTATCACCTCAGAAAATATTGTGAAAATAAATGATGATCAGAAACCGATGTTGTTTTATTTGATGAACTTCTCGCAGTTTGTGAAGATAATAGTGAGGCGATAATGACCTTTGAACCGAGCGTTTAAATCGCCGGAGATTCACCTGGGAATGTTTGGATACGAGACCAGGTAATGAACCTGGCGTTGCAAGGGACAAGCTATATTTTTTTAAAACTTTAACACTCTATTCAACGCATTAACGTGACTTTCTGAATTTTAGAATTTTTAAATTTATCTACTGTCTCTATTCGGTATTTGAACAACGTTTTCGACGGACAAGAAATGTTTAATTGTTCACCTATTATATTATAAACGTTTAATTTTGACATTGACTTATGCATTTAAGAACATTATTACCTTGAATAGATTGCTCGAACGCTAAACGGAATAAATTTCAATTTGACAATATTTTACTATATCGCTATAGAAATAGAAACACAGACTCAGTCGACTCGGAAATACAAATTCATTAACAAAAGTTTATTACTATATTTTAAGACGAGTAAATATATATTATTATTTATTGAGATTTGGACTAGACAAACCACATTTTCTATCTATAGATATGTAATCCATGATAAATGCTAATATTTAGAAAATCTAAGTTCCACGGTTGTAGTGATGTGCCTCTCTCTACACATCGTATACATTTTCAAAGCCACCTAGACTTCATATTCTTACAACATCACATTAACTTTAACAAACGGACCAAATTACTTTTCTTAGTTGGCAACACGTACAGCATTATGCACTTTTTACTGCCCAAACAGTAGTCTTCCCTCAACATAGTAAAGTTATTTGTCTAAACCTCTGTTTGTTAAAACCAAAACTTGACCTACTGCATTTGGTAACAGTTGGCTTGACCGTCCAAATACAAAATTATTACAAACCCTGGTCACGTCTCTCCTACACACAAGTTCACATTTATTTTAACATATACAACTAACATTGATTAACACCGTTAGGTACTCACACCCGATAATATGTCGTATACAAAACACTGTTAACCCAAAATCCAAAACATGTTTAAGAGAAACTCGTCCAATCACTCTTTAAGAACGATGAAATTGAATACAACACTCATTGAATAAGAATCGGGAAAATTCTATAGGGAATTCAATGTTATGAAAATGGATGGAATGTTATAGGGAAAAACATTATAATTATTCGTTATCTGTATCATATCGTTTAAAATGTGATCGTGGTAACTTCCACGTTAAATTAACACGAGACAAAAATATTCAATAAAATAATTTGTTTCGTTAAGAAGTGGGAGCAACATTTCTCATTTTATCCGTAACACGTAACGTTTTACTTAGGTGGGCTAAAAAATCACAATAAGAAAAGGTTAAGATTTATGTATCTAAAATAACCATCGAATTTGTTATATTGTGGGTTAAACATCTGAAAGTGTGGTATAAAGACGGAATCTGTGTATATAAAATGAAAAACGTCATGTGTGCGTAAATATCCTGATTCATACATTTGATGAATACATGGTCAATATTGAGAGTGGTTCGTTGTTTCTCGTCGTGTCTTCAGGAGTCTAAAAACATGATATGAAAATTGAATGGTATCTAACGACAAATTCTAAAGTTCTATAGCAAATATGTGTAGAAAGGAAGCCCGTAAAATAGGTACGTAAAACTAGGAGACATTTATAAATAGTTTATTGTAGTTTTTTTCTAATTAAAATAATTGTCGTTTAAGTGAAACAAGCGGTACAATGTAGTTAAGTAGGTATAGTATCGATCAATAGTAAAGTAAGTGTAATGTTACATGTTTCCCATTGTATATAATGTTATGTTTGACGTCGGTAAATATAATGTTGCCAGTTTTTTGGTAATATAAACGCGAACTACCTAATTTATACATTATATAAATTAGGTAGTTCGCGTTTATATTACGAAATAGAAGTCTTAGTGGTATTGAAAATATACACACACTAATTATTATTTACGTGATGTTTTAACGCTGTGTTTCGATTTTGGACTGTGATTTTGATCAATATTTAATTGTCATAATTATAATATTATGTTGTTAAATCAACGATTCGTTATTGATATTTGCCATAATAATTATAGCCTTAACAAATTATTTTTTGAGCACTGATCTTTATAAATTCTAGTGACTGGTGAGTAAAATTTAAATGGAATGTTGACATTTGATAAAAATGAGTAACCCATAATCCGAAAACATGGAGTAGAAAACCATTTCATCAGTGCCCTATCAATAAATGACGTATACCAGAAAAAAATAACAATAACAACCAACATTTTAATATTGGATTTATCAGCTAAAACAGGTTTACATAAAATATCCACGAGATGTATCATTTTATAACAATATCACAATTTTTAATAATTTATACATAATGTTATAGGAGATTTCAAATTACACATTAGACACGCCAAGCATATTAAAAGTAAGAGCAAAATATGTGATAGTCGTATGTTTTACATTTAAGTTGGTATTTACATATCAGTATACTTTTGCAACAACATGGACCACAAAATACAAGGAATATCAATCAAAACGGGACATGAACGGATTAGTTATAAAACATTACAAGACCTTAATATATCGGTAGAAATAATAAACCTTAATCATATTCATACAAATTGGAACACTCATCTCCTATACAATCATGCTTCGCGAGTCGCGCTCGCGATCCTACATACCATTCATATTATCATGATATTATTATACAGGAATAGACGCATCGTTCACTTTCAACTCGACACATCAAGTACATCGTCAACACTTAGTACCTGCTAACTTGACACAAGCAAAGTATTCTCAAACAAACAAGGAAATAATTTACATAAGGCCATATATTATTTTACTGTACATGTATAACGAGTAGATGATAAATTAGATAAATAATGTTGATTTAACATTAATGGGTTAGGATAAATGTATCCGTATTTTCGACAATTTGGTCCATATAAGTATTATTACATAAATTGTGTATTCGCGTCCACCCCTTTAGTCACCCAGCAAAATGTGCAATTATAAACAAAACAACTGATAATAATGCCATAAGTAACTTTTAACCTATCAAATCCTTTCGTATGGACCGTTCAAAATAATATTAGAAAACAATACAACTGAGAAATCGAATGGTGTGCCTAGAAAAGTGCAAAGTGTAGGTTTATTTGCTGAATACCTAGAGCGTGTGGACGTTGCGGCAACCGCGGCCGCCTACGGTCAGTCTTTTTCGCTACGTTTTAGGAATTTGTGCAAAATATTTCTACTTGTCGCGTAACTTAATACTGTTATAATATTTACAAAACTCGCCACGAGGCCGTACTAAATAAAAGGAGCACTGACCGGAAACCACCGCAGCGCCTATAGCGTCATATCTGCTTCTTCGGCGGCAACCCCGTGACCCCATGTCTCACTCGTGTGAAGTAACACATCGGAGGGCGAACACATTTGAGGGCTGTGGAGCATGTGTCACTGCGATCGGTTAGATCGGCGGTCCTCGGTGACGTCCGTTCGGACGTATTTAGAAGAACAGTGGCTCGCGAGTGGCCCTTACGGGTTTCACGACGGCCCCTGGCCCGGGGGCCCGGTTCCGGCCGGAGCTTCGGACCGCATCTCTGACTTGAGCTTGACGAATTCCTTGGCAACCTCGTCACTGTGTCGTTGCGAGAGAATTCTAAGGATCGTCCATCCCGTTTCGTCCATTTTTACACGCGTGCCAAGTGGGAGCCAAGCAGCACATACGTTCTGAAATTC
Organism: Epinotia brunnichana; assembly: GCA_963854355.1. NCBI lineage: Eukaryota > Metazoa > Arthropoda > Insecta > Lepidoptera > Tortricidae > Epinotia > Epinotia brunnichana. The sequence continues at coordinate 12,044,678 of OY977951.1, forward strand.
GAAATAAAGGATTTCATTTCTGATAATAGGTAAAATATCGATAGATTTTATAGTTAGTTCATTAAACGCATTTGCTTTTTCTTACGTCTCACAGATAAGGCGCAGATTACGTTACATATACACTAAGAATTTAATTTTGATATCTATCTATCTTGAAGGGAATAGGATGTCGTCGACATCGATAAAAATGAGGATCATAAGTTAAATCAAAGACAATCAAAAAAAGAAAAGATAATTAAATAATGAACGGTCGTTTACCTCAAGAATGAAGATTAGTAAAATAAAGAAGTCATTAAGGACGTAGCTTTTACATAAAGTCGTTTACCTACCTAAAGAAGGAGAACAGTCAAGAAGAGGTAGATAAAAGCCCAAGATTTGTATAGTAAAGAATTCATTTAAAGTCTTAAACTAAAGCTCTTTAAGGTCTTAAACTCAAAAAGAATTGAATGAAAGCCAAGTGGTCGTTTACCTGATCGATGTTGTCAGCAAGCCGCATGACGGCGACGCCGACGAGTCGATCCTCGCGAGCGAAGCAGTAGTCTCGCACGCAAATATGCAACTCGAAGAGCGCCAACTGCTCGTTCGGGCTTATCATGCTGAAGAATACGTCATTCTATAAATCCTTTGTTTTAGATTTTGAATCGATGTAAGTGATGACTACAATGACAGCAGTTCAACTGTTATTGCGGTGTCGTTTATTGAATATTTGTTTAGGAGTCTTAGATTTTTTTTTTTAAGTTTTAATTAATTTAATTATCTATTAAATATATGGACGTCTATAACACACAAAATAAGTGTTATGAACTTACTTTGGGGCTACTTAAAGAATATAATAAAGATAAATTAAGTCTTGTCAGATTTAAGATGCAACAAACAGCAAAGAACTCTCAATCTTAACTCTCTTTGTTCAAAAGCATAAAAATATACTATAAAAGTTTTGGGTTTTATTTATGATTGATTATGTAAAAAGTCTCTAGTGAACAAGCTATATTTGTTGTTAATGTCTTCTATTTCTAATCCACTTTATGAAAAAAACATATGTGCCGATCTTTTTGAAAACAAAATCCAAATATAAATAGCACATTTTCAAAATCAAAAATAAACTTACAAATGGAAGGTTTCGTTGAACTTTGGACTCCAGTTATTGCTCTTGGATTTGGTGGCGAACCTTCGCTTCTTGTCGGCGAGGTGCGGCCCGATGAGGTTCACCTCGATGAACGGGCGGAACATACCACTTTGGATCACCCACTTCAGGTCATTTGCTGCTACCACTGGAAATATATATTCATGTGTTGGTGGTAATCGATGTCGTCAGTAATGAACGAAGCAAGACAAAGTATTTCGATTAAAATCATTCGAATGACTCCCATTTATATTTGGTCTACCCAATCAAGTCTTTGCCATTGATAAAGAGTTCGCTGGTGGGGGAAAGTGTGAATAGGGGAGATCATGACTCATGTTAAAATGGATAGTAAACCATTAAATTATTATTAATATAAAAATAAACATAAAAATATATCGACCTTGAAAGTTTAGTCCAAGTGTAAATTTAAAGGTACCAGTAGAAGGTCAATGTGTAAATTTAAAGGTCCCGCTTTTATACAAACAAAATTGTAGGACAACTATGAACTTATACGCAGTAATTCGCGACCGAAACAGCTATTTACTTGATTTTCCATACAACTATTAGTATAAGCAGCGTCAGCGGCGGCAGACGTCATACTTTTAATTCAATTAGTATGAAGCGTTTTGGGCTGCCGCCAGCAAGGTCAATCTTTGTCTCAAATTTTTGGGTATTTATGATGTTTAATCGTAGTTGCTCCCATACAAACATTTGTGCCCCTCAAAAAACTGGTTCAAATGCCATCGTAAAAAAACCTTAGTCATGAATAGTTGACTGTCCTGTACCTTTCACCGTAATCTTCTGCTCGCCAGTTCCCGGATGCGTGAACATATCAACTTGCACCGATACTTCTCCAACGCTCCCTTCTTCTGCAACTGCTGCATCTGAAATTTTGATTGAAAATGTCTAAGAACGGTAAAACATAAATACAACTTTTAGTAACTGTGACTAAATTAATTTAGTGAGTTAGTGGCTATCTGAGGGACTAATAAGCTTTAGAAAATAATTTCTATGTCCTTATCTAATATGTACGGAAACAATATTTTCTGACAATATGTGACCCGTCGGCGAACACGTTGACCTCATACCCTCGTTGATTTATTTATTCACATTATTTCCAATTCATTTTAAACACTCCACCCTCGTCTAGATACGTGACTTATATTCCTCTGCATGTCACCCTGTCCCACGATATATTATAGATAAACCAACCTTGATTTTGCTGACTCGTGACAAAAGTCCTGATCAGCGTATCTGTTGTCTGCGTGTAGAGACTAAGAGCGTATCTCAACGACTGAAGCTCTGGACTCTTCTCTAAGAACGTCTTCTTCAACCCATTCCCTCCGGCGTGGAAGTATTGTTTTATCGTGTCTAAAGCCGCATCAAGTACTGCACACTGCTTTGGAGTCAGACTCTTCTCAGCTGACAAATGCTGTAAATTGATATATGAGGGATATTTAAAACAGATCTGCCGTGACCATGATACTAAGAAAACAATAAAATAGGTATAATTGAAGCTCCAAATCGTTTTACCATTATATTGTTTTGGGAAGGTACGAGTAGAATAGTGGAAAGGACTTGTCGTAAAGTAACTCACCTCCTTAGATATATCCATAACTCCAGACAGTGCGTGCTTGACGTCTTGCTTTCCGACGGTACTCTTGAAGAGTTGGGTCATGTCTTCGATCTTGGCGTTAGCTGCGAGGTTCTTTGCGTTGTTTGTTAGGTTCTTCAGCATCATCTGAGGAATAAACGAAATATACATAAGTAAATATATAGATTATTGATGTCCTGTGCTTCATATTATATTTAAATATAATTGTCGAGTTATGCTATCGGGGGTGTTTAATAATTTTAGTTGTTGTCAATTTTTACCCACTATAATTGGGCCGACTATTATCAAGAAAGTCAAGTCAGTGATATACTTTAAAATACAATTTTGATGAAGATCTTACCGTCTTATCAGTCATGGGTGGAAGCACTACGGTTTTCTCGAGGATTTTCATGACTATCTTCCACAATTCCTTGAGCAGTCGTTTAAGAACAGTCTTTTCACAGGACTCTGCATACATCGTCAACGAGCCATCCTAAAATTGTGACAGAAAATATTATATAGTGAATTCACAGTGATCACGGGAAACCACCTATTACGTACAATTATTTTTACTCGCACTTAATCGAATTCTTGTAGGTATAGATTTTGTTGTATCGATCGTAAGCTTCAATGGATGCGATGGCGTACAACGTACCAATATATCCATGAGTGGCCTGAGTACTTCGTCAGCTTCATGGTGCACAGGCGGCTGAGGTTGCCCGGGCGCGTTGCCGCCGCCCACTTTCTGCAGCAGTTCACCCAGCTCCTTCACACTCGCTGTTATCCTGGTCTCCAAGCTGTCAAAAATACACTAGTTCCATACTCTGCTCATCGAAACACCAACTGAAGATATTTGAGTCAGCCACCTGGTTATACGTTTCGTTTAGGCAGATTAACAAGCATGTGCTTTTGGTAAATCCTGGCTAACGGTTATTTATTTGTAATTTAATTGTAAATTTATATCGTATAGTTTGTTTTAGTTAAAAAGAGGAAAATGCACTTAGTTTGCAGTTTTACAACCTTCTTTTGTTGCTAAATATGAAGGGAAAAGATAACAAAGAGACTTCATAAAACTAGTAGTGGAGAACAATACGATTAAAATCAGTTAACGATTCTGAAGTTAGCCTCGAGTCGCCTCCCGCATACCCACCCGACCCCTCTGACACCTTTGCGGCGCTACTAGTAGGTAACATCAGAATCGTTAACTGATTTTAATAGTAGTGTAGCTTCTGTTTGTTTTGTCGGTAATGGTTGCTATTAAATACTTTTCGTCATCTAAACTAAAACAAACTATAACGCTTTCTATTATATTATTTTTATATTCAATTTATCAAACGATAAGTTGATAACACTCAATAATACAGGGTAAATCCTAAGTCGTGAACAGAAATACTAGTTTCCGATGCACTTCAGTATGGCCATTTAGAATATCTGGGTCTACTAGTAATTAAATAGCATTTAACTGAATTTTTAATCATTAGAAGCATTTCCAGTCTCGCTAACATTTTCTTTTGGTCACCCTACTTAGCTTGTAGTGATTTGTCATTAATGTGTCAACTGCATAAAACACCTGTAGGGTGACCATGAGTAATGATGAAATAGTATAGAAATATTTTTTTCATCTTTGAAAGTATAAGCTATCTTTTTGCCCTAATTATCACTCTAGACAGCAGTTAGATAGGATAGTACTTGGACAAAAAATCTGTTCACGACTTAGGAATCAAGAGAAAACAGTAGGTACCTGATGGCAAACATAGACGCTAGCTCATCGAGGGTGCTGTTCAAACTCTGCTGCAGATCATTCAAGATGTCCGCCGCATCTGGCTCCAGTTTAGTACCGCCCATCGCTTCGAACATCTTTTCAAGTTGCACACGTAATTGCTGGATGTTGTTCATGAGAATACACGCCTGTAGAATGGAATGGTAGTGTTTCATTGGACATTTTGACAAGCTGAATAGTTTAGGTTGATCCTTGACAAATAATGAATTATAAATTTTGTTTAAACCATATCTCGCATCATTGTCAACCGGCATGACTGCCGACCGGTTGGATCCGATGTTTTTTTATACGTTGATTATTTTCAACTCGACTTAGCTACGTCTCATGCACTACACCAACTTAGACCCCTCGGACCCTTATCCTACACTGTGTTTAAACAATAAAATTGAACACGTCGTAATCTTAGTTATCCTTAATTCATCATTAACAAACGTAATACACACCACTCGTTCTTCTTTCAAATGCTCCGGGAACTCTTTCTTCACAATATCCGCGTACGCCTCGAGCACTTTGGCTATGGTCTTCGCGAATCTCTTCATGTAACGCTTCCAGATCTCCGGATCAGGGCACTCGAGTTTGGAGACGACGTCGAAGCATTGCGTGAGTTGCGTGAACACGTCCACGACCGAGTTACTGAACAGCGCGTGCTCACTTGATTTTTGAAACTGGAAAAAAGGTTATATTGAAGATGTTGATGAACTGTAGTAAACCATTAGTAAACCAAGAGTGTTATTACTCGACTGTGGAATTTTTTTTCGTAATCTAGTTCTTAAATAGGACAACGAGAGCATATGACATGGAAGCTGGCATGGTGGCTGGCGTGGTGGTATGGTCGTTAAAACCGTTGATAAATAGTCGTGGGTGACGTTTGTAGAAATATAAAAATTTTGAGACTTGCACTAAGAATTTGACGTTTGATGAATGAGGATAATACTCGTTTAGTAGGTAAATGATGATTATGTTGATTTATAGTGAGCTGTGAATCTGTCCTTAAAATTAGAGGTACTTATAACATAAAAACACATACCCCGTCCTTCTTATCCCTATTGAAAGCTCCATTCAGGTACTCGAGAGATACATCATCGTTCTCATTGAGCCATTGCATCACGAAAGGCTCAAACCAGGCGGGATACTCCGGCACCGCGCCGCAATATGGCGGCACGTCTTTCACGTATTGCGTGTGCAGCCATTTAACCTGAAATGTGACAAATGTATTTGTTTAAAACGATACCATCTAGAGTAGGATCAAGAACTACGCTAGTGCTTTAGGATAAAACGGCTCACACGAGAGGCACTTGGATCACTTGGTGAAATTAAATTATTTATTTCGGACATCGGGCATCCAATATATGTTATACACATCACAGAATTTATTCTAGGAATAAGTATTTTTCTGTTTTTAATTTTTTTAATGCAGTAATGGTGTTTTCTTCGTGTGGAGCTGAATATTCATAGCTAAACCCGATCACAAACTAAGAGTCAAGTAAAATCTGGGGGCACGGCAGTGCCCCCGCCAAGTCGGGCAAAACAAAGAGGCACGGCCGTACCATCCTTTTCTAGAAGCCTTTCAGGCCATTTTCAACATCCTGTAATTTTGTGCTGGCTAAAGCTAGAGCCCTGAATTTTCAGGAACATGTAGGGCATAATATTTAGGACTTGGCTCTACGAAATATCTCACCACTTTTTACTGTGAAAGAGTTTCGAGACTTGTCCTATTTTTTACATGGAATATTTTTTATGGGATAATTATTACTGAACTCTTAGTTTATGATCGGTTGCACTATAAACGTATGCGGGACAAAATTTGGACTAAGTTTGATGTCGTTTTAAATCAAAATACATGGTTATTTTTATAAATATAATTTTTTTTTAATAATGTATTTCACAACGTTCAACGCAAGCAAAAGTTTAATCCAATGCGAGACGATTTACGGCAGTTTTGTACGTGTTACAAAACAGCCCGTAAAAAATGTTCTAACTCTTTTTTTTATTGATACTACGCGATAAAAAAAAACGCTATACTACGGTTTTAAAATTTTGTAAATTAACTCTTTACAAGGGACCATTTAACCCCCTTTCCGCTTTACGGGTATTTTTATAACACCCTGTAGAAACCTTTTTTAGGAGACTTCGTATGCTCGACATATTTCACGTTGTCGTCCGTTAGACCATTGGTGTTCTCAAAATAGAAGTTACCGTGCCACGAATTTCCATTTTAGGTGACATATCACCCACAAAGCCCACAACGCAAGAACCGCTAGTTTTTGCATTTTTTGACCAAATGACGTAGCCGCATTTTCCGAGTAAGTTTATGATTTTCGGAGACGGGGGGATTAACTTTTCTTGAACGATTGACGATGCCCATGTCTTTGCCGTCATATTTGATTTTACCGAGAGTAAGGCTTTTCTACTCGGCCGGCCGTCTTTTTCTTTAATCGAGGACCCTCAGAAAACTGGCTAAAGCTGGAATGTTTCCCTGAACCGGCCTTCTAGTAAATTCTCAAAGAAAAGGACACAAAAATAATATAAACAGAGCTTCGGCTTTCGGCCCAAAATGTTCCACTATATTCAGTTTCGGTCGTAGGGAATGTGTACTGTAGAAATTACATACAGTTTTGCGACGTCGTTCTTCTCGATTTACCATAATTTCAAGAGAAAAAAACCAATGCCCATGAAACTTACCAGATTGATTGACAGATATGTAGACTTTAAATTTACCATAAGGTGCAATTTCAGTCTCGATTTTTTTTTAAATTTTACGTATTTAAGACTTTGTCCATATTTGATCCCGCATACGCATCCCGCAGTGCATGAAGATTTTTTGTACTAATTAATACGTGTGAACGTAATTCAGATCGCTGTGGAACTGTGGATTACCTCGGTTTGCAAGAATTTAACTGTACTCTTTGTAATCAGTTTAGTAAGTAAGACCTACTTTTACTACTTACGAAGTACGTGTCTCAGTTATTTAGGATGCTTCAATGACTGTAGAGTTTAAATATCGATTCAGGTCTCAGCAAACTGAATTAATTAGCGATTTTGATCAAAAACTCCTTTACAAATTGACTACTGGCATACTCGTACCTTGAAGTGCAGGTTCATGTAAGCGGAAGACTTGCAGAGCCGATGCTGTTCATGTTCTTCGAGCGCATACTTCATGTCCACGGCGAAAAGCGACCACATTGTCGCCGCTGATAGCTAATGATAAAGTAAGAATTAAAAAAAACAATCAATGGCACAACATATAGGTAAAGCTGCTTGCTCCTTGGTAGCAGCTGCTTTTGGGTAAATGTACAACAAAGGTGGATATCCTATTATCCACTCTTAGTCAAATCCAGTTTGGGGTGCACCGGAGTCGAGAAGTTTCTCCTTGCAGCCTTTTTTCTTTGTAACTCCTATATCTTTTCCCCGATACCTATACTTTATCCTAATAGTTTCCGCGATCGTTACTCGTGAAATAAAATAATTTAACTATTAGCTTTATCAAATCTTTAGTAGGTACTAGTATGTGTCAAAGCAAATAGAACGAAGAAAAATAGCGTAATCAATCTGAAATATCAACAAAAAGCACGTTGGCTATAATCGAATTTAGTCAGTCACTTCGTGCAGGGTAGCAACTTGATTAGCAACTCGTAGTGACACAATGACTTGGCCATTAATGACGCATCAAACCCCTACTACCCTACATAATGGTAATCCAACGAATAGGGGCGGGGTCATCTCCAAATTTGTCACGCAACACGATATTACCATTCCCTAAACTCACCATAAATGGTGCTTAAGTGGTTTTCCTCATGACATAGAATTGAAGTTCTTTATTTAGTTAAAATTCTGGGTTAACTGGAATATCATATAAACATTATACAGTAGGTACCTACGACACGAAAATAATTTACACAATCCCATCGCGAATGAACTACGAACAACTCCCGAACTACTAATGTGTATTCGTGCAGTTATGTGCACGTGTTTTATCAAAGTTTGGTAGACATGAAGTTGCATGAAGTTGGGATGTGATTGTTGTTTTCGGAACTAATTTAATTGTATGGAATTTCTGTGTGGCTTTTATGGAAACTCGTCACGATGGTAAATAGTCTCCATTCTACATTTATCTACATTTATGAATTATTCAATGTTTCTAATTTTATTCCGATAATTTTTCGAATACGACGCTTACTTTAGTTGAGTATAGATTTTGGGATACCTTATGTATATACCAGTGCATTTCATATACGAGAACATAGAGATTGACTTCCATTTGTATCGGTGTTTTATTATTGTCTGTTATTTGTTACATACTTTTGAAGGATCATCATTTTAAATATTAGATTGAGCATATTACGAAGATCAAAGAATAAGTAGGTATTTGAATTTAAGTACCTTATTCAAAAAAGAATACGCTAATTCTTCATATCAGTTTTACGTTATCTTACATGAATAAATGTAGTACTCCAGACAAGTTGAATTATTTTCCATCTTCTCCTAATCTCTATCTTCTATCATGTTGGAGTTCTCATCAATACTAACCTGTCCAATATTCAACTCCTGCGGGAACTGGTTCAGCACTGGGGCATATTTGTCTCTGTCCTCGTCTATTACTGAGACGATGAGTGCGATGAGCTTATGCCAGAAGTCTACGGAATCCAGCTGCGGCCCATGGTCCCCAGGGTCACGTTTCGCTTCGTTCGGATCCACCTTTGGATTAACGTGTTCTTTTATACGCAAAATAATGATGTAAGTTAAAAAAACAATACGTAACTTCTCTAAAAAGCTTATTTATACTGTTGTAATAGTCTATTAGGCGTGTGTGTAAAAAAGTGCAAAGAATTATTTTTTTGTAAGATTGTTATAATGAAAGACTATTGTAAAGAATATAACGGGATATATGTACCTCAATAAGATTGCACTGATTTGGTTAAAAATAACCCTTAAATGAAGGGCATTAGGGTAGGTCATAGTGCACGGGTGTCTCGATAAGAGAAGCAAAAAAAGACTGCTGTCTAAGTTGCATGGTGTAATTATAATAGCACCACCCCCCCATTCTTACCATACTACTCATAAGAATCAACTATGGCCACTGGGTTAAAACATATTGGAGGCAATGAGCTAATTACTTGGACAGCAAACTACTTGGACAGATGTATTTTTACTTCATAACTTCACATTATGCAATACCTGAAACTCTCTGTTGTAGAGGTCATTACAGTTCTCGAACAAGAACTGGTATGTAGATCGCAAGCAGGCTTTGACGCAGTCTTTGACGACTGTGCTTGCTCGTGGAGGGCTGCTAAGCTCTTGAACCTGAAAGTAAAATGAGTACTATATTTTTTATATCATTCCTTTTGCAAAGGTTGTCGATCGTGATTCAACGCGGCAATGCGGCAGGTGTGATGGGTACCTTTGCACCCGGAATGACAAGGGGTGGATTATTAGACTAAGAGTGATTTTACTGAATGTAAACTTTTTATTACAATGAAATGGAAATAAACATACGAAAAATGCAAAAGCTAAAAGTAGTGTAATTATTTACTTCAATAGGTAATATTAATTTCTTTGATGCATGTTGATGATTATTTAGTTGCTTGAATTTTTGGAAGAAGCGTGTGTTAACGGTGGCTTTTGTGTATTATGGTTATGGACGTAACCTGCGTTGTAGATTTGATTTTATTTTAATAACAAGTAATATATATTTTTGTTGTATCTTTGATGTTTGACCCAAGTGATCTGTTTGGAAGGTACGGGCTTGAAATTCATAACAACCATACGGTACAAATGATTTCATTCGATATTTTAGTAGTTTTTGGCATGTAGGGTCGTTTCGCCGGTAACGCGACCACCTTCGGTTGGCGACCACTTGACGGACTAGGCTGCTTCAATTAAAGATATTAACATTTCTACAAACCCAACAGAAAACGAATTAGTTATTAACTATTCTTGAATAGTGTCAGAATAAGAATAAATACACTTTAAAACCCAAAGCTTAATCCAAAGCAAGAAAAAATAACCTCAATTCACACATTTCACACATTGCTTCCGAAAAGTGTTGACGTGCAGTGAATCTGTAAAAAAAATAACGCGACAGTTGGCGCGAAAACTTTAGTTACGTCACTTAATTTTATTATTATGCTGAAATTAGTTAGTTGATTGCTTAAATGATTTAGCTATTGTAATAATTTCGTTGAAATTCGGCATATTATAAAAATAGATTTAAATAAAATGGGGTGGTCGCGTACCCAAAAAATTATTACCAAAGAAGTCGGATAGCGACCACATCGTTTTTCTTTTTCTTTCCTTATGGATTCTTGCGGCACCCGCGATATTTAGCTTGGCAAGCCAATTGTGTCGGTAGGTATTTAAGCCGCGCCAATCCATGCTATGTCTATAGTAGGTTTATGTAATATAATAACAATATATAATTATAAAATGAATAATTCATATAATTATATGATATGGTTATATTACAAATGCGAAAGTGTGTCTTGTCTGTTACCTCTTCACGCTTAAACCGATGGACCGATTTTGATGAAATTTGGTATGGAGATAGTTTGAGTCCCGGGAAAAGACGTAGGATAGTTTTTATCCCCGAAATAATCCCCTAAGAGGCTGAAATAGGGGTTGACATTTTGTATGGAGCTACGATATAAACGAGACACACGGACGGAGTCGTGGGTAGAAGCTAGTGTAGGTAAGTAGAATTTAATCTAAAAGTTACATAAAAGCTTGTAAAATGGTGGCATTTAGATACCTATTATGAACGACATGTGTGACTGTAATAGCAATATATATAATAGCACTATGGTGTGAGCGAGATGGCGCGCCGTTTTCGATTCTATTTTGCATTGACAAGAAATGTAAAGTAGATTTAGAAGAGTAACAATTTGTAGTAGTATAAGGGCAGTCAGGTCAGGTAGGTCCAACTTTGAGAAAGAGGTCAATCGTCGAATCCGACTCGGCTGGGCAGCGTTCGGGAAGCTACGCTATGGCACATCTTTTCGTCTAATATTCCGCAGTGTCTGAAGACGAGAGTCTTTGACCAGTGCGTGTTGCAAGTGATCACGTGTGGCACCGAAACGTGGTCGCTTCAGAAATCATAAGAAGCATCATAGAAGGCTCAAAGTCACCCAAAGGGCAATGGAGAGAGGGCTATGCTCGGAGTTTCTCTGCGTAATCGCATCATAAATGAGGCTATCCGCAGCATAACCAAGGTAATCGATATAGCCCTAAGCCGCTAAAGTTAAGTGGCAGTGGGCGGGGCACATTGCACGTAGAACCGATGGCCGTTGAGGCGGAAAGGTTCTCGAGTGGCGACCACGTACCGGAAGGCGCGGCGTGGGTAGGCCCCCCACAAGTTGACTGATGGCCTGGTAACGATCGCAGGAATCCGATGGATGCGGGTGGCGCAGAACCGGTCATTATGGCACTCTTTGGGGGAGGCCTTTGTCCAGCAATGGACGTCTTTCGACTGATATGATGATGATGATGATGCATCGTTTTATTAACTATTTAAACTCTATTTGCAAGAGCGGTCGCCAACTAGCTAACAGGTGGTCGCAAACCGACTAAAGCGGTCGCTATCCAGCGAATTCGCTATTTTGAAACCTTTTCCATATTTTTTCCTAATCTATGGATGAAAGTGCTATATTTTATTGTAGGTTTCAAAACTTGACTATACTCAGAACCTATACGAATACCATCTATTATGTGTGTACATTGAATAGGTATACATTTACTAATCTAAAGTGAGCAACTCGGCTAAGTGGTCGCTAACCGGCGAAACGACCCTACAGACTAACTTAAAAGTAAATTTAACATTTGTTACCTTCATCCTGAAGAATGTAATGCTAGTGAGCAGATCGACAGTAGACTTGAGGTCCATGAGCTTCTCAGCCGTGGATGCTGGGAAGTTGTTGCGATACATCGACAGATCTATCCGGAGCGAATTGTGCAGCTGGTCCAGTAGCTTGACGAACTTTTCTTTCTGCGAAATTGAAAAAGGCAACACATTTAAATGTATTAAAATATTTATATAAAAAAAAACGGTTGTACCTTGTTTTATCGAAATGTATGTTTCGCAACATTTTCATTTAATCAAAAACCATGTTTTTCAGAATCAGTAAACTTTTCAGGATTATTATAAAACAAACCTAACCTAACCTAATGGGTACCAGAATAACCTTTTAGCTGTACCTAAAAAGTTAACGGTTTCTGAGTAGCAAAAATTCGATGAAATGAAAATTCAGTGAAACAATGCAATCGGTGAAATAAGGACACCAAAATAAACAGCTAGAGAATTTCCTCTGTGTGCTGTATGTTTTTCTGTATGTCTATTATAGGTAAAAAAAACTCAAGTAAAACCCTTTTTGTATATATTATAGTCGGGACCTGCTGGTCGATCACGTAACGCATTGTACGAACGTTAAGCTACTGTTACACATGCTCTTTCTCACGAAAGCATGCTAATTTCGAAAAGATAGCATGTGTATCTGGAAAGTGGCTAGTAAGTAGCATGCTATTTGCAAACAAAATAATTGACCATGCTCAAACAAGCATGCTACTAAAAAGCATGTGTAACAGTAGCTTAAGGTAGATCTAAATGTCAAATTTTATATGGAAAAATGGATCGTCTTAACGCGCGTTCGGAACGTTACGTTACCCTCTAATCGAATAGACATTAAATATTTAAAATTTGTAACGCAAACAAAAGCAAACATTGTACTCGAACATGACACAACTACTTACAAGGAAAGCTTTACTTAAGTTTTTTATCATCTGCAACTTATTAGGTGTCTAACAAGAGATGTCTTTCATCAAAAATAATTTACTTAACATTAAAAGCGCTTCATCGAATACAACGTTACGACTGTCGCTCACACGCCATGTCACCGTAAGGCGCTAATGCATCAACACGGATTAATCTGTCACAGGCGTTAAACCTGGTCTATATAATATTCATCTATGGCGCTCAAAAAAAGAACGTACTCCGAAGTTGGATGCAGCGAATCAGTTAGACGCAAGCAGCCTATTAATCCATCGATGGCGTTAAAAATAAGAATGTACCCCAAAGTTGGACGCGGCGAATCGGTCAGATGCAGACACGGCAGAAGAAGCAGTGGTGTGGGCGTAGTATGCATTGATGTTCGCGAGGAGCGTCGACATGACTGCTGGCACTCCCGCGCATAAATACTTGGTGGACAAGCAGTGAAAGTGCCTGGAAAATAAATGAAATACGTTAGTAAAGCCAAAAGTTCCAAACCCTAGGATGGCAATGTGTTTTTTTTTTATCGTGAATTCAACCTCGGACAGATCCGGAAGGTCAATATTTTTTGCACAAAATAACTTAGGTACTTATCCTACAAAAGCCTAAAAGCTTATCAGTTATACTTCGGGCTAACTAGACGAATTGTGGACAAAAAGAGAAAATATATTACCTATAGTTCGTTGAAACCATAAAGAAATGTCCTACTGTTTTCCTTACTACGCTTTATAAAATACACAAACTAATGAGCATTGAGAGCAATCGAGTGCAATGATTTGCCTCTAGAATGGAAAAGAAAAACTTCATTGAAGTTGTTCTACTATCTCATTTTACGCCAACTTGATAATTATCACGCGACAATAAACATTCGCCAAACATCACATCGTTAAGTAGGTAGGTACCTACCTAACGATATTACGCAGCGATAGCTTATTTGTAAACCCAGATATGTACCTACAGCAAATTGTCTGGTCACGATTGTCAAGGTGGTAAAATAAGAGTGAAACTGTTTTATCGGGAATTAATTTGTCAATTTATTACATTTCGCAACCAATAACACAGAAACATGCGAATACCCCGTCGTAACGTAATACCCGTCGACGTACCCAAATTTTATTGCTTCGTGTTATTTGCGTATGTATTATTCAAAATTATTCAAAGTAGTTGAAGAGGTGTACTCGTACGTCGTGTCGGAACGCGATATCATTGCATCGTGTCATTTATCGCCCGCGGTGAAAATTGATGAATAAAGGCAACCATGCGTACATTATGGCGTTAATTACGATGAGTTTTAACTTTTAACCATCATTCGAGATCATGATTGCTGGCACAAATTTAAACAGGCTGTAATGGGACGGTTGAAGTCGATCGACGGATGGGTGATCACTGATCGCTTAGGGACCATTTTCACTGGTGTCACTTCCTGCATCCGGAAACACGAAATACCAAAAACAAGGAAAACGCGAGCTCCCCTCCCCACATGCTGGGAGCGGGCTGTAACGACGAGTGAAAATGAGCCCTCTGAGCAGAGACTAACGGAAGGTTTCCGTACTTTAAATGGCACACTAGGCTATTGAACTCGGTTATTATCAACAAAAGCAGTCGTTAGACAAATTAAAAGTTCACTATGTCTAGCTTCAGCAAAAAATACTGCCTTTGCCTATTCTTGCGATGGCATAACAAAGGATGCCCGAGTTCTGAAACGGTAGCTGAGGCTGCCACCAAGAAAGCGCTAAGATAAGGAAAAATTGTGACAACTGTGATTACAAGTATTACGAAAAAATCTTGGTAATCGTAGATAAGAAACCACTTACGTCATTGCTTGGTAGATGGCTTCGATGCCGTATCTCATGGCGAACTCGTCCACTATCTCCTCAGGGTTCTCTGGGAAGTAGATCTTCCACGCGTCGTCACCCCTGGCCGTCGGTAGTGTCACCGTGCCTGACTCTTCGCACAGGTAGTGAAAGAGGTTCTCGTGGAGGCACGTGTACTGTGGGTAGAAATGGGATGGTTAGTCGATTATGTGGAACACAGCTTATTCTTAATGAGGACCGGTTTTATAAGTCATCATTTAGAGCTTATGTAAGTAAGTTATGTTAATTAAATATATAGAAATAGTAATTAAAACAGCAGCAGTACTGCCGGCTTCTTAAAAATTATCGGCTGTCTATCCTCTCTCACCGACCTTTGCATCTGACTGTTATAAAAAGATTGATGAGGGACAGAAAAAAACATTCTAAGTTTTGATTTCATCTCTCGTGAACACTCTTGGTTAATCAAAGAAAGTATAATTGTCTCCGTTGGTCTTTTGAAACATTTTTATTATTTCGAGTTAAGAATCTTTTGTAAATTATTCATACCTAAAGTTGAAATTTTAATAAGTAATAACCTATTCATGGCAGATATTAAATTATTAGTCATATTCATTAACGTTCAACAAACCTAGTTTAGCTTAATGCTGTTAAAGTTAGTTTGTTGTTATCTGTCTCTTTTACATGATTTTGTTGGTAAGAAAGGGACAAACACATTTTAATTATCAGAGGAATTTTAAGTTATATGAATAAGGGAGTTTTTACTGTTTAATTTCATTGTTAACTGAATCTGGATTAAAATTAATGAATCCCCAAATCGACGATAACACTCTCATAAAACCTGTTTTTAAACAAATGCCGTCCGATTTTGTTTTCAATTGGAACGTTTCTAACGAAAATGGAACCGCGTGGGAAATCAGAGTTACGTCGAACGCAAATTGAGTTCCAGCCCTGTTTGACCTCGCTAAAACTCCACGGTCGTAGCTCTGTGACTTAATCCTAGAACGCACTACTGAGGATAGATTAGATTGTTATACTTTTGCTTCGTGGACTCTTTTTATCAAAGTGCGTACCCACATACAAGCCGACACCAGCGATCCAATTATACAATATCATCACCAACCAAAAATAAGAAGTCCAGCTACTGCTGAACGTGCGTCTCTTCATGCAGAAACCAATACGAGGCCTGTTCCGCATGCCGCTTTGCCCAAACTCGGCTCTCGCACACATCCGAGGAGTTGACATTCCCGATTGCGATAGGGGTCTTTAATTGGGAATGGATGAAAATTTTAGAAGTGCCTGATAATTTTTTTGGTGATAGAAATAACCTTCCTTAGCGCCAGAAAAAAATGCAGACTTTCAAGCTGCGTCAATTATTTTTGAAAAATACAAACAGTTTTCTCACTCACGTTTTGGGTTTAGAACGGCGAATGAGACACTTTCCTAGATTGGACTCATATTACAAAAAAATATTTTTAATATCTGACCCTGGCAATGACAAATATAGCTGCTGCAGCTGTCAATATCATAGCCTGTGTCAGTTTACGACGGATATTCAAGATATTTTCTAATAATATGAGACGAATCAAGGAACGTGTCTTATTCACCGTCTTTGATGTAACGTAACATTTGATATAAATGAACGTTTGATATAACGCGCTTTTTTGCGGAAATTTCTGACTTTTTACGATTATTATAAAACAAACCTAACCTACCTAACCTTACGTATGCCTCAAAAAGACACAAATATCTACAGTTACTGAATAAATTGCATTATATCTAACGTTACATTATATCTTTCGTTCGGATTATACCAAACGTTTTTATACGTTATGAGACGCACCCTATCAAAACGGTTGTAGCTTCGTACTTTTTTGAGATATCTGAATGGGATTTTCGTCACTGGGCATATTTTATGCCTTCTTTCTTTTGGACTAATAATACATTTTGAGTAGGTACCAGTCAGTACTGTATAAATATTTCTTTATAATAAAGGGTAAAGTTTGGTAACCACTTGTTACTCCTCTATCCCAGGCAGGCCGTATGCTTGTTTGCCACCATTGTAGTATAAACAATTTTTTGTCAAAAATTTCATTTTTGGTACAAGCTTTTATTACCGACTGTACTTTTCTGCATACCATCATCAACTACTCATTGAGACGACTCTAACGAGCCCAAACTCGATGGGACTGTGTCGTTTTATTGCGGAGTTCCTAAGGCCACGCTCCAGCATCAGATCAGCTCCATGTCATCATAATATTGCATTGTCTTGCGATATACATATGCATGCAAAATTTCAGCTCAATCGGAAACCGGGGAATTGGTCAAACTTGACTTGCAAGATTTGATTACAGACAGACAGACAGACAGACAACAGAACAGGTGAAACTAAATAAAAGCTTGTAAAAATAAGCCTTCACCAGACTATTCGTAACAAACGCATTAAAATCCTCAATAAAATAACGTAAAATCAGAAGAGAGAGAAGCCCTAAAAAACTTAACGATTTACGTTATATTGGAACATAACATAATCTATTAGTTAGTGTTAGTTCGGCTTTTAGCCAGGAGTAACGAGTTTATCAGAACACGTATTCAGCAGAAACGCGCGTTGAATTTTGAAACGTTTCTAACTAACTAAGTAAACCGCAACGAGTTAACCGAAACCCGATGCATTTTTCTGTACTGAATTTCCACTTTATTTTATGAATAACTATTGCCCATCGCTGAACTAAAACACTCACTACAAATGTCAAGAGTACGAAATATAGTATCTCATTCTCATCCGACTCGTCAACTGTAAACATAAACACATTTTGTTTTATTCAGTGTCATGGCTTATCTTCAGAAATAGATACGTCATATTTCGACACCACAAGCACATTCATCACCAAAGTAGATAAATGTCTTGATTTTTTATAACCCGAGGCACCCGAGAGATTTATCACCAGACACGTTATCCATCAGACTTGAATTTAGGTATTGTGATATACGAGATAAACTGCGTCACGTAAAAGGTTTGCTTATACAAATACATACGTGTCTAGACACGAACAAATAAACGCTAAAAGCACACGCCCGTGTCATCATCATTAGATAATCTGACTGTGAAATTTAGATTCCCGCGCGATGTTACCAAACATCGTCTCATTTGTCTTCTAACAGACTTCATTAATTAAGTCGCAAAAAGTATCCAAAGACTTTCCTCTCATGTATGTTTGTAAGACAGCCTAGATTGTTCGCCTAACCTTTGTCAGTATACGAATACCTACTTAGTGCGTATATTAAGACGCTTACTCAGGAGAACGTGGAACTAATTTGTAATACAAAGGCTTACACGTAAGAAATTCCGTGGTCGAGCGATAAGGAATCTAATTTTATCAACGAAATTCGTTTGTTAAAGACATTACAGAAGTCAAATGAATTTCATTTTCTTTAAACGGGCAGTGAGAATTTAAATACTAAATTAACACGAAAAACGAGCATGATTTAATAAAAAGAAAATATAGGTCGCGACCTCACCTTTGAAAAGCCACTAATAAGTGAACGGAAATATTCAAGAAAATTCGTTATGCGTTTACAAAATTAATTAATAATTTATAAACGGAGAGTCATCGAGTTATGAGCGCCTCGGCTCAAGGTTTTAATTAATCTTAATACCGGGGACTCTCGTTACATTGTCAAACATCGTTTAAGAGTAAATTCGGGTCAATTTAAGACGCTAATACGAGCAATTCATTTACATAATAATTTTGACTATACGGTCGGTCGGTGAGTAAGTAGTACCTAAGTGTAAATAGGCTTATTGCTTTTCATTTATAAGTATTTCAAATTATCGACTTAGGTTAGATCGGCATTCATATCTCTGACTTTTTAATCATTATTATTTTTATCTAAGTACCCTAATATAATTACTTACTCAACTGCCAGGTCAAAGTATAGTAGTAGTAGTATCACTAATGATTAGTATTAGAGAAGTATCTAGTATGTAATTCATATTTATTTGAAAGAAAAATTAACGCTCACAATAGAACAACTAACCTTCTACATTTACTTCACTAAAACTACAAAAAAATCTACCTAAAATTTCACACAAAATTAAAAAGATACTCATAAAGAGTGATCAGGGACGGAAACATTTACGGTGGCTGCAAAGCGCTAAGTAGAGTTTTAGCGAAATTGAGTGGGCTGTCCCATTCCCTCATCACGATGAAAAGTTGAGCGTGAAGCAGCTTTATTGTTACATCTCGGGGACATTTGTTGAGGTAGAATTTTAAGCTATCGCCAAAAGTGTTTAATTAAAGTACCTAGTACCTACCTATCTATCTATTCATTTATTTACAGTATTACAGTACCTAAGGAACAAAAGTAAAATTGTGCCTATAGTTGCAGTGATTGGATAAATATTAAGTTTTGCAGGCATATGTACATACATACTATCTTGGCCAACTAGTTACCTTGAATAGGCCTGTCTAGAGTAGGTAACCAGGGTCTACCCTAGATATAGTTAAAAGATTGAGAGTGATTTTATTTGGTCGGTAAGTACTTAGGTATTTCATACCTAATATTTTGCTTACAAAGTAGTACGGTAGTAAATAGTACCAAATCGTCATGTTTGAGGCCTTTGCAGTAAGTAATTTAATTCGTGGTGACCTGTTGAAGTCGCGAACTACATTTTCCAAAAAAATTTTTTTTAATTCTGAAGAAGTGACTCGACAAAAAAATATATATAAGTAACAAACCGGCTCACAAAATTTCACGAGAATCTGTTGAGAAATGCGAACTGTAGAGGACAACAGCGGGACAGACAGCGGACACTGGACAGACAAACGATTTTTGGCCCAAACTGAAGCATAGAACTTTGTTCGGTTATTCACTCGCTCGTTCGATTATGATTTTTGAGTAGTGCGTGTTGCTAGCGGATCTCTGTTCATACAAACAAAGGTTCGCCTACGAAATAAACAATATACACTATTCCCACAGAAGTATTGTGTTCGTTGCCTTATGTTCCACAGAGCGAAAAGTTTGTTGTTTGCTAACGACAATAAGATGTTGAATGCCAACAACAACAACAAATTAATACTGTAACCCACATAGTTATTAATATATTAAAACCAAATAGTACATCGTAAACAATAAATGTTCTCTTCTCTTATTGCCCTTATTGGTAATCAACAATCTTAAGCTTGTGTCAGGCAGTTAGAAATAATAACTTAATAAACAAAGGTTTTAATTTAATAATTTTCAATGTATTTCGATTTGATAAAACACGAAAAGTCGACCAACAGAATCGTTACATCGGAATCATGATATTGCGGATAAATCAGTAATTTCTTATGATTGATTTTTCAAAAAATAGCGAAATCATAAATGACCCGATGTAAACGTTCGAAGTGTTCTTTCGGACAAAAGCCTCCGAGTGATCGCATAAGTGTTCCGTTGGACCAACTTTGGTACGGAACACTAAAAACAAGTAAAACTAAGCTTGTCGTAAATGCCAAAATGAAAAAAAGCGGCCAAGTGCGAGTCGGACTCGCACATGAAGGGTTCCGTGAAATAAATTGCGGTTTACGATTTATAACGTATTAAAAAAAAACTACTTATTAGATCTCGTTCAAACCAATTTTCGGTGAAAGTTTACATGGTACATCAAATATTTTTTTTAGTTTTATCATTCTCTTATTTTAGAAGTTACACACATTTTACCACTTTGGAAGTGTCTCTCGCGCAAACTATTCAGTTTAGAAAAAAATGATGTTAGAAACCTCAATATCATTTTTGAAGACCTATCCATAGATAGTAACACAAAAAAATTTACGTAAAAAAATTTTTTTGAGTTTCAGTTCTGAGTATGGGGACCCCTAAAACTTAATGTTTTTTTTTCGATTTTTGTGTAAAAATCTTAATGCGGTTCACAGAATACATATACTTACCAAGTTTCAACAGTATAGCTCTTATAGTTTCGGAAAAAAGTGGCTGTGACATACGGACGGACAGACAGACAGACAGACGGACGGACATGACGAATCTATAAGGGTTCCGTTTTTTGCCATTTGGCTACGGAACCCTAAAAAGGACAAACATTTCTAGTGTTTCAGTTAGGTATCTCAATCAAGTTGATGGACAAAATTATATTTTTAGAAGTATGCATTATGCATAACCTGTGCTCCAGTTTCTGATTGAAGCCAAATCCGTCGTCGTATAATTCTGTTAATAATAATTTAAACGGCTAAACCGATTTTGTTGAAATGTAGCTAAGAAGCATCTCGATCACGTCAGCTTTCGATACAGCTACGATGCTACAAACAAACACACACACACACACACAGACACACATACATACAGACACGTCAAACTTATAACACCCCTCTTTTTCCGTCGGGGGTTAAAAAATAATATAACTAGAACACTGAATAATTTGCATAACACTGACATCTGAAGACCGAACATTCCCTTCCAATGTGTTCCTTATCCAATTGGTCGTGCCGGTAATCTGCTTAGAGCTTGCCAATTTTGAACCCCATTTAATTAAGGGGACCTTTAATAAATCAAGGAAAGATAAATTGGTTTAAATGGAGGCCCCAGGTACACGGCCTGTGACTATTTATGTTGCCATGTGTACCCGGTGCAAATGTATGGTGATAATAGGATTCGGTTTTTAGGTCAGCGTGCCAAATAATGGTTTAATCTGTATTGATTTACTTAAGTGATTTTGGTAAATAAATGTTTGCAATCTATCATAATATTATAAAGAGGAAAACACACTCAGATTGTGTCTTTATAAGTTTGTATAGCGGTAATCCCCGGATCTACTTATATGATTTCAATAGCAGATAGAATCTCAAGGGAGCAAAATCATATATCAATTTACGATGAGGGCGGTATATTGGACCCTGAATGAAGCGAAAGATTCTAAAATAGAATAGACAGAAATAATTTTGCTAGCGATTGGCACATACTGCTTTTCACACCTTCTATGAGGAAAAGTGAATGGCAAGTATGAAATAGTTATATGTGTCTCAAGGGAGCAAAATTATGTATTTACGGCGAGGGCTGTACATTTGAATGCAGAATGAAGCGAAGTATTCTACGATAGAACCCTGAGTGTAGCGAAGTTACAATCCTGAGCGTAACGAAGGATTCAAGCGTTTCCCCATTTTCATAAGGCCATGACGAAAAAAAATTTTGCTCCTGAGTTACAACTTTTCACACCGACTAAGAGGAAAAAAAATATGTTAATTGTTAATCGATTACGATGAAATAACAATCGTTTTTTTTAAAAGGTCTGTGTTCTATTGGCAGTGGCACATTGCGTAAATGCTACATGCCAATGAATAAATAAAAAAAGTAGCTTGAACAGAAAAGTAGAATTTTGATCCCTCTTGCCGTGGAGAAAAACTTACTTTTCCGAATGAAACGTGTAAAAAAATTTCACCAGTATGTAGAATTAACCGTCAGGATGAACGTAGGCTTTATATTTTAATCCTGCGGCTCTGCTTTCATCCTGTGAAATACGAGGACGAAGCCACGCGGGCTTATTAAGTATCAACATCATGGTTATAGTTAGTTATTCGCCGAAAGACGACCACTGGCTGGACATAGGCCTTCCCCAATGAGTGCCACAATGACCAGTCCGGCGCCACCCGCATCCAGAGGATTCGCGCGACCTTTACCAGGTCATCAGTCCACCTTGCTATATATCCACGCTGCGCCTGCCACACTGCGGGCTGAAAATCAGCTGTCCATAGAAATAGACAATTTAAAATTTAAGGATACGTTTTTTCGGGAGACCCATTCGTCTAGTCATTATCATACCACAACATGATTTTGGAATAATTTGGCTTGCTAAATAAATACTTACGTACTTATAATGTTGTCTAAAATAAATAAAAACCGGCCAAGTGCGAGTTGGACTCGCGCACGAAGGGTTCCGTACCATTATCTATAAAAACGGCAAAAAAATCACGTTTGTTGTATGGGAGCCCCCCGTAAAAAAATTTTTATTATGTTTTTAGTATTTATTGTTATAGCGGCAACACAAATACATAATCTGTGAAAATTTCAACTCTCTAGCTATCACGGTTCTTGAGATACAGCCTGGTGACAGACAGACGGACGGACGGACGGACAGCGAAGTCTTAGTAATAGGGTCCCGTTTTACTATTTGAGTACGGAACCCTAAAAAGGATTCAACGAGGATAAGAGGATTCAACGAAGTTCTCGGTAGGTTAGGAGAAACAATTTTTTTTAATAACGGCTCCATACATTTTCTTAAAAAATCAAACAAAAAAAAAAAAACACTTTTTTTATTTATAAAAGCGCAACCATTCTTTAAAAAAAGAGTACGTCTAAAAATCAGAAATAATTTGTATTATAACCGTTCCACGAGGATATTACGGTTTTTACTTTATTTTCGTAGAAAATCCGAGTTTTCACAGCTCCATACAATATTTTTAGATAGAATTCTAAACCTTTGTTTAGCGGGCCAAATTATCCCAAAATCATGTAGTGGTATGATTTAATGACTAAATGAAGCCATTTCTCGAAAAAAAATTATCCTTAAATTTAAAATTGTCGATTTCTATGGAAAGCCTATTCTCAGGCCACAGTGTGCCGGTACGGTACGTGGTCGCCACTCGAGAAAATTTCCGCCGAACGGCCATAGTAAGGCATGGTAGGTACACAGTCAAGGGTGAACGAATATAATACGTACAATAAATATGTGTACAGGACTCTATTGTCAATGTCATAAAGCGCGTATCGCGTGTGCTGACTTCTGGCCGAAGGGTGTCTTGTTTCGGCGGTACCGGGGCAACCTCAGAGCATAGCATACATACTAGAGAGAGGACAAGCCGCCGGCGGCCGCGTCGCAGTTGTTAGCTCAATGGGCATACTCTGCCCTACTGTGCACGCGTGCTGATCGCAGAGAATATTAGGTTTCTTCCCTAAATGCCTGATATGATGCGCTTGTATTGTCCAATAAGAGCGTAGGTATACAAGTGACTCCTCAAATCCGTTGACGTTCCATAATGCCTGAAGACTCGTCTCTATAATCAGTGTGTCCTGCCCACAATGACGTATGGTGCTGAGACATGGACGCTCACAAAGGAGACTGTGCATAAAGTACGGGTAGCACAGAGAGCCATGGAGCGCGCCATGCTCGGCATTAAGCTACAAGACCGAGTGAGGAATATTGAGATCCGACGTCGCACTAAGGTGCGTGACGTCGGCGAAGTCATAACCAAACTCAAATGGAGTTGGGCAGGACATATTGCCAGGCAGCGTGACGGTAGGTGGACCAAAACGTTAACGGATTGGTGGCCAATTGCAGGAAAAAGAAGCGTTGGTCGTCCACCAGCTCGATGGGTTGATGACATAAAAAAGACCGCGGGTCATTTCTGGATGAGACTAGCACGGGACCGGGATGGGTGGCGTACGCGAAGAGAGGCTTATGCTCAGCAGTGGGCGATTACAGGCTGAAAATGATGATGATACAAGTGTGTGTGTTTTAGACGTGTGCGTGCTTTGTCTTGTCAATTACTTGGGCTTTGTGTGGGTTATTTGAAATTGCGACAGGCGTACTCAATACAAATCAGCTAGCATGTCCGATCTCGTTATATGCATACATCTGTGGGGGCAACCTACCGAATTCTACACCGGACTTGACGACACAACAGAGCCACGCTGTTATGTTGCTCCAGTAATTAGTTTTTAATATTATAATTGTTTTGTATGTATGTTAGTCTTTGTAACTATGTGCCTTAGATGCCTGAAATAAATGGTTTTATTATTATTATTTATTTATTATAATGGCATAAAAGATATTTATGTAATTATTTATGTTCATATTCGTTCACCCTCGACTAGTTATTTTGATGAAAATCAAGTGGCAGAGTATGTTACATAAAGTACCAAGGTATTGGCCCGAACAAAAAAAAGGCTATGAACCTTGTGCTGTCGTCCTACACATTTAATACTTCGACAAAAACTTTTAATGAACGTTCTAGAATTTTTACTGCTAATAGTTGCAATAAATCCAAAACTTCATTAAGGAAAATGTTTCGGTTTCGAGACAAAAACACTTTTTCTCACGCCACGAAATTTTATGGCTGTTTTAATGAATGATTTTTAAGATTTGAAAGGTGCCCTTTATAACTTACGTGTTTCATTATATCGCCATTCGTCGATAAATTAATTCAGAGGTTTTTATTGTTGGCTAGTTATTAAAACGTGATTGAAACCTGTCAATTGAGTACATTTTCGTAATTTTAAGGTGCTTTTAGACTTGAACATTCTAGAGAATTCTCTCGTGAAAGAAAGAAAGAATGAAATAAAATTTGATAAGATATTTGGAGTCACAAAGAAATTACACATGTGTTTAAATACATCTCAAATGCACCAACATGGATACCACTCCGCATATGCCAGCAGCAATATATGCTAAAGGCGCTGGTTTTCAGGGCACCCAGAGAGAGATACAGATCTTAAAGTATAACTTATAAGTTTAACGTATACGTAACTAAAGCTAATTAATGAGAAGGAGAAGTCGCTGTTTATTAATTCATAAGTGTTTGTTAATTCGGAGCTAAGTTTACAAATCAGGTCTAAGGTAAGTATGATGAAATGCAGGTGTAGGTGTGATGTCATTTACAGGTATTGAAATTCAAGAGTTATGTGGATTGTCCGCTGATGCATTAGATATTTGTAGGTTGATAAGATACATTTTAATTTTGTTTTAAAGGATGCAATGGATAAACAGTAACTGTATATCCATTGCATCCTTTAAAAACAAAATTAA
Source organism: Epinotia brunnichana (assembly GCA_963854355.1). NCBI lineage: Eukaryota > Metazoa > Arthropoda > Insecta > Lepidoptera > Tortricidae > Epinotia > Epinotia brunnichana. The sequence goes on from OY977951.1 coordinate 12,070,536, forward strand.
AATGTTTTTGATAGGTGGTGGAAGATCATTCCAACACTTCGTGGCAGCATACCGAAAACTGCCCCGAAAAGCGGACGTATTGTGTTGGTTACTAATCAGTCTTAAGGCTCCTCGCTAATAGGCTTCTAAATAGAGAATGTTATATACATATAGCGAGCATTTTAGCGAGCATTCTGGCGAGCATTCTAGCTTAACGACAGTAAGTTTGTAAGCTTTTTGCAGAGCCGAGCAATTTTGTTATTGTTCCGCCGCCGCCCCTCACCCCCCAATCCTCCCCGCACAGCATTTACTAGAGTCTCCGCTAGAATTTATCGTGAAAATGTTCAAAACGATGTTTGGCTCGATGCTTGGCTCTGTTTGAAATTCTGTTCTACAAATTTAAAAACGGCTAATGTTCGATTTACTGTCACATGGCTGTAATTAATAAATGAAATCATTAGGTATTATAATAGAATTGGCTCGCGACCTTGTCGGCTTGAATCAACTTTCATTCCCATTTTATTTCATTTGAGGGATGATTCACGGGATAAAACGTATCATATGTTCTAAGACTTCTAAGTTATTTTATTGGCTGCCCAATAGACATTTACAAAAGTTCATCTATTTTGTTTGCGTGGTTGAGTAACAAAAACGCAATTTCTAATTTATAAAAACAGGATAGATACAAAGTAGGTAATGTGTAGGATAACATGAAGCTTTTTGGGTTACCGATTAAGTACGGGACGCAACGCAAGACATGGAGGTTACGCGGCCCATATTATTTTATTGCAAATAGAATTTGTTATGGTAAAGGAAATTTGATGCGAAGCTATTGGTTGCGTTGCGGCTCGTGGGATAGATATACCGGTTTCTTATTTATTGTTGAGGCTGTTCTGAATATTATTTGTAGTTTTGATTTTCTCAATAACTTGGGATACCTATATAGGGCGTTCGAAAGAGTTCCTGTATCAGCTATGTCTTCAATATTAATCATATTTATCATATTTTTATGACAACGTTTTGTTTAACTTTACTGTTATTATGTTTGTTTATGCCAAATCTCGGTAGACAAAGATAGTTTTTCCCAGAGTCCAATCGAGTTGAATTTTCGTAGGCACACTTATTTAAGTCATATATTATATTTATATACTATATTCCGGTAGCATCAAGTTAGGTTTTAGAACGAAAATGAATTAAATTGACAGTTATGAATTAACCATTAAAATTGCCTTTATGAGTAATCGATGACTGACTTTTAGTAAAAATAACTCGACACTGTATACGGTATTGAAATATTATTTGAAGTAAATTAATTTAATAATCAGGCAGGCAGCTGTTACAACTTTCTTGCATGCACTACTTAACTGCTGTTTATCAAAGTCTTAATTAAATTAAATTAGTTTTCAAATATTCCGTATTTACTGTGGCAGCAAGGTAAAACGGACTCACTTTGGACAAAGTATTTATTTTGTTTAAGTTTTATAGAGTAGTGAAAACGGGCGAAAATCTTAAGAGAACAGTTATTTCTGGAACTCAGTGTGTGACTGCCGAGTGCGAAACTATTTTAATATATTATTTCTTTTTTATACCACGACGGTAACTAAAAAGCGTACGTATCTCATAGGAGTCACAAGTATGTTACGGACCCTTGGTTTGAGAGTTTATTGTGTTGATAGCTGGAGATAATTGGGAATGGATGAAAATATCAGAAGAGCCTGAGTAGTTTTTAGGTGATAGGAATAACCTTCCTTAGCACCAGAAAAAAATTGCAGACATTTCAGCTGCGTCAATTATTTTTGAAAAATATAAACAGTTTTCTCACTTACGTTTTGGGTTTAGGACGGCGAATAAGACACTTTACTTGATCCGTCTCATATTACAAGAAAATATCTTAAATATCCGTCGTAAACTGACACTGGCAATGATATTGACAGCTCTATTTAGCTATATTTGTCATTGCGGGGGTCGGATATTTAAAATATTTTTTTGCAATATGAGACGGATCAAGGAAATTCTTATTATGTCTTTCTGTCTTATTCGCCGTCCTAAACCCAAAACGTAAGTGAAGAAACTTTTTATATTTTAAAAAAATAACTGATTCAGCTGAAAAGTTTTCAACTTTTTTCTGGTGGTAAGGAAGGTTATTCCTATCACCAAAAAAATAATCAGGCACTTCTGAAATTTTCATCCATTCCCAATTGGACGTCCCTCTTTCTCTACACAGTGCATCTTCTTGAGCTTGTTCTAGCGAACGAATTCACCCCCAAGAACAGAAAATCACATTCCTATAGAGCAAGTGGTGATATTATTATGGCGCAGTCGTCTCCAAGTCTACTTCCCCAGTTGGGCAGCTCTAAATATGAAATTCTGCTGAGCCCAACCTCTCTCGAAACCTTGATTGCGAAATATTCATCGTAAGCTGTCACCGAAAATGAGAAGAAATTGTAACAGTCAGCGGTCCAATGTAATAGGCGAACGTTAATTGCCGCCATCATTGTTATTCGAAAAATGGGGGCAAGTCCTTCCATTACAATACCTTTTAACGTCATATTATTATCTACGTTTTTATTAGATGCTTCATCTCTGGGATCGTATTTTTATTATTATTTAGTGGTTGTTTTGACCATCATCATAATTTTTGCCTGTTGTAAACCATATATAATACAGCTTTTAAAAATGTAATTACAAGACTGGTTTGGAAATAAAAAGAGCAATAAAGTATTTTTGATAGCCCGGCGGAGTATTATTGGGAGTCTATAAATAATTTTCATTTAATTTTCAAGGGAAACGCTGAACAAAAATACTTAGATACTTCATCAAAAAATATCTTTTAATTCGGGAATATTTTCGCATGATACACGTGCTCATTTTTTTTTCGGTTCGCTGCCTCACGGCTGGCCTACTCTGCCAGATTTACCTAAACGAACATTAACTTAATTCGAAAAAAATACTTATTAACTAAGTTTGAGTACCTTTATAATTGGTTACCACGAATTGTTCTAATATTTTGCTTAATTAATATAAACGAAAGATAACTGGGTAATTTTTGCAGTGAAGCAATAAGTCTTAGAAGCTATAAACTAAGAACTCACCGAAGTTAATGCTATGCAAACCGCATTTATAAGAAGCCGAATGATATTATGTTAATAGCACGATAGAATTGCAAAATGTTTCATCAAGCAGTTTCTCCCATTGAAATTTCAAGGCGCAATTAGCCATCGTATTTCCCCTCTCAAAACTCTTAGAACACCGCAATTTGTCAGAGAAGGCTCTCCGAATCTTCTGAGCATAAAATTCAAGAGAAAGATCGTAGTACGCACACACAACAAGCCGAGTTGCTTCGCTAGGGGAATTTCAAATTAGGTGAACCATAGAACATTTTTAAATTAGTCGGCTATTACGAGCCTACATTAAAATTGTTGTAGCTGCACAAATTATAACACTACGGAAGTCCTTGCTGCAAAACAGGTCTCTACTAAAATTATTTGGTTAAGGCAGCAAGCGGTCCCCGGCTAAGGCTTTAGACTACTAGCAAAATGATTGCATTTATGCAGACGGCGTCTAGGCTGATATTTCATTCGTAAATTTTGAAAGAAAGATACTTGAAAGTGAGGACGAACTATGTGCCCGTTCGTTAAAAGCGTGTTACACCGTGGAATCACCGAAAGGTTCCATCGGATAAGACTAGCGCTGGCCACTTAGCGCTGAGATGGAACCGTTTCGTGGCACTATTTGTTGGTTTTATATGCTAATCTCTTTCCATGTACTATCGAAACAACTGAATCATGCCCCACCATGGAACCTTGTCACAATTAACTGACGTATTAACGCCATATGATCGTGCGTATGTTAACTGTGACAAGGTTCTATGGTGGGTCATGAACATGATTCAGTTAATTCGATAATACATGTTGTTGTCATTAATAAAAGCTTATTCTATAATAATCTATAAATCTTTAATAATAATATGGCGGAATGCTGGCTCTGATGTTATAGCAAAAAAAACGCTTCAGTTTCAGCGTTTGATGCGGCATCGTCAGAAAAACTTACACATTAACCTTCAAGCCGTGACAAATCTTCGCACTCAAGTATAAGGACGTTATGGACAATCAAACGGACTCAAGGTTCGCTAAGCGGCCGCCACGAACTGTGATAAGTGGATAACATTAGGTACTTTGTCACCTTCCTCGGATTACACTTGACCCCGACGTAAACATCAGCTAAAAGGTTTTTAGCAATGTCTTCAAGTAACTTGGTGGTGTTTAGAAATTAATGTCCTTTTTGCAACTGACAGTACTTTTATAGGTTTAAATCTAGACGGGACAAGATGTACTGCTAGAACAAATCTCGTGGAAATTGACAGACATTCAGATGTACTCTTTGCTTAACGAATGCATGGATTATATGTACAGTCGACATCAATGATGTATTTACACTTTTGCACCTTATTCCATTGTTAAAAGGCGAAAAACTCAACTCAAGTGATATTGGTACCTATTTAAAGTTCCTATTCGGCTACTTTAAAAAAAAATCGGTGTCAAACAAGTGTTGTTCAAGCCCGATGGTAAGCGATTACTGCAGTCTATGGACGCTTGCGACTTGAGTGATATCACTTGGTCATTGTCACCCTTCGTCCACTAAAATATCAGGTAGGCATACCTACTAAAGAATAGCTTCTTCCATTTACACGATACAAAATTAATTTTGTCCTCATTTTCCTCCATTGTTGAACGTATGAAATTCCTCGGTCGCACTTGAACGTCGGAGTAATGCAATTAGAAGTTGCCTGCGTGAGAACACTGGCGACCGACCCCTTTCCAACTAACCGGCTGCCTTCCTTCAATTCAACAACATCGTAATAGTAGCCTAGGTACGTACGAAATAAGGTTGATTTTAAATTACTTCGAAATGGATATATGAGGTTAGAGTTTTTTTGCAGGCGTAACGTAAGTTATTAAGTAATGTTCGGTATATGGATAAGCTCGTTAATAGCACGGTTAAGTGGCCCGAGACTTGTTTCCGTTGTTAGTTACTTATATTACAGAAAATTACGAAATCGTGCAAGCTGGGGGAAAATTATGTGGGAGTGTCGACTTATTTTGAACATTGTAGTAAATTAATCTAACAACAAACAGTACTTTAACCCATACGAATTAAAATAAAATGACAGTATGTTACACCATTTTTTTTTCTTCATTATTTATCTCATAAAATATTAACTTATGGTAAAAGGCGAACAATGTCTCGCAGAGATGAATAAATAATTCTCTGGAATATAATTTAAAAAATCTTCGCGCCTTTTTATAATATTAATCAATGTGTATGAGTGAAGTCGGATTTGATTCAATTTTATTGTTATAATATAATCACCGAAATTAACATAATATAACTAAACCATTAAAATCTGGTATTAAGTTTTCTAATACTCAGTCACACAATGATATTATAACACATTATACACACCGGGGCCAACTACCTAAATAATTCAGTACAAACCAGTGAAAGTGCGGTTCGTTATTAAATTAAATTACCTCTTTAAATAAATTTTGTTCCAGAGAATTTTAGTTAACCCGGTATAATTAAACGTCAAAGCGAGATATACATATATATACAATTGTAACTGTTACGTAGTTAATTAGGAACTTTATGGTTAGCTATGGGCTTAGGAGTCGGGTACACTGTCGCGAAATATACAATATACGTTATTTGGAACACATTAAGTTTAAAGAAGTTAGTAAGCTATTTATTATATCTTATAATATTGGTATAGGGTCAGCGCGCATTATTCACACATCTATTGCATACTGGTGATTTTAACTACATATCGGAAAAATGCTACGGACTGAGGCGTAGCAATGTAACTTTAGCTACAAATGAGCTGTAAACTTTGATATGTGACGATGAAAAAACTGCAGAAGCGTTATTTGATAAACCTTTGCTGAGGATACGAGCGTGAGGGAGCCTTGTTAGGTCTACGTATCATAATAATTTATTACATTAACAAGTTGCAAGCAATGGTACATCCTCGGTAATGTTTAGTTACATGTATGCGTCATCATCATCATATCAACCGAAATGCGTCCACTGCTGGACATAGGCCTCCCCCAAAGTTGTGCAAAGTAACATGTATGCGTTGGTATTTAATTGTATAGGATTTTTTTGACCATTGCTGGCACTAAGCTAGAGGAGTGATAGCACAAATTGCTGCCCAGTCGCATCACGCGCGACTACGCGACTATGTATCCGCAAAACTATCTGGCCGGTAGGGCAATAAAAGTAGCAATGAAACCTTTTTGCGTGTAATAATAGCATGCTTCTAATATTTTACGACCTGACCGGCCAGATAGTTTTGCGGATACTATAAAGCCTTGTGCTTGTATTTTAGTGCGAGTTCATACATTTGTTGCAAGTGCGAGTAGCTTTTGTATGGACTCGCACTAAAATACTAGCCCAGTCCGAACAAGGCCTTAGTGCCTCACTTTATTAGAATGAGGAGGGTAAGTAGATGTTTTTAAATCGCACTGTGTCCTTGCGTCAGTTGTGCTATGTGCCCGCATATTACTTACCTTAAGAGTATTTAGGGAACGCAATTATTGAAACATTTTCAAAACCGATAAATTACCGACTTGAGTGAGACATAACCGGTTAACCGGTAAATTACTGGTATTATTTTCAATTTATTTATCGTAAAAATAAGCTACGATTTAGTATAAAGAGTTTTCATGTGCCATAAATGCAATATGAATCAGATTATTCAATATTTTAAACTTGCTCAGTGGTAGGAGGGCAATAAAACAACTGAAAACGTTCCTTAGGGATTAGCAGGTAGGTAGGAATTTTTGACAGTTCTACAGATTTCCGTTACAACATCAGTACAATATACAACAGTACCAGTAGTGGATATGGAGTCACGGAAGATAACGTGAATGATGTATTATGGTGCATTGCCTCTGCATGGTCCCCTCCACTATTCACCTGATGGCATATTTTTACAGTGATACAAAAGCTTGACACTATAGCCATAATTCACCTGTCAAATGACCTGTTTTGGTACTGTATCGCGTTTTTAGTGATGCAAAACGTCGCCGTGTGTAACCGCCCGTCGCCGTATGTAACCGCCCGTCTTCGTGTGTAACCGCCCGTTGCCGTGTGTAACCCGTTCGTGTGCAACATCGTTTATGACTGGCCATCAGGACCGGTCAGAACATTACAAGCCGAAACTTTATCCTTTATTGAGACAAATTAACCTAATAGGGGTATATAAAACGTGCCTAAATTTTGCTTGCGTTTTATGTCCCTAAGCACATTTGAACATACATTATGCTTAATTACTGTCCCACTGCTAAAATTATAATACACAATATAAATATGCATGTGTGTCATACGAGCTAAGCCTGGGTTTTAGTTACGTTACTCTTTACTGGAAACGAAGAGGTAAAGGCACATAACACGCAAATAGATTTTTTGTACTCGACGATTAATATATGTGTATTAAGATTTCATAGAGAATACTGCAACGTCACTCTTTTCATAGTTGTAGTCCATGTTACTGTCGAAACAATCGAAATAACTACTTTTCGATACGCTCCAGACAACTAAAATAAATTCGACCAATCACGTGGCTGCTTTACTGAACTGTAATGAATTGGACCAATAGAATCGCTTTGATGTCGTACGCTCGTTGATGTCTTTTAAGATATCAACAAGCGTACGAGCGACGAGCTGCACTTCGTTTCAACAGTATCGAGTTTGTTTAATTAGTTCAGTTGACTCGTAGAAAATTAATTTTAATGAACTCGTACAAAAAGTATTGTTCACAATAGTGTTATAATCAAGCTTTTTAATCTCGTACCTTACTTAGGCCACTCAGCAAGCTTCGTGGCCTAAACACGGTACTCGACTAAAAAGCTCTCTATTATAACACGATTGTGAAAAATACTATTTCATTAGACGACCATCGTAAAGCTAGTGGAGAATTTTAAGAGAAGAGGTAGATCAAGAAAAAGGTGCACGGACCGCGTGAGAGACGATATGAATAGGATGGAAGTGTGAAACATGCTGCGCCGACTCCGACGTAAATGGGCTAAGGGCAAGTGAATTAACATGAACATCGGAAAGCTACAAATACCTGAGAAACAAGGTGAAATATAAACTGTTCTTTTCATCGGAAGTTCAATTTAGCAACATTCATCATCATCAGCAGACGACAGTACCGTTTTAATTCAATCAAATGACCTTAAAAATTATGAAGCGGACATTAATAATACTCTTGCGACTATAATTGACTGGCTGGACCTAAATAAATTAAATATTAATATTGACAAGACAAAGATAATGCAATTTCATCAATCTAAATCACGCTCTATAAATCTTGACATACAATGTAAGGATCAACGTATAGAACAGACTGATGTAGCGAAATTCTTAGGTATTGATATTGATAAAAACATAAGCTGGAAACCACATATTGACTCTTTATCCACTAGAGTAAATAACTTTGTATTTGCCTTACGAAAAGTTTCAACAATATCTAATCAAAAAACAGCGTTACTAGCTTATTACGGATATGTGTAGTCAATTTTACGATACGGCATAATATTTTGGGGTAATTCTGTACAAAACTCAATTCAAAGAATTTTTATAGCGCAGAAAAAGTGTATAAGGGCAATGTGCAATATTAAACAAATTGAATCATGTAAACCCCATTTTAAAACACTAGGCATACTGACTTTAACAAGCCTGTACATCTTTGAAGTGTCAGTCTTTGTTAAATCAAATCCGGTTCTATTTCCAATAGAAAGCTCCTGCGCAAGCGGAAGATCGATTCGGCATAAATATAAAATAAATGTGGCCCCTGGCAAAACTGCATTACTAAGAAAAAGTATATTGGGAATGGCAACTAAAATTTATAACTTTTTACCAGATGCTCTTAAATGTCAAGATCTTCACATATTTAAGAAGGACCTGAAAAACAAACTGGTCGAAAGAGCTTATTACACGCTAGATGAATTCTTTAATGACCAAATCTAATTGCATGTTTATATAATTTCAATTTATTGTCATGTTTAAAATAGAATTCTCTTGACATTGTGAACTGTAATTATTATTATATATTGATTTTTTTTTTTTTTTTTTTTTTCTAAATCTGTAATCGTGACATTCCTTATTTTTATTTTTGTTCTTAATTATGTATGACATCTACTTACTATTGATTTTGTATAAAGCAGTTACGCTGCTAATTTATATGTTTAAATCTGTTTGACATATATAGATATTTAATATAAGAACACATGTGCCATTTATTATTGTAATTGTTTTCCTGTTTTATTTTTTTGTACGCCGCAAGGTAGAACATAGAGGACTCTCAACCTAATTTAAGATCTACAATGTATGTACCTATGTTTCACAAAATAAATTACTTACTTACTTACTTACATCGTCTTAGTTCGTGTGAACTACTTAAAGTACAAACGCATAGGAGAGTTCGTGTGACAGAGACGCAATAATATTGAAATAATAATTAAATAGGGAACTTGCATCTTTTTATTCTATTCAAAAGTTTATTTTAATTAAAATCAAAAGTTTAATCCAGCATTAAAACAACTGTAGCACTAAAACTTTCTTATGATTTATTTTTCTGATGTTATATGCATTTGAAATCTGCACGTGCCGGCACCCCCCGAAAACACTCTATATTAGACTGGCTTATGCTATGACGTCACAACAATAATATAAATTATCGGCACGTTTACTATGGAGTAAGTTATTAATTTGCAATTATCTCCACAACATTTACGTTTAAGTCTCTTCTTGTCATACAAAATATCATTTCTAATTCAATATTCAGTGTAAGTGTTATGTTATTTTATTGATTAAATATTTTTTTTTCGTCATTTTATCGTGAGATAAAACTAATACAATCGTTTTTTTTTCTTCTGTATGATATTTATACGTATATCCGCATCAATTGAGTGCAATTTATTCGAAATTTAAGTCCCATGCCAGTTCCCCATTGCACCGTGGCTCGCAGGACGATCTTCGAATTCCGTATTTTTGTCTTGTGAAATATAGTTACATGACTCCCATAAAAATTAAAAGACCCGATCAAGTTTATTTCCGATCTTAAGGTTATCTATAAAATACCGCAGCAATTTTCAGCCCGGACCGCTGCATGATTTTTACCAAGCCAGCGCGAAACAAAGCGGCCCCTGATTGCGAACTGCCAGTGACAGATAAAAGAGGCTGCGTGAAATGCTACATCACCAACATGCAAGGAATAGCGGCTAAAAGAAAGTTATTATTTGAACCTGGTTATTTATTTTTGAAAGTTTTAAAACGCAGACGCGTGAGTCGTGAATAATATAAAATGTTTTGATAACCATAGAAAAAAACTCAACTACCAAATAATTAGTATGACCTAGCTAATGTATAGTAAACCTTAGCTACGAATAAAGGTCAAAAATAATGAAACGACGACTTTAATCATGGAACTCTATTTTTTTAATTAGTGTTTCGAATTATAATAGGTGGGATGTGCCATAATATTTTTCACAATAGGAAAACGAGGCTGACTCAACACCCCGAATAATCGGAGCTCTAGTAACTTACCTACTAAATAAGTATATGCATTGTCAATACGATAATTTGGACGTCAAAAATACAGATATGTAGGTTATTCTATAGTCAGTATTGCAAAACTAAAGAAATAATGTTTATGGATATTATTATAATTATGTGAAACCACTCATATTTATGAAATTAAAACGGAAGTTGTTGTTTCTAAATAAACTCTCCCCGCGACCAAGTTAAGCTAAGCTGCGATACTTATAATGGACGCGCAACTTAGCTATAGTGGAAAGTCAACCTGTACTTTCAGTACAAGAAAGATAAAAACATAGTCCAATTGACTCCAGCACGTAATAGCCATCGTCTAATTACGCTTTATCGCTAACACCACCAACGAGGGCATTATAAAGTTTCCAACCGCTGGAAGCTGTTTAGAACACTAATAAGTTTGGGATCATCAATTTACATGGCGTCGGGCTGCAAAACATTTCAAGGGTTTAATTAGCACTAGTTACTGTACAGTTTTATTTTACTATAGTTTTTATAATTCAACTTCTTCTTCGTCTGCCATACCCTATCGGGTGACGGTGACCACCTTTGCAATGTCTATCCTATTATTGTCTATCTATCCTATTTTAATAATAAGCATAGCATTAAACAAATTATCGTCACTAAGATTCAATAAATCAATAATTTATTTATAAAAGTGTGGTAATATTATAGTGACTATGTATAAAGTGTTAGGCAGGGTCAGCGTAATCAGCCAATATCGGAAATGTTTAAGTATTGAATATACGTGATTACAGATGCTATTAAAATTATAATGAAATGTTATTAGGCCCGAATTTGACTATTAAGTCTCCCATGTTTCCTAATTTGTACCTACATATCAGTTAGTTGTACAACCACGAGCAACAGAAGCTATATGCTGGCTAGGTGCTCACAGTGATCTATATACATGATTTTATTCCCACGATATCGTGCTAGAATTGAAAAATATTTTAATATTGTCTGTAGATATTTAAACTCAAGTTAGTTAAACTATACAAAAAAGCAAGCGCTAGCTTGCTGCTTCTTTGCATCTTAAACAAAAACTTGTAAACCGTTAGTGTACTATAATTTTTTTATTTTAGATTTGCATATTTTGCAGTTATAAAGGGTTTTGTGTTCTATCCTCGTAAATACTTTAATTCTTTTAAAAAAACGAATTCAAATCAATTTTAAACTACCTAATACTAAAGGTTCTAAATTGAAAATCGAAGAAACCTATCTGGCCGACGACGAGGCTATTATTATCTCAATAATATGATAGCAACAGAGAACTCTACCGGTCAAACCGAATTTCGAACTAGGTATTTCCGAATACTGTAACTTCCCCCCCCCTCTAATCTATTTTAACTAACTAAATAATAATAATAAAAATAATATTGGCCACCTGATCATCTAATACTACGTTGTTCCGAACAACCCAAATTCTTTTATGTGTTGGACCTTGACTCCTCTCTATCTATCTACCTACTCATTCGTTCACCTACTGCATCCTAATTCAAAATAATGTACCTGTCAAATCAATTAATATAAATATTTTATATGTTTTTGTTAATTTACACCAACCTCCTATTAATCATTCGGATAAGCAAGATCGTAGCTCTTAGATTTTCTATTATCTTGATTATTTTGACACCTTAAACATACTAATATTCAACCTATGTATTCATATTTTGAACAAAGTCTTAGCGATGGGTTGTGTGGTAATCTTTTACTCACACAAAGCTACTTTCTTGCTTAGGATGGAGTATGAATGATCCTACCTTATTTACCTGCCTAGTTACCTCATGAGTTTAAGACTCTACGAGCGAATCTACCAGTATTTCGTACCTGACGGTTTGAATAAGAAGAAATACCGAAACAAACTTAGACAAACCTTTTTATTTCAATATTGCTGTGATATAAACTTAACAATACAGGCAATATAACGCCTATTTCTCTATATATTTGCCTTTATATCGTAGGCATTTGAAATATCGAATTTATTGTAATCGAATGTGTATTCCACAAATAGTTAAGTGCGAAATAGCTAGTAGTTATAAGGGTATTATTTCGCCCGTAACTACAATCATCAGCGATCTGCTCTGCCTGTCACTGGTCCCTATAACAGTTTTGCTTCTTTCTCCGAAACCAAACTGTTTCCCTAACCAAATAAAATATAAAATTATATTACCATACCTGAATGCCACATTCAACTACACAAACTCTACATTTCTCCTCATTTAAGACCAACCATTAATTTCTCTACTCATAATAATCAAATGAATCCTACAAATTAATATTATTGGATGAATAAACCTCGTTTCCTAAGTCCCTATTACCACGTATGAATTTATACCTAATCCTACCTTCCACTAGTCCCTACACTATTGTATGCAAAACTCCCATCATTACATTTATAAGTGTTATGTGATGTGTAAAACCTAAGCTAGGAATCTACGCTGTAAATCGTTCGGCAGGCTAATCCGAGAAGGCAACCTATAGCCGGTGTAATGTACATTTCACAACGGTCCGTGGACAAGGTTCTGTGAAATGCACTCCCTATCGCGTGTGTATAACATATAAATATATATTCAATAAAAGACCCAAGCCTTAAGCACACACAAAACCTTAACGAGTGAATAAATTCAAGCGGTCGACTTATTTTAAATTGCGACCTCTCGCTTCAGTCCTGCGGCAAACCTTAAGCCAAGGAAGAGGCCCATTTATGATAGGCTACACCATCTATGCAAATAAAGGAGACGGTGCCAGGTATCTCTGAGCCTGGCCTACTTCTAACAGGATCCCATTGTATACGCTGTTGGCACCGTTAGGGAGCGTGTACAATGTTAGATTGACATCCAATCAAGGCATTGATCTGGTTCGAAATATTAATAAAACTTTCCAAAATAAACTCAAAATCTAATAAGAATCGAAATAGTTCAATACTATGTAAAATAATCACACAATATTGAACCTTTTCGCCTTCACAATAAAGTATCTATGAATGTTTACGTTACGAATTTAGGCTCGATCCAGTTTCAACGTCAATCCAAAATATAGCTAAAGAACGAATGGCTTGAAAGTATCAGTCAAGATTCTCCTAACCCCATTAAAACACTAATTTAAATTAAAGCAAACTCCATCAAACTATTATACTTTAAACCAATTAACTCTAGTCAAAAATAATCACTATTAACCACTCTTATTTGAACACAAAGTAATAACAGCAAGAGATTCACTAAAAATCAACTTCACAATAAACTTTAAAATTTACACTATTTAATTGAGATTAAACCACCAAATTAAGTATGTAAGTACAATAAATATTTACGAATTGAATTCTCCCTTTAAATTACCATATGTTGTGTCTGATCAAAGACTAAACCAGCGCAATCGAATATTAGCACAATCCATGCCCAGACACAACCTAGGTATCCTAGATTGAGACCTATTTCCTTCGACCGAGATCCCCGACCGATACCCTCAAGCTCCAAGATTTGAATGTCCAGCCCCACGCTTCCCCGTCTAAACATCAGCTCTGAAAACACTCCCCCCAACCCCCGCACAATCGGCGTCTGAAACTAGTTGACAAATTACCAATTAAATATAATCACGTCTATTTTAAACTCTATTCCCTTTATTAAATACGACCCAATACAAAACCATAGTTAAATTTGTACAAAAACAATCTCACGCTTTACCTACAATCCCTACGAATGACCACTTGAGGTTTTTTCGTCCAGCCGTTTTTGCCGTCTTAGTCCAAGCGAACCTATTCGGCCATTTCCATATTCCCATAAGGATGGTGTTGAAATTGGCTTACATTATTATTTGATCTCCTCAGATTCAACTGTAAAGGTAAATTGGCGCCATTAATTTATTACCTCGGTACTCGAAACTAATACAGTCATCTACTATAGCTCTCCCATTAAGAATGCGTATGTTAGAACAATATGTGAATGTAGAAAAGCCCGTTACTACTTTGTAATAAGATTCATTTTTGAATAAAATACATTTGCTTTCCACGATTACAGTAACAAATTAAGTTTGCATTGTAATAAATTTTAACCACTCAAGACATGTGTGAAATGTTATTCTCTAGAATGCGTCGATAGTTAAAATCGATAAATATTAAGTTTTTTTTGCTATGCGTAAACGTTGGTTTACCTATGTTTTCTTATATTTTAATCCCTGTTGTATTGAATTATTACCTCATTTAGCATTCATTAAAAACTATAGATAAACGAGATCTACTTAGTCATAGTTCGAGTTACATAATGAGTCAAAACGAAAAATCTGTTTTACGTTCATTTGCAGCGAAGTCTCGTCTTGGGCACACGGGTTGCACAATACAAAGTACAAGAGCTGCCCCTCTAAGTTTTAATAACATGGATTTTCTCCGAATGGAACCTCGAGAGCGGGCGTGTACAGAATCTTGCGAGATTGTATCTTTTTTCTGGACTAACTGGAACGTAGCTTGTTGGCTTTGACAGTTCTTGTTAAATTTTGATATAGAGTTTTATTTTAGTCGTCTTTTTTCAAACGACCCTCATACAAGGTAAGAAGAAGGTTCTCATTTCACTTTTTATTTTATTTGTAATCGATATTTCTACTAAGAGTCCGTACATACAATGAGTTGGTAGCAATATTCCGTAATTGGTTTTTTACCTTTTCGGTTCCTTATGGTTATTTTCTCGTTGAAAAGCTGGAAAAATTACGTCAAACTGCTCATTATTTGGCTTCGTCTACGCACACCCTTCAGTCTGAATTAAATTGTAGATATGTTGGATGTGGCCAAAGTTTGTAAAAGGTAATCAACTAATAAAATGAATCTTGTTAAGTAGACATGCCAGAGTTTTCTGCATAAAAAAGGTTTGGTTTGATTATTAGAAGACGCGAACATTTATTTTTCGTTTGATATTTTAGTAATCATTCACTTTTCAAGTTCTTTCAAGTATGATAACACTAAAATCACAATGAAATTTAAACAAAATTATTGAAAGAGTCTTCAATTTACATAGTTTTACTTGCGTTCAGCTAGTTATTTAAAATCATAATTAAAAAAAAATATTGATAATGTAATTTGTCTAGTTGAATACTTTTATAGCAGGTTGAAGTATAATATAAATAATCTAGAGGCTAGTAGCGTTCCGTACAACCTACAAAACTTAATGATCGACCAATTTATTTTTCTGAATGTAACCGAATGATCGTAGTTATATTTTACTTAAGAAGATTTATTAAAAATACGACAAAATTCAGTAATGAGATGAGGATGTGGTTACTGGAGCATAGTTTAAGTACCGCTTGAGCGAGTTTGAAATAAACAATACGTTTTATTAACAATTGTTTCCCTTTTAAAACTCCCCCAGGTAATTTTCGCTGCATATTCCATTTTTTGACTGAATAAATGATATCTAGTTTACCTATGGCGTTTTAATAGGCATTCTTTTATTTGGTTATCATATAACTTTTTGACGAATGGTGAATAAGCGTTTGGCCAAAATACTAACTTACTGCTTCCGTTGGTAAATGGTATCCATTTTTTAATAATTATGAACCTATATGGCAAGTTTACGAATGAATTATCTTAAAATGTCATGATCTAGCCGGCTATTATCCTTCTAGCGTTTTTCCCGGTAGTACCTTAAACAAGCCAGGGGTCCGCTTTGGCAGCTTATCCCAAGATTTGGCATAGGATAGAAAAAAATAGAGGCTCGTTTGACGAAAGCGACTGCTACCTATCTGACCTTCCAACCCAGAGGGAAAACTAGACCTTATATGTTGTTTTCCTTCACCGAAAAGCCACTGTTAAATATGATCTAGCGGCTGTTATTATGGGACCTGCTGTGTATAATGAATTGCCGCAAAATGTAATAGACGCTCCCAGCCTAATATGTAGCTTTAAGCGTCAATTAAAAATATGGCTTGTCGAGCACCCGTTCTACACATTTAACGAATTTATCTTGAATAAATACAAGAATGTGTTGCCGTAATATTTTTAAATTTTAATGTAATGTTTGATTTAACTCTGGACTTCAATTTTAATTGTATAATTGTAATGAATTTAAATTTATTTTAATTTTAATTAATTAACGTATAATTTACTTTTTAGCTAACTAAATGACTTGTAAACCGGTTTTATGAATAAAGTGAATATGAATGAATGAATGATTTATTTGATAAACACAACCACAACATTAAATACAAATGCTTAAATCTAGGAAAAAATAAAAAGAAGTACAAGGTTGAGGGTGGTCTCAAAAAGGAGTACACTCAGCATGTGTCGGAGCATGGAAAACCCCGACGCTGATTTTCAGTGAATCCTTTACACAAATTACATGACACAAATAAAAGCAGATCTAGATACAAATATTACAGAAAGAATGTAATATATGAATATGAATATTATCATCTACATATATTTTATAATTCCAAACCTTTGTTACCGTTTTGAGAAATTTGAGAATGAAGATTCAAAACTCCAGTTTGTGAGGACAATTCAAGAAATCTGACGTTTCATCATTTTAAGATTTAAAGAATGAGCGCTGCACGACTGAAGGGTTATGAGAAAAGTTTCTGTATAATATCCAACTTTAAGACCGTCAAGACCGGAGCGGAGAAACGTTCTAGACGATAAACTTTTAAATATTCAAGTTAACATAAACATTTTTAAGTTTCATAGTGCTGGACGCACTTACCCGGAATTATACTTGCACATCACCTGGAGCCGGCTTTGTTCGGGACAGTGGAAATTCCCGTATAAAATCTCGCTTAAAGTTTGCCACTAAAACTATACGTTTGAAAGGGAGGTAAATTTGTGGGCGAAACGTTTTCGGTGCTCCACTCATCACAAAATTGGCACTAAATTCAACGTTTGAATTTAAAGTCATAAGTTTTTGAATAATATTATGTGCTACTAGTATACTCGTAGTATATCTCTAACACATGTTTTCGTCCAATATTCCGCAGTGTCTCAAGACGAGAGTCTTTGACCAGTATGTGTTGCCAGTGATGACATATGGAACGGAAATGTGTTCGCTTACTATGGGCCTCATAAGAAGGCTCAAAGTCACTCAAAGGGCAATGGAGAGGGCTACGAATATGCTGGGAGTCTCTCTGCGCGATCGCATCAGAAATGAGGCTATCCGCAGCAGAACCAAGATAAGCGATATAGCCCTCCGAATCGCTAAACTTAAGTGGCAGTGGGCGGGGCACATTGCACGTAGAACCGATGGCCGTTGGGGCGGAAAGGTTCTCGAGTGGCGACCACGTACTGGAAGGCGCGGCGTGGGTAGGCCCCCCACAAGGTGGACTGATGACCTGGTAAAGGTCGCGGGAGTCCGCTGGATGCGGGTGGCGCAGGACCGGCCATTGTGGCACTCTTTGGGGGAGGTCTATGTCCAGCAGTGGACGTCTTTGGGCTGATATGATGATGATGATATCTCTAAACATTGTTTATCATTATCATCTATGGATCAGTGTAATGTAAGAATATCGTGAAGGACAGATATTTAAACTAGCAATACATTTGCGACAGATATTTTTGAGTTGCATAACTATGTCCATCACTATGTACGTAACACACAATTTGTACCATAATCAACCTTGTCTATGGAATAGATTAACACTAAACCCAAATAATCTTTAGCAGCCGGTAGATAAAATCAGGGACCTCGCATATATTTATTAGGTATGCATGCGAGAACGTTCCGCACTCCAATAGTTAACCATCTTTTATGTGGATTCGGCAAAGATCAATATCCTATATCAAGAGCCTCTACACCACGATAACGTAGACTATTAACCTTAAATTTTTTTCGTATACTCTCCCTATAGAGAAATCCGCAAGAAATTATACTTTTGCATTAGCAAGTTTGCTTAGTTAGCCGCCCGAACTTTTCACATTTATTCCGGAAAGTTGCCCCATTGAACTGGGGCATCCGAGGGTTTATTATAAACGATCTGGTATAAGAGTCGATTGTTTGTTCGGAATTGAAGTCGGACAAGGCTTGTAACAGACGATTAAGGTAATTTGAATTAAGTAAGCTGACGTTGAAAATTCCCAATGACTTTTTCTCATTTTATTACATTGGCGATCAAGAAAGATCCTTTACAAGTTTTATAACATCTTTTCCAGAAATTGAAGAGTTAGCTTAGTATTGGAAACGTAATATAAATTTCAAACCAAAATTGTCTTTACGGTGATTTGATTAATGAAAAACCGGCCAAGTGCGAGTTGGACTCGTGCACGAAGGGTTCCGTACCTACCATTATCTATTAAAACGGCAAAAATTTTATGGGAGCCTTCCTTAAAAAAAAAAAAAAATTTGTTTTTAGTATTTGTTGTTATAGCAGCAACAGAAATACTTACATAAACTATGAAACTTGCAACTCTCTAGCTATCACGGTTCTTGAGATACAGCCTGGTGACAGATTATCTATAAAAACGGCAAAAAAATCACGTCTTTTGTATGGGAGCCCCCTTAAAAAAAAATATTATTTTGTTTTTAGTATTTGTTGTTATAGCGGCAGTTAAAATACATAATCTGTGAAAATTTCAACTCTCTAGCTATCACGGTTCCTGAGATACAGCCTGGTGACAGACAGACGGACGGACGAACGGACGGACAGCGAAGTCTTAGTAATAGGGTCCCGTTTTACTCTTTGAGTACGGAACCCTAAAAAGGTTCAAGTCTATAACAAATTGGTAAAAAACCTTCGATGAAAGCATACAGCTCTTAAAGTATTGAAACGACTGTTTGCGTCAGCATTTTAGAGAACTAAACGTGTTTGCAATCAGCAACCACAATGGCCGTATCATCTTCATCCAACCTTTATCTTATTTTTATTGCATTGTTCAATAGTCAGTGATAAAATCAGCAGATAAAAGTTAGTAGTAGCACGAGTAATAAAACCCTTTTTACCTACTTAAACTCGTAGTACCTATATCGTTAAAGACAATATACAAGATAGACTAAGCGTACCCGCAAATGTAGTTTTTAATGGGCATTATGACTGTTAGTACCTAGTTCGACTAGTCAAACAAGCGATAAATAAAAGTAGGTGTGTATAATATTCGATTTTCCGTATTATTTGTATCAAACATACAATGTTTTATTCGCTTTAAAAAATATTTAGTAGGTACTACTAAACCGAATAGCAAGTTCCAGAAGACACGAAACACTGTTCAAATCAGTATAAAGCTGTAACAGTAACACTGATAATCAAACCGTCGGTCGTATTTGCTGTTACTTGAATCTAACTCACCCTAGAACCTATCTATGAAGATATATACTACTCTTAAATGCGCCCCGCTTTCATATATGAAGATTTCAGATTAGTGCCTCTTATAGGGGTGTAGACTCAAAATGTATTATTACTCCAAAAGGCAGAAGGCAAAAAATATGCCTAGTGAAGAAAATCCCATTCCGATATATCACAAAATTACGAAGCTACAACCATTTTAATATTGCCTTTTTTGAGAGAGAAAACGCTCGGTGACGTCACGATTCCCGAGCGTTATAGTAAATGAAATGACAATCGTTTTATATAAAGGTGGATTTTGCGGAAAAGGGACAGATTATGCCCCTTTTAAAACTTTGAACACATATACGTAACTTTGTGTTTATTTAATCCCCTGCTTTACTTTTTTTCTCCATTTGACAATATATTTAATCCTTTTTCGAGAAAAATCATCATTATTGGTTGTTTTATTTGGTGTCTACACCCCTATTGCTACTTACTTTAGGGTGAGTAGGTATCCACCAGAGCCTGAACAAGTTAGCGGAGCGGTGAGAGCGAGAATAAAATCTACCAATGGGAAGGCTTGCAATGTTATGTCGCACAGCACTGGTACGTCAGCCCATGAAAATGATGAGCATTTTAGGATATTGTCAAATTAAATCACGATAAGAGAAAGTGACGCACGTGATGGTAAGATGTCAACCATTTAAATTTAGAACCCATTGTTATGACATTCATGCAAAAGAGTGTAGACATGTCATTGCATATCTCTGTCTCTGTTCTGCGATGTTGACAGACTGCCAGTTAACTAAATTAGGAATGGATGTTTCACGACACTGTCAAACTTACAAGCCACAAATGAGAAGATAAATTTCGAATAACAAAGTATGAATACTCGTGGCGTTGTCAATAATTGCTTGCTTTCTAACATTGAGGTCTCGGGTTCTAATCCCATACGACGGTATTTTTATTAAAGTTTAGTAAGGACTGTTCAATTTACTAAGCGGACATCAAAAATAGGTTTATATAGGGAATTTTTATTACAAAAATAAGTTTATAATGATGAATATTTATTAACAATTTTAAAATATAGCAATATAAACACAAAAATAATCAAATTTAATTACAACGTTAGAATTTTCGGACTATAACCCGGATTCACCGCATAAGTGTTTGCACGTCACGTTTTGAAACTTTTCTACATGCATAAAACCACATGCGTCTAAATTCTTCTAATGAACCAGCTCTTCTACATATATATAATCTCTAAAATTGATAATCTGATTTCATAAAACAATTCACTAACATGTATTTAATTTATTTAAACTAAACTTAATCGTGTAATACTAATATAGTCTTGTAAGCCTCATTTTGTTACTAACACTATTATGGATCTCGGTCTGAATTAAACAATTTTTATTTTATTTATTTAGAATTGCATAAATATGTGTTTCACATTTTTCTAATACCAAACATATCAATTACTTACGTATCAGTCGCATTCGTAGAAGTTTTAATACTAAGGGAGTCGGAGGAGGTTTCAAATGTGACATTTCAGTGTCAACGAAGTTGCTTGCAATTTGATGCGATAAGGTTTTAAGTATGCTCATCATTTTCATGGGCCGACTGTACATACAGACGCTTATCCTTTTTATCAAAGGTGTAAAGAAACGATTACACCTGCTATCGTTCCCATTGTACACTATCCCTTTATAAAGGTAGTAATTCAACACGTCTACAGCTAAGCGAAACGGATGTTCAACTGTTCACTATCTACATCAGTCAAGTTAGTAATTGGTTGAAATACGTGATTACTACTTGGCCGCAGGCCAAAGGGCGGCATGCCGGCGTCCTTAACTACCTGTTGAGACTTCGCGTGGATGGCTCTGGTATTGTTTTATAAGAATGTAAAGCGAAGGCCTTAGTAATAGTTCTATTACTTGAACATAATTGTTTCTACTTTTGCACTTTAAATGAAATCTACCTTTGTATTTGGTTAGTTAAATTAGTAAGTGTTGTTGAAGTAAGTATTTTATTGAAAATTTTAGTATGACAGTAACATACAAAACAATCTGAACTAAAATAGTTTAAATAGAATAGATACCAGAATATTTGAAAAGCGAGTATTACGAATACAACTGTATTCGTCGCTGAATAGCTTTTTTTTATTACTAAGGCCACAAAACGAGTCCGAAAAACAATCGGTTTCACACGGATAGGCTTCCCTTTCCTTCCCCTTCCTTTTCTGTTTTTCGGACCAAATACGTAATTTTATTTGACAACGAAAGAGAGAATGAATCATGCCAGGCTCCATCAATGAGCAAGAGTATATATAGTAGCTCAGTACTTTTAACTGCTAGATGTTTTCAAATATGGAATAAATATGAACAAAACTCGACTAACCTGAACATGATATGGCGCCACCTTCTCCTCGCCCTTGATCTCGACGTTGATGTGCAACCGAATTGCGCCCGATACTGCCGATTTGTCTGTCCGCTTCTCCAGGTTGTACCACACGTCCATCTCACCAGACAGAGTTCGAACCTGGCCATTAATATTTATGTGAGTTATTATCAAGAACTTGGATATGTTCAAGCACAGGGGCATTAACACTAACTACAACCTGCGCAGTAATAAACACCATAACAGACTGATCGCCGAATCGCACAGACTTGCCAAGTCAGAGCGATCCGCGTATTATCTGGGCCCCTCTATTAACAATCGTCTGCCAGACTCTGTAAGAGATGCAACTTCCATCGCAGCATTCAAGGTTAGGCTGAAAAAGTGGTTGACGCAGGAGTCATTCTATTCATATGAAGAATTCTTTAGTTTACCAATAATTATTTACAGGTATAAAATTATAGTGCGACATATTGTACATTGTTCATCAATATTTGTATATTGTTAGATAATTTATAAATAAAATTTAAGACAATTGACATATAATAAGAAATACTGTAATTAATCATATATTTAAACACAACTGAAAGCCATATACCCTGTATACATATATACCTTGACTTGTAACAATTGTTATTAAAATATTTCTTTCTTTCTTTCTTTATCATACTTGTACATTAGCGCACAGACCGGCTGATATGGTGAGCAAACCTGGTCTATGTAACTCAAGGGAGATTTGAGAAATACGACCGACAGCATATAATAACCGTACAGAACCCTTATTATGTGTAAGATTGTCCGCAAATACTTATTTATTATTATTAGCTTTTTGTATGTGCCAACATGTATTTCTTGAGTTTGCCAACTACTCGTAATTTAGTTTTTATTTATTTACACCCGGTTTTATAAATATGCGTAAAGCCTTATGTTGGTAAGAACAGTCAAAAACATACTGAGTTACTAAAATTTGATCTGACATTTGGTCTAACGCATCTTTATAAAACCGGGCCTTAGATAGTCAGAAAAATAAATGACCGTTGAGGTTGATGTAAAAATACGTTTAAGAACTCTTCTTTCGATTAAAACTTTCAATCTGATCAGTGATCACATAATCCTGGTGAAGTTGTAAACGATTCGGTAGAAGTTCTCTGAATAAAATATAACATTTAAAGTACACTAAGATACTTAGACTTACTTCAATTATCGTTTGTCCCAAGAAATCGTCAGACTCCCTCGTCAACTTTTGCCGAAGCTTAGATTTTAGATCGTTATCCTCATCCCACACTCGCACTTTGATTCGATCCGATGAGTTATGACACTCGCTGCAAAGGTCAAAACCAACATTAACAAATCTTGCCACTTTAAATCTTGTTTATAGCTTTACCGCAACATTAGCCAAATATACACCAACCGCTAAGCCAACATAAATTGCAAGTACAACCCAAAATCGGATTTACCAGCATTAAACTATTTGCCAAAACTTGCCTTCCTAGTTTTCAATATAAGCGTGCACAAAGCGTGGGACGAACAAAACAGACAATGAAATCTTGCAACTTACAAGTAAAATTTTTCATTCCAGACTGGATTCAATTCTTGGGGCATGGTCCTGGTACGCTTCTTAACTTTGCTGACTTGGACAGTGACGTAGGGATCCGAAGTTCCGCTCTTGTCTTTGGCGATTAAACCTTGAGCACAGATAACTGCCCACAAAAGGCCGGTTTAGTATTAAATAAATTAAGCATGCTTATTTATAGTGCATTCGTTTAGTAAGTATCCAAGCGTTATTGAAGCTAGCAACTTGGAATATTTAGTTCTGATGTTAGGTACAAAATACTTGATATTTCTAGTTTGAAATAGAAAGCTGCCACCGGATACAACTTGATTTATTATAAAATACATCCTGTCAGCAAGTGAAAGGATCAAAAAGGGATATATATCCAGAAGGCTTATTAGTACCACATTTAGGAGCTTTCAATGGACCTTTCAAAGCCGACCTATGTCAAGCACGAATAACTTCTGATAAACGCCTTGCTACTAAGTCTTCCGAAGGTCAGATTCACTTCTTGTGTTATTCTTTACAATAGGGTAACACAGTTGCCTTCAATATTTCATGTTACATATCATATTAGTTTTTGAAATAATCGTGCTGCAAACATTCTTACCTTTTTGCAAAAAACTTACTCAAAACGGTGTTCGTGAAGATTGTGTACAATCACTACGATCGGGATTCGTGACTAACGAGGTTCAGGGTCAAGAAGAAGACACTAGCTTCAAAAAACTACAAAACTTTTTATCTATGCCCAAATTCCAATTCTAATAAAAGTCGAACATAGCGACTACATTATCGCAACTTCTAATGCAAATTTCGACCAGGAAAGTTTCAAAGAAGATGTCTAAAAGATATGCTCGGCAGTCAAATTTAATGATTCTGGAATTTTCACGAATCGAAAATGGATGAAAACAGAAGTAAAGGCGTCAGGATCTTTACTTTCAATTCATAACAGTTTTCCATTCGTCATGCTCTTATTTCATTCAATAGCCGAAACTTCATTCACTTAAGTTACTCGGGTGTAGCTATTGGGGAGACAGGTGTAGGGGCAGAAGTTATGACTTTCATAGAAGTTATAGTTACATTCGGGGCTCTTCATTTGCAAGTTAGTAAGCAGGCTCCTGAAACCATTCGTAACAGTCACAATTAAGTGTTAATCTCGTGAAATACATGCAATCGTGTAATTTGAGCAGAACGTGGCAGTAGATTGCGATCAATGTTGTTAATTCATGTGTTTTTGCGTCATTTTGTGTTCAATCAAACGGAAAAATTCTGTATTGTAAAAAAGTGGTGTGTTAGATTCGTGGAATTTCCTGTGTGGATGAAACCTAACTACGATTTGTTGATGAAGGTGATCAGAGGCGGTGCATAACGACCGTGATTGGATTGGGTTAGTAAGGATTTCAAGTAGGGTATGCAAAGTTTCCTTGACAACTGCAACGTATGAGAAAAAGTATCTTAAGAATTGGGTTGAAGCTGCTATCGTGGTGATAATGCTCGAGAAAAAAATCCAGTAGGTAAGTCCAGTTGACTGTGATACTTCTTTGCAGTTATCGAGGAACGCAGTTCAGAAGTCAGGCGAAGATAGTCTGTCTAATAGAGCCAAAATTGCGAACGTGCGGTCCGGAGCCGCGAAAGACCACCGCAAACCTGTAATGGCGATCTTGCATGACCATTTTGACGTCCCTTCTATAGTGACCTGCTCGGCCTGATCGAGGCTGTCTATGTGAGGGTCTGGAGCGACGTTAAAAGTCCGCCTGGTCGCCACATGAAACGAAAGACGGAAAGTTTAAGTGTCGTGTGTGTGTTGGGATGAGCAGGATCTTCGCTGGCGTGCTGCTGTCTCCCGGCTGTGGAAAGAAAGATCGTTGACACAGTTACCAGCGAACCTGTGATAGCTATCTTGGCGCTCCATTTTGATGTGCCATCGAGGACAGATTGCTTGACGGTGCTCATGTGCGCGGTGTGTGGCTCTGACTCCATGCTGAACACCTGTCTGTTACATACACAGTGACGTCAGCCATTACAGCTAAAAAGTGTTTTAAATATTTTGTTTCTTGAAGATTTAAATAAAAGTATTCTACCAATAATATGTTCAAATATGTTCATTTACCCAATTTTAGATGCACAAGTTAGAATCGGATAAAAAAAGTCGGTATTTTTTTGTTTCATTTATAATCCTTAATCATAGTATCACTTAAGGCTCCGCACGTTCATGGTCTTCTCTCCCTTTCACTGAGCATACGCGTGAGCGAGATGGAAGTGCGTGTTCGAAAGCGCGGATATCATGTTCTTGGGAATATTTCAGAAAACGAGAAGAAAGTTAAGTAAGTAAGAAAATGAATTTATTGTTCATTACATTATGAAGAAGATTATAAAATTTCATCTTTTTCGGATAAAAAATGGAGCAGTAAATGGTTAAAAGTGTAATAATTAGGTTTTTTTCTCTACTTTCTTTTGTTCAAATGGATTTCTTTGAAAACAATGTTACTTCTCATATCTTGTAGATTATGATATATTCCGACGGTAAATTGTTACGTCATAATATTGTATAAAATGGTTACTAAACAACTCATTTTTACGAAAATGTTAAAGGTCGAGCCTTAACTTAGCAGCGCAACAAGAAAGTTAGCCGAAACTCAAAGATTGTTGAAAGTCGAATCGAAAAGAAAAGCAGACAGCCACTAAGATTGCTTCAAGTCCATAATTAAAATGGTAGTAGCTGGTGATTGACCGAATGTTCGACTGTCAAAAATTCCATCCATAAATCAAAAATTGCCCGTTTGATCTCCAAACGAGACAGCAGAAATGTTATAGAAATGTTTTTTTATTCTTTCCAAAAACCTATATGACATATATTTATGTTATGAAATAGACAAACCTACATCATTACATATCAATATAAACACTAAATAGTCTACAAACAGTTTCAGTATTTGTTACACGGTTATTTACACGGTGTATGTTTACTAATAATTGTAGTATTCCATATGATGCACCGAATACTGTATACTCGTGTACTATATGATTTAATCATACCACACGCATTTTATTACATTTTCAGTAATTCTTTTGTAGGTAGTTAAAAAGTTCATTTTAATTTTATTAGATTCCTACTAGTCCTGAGAAGTGTTTTCGACACAACGTCATTATGAAAATAAATTCACGAACAATTAATTGACGTTTGCTGAGCGCAAAGATTATGTTTTACGGTTCTCTGAAATTAATAATTTGGAACTAATCATTGTAAAAATTGGCGAAACAAATGAAATATAATCTTCAAATATAATCTTAAGGAGTTCCTTAACATACACATACTACATAATGCAAAAGTGTTTGACACTAAAATTAACCACTTTTTTCTACCCTATGACCTAATGCCCTCTAAAATTAACCGAACATTAGAAACTTGCAATACCTGATCAGCTCGAAAATTTCCGGTTTATCTCTCTCACGTTGCTTCATGCGTTCCTTCATGGCGGTTATGATGGAGTTAGCCTTGTCCTCTGCTCCATGCTTGGACGATTTTTCGGCAGCCCCTGCGAAACACACTGATCAGGCGGTGCCGGGAGTTCTTTCGTAGAAGTAAGTGCGCCAGGACGGCCGCCCGCCCCGCGCCCCCGCCCGCTCCGACCACTCCAAGGACACAACCCGACCAGATGCCAACTCAGGATTGACACAAATTACAAACATTGATCATAACAAGTGATGCCAGATCTGATCGCGTCGCTAACCCTGCGCGGCGCCAGCCGAAGCGGACCGGAGCACGACACCTTTCCAAAAAAGAAAATATCTCCTGACAAGCTATGCGTGACGCGATCACTGCGATCCAAATATCACAGCAATCGCGCCGACATCTACGGAAATCGTATCAAAAGGAAACACGTCTAAGGATAGAGTCGGGTAGGTATTTCAAAATTAAACACCCTTTAGCTAGTCTGTATCAGTATTGTATGTCTTTAGTTTTAACGTCTACATTCTAGATTTCAATGTTTCTAAGTAGTTAAATTCTTACGTTTTAAGACATCGTCATCGTTTCCGTAAGCACTAAGCACACGTCTTAAAAGGATTATTAAATAGAAACATAAAGATAGTGAAATAAACACTTAAACGTGGAAGTCTGTGAATATAACCAAATGTACATAAATAAAACTATGGGACCACATATAATATCGAAGTGGGCAGACATTGGAGGCGTGCACACACTGCTAGTACAGGCATATTTTCGCAAGATTTTCGTGTCAGATTCGGATTTTGTTTGTCGGCAGCTTGTTCTTAAGGCTCTATACCGATAGTTAGGATCGTGTGTGAGAGTGTAGATGTGAAGTAGGGTACAGAAAAGTATTAAACTTAACTAATTTAATTCAACAAGGGCTTTAACAAGTTTCGGCGCTGGGCGGGGCAACCCGAAGGATTGGATAGCGGAGAGGGATCCCTATCTACTTTATCTAATTACGGTCTACACTTCGAAAACATTGATTTCAATAGTATTTCTATTAGAAAGTACGCTAGAGATATTTGATACGAAAACATTAATTCTCATGCAGTAACTACACTCAAGAGCAAAAGTTTCGGGTCACCCTAAATTAAATAACCGCAATAGGTTTTTTAAATATTTTACACTGGTCTTATTTACATAATATACTATTCTTTGTTATACCCAAATGTATTAGCAATTTCCGGGATCCTATCATAAAAATATCAACATCCAAAAATGACGATTTTTACGATATCTCGCTCCGTTAACGTTGTTTTTTTCATGGGTTTTTACGAGTCTGATTTAAACCTGGTAACGTGTTGTTTTTTACTGTTATTTCTGCAGTTTAGATGTAGAATTTAATAAAGATCATGACAGGATTAAAAAACTGTACAACCTTGCACTATTTTTGGAAATCTGACGGTGTTTCACCGACCCAAAACTTTTGCTCTTGAGTGTAATACGAAAGGAACTCAATTTATATAAATGAATAACAATTTTGAAAAAGAGTATTATATAATGTTCCGACTAGGAAGTTATCAAGTCATACTCAATAAGAAATTACTGAAAAAGTGAAAATTTTATACAAACATCAGAGATGTAGCTGGATAATAAAAATTAAATTGCTTTCAAAGTGTAGACTTCAATGGAAATGGCGTGCAGTCGATCAGTGTAATTGATTTTTTTGTGTTAAATCTGGAAACAAACCACACGACTGCTCGCCTACATGATCGTGCAATGCCGCCGAATCCTGGGATCCAAATTTAGAACGTACATAATATCATGTGTTACTTATATTCGTAACCGAGCCATGCACATCGACGAAGCAATATAATACACTTGTATAAAAAGGTAATTAAAAGGGTAACATTCATGCTATTATTATAATATATAAGGTCCAAAATATGAAAAAATATAAAGAAACAGTCAGGAAAGATACAACATCAATTAGATCCAAGTAGATGATTTGTTTCGTGAAAGTTTGACGTGATCTAGCCTAATATTTTGAATAACGATGATCATCTTGTAATTTGATGTTTCTTGATGTCTAGCATTGAACACATGCAAAACCTTACGTACATGCACAATTTGAGCTATATCAAAATTTTAGCTACCACGACATTTTCTTTACCAGATTACCTTCCAAAGTCACCTAGAGCGAGTAAACTTACAAATATACATGTAAATTAAGGCCTCTGCTATCGAGGTATGGGCTTGCAAAACACATTTCGCTATTAAATCTACGTTCATACTTACTATATTTTAGGTATGCAATATCTCTATATTGAAAGTGCTTCTAGATAGCTGTTATGTATAGCATTCGGTGCAAATTCTAGATATGCAGTAAGTAAAGATGCAGAAATGGGTCACGCTGTAAAGTTTGATTTGAATTTTGTTACGTAACTTACCAATCAATAGCCACCTAAGCCACCGAAACATATCGATGCGTTCTTTATTTGCTACAGAAATACCTTATATCTTAACTATCCGTAATAATTTATTCAACTAATATTTACATTCAATAATTCAATCTCACCAATTTCCTCTCACTACTGATTATGAATCGAAGAAGAGACGTGAAACTATTTAAAACTTGTTCAAATACAAAGATCGGCCCGGCCATTTCATTATTTCCATACTCAGAAGCAATAGTTCAATACTGTTTTTGTATTATTTATCATTAAAACGCGCATCGAGGTCATACTACTTGTCTTCAATACCGCGAGATACGACATGAGTGACACTGTCTTCAAAGTGGGGGCACAAAGAGCAGAACTCTTGAAAAGTCTGGTGCTCCATTAAGTGCTACTTGAAACTCCTGCGGCGAGGGGTCACATCGATTTTACTTTTAATACTACACAGATATATCCATATACATATTACAAACACATTAAATTTACTAAGTCAAGAGCCAATTGATAAACATAATTGCGAGTGGTAACTCATCGTCATCTGGTTGACTACGTTTCATTAAGTATTGTGTTACTACTTTATGTTGATCTAATTTTTATATTGAAGGCAATTATTTTTCTTCATTTGATTTCTTTCTTAGTTTTTGTTCAAATACTTCTCATTTAAAGCTAGACTATATTTAAAACAACACGAATACTTCAATCAACCTACTACGGTAAATAACACAGAAAGAGAGCAATTAGTATCATAGGCACATAACCCTAACTAAAACATAACCCCCTAATATTATCTCGAAAGTAGAAGCAAACGACAAAAAATACCTATTGTGCATTTGTTTGATTTGGGGCAGTTTCGGGTGATAATGTAGACACGCTGGACAAAAGCACCAACATTTTTTCAGGTCTTGTTAGGTCCATCTTAGTAGTTAGGTCTGTCTGTCCGTCCGTCCTCCGTAAGTCACAGCCACTTTTTTCCGAAACTGTAAGAGCTATACTGTTGAAACTTGATAAGTAGATGTATTCTGTAAACCGCATTAAGATTTTCACACAAAAATATAAAAAAAACAATACATTTTTGGGGTTCCCCATACTTAGAACTTAAACTCAAAAAAAAAATGTCATCAAACCCATACGTGTGGAGTATGGATAGGTCTTTAAAAATGACATTGAGGTTTTTAACATCATTTTTTTTCTAAACTGAATTGTTTGCGCGAGAGACACTTCCAAAGTGGTAAAATGTGTGTGTCCCCCTGTAACTTCTAAAATAAGAGAATGATAAAACTAAAAAAAATATATGATGTACATTACCATGCAAACTTCCACCGAAAATTGGTTTGAACGAGATCTAATAAGTAGTTTTTTTTAATACGCCATAAATCGTAAACCGCAATTTATTTAACGGAACCCTTCATGTGCGAGTCCGACTCGCACTTGGCCGCTTTTTTTTTATAGGAACCAACTCCTCCGTCGGCCATCTTAAATTTTGTGGCGGCCATGTTGAATTATAGGTATATTATTAGTATTTCGAGTTCCTTATCACTTAGAATTACAAACTTGGTGTCTAAATGTACATATCTGGGATCAAATAATTCAACTAGATATTTTTTTGGAGTCGAGTTCCCAAAGGATACCAAACGGAACCCTGTTACTAAGCCTCCGCTGTCCGTCCGGTTGTTTGCGTGTCAGCAATAGCTACACTGTAAAAAAATTCACAGAATTTGTATTTGTATTGCTGCTTTAACTCATTTACGCCCAGTGTACTCGTTTGGGGACAGTTAACCATACATTTTGCTTAATCTGGGCATTAATGGGTTAACCTTCATTCATTAAAATAAAAATAAATTGAAAATTAAACAGTGCTCTAATACATGAAACGTAATTGTATGGCGTTTTTTTTCTCGCCCATAACAATCCGTCTATCTCTAGAACCGTAATATAGACATAGACACTTGAAATTTCCGCTGATTACTATAGTAGCCCTATAACAACAAACAATAAAAATATAATAAAGTTAATAATTGTTTTTTTAACATAACTTTAACCAACTCTAATTAGTGGGGCAGATTGTTAGAACAAAGTGTTTCAAATGTGGACACGCTAAATAAAAACACCATAGAATAATAAAATTAAAGATAACCGACTGAGGATTTGGTTCCTATCAAAAACTTAAAGCTATGGACCTAACAAACAAGTGCCTCAAAAAAAATAACTTTTGTCCAGCGTGTCCACATTTACGACCATTTTGTTCTAGCACTCTGCCCTACTACTAGTGGCAAAACGACCCGAAGTCATATAAATAAATCTTTTCTCACCCGGTCATTACTACCATTTTTAACCGCCTTCAAAAAAGGAGGAGGTTATACGTTCCACTGTATGTTTTTTTTTAATGTATGTTCGCCGATTTCTCCGTCAATTGTAAACCGATTTCTAAAATTCTTTTTTTATTCGAAAGAGTATACTCCCGAGGTGGTCCCATTGTCACCAATTTAGGATCTCAATCAAAATCAAAATCAATTATTTATTCTGCAAATAGGCCACAAGGGCACTTTTACATGTCAAATGGTATTCTACAATATAATATTAATAATCTTACACAATAATCATTTTAAAATTGCAGATTTTAAACAATGAGTACCTAAATGGTTAACAAACTAAATGTCACTAAATGAAAACTAAAAAAATCCAAAATTGTAAAATATTATCAAATACATTCGATATAAGGTCTGTATCAGAAATAACAATAAGCTTATGATATTAATTTAGTACCCCAGAGATGTATAATGTCTCTGAGCATCCAAATACAATTAATAATTATTCTAATGTTCTTATAGAGATATATACTGTCTCTAAGCGTTTAAACAGAAAAAAAGGATCATTAATGTAATATTGTCAGAGATGTACAGGGTCAATAACAATAAAACGTGTCAAGAACAGAATGATGTCTCTCGTCAAAATAATGATAATAACACTAGTATTTAGGTATGCCCTTGCAAGCATGAACAGACCGGACTCCACAAACAGCACCCGATCACGAGTGATCTGATGATGGGATCCCAGGGAAATTAAGGGCAACCCTCAAAATTTATGAGCACGCGTGTAGAGTGATTTCAGTATTTTCTATTATTACTCGTGTATTTACCATCGAAAATCATAATTTTGGTTAAGTGGAACTGATGATGAAGACCACAGATGACTTATGGAACTCCTCAAAGATGTAACGTATGATCGCCGATTTCTCCGTCAATTGTGGACCGATTTCCAAAATTCTTTTATTTTTCAAAAATGTATACTCTCGAGGTAGTCCCATTGTCACCAATTTAGGATCTGATGATGGGATCCCAGGGAAATTGAGGGCAACCCTCAAATTTTATTGGCACAAGTGTAGTGATTTCGGTATTTTCTATTATAACCCGTGTATTTACCCTCGGAAATCGTAATTTTGGTGAAGTGGAACTGATGATGAAGACCACAGATGACTTATGGATCTCCTCAAAGATGTAAAGTACGTCAAAGATTCTGACATGATTCCGTTGACGTAGCAACTAATGAAGTGTTAATTCTGAGATCCTTGAGGAATCTATGGAACTCCTCAAATATTATCAGCCCACATATACGACTTGGGTTTTTTCTGTAATAATCAACGCATTTGCTCTCGGAAAGCAGTTCATATGGTAAATGGAAAGGAAATGTGGAAAATTTCATTGCGGCTTAGCGAAGTACTGAATTGAAATCGGTTAAAACTTTGTTTTTAAAGTAAATTATCTTAGACGAAAATGTAGTTAGCGGAATTCAAGTTTAAAATTACAGTGCAACAAATTGTATTAAAAGGAAGGGTGGCTGAGTTCATGACTAGATAAAGGAAGTTGCAAATGCACCGTCGAGATTTGGACGGATGCCAGTGCTGAGATAATGTACTGTGAATTGCGTAAATTATTCTAATCGTTATCTCTTATAGAATTTAGCTCGATGAAAAAGGTGACGCTAGAAACCAAAAGATTAACATTATTATGAAAATTAAGATGCATAAATAGAGCAACAAGAAAAGTTATATGCGAATCAAATTATTTTCTCAAATATATTTTGAATCGTGTTGATTTTAATCTGGAAGACATCATCAGTCAATACTAATTTTAAATTTATTGAAATAACATCGAGCATGTGATACAAAGTATATCTAACTATATCGATACACCCCGGTGGCTTGGTGGCAAAATCTTGAAGCGATGAGTGACCCGTCAAGTGCAACTTGCCTCCTCTCCAGTTTAATAAGGAGCGAACTGTGCTTTGCAGTCTCCAAACATGACGTCCCATATTTTAACGAAGTGACGACTTTCATGTTCATGTTTCCGTTTTGTTTTTAATTATGAAAAATAATTCATATACTTGTCAAGTGTGTCTTAAATATTGAATCTTATGAAATTAATGGAAAAAATCGACATTCAAATTATTTTTCATACTATTTATACGGGTTTGGTAACAATCTGTACGAATTGTACGTTTCATATATTGTATTCAACATATTAGATATAATTAGCCACATAATGCTTTTGAGTTTGTATGATTTCAGTTTCAAGTTGTGTTTCAATCTCAAAGTATCACCAAAAGTAGAAACCTCCATTCACCGTGAAGCACAACTTACTCTGCAGGCAGTCGGCATTGAGCAAATCCTTGCATTTCTCGTGGCACTTTACACCGCACTCAGTACAGCGGACGCCTTGCCTCGCAATACCCCAAAGAAGGCCTTCGCATTCATAGCAATATGTTGGGGAGGTGGCGGTCCACAGCAGAAAGTTGTGAGGCGTCGTAGACGATATAGGGTATATAAGCGCCTGCAGTGTTTTTTTGTATACATGCATTTTCTGAAATATTGATGAAGGTCAGAACATTTATATTCGTTTTACTTAGTACGATTTGAAAAAAAATCGAAATCTAAACTACAGATAATTAAATTTAAAGATTACACGATACGTATGTGGTCTGTTTTAAAAACAAGTTTATTATCGCAATGATTTTCAATTGACTACAATAAATACCGGTTTTAATGTTGCTAGTTCTAGTTTGTCTACACAACTTACCAATTCCTCATCGTTCAACGTTGCCCGATGCACAGCCGATGTCAAACCTGCGTTCCGTTTTGTGGCAGCCATAGTCTAAAAAATAGAATTACTTTAGAATAAGGACCAAAATGATATGCTAGTTGCAATTACATACAATTTGTAAGCTTTTCTGAAATGTCTATTTAAATGAAATGAATACCTACCTACGCAAATTTAAATCTGAAACTTTTATTCTAATCAGAATTGGCAATTTCAAGTTTGTCTACATAAACATGCTTTGTTAAAGCTGTTTCTTAAGCCTTTTTATGTAAAGAAAAGTCATGAGTTAACACTACAAATAATGACTGGTTAATGTTACTCTGTTATGTAAGCCTTATCCAATATTTTGTTAATTATAAATCGAAAAAAAATTATAAATAGATGATGCATAATCATTTTTGTGCGTGTTTGAAAACTTATATTGGCGTGTGTGATCATATTACAACAGAAAATTTGTGTATTTAAAATAAACGACTTTCTGTTAAAAATATATTTTGAGTCAATCAAAGCCTCGCAATAAAACATTCAAGCACGGAAGCACGTGCATTCCATTCTGAAATAAAATATTATAAATAAATTGAAATAATTGATATAGCACTATGTCATAGAATTGACATTGTGTGTCAACATACTTTACCTTACCGCGTTCGCGTTCGAGTAACTAAAGTAATTCAAAAGTTGGTTAAAATAGAAAAAAATATTGAGTCCATTTAATACGCAAAACAGCCAGGATCATGCAGAATTTCAATAATCCGTTCAGATGCAAGCAAACTAGATAGACATCGTCAAATTAGTAAAAAGATAAAGAGCGTCATTAGAAAACCACATTTTATGTCACAATTTTATCTTTTCACCGACGATGAAAGTGTCGCATGCATAGAAATAGAATGTGTTATTGGGAGAGAAATACCTTGAGAACCTGCGGGTCCGTGGTAAGGGGTAAAATGCAATTACATCATTAATTTTAATCAGGAAAAGTATCATTCTCTGGTAACTGGTTTCGCTACAGCTTACTTCTCTGGTGACCCCTATTTATGTGACGTTAGTTAGGTAATTTGGACTTGGTAGGCCATCTAAGAATAGGTAAAGGTATTAGTGAAAGTAACAAGGGAGACACATAGTTACAGGTAACACATATACACCAATGAAGAGAAAAAGGAATCAAATAGGCCCTCTGATACTTTCAGTTACAATATCCATTTTATTTGGACAATAAATGGAGATACAGATACGTCGGAATCTACGCAGATTTGTAGTTTCTAAATAACAATGAAGTACCTTTATTTGCTGAAACATTTTGGGAAAACTTTCTCCATAACAGTCTGTGAATTTATCTACAAGTCATAAAAAGAGTATTTAAGGTTTATACATGATTTTCGCGCTACCGTATTACGCCATAAATTGTCCAAAACACACAATATGGAAATATTCCGTTTAGAAGAAAACATTTATTACGCGCCTAATATTACTAAGCCTGAGGAAGCGAACGTCGATGCGAGCGGGGCACTTATTCCAAATTCCACAAAACCCAAATACGAAATCCGATCGCAAATTCAGCCGCTCAAAGAATCACCACCTTCATACATTTAACGTCGAAGGGAAACCACTTCAAACGGTCGTTCCTCAATTTGGGTTTCGACTTTGCGAGCTGCGAATTTCAGAATAGACGCCCGGTAAACATTTACGACCAGTTTCAAATATCTACCTTCCTAGTGTAATAAGAACCTATTGATGTCCTTCATGATCCTTTTCTATCCCCATACGATTTGACATGTTAAAATTATCAGTCAAAAACTTTACTCAGACATAACATAATAAAGTTAATACGATCGAGTCCATTGGAATGATTGACGCGATATGACTGAAGAAACTTGTATATAATTATTTGTTCCTAAGATAGTGTATTGAAACCGGCCAGAGAGAAACAATTGACTATTTTATATTTATAAATAATTCATTCGTTGTTGAGATAGAGCCATACTTACAAGTTCAGAGACGAGTGGGATGTATTTACGAGGTGGTTGAAAGTCAGGCATGCTGTCGATGTTGCTGTAGAACGGGTTATCTCCAGGATGGCTAACGGTAAAAAGACGTAGTTATAGACGCCGTTACAAACAAACATAAAAAGGAGAACTTGAAGAGAATCATCTGAATTTAAAACATTTTTCAATTAGAGGTGTTTTCTACACGTCGGAAACTCCATGTCGAGCACAACTAGAAATATTAGTTTACGTCATACCTGGCCATAAAGCAGGAATTACCGCACGCTATGCGTGCGGAAAACCCCATTTCCTGGCCAGATAGAGACGTAAAATTTTGTACTCACTACGGGCGGTAATAAAGAAAGCCTCAGAGCGCATATTTATCGCCCTTGCCTTCGGCTCGGGCGTCAAATACCTGCGATCTGAGACATTCTTTGTTTAACCGCCCTAGGTAAGTAATGTACTATTATAACGTCCGATTTGAGTGATAAATCGAAGCTATATGTCAGTTGCTTTACAGTTTGATGGCTTCTTTTGTGATTTTTTTTATTTCTTTCAATATTCAATTCAATCACAATTTCATCTAAATCTAATCATCATTCATCATCATTCATCATTTCATCAAATTTTTATGGTGAGTTAAAAAGTTACAAAGGAACATTTCTATGTTCGTGAATTGATTATTAGAGTGCCATTATCAATCAGGTACTAACTTAAACAATTAAAGCACATACCCATTTCCTTTTCCTTCGTTGAACCCTCCGGAGCCATTCTAAAAACAAAAAAAAACTATTAAAAAAAGGAAAAAATAAAAAAAATAAAAATTAACATTTTTATTTGTAACAAAAATCAGCTAACAATAAAAAACGTATTGTATAAATATTCATTTCGATCAATTTCTGTGCGTGTGTTACATTAATAGTCACCCAATTTTAATAGCAAAATTAATAATGGATTTGTGATAAAATTGATCGAAACGTTAACATGGAGGATTCTTATCATATTTAGAGCGTGATCTATGAATCGGAAACGATAATGCAATAGGTACGTTATTTGAATACTGAATAAATGATTTCAGGTACGAATATTCATATTTATAATGATTACACTGTCCCAATAGTATTATTTGTTAAAAAGAAGACGTTTTGTAGTTAGTTTTGTAAAGAAATGTATAAAGTAATTCTGTTATATTTAAATTTTAACCTACATAATCCAACATCTAAGGTCATCCCCTAAATACGTTAGTACATAAAGTGCCAGCTAACCTCTTAACGTTGTGTAAATATACGATATACTAAGTGACGTGATTTCTATTACATAATTATTATTTTTCTCTATTTCACAATGATCATGTACGAGTTGCTGAATGAGATCCGAGGAATGATATTTGCTTTTTGATAATTATTGAAATATTTATAAACGTTTTTTTATTGTTTTTATATTATGAGAGTATCACTGTAAAAAGTCTGCATTCAATGCTTTTTTAAAAAT
This sequence comes from Epinotia brunnichana, assembly GCA_963854355.1. Lineage (NCBI taxonomy): Eukaryota > Metazoa > Arthropoda > Insecta > Lepidoptera > Tortricidae > Epinotia > Epinotia brunnichana. Next base: position 12,108,764 of record OY977951.1, read on the forward strand.
GGAATTTACTAAATATTTAGAATGTGCTTTGAATGTAGGGTAAATATTGATTTTATGTGATATGAGATGATATGATATTTTATGAAATTTGTACATAAAATGCTCTTTAAGCTTGTATGATTCAATGCTGTGAAAGCACACCTTTAATACAATAATATCATTGATGACTACGGATGAAGCAACAACCTATACATTAACTATACTCTGAGATTAAGTTTATTTGTATTTAATAGTTAAATATCACCAAATTAAACAAACCAATATTAAGCAAGATCGCTTTAGTTAAAAATTGTATAGATTCATTGTTAAAGGGATTAATATCTCAAGCTTCGTATAAAATACTGTTAACGTACATGTAGAAAGTCCTTATCTTCTAATTTATTGCCTCAATTATATAGAAAGAGCATTAATACTTTTATAAATAATGTATATAATTAAAAAGATATTAGTACACGCGCTCTACACAGGGATTCTATACAGGGATTTCAGAGTTACTATCGCAGGGTGCTATTGTTGCTGGAACAATACTAGTGGTTGAAATAAGGTAATGTCTTCACAACCCCTGTTACCAACCCTAGTTTTATATTCATTTTTTCAGAGCTATATAGTAGCTAGTATAATGACTTTTTTATAAACATTTTTCAATTAAAGTGACATAATACCGTTTTATGCGTACGTAAACCAATCTCGATCGTTTGTTAAATATAAATATTCTAATCCCAAATTACATTCTAACACCTACGTTATCTGGAACAACAATAAGCTAACGTTGTAATGGAAGTTGTTGAAATGGACAGAGTATTACGTCATTGTAATAATATTATATTTCCTACAACCTATGCCTTATGCGCGAGTATTTTATTATGTTCATTTATATTGACATTGTAAAGCGAAAATAGCATTTTGCAGTTATCAGTCTAATATTAGTTTAACTTTCATGGCAAACGAAAGTGTATTTGTGTAACGTCCTATAACATTAAACAATATGTATATCTAACTTTTAACTCTAATTTCATGAAATTTCTGCATAAGATAACTTACGCCTGCACTGACTTTGTCTTTTTCGGTAGATGGAGTTGTTGCCACAGGAGTGTCAGACGCCTTGTCTTCAGCCTTTCGATCTTTCAGCGCCTTCAACAGCTTCCATTTGCTCCCAACAGGTGCATCTAGATGCTGCTGTGGTTCTAGTTGTGATGCGGTCTCCTCATGAAATTGTGGCATATCGTAATCTTCATCCAGCTCATCCCCACTTTGCACAGGACTATCTGGACCCGAAGTTTCACCCGATCCAGAATCATCTGCATAAGATTTATCATCATCGTCTTCCCTTATAGGAATTTCGTAATCTTTCGAATCTGTAGTCACAGGGAATGTTGTTATGTCTTTCCAGGTTTCCTTGTCTGGTGTTTTGTCGTAATTTGTCTTAACGTTTGCTGTTTTTAGTTTCAATTCTCTCAATACGAACGACATTTTTTCCTTTAATATTTCTTTATCCTTGGCTGGATCTTCTTCATCTTCGTATTCTGGTTCTTCCGGCAAAGTTGTTTGCCTTTCCATTTCAATATGAGACTGATGTTCCATTTCCTCTAATTTTCTCAATTCATAACAATACCATTCGTCTTCAGAGTCGATGCTATCTTCCGTACTTTGTCGTCTTGATGATACTCGCGAGCCACTTCTCCACGAATGTGTACTTCTACTATCGTCATCATCATGCTTATTAGGAATATCCAAACTTTGTTGATGCCTTGTTGGAAATTTACTATGAATAGTACGGGTACTTTGTATGGAAGGACTTCTTTCTGAATAAGTAGTTTTGTCTTCAGATGGTGTACTATTAACGATTTCCGGAGTGCTGCTTTTGCGTACTTTTTTTTCTTTTTGACTAGATATTTCTTCATCCTGAGGTTCTGTTTCGGTCCGTGGCGGGGAAAGTTCATCATCTATTTGTTCATCAGAAATGGAAGTGGACTTTCTTAATCTATATTTCCCCAGAGCCCTAGAAACCGCAAATTCTTGCGAACTCCCACTATAAGATTTATTACTGTCATTGAGACCTTCATCTGAGGCAGCAGCTGCCTTTTTCACATCACCGATGGTCGCAAAAAGAGAACCAGGAGATTGGTCATCTTCTTCTTCTTTAATATCATCTTCAAACAGGTCTACGTTTGAAATGTCTGTATCTATATCCAATTTTTCTAATTCAGATATGTTATTTTTGTTCATTTGGCTAATACGAGCAAAGTGAAAGTCAATGTCATCACTTTTATCTCGTGGTATAGTATTTTTTGTTGAAATTTTATCAGTTTCATCAATTTCGTGTTCCGAAATATCTTCTGGAAAATCTAGTCCTTGTTGATGTAATTCTTGTATCATTTGTTGTTGTTCTACTATTTCTTGGTTGTTAATTTTTCTTTGCTTTGGTTTTGGAGGTACTTTAGCAAACATATTAGGTTCATGAGTGGAGTCAGAAAAGACACTGTCACTATCTTCAGATTGAGCACTAGATCGCCCTCCAGACCACTCTGTTTCTGATGTCTCTGGGTCAGATAAAGACTGATGACTTGCTTGCTGCTTTCTTCTTGCTTTTTGTAACAAACCTGACATGGAAGCCACCAAATGATATTTTTTCTTTCGTCTTTGTGCCGACAGAATTCTTTCTTTCAAACTTTTTTCTTGTTGAGGTTGCTCCACCGTGTCTACACCGGATGGCAAAGAATGAGATCTATGTTTTTTTGGTAAATGTAAATCTGGCAGCCAATGGCTCACGCTAGACATAGCAGATTTTAAAGATGATGTTCTTTTAGGCTTTTTAGGTTGCTTTTCTTGGGGTTTACTTCTTAAATTTGTTGATATGGACAAATATCCTGATTCTGAGACCAACATGCCACTGGACTCCACGTATTGTTCTTTTCTTACTTTTGAGTGTTCTGGCACCTCTTGTTCGTTATAACAGTTAATATTTCCATTTCGTTGATCATACTGTTGTTGTTTAAAATATTCTTGTTGTAATTGGTTTTGAAATTGTTTTCTCTCAGAAATATTTAGGGAGTGGGATTTTAAACTGGACGTGTCCATTGAACTGGTGGGTGATCTACTTCCACCTTGCCAAGAAAGCTGATCTTCTAATGATGCACGTTTTGGTGAATCATATCTACTGGACGTTGGATAATACGACAATGCATCAGTAAGGTTACCTGGTGGATAACCACCACGATGAGATGTCACTTTATATCCGTTTTGGTAGAAATGGGGATCATTTGGGCCCATTGTGTTAGCCCTCGTCATCGTTCTTTTATTTACATTAGCTGCTGACATAACAACTGTCTGCGCATGATAACTAGGTTCAGGGGGATATGAGTCCGCAACAGGTGCAGTAGATGCTACAATTTCATTTCTATCTAATAGTTCGGAAAAATTATTTCGGTCCTCTGAAAGCATGCCTCTTGGAGTGCTATAAACACTTGTGAATACCGGTTGTCTGTTACCAGCAACGGAATATATTGAAGGAGCTTCATTACTGTAATAATATTCACTCATGTTTAATTGAGTATTCGATGCTCCAACAGGATGGGCAATACTTGCTTTGATAAAATCATTTTCCATATTTTCTTGAAATATGTTTAAATCCCTTGACGACAGTTCTTTGCTTGTTTTATCAATTTTTCGTAAGCTATAATCAGTTTCAACAGCTTTACCGTCATGGGTATACGAGTCAGTAAGAGTCTCTAGATATGGTTTGGAATCATTTTCATAAGTCATTCTTTGTACTAATTGGGGTGATGTAATTCTTACTTTGTGTGAGTCGTGACTAGAATGAATCTTTCCAGTTTTTGGGGAACCTGGACTTTTTTCCAAACTGGACCATCCACTCATAGACGATAAACCGGAATCCGATTTAGCAGCTACTATATTGGTGGTATCTCTCTTTACATGTTTTGGAGACGTTTTTGGTGATTTTGGAGATCTAGGACTTAATCGTAAATTATCTGAAGGCAAATTGCCAGCTGTAAGCATTGACTGACTAGCAGTCATTGAGTCATTGTTATTTCCGATACTGCCAAATAAGTAAGCTCCATTTGGAGGAGCTGGCGGCGGTGGGCTTGGAGGACCACGTAATCTAGTTTCGTCGTAGTTTATTTCATGTCTAGTATCAGAGTTTCTTTTATACATTTCATGAACAGGAGATTGTTGATCTAAGCCAGCCGATTTATATATATCATTGATTGGTTGAGACAATCCTTTACTGGAATAATACATTGAAGGATCTGTCATTTGATAAGATGGACTATATTCGAACCTCTCCCTAGAAAGTGCGCTAGGAGATTTGGAAGCTTTGGCTGCATTTATTTCCGCATTTGCCACTGCCGAACTGTATGCTAGTCGCCCAGTCACAGTAGTATACGGTTCCGTCGTTGTTCTCTCTGGTACATAGTTTCGACGAGGTGATACAGTTGGAGGTAAATAATCAATTGCTCGATCAGCAACGGATTTTTCTGTGAGGGACAATCTAGATGGGGACTTTTCTCTAGTGATTGGCTCTTTAGGCATAGACAGTAAAAAATCATCAAAACTTTTCATAACATCGTTGATGCCCCAATTTTCTTCGCCAGAGTAGACATTTTTAAGTTGTTCATTTATTATGTTACCGTCTTCAACAAGTGCTTTTGCTTCAATATCTATGTTATGTTCAGATGTTATCGTCTCAGGGCTAAGAATTCTAGTTTTCAAGTCTTTTAACTCTCTCGAATCTTTGTGTAATTGTGTTGTCAGCCTATCTAACTCATGTAATTTTTCTACGGCGATTTGATCGATTGAACTTAATGTGGATAAATGCACTAAATCTCTTTCGCTAATAATGGGCCCGCCCTGTAATCCACAGTAATCTTTGTAATCTGTTGCACTGTACACTTGTCTAGAACTTGCAGGTAAAATTTCCATCTCATGTTCTTCTGGCGCTTCCCAGATCATATCTAACTGTGAAGGAGGTCTAGAAGTCTCTTCACAAACAAGATCGTCTCGATAAGCTTGATTCAGGCTTTTGTAAAAAGCTTCATCAGACTCCATTATTTCCTCTGGAGGATCTAGTAATACGGAGCTACGCCCTATATCTAAACCCTCTTCGATTCCATCTTCGACCCTTCCATTACCTAAAATTTCCCTAATTACATCTAGCCGCGTCATAGGATCTCTGGAAGTTACACTACGGCATGTGTAGAAGTCGAGTAACGTTGATATAACACCCTGTTGATCCGCAAGTAGGGCCTCCAGCCTCTCGAGCCGTTCCCACATTCTGACGTATTCCTGACTAAGAAGGTCGAGGGCTCGCCAGGCGTACTTGAGTTCAGTTTCAAGGATGTTGAGGCGGGTGCCAAGGCGCTCCATATAGTCGCTGATGATGTAGTCGCCGGAGTAGGGGGGCAGGTCGGGTGGCAGCGCGAGGGAGCCGCAGTCGTCCATATCGACCTCGGCAGTCTCACTGTCGTCGCCCTCGTTTTCCTCCATCGCGCCGCCTGCGCCTGCCCCCGCATTGTCGTGAAATTCGCGCATCATCTCCGGGTCGGAAAATGGGTTGCACATAACATTTTACACTTTGAGTCATCCCATATCGATTTGTTTTTTGCACTTTTCATATGAAACGTCCGCGTCATTTAGAGTTCTACGTAATGTCATTGTCACTCGTTTGATCTTACATTATTATTGTTAATTTGTTTCACTTTATCATTTTAATTGAACTATGTTCGTTTCATCACTTTATGTAAACTTTAAAATTCGACGGAAATAAATCGGTAATTTCGATCCAAAAATACAAATGATTTTAAATACCATTAAATCACTTTCCTGCAAGAGATAAAACGTCATACTGATTTGGAAATAAGTTGATTTATATCCAGACCAGCGTCAAAAGGTTATGGGTAAGGGCAAGGATTACCTCTTTGGAACACGTAAACCTTTAACTTTCTTATCAGAATAACTCGGAAAGATTAGGGGCATGTTAAGTCTCGAGTTTGTTTTAGAAATGTTGACGTGCTCCCTTGCGAGGCAGCTAAGCGGTTCTTATTGGATTCCACGTGAGCGGTGGACTCAGAGGTGGAGGGCGTTACTCGGCGCGGGAAGGAAATGGGATCAATTAGTGTCAGGAAATGATGCACCGAGCTTCACCACCGCTTCGCTTTAAAATTTAATTAGAATCAAGGTAATCAGAATATGGTAAACAAAGTTTTTACTTTCGAATCATAATATTGAGAGACCGTTTATATTTAAAAGTAAGTAAGTAATAACTTTCAACACGTTTTATTGACAGACAGTAACGGTCGTAAACTCTAAAGAATGTCACATTATTAATATTTTCAGTATATAGAATAAAGATAAGGAAAGCATGACAATATTTGCTCGATGCTGGACAAAAGCATTCGATTTATGAATATCTCTTATAAAATAATAGGGCAGGGTGGGCGTGCCAAAACCGCACGTTCTTTGGCACCAAGTAAATAAATGAAGGACGGCTATTGCGGCGGAAACGTGACTGGCTTGACAACACGGAATGCCTTTGACAGCGCATAAATGAATATTTTTATGAAACACGTATTTGTGTAATACCTAACATAAAGCACTGAAACAACACAATACCATTATCGAAAGAGGGCCCCAAACGTAATGGAAAATGAATGATCAACTTCGCGATACAGAGCTTAATCGAACTTTTTGTTCACTTGGAGTAACAATTTGTAAAAAAGAGATTTTTACTCTTTTAACTTTCTTAACGTTTTCCATTGTGAATTTGTGATTGATCTAAAACGCAATTCACTGGTAAATATTTGTCTAGTATTTGTGTAGTTTATTGCTAAATCCGAATAAGTTAGGAGTATAATCTTAGTTTATTCAGCAATAAAACCAAACAGTAACCAGAAGACAATATAATTACTTATAACTTCTTCCTTTCTTAAAATTATTCGTATGGTATTCCCTTTTCTATCCTTTTGTGCTCAAATATACACTTACATATATTATCTACTTACTACTTATTCTGTTAGTACATTGCTAATGTATTGCTTAAGTACTCGAATGACAGCTAAAAATATCATTAATTACCTAATTAATTCCTATTGCTCTCAGATTTTACTCGTAAAAGTGTACAAAAAGGATGTAAATTGGGTATACCTCATATAATTATCTCCTTACTAAAAATGTATGATTCATTTGACTAGTGTACGACTGCAACAGTAGGTATTGTAAATTTACTCAAAAGATAAAATTGATTAAATTGGATGCTACCGGTTTTGTATAAATACCTTTAGAAACCTAACAGGATAGCCGCAACAATACCGGGCCTGTATCCGCTATATTTGACAACAGAACATATTCCTATTTTGACGTCTCTGTCATTGTGATTTCTTAAGTCAAAGATATGAAAGTGAGGGCATTTGTCCTTATCTATCAAATATCGCGGATGGTATACATGTTCATATGGGTGACTCATAGGTATAAGCTATATTACGCCTCACACCGTGTTCTTTGTTGTTATGTTTATGTCTAGATGTTTATGAACTCATGTCGATGTCAATGAACTACTTACTGCGTGAAAAACCGGGCATTGCCCTACGCAACCCCCTTATTATGATTTCTTTTCGATATTCAATTAAGGTCCAGGGTTAGAGCTCTACTGAATACCTGTCTGAGCTGATAGCGGAATGTTGTCAGGTTACTAATGTAGGTACCTAAAGATAGAGAGTGAAAAAATAATATTTTCTTAGTAAGCATATTCATGATATATAGGGTGTAGCCTGTATTAGGAGCAAAAACTTAAACAGTAGATTATTAAGCTTGTGAACATATATTTTCACATGGTTAAACTTGAAAAAAAATAACTTTTTTTAAAATTTTTTTTTCGTCAAAATAAGTTCAGTTGAATTTTTTTACTCTTCTGGAGTGCTATCAGTAATTTTTATTAAAGAAAAAACTAAAAAAAATTAAAAAAAACTCAAAAAATTACAAAAATATCTTTTGAAAACAAAAATGCAAAAACTATTATGACTCGTTTCATGATGTTACCTCAAAATCCGCATTGACTGCTGTGCTATGATGTCGTGGTGCCAAGTAACATTACTTGGAGGTCATAACTTTAGATCAAAATATCTCCGAATCCAAAAAAAAATAAAATGAGTGGGACACCAGGGGTTACTACAAATGCTCTAAGGAAGCGTCCCTTTGAATATTTGCTCCTATTACAGGCCACAGCCTGTATACAACGATAACTAAGTACGGTCAGCCTCACAAGGGCACAGAATAAGTAATAGTACTACGTACAGAAGGTTCTCTGTTAACAAATTCCCTGTTTAGGTACGCCAAACGTGCCTAAATGTGGCCATCCCTTTCTATCGCATGCAACGCGCTGCGACCCGTGCGAGCGTCTCGTACTTACACGCGGCAACTACTAATGGGCCGCCAATTTGGCGGCCGCCGGCATGTAGGGGCGCTCTATCTACTTGTAGCGGCGCGACGGAATCACAGAGTGAACCGCCCCTGGCAAGGGGCTTAACACATTTGTACCGTGTCGCATTAAACGTCATGTTAGATTGCCATATGAAGTTGTCAAACGAGTGAAAACGATAAGGTTCTTAGGTGTTCAGCAACTTATGAGGCCGACTGTACCTGTGTAGCACACACCACCTTAGGTGCTTTTATATTTGTTCCGAAATCTTGGATATTTGGATTGTATTTAAGTATTTATTTATCAGTATAAGTCAATAATATTCTTGAACCCACGATATAAGCTTTTTTTAGGATTAAGTTATTTTGTCATAGGTTGTCCCCCAATTTAAAATATTTATATGATCATTGATCATGCACACTTTTCTATTGTAAGGTCGACGTCAATAGTAGTTTATGCTACTGATACATAATGAGAGGCCTTAAAATACGAGTGTGGTTTTATGAAACGAGCGTCAGCGAATTTCGTAATAGGATCACACGAGTGTTTTAAGGCCTAATTATGTACAGTTGCATACACTACTTTATCTAAACACATATCATAAGTACTCTAAGATGGGTTCAGAAGCCGTAGGAAAATGACCTGTTTTTCTACGAGTGCTACCTGTAAGTTATCTTTGAAAGAAAAAAAGTGAAAAAAAGAAAAAAAAACTGCAAAAAAAAAAAAAAAAAAGTGAAAAAAAGTAAAAAAGAGATAAAAAGTAAAAAAAAAGTGAAAAAACTAAAAAACAGCAAAAAAAGTAGAGAAAAAGTTCGAAAAGTAAAAGAAAAGTAATAAAAAAAGTGAAAAAAAGGAATAAAAGTGAAAAAAATAAAAAAAGGAAAAAAGTAAAAAAAAAAAAAACAGTTTAAAAAAAGTAAGAAAGTTTAAAAAAAGTAAAAAAAAATGCAAAAAATTAAAAAAAATATATAAAAAGTGCAAAAAAGTTTAAAAAAAAGAAATAAAAAAGTGGAAAAAAGTAAAAAAAGTGAAAAAGGTAAAAAAAAGGTGAAAAAAAGTAAAAAAAAAAAATTGTGAAAAAGACAAAAAAGTCAAAAAAAAAAATTAAAAAGCAAAATTAAAAAACATAATAAATTGACGTTTCGTATCGATAACTGTTTTAATATCTATAGATACTAGAATAGAGACCCACTTGAGTTTTGACAGCTGTTCCAAATTTAAACTCATAACGATACCAAAATCTGTACTGTACATAATAACATTACAGACAGATTTTACCTACCACCGCAGACAAGAAAGTTGTCATAGTAAAATTGGTTGTAATAATGCTGGTCATTACCGACGGTTTCTGAACGCATTTTAGAGCACTAATACAGTACAGATATATGCAATCAGATTTTTTTGTGGTAGTAGTCCATTATTGTGGCTACGTTTTTAAGCCAAAATAAATTGCGAATATACTAAAGACATTAATCACAAAAAAATAAATACGATTTTGACATTTTCGCGATTATCTTGAAACTGAGAAGCCCTAGCCTGGCCGCAAACCTTTTCATCACAGTGCAAAATCAAGATTATGTTGGTTTCTTTAAAAAAAAAAGATAAAGATTTTCTTAAAATTCCGGGACTTAAAGTTTAGAATGCATTCTTCGTCTCAAAACTATGATAGTGAGCCACGCGGGAGTTTTTGTCCTTCATTCGTGACATCTTCCTCTATTCGATCATCCAATAAAGTAAGACTGTCTCAAAATTAGGTCCAAGGGAACACTGTGCGACGGTTTCTGAACGCATTTTAGAGCACTAATGATATGTGCGTAGATAAATATTATATTTACACTCTTGTACCTTAATCCATTGTGATAAGGCGTAAAATGTATACTTTTTTTGACGTGGGAATAACCTAATTAATAACTTCATATAAATTAAGAAATCTGAATTCAAATTCATCAAAACTAGTTATTATCGTTAACGTATTCACTCAACTCAATATAGCAATTGACAAAATCATCTATTTTCACTGAAGTCAACCGACTAATAACGGAAGCAATTCGACTAATAAATGTCTAGTTAAAAAAGCGTTGACTACCATTGGGACTTTTGAGTTGCACCTTTTTGCCACATTACGGAAGCATGAAGAAATTAAAATATCCAAAATAATTCTGAAAATTTAAATTCAGAAAGCGTTGGCCAAACTGTCCTCATTTATAGCTTGCGGCAAATTAATCAAAGGGTAATTGTCTTGCCTCTCACGACACCTCCGAATTAGTGCCAATGGACTGACGGCGAACGTAGTTCCTTGGAATGGCAATCAACGATTGAAACGGTTGGAGGATCGCCACAACCGACCAAAACTTTTGCTCAACACTAATTGGATTTGTAGTAAATTCCGTAGAGAAGAGAACGATGTAAGAAAACGTCGTTGAATAAGGCTTTTCAACTAAAGAATATTTAATTAGAAAATGTTGGACACAAACATACGCGCAAACATAATGACGCGAACACTTTTTAAATACACGAAACTAATAATTGACGTATACTGTGTCTAAAGAGTAAATCATGTTTTTGAATATCTCTACTTTACTTTTATTCTCTACTTTAAATTTTGTATGAGTAAGAAAATTTCATTATCCGGGGTTGGTTTAATTAGTACGCTTTACAAATAATAGAGATATTTCCAAGTAAATTAATTACTCTGTTGTACCTACCTACCTTGAGTAATTAGGTACACCACGAATGGTTACATGTTAATTAAGAGAAATTGAATTCCAAGATTTCGTTGCTAAAGTTATTACTAATATTTTTAAACAAGAGTACAGAATAGTATTACAGAATATAGTCGTAATATGGATAAAACCATTAAGTAGCAACTCACATATATAATACGTGTATGACATCGTACTACGTAAACATACGATATAATATATGTCCCCTCATATTTTTTTTTATGTCTGGGCTATTTGCAGAAAAAAATATTGATTTTAATTTTTTGATTTTGATATTGTGTCGCGTGAGATGTGTATCGGGTGAGAAAAGTGAAATGGTTTGGGTGTAATTTAAACTTTTCCAAGCGTGGTCGCGGCGTTTTTGATGACGCCATTACAGGGGAGACAGACTCCTTAGAGATTGTCTCCTGGCAGTTTTGGAATCCAGGGCACATGCCTAACAACATACCAAAATATGGCGCCAGTATCCGAAAGTGAAGTATTTGTTCGACGGATTCCCCTAACAACACGCAATATTATACCCGTGCCGAATTAAAGCTTTCTAATAGTAAGGGTCACTGAGATACGCTGCAGACGGACGGACATACGGACATGGCGAAAGTATAAGGGTTCCTTGTTCACTACGGAACCCTATAAAAGAGGGAATACTCTTGATTTATTGGCATGTATCTACACATATTCAATTATTGTTTGTGGTAGGTTGAGCTGGTAATTCCGGACGTAACGAAAAATTTCTCCAAATTGTCAAACTGTAATAAAATCAATTGTCAAATAGCAGCTTCCGCCAATCACGACCACAACAACGCAAATCCGAACGAAACGTGTGCCAAACATTTGTTCCGAACATTTGGCCACATCGGATTGCGGCGTCCGAAATGGACTGGAGATTATTACCGGAAAGAGGCAGAGAACAGTATGCATCTGTTGGCAACCGTTCAAATGTTCCCCCAGATGTTACTGTTCACGGGATGTTGAGTCACGGAATACTATCATGATTCATGATTAATCTCAGCGTGAGCAGGAGTTTTTTTTGTTTATTTACCACTTGGTAGAATTGGCTCTCTTTGCGTATGTGTGATAGGTAGTACAAACCTTTTTTTGGAATGTCTGCGAAGTTTTATGTTAGTGTGAGGTATACTGTGGATAGTGGCAGAGAGTGGCCAATTTGAAGACAGAATTGCGTATGGAATTCGTAATACCTACGAATTCCATATGCATTATTTTCTTTTCTCTCCGTCATTCCCTTTTTAGGGTTCCGTACTCAAAGAGTAAAACGGGACCCTATTACTAAGACTCCGCTGTCCGTCCGTCCGTCCGTCCGTCCGTCCGTCCGTCCGTCCGTCCGTCCATCCGTCCGTCTGTCTGTCTGTCACCAGGCTGTATCTCACTGATACCGATGATGAAATTTTCACAGATGATGTATTTCTGTTGCCGCTATAACAACAAATACTAAAAACAAAATAAAATAAATATTTTTATTGGTAATGGTACGGAACCCTTCGCGCGCGAGTCCGACTCGCAGTTGGCCGGTTTTTATTTCTACGTGATCCGATTAAAGGAACTATCACGGAAGAATATGTGAGTATATAAATACAATTATGTATGAATACTGCGGAAAAATATGTTGTACAAGACTCAGACTAGAAAGTGTTAGGTACGTTACAAGCAATACAATTAAAGTATGACGCCAACGCGTATTGTATAGAAACAGTATTAGTACATATACTACGATTAGTAAATTACTAAAATTAAAAATCAGGGTCACATTTATTCAATAGCGGCGCAACCACAATAAAGCTTTTCGTTCATTAGCTATTACTCTTGACCCGACTTTTTCCTCTTTATTCCGCGCCTTGTTACAGGTTTTTAGTGCAAAGGAGCGGATGTCCATAGTAAATACGTGTCATTTAAGTCATTTTAGCTAAAAAAGGTACAAAACGTGCAAACGTGGAACAACTACCGCAAATTAATTACATTAGTTGCGGCAAACATGGCGTTCGATTAACAAGGTATTAGTGCTACTGCTAGTACGTTGTTTGTTTTTGAATAAAAATAATTAGACGTTGAATCGTGGGTAACATTATGTGGGACCATATCTACACAATGAGATCTATAGTCAAAAATATTTGGATGATTATGAAGCTCAGAATACAGCAATTCTTAATTTCGTATTTGAGAAGGAACTTTTTTATTTATAGTTATTTTTTTTATATTTACCTTCAAATAGGGAATATATTATAGCCGGTTGTATCTGTTAACACGCTTTGGTAATATATTTTCTGTCGCTTTCAAACACCTGCGACTTTCAGTTCGTTTATAAAGGAAGAGATATATTTTGCCTTTTTTTCGGCATTCCGCCTGTACGCTATAAATTTTCTTTCTGTCCAGTGAAATTTATGTGGTTCTTAATTATGAGAAAACAGCACTTGAGTTTTATTGGGAAATTAATTAAACGCTGAAAATTCTTACTCAACATGAAACACTAACTAAAAATTGTCCTCTTTCATAACTTTGATGATTAATTCTTAAATTGTGAAATACTTTATACTACATATTTCAAAGTTCAGTGAAGGTTGAATTATAGAAATTATTTCAGTAAGGGACTTTGAAACCGTGTATCAAAAACTATATTTTAAGTTTCATTAAGGTGGTTCGATTGCCATACAAAGCGTTATTTGACATTCGCAGGCTAACTGCGTGTTATTTTAAGAAACTTATGTAACAAACTTTCATCAATTGGCTTCCCATTTGCGCCAAATTTCCCCTTTCCTAGAATAAACTTGTATAAAGTAGATTAATTTGAAAAAAATAGTTTTCCCAAAATATCACGTCCCAAACCAATTTCTCAAATTAATCTAGTTTATCCAAGTTTATTCTAGGAAAGGGGGAATGTGGCGCAAATGGGAAGATAATTTATGAAAGTTTGTTACATAAGTTTCTTAAAATATCACGCCGTTAGCCTGCGAATGTCAAATAACGTTTTGTATGGCAATCGAACCACCTTAACATCAAAAAATATGCGTGTCACGTTTATACCAATAAATCTCATTGAATAAAATGGCATAAAACTTTAACTAACTCTAAGACAAAAGCTTGTAATAGGTAATAGCGTGCTTGGAGGCAGATTTAAAAAAAAACCTTGAGACTACCGCAGCCGTTACATAAAGTTAAAAATGTAGCAAATTGTTACGAAGCGCGGGCGTAAATTCTTATTGCAATCCTTAGAATTAAAGGAAACAACTTCAAATATAGCTCTCGCTGGACTGTGTTAAAGTCTAATTTCCATCGAGAAACTGCGGACATTGTCCGTCACGCCGCGTCATGAGCATTTCGTTCCAAGTTTCTGCGTTATTCTCACCCCTTTTCTACAGTTCGTTTTAGATCCGACAAACAGTATTTTTCAAAATTTGATACGATAAACTTACCTATAACTCAAACGAGCACCACAATTCAGTTATACGTACTGAAATGTGGGCTCTGACGTCCATGTGCCAAGCATCAATCGATATCAAATCTTTTTCGAATGCAACTTAATACAGCAAAGTCAATAGTAAAATACGATAGCTACTGTATTGGCATAAAAACGATTCATCATGCTTTTCTAGGCCCCTAAAATAGTCGGCCGGATCGAATTTATATTTTCAAACCAACAAATTATAACCACCAACTTTTCTATTTCGCGAACGGGCCATTTAACTTAGCGGTTGTTTTCTTAAACTTTTTACTGTGGTCGTTTGTCATGAAAAGTGATTTATGACCTCCGGGAATGTTAAAAATAAAACGTTATCATAAATCTAAATACGCTTCAGTACATTTTGCTACTTAAATGGATACAGAAGTATTTATTTTTCTTGTTCTAAATGTAAATTGGTAAGTTACGCAACTTATCATTGTTATACTTGGATTATAGCATTTAAAAGACGGTTTATTTTGAAATAAAACAGTTTCTACTAACAATAATAAACCCCACGTGCCCGTTGTGTACTCGGGTCTTCGTAAACGTAACTTCGTAACGGTCGCCAACACGCCACTCCAACCGAGCGACCTTGGTCGGCAACCGCTGTAGTATGAAATGTAGCTCCAAACAACTATCTACACGGTCGGTGCGGGCCAAGGTCACCCGGTCGGATGGGCGTGTTGGCGACCGTCTAGCAGGGGCTTAAATAAGATCGGCTACGTGAGCCACACCGAGCACATGAACGACATCAACGCCGGTCAGTAAAAACAGGCCAAGTGCGAGTCGGACTCGCGCACGAAGGGTTCCGTACCATTATCAATAAAAATATTAGTTTTTTTTTTTTTAGCATTTTGTTGTTATAGCGGCAACAGAAATACATAATCTGTGAAAATGTCAACTCTCCAGCTATCTCGGTTCTCCTGGTGACAGACAGACGGACGGACGGACGGACAGCGAAGTCTTAGTAATAGGGTCCCGTTTTACTCTTTGAGTACGGAACCCAAAAAAATAACCAGTATCCATTTACTATCAGCCGCATTTTTCCACAGAAGCGGCCGGCAATTAAATTAATTATGCAGGTAAGACTCTGGAATTTTTCAAATTTTTAAGTACCGAACCCAGTGAAAGGGTTTTTAAACGAACCCTCTACCCGACCCATCCTACTTTGTCCCATGAGACACGTACAGAGCCGTCCCTTTGCTGACGTTTAACAGTTTTTCCCTAACAAGACCGGAGGCCTGTCGGCCTGTGTCAACATCGCTTCAAGACAAATGGGGTAAGTTAGGCCATGCGGTTTAAGCAAAAAACGTGTTAAGAAAATACTAGAAAATTACAGCATTGAAAATTATAAGAATTTAATTGTGCCTTTTGTTGGAAAGTGAATTAATCTGATTATCTGAATACTTAAAAGACATTTCCAAGGATTTTATATAGGCTGGTTTACTTATCTTGGGAAAACCAATTTATATCCTGCTGTAGAAAATATTGTCTATTGCAATATAAATGCACTTGTTACAAATGTCTATTTGTTTTATATTTGGCACTACAAAAACGCTGTTAGAAAATCAAATCCGAGTTAATGTACTTTGGGAATGGGGAAACAAAAAGTAGACAAGCATCGTGAAGGCAGAGGGAATGAGCAAAATAAAATAACAAAGTGGGCTGAGACGAAAATGGGGTCAACAAGAATCACTGAATGTTGTATACTGGAGATATAAAATAAATGAGGGCTTTTTAGACAGCTGAATGATTATTTTCATTATTAATCATGGTCGCTTTCTCGTCCTATTGCTTAGGGATTCGATTTCAGACCGAAATCGAACTTTTGGCGTTTTTGCAAGAAATTATACAGATAAAATAGATAGAACTCCGAAAATGTCACATAGATGTCAACACAAGTTCGATCTCTTGGTAAACGCAATAAAAAACAAAACAATGTACAAATTCACTGAAAACAAACTGGTATAATGCACCGCGTCTGCAGTATCCGCAACCGACATTAAACATCCATTAGTATCTCCTAGCTTTTTCGTATCTCTGCTCGTGAAACCAATGATTTTTTATTGCTAAACCTACTTCCCACATAATTTTTGTCCTTTATATCGTCTCGGAACAAAGGCCTCACTTTCCTCCCGACATTCGCCTTCCGCGAAAGCCTTTGAGAGTATTTTGATCCGAGACGTCTAAATCGTCTTATATTTTTAGGGTTCCGTAGCCAAATGGCAAAAAACGGAACCCTTATAGATTCGTCATGTATGTCTGTCTGTCTGTCCGTCCGTATGTCACAGCCACTTTTTTCCGAATGTATAAGAGCTATACTATTGAAACTTGGTTAGTAGATGTATTCTGTAAACCGCATTAAGATTTTCACACAAAAATAGAAAAAAAAAAAATTTTTGGGGTTCCCCATACTTAAATTGAAACTCAAAAAAAATTTTTTCATCAAACCCATACGTGTGAGCTATTTATGGATAGGTCTTCAAAAATGACATTGAGATTTTTAATATCATTTTTTTCTTAACTGAATAGTTTGCGCGAGAGACACGTCCAAAGTGGTAAAATGTGTCCCCCCCCCCCTGTAACTTCTAAAAAAAGAGAATGATTAAACTAAAAAAAAAAATATTTTATGATGTACCATGCAAACTTCCACCGAAAATTGGTTTGAACGATATCTAGTAAGTAGTTTTTTTTTAATACGTCATAAATCGTAAACCGCAATTTATTTAACGGAACCCTTCATGTGCGAGTCCGACTCGCACTTGGCCGCTTTTTTTTAGGTTCAGCGACAATATTCATCTTATATTTAACACCTTTTTGGTAGGTATTTATCAATATTTATTTCCTAGGAAATGTGCTTCGCAAATAATAACTTATGTGACAGGGCAAATTTATTAAGGCGGGTCAGGAGTCACAGAAGGTAGTTATTTTCAGGCAATAAATAATGTCAAAGGGTTTGTCTTCTCGTTAAGTAGTCTTCAACCTGACAAATGTTTGGCAACAACAGGGGTGTTGACTGATCGTTAAATAAGCAAATATGGCCATTTTAGCATGTAATTATTATGTCTGTAATTTTTGTCTTTTATTTCTACAATGTGCTAAATAAACGTATTTTCTTTCTTTCTTTCTTTCAACTTATTTTCCATCAAAAACGCTGTTTTTGTTTAGAGTTTGTAGGAAAAGTGTGACGTCATAATTGTGTATACAGTCATACAGCGTCCATTTTTTATATTTGTTATTTTTTTTTTGAATGTGAAAAGTAAATTGAAGTTTGGTTTTCCAAGTATCGAACGTTTTGCTTATTAATTACGTAAAGCAAAAAAATATATACCTGTCGTATTTTCTGTAATAATGGAGAATTCATCGAAACAAATGTAAAATATGAAAAACCCAATATCGCTTAATAACTTTCAGTACCTATTTATTTACTATAGGAGTGTTACAAAAGTTCTTATGTGTAGGAGTATAATAATACGTAGGATATGTATTTACTTTAGACAGCGCTTAAAATAGGAATACCTAGTACTAGATGTTAACCTTTACAAATACCATCAATAACTTCATTAATTAAAACAGACACAAATCTGAAAGGTTCGAAGCAAATTTTACGGAACATTCAGCGCGTATCAAACTTTTAATAAACGCGAAAGGGTGAATAACCACAAAGGGTAGAAAGATGGGATCGGTCAAATGAATTTTCCTTATTAGCTTTGTTCGGATGAATTGTGAAGCATATTCACGAAGGGAAATATTTGAAAATCATGTTAATTATGGTCTCACGAATAATATAAAATATTGTTACTTGAGCTGGCTGCACTCAGTTTCTTAGCTGGTTATTAATTAGAGTAACATTTATAAAAATAAAAACATGATGAACACAATAACTAAAAGCTAAACAAAGTAGTAGTAGTAAGTAGTAATCTGTAGTCCTTAGCGTGCATAGCTTATTTATTTATTTATTCCATCTTTTAAATACAAAAGGATCGTTTATAAATAGCACAGGATGCGTACTTATTGCTGTTATACATTTTTTTGATTTATCAAAACGGTTGTAAAGACTTTAAAGTCTTTATTCCTACAGAGTCTAAGAAGGTATTAAATCAACCGCTTTTAAGTTTCCTTTACCATGTTTATTCCTAAGTTATCAATTGTAGTTTGCGTAGCAGCTGTACGCGTTGTTTTCTGTCTGCGAAGCGTAAGACACACCATTTCACTTCTACTTGAACATACAAGCCTATACAAACAGTTACCAAATTCAGCACTTTACGGAATGAGCCCGCGCCCCGCGGTACTTAAGTGGTTGCGTTGACAAAAGGTACAGTTGCGAATAGAAATTTTGAAAGGCATTCACTTTGTATATACATACAAAGCTCTTTGTTAATGTATGGTTCGTCTCATGACAGTGACCGTTCAAAGTCATCGCACTTAAATGTTTAATTTAATGTTATGATAAACTATCACAAAACAATTTCGAAAACACAAATAAACAATGTAACTCGTAATATTACATTGAAAATTTTACTAAAAAGTTCGCTTCGAACGGGACTTGATCCCACAAACTTTACATTCTGTGCACTGCTCTTGCCAACAACTCAGTCAAGGTTTATTTATTTTGTTACTTTGATTAACTATTATTTTCTTCTTCTTGGTAAATTTTACATGCAAGATATTTGTTCAAACGGGAGCACGGTTGTAAATCAGATAACTAAGGCCATTTGTCAATCGACCTACAAAAGTAGAGAGGTTTGAGAGCACGCGAGTTCCAGAAGTATTCTGCACAGATAAAGTTGAGATCGGCTTCTCAAACTTTCGGTACCTCTGATTCGCAGTGTATTAGCAAAGTTTGTAAACCTCACAATACACGATCACTTGGGACGATTTCCGAACGCGATAATTCTTTACTGGGGCAACTTTTATCGCACATTGCGGCCACTAACTTATATTACGTGTCGGCGTCTCACGCAAACTAAGACTAGCTTTAAAAGGTAATAAAATTCATAAGGTAACAAATGTACAGAAATGGCTAAGCTCGCTTACCCCTGCCATGGAACACGCAAAGAAAACTGTCATAATTTTAAAAACTGCGAAAGAATTCTAAAAGATTCTTTCTTGACAACTTGGCGTTATGAATAAACCCGCCTCATTATAACGCGTCGGCGGGGCGTTGCTATAGTGCTACGTATCTATGTATGAACTTACGTAGGCTTCTATACTGAATAGGATAGGATATGTATTATGTAATCTTCTACTTAGCACATTCAGTAGTAATAACTCTTGGACTGTGGAGCGATAGCAAGCCGAAAACTAAGCACACAAACATGGAGACTGATGGTTTCTTAGACAGAATAACAAACATGGGAAGCGACAAAATGCTACCCAAGTATGTATTCCACAGGAACTACACAACAAAAGTTCCAACCAGGGCTGAGTGGGCCGAAGGTCTAGAACCACCAAAGTCTGGTATCGAAGACAGTATATGGTACACGGACGGATCAAAAATGGGATCCGGTACGGGAGCAGGCATTTATGCAAATGACTACAGTAGTAGTGTAAGCATGGGTAGTTTGGCAACTGTCTTCCAAGCGGAGACATACGCCATAATTGCTTGTGTACAGGAGAATATAGACAGGCGAACCAAAGGGCGGACTATCTATATACTCAGTGACAGTCAAGCGGCCCTTAAAGCGCTTACGGCGCCGAAAGTGGACTCGAAACTAATTTCTAATGGCGTCCAAGCACTAAACAGACTTGGAAGGCACAATAAGGTGCAACTAGTTTGGATACCAGGGCACAAGGGCTTCATCGGCAACGAAAGAGCAGATGAGCTTGCAAGAGGGGGCTCTACAAATCACTTTGTAGGTCCAGAACCATTTGTGGGACTCTCACAGGGAACCATAATATCGGCCTTTAAAGCCTACGCCAAAACCAAACACCAACACGAGTGGAGGAATGAGGCTGGCTTAAGGCACTCTAAGGTCTTCATAGAAGGAATGGACTCGGGCTGGACCAGAAAACTCTGGAAATCCAGTAGGAAGCAACTCAGAATTATATCTGGGGTGTTCACAGGTCACTTCGGGGTCAAGGATCTCTTGGCCAAGATGGGACTATCTGATAGTTTAGACTGTAGAATGTGTGGCGAGGAGGATGAGACTATGGAACACTTATTGTGTGAATGTCATGCCCTTGCCAGACAAAGAATGAACTACTTTGGTAACGGTTACCCGCAACCAAAGGAATTCAAGGTGCTCCCGGCGAACTGCATCATCCGCTTTGTGGAAATGATGGAGCAAGCCTGGGAGCAGGTATAAAGGAGAGGGCAAATGCACAAAAGATCCCACTGGGTCGAAGTGCATCCGAAAGGGCCCTCACCTAGATAAGATAAGATAAGATAGCACATTCAGTGGTTACTGGAAACTGGAAATAGCATATATTAAGCCTGAAGTATAATATTGATGTTACTCTAGAGTGCGTGCTCATTTTCTTATGTTTATTATTTCTCTGTTTTCATTCATTCTATTGTGCCTTTGTTGCCTTCTAGGCAAATGCGTGAGTGTTTCGAGTATTTTTACAAAGTCACGATTATTCAGCTCAACGGGGTCCCCTATCCCAAATAGAGTAATTTTATCAGTAAAAACTGGGTCGATCTTTGTTTGATCAGGTCAACATTACCATTATGTTGGTTGACTCCATACATAATGTATTTCATAAACGTAAAGTAACACAGTAGGGCCTATTATCGGCACGCTTTTGATCACTTTAAATTTATTATCTACAATTTCATGACAGCGTTTTGTCACGTACTTAAAACTAAACTTGTTGTATTGTTTTTTAGAGTTAAACATGTAACTGAATTCTTTAGTAAGGCTTTAATACTTAACAAACTTTTTGTGTAATTCGACTCACGCAAACCTTTTTTGAATAATCACACCAACCTCTTTATCACGTCACCTGTCTGATTGTAAAGGAAAAATCGCCCAAGCAGTTTTTACCCGACTGCCGAAGGAGAGGAGGGTTATGTTTTTCGAGCGTATGTAAAAATTAATAAATAAAAATAAATAAATATTTGCGGACAATCTTACACATATCGACCTAGTTCCAAACTAAGCAAAGCTTGCACTATGGGTACTAGACGACGATATACATACTTATATATAGAAAAATAAATACTTAAATACATAGAAAACATCCATGACTCAGGAACAAATATTCGTGCTCATCACGCAAATAAATGCCCTTATCGGGATTCGAACCCAGGACCTCTAGCTCCGTAGGCAGGGTCACTACCAACTAGGCTAAAGCGGTCGTCACGCGTCGCGTGTATTTAAACTATATAGTCGTCGCTGTTAAAACCTAAGATATATTAATTTTTAAAATTCTCATTCACTTCTACCACAATGGAGCAGCAATAAGAGCGATTCGGAATGGTCTAGATTCAGTCATAACTCGTTAGCTGGCGCCCGAAGCGCTATTCTGCCCTCTTTGTACATTGAACACGGCTTTAAAAAGGTTTCAAGCGCATGAGTTTTCTATTATCTTACTGCGTTTAGTGTGAGCGAGTATGGTGTGCAGAAATCGCGCTATTTTGCAAAGCGCGATCCACGGCAGTTAATGAGGGTGAAACAAAAACAACCCATCTTTTTCCGAGATAGCGAACGAGCAGTGCGTTCCTGGAACGCAGTTCTCTTATAAATACTCGACGACTTTATTACTAACGATGTTCTCGCTCCTACTTTCACGTTGGTAATCGAATGTACGTAAGTATTATAGGCGATGGCAGGTAAATATAAGAATTTATCTCTGTTAGTCCTTAAGCCAATACGCTGTCCGCTCCAACCCATATTCCTGGACCTGCTTCCTGAACGCATCAGCGGAGGAAGCTTCATTATTGCAAGATTACTTAGTCATGTGAATATTTAAAAAGGTAAGTCCATTCAAGAACTTTTATAGTGCAGTGTAGTTTTGACGAGAGTGGCGTATATTTATGTGAAGTGATAGACTTTTTATCGATTAAAGACTTTCACCTGAATTTCTATCTTATCATTTCTGTACCACACACGTAGTAAGGCGCCCTGGGAGATCTTTAAATAGAGTTGTATGCCTCTGATTAACCCTAGGCGGTGAATAACGTCCAGGTGAAGAATAAGCGTTACAAAGTGCCTACGTCTCATGACAACACGACAAAATACATGGCAGCAGGTCGAGAAAGTTGTGCTGAGCAAGAATCAGAAGATTACCTATGACACTTAAAATTAGCCGAAAGTTTGAAAAACAAAGTTGTAAGGGTAGGCAATTGTATACTAACACTATGGACATTATTATTATAGCCTTTTATTCAGACAATAAAATTTGATATTATATAAATTATGGGTTTTCTTTCTTTACGTTTCATTCATATATCTCTTTTTTCTTCCATTTTTGAGTGTCCGTTTGCCAGTTGGCAAAGGCCTCCTCCAATCTTCTCCATTCCTGCCTTTCTGTGGCCACTCTACCCCATGTTATACCGGCTACCTGTCGTAAATCGTCATCCCATCTTCTTTGTGGTCTGCCTCTCTTTCTTTTTCCATTCCTTGGGTACCATTGGGTGATTATTTTACTCCATTTGTCTTTCCCTCGAATCGTGTGTCCTGCCCATTTCCATTTTTGTCTTCTTATTTTTTGGGTTATATACTGGACTCTCGTCTTGTATCTGATGCTGCTATTCCTTACTTTGTCTGTTCTTTTAATCCCAACCATACTTCTTTCCATTGCTCGTTGGCATATGGATAGTTTATTTGTTATATTTCTTGTCAGAGTCCATGTTTCACTTCCATATACTAGTATTGGTAAGATGCATGTATTGAATAGTTTGCTTTTGGTTGATATGTGTAAGTTTTTGTCCTTCATTATCTCCTTCAGTCCCCAATATTTTTTCCAACTGTTCTTCTTCTTTTATTCTTCTTTCAGTTTCTTTACTTATATTGTCTTTTGGAGACATCAGTTGCCCAAGATAAATGTATTCTTCAACATAGTCGATCCGAGTCTGTTCCGCTGATATTGGGTATTTGTTGCCATTGGTCATAACTTTGGTTTTATCGGGGTTTAGCTTCAACCCTGCCTTTGCACTTTCTGATGTTAGATCGTTAATCATCTTGTTTAGATCGTCAAGTGTTGCTGCAAATAATACAATATCATCTGCAAATCGCAAATGTGTCAGTGTGCGACCATCAATAGTTATGCCCAAATTTTCCCATTCAAGGTTCCTGAAGACCTGCTCTAATACAGCTAGGAAGAGTGTTGGTGAGAGCGGATCTCCCTGTCTCACGCCTTTTTGTACTGGAAACTTATTGCCTACCTTTTCTAGTTGGATACGTGCTGAGCCGTGTTTGTATTTATTTTTTATAATCCTTATGTATTTATGTTCCCTGATCACTTAATGCTTCCCAGATTCTTGTGTGTATTAAAGAGTCAAACGCTTTGCTGTAGTCAATAAATGCCATGTAATATGTTAATTGATATTCAGCGTATTTTTCTATTATTTGCCTCACGGTATGGATGTGGTCTAGTACAGAAAAGTCTTTGCGGAATCCTGCCTGTTCTATTGGCTGTTGTTCGCCTAGTTTTTTTTTCTATTCGTTTCAGTAGAATCTTTGCAAAGGTTTTATATATGTTGGAGAGCAAACTAATGGTCTGAATTAAATAATTTGAATTTGAATATTTACGTCATGTCACCACAGTACGAGACATGTGGCATCATATATGCCTTTAATCGTAGAGAGAGTAAACCTAAGTATTTCGGTCCTGAAAAAAAACTATCTCTCGGTATGGTTACTTTCACAGGCAGTCAATAATACAAGCTATATTTGCGCCGTAACCAAATATGCCACCAATATCTAATTTTAACTGTCCGAAATTGTATTACTCAAGTTTGCCTAAACATGAACATTGACAATAGTTAATAACTAATGTGGCTGCCAGGTAAAATTAGTTCGACTAACAACTTTCAGTAGCAACCTAGTCTGGAACGAGTTTTGAAACAAGCTCTTGGGTGCCGAAACCTATTTCCGATAATTTGAGAACGGGGAAAATAATTTGTTCTGAATTTTAGACAAGTATAATTTGCCTACCGACTTTAATTCTGATTTTAGGCGACTTTTGTTGAGAATTTATAATTAACTTTCCAATTGGGCAAACCCATTTGAGTTCTGACCATTTCGTGACAAATATGTTTATGTGTATGTGTCCACAATTTGTTGATAATGTCACAAATAAATATTTCCTTTCTTTAAAGTCTTTTGATAGGTACATAATATTATATCTGCTGTATCGAATTCATGTATCTATGTATAGTAATTAAAAAATATTTTTTCTACTCGTCGACTTTAATATTTGAATTAAGATTTCGTACACGTAACTAAGATCACATACTTTTTAATCCTGGAGCTGCAGAAGCTCGTCACGGAGCTCGTGGATTCATAAGATAACTGCCAGCAGTCATCTTATGAATCCAGGAGCTGTATAAGATAACTGTGAAGACATCAACGCGCAAATATACTAAGCTGCTGCGCTTCATTTCAGCAGGGCGATTTTCAATAGATACCAAGTTTGTTTAGTAAATTATTATTTCCGTTGACTCGTAGAAAAAGTATTGTATACAATAGTTATATCTCGTACCTTAATTAGGTCACTCAGCAAGCTTCGTGGCCTAAACGTGGTACTCGACTTAAAAAGCATACATTATATAACGATTGCATAAACTATTATAAGAAGTCAGCAGTCTTCAATAATCAAAATCTTTGCTTTAGCTTATGTTCAATTTTCTACTCAACATTTATTTCTATTCAGAATTTAACAGTAGTGTTAAATTCTGATAACGTTTCTTCATTCTGGACCTTAGTTTAGCACAACCAACTAATTTGTTCTCCAACCAATTTCAACAAGTTACTTAGCGCATGTGAGAAAAGACCTTCAGTATTGTAATTTATGTTAATAGCCTCAGTTGTGGAGAATAATATTATGATTTAAGCATATTACGTAGGTAGATGTGGATCACCGCGATAGGCGCTCCCAGAGCATACTTAGATACCGTAAAGGACCGACCACACCACAGGTGCCTTGATGCTTCATCTTTGCTCGTTACATAAATATGTTTTGCGTCCCATCAGCCTGTTTTGGGTTGGTCGAGCCTCTGAAGAATTAAAATCAAGAGAAATACTTACAAAGTTTGCTAACCGTTATCTTTCTAAGAATTACAAAAGGCATAAATAGATTTCGTACTCGTTTTAACGATTTTCACGAATGTTTTAAACACATATATCGTTGGCTACAGTACGCCCCCGCAGCGATACGCAAAAATTTAAGAAGCTTCACATAATTATGTTATTCAAAATACAATGTTTTATTTACCCTCTCTACTTCTTTTAGGGGTAAATAATAGGCACATGTAGTATCTTTCTAATTGTAAAACAAAGAAAACATCGTTTTATCAGACATGCTATTGTTAGGATACATGTTAAGATGATGTTTGTGCTTCTGATAACCAGGCTAAATGAGCCGAATGCTGGCGTTTGTTATTTTAGGACTAGCAGCCTGAAAAGGTTTTAGGTTAAAACCGGCTCACGATTTTTATACTATTTGAACTTAATTTTAAACTAGGCTTGATTTTTTTTTCGGGTCAGCGCCAACGCTTTCCTGGAGGTGATCGCTGGGAGGATGGATCCTCGCTCACTGGATGTCCATGTTTGTTCATTCCAACTATAATTATACTTTCCACTAACACAAGTAATAATAAAAATACGTATAGTAGTAGGTATTCGTTTTCACTAACATAATATGGATGTGTAACAATTTTCCGAAATAAATGCTTTCATTTTCAGTTTTCATTTTACCGCGTCTTGAACTTAACATCTTATATTAAAATTAAATCAATTTCTTTGGTAATCTATGCAATCTTGTTCTTCTCTTCAACTTAGGTAGTCATGTGATATGGTAGTTAAATAACGTTTTGATTAATCGGGCTTAATAATGTTTATATACCTTAATCAAAATGAAACTGAATGCCGTCGTTTTGTTAGTATCTGAGTATATATTAACCAAGCGACTTACATCTCCCTAATACATGTTAAATTAAATTCGTATCGTAACTACACGAGAGTACACGTCTTGACTAAGTGTGTGAAGCAAATTACAGAGACATGGCTGGAATGTCGTATGTTATCACAAAGTTCTGCGTAGCACGCATAGCTTCCTTAGGATGCCCGCCCAATATACATTCCTGATGCTAAGCTTTAGGGGAGAAAAAAGAAAACTGTGCACAGTAAGACAGTTACAGTAGAATCCTTGCAACGTTAGTGTTTTGTCTCTCCAACGACTTAAAAGGAACTCTTAATAAAATTTAAACAATAAAAATATATAAAACATGTTTTAGAACACAAAATGTGTGTCTACAGGTCGAAAATTTAAAATATTATAATTGAATTTATATATATTAGTACTTAATCAAAGATTTGAAAAAAAAAAACAAAATATAAATCCGAAGAAAAATTATATCTGTCTATTTATTTATTTATTTATTTATTTATTACGGGACAATCTTACACAAATAATAAGTTTGATAATTTTGTAAAAAGAAAGAAAAAGCTATTTTCGCTTATCAACTAAATTTAAACTAATCCCAATCCCAAAAATACTAAAGTGTTCTTTACTCTTGGTTCTCATAAATCTCACATCGACCATTAGGTACCTGTATATATACAGGTACCTAATGGTTAATTATATATAATTAATTTTAATCTTGTGTAATTCTATCATTATAGGAATTTAAATTTGCATTCATTGGTTTATCTCCAATCCTCCGACTCCCAGCCTGGATAATTGACGTAACTTTATTAAATGTGATTATAGTCAAAACAACTAGATAATAAAAGTTAACTATTGACGTTTTCAAAATTAGAACTAAACAGGTTCAAGTTTCACTGTTGACCTTTACTCAAACAGTACAATAATGAACTGGTCTACTGCATCAATCCGGCATGCATTGTCGGCCTACGGACAATTCATCAGATTAATAATAGGGCTTATAATTGTCTGCATTGGGCCGGGGCATTAATTATAGCAGGTTTCGGCAATCGATCATCAATCAAGCGATAGGGGGAGAGGGGGCAGCCTCATATACCCCTCTCGGGATTGTATGCGTGATGCAAGAACCCGGTAACGCACTTTGAGCAATGGTGGAACCCAACATTCAGTTGAGGTGGTAAATGTTTAATGGATACTTCTAGTAGTCTCAGTCGAGTTGTGTTCATGTAAGGAGGCTATTAGTTCAGTGACAAAATAATACACCAGCCTGCAAAATAAAGTATAACATGTTAGCATTTTATATTATTTTCTGCATTTTATCATTATTGTGAAATATAAATTCGATTATTTAATGTTGGCAATGTTCTTAAATCTCAGCGTTCCTATTGGTTGACTACTGGGGTGGCGCCACTAGAAGTCTGTTGCTATTGGTTCTTTTGATTAAGTGGCGCCACCGCAGCAGTTAGTTGAAATTATTCTATTCATTCGGGCACGGGCACGATCATTTGAACAGAGCGCAACAAGTTCGGTTAATGGCATTGGGTACGAATAAAACTTGGAAAATGTATCCTGATACATGCCATTTTGATATCAACACTCTGACCCGTCAACCCCAGAAGCAACGTCGCAAGAAAGGTTCAACAAACAGTTTTAGTTATCGTCATGTTTATGCGTGTTTATACCTTCTTTTGCAGGCCAGTGTAGTTATAAATTTTACTTATTTGTTATATAAAATAATTCATGACATACGATTTGAAATAAAAAAAATATTTACATTTACATGACATTTATTGTAAAACATAAGTTTGTGCGACAATATTAAAACTATTAATAGAATTTTTGTGGAATTTTAAAATTACTACGTTGCTACCTATTCAAAGTATCGTAGTCAGTGAACAAGAACGAGCAAATTTAGAAATAAAAGAAAAAAAATTCTAGCTGAGCAGTTACTTGGTCCTGATCTGTCATAGCCAGCCCCATTAGCGTCAGTTTGACGTTATATCCACAGGAACAGATCGGCTTTTGTCTAGGACTTTTCGCGAGAAACTTCAAAATTGCCATCGGCTAATTACTTTTATTTTAATTACTGTCTCACACCTTATTTCTGATGACAAAGTGAAGCGTTAGTTGATTAAATAGGTGTTTTGACTGGCTTCAAAGAGAAAAAAATCGTGTTTAGGTAATGAAAACATCAATTTTGATTTCGTAGTAATATTATAAAGAGATAATATAATAATTTCTGTTGAGACTCCCGTGAATTAGCAGGAATATTCTTATTCGTATCGTCGTCCTAATGGCGAATATTGTCTCTTAATAAGTTTCCTGCTCGGGATCGGCGGGAATTGGTTTTCTGCCCCTGGGAGTCACATTTTGTCGCGGTGCTTGGGAAATTATATGAATATGTTGACGTCAAAATGACAAAAATGTATTATCTTGTGATTAAAGGGGAACATTACCTAGATTGCAATAAGTTGCTCTCAAAAATGTCGTTCTTGCTACAAGCTTTTATTGGCAACTGTACTTTTCTGTATACCGTCATCAACTTCTCATGAGACGATTCTAACGAGCCCAAACTCAACGGGGTTACGTCGGTAAAGTAATGAATTCCCATGGCCACCTTTTGTCTCCATCATCAGATCAGCTCGATGGTACCATCATATTGAATTGTCTAACCTATACAATATACCCAAAATTTCAGCTCAATCGGTTGAGGTTAACAGGTTCAATATTCAGTTTCAAGATTTGTCCCACATTAACAAACTAACAAACAAACGAACAGGTGAAGTAAAATAAATAATCGATTCAAATTATAAATACATTAAAGCTTGTTAAAAATATGACATCGATAAAAAAATTATACGAAATAAAAAGAATAGTAATTTTTTTTGTGTGTTGGATAGAGTCATAGAGTCGAAAGCGTATCATCATCATACGTCTTAAAAAGATCTGGACTTCATTATTCGATGATTAAATGATTTAAACAGCCTCTGTACGCGAGGAACGACGCCTCTCGTGACTATAATAACCAATGTGGGATGGAATTTGCAGGTAGTTAGATATATTATTTATAGATTGTTATATTATTAATACCTATTTATGAAAAAAATGTAACAAAGGTTGTCGATCGCAATTCAACGCGTCAATGCGGTGAGTGTGGTGATGTGCACCTTTGCACCCGGAATGACACGGGGCGGGTTATTTGACTAAGTGTGTTTTTATTGACATGTAAAATTTTCTTAAATAAAATAAATTGTAGTTTTGTTAAATAATATCCATACGTAGAAAATTCGAACTACTATTTTGTTGGAATACAAGGATAAATATATTACGAAAGACAATGATTGTAAAAACAGCACATACTTAGAGCTTAAAAAAGTACCTAATACAGCAGCAATTTTCTTTGCAAGTTTATGTTTCTTATATCGTGTGAAGGCGTGATGAATGTATAAGGGTTAAGTGCGCGCCAACAAAACCTTTGAGAAGCAAATTGCGTGGAATCGTTCGTAAATTATAAAAAAAAACCATAAAACGTATAGAAATGCGACTTCGTCTGTGTGCAAAATTATTTAAGTGGGGTACATAACAGCATACAAGTTTAGTATGATATTTAAAGAATGAAAAGATGAATTAGTTTATTACACGAAATACAAAAATTATATTGTGCAGTACGAGTCACAATATGTGAATAACAATTTACTATCTAGGCGATTAGTCAGATGGACCTCAAAATTTTAATGATAATCAACTACACTAATTTAAATCATGTAATACAAGAAGTCGCCTGTTAGTTTGGACGGTGTTCGTAACGACAATTTACATTCGTACGTATATATTCGCAATAGATAATTAGTCCACCATTATATCATAGGACGAGGTTAATAATCCAATATTTATGTAATTATAGAAATAACAGCTCTGAAAATTTAAATTGTGTTATAAAATGGCATCTTTTTCTTATGAATCGGACGGCAATGGCATTGTTATCTTGAATTATATGCTTGCATTTTTTTAGTCCTTGCTCTTGAATTGAGACACTGATATTCAGATATATATATTATACTAGCTTCTGTCCGTGACTCCGTCCGCGTGGAACTCGTTTATATCGTAGCTCCATATAAACTTCCACCCACCATTTCACCCACTTGGTGGATGCTTTCCGGGATAAAAACTATCCTATGTCATTCCCGGGGACTCAAACTATCTCTATACCCAATTTCGTTTAGTAATTCTAATAATTTCCCCCATACAAACTTTGCACCCCTATTTAACCCGCTTAGGGGTGAGTTTTTCCAAAACCCTAAAATCACTTTTCTTGTATTGTAATAACGAGTTCATGCACAAAGTTTCAATTATATCACTTAAAATGTTACTCCATCCCCATACAAACTTTCAACACCCGTTTTACTCCCTTGAGGGTGGAATTTTCAAAAATCCCTTCTTAATGGGTTATATAAACTACCTATTGTGAAAAAATTTGCTTTCTAGATTCAACGGTTTGGGCTGGGCATTAAGTGAGTGAATAAGTCAGTCAGGACTTTGACGTTTATATAACAATATAGATTGATTTAATCTTTCACGATTCTTACACATTATATATTTTGAGTTGTTTCGTGATCATGGATGTTGCGATACATCCGAAACGGTGGGAGACCTCAGAGAGGTAAATTAATAAGTTAATTACACGCAATTAAGTCCCGATTTGAAATTTTTTATTCGCTTGATAGCAGGCTTAAAAGAACGGCTCAGATTACGCTGCAATATCTTAAATCATACAT
The DNA here is from genome assembly GCA_963854355.1 of Epinotia brunnichana. Taxonomy (NCBI): domain Eukaryota; kingdom Metazoa; phylum Arthropoda; class Insecta; order Lepidoptera; family Tortricidae; genus Epinotia; species Epinotia brunnichana. The sequence continues at coordinate 12,140,201 of OY977951.1, forward strand.
TATTTTGAAGATATTTAACCACAAACAACTGACAACCCCAGTAATTATAATGCATTGTTTCAAAACGCAAGGTATATAAGCAAAAGTGGGTCAAATATTCCTTCAATGTAAATTCAAATAATCGGTGTTTACAAAAGATTGTAAATAACTGGTTTGCCGCGATTTGATGTCCTAATTTGCATATTCGTTGAAATAAATAATATTTACACTCTGACCTACTTGCGGTTAGAAAAAAATACATCTTGATCATAAAATTGGTTATTTATTGCTTCAAATTCATTAAATGTATTATTATTTCGAGTTATGTACTTAAAATTGTATTCGTTTGAGATTACATATAATGAAAAGTTTACAGACGAATAAAAGCAACGCACATTTTAATTTATCCGTGAACTTTTAGGGATACAACATTTAAACTAGGGGTACCTATATATCTCAATTATTATTTCAGCAGGCTGGAATATAGTAAATTACACATATAATATCTGTATTATTATGAGAAAGATCTTGATAAACACGCAATCTCTCACTTTAACCACCGCGAGTAAGAATAATAACTAAGAAGTGGAACCAGAGATAAAAGTTGATGGTTGAGAACCCTAAATTGAGGTAGTTTAAACAAAGCTGCAATATTTAACTTTGCGCAGCAAAAGTTTGTAAGGAAACCTCTCATAGTCTTGCAACTCCAGAGTTAGTATTACACTTTAATTACTCGTGGTTTCATGCCATTTATTACATTTCATGCCAGTTTTATGAAAATGGAATGAGATAACGTGTATACATATTTCTTAAATGTGTACTGTAACCAGTTGCGATACAATATCTTTTCATCACACTTGCTCATAAATGGTGTTATTCCTTGCCTGTATACAGAAAGACAATGGCCTAAATTGTTCCCGCGGGAAATAATGGCCCATGGGAAGTAATGAGGTTGTGTGTGATCTGATTGGTTAAGTAAATCTTGACGGCCGATAGCGACAAGAATTCTGCTCTGTGATTGTTTGGAAATATAATCAAGCAGGCTCTGTGATTGGTTGAAATATTGAAACTCCGCCGTCCATTCGCACTGATCTAGAAGTGAAGTTGTCAATTTCGTCAACATTTGATTGATGCGCTTGTATAAAACATAGGTTTTTCTCCCTTTTGTGGTTATTTATTTCCTCGCAAATGTGATGAAAAACATTGTGTATAACACGGGCGTAAGAATATTGCAAACTCGAGTCATCAAAAGCCCTCCGCCTCACGGCGTCGGGCTCCTGATAGACTCTCGTTTGCAATATTCCTCATACGCCCCTTGTTAAACAATGTACTATTTTTGTTTTGCAATCATTTTTTTTTCCTTAATAGTAAACTCGTTGCGATCGCGAAACGGTATGTAAGTTAGGTTTGTTGTTTATTACATAGCTTCTGGCGCCTGAAAGCGTAATCCCCCGGAAATAGGAGCCCCGTGAGTAGTTAAGAATAAAAAACTTGCAATTAGTTTCGTACAAATAAAAACTACAGTAACTAAGTAATAACTCGAGTAAGGACTCGTAAATACATGATACCTAAGATTTTTAACCAATTAAGCCTAGCTGTGGAACAAAGTACTAGCAAACAGTTATTTATACAAAGGCTGAAAACAATACTTTTAGATAAAATTAATTTAGACGTAGATATACGGTAGATATAAAAAAACATTATTTAGTAATTGCACCAGTCACACGCACTAACGACGAGGCACTCGGCGGACCATTGGTGGACTTTATGCTGTTGTAATAAGGTTCACAAATGGTCGGCTGAGTGTATCGTCGATGGTTCACTAAGTTTAGTGTTAGTAAATTAAGTAGGTAATTTAGTAAGTAGGTAAACAACAATGTTTGACTTTTGGAAGGGAGCGCACATTCGCCGACAAACTGTCCTCAGTTTGGCGAAGCAGAAAGGAATGTACTTGCCATTGTTGTTTTTTTTGAGAATAAATAAAAAAATAAAAAAAAAACTGGTTTCATACGACGACAAAAAATCATTTGATCAATCCTGGTCTACGATAACGTACGAGTCCATACCTATAAAAATGGATACCTAACTTAACTTTCAAACAGGTAATGCTCCCCAAAATTACGACACGAAAGTCTGAAAGGAAATAAGAATAAATAGCAGGCCTAAATACCGACTTAAATGAAAGGAAATACCTACGCACGTAAACTCTCAGAAACATTCAACCAACGACGGCCTTTTTAGAAGTCAAGGGTGATTTTTAACAAAATATCTGTAAAGAAACGTATCAAAATATTACACACACACTACACAATCACTGCCCAGAAACGCTACGCGCTACGATCGTGGCCGATCCCATGGTTTTCCTGCTAAATAAGTATTCCTTCATCGTAGGCGCCCGCTAGGCGGGTTCCTGGCAGTGAAAGTGTTAAAAAAGCGGCCAAGTGCGAGTCGGACTCGCACATGAAGGGTTCCGTGAAATAAATTGCGGTTTACGATTTATGACGTATTAAAAAAAAACTACTTACTAGATCTCGTTCAAACCAATTTTCGGTGGAAGTTTACATGGTAATGTACATCATATATTTTTTTTAGTTTTATCATTCTCTTATTTTAGAAGTTACAGGGGGGGGGGGGGGGGACACACATTTTACCACTTTGGAAGTGTATCTCGCGCAAACTCTTCAGTTTAGAGAAAAATGATATTAAAAACCTCAATATCATTTTTGAAGACCTGTCCCACACGTATGGGTTTGATGAAAAAATTTTTTTTGAGTTTCAGTTCTGAGTATGGGGACCCCTAAAACTTAATTTTTTTTTTCTATTTTTGTGTGAAAATCTTAATGCGGTTCACAGAATAAATCTACCAAATTTCAACAGTATAGCTCTTATAGTTTCGGAAAAAAGTGGCTGTGACATACGGACGGACAGACAGACAGACGGACATGACGAATCTATATGGGTTCCGTTTTTTGCCATTTGGCTACGGAACCCTAAAAAGATGTGCGACTCGTTTTGGTGCTCGTCTATCTGTTCGTCGTTCTATTTCTGAAGTGACTAAGTGCGCATTCCAGCACGTTTTACTGTGCACTCGAGACGTCACGGAATTTGCGAATTCGCAATGATTAAATAGGTATATGAAATTCAATGTTATTATTATTACGTTTTTTTATGAGCAATTAATAGGCGCTTCTCATAATGTTTATGTACGACTGTTTGTTTCTCAATAAAAAAAAGCGACCATTATTACCAAAAGGTTACGAACTGTCTTTAAAACATGGCTTTCAATTTAATTTGTTTTAATATATTTATTCATGAATCGTCAATTTTGTAAAAGTTGCAAAAAATTGTGTAAAGTTGAAGGTTGAGTTACATATTCTATGATAGATCAAAAAATTAATGTAAAAATAATAATGTATTTCTGGACTTTTATTGTGTGTTTGATAAACCCTAAATCATAATCGAAGACTTCAAATACTTAAAACGAGTACTTTCATGTCCTGGGCATTTATCTGACTCGATATATAGGTTCTGCCATGTTACACTTTAATACAGTCGATATTGTTCCCGGGGAGTTTGATGAAATTTGGTACGATTTTTCGTTGGAAGCCCTGTTTTCGTCTCCCAAAAGTCCCCGGGTCAGGAACTTGGGAAATGTAAGTATTCGTAAGAAATTCAGGTTTTGTTCAAAAACTACGTACTCTATGAAAACATGGTCTAAAACAACATTAAAGCTGAATAAATTTTGCATAAGCTTGCTGTACACAACCTTGATGAGAAAACGTATCTTCAAGGAGAAAAATGCATCCACACGTGAGATTATCCCTCAATGTCCTTCCAGGGAAGATTCTCCGAATTTGAAGCTCGCGAGAATATCAAATCCACTTTACACAATAGGATATGAACTACTACTTACATTAATAATAACATTTAACCCGACTACGGCTAAACCCAAAAGAATGCTGAGAACGAGTTGGCGCACATCGAGTTTGAAAAAAAACAATATGGCGGACGTAAGCGGAGACCAAATAAGAAATCACAATTTTGCTGTCGTTGTCTCAGGTAGTATCAAACTATCAATACTTAACTAGAAATGTAATCCATTACCATTCTTTTGGGTTTAGCCGTAGTCGGGTAAAATGTTATTATTAATGTAGTTCATTGCCTGTAGAGTAAATCAAAGTAGATTTGAAATTATCCCGAGCTTCGAATTCGGAGAATTTTCCCTGGAAGGTCATTGAGGGAAAATCTCACATGTGGATACAAGGTAGTGTACTACAGGCTTGTGCAGAATTTATTCCGCTTTAATGTTGCTGCAGACCATGTTTTCATAGAGTACGTAGTTTCCGAACTAAACTTGAATCTCTTACGAATGGAGTACATTTCCCAAGATAGCGGCCGTTCTACAAGGTCCTGACCCGGGGACTTTTGGGAGACAAAAACAGGGCTTCCAACGAAAATTCGTACCAAATTTCATCAAACTCCCTGGGATTTCGAGTGTGAACAATATTGACTGTATTACTTGGTGACTTGTGCGCGTAGAAACAAGCACGAACAACTAATCACTGATGAAATATTGTGAAGTAGGTTCCTATTTTAAAATTCCTGGCGATGTAAATCGAGCTAAACGTATCAATTCAACAACAATATCAAATATTATATGTCGATACAAAACTTAACATAACTACATACAGAAAGAGCTGTTGCCACAGTTACTACACATCAAGCGAGCTTCTAATAAAATTGACATCCAATTGATTCAAGAGCGAGAGCCAGTGAATATTAAGTACACCCAAGTATCATTATTCTCATGCGTCGCCACGGAGATTAATCTTATTTGATATTGGGTCCTTGGGTCTGCTCAGCGCATTTTTTACGAATTGAACTCATACTCACGCGAAGTGTCAATGGCTCGTGCGCTATTTTATTTACTGAAGCGTATATACAGGTTGGGTAGGAGTATACCGACAGATTTTAACCATGGCTTCCTGACGTTATTAGAAGTAAAAAAATTAAAATGAACTCAAGTCAAATTCAGCAAGAAAAATAAAAACAAAAAAACTAGTTAAGTATGTCGGTCTTTGTAAATAAAAACTGGATAACTATCGCTTCTTCATGGAAATTATCCCTTTTAATAAAATGGTAAAGGTGATTTTTCCAAAAGAGGATGAATTTAGTGAGTGGTAGCTGTCACTTTGATGTCTGTGAATAGCGAGGCAAAACTTGGCAACATCAGTGGCAACGTCGTTACCAAAAGAGCTTAATAAATGCACTTTAATAATCACAATAAATAGTTTACATGAAAATTGATAATATCTTCAAAACTAAGCCGGATTTGACTGGCGTTAATCTAACAGTTTTTGCTTCTAATGACTTCAGGAATCCATGGTTAAAATCTGTCGGTATACTCATGCCCACCCTGTACATATATAGCATTAAATATGTGAGTAACAGCGCCGCACTCATGTTGAAATGAAAATGATGACAAATTTATATGAAATTTCTAGTTGCCAATTAGCTCCAATTACAGCGTGTGAGTAAAGACAAAATACACATTATTATGCGCTACGTGTAGCACTAACTCGTAGCTCCGTAACTAGCGCTCGTAGCTAGTGCTACGTCAGGATCTACGTTTGCTAAGAGAATTACGAGCCATCAGTGCGTCGCGTCGTAGAAATGAGACGTTAATTTTATTACCTGGCTATTTAAGGCTTTGTAGAAAAGCGAATTGACGAATTTAAGCAATTTCATAATGCAACTTATTTCAAATTACGATTTTAGGTAGGTAGTTATTGCGTGACGTAAATGGAGCTTGGAAGTTAGACGTTAAAAGATAAATACGATTGATAAGAAACTACAAACAAGATAGTCTGCTCTCAGAAAACAGTGGCATAAAATAGCAGTGTTCCTATTTTTATTAGCAGAGAGTCTTTCAATACCTTTTTTCATATATGCTCATTGCTCCCGTCTGTCTGACATAATGGCAAATAATTACTCTTACTTAATCTGTAGACCTACCGGATGGCAATGGCACTAACCTTCCTTTTAGGAAGGAAAAAGTTAATACTACTAGTCAAATATGGACTGAAGTTTTTTTGTTGCGTTCTGTAGGTATGTATATTTTATTAAGGTATTCATAATTCAAGGTATGAACGAAAATTAATGAAAGTTTGTGACAAGTTCATAATTTATGTACTTTATAGAAGATGTAGCACGCGATCGTGTTCGAAATACTTCTGGCTTATTTCATACATCGTAACCGCTGTGGTTATCATAATTTCGTAAGGTTACATAATTGACCACCTCATTACGGCAGCCACACCGGGACATTCAGGACATTAAAAATAATCACGTGTACACAATACAATCCGGGCGACGAGACTCAATTCAACTATTGCCATTCAAACTTTGTTTACCACTATTCCAAAGGAAAATGGTGAATGGATCGACCGATTTTTTCCAACTAATTCCACTATTAACCCAAATACCTTTACTATAACACTTTATAAGAACACAAATCGATAAAAATAACGTGTTAACAAAATATTAGTTTCTATAGCAAGTAACACGGGAGTAAATAAAGTCACTGTCACTTGAAAGTTGTCAGAACTTTAGTTTATGAGATGTGGTCTTTAAAAGACCGGTTCCTGAGGGCACTGCTTCCGTTAACAGATATGTGGGGGATATGTGAGTGGTGGGTCCGCCGCGCGGGCGGCTGGCTGGGTTCGCATCCACTAACGTCGGGGCGGCCGGTCGGGCGGCGGGCGCCCAGTGCACTGGCATGCGCGCGCATTCCCTCCCGCTCAATACGACACCGCGCCCCACACACCCCGTTATACCACCTGTAAGGCCCGTCACAACATGCCATGGGTTTTGTCAACTCTGACCGCTTTCAATTATCAATTTTCGACACCCCATCCGTACATAATAACATTTGCCCGGAGTCGACAGTTTTTACGCGCCCTTCCCCAGTCCTTTGCACTTATGCTACATCGAGCTTCGTTGAATACCAAGAACAAACAGGCTGATGATCCACTTATATGAAACAGATGTAATCACCTATATATTACTAATCAAGCTGCCTTTTCGTTGTGCACCCTCGAGTATCTCGCTTATTCGCTTCTTGAAGAGCTCCGCATCATTACGCAAGGAAATCACCGCCGGACGCAGATCACTCCTCAGCCTCTAAGTTAGTAAGACCAAAAGAAGTAAACAATATTTTTGTGACTGTACAACATAAATGCTAATGTGTGTTTACTATTCAACAACGTGTTAGTTTGAATCACTGAATGAACTACATAGTTGAGTACGCACCCGGCGGCCTGTTGAAGATGCCAACCACTTAAAAATGGATTTTGGCACGCACCCTATTCAACCTGTATGCTTCAACATACCATGGCGTTCATCCAAATAAAGTGAAAACTTTGGCCAAATGTTGCTTGTTATGAAGTTTATAAAATGTGATAATCGTATTTTAAAGATGTTGGAGTTCTAAAGTACTGCAGTATTTCAATTATATGACTGTATATTGATGTAAAATTATATATTGTATATAAAATGATAATTTATTCAGCGAAGAGATTTGGCGGCAGCAAAAAAGCAATTATTTGCCAGCACGTGTTACATTCTCGGCGGAAGGAGAACCGACTTATTTATATCAAAGGACGCAAGTTCAGTAGAACTGGAATATTTACAAGATTTTCAAACTACCTCCCAAGGTATTGCTTTCTCAGGCACCTGTGTTTTCCTTCACGACCCACGGATCGTCAGTCTGTTCATCTTTTTGTTGCAAGATAATTTTGTCTAACGTTATAAATGATTGGTCCTTCGTAGGTTCCCTTAACCTTAACACATTCAATTATGTTGAACGCGCAAATTAATGACGGTTGCGTAAGATTGATGAAATTGTGGTAAGCGTTTATGGCGTATAGCTCTTGTGAGATAATATTATACGTATTCATTCTAGGTAGATCGTTCAATATAACTTTATTATACTACGTAACATTTTGGTAATTTGTTTTCACTTAATATAACAAACTCTTTTGTTACCTAGCGCTGAGCTAAATACAGTAGATTAATAAATAATCTAGTAATCTGTGGACAATGTTGTTGCTCTCAAACTTATAAATTATAATGTTTTTTGCATATTTTAGCCCAAAACCATGTGTATATTGTTTTTGTCCCAAATGAATTGGAAAAAAAAAATACTTAAGTACGTCATAATGTTTCGCATGCCTACCAATTTTTAATAGGAAATTTCTGACGGTGTCAGAATCAGGTATTTTGGATTTACTTTATGTTGTCTTTGGAAACCAGGCGGCAGTCATAACATATATTCAAACATACGTACATCGTAAATGTCCATTTGTATAGTATGAAAAGCTTCATGATAAATTACAAACATGTCCGGCCGTAGCAGGCGGCCGCGCAGAATGAATAAATAAGAAGCACAAATAGGGTGCGGTTATTTAAAACGACCACAATTCTAAGTCTTAGACTTAGGGCAAGCTAAATACACCCCCCGAGGTATGTTGGGTCAAATGTCAGAATGTCCAAGGTGTCAAATTGACAACGAAATAATGCCCAATTGTTAAAATGCCCAGTTGTCATAATGTCAAGCTACCAAAACAAGAATTTGTTCAGACGTCTAATTGCCATAATCAAGCTACCAAAACAACAAATTGTTAAAAAATCGGATTGTTATAATGTCCAATATCAAAACATCCAATTACCTATACCTATTCTACTCTAAGGCAGGTCGGTGTAGGTACGACGACGAGCGAAGCGAGGAGGAGTGTTAGGAAGAACTGCGACCCTACAGCGCGCGAGCCGAGCGAGCGAAGCGAGCGCGCCGCGGCAGCGGCCGGCGAAGCGCCAGAACCGACGGCGGTACATATTATTTTTATAACATCTGGACATTATGACTCCTTAGACATGCAGAGACTTGTAAATATTGACTAATGGTCTTTATAACATCTAGGTATTAAGTAAGACTTTTTGGACATTCAGATACTTGTACATATTGACTAACGGTCTTTATAACATCCGGACACTATTGCTTATTAAATTATATTAATATTGTATACCTTCCTAATGTTCAAGCTCACGATTGACGCCTATATTAGCCAGATTTTTTTCCAGTCGCCGATGTCAAAATTGGCTAGGATAGGACGATATGAATACGTTATATTTTAATTAGCTGTTTGTTATTTATAAAACAGATAAACAGTAGGTATACTACAATAGTAGTCTTTACTCCACAGGAGTTCTATATTTATGTTTTTCTTTTACCTTTCTAGAGCCCGCAAGAGATTTTCCACCGTGTTTTATTGCACCACTTCCGAGTCCCCTCTATTCCTACTTTACAATGCCATAAATATGTCAGCAAGCTAAGAGTCAGCCAGTTCAAAACTTAAGTAAATTACGAATATCCTGAGCGCACCATAAAACAGGGATTCGGTTCGTGGTTCGAGAACATAAAGACTGACGCGTTTTCCGGTGATGACACTTTAATGATGTATCTACCGCGATTCTTTTGTTACTTTTTCCGGTACGGTTGTAAATTCATTGACATAGTTTTCATGAAAAAGAGCCGCTATTCCATCAGCGATATGAGACAATAGGCCATGTATCCCTTTAATATCTTTGTTATTCCAATCTTAAAAGACACATACTTGTCTCCTTTTGTTAAATATAGTTGATGGAATACGGGCCAAAAGCCAATGTACTCGTATGTTTCGATGACTTGGGCCTGTTGAGAGAAAAATATACTAAAATATTTTTAATTAATACGTTAAATAGATAGCGGCATCGGAAGAGGACCACCAAAGCGAAGGTATTTATACCAAATCTCAACAATACTTTAAAAAAAAAACTACGGGCATGTATCAGGAGATTTCTGGATGTGAGTAAAGCGAAAGAAGTTTGTAAGGATAGTATTTGGCATGATTTGGTTTTTGTTTACCTTAATGGGGTACTAACGTGATAGGAATATATACAGTAAAGATGAAAAAGCTTAATTTTCAGAAATATCATAATAATCAAATTTGAAGCTATATTTAAATATCCCATTTCCAAATGCTAATCAATGAATGTTAATTTACCTTTAAACTAAGTTGAAGCAGTTGTAACAACATTCCCCGAGATGTGGGACCACCTCGATACGGATCCTATCTAAATAATTAAGGCATTAGAGAGCCCTATGAAGTGTTTACTGGTGTGCTATTTGTTACCTAAGATGATAAACTGTAAACGGAGAATGTGTTAAAGGGCAAATGTGTTGTTATTCTAGATTGAGTTTGAATTGTTGTTAGGCAATATTCAGTAATGGAAGGTAGAAAATAAACGAAAGGCATAAATAAAGAAGATTGTCTAGCCTCAAAACATTATTTACTCACAACCAAATGTTTTCAATTCAAAGTGAGCATTACATTTTATATATTTACAACCTTCAAGTAAAGAAAACAATGCAACGGCTCAACGCTAACATTTCATAGATAATCTGTTATTTACAGTTTCACTTTTATTCGATTTACGCAAACACTTTGAATATAAAACAAATGAAAGCGCAAACCCAATTAAATTCAATTTCACTTTTTATTCCAATGCATGTTTGCAGCGTGAGATCGATCTAAACCAGGATAATGCAATTTCTCTGTTAGTACGTACGGGTGTCAATAGTGTCACTTAGATAATAAAAAGATTATTCTCCGCACTGTGAATATTCTTCCCGCATTTTCAACCTCCCCGATTTGAGAAACAAAAAAAACACGTATATCAGAGTGTCTTGGAGGCAGGCGGTGCCTATATATACCGGAATGTTTAAATTAAAATATTTGTGGTTTTGTACCAAATAATGATTGTTTGAATAAATATGGTATGGTACGTATTAAATTATTATTTTCAGATTCAGAGTTTTCTAGTTCACCTAATTGTCATTGTGCTTTAAATACTTTTATTACGAAAAATCTGCTTCCTTATGAAGATTGTTTCAAAAATGATAAAAACGATGTAGGTAACCATTTCCCTCATAGCTCTGCTTCATCGTAATGCCAGCGTTTTTTTTCCTTTTTTAGTATAACAATAACATGAGATAAGTTTAAATATTCTCTACATAACCTCTCTTATCATACAAGCGATTTCCTCAACAGCCTCGGTCAACCCAAGAGGATAATATTCAGTGGTTCTAGCAGTGAAAAGAGCTCTAGTGCCATATTGAGCAAAGAGATATAATACTTTCTTCCCTAAGGCTTTACATATTTCGGGCCTTCTGTTATCGCCCCGCTGCACTCTTTACCGTGAACATCTGTGCCACTGAGAAAAACGAGCGAGAGGCAATATCTGGGAAAATTATGTCCCACCTCATATGTTTCATTCGGTCAAATGTCCGAAATATTTTTGTAGGAAATCCTGTTGATATTCAGGAACCCAGTGTATTTTTAATAGAACTCGTACTTATCACATTTTATTATTGGATTTCTCAGTTCTATCCCATGGGACAAACGTAAAATATCCGGATTCGGTTATTTACTTATTTGTATTTATGCATTTGTATTGCATTTCCAAAACAATTGAATCGACATGAAGATCATAATACCGGGTTATATGGTCTTTATATCAACTAGAAGCTTTTTTTCTTGAAGCGTTGGTGTTTCAAATACCGTGAGAACTGTCACGTGATGATGTTATGTGGGAACTGTAATATTTTTTAGGATGTACTGGCAATTACAAATCGAATAAAGTCGTTTAGTTTTGTTAAATCAAAGTATCGCTCGCAGTGAAATAATACAGCAGAAAATGATAAGTTATTTAAAGTTGTGAAATAGTTAATATTTCGATCTTTTACCAAGTATTTTAATCTCATTAAAGTGAAATGAAGCCGTAGCCACTTTTTTCGATTATTTTACTGCGGAATGTGAATATATGTGTAAATTTAATAGTTTGTGCTTAAATCTTAATCTATGTTTTCGTTTTCAATTCAGGTATCCTATTGATATAACTACTTATACAGCCGTTTATTTAATACGTCTCAAAGTACTGTAGAAGAAAGCTTCCAACATTTTATTCTGTAAAGTAAAATGTCTTTCTCCTGAAATTGATACGCCTCGAGAGAACATATTCAGTTAGTACAAAATGCCAGATAGAGCCGGGTAGCTTCCCTATATAACACACGTTTCTTGAGATTTCTTATATACCACAATTTCTTTCAACGGTATATCGAATCGTTTGATGAAGTGCTGATCTTAACTTCAAGAAATATTCAAAAAATATTTTAGAAATCATTTGTTAGTATATTTATATATTTCCTTGTATATTTCTAATAAACATGATGATGATGACTGCATTTTGTATCAAATTAGTATCAATCTTATATACCGACTTGTATATCAGCATATAACTCGAATTTGCCCTCATAGTTTTTCGTCAGATGTGTATTCAATAATCAATTCACCAGGTAAGCAACTGATTCCCAAGCATACTAAATACAGCTGCTTAATGTAACTACTCTAACTACTGACATTATTTCCACTCTAGGTCATTTCTTATTCAGAGTTCGATTTAACCCGCTCAACTCCACATTAACTTCAGTACTTCAGTGTATATTCACACTCAGTACATAGCTAGCCTATTATTGACAAGTAATGTGTAGTACCTACTTTTAAAATTACGCTAGAAATAGAATTCGTCTTGTAATAATTTGCGCCGTCTTTTATTATTATTACCAAATATTCCAATTAGTACAATCAATAGAATGGTAAGAACCAAGCATACTCCTCCTTTGTGAGCAAAGGACCGTAAGAAGATCGTTAATGGTTGATTACTCGATTGTTTTGAATAGATGCTCAATCTGGCTTGAGTTATTGATTGTATTGTTCGTATACCTACATGTATACAACGTTCCACTCATATAGTATTAACCATGTACGAGGTTCAGTCCACGCGATGGTATCGGATAGTTGAGGCCGTTAATACAGTAGTCGTTGTTTTGATTTGGATATGTATGTTTTTGTTAAAATGATCAGTCTTCTCGTACAACCTGTTTGTAAGTGTTTGTGGGTCAATAAACTTTTTTAGTTGTTATTCTGCACCGTTAGCCGGGATACAAAATGTTAAAAATAGACTTCTAACATGCTTAGAAGATAGCTACTAAAAGAAGGAGTTGAAAATGATAACAAGACCCCACATTTGGTAGATTTCAACCCATAAGTATTACTTACGTGGATTTAAATCGCAGTTTCAAAATGTGACCCAGGAGTAGTAAAATTACAATTGGTTACAGGAAACCGTCGATTCACCCTTGTACGGTCATCATTAAAAGTAGTTACGCAAACAAAGACGTCAAAGGTCTTTATTAAAAGGGAATAAGAGCTTTTGACTTCTTCGATTGCGTAGTTACATTTGATGCTGTACGTACACAATTTTAATTAAAATCTAATCATGTTTCTGTTCCGAGACAGATAGGATGTGGAACACGATGACCAATCGCATTAAGCGAACGAGGGCGACCCCATGTTAAGCTGCTTATCTTTTGGGAGTTAAGAAAAATACGCTTTTGCATTACTTATTTTCTGTGCCAAATGTAAGAAGTGTTTAATATTAAATCTCTCTAAACGGGAACGGAAATTGATGACTTTGAGCTTTTGTTCATATTCGATGTTGTCAACATTCTAACATTGATTGGGTATGTGAGTCACTTCACGTGTTGTTACGTTACAAACGGGGTCACAAACATTTAATCGCTGCCCGATTAAAAGCCACCAATTAATTGCTTAACCAGAAAAATATTTTGATTTGCCGTTTTCATAACAAAGATTATCGCATGTTCCGAAATCATAAAAGCCTGTGTTCGTGTTTTCTAAATATTTATAATATTTTGCCGTTTATTAAGACCCTTCCGTCCCTAGCCCTTATTGTTATGCGCGTTTAGTGTTTAGTTTATATAGGTAATGAAATATTTGATAAAGGGATATAGTTTACCTAAAATGAGTCAAGTTTTCGCTTTGAACCGCACATTTTTCATCCAAAATAAAACTTAAATGCACTTTTAATAAGTAGTGCTAAACAGCAGGGTCGCTTTATGCATTTTACTGAGATGTCATTACATCATGCAAAACTGAGAATAAATATCAGATCCAGCAACAAAAAAATAACAGTGTTAAGTCGTTTAAGGATTCAACTAAAGTTAACAAATTACAATGTAACAATTAAAGGACACCGAATTTAATTGGCATTTTAGCTAACTTACTTTTTAAAAATAACTACATGAGGCTCGGTCTTTTAAAAATTCGTTAAACCTTATGTTACACCATGTAGGTATTTGATTTCTTCGAATATTAACATATAACCAGCTGCCTAATGGATCTTTATTTTAGCCTTTATGCTCTCTAACTATGTACGGTCTTGATTCAGTCTGGTAGTTAAACGGCTTGACTCGCTAATCGATAGTGCTCGTAAGCAGACGCCTTCTCAAATCCTGTTAGCTAAGGCTTAATTTTAAATTGCCTTTTCTTCTCGGCGTCTATTTCCTTAATAGCGTCCAGTCAATTCAAGGGAATAAGGTAATTTGAAAGTAAATGTTTCTTTTTAATTTTGGACGTATACTCAGCATAATATAATAGGCTTGTTGCGTGGTGTTAAAATTGATAACGTCGTGTTACTAAATGGATAGTAAACCATCAAATGATTGTAATAAAGTATAAATTACAAAATATAATTCAAATCATAAAAAGATATGAACCTTGTAAGTTAAGAAAAAAAAGTTTTTTTATTTATTGTCCAAGAGTAAATTTAAAGGTACCAATACAATCCTTACGCTATGGACCTAAACGCAGTATTTCGCGACCGAAACAGCAATTTACTTCATTTTCCATGCAACGGTTAGTACAAATTGCACGGTGTGACGTCATACTTTAAAGTCAATCAGTATGAAGCGTTTTGGCTGCTGTCAGCGAGGTCCGTCTTTAATTTGATTTTTGGGGTATTAATGTCCTTTAAATGTAGTTGCTTCCATACAAACATTTGTTCATCTACAAAAACTAGTTCGAATGGCATCGTAAACAAATTTAAGGTCACAAGCCCATTGGTAGCAGCCGAAGTAGGTAAGTATTTCGGTACACGTCTTTATAACTATAAGAGTAAGGATGTCTTACGATATATTTGGCTACTTTGGCTCCTACTAATTATACGATACTGACAGTACCTAGGTATTGTACTAGTATTTAATTTCTAATACGGCCACTTTTCTGAAATGCATTACGAGTCCAATTTGTTAATAAGGATACGTATCAAACAATCTAAATTTATACATAACCAATGAAAATAATACACCTAAAATATACTTTTACATGAAAAATATAAAATCGTATTACTACAGAAACCTTGTCGCCAATACAAACCATATATCCCGCTTATTTAAAAAAAATAACAAATGTTATCCCACTGTATCGTGTTAGCCCAGGTACTTGATTTATTTGAAAGGTTATTCATAATTTGTTCTTGATAAACTCGCAGATGAAAAGGATGTACTCGTAACATCGTTATAGAATCAAAGCCCAAATTTTGTTGCCCTGGCAGCTTATCGGTATTTCCTCTTACCCACGGTTCGTTTCAAATATCAAACAATGTAAGTGCCGAGCCGTGTCACAAATCTATGCCAAATATTTCCAGGTTTTAATCTAAAAATACAAAAGGGTGTAACTTATGTGACTCAAATACCAATGGTTGTATACGTTTTATTTATAAACTGACACTCCTTTATTGAAAGAAATTATAAACTCTCAAAGCAAGATTACTCTACGAGTTGATACATACGTCGGAACGTTGGTTATGGAGCCACTCTAATCGATATTTGCACTCGCCACGTCCGTGCAGCGGAATTCCATTTGACACGTGGAAAAGCAACAAGTTTAGTAATGTCACTTTCGTGCCAACCGTGGCACACCACCTACAATAACTACAATGGACGTGTGATTAGGGTTGCCAACAGCCTTTAATTTTTATTACTGTTTCAAGGTTACTACTTGCGTCTACCACATTTGTTTCTTATGAAATATTTACATACGGAACCCATATTTAATTCGACTTTGTGCCGGACAAAGGCCATTTTATCACAAAGGGACAACGGGATGCGAAGCCTATTCTGCAGGTAGTATGCCCTAGCGACTGGCCTAGTGTGGGTTTCAAACTTTACAAACAAGTTTATATTTCTTGTAGATGTATCTACGCTGAAGGACAATTGCGTAACTTTCGAACTAACATCAACGAATTTCCAACCGTAATTTCGACGGAGGAAAAATTACAGCTCAGATGTCACTTATCTTCAAATAAGTATAGGATAAGTATACTAAAGCGCTATCAAAAAGTTTCGCGATTACCCTGTTGCTTTATTTACGATAATTTTCTAACCCATTCATAAAACGTAAAATGCGTTTGCTAAATAAAATGTGCTTTGTCCCTTTCTTTAGGAACACGAATGTCGAAGTTACATATAAAAAAAAATAAAAAATAAAAAAAAAAAAAAAAAAAAAAAAATTGTTTAATTCAGACCGAGATCCATAATAGTGTTAGTAACAAAATGGGGCTTACAAGACTATATATATAAAGACAAACGAATTTTAACGCCATTTTAGTATTAAGGCTTGTAGAACGCTTATAAATACGGCCGTTAAGCCCCAAGTTCCAAAAAAATCATTGCTACAAATCAAACTTAAAAATCACGACGTCTAAAAATCGCTTCTCTATCACATGGTCACCATACCTTGCCTAGCCTTTAAACAGCCCTAACTACACCTTACAAACTTTTACTATGTCCGATAGCGGCTTTGTAAACGTGTCTGAGTTTACGACGCCATATTGTTGACAAACACAAGTTCCGGTCAGATAAAACAGGGCATTAAATGCGCCCGGTGACACATTGTCAAATAAAAAGTCATTGTGTGCGGTGGATTAGAAGCCACGACCCTCATGACGAAATATATCGAGCGTTGTATTTGTTGTTCATTCAAGTTTTGTGAGTTTACGAACGAAATATCTACACATTAGAGATTGAGACTTCGACGAATTTCGTCTGCCAGGAATGTGGAAGATCATGCCGGTCTCGTATTGGCCTCTACAGTCACCAAAAACGATGTCTCCATGGCAATGTTTAAATCGTCTGGAATAGACGCAAAGGCCTGTGATGAGAGATTACGATAAACTTAATCTAAATCTTCGCCAAACTGCATAATAGTTTGTTGGCGAATATACACTCTTTATAATTATGTTTTGGTATCTATATTATGTGTACAATCTAATCTACATATGATTTTATTTTTTATGCTTATTATTATTAGCGGTAACAAGGAATAGCAAGTGATGTAAACATGTAAACAAGTCTTTCATCATAATTACCTACGGAGCCTCAGCCTTTCCTACCCTCAATGCCAAAAAAAACTTGTTTACATTTCCACTCACTTCGATTGGATCTCCTTATGACTATGTTATTTTTATTTTAAGTTCCTATAACTATCTAACTACCTATTTTTTAAAACTTGGACATGCACACAGAGGCAGATCTTGCTATTATGTGATATACTTCAGATGATAGCTTATGTTAGGTACGGTCAACCAATTTGATTCCTAGGCCACCGTAGAACCCTGTCATTTTTACTGCCACATAGCGACGCAATAATCCTAGTAACCCGTATTTACATAGCATTTACAACGGAAAGGTTCTATGATGGTCTAGGAATCAAATTGGTTGACTGTACTTACATGAATTTTCCTCTTCAAGCTCAACTCTCTTTGACAAGTTATGTAACAAATTGCTGATAAATAAAGCAGCATTGGATATTTAAGTTTACAGTTTTACAGTTGCTTAATTTAATTTAATACATTTGATTATCAATAGATATAGTCCGTTTCATATAAATATCAAGGGTTAAAAACTGCAAGTTGTATCGTATCGATTATTTAGATGCTTGTCCTTGTCCTATATAAAACTACGCGTATTTTTCTTGCTTTAATTATAAAATTAGTTAGGAGTGAATAGAACTGTGGCACGTCTTATTGAGTGAACGTAATAATATGTCTAAACCAAAGTACCTATACATTACTTAATAATTAATGATAATAAACCATAGCATGTAGTTTATAACTTTATATGTTCCACTACTTATTGATGTAAAAGTTAGATTTAAGATTCAAGGATTTTCTTGTAGACAAATAAATGTAATTAAACTGACTTTACTATAAGTCTGCGATGCCTAAGTGCCGTCTTTGACATCATTGGGCAGCTCTGCTACAAAAATATGGTAAAATATTCGTTATCCAAACTAATAATTTTCTTCCTTCGCTACGTATTTCTACTAGTTAAAATATTTATTTGCGTACTTAATTATATTATAAAAACAACTGTGAGTCACACGGATAGACACAGAGTTATACCGCAGTATTCAGATAAAAATTAATGCGGAACATATAAAAACTAACCGTTTTAATAACCACAGTTTTAATTAATTTTTGACTTCAAAATTTGTATTTTGCCCGCAATGGAAAAAAAGGTCTTTTAGGGAATATTTCAATAAATTATCTACTGTGTCAATGACACATCCGGGTATTTTAGGTGTTCTATAAACTTTACTTTTCTCTTTACGACTGCCAGCTGCCTCAATAAAAAACCAAGTGATTCAGTTCAGTGATAAAACCCTGTCTAAATCACGGTTATTGAATGAAACTTCACTGGTAGAGATCGAACAAGTTCAAATTGCTTTACTGGACGTCATTGGCGGAAAATAGAACGCGATGTGCATTCAAGTTCTATCTTTTAATTAACGCTTTATTGCTGTAAGGAATCTTGGAAATAAACTGGAATTTTATCCTTGAGCTCAAGGCGATAAGGCATTTTGAACAGCCATCATTTACCTATACACTTCTTTAACCCGGCGAGCATGACCCAGGGTGTGTCATACCCTGACAGTATTAAAAAAGTTTGTTATTTTTTAAATCTTCGTCTGGCAACACTAGCTAGCTCAGTAGCTGGAGGCAAGGGAGTGCGGGAGGGGATAGTGGCGTGATCGCAGTGCGACGTAAGGCGTCGGCCGAAATATTTGTGCACAAACCTGTTTCGGGTATGTCACACCCTGCGTCATTTTAGACGTATTTTTTTAATGTATGATTAATAAATTATTTTTTAATTATTCTTAGTGTTTTTAAGGTTTCAATGTATAGGCTTGAGATTACTTTATTTATATTAGTTGTTTTTCTTTTATTTTCCATACAAGAAGGACAGAAAAACCAAATATTCCTGTAAAGGTTGCAGCAAGCCCATATGTATGGAGCATGATAATCTCGATGGCAGTGATTAACCATATTTTCAATAAAAAAAAATATTATTACAAATAATTTATTTGAAACGAGAGTTTTTTACTTTCATTTGAATTGTGATAATGGAAGAAGAAATTTCGGTTCTTGTTGCAGTTTTCCAAAGAATCCGGGTACTAAAAAATGGATAGATGCTACTGGCAGACGTCCTAACTGGTTTCCTGCACAGAGAAGGGTTATGTGTTCGGAACATTTTCAAGAAAAATGTTTCCAACTACTTAATAAGAGCCGTAGACTTTTCAAATATTTGACAACTCGCTCGCTTGAAACCTAGGTGTCAAATGTATGGAAACACATCTTCGCACATCTTTGGTGGCTACTCGCTCTAAGCCTTAAATCTCGTAATATGAGTAATGGATATATTAATTCGCGCTAAAATGCGAGTGGGATAGGCCTGGTACCGGTCAAAAGTATCGATGCGACCAGAGTTTTAAATGTATGTGAACACGAACTTGTAAAAAGCCGTTTATGTTACTCTGTAGGTAGGTTATATTCGTCGATTATTTTAACCTTTGCGATTTATGGTAAGTTAACAACCCGTGTTATTTAAACTTGTAACATAATATTAATTTAAATATTAATGTCGATAAAACATCATTTTATCAGTTGTCGCCCCCCTAGTGTAGTGCGTTTTTAAGCCAATCACAGCCCTTGTTTGCATGTTACCGTAGACTCACTGGCAACGCCCGAGTCTTTGTTTTTACACGGTTCAATGTGTGTGTGGGCGCTGCGGTGGGAGAAAACTGGGGACATCGGTTTTGGTTGAAATGAAGCAGTACGGCACTTCTCCCTATTTTTATGTTCTGAGGTCGTGATCGAAGCGAAAAAGCATGAAGTTTGTTGTCCACCTACCGAGAAAAAGTATATAACTAGGTGGTGTTCATCACCATTTGTGCGTTATCGGAGTTTTGCGTTATCTAAATGCCTGGGAGAGTACCATTATGTTTATTATCCGAATATAAGAAATTGACTCAACTCTGTTCAAAGAAACATGATAGGTATAGACTAAAAAAAATCAGTTGAAATCATGAATGGCCATTGTTTGTGGTCGGTGCATGCCACATTTTGCCAAAAAAACGTTACCGCCTCATTCAACGTTAATTGAATACTGAACTCTATCGTCTTAGCCAAATATTCAAAATAAACTAACAAAGAATGAAGTAAACATTCCTCTGTTTACAACTGGCACGTAGGGTTTGGTATTTTCTCTCGTAGTTCATTTTAAATCTATTGAATAAGACGATAGAGTGCATTATTCAATGAACCTTTTACGTGACGGTAACCTTCTTTTGCAAAACTTTTCACGCGTTGGCAACAAACAATGCAATAAAGTATTTACATACATAAATAAAATGGGCATTCATGAACTCAGTTAAAAAAAATATTCTATACTACAATAATAATTTAAATAAAGTTTTTTGTTGGGACGAAATTTATCTGCGGAGCTAGCAAAACTGACGTCTTCCGTCTTCTTTCTAATTGGCACAGAGTGAGTGAAATAGGAAGTTGGGAAGGCACGTAAGTTGTGACACGCTCTAACTAATTGAGCGAGCAGACAGAGGCGAACGACGTTCTCCGTTTCAGCTTTTGCCAAAATTCTTTCGTATGCATGGATGTCCGGCTGTTTTCCTCTACAGGTCGCATTTCTCGACCGATTCTCGTGAAATTTTGTGAGCTTGTCCAATAATTATAATTATAGAATTTTTCTGCCGATTCTATTTCTCGAAATAAATAAATAAGTTAATTTAAAAAATGTCATTTTTGGTACAAGCTTTTATTGCCGACTGTACCTTTCTGCATACCATCATCAACTACTCATTGAGACGATTGTAACGAGCCCAAACTCGATGGGGTTGTGTCGTTTTATTGCGGAGTTCCTATGGCCACCTTCCAGCTCCTGCATCAGATCAGCTCCAAATCATCATAATATTGCATTGTCATGCGATATACATATGCTTGCAAAATTATAGCTAAATTTGATAACGGGAAGTGACTGAAAAATGGATTGCAAATATTTACGGACATCTTACATACTTACATATTTACATACACAGTGCAAGTTAATACAAAGTTTGTAATAATAAAAATACAGGCTTGTGATTTGTACAAATCACGGAGCCACTAGTTACAATAGTAATCAGATACATTCAGATTCATAATGATGAATGGGCATACACACAGACAAATATCGCGTGCCGGGCGCCAGGCGGTCGCAGGTTCGACCACACGCGTAATGAGAGCGTTTCACTTCATTTGCCACTTAACGTCGCGTGAAGGTTAATCGTTGAAGCAATTATTGACTACTGGTACGATTTTAAATATTTAATCATTTGGAAACATTAGTAAGAATGTAAGTACTCGTTAATATTTTTGACATTTGGCGTGTTTGTGTTAATGGCTAAGCTTTGGCGGGCAAAAGGTTGTCGAACCGGCGGGGACGACCACCTCACAAAAAAAAAATTCAATATTTATTTCGTTTGAAAGTATATAAACTTATCTTGAAAACGAAAAATACAGGAAACCTGAAGATTTTTCATGAATATTTCAGAGCTAAATAACATAAAAATCGGCCAAGTGCGAGTTGGACTCGCGCACGAAGAGTTCCGTACCATTATCTATAAAAACGGCAAAAAAATCACGTGTGTTGTATGGGAGCCCCCCCTTAAAAAAATATTTTATTTTGTTTTTAGTATTTGTTGTTATAGCGGCAACAGAAATATATAATCTGTGAAAATTTCAACTCTCTAGCTATCACGGTTCTTGAGTTACAGCCTGGTGACAGACAGGCGGACGGACGGACGGACGGACAGCGAAGTCTTAGTAATAGGGTCCCGTTTTACTCTTTGAGTACGGAACCCTCACGGAATGATCACGCCCTCAATGATATCCTAAAATAAAGGTTTAATAGTTATCATTACTACAAAATCGAAACGGAACGCTATAATTAAATTCAGAACTATTTTCATATTTCGAATATTAATTTAAACGACGGAATGTTACAAATGAAAGAGAGCTTGAATATGAACACGTACAATTTTGTTTGGTAAAACAAATTTATAATGAAATTTTACGAATCAGAAGCCGAACGATTTCTTGTACTTTGAAAAATTGGTTTTCAGATTAAATGCCATCATCATCCTCCTATTTCTCCTCCGGTTGTGCCCGGGGTCCGCTTTGGCACCTTATCTCAAGATTTGCCATAAGCACTAGTTTTATGACAACGACTGCCATCTGACCTTCCAACCCAGAGGGAAAACTAGACCTTATTGGGATTAGACTGGTTTCCTTACGATGTTTTGTTTGTCTGTGAATCAATTTGAGATGTAGGTACATTTCGCATTCTCATTGGATTTTAAATTATTTTGCGTGCTCGCTGCAAAGTGCTACGCTAGCATGTGAGTAGGTACAAGCACGCGAAGCACATTGAATTCAAATTGGAATGCTAGAAGATGTCAGATTGCACTCTTGCACGATACCCTAGCACGAAACAATCGCCAGAGCATGAATCAGATTGTCAAATTAATAAAACAAAGTTTTATGTCATCCACTCCGGACCAGAGGCTGGGTAGACACAACCACAAGGTGGACTGCTGATCTAGTAAAAGTCACGGGAGTCCGCTAGATTTAGGTGGGACGTGTTTCGGATGTTAGGATGATGAGTATGATGCTGTCATCCTGTCCGCAAGAAAATATTCTGCAAAAAAATTTTTTTCGTTGTTCCAACAAAATGTATTCAACAAATTAGTAAATATTTGCCCTGAAACATCAAGTGAAAACAGTGTGTTATTTATCGGTGTTTGCGAATAAGCATCAAACGTCACAAAATATTTTTTTTTAGATCAACCTTTCTGTTAGAGAATGGAAACAAAATATATTATACCGTACCGTTTACCCGTGACGTGAGATATTCTACCGAATCCAGAGACCGTATCATCTGTCATATGATACGCATATGACAAACATGTCATTAATCTTTTGTGATTTTATATCTGAAAAGGTACTAGTTAGGAAAATACTTTCATCTTCAAAATCAATTCAAGATAATACTTTTGTAGAAAAAGCATGTATAATAAAGATGCCGTCTGATTTGGCAGGGCGGTAACTTCTGTATTTTCTGTATGCGGTATTTATGCGACATATATATGTCCTTACTTGTCAGTTTACTGTCAGAATTATTTTGGTTAATATTTCATTGCACTTAAGTGGGACGGTATGCATGTAGTACTGCATTCGTACCGCCCCGCTCCCGCGCATCTTGCGCCAATCAGGAAACAATCATTGAAATGTACCTACTGATACCACACCAACACCGCACCGACAAATGGAAGATCCCTAACAATTTATAAAATTATGTAGCTTCAGTTATATTCAAATACAATAATATAATACTAACTTGCCCAAAACGTAATCAACTCCTTCACTTTTATTTAATAATATTTAAGAGGCTTTTTTCCGGTCCCACGTAAAGTAATAACACTTAAAAAGACCGCTGAATGGTCTGATTATTCTTCTAAACTCATCTCTTTTGAACAATCTTTCTTAAGTGAACTTAAGGCCTTACGAATTAAATTGCTTTTGTATTTACACAGATGAATAAGATAATATATTTAAAGTACTTGAGGTACCTGTAGCAGTCAGAATTGCTTCGCAGAAACTGTGTCGGTAATTAAAATTTGGGGACCTTTTACTGGTTGTTAGGAGTTCGTGGTACCTCTAGAGAGCACTAATAATATAGCTTTAATACAATGTTAGTTAAAGCGAACGATAAAATAAAATGGTTGTCCGATAATCGATGTTGGATTTGATCACGGTGCCGTGAAGTAAGAAATAGCATCGCTTGCTTTTATGTCAACTCGAGTATGATTTAGACAGTGCTGCTCACGTCCACTCAGTCCCAGTATGGGGACTACACACTCATCCATGTACCATGCAGGGATATTATAGGTAATATAGACCGATTGTGATGATAATTATAACGATAGTACATTCATGTTTCCTCATGCCTTTTGGCGAATCACAAGTACATTACTACCCTAGGGCGGCAAAACAAATAATGTGTCTGATCGCAAGTATTTGACCGAGCCGATGGAATGGACAGATATGCGATCTAAAGCTTTCTCTTGACGCGTAACTGGCCAGGAAGTGGGATTTACCCCACGTGTAGTGGGCGGCAATTGCTACTTTGTGATCAGATGTAACGTAAATATATCAATGAACAACGTCACATGAAACCGCATTGTATTGCTAACTTAGTCACGCTTCTACGTTTTTAGTTAAGTGCGAGAGTGATACGTCACGTCACTAGGAAAGCGGTTGATAATCACTAGAATCTCATGGCCCTTAATGGAAATACGGTAGGCAACATACATAATACATATTACTTACGAGGTCATAAACCTTCCGTTTTTCTATTGTTTATATTTTTCGAACCTCATCTACTTTCCCTTTGAGACCCTTTTAACTTTCGAGATGTTGTTACTTTCCCCGCAGTTGACGCAATGTAAATTCGGACTTTTTTGTTGTCGACTTCAAAAGCTTGTGGTTTTTAATTAGGTTCACCCACATGTACCTACCTAATTTAATGTTACGTTAAACGTTAGGCTGGTGTACTCATTTTATTTTATAAAAGCGTTTTCATAGTCTTTGTTTCGCTATTACCTATTATCATTCAATTTGATAATTCGTTAAAAAATTAGTAAAAAAATACCAAGACTCAATTTCGGCAATAATTGGATTCATTTCGTCGTGTAATTAAAACGAAAACCTAGTAGCAATTGGTACTTAGGGATAACTTCACTGTCTGTAGGTATATAAAGGTAATATAGGTCAATGTATAATAAAGTATTTACAGTCATGACTTAATCATTAGACAATGGAATCAGTTAAATTGTAGATGAAATTAATTCCGGGGCACTTTCTTTGAAATCTATTTTAAGATACCTACCATAAGTTGCAAAGTCATGTTCTCAGACTGCCAATCTTTTGAAGAAAAGAAATCAATAGTTCTACGGATAATAGCCAGCAAGTTTACAATAAATAATTAGAACACTGACTACAGTTTTTGACACTCTCAGAGGGACATTTGTCACTCAGCTTGGTAAATTATCTTGTTTTTGTGTAAATATCTTTAATTGGCTTTATAAAAACATTAAGAGACTGACGAATTTTCAATGTCACTCAGACGTAATTTATTTGGCTATAACAGAGACTTAAATTTATTTACTAAGCACACGTATTAGATTGAGACATTCAGTCTAGACATAGTGGCTTCCCAAATTTATGGTCGCAAATCAATTTATTTTATAAGACCAACTTTTTAAGTAATTGCTTATTTGTCTTAAATAAGAGATCAGATAAAAGTTTTTTTCCAGTTCGATAGAGCTCAATAACATTAATGAAAATTGTACTGGTTCCACTACTCACTTAATTTACTTTAGAATTGTCCTAACAATATTAAGTTTAAATATCAAACAATTAAATAGCGTCCCAAAAAATCAAAGTTTAAAAGTAGTTACAAAAACTTTATAAAAACCACTCTTACGAACACAAAGTAAATTTAAAGTAAGTAATAAAATTATATATTATTTGTCCATCAGAACTGGCAACATTAACTGAAAAGGTAATTTGACGGGGTTCCCACAGGACCTGTCCTATTTCGCGACCGGGTTTCGTGCATTAGTATCGCCGTACCTTACTCACAATATCCTTCCCTTACACAGTTGAGCACATCCGAGCAAGGCCAAGTTTCGAGTTATTACAAATGGAAATAAATATTTCAGGTGTATTTATAATTATATTTTTTTGTAATCAATGTATCGATGTAAGCTTATTAAAAACGTTTCATCATATCAGCCGAAAGACGTCCACTGCTGGACATAGGCCTCCCCCAAAGAGTTCCAAAGTGACCAATCCTGCGCCACCCGCATCCAGCGGACTCCCGCGACCTTTTACCAGGTCATCAGTCCACCTTGTGGGAGGCCTACCAATGCCGCGCCTTCCGGTACGTGGTCGCCACTCGAGAACCTTTCCGTCCCAACGGCCATCAGTTCTACGTGCAATGTGCCCCGCCCACTGCCACTTAAGTTTAGCGATTCGGAGGGCTATATCGGTTACCTTGGTTCTGCTGCGGATAGCCTCATTTCCGATGCGATCACGCAGAGAAACTTCCAACATAGCCCTCTCCATTGCCCTTTGGGTGACTTTGAGCCTTCTTATGAGGCTCATTGTAAGCGACCACGTTTCAGTGCCATATGTCATCACTGGCGACACACACTGGTTAAAGACTCTCGTCTTGAGACACTGCGGAATATTGGACGAAAAGATGTGCCATAGCTTCCCGAACGCTGCCCAGCCGAGTCGGATTCGACGATTGAACCTAACCTAACTGGACAGTTTGTCCTAGGTATACATACTCGTCTACAACTTCGAGCGTAAAGTGTCCGATTGTAATGGGAGTTGGTACTACATGGACATTTGACATGATCTTAGTCTTATCCATGTTCATTCTTAGACCAACTCGCTCGGAAGCTTTACTGAGGTCATCGAGCATCGTACTTAAGTAAAAATGTTTAAAAGGATCATATTATTTTTATCTTAATTCCTACAAAAAGTGTATTTTTTATTGTTTTTGTATCCTGTACTTTAGTTTGCTTTCTTCTACAGAAATATTTATGCAAAAATCTATATAGTTCCATTGGTGTTATTGCCAAAGGGACTCTATTTTCATTCAGTCAGTGTAACAAAAATCCTACTTCGTTGACTAAATACCTATTCATATCATAACGACTTTAGATCAGGGGCGTGTCAAATACGTGTCCTTGGTTATGCCAGATCAGTAGCTTTACGTAGTTCTGCCACAGTGTTTTTAACTATCTCTCTCTTTTAAATAAACAAATGTAGAGATACAGAGACGCTTCGTCAATTAACAGGCCTATATTATGAGTGACACAGGTTTGTATCGAGTACGATTATAAAGCCATCATTTTATTTCCAACCAATCGGATGAAGGCAATGAATTATTTAAATGTAGTAATTGATTTCACGCTTATTGAAACTGGACCGCGAATAATGAATAAAGTCAATTTTATTATTCGGTACAAGTCAATTAAAGTGTAAAAGCGTTTACTCACTGCGTCAGATTCGAATCTGATTTGAATTCCAAGTCAAAAAACCGGCCAAGGGCGTGTCGGGCCACGCTCAGTGTAGGGTTCCGTAGTATTTCGTCCGTCACAGTAAGTGTGTGAAATTATTTTGTATTTTTTTTTCAAAATCTATTCAACCTGTCAAGTTCAAAATAATTTTCCTAGAAAGTTTTTATAAATTTCTACTTTTCATATTTTTAAAACTTATGGTTCAAAAGTTAGAGGGTTCACATTTTTTTTTACTTCTAGAGCGATTATCTCCGAAAATATTAACATTATCAAAAAATTATTAAGCAAACCCCTATTCATTTTTAAATACCTATCCAACAATATATCACACATTTGGGTTGAAAAAAACACTCCCCACGTTACGTATAGGGGAGGTACCCTAATAAAAAAATATCACTTTTTATTTTACCACTTTGTCGGCATGATTAATATACATATTAGTACCACAGCTTTCTAGTGCTAACAGTTACTGAGATTATCCACGAACGGAAGGACAGACAAAGCGAATCTATAAGGGTTCCTAGTCGACTACGGAACCCTAAAAAGGAGTCTGTGGGGCTAAAAGTATTTCTTACGAAAAGACCGCACGCATTTATTTCAATAAAATACTTAGTCATCATCATAATTTTCAACGCGTAGGATAAGTATATAGAAATAGCTATACAACCATTTGGAAAGATCTTGGTAATTTCTCAAAATTTCTTGGAGGGTATTCTATAATGGATTTTTTTTTTACTTTTGTCCTATTTTCTTGAAATTTACACATATTTTTTTGTGTCGATTCTCCGTGTGACAAGACTCCCGTACCGCGCAACCTCACATGAGGCTGTACACAAAACAAATCCTCTTCATCGTACCTTATTAATAAAACCGGCCAACGACGAAGGGTTCCGTACCATTATCTATAAAAACGGCAAAAAAATCACGTTTCTTGTATGGGAGACTCCTGTAGCCTAGTTGGTAGTGACCCTGCCTACGAAGCCGGAGGTCCCGGGTTCGAATCCTGGTAAGGGCATTTATTTGTGTGATGAGCACCAATATTTGTTCCTGAGTCATATATGTGTATTTATTTATCTATATAAGTATGTTTATCGTCGTCTAGTACCTAGTACAAGCTTTGCTTAGTTTGGGACTAATAAAAATATTTATTTATTCTGTTTTTTTGTATTTGTGTAAAATTTCAACTTACTATCACGGTTGTTGAGATACAGCCTGGTGACAGACGGACAGACAGAGAGACAGACAGACGGACAGCGTTGTCTTAGTAATAGGGTCCCGTTTTACTCTTTGAGTACGGAACCCTAAATAGCAACAAAATGATTATTCAGATTGGTTTAATCAGTGTTAGATAAAAGCATAACTGTATTTTGTTGATGCTATCTCTTTGAATTGTAAACAGGAATTAAAGGAAACATTTCCGTGTAACCGCCGGGCTTTAGGAAAAACGTCCGCAACAGGCAATTGCGTTGAATTATACTTAGCTGCTTAACGTTTGACTGCACTACACTGGTTACTAAAAGAACGTAATCAAGGAGGATTGTTAACGTCGTTAAGCCTTTTTGGTTTTGATAGGCAGTGCATAATCGTATTGTCTGATGAGGAAACCACACCAGGCAACGAAGTTTCGGTCTGAATAGGGTAGTTGGTGCGACAAATATTTTGCTTGAAATTCGATTACAAAGAAAAAGGGGCCTGTTACCGCAATGAGGAAATATTTATTGGGGTATTCTATGTTGGTATTATGGTATGAACATATCTCTATTTTTATATCGTATCAACCTAACTATTCTATAAATAATCAATAAGTCTAATACAGAAGTGCCTAAATAATGATTTTTGTTGAATCATCTTTCTTAGGGTCCACCTATAAATTAGTGTGAAATCGTATAA
Organism: Epinotia brunnichana; assembly: GCA_963854355.1. Taxonomy (NCBI): domain Eukaryota; kingdom Metazoa; phylum Arthropoda; class Insecta; order Lepidoptera; family Tortricidae; genus Epinotia; species Epinotia brunnichana. The sequence goes on from OY977951.1 coordinate 12,169,576, forward strand.
AGAGCCAATTGCAGTTTAAATAGTGTATTTGCACGAGACAATTTAGAAAATCAAACATCGTGTTCTATCTAAAAAAAAATAGATTTAAAATTATTCTTCAATTAAAAGTAGGACCATTAAAGGGGTATCTGTTTTTAATAATTTTCGAAAACAGTCAACAAATAACATAACTCTCAGTTAACCAATTCAACCATCAAAAAACATACATCCAGTCGATATGAGAACATACCTTACTCCTCCTTGTAAGGTGGATAAATAAAAAAATAAACTTATCAACATCTTTATCTAGTACAACATTTCCCATGATAGAATATGTCCGAACACAGTCATGTTATATTCCAGCTGTAAAATATCAAACCCCCTCTTTGTGTGGCATTGTGCGGGATCGTGCGGAATCGAGCGGAATCCGAGCGGAAAGGCTGACACGTCACTGCGGAGTGCGGACCGGACGCGGCGAGCTCTGAATTACTCACCGGCTACCGTACTAAGTGGTTGCATATGCTACATATACTAGGTACTAACAGATGTAGGTTATATCGTTTTATTCATGGCAAATGAAGACTAACTTCGATAAGTACATTGAAACTCGTTGCTTCGCCAATATAATCTATCTCCACGGACTTGACAATTATCACCAATTCTTATAGCGTAGCCCTCATGAGTGCAAGTGAATTATCAGATAAGCACTAACCAGGTTAAGGTAAATGCTCACGGAATCAAGTGTGGGAGCAACACGAGGTAGCCTGTTGACAAAGAAAGCCTCATACGAGCTAAAAAGGAAGGCTGAAACAATATATATGAATATAATGGGCGAGTATACAAGGTGTTCCCGGGAATTTCCTTTAACTTCGGCATATTGCAGAGTTCATTCACAGAAACAAATTTGCATAAATATTTCTTGAGAAAAAAAAAACTTCGATTTTTGTACGAATTAATTTAATGTAGCATTAACGGTTATTGTCTTATTGTACAAGGGTCTTGAAACACATGAAATAAAAAATATGTATGTAAAAAATATGTAATATCGAACGATTCACTTTGTAAACCTTCTTCATGTAGTGTATAGGAACCTTACAAAATTTAAAAAGCTGTTATGAAGTCACAGTTAAGAGCCATTTACACCGGTTAAATCTGCAAACCTGATAAAATTAAACATTAAATATCTTGATAACAGTAAGAGTTAAGATACTACTTACTTGGAGAAATTAACTGTATTTGATCTAAACTATGCCCCCCTGCAACTAACGGAAATTGTCATGAATACGTTGTATAATACAGGCTCACAAATAAAAGCCATAACCTTGGAGTGCGGGCCATACCGATTTACGAGGCGAAATGGCGAGGATACAATTCACCTTAAATTTCTGAGTCGATAAGAAACGATAGTATTTACTAACGAACCCAGCAGTAAAACAGGACTAGGTCTCGTTTTCATTAAAATATGACAAGTGATATCGGGGAACTTATTTATTTTGCCTGTATTTAGGTACTTATCATCACTGAATTTCATTTTTGATGAAAATGGAAAAGAAAAAATAACTGATTGAAATTGGTCTATAACGGATGGATTTCTGAGGTACCAGAATAGAAAGAACAACGAAAAAAATCCTCCATCCTTTAGAGTTTAGAAAGTTGGTTGAAAATCTGAGTTTAATAATAACTAATGTAATGTAAATACTTAGTCATAAATGTCAAAATTGCGGCTGACGTAACGGACAACATTTGCAAAACTTTGTAGGTAGGTACCTACACAATACTCACACAATTTGACAATAAATAATTTCTGATTTAAATGAGCATTGCCAGTTAAAATGTACGATCGGTCATTAGTTCAATAAAACAAAACACTATGGTTGACTTTTTTACTATACAATCAATAATATATTTCTACCACAATAAGGATTCATTTAAATTGACATGAATGTAATTTATAATGAAGTCTGTATTGTGTTATAAATAAATCGAAATCTATGCTAATAATACAACTGAGGTCATTAATAACAACCAAAAAATTTCAAACGCTGATATTCTAGGCATGACAATTACAATCGGAAGCGGATTGGCCTAATCCGATTTATGAATGTCATGATGTCACACTAATAATGAATATTACGATTCGAAATTGCAATTTGGAGGGGTCATCTGTGTTAGTGGTTTTGCTGGAATGCACTGATAGACTTTTGACCGCAATATCTGAGATAGTGCAGGCTGGATCTTCATTTGAGCAGTGAAGCGGATGTATTAGTTGTAGTTATCTAATGTGATTGTTGTTTTTTAGTGTCACAGTACGTTTAACACGACTGCTGGAGAAAGAATCGTAATGTTTTTCGACTGTATGTATATTTGGGTACCTATATTTATTTCATCAGCATGTATAGGTTTCTTGTCCTTATAATAACAGACTTAAGACAGTAAGGGGTTGGAAACAATGCGTTTCTGGGGGCACGGCAGTGCCCCCGCCAAGTCGAGCAAAACAAAGAGGCACGGCCGTACCATCCTTTTCTCGAAGCCATTCAGGCCATTTTCAACATCCTGTAATTTTGTGCAGGCTAAAGCTAGAACCCTGAATTTTCAGGAACATGTAGGGCATAATATGTCTAACATATAATATCAATAACATTCAATTTGAAATTTTAGTTTAAAAACTATTGTCCGTCAAAGTTCGTTAGTTTTGTCACTGACTCACTTATATACTGATAATGATAACGCTAATTCTAAGGTACTTCTAGCAGACCCACAAGTTCCAAATTTCAAACGTATTCCCAAGTTGCAGAATTTTATTTAGTAAGCAAATAAAGATTAATAAGAATGCCTGACTTGGCTCTACGAAATATCTCACCACTTTTTATGTGAAAGAGTTTCGAGACTTGGCCTATTTTTTACATGGAATGTTTTTTATGGGATATGACTCTTCTGGACTCGCAAGCGTCCATACGCAACAGTATCAGCTTTCGATAAGGCATTCCTCGTATAAAAACCCTACAATGGTTTAAGCAAACGTTTAAAGTGCAATGTTACAGAAAAATAAATATTCTCTAAATGCTGTTAATCTGCAAAGGCATGTATAGACATGATTTATGGTGTGATATATGTATATTTTATTCTGTATGGTGTGATATGTATTATCTTACTGTAAAAACGCTCCAGCACATAAATTCTTCCTTACAAGAAACAGGAAATCAAAAGCAACGTCTTGTTCCATTTACTGTCACGTTGTCGGCACTCTATTGGACTATTAAAAAGACGATAACAATACGGGGCGAGAATTTCCTTTCAGGCAACTAGTTGGCAACATCCGTGACTATTACTTACACCTCGAGTACTTAACGTGTCATCTAGCTCTAAGAATAGACAAAATAAAATAGCTCTAACACTTCGTTCACATAATTAGACCCATTAACGTTTAAAGTCTGTGCCAGAACTTAAAAATACATATTATTGTGTGTTGAAGAGAATAATAGGGCAAGAGGAATTTAAATTTGGAATAGACCAACTGGATGATAGAACTAGAACAGTTGACTGATAAAATTATAACTGGCCCATCAGCCCATGTTCTTGCAGCATGTGAAATCAAACCCGTGGAACTAATTGCTCTGTAGGCTCAGAGTATAGATTTATACAGAGAAGTTATACTTGTGCCACCATAAGGGACGAAAAGGCTCCTATGCAGCTAAATTAAGCCAGTTGGTCTTAAAACGGCTAACGACTTACCATAAACAACCTACTTAATTTGAGCAGGTATGAACCTATAATGTTCATGTCTGTAGGTGATGTTTCTGGTGGTGAGTGAAGTCACCCAAGGACACGCGTTTGTTGAGAGTGAGGAACTTGCATTAGTCTTTTGCTATCTGCACGAAGAAGAAGAATCACAAGTGAAAATAGGCTAATTTATCATTAGGCAGGCCGTTTATCGTGGAGATATAAAAAAAGTATATATTTTTTATAATAATCAAAAGTGACGTTATATAATTGTATTGAATCAATTCATAAATTATTAGTAGGGTATATCGTACAGTCAAAGAATTTAATTTCCTACCCATTTAGGACTATTTCAAAGTGACACTGTAAATAAAATCATAAGAAGTCTCTTACGTTTTGATTGATTACGTCACTTTGACAAAGTCCTAAATGGGTAGGAAATTAAATTCTTTGACTGTACTATCGTACGTACATTTTTCTACTAATTACATATAAAATTAACTATTCAAGTGTAAACATAAGAACGTGTAGAACGTGTAGAATTCTGTTCACAATTTGTGTCGTCTTTTGTTTCTGCAAAAAGTCACGCCTCGAATTCCGATAGATGTAAGTTCTTGCACAAGCAAACAGTCTATTAGTTAGCTATTTATTTTATTGTTGATCGTTCAGTTACCTCACTAATTTGTAGTAAATAATTCGGAATATTTCGGGGGTTTACTCAGCGATGAGACAAAAAACAAACATTTTGTCACTAATATCGAGAAATATCTCGAATAAAAATACATTTTTCGCGACTACAGATTTTTGCAAAGACACATTTCTCTAAATCAGTCTGCAAGCATGAAATATAACAATCAAACAGATATACTTAATGATAAAACGAACTTACCTGTATGTGAAGTTCTATCATCATTATGCGAGCTGCTCAATTCGAAGCGATTAATAGATAATTATGTTCACATTTTGAGTATGGATGAATCAAATAGACATAAGACACATAAAATACTACAGAATCAGACATGTGCGGCAGGGTTTGTAGGATCGAAGCCAGATACAATAACACAAGTCTCCGCTCGTACATGTCACGTATCCCGTGATTGCGAACTGTTTTGTATCTCTGGAACTCTCCATGTAAACTGTTAACGTATATTGTATCACGCTTTTGCAGCCCACAATTACATACACAAATCGTGTATGAAAGGAGTTCAATAATGAAGCGGGCTGACCTACTTTTTGGAAAGGTTACTTGTCAATAACTTCGATTTATGATTAGGAAGTAGATTTGGGTTACATTTGTGAAACTACAATGTGTTTATACCTACGTGTTTAATGATACAGTTTAAGTTGAAATGTTGTATTCTCATCTTCGCTGCTGCGCCATTTTACTTCAAGTACCTTTGAAGCCTAGTTTCCCATTTACAACAACAAGCTTGCGCGTTTATCGTGTTCTGAAAACTTTCCTTTTCTCTTCTATTGTCTATTAGTTATCTACCTACATACGTCACGATGAGTTCATAAATAATTATTATGTATTCCAAAATATATTCAAAGTAAATACACGTTGCGGCACTGCAATACATTCATATCAATACAGACTCTCCTTTGCGACACCAAGCTGCATATTGCACTAAAATACCAAGTTCAACAGCCTTTGAACCGCCTTATCGGATGCCCGCGGCTTTCCTCCGACACATTTCCTTTAGACGGCTACAAATGTTTCTATACCGATGGAAAAACCAGGAAACTCCAGGCACCGCGTACTAATTTTGTAAATATTTACGTGAAGACATTAGCGCCATTTCAAATGGAATAAACTTTGTGTTGCTCAGAGGCAAATAAAAAGGATTTCAAACTTTGCTGAGATTTCATCCGAGTGATTGGTATTTTCTAGGTAAAGAGCCCTGTTTATACTGTGATAAGGCGTGATAAAACAGACGTATAATTTTATACGACCTTGAGACTGTCGTGCTGTGAATGCTAAGGCTTAGTAACCTTGGTAACAGGTTTTATGCGATGTCAATGTACTGGCGAAATACGGGAGTCTGGCTTTGTTGTATCGACGACTAAAATACGTAAGATTCATGTTTTTTTCAGTAATTAAATAATGTTTACTAAATTACGTACTACGGCTTTTTGGTATTAAAGCTAATAAGAATCGATACGTAGTTTAAATTAGATATAACATTAGAGAAAACCTCCAAAAAATTATAGTTTTCAGAGTATTTTTACGTCTTCCAATTTCGTATATTATTAATGCAAAGAGGTTTCAGTACGTATTCAGAATTCCCTAAATATTTAATGTGTACGAGTTGAAAACGGTAGAATTTGAGCATGACCGTATCCCCAGAGGGCGTATCCAGCAGGCTATGAATTTGGCAAATATTTCACCAATCGATTCCAGCCTAACATGGGAAGTTTGGAATATCTATTGCCGATGGGAGAACCGTAGATTTATTGCGACATGAGAAATGCATTCCCAATACCTGACGCTGATATAGACACATAATATTGCTTATCATAAGGTAAACGTCCTAATCATCGACGTTGCACTTAGTGCATGACATGGACACTTATTTCAAAGCAATTTGGGTTAAATTCGAACTAAGAGGATTCTTCATTCGAATGTAAGCCATGTCACTTTGACATAAAGTGCCCATGTCATAACACTAGTGCAACGTTGAGGACTTAATAAAGACGTTTACCTTATCGACCCTTAGGTTTAGTAAATTCTGACTGATGACCATGCTTATGATAGTCACTAGATAATATTTTAAAGGCTCTTGTAATTTCGACACATGTGACGCATTTTTTGCATACTTTAGAATGAAGGTTGGGTAACAGGGTCACTATCAACTAGATGAAAGTGGTCGTCGTTTACTATTAAATCTCCTACAGATTGTAACTTGCAAATTAAGTCGATAAACACGCACGACTTTGACTCGTGCTCGACGCGGACCTACAACGTAGGCAACTATCCAAACAGCCCATAAGATATCGTCACAACGTGATTAGCAAGTTTAGTCAAGGCGTTACCGCTACGCCGTAAGTCAGCTTTAATTAAAACATAATAGTAAAGTTGACGGAACCTGATGGTATGCTTAACGATATGTCCTAGATTATAAGGACAGCATAGATATTCAACACGTTTTGTCTGCGTATGGCATCTGCACTAATAGAGGCCGAAGATAAGAGCCATATAACGCGAATTCCATCATACTTAATTTATTTAGTGCGCATATGACAAAACGAAATCTAACCGCGACTAATGTTTCATGTAAGTATCCCAATGTCTCGATTGTGTTAAGTGAGAACAATTATTAAGTACCTAGTATAGTCCTCCTTGTCGTATCCGACGACAGCGACCCTTACAATTTCCCCTGATGAGCATGAATATGGCTCGCAAAGCCGAACTTACTTTTAAGTGAGAACAATTGTCTTAACATTACTTTGTTTTAAAGTATATCTGTTTCAAGAAATACACGATGTTAATTGAAATCTTTACTAAGAAAACAAAACAGAATGAAGACAGATACTTAAAGTTCCTTAAAGCTCAAATACTTAAAGTTAACAAGCATAATTATCTCTTTTCATCGCTCTAAATTTGACATAAAATGCACCGTTTATCCAGTACGCTTTCACGAGAATTGTTGACAAAACACAGTCACGTAAACTATCTTTGGTACGGTTAAGAATAACGTGCGCTGTAAGCTGTGTGTTTGTGCAGTAAAATACAATATAAATACACAATATTGTACCCTTCAATAAGAACGTGATACAGATTATAAAATTTTCAGTAGAGGTAAACACAAATCATTTGTATCGCTAAAGAGCGGATTCTTATAGACAACCTTGGGTAGCGGAGATGATGCAACAAATTCGTATGTAAATATGGATTCAATTAAACTAGATTTAATGAAAACTATAAGAAACCTACACAAATAAAATGCTTATAAACATAATCAAACTTACATATACAATGTCAACTAAAGAGTTTGCGCAGGAATTTGAAAACGGCGAACATTTTGCGAGAGTCATAACGCAGAATGAACTTTATCTGACATCGTAGCCCAACATAACCTACACAGAGAGACGGTCGCAATAAAACTGCAGGGAGTTACCCCGAAACTACAGGCTTTTAGGAAAAAAAAGATTGTTTTGTGTATTAGCCATTCTACGTTTTTGACGTGATTCATGTTCACTGAGAAAACAAACAAAAAGGTATATTAATATTTATCAAAATAGATTGAATAGTCCAATGCAACTTTTTAATTTTGATTAATGACATTTTAATTCTGTTATAAACATCTCAGTGTTATTAAGACTGAGTGATTATTGTTTATTCTTTTCCAATCCATCAATTTACGTTTTCGTTTTAACAAATTAATTGTTTGGGAGAATGGTACCGATTTTCTCGGTGTCTAAAGATTTAATCAAAATTTTCATATACATAAGCTAGCCTAAACTAAAGCACGATAAATTCGGTTATCCGTCATTCTCGGCCAAATCAGAGCATACGGATTTTTTTCCAATTTGACACAAAAATGTAGCAGCAGCGAGTCAGAAGTCTCACATCGCACAATGGGTCTTGGGCGCGCAATAACTCTGCAACCTTTGTCCGGCGGGCGGCTTTGACGTCCGCGCAATTTGCTCTTTTCGCTTTACATCTCCGGAATAGTGCAAAACTGACAGTTAGCGGACGACATTGTTTTTGCGACGACAAAACAGCTTTGTTGGATGATATCGACGCGAGAGATAGTTAGGCGTTTTTTACTTAAATTCCTTGCTTTGCCAGTGAAACCCTGGTTTAACTCTCAGCGTAAAATAATCCTTATAAAGCTGCAGTTCTTTCTGTTTTTAGTGCCTGTTTTCTAGCAGGTTACTGTTTCAGAAACAAACTGGTGCTAATATTTGTTTCAAATTGTAGTTTTAAGGTTAGGTACTCCAGTGTTTATTAAGTAGGTACATAATACAGACACGTCACACTAATGACAAAAATAAATAAACACTCAGTTAATTTATTGTTTTGGAAGGAGAAACCGTTCCAAAGGAAAGATTTATTTAACAACAACAAACCAATTAAGACTTTGCGAATAAATACTTTAATTCAACACAGCTTTATAACTTAATTAACAAGGTCTCTTCTGCTTCACTGAACAGACGCTAGGTTTCCTTTCTCTGCTATCACAATACTTAATTAATGAAAATGTCACTACCAGAATGAAGATTCTGTGTCCGTTAGGTATGTAAATACCTTTTCGGGTAAAATTGTGTTGATTTTTATTTTTTAAATAATACACCTTTAAGAGACCAATAATGTGTCATGATCATAATTATCGAAATATTAACGTAAATATTCCCAAACGAGGTAGGCAGATCACATGCAATTACCCTTTAAGTGCCATTACTAGCAATAGTTCTAGGTATAAGAGGAGAAAATGTGTTACAAACAGCAAAATGTGAGTCAAATAGATGGATAGTTGCAATATTTGGTTACATTGACATAGGAGTTAACTTCAAGGTTCTCAATATTTGTTCAAAGTCAGTCACCAAGACTGTAATCGGATACTCTTTTCCTACTTCCTACAACATATTCCAAGAAAAAAACGTAAATATATATTGCATGACAATTTCATCTCCATAAATAAGAATGTATAAGTAGTTCTATATAAAAAAATACGCGCACTCATAATCGCGCGTAGTGCGATTCACCGATTACACCTTTCGTATCCACGTTTAAATGCATAGACCAGCCAACTTGCTACTCCAAAATGTTGTTTGTGTCATAGTGTGATTGATTTACATCGAGTGCCCTGCAGTGTGGATGCCGGAACCGGATGCGGTCACTTTCCGGGGCATTAGCTGACGAGGCACTGCCCTCGCAACCGGCAAATGTTTTGAGTGCGCTGCTTTAATTCATCATTTTGTGGCAACTTTCCTGTCTCATTCGTACTTAACAGCCTAGGCGGTAAAAGAAAGCCATCGTAACTAACGTTGAGATTTTAACGATTATGGCACAATCTAACCAGGTGGTTAGATTGAAGACAGTCGTCACGTATAGGTACCTAATTTTTTTTGTATGGCAATATGACAGTTGATTTAGCCTAATGCTCGAAAAGTTACGCAATTAGCTCCTTTTTCGTGCCAGCATTGATATAAATCTTGTGTTTTTATTGCTCCACATATGGGGTTAAAATTCCTATAAGGGCTAAAATGTTTACGATAGGTATGAATATTCGTTTTACGTATTTAAACATCTGCTATATTTATCGTCGTCTATATCATATTGAGCTTGTCCAATTTTTGTAAGATTGTACCCGGCTATTTATTGGACGGCTATTTTACTTGGGCGAACGGTTAGCCTAGGGGTAGTGACGCTGGAGTGCTAGGTCGGGTAACCTCCTCGAGTGTCTGGACTCTACCGATTCCTCTTGATTCGGTTGATCCGCAGGAATGGGTAGTGTCTTGGCCGGTGCGCTCTGGAGACAACGGCAAGTGATAATTTAGTGAACCCTAAGTTATCGCTTGCTGGTGTTACCAATAACCCGACACGGGGGGGGGGGGGGGGGGGGGGTTCCGCCCAGGGAATCGCAAGATTCCCCAGGTGCGGCTTGAGGGAGAGGCCATTGGCGTTTGCCTCTATAATAAATAACGGACCCGGAACTCCGACAAATCCTCTGCTATCAGAGGATTCATGTTAGGCGCGGGGGCTGCAACCGTCAGGCCGAGGCCGAGTTGTGGCTGCGAGGGAGAAAACCTCTATAAAAAGTTACAAGGGGACCTGAGAGGGTGAATCCGAGGTCTATCACCCTCTCCCGGCGCAGAGGTCCTTTGGTCGGGTCGGGAAGCGTGTGGTGTCGCCCTGCACGCTTACGACGGGAGGGGGGGCTTTTGCCTCAGTAGTGAGGGCAGCTGCGGCTGTTGCCGAGGGGCGTCGTGGTGAAATGTTCGCGATCCCATGACGCCCCTACTACACGGCAGAGAGGGCATACCTTGGTGGTTTTAGACGGTAGTCCGGGTGGTTCCCGGGAGCCCGTCATACCCATCCTAGTTCCTCGGCTAGGTGGGATGCGTAAAGGCATTTCCCCAAGTAAAAAAAAAAAAAAAAAAAGGGTTAGTGACGCTGCCTAAGAAGCTGAAGGTCCTGGGTTCGAATCCCGATAAGCGCAAATATTTGTGTGATGAGCATGAATATTAGTGTCTGAGTCTTGGATCTATTAAATATATCGTCGTCTAGTACCCATAACACAAGCCTTATTGAGCTTACTATGGGGCTAGTTCGATTAGTGAAAATGAAAGGAATGAGATAAATGAATTTTATTTTGCAAGTACCTAGGCCGCAATTTTTTTAAATAAGTCAAAATTCTACCAGCGTTTTTGAAAAAGAAGACCACTGTCAAGATGAAACGCCGAAACAAACTCAACAGTTAGTCATTTATTGACAAAAAAAGCTTATTACAATGATAGTAGTAATACCTTAACCTACTTAAGTAAACCTGCAAATAAAAAAAAAGATTAAGTAAGATTGTCCACTAATATTTTTATAATTTCACGGATCAATTTCACAACAGACGAACAGCCTCCGAGTGATCGCACAAGTGTTCCGTTGGACCAACTTTGGTACGGAACACTAAAAATACATAAATCTTGCAGCCTACTGTTGTTTGACTTGAAGCATAATCACCGAAAATTGCCACCGATTCGGGTCTCGTTTTATTTATAGTGCCGGAAAAAGTGCCCGCAGGGAAATCGAATTAATGCAGGACTAATTGGGGCGGAAAACCAGTGCTGTATGCTTACGACTGTGGTACCTCGGAGGTATTGACGAACAACATTTTCAGGACTGGGCAGGGGTATTTCGTTCTTAATATATTATATAATTGACTAATAAAAAGGGAATCCTCGCTTTCATATTTGTGCTATAATTCGCGCATGTGTATCCAAAAGGGTTACTTCTAGCAATTTTGGGTTTAAATACGGAGAAGATGTGTGTGTTTGTGTGTGCGTGTGTGTAAAGGTTCTATATGTATAGGTAAAACCATATTTTACAACTTAATTATTTTTTTATATTTTAACACACAGAGCTTATACATTTTATGAGTGAAGAAGATGGAGATGGTATGTAATGACAAAAACCTGTGTTGCCAATACAATAAAAATCATAGTTTGTCTATGATGACATCTGACTACGATAATCCCCCGTCCTTTAGATTGAATTTTCGACCTCGTTGTCGACATTTACTAGCGTCGCCGGCAGCGCGAACGTTGTCTCGCAGAAAGTCCCCGCTTATCCGAGCTTTGGACTTTATAAACTCATTGCTTGAATCAGCACCAAACTGTGATTTATTTGCTAGCCGATGGATAGATGTGTGTGATGAATGTTGCACGTTCTGCGAGAAGATAGATGCACGACCGTCTTCTGTGACATGATGCGCAGTTCAGTTTTAGAGCAGTAGGTCAATCACGTAACGCATTGTACGCGCGTCTGACAGTAAAATCACAATCTTACTGTCATTTTTCCATATAAAATTAAAATTTAGACCTTACAGACGCGCGTAAGAAAAGTTACGTGATCGACCCACAGGATTATCTACTGAGACCGCCATTTTAAGTTTAAAACACACCGTCAAGTATTACACAGACAGGAGCACACCTATATATGCGTGCTTCCTCGACCTGTCTAAAGCCTTTGACATGGTGTCCTATGGTGTCCTGTGGGATAAACTATCATTCAGTAAAGTCCCGCGTGAAATGATAGATATTTTTAAATACTGGTACGGCAACCAGACCAATTCGGTTAGGTGGGGGGCAGCACAGTCGGAGGCGTACAGGTTGGATTGCGGGGTGAGGCAGGGGGGTTTAACCTCACCGAAGCTTTTCAACTTGTATGTTAACGGGCTGATAGAGGAGCTCAGCAGAATGCCGGTCGGGTGTTATGTTGACGGTGTTAGCGTGAACAACATAAGCTACGCCGACGATATGGTGCTGATGTCCCCCTCTGTCAGTGCACTCAGGAAAATGCTGAGTGTCTGTGAGGCCTACGCAGAAACTCACGGTCTAGTATACAACTCCAAGTCAAATTAATCTAGTTTATACAAGATTATTCTAGGAAAGGGGGAATTTGGCGCAAATGGGAAGACAATTTATGAAAGTTTGTTACATAAGTTTCTTAAAATATCACGCCGTTAGCCTGCGAATGTCAAATAACGTTTTGTATGGCAATCGAACCACCTTAATGTCGCTTGTTAGAGTGAGAAAACGATCGGGGACTGTAACGTCAAGATCCTGGAGCGTCATAGTAAAAAACAATCGTTTCATTTGAAGGTGCGTTTTGTGAAAAAGGGACAGAACACAAAACTTTGGACCTTAGTGATTACCTATACATATACCTAACCTCTTGCGTTGATTTTTTCTCTATTATCCTTTTTTCGAGAAAATACATTATGATTATTTTATTTAGTGTCTACCTACAGCCGGGCCCGCTGCAACAATGTTTTCCATGTTTTTAAACATCTAACATGTTTTCAGTCAGGTTCGGCAAACAAATAGGGTTTTGTTTTGATTGGCAAAACATGTTTGACGTTTAAAAACCACGAAAACATGGCGCAGCGGACGCGGCTTACGGGGTGTAGTTTCGATTCCTGAGCTAAATATTGTTAGCGGCATTTCCGAACGTGCCTTAGTTGACAGGGCAGTTGGCAATACTGCTAGATTAATAATGGCGGCCCGTGCGTCTAAAATAATGTCGAAGGGTCGATGGCTTGTAATTTAATGTTGAATATAGTCTTAATCTATGGAACCAGTGCTTTTATTGTTAAAAATATAACCACGAACTTCGGAATTCGAAAATATTCGGGTATCTCTTTCTCTATCGCACTAACAATACTCGAGTGACAGGGATGCAGTTAATACGAACTTCGAGTTTCGGTTTTCGTGGTAGCGCCGTAGGCACTTTGGCAGAATGCGCAAAGAACGCGTGCCATTGCCATTCAAAAAAAAACAAATTCGTGGTAATTATATTGTTCAAATTTGTTAATACATTTTTTGAAATTACGCCATAATGCGACATTTGCGCATATTATAAGTTCTCATATCACAATCGAATATTTTTTTATGGTTTAACTTTTGGCATGTGTATCGTAAAGGTCTATCGTAGACTGGATTTAAATTATTAATAAGTGAAAGGCAAACAATTCCGCCATTTTGACGAAAATTTGACGTTTCTTATAGCTGACAGTTGGAGCAACGTTTGATTTCAATAAAAATAAATGAAAAATTAAATGAAGTCGTATATTTCGGAAAATTAATTAATTGTCGCAGTCGGATAAAAACTATCCTAAGTTGCAGCTAGAATAATAATGTACCTATATAAAATGTTTCATATTTTTCCGTTCATGGGATGCTGAGAACATTCGTACCACACAAAGCTTAGTTTCAAACTGGCTGATTCTTTTTTTAATTTAGAGATATATTATAAGTGGAGATGATTAAAGTAGCACTGTTTTAGATAAAATTTATCTAAAACAGTGCTACTTTAATCATCTCCACTCCTTGGTATAATAATGCAATATGTGACGATACGTCAAAAGTCATTTTATAATGGAAAAAGCCTTAAAAAAATGCGTTCTACAATACACGAAAGGAATTTTATTTTTAACTTTTTTAGTTCCTGAGATATTTACTCGGAAAACGACGTAAGTTATCAATGGACGTAAAATAGAGTTACAAATGCGGTTGCTTCGTTGTTTAACGTCGCTGCCGCGAGCGATGTGCGGCGCGTGCGCTGTCGTAATGTCAGTCGCGTCAGTGTTACCGGACAGTAAGTATGTGTCGCGCGTTGGATCTAAATTGGCAAAAATGGATGCGGGACATGAAAGTCTCAACCGTGAGTAATTTCAAATGTTAATAAGATACTTTTGTACAAAACAATTGTAAGTGCGCATACGGCTGTTTGGGTATTGATTATAGCAATAAAATAGCCAGTCGCATCATCATATACGATACTTTTATTGATTTTTGGCATTTGCATGAAAATGCTTAAAAAAACTTATGAAGTACATTTCCCTGATATTATGCTATGAGTATTACGTAATTTTAACGTTTGTTTAAATGCTGGCCGTAGGTTCACTTGCGCCTTTGTTATACGAACTATTCATGGCCGCTTGTGAAGATATTGCGTTATATGACGCAACTGTGGGTATCGCGTGTGCACTTACGTCGTTATATTAGGTCGTCGACAAAGATGCGTCGTTTTCAAAAAGTTTGATTACATATAAAAGGCACGTTTTTCGTACAAATGTTACATTTCTATATTTATTTGTTTTGTAGCTTGCCTAAATAATACTACTAACGCATTTTTAATTCATTTATCTTTTATTTATTTTATACACACTGTAAAAACTTTGTGTTTTAAAATATTTGTACGTAAAAGTGGCTTATTTTATGTGTTACTTCCAGTTTTGAAAGCAGTTGCGGAGTTTTGGGGCATTTCGTTTGATGAAGAAATCTTCGATAAAGCTGACTTGGAGAGACCAAAATGACAAAATGAACGTATATTACTATTCCGAAAGGCGACAGATTCTAAATGGACTGTATCAAATTGAGTCCTTACGCGGGTCACCGTGACTTTGCAAAATGAAGGTTAATGTTTGAGTAGATTGCGTATCGGCTTACCTGGAGATCTTGAAGGCAGGCTTAGCATCCGATGAAGGCACTCCCTAAGGCTAAGCCCAGCGCTGGATCCATGATAAGCGGCACCCCTGGTTCTATCACTCAGACATACAGATGTAATAGCCGAGTCGCAATCTCTTTATGATAATTTGATTCGAAGCCAATTAGGTTACAACCTGCCCGTTTACTATAAAGAAACTATTTCTAAATCGGTCCTACCATATCAGCCAGATGTATCAGATAGTAGTCCTTTCAGATTGCAGTTTAAGGCCAGATGACAGCTTCGAAAGCTCTCCATCTACGTCTATTTTGAACATTCTACGGGACAAAGTTAATATTCCTACGCTAATACCATCCCCTGAGCATTTCAGTTGTGAGGATGATTGTAACGTCGAATTTTGTGCGAAACATGACCAGCATAGGAGTTTTAACCGAACAACTCTTTCTCGAAAACGTTTTGCGTGAGAAATAATGCAAAGGCATTTGTCCAGGATCATCAACGTTTGGTTTGACACTGTTATCAGACATGTCCCCAGCCACATCTGATACTCCAATGCTTTCTTCAGACGACGAAAATGATCAAGTGTCAGTTTTGCTGTTGTTAATGAGAGCGACGAATCCAACAAGGAAAATAATACCACCGACGGTACAAACGAAGCATGCATGGTTCCAGGCGCGAGAGATGAAAAAAGACACTTAATAGGTGGAGACAAATGGCTTCAAAACCAATGACAACGCTTAAACAATTTAGGCCAAGGGTATACTACTAAAGGTGGCAAAACTATGGTCGAAAAAGAAATGAAACTAGTGTTGTGGATAACGCTCATTTCGAGGCTTGTAGACTCAAACCTTAAAGACTCCCGAGGCTTAAAGACTCGATGCTGTTTAAGAACCGTGTTGGTTTATTTTACGTATATGAATGCAGAATATTGACTTTTCGTCACTTGAGTCTTTAAGCCTCGGGAGTCTTAAGGGTTCGAGTATTTAAGCCTCAAAATGAGCGTTATCCACAACACTAAATGAAACGCCTTTGCGATTGCCGATTTATATGTCATGAAAAAATAACTGACGCCGAGCGCAATGCTGTCTTCCAAAAGTTTTAGCAGTTAGGAGATATGCAAAACAGTGGACCTATTTAGTAAAGTATGTTAAAAAGGTACCCAAAACTAGATGTCTTAGTCAGGACTACTCGAACAACCGCAAGTTTACTTACAAATTACGAAGGTGACAGTGTCCATTCGACACTTGAAAGGGCCTCGTCATTAAATACTAAGTATACTCCTGAAGAGTGGAAGCTTCTTGGCAGATAGGCTAGAGCACCTGACAATGAACCGTATTTGGTCAAAAAGTGGCTAAAAAATACTCAGGGTGTAAAGATAAGATGGACGAGTGTGAAATAAATAGCTGTAACAAAATCTGACACCTTTAGACTGAAATTGAAATATAATTTAAACTAATCCAGACCCGGAGCCGGACCTTAACTTTACTGATGAATACGAGTATGACAGCGAATAAGGTGTTTTTAAATTAGTAAATAAAGGTAATAATGCCTCGTTTGATCTGATTAAAACGTTTAGATGTTTGTTTATTTATCTAAGAATCAAGGTGGTTATTTGATTATAAAAAGGAAAGTTTTATTTTCTTAGTTATTTTATTTGCTAATTTTACAATTACGGGTACTGTTTATTTAAATGATTGCTGTTATTCTTTTCATTTCCTAAATGTGACACACATTTAAGTAGATACCTACACTATGCAATACATTGAAAAAAAAATTGTTGGTAACATTACAATTATAATGATCATGTTAATTAAATACATTGATTTTGCATGCCCTTACACTTAGTACCAAACTATGACTATTTAAAATTATTTCGAACCAAAGCATGTTTTGTTAGTCAGGATTGAGTTGTAATGCTAGTTATTAAAGTTATAAGTGCTTAAATGTTTTATTTTACAAAGAAATCTCTTGGTTCATGCTAATGCGACCTAATACTATTGAAGATTTTCTGTGGAAAAACGACGTATCGTTACATACCTCATAGGGTGCTTCATAAAACAAAGACACATGTGCACATACGTTACATAGTATTTCGTTAAATAACGACGGATCAGCACATACGTTAGCTGATAGTTGGTAAAACAATGCCATATATGCAAATCCGTCATACGATTTTAAAAAATAATGCATTAAACAAGAAGGAATACAACGCATGCAATTAGTTGCATTTACATAAATACATATGCAAAATTATAAGAAAAAATTATTAAACGCAAAAAAGTTATCCTCAAAATTCAATCACGCAATCTTTAAACCTCTCTCCTGTAAAGTAGACTTTTTGCAGATGTGGCTTTGTTTTACCAAGGGTACGATTAATCGGAATGTACCTATATTATATTGTATTGTATTGTATGGAATGGAATGTTCTGAAATAAAGATATTTTATTTTATTTTATTATGTGAAATTATTATTACCTATTTGTTTCTTTTGTGTATTATTTTTTGTTTCACGGTTCCTTGGTACAACTGTATAGCTGTGAAATTGTATGGAATAAATAAATAATTAAATAATGTATGTATGTACGTGTGCGGAATATCAGACCAGGAATACCACTAAGACGATAATATCTAAATGAATTTCACACGTGTGTGTGCGCATGTGTGGACGGAGCGAAATTTCAAACGAAAAAGGCTGCATCCGATGCCATGAACAGTCGATTTGCAAGCGCAGCCGCTGTGCGCGGCGCGGCGCCCGCCGACCTGTCGCGCGCGCTCGCCGCGTTGGGCGCCGCGCGCCCTCCCGCGGACCGCTGCCTGAGACTTGAACCATTTACACCTGACGAAGTATTTCGCATAATCACTTCTCGTGTAGCCAAAAAACCAACCCGTGATATTTTCGACATATCCATAATGTTAATTCTTTCCGTCGCAGCAGAACTGTCTCCAATTCGCGCGATCATTTACAATACTCGTATAGATGCCTCCGCGAGGGCGTCTTTCCCGATCCATTAAAAGAAAGCCGTATATCGCCGCTATACAAAGGAAACATCAAACAAAAGAAGTGACATCATACAAGTGTAGTAAATGAGGCTCATCAGTTATTTGCTTCTTTCTTGTCGGACCGAAGGCAGCATGTAAAACTGTCCACAAATAGCAAATCACAGGAATCTGACTACGGTGATGTCAGCCAAGGAATTTCCCAAGGATCAGCCCTTGGAAATATCCTATTTTTAGCCTACGTCAACGATCTTCCATTAACAATAACTACAGGCCTGCCCGTGCTTTTTGCCGATGATACCACGGTCATAGCTAGTGCGCAAACATTCGAACAGCTTGGTGAAAAGATAGGCGCTACATTGTAGGCAGTTGCAAAGGTGGTTTTGTTCAAAAGGATTGCTACTAAATGTCACGAAATCTAACATCATGTTATTTCAGGGCGGAAGATTTCAGTGCCCCCCTGTATATCCGGCTGTCCAATGCCACTATGCAACGAAACTAGGTTCTTTGGGTTTATGTTAGACACAAACCTGAACTGGAAGTGCCATGTTGACAAGCCGTGTGATAGGTTAAGTAGTGCGGTCTTTGCGTTGCGAAAGTTAAAACCCTTGATTTCGAAGGTTTCACTAAAATCCGTTTATTATGCTCATATATATTCGTTAATGATATACGGTGTACTAATTTGGGGAAACTCTATGGATGCCAATCGAGTCTTCATAATGCAAAAACGGGCATTACGAACACTAGCCGGTGTGAAACCAAGACACTCCTGTAGGGATCTATTTGCAACGCATAAAATCATGACGCACATACATACTTATTTGAAATTCTATTATTTGTTCTATGTTTGAACGTGTCGAGGTTGCGGGCATGACTCTCCGTTCCACAGGCCGACTAAGAACAGTCCCACGTCGCATGGCACTTGCAGAAAAAAACCCACGCGTTATAGGTCCGACATACTATGAACGTTTGCCCGCTGAAATACGAACAGAAACATGTTTTTTAACATTTAAACGTCGGTTGAGAAACTTTCTGTTGGATAAACCATTATATTCTGTAAGTGAATTTTTGACTTAATTGCATAATGTAGGTACCTACACTGTGACATTGTTTTTGATTTCGTAGTTTTGACATTCTAAGCATTTTAAATATTATAGCTGATCTCGTGTTGTCGACATTGTATTTGAGATATTATTAAATCACTATTAAATACCTAACCTTAATATGATGACGATCCTTTTCAGTGACATTTTTGCCATGCAATTTTAATCTATTTTTACATTTTGCCTTATTTGTCTTGTTTTTATAATTCTGTAGTATTTTATTTACCAAATGTATAGACGAACACAATAGGGATTCTTTTAAATTGACATGAATATAATTTATAATGAAGTCTGTATTGTGTAATAAATAAATCTAATATAATCTAATCTAATCATCTACGGATACAGACCTGTTGGCATTATTCCAGTTATTGGCAAGATATTTGAGCACGGCCTAAGTTCGAGGTTGACGGAGTTCCTTAATACAACCAACTGCTTATCTAATAGACAACATGCACATCGGAAAGGCCACTCTACAACCTCGCTAACACGTGCTGTAGTTCGACAGATAATGGAGGCTCGCGAACTCAGGAACCAAGTTGCAGTTCTATGTTGCGACCTATCTAAGGCGTTTGACGTCGCAGATCACGAAGCCCTGGTCAACAAACTTCGACACTACGGCCTTGAAGGTCCCTCATTGGCGCTAGTAACAATCCTGCTGCGGAGCAGAACACAGCTTATTGTTGCGGACAGCGGTCCCGTAAGATCAGACGCAATTACCACAAGCATGGGCGTGGCACAAGGGTCCTCCGTGTCAAATTCAATGCCGCGAAGACACACACAATATGTGTTAAATTGTAATGTATGCCTACTCCCTTTGTCTCTTTGTGTCTTTTGTGTAGTAAATAAATGTCTTCTTCTTCTTCTTCTAAATATCCTCTTCTCTTTACTGCTTAACGACCTGCCAAACGCAATTCACAGCGGAGAGACATAGGTACATGTATGCTGATGATGTCGCGGCTTTCGTGTGCGCCTCAACATATGAAGAGCTTGAGGATAAACTGAATTTGACCGCCGCATAGGTAGCAGCAAACTGGTTTACTAACAACAGCCTCATTTTAAATACGGGAAAAACTCACCACATAGCCTTCGATCTGTCTGGCCACCCAGTGAGATCGCTGTCATTATTGGCTGCTGGCAATATCATTGAGCAAGTTCACAGCTCAACATTCCTGGGGTTTGAACTAGACAGTGGCCTGACCTGGAGTTCGCATATTGATGCACTAAACTGTCGACGGCCTGTTTTGCCCTAAAACGTTTGGCGCGAATACTTCCGACGGAAACGGTGCGGGCCTGCTATTTTGCATCTATACATGCGCACCTGCAGTACGGAGTCGAGCTGTGGGCTGGAGCCGCTGATTGGGAGAGAGCGTTTCGCCTGCAGAAGCGTGCAGTACGTGCAATAGCGCGCGTCTCACGAACAAACTCGGCAAAACCAATAATTAAAAAACTAGGTATCTTGACGCTACCTTCATTTTTAGGGTTCCGTAGCCAAATGGCAAAAAACGGAACCCTTATAGATTCGGCATGTCCGTCCGTCTGTCTGTCTGTCTGTCCGTCCGTATGTCACAGCTACTTTTTTCCGAAACTATAAGAGCTATACTGTTGAAACTTGGTAAGTAGATGTATACTGTGAACCGCATTAAGATTTTCACACAAAAGTAGAAAAAAAACATTGAGTTTTAGGGGTCCCCATTGAGAAACAATCCTCGTAGTGTAATTTTGTATATTAATGTGAATGTACCACCTCTGACATAATATGTAATTTATATTACCATTAAATTGATCATGATTATTATTATGATTATGAATATCAGCCCACACACAACCACTAAGTTAACCGTGTAATATCATGATTGCAAATGGAAATGGATTGCTGCTATTAGTGTCGACTAAATGCGGTTATACGGCTTAATATCTAGCGCGGTTGAAGTAGCTTCAATCAAACAAAAGGTCAAATTCATTTAAGTATCGGTTTCGAATAGATTTACGTATCTGTTTTAGATACAGCGTTGTAAAGGAGTTTTTGTGTAAGCGTTTCTATACTCTCCTGAGAGCCCAGTCCGGCGCCGCTGTACTCGTTTTCTATTCAGCGTACGATGTGAACTGTGTGTTGGTAAAACAAGGCTTGTCGTGCGGGAAGCCAACGTGCGCGACTAATATCAATCCGATTCATATTCAATGCACTCAGCAAATAGACCTAGAGGTCCACGTAAGTTAAAACGATTTATTTTAACAGTGGACTGGCTCTGTGAGCTGTAGAACTCGCGAGCCTTTTATTGAAATGTCGAGAAACTGAATCGACCAAAAAGAAAAAATAAATTACTGAACCTGCTTACAAAAGAGGGATCGGTTTCAAAATGCGACGATGCAGGTCGATCACGTATCGCATTGTACGCGCGTCAGGTAGATCTAAACGTCACTTTTTATATGGAAAAATGACAGTTGGATCTACCTAACGCGCGTTCGGAACGTTACGTGATTACCCCTTTGTTGAGGAGAATTGCCGGATAGACGCTGGACACACGAAAAATTGTTTGCCCAAGCTAAAATCAATTTCAGTGAAATCTACGTCGTTCGGTTTGCGCGCTCGTTCAATAAAACTATTATATAAAATATTATATAAACTTTAAGCAATATAAATTAATGGTAACATCATTACTCTAACTACTTAAATATTTTTGATTGGGTGTGTGTCTTTGAGTGACAAGTGCGAGTTCGATACTTTTCTGAGGTCATGTCCACAGACAATTTGTACGCGTAGACACACTCATGGCTCACCCGCGTACGTGAGATAAACAACTGTACAAATTTTTGCATGTCGTTTCTGTACATATTCTTTTATTGTTGTGAATAACTGTGTTTATTTCAGTCAGTAAAATCATCAAAACAAT
This sequence comes from Epinotia brunnichana, assembly GCA_963854355.1. Taxonomy (NCBI): domain Eukaryota; kingdom Metazoa; phylum Arthropoda; class Insecta; order Lepidoptera; family Tortricidae; genus Epinotia; species Epinotia brunnichana. The sequence continues at coordinate 12,191,937 of OY977951.1, forward strand.
TGCGCTAAAATGGGATCATAGGTGCAAATATTAAATAACTGTGTCGTTCACAAAGCGACTGCTACTGCACTGCAACGATATTTCTCGTGTTTTAAACTAATATGTTATCATTTTAGAAAATAACGTTCAAACGCTAACCACGCCTCACCACAAGCGCACTAGATGCAGTAAAAGCTTTGCCATTTTCAGTTGGAGTAACAGATCGTGTTTGATACAAAACGTACCTTTATCGTAAAACCCAGCTTTATTGGATTTTATTATAGCAATTTACGATTTTGTTTTTGGGGCAACATTAGTATTTTTCTGATTTGCAACGGCGAAGCACACGCGGTATAATTATAGCGGCATATTGCAATTATTTTTCTAGGTTGCGGTATGCTAAAATACTACTTTATCGAAGAGGAAACTGGATCTTAATTCTCGTAAAAGCCGAATTCAACAGCAAAGAGCATTACAATTACATAAAAAACCCTTGAGAAGCTAAAACACCGTTAATTTTTACAACTAAACCTTTTACTGCTCCGCTAGAATTTATTTTCCGGAAAGCAACATAACCGTTTACTCGACCCACGGGAGGTTAGTACAATCAACGAAGAATTTAAACCGGCTATAACATTTATATCCCTTATATTAAAGCTAACACTTGGTAAAAAAAGGTTCAATGGTGTAGAGAGAGAGAGAGAGAGAGTTATCTGGACTAGTGTGCTACACTTTTGCTTTTATTGTCACTTTCCAACAGCTTCAATTGCTGGTCAGTTATTCATAAAAAAAAACCACCACAGAGCACAACAAACTTGCGTGGCCATGTTGCTATAGCCTAACAACAAACTACTAAACCACGTTTAACGCATACCATTAGCACGCAACTAACCCCGAACTTTTAATCAGTAAGCTTTATTATACAAAAGTTTGTTGAAAATTCCTTGAACCAAGTAGACAGTAATTTCCTGGATTTTTATGAAAAATATTCCTTTAGCTGGTGTAAGCCGTGAATCCGGAAATAAATATAGTAGCGCTGCGCTCACGAGCGCTGGGCAAAGATGAAATAATACCCAGATCTATCACAGCACTGTCCATTAGGAGGTTATGTTGCACATGAATCAGCTGCCATTGTGTGCGTACGAGTAAGTGCTCATTAGTGTGAGTGAGGGGCGAAAATGCAGCAGCATTTTTTTTGCGTTAAATGCACTTAACTATTAGTGATAATAAATGATAGCTTATTCTCCGTATACTCCGTTCATTCCGATCACTAAACTGTCAATAGTAATGTGATCACATGAAAAATTACATTATTATAAGTACTTAATGGTTGTCACATAACGGGCGACGCAGACGGGGCCGACCTAGGCGGAGATGGCGGGACGACCTGGATGTATTCCTCAGCAATTGGGCGGAAGAGGCATCTAGTAGGGACGCATGGAGATCACTAGGGGGAGAGGCCTTTGCCCAGCAGTGGGACACACAATAGGCTTATATAAAAAAAGGACTTTAATATTATCTATAATTTACATTAGGTAATACATGATACCGCTATACTGTCAACGTTTGTATTCAAAGATTTCTTGAATTATTTGAACATTGAATTAAACAATTGAAAGACAGCATATGGCTTGATTCATAAAACAGAAAGAACAAACTGGATTGGCAGTGCGCTAACGCACGAGAGCGCGCATAATCGATTTGATATAATACTTTTAAAACGAGTTGAAGAATCGAGAGGTTTATATTTAGGTTAGTACGTGCAATTAACCTATTTTATTAAACTAATACAACTCTAGCACATAAACGTAATTGCATCTTTGCCCAGGCTGCGAGCTATATATCCCACTTCGTTACTTTGAATTTCACCGTGAGCTTTGCCTGCAACTTTATACGAATTGAGTCTAATGTGGAACTCTGGAAAGTACTAAGATTTGAACTAAACCACACTCCTTGGATAGAAGTAAGATAAGTGTACCTACTCTTTGTACTACTCATACTCTTCATTTATTGGTTCTCAAAATTACCTAATGGTCAACATTATGGATATTAACATATATATCAAAATCAAATCTGGTTTATCAATCATCGTCATAATCATTTTTGTTATAGGTAATATCAGCTGAGAAGACCTCACTGATAGACATGGACATGGACAAAGCGGATCGTACTAAAATATAGGAGCCTTCATATAAAAACTAGGTACAAGAGGCGCTACGCAGCACTGGTAGCATGATCGCGTTTACGTCCGACATAATGCATACGTCCCTATCACACTTACGTATAGTGAGATATTTTTATATCCGAATGGCCATAAACAGCTTATCTTATTAGAACAATGATTTTATACCTACTGTTAAATTTTGCTAAATACTTATCACTTCAAAATGAAAAGAAAGCTGTAACCAGATACCGCACACGAATAATTCGTGTGCGGTATCTGGTTACAGCTTTCTTTTCATTTTGAAGATACCTATGTAAGCTGTAAGGTTCAAGTAATAATAATAGGCCATATGGACGACGACGTGAACACCGGCTTATTACAACTTAAATCTTATAGCGTGCACCGGAAGGTGCTATTTGTGCGCATTGTCTTGTTGTTTATTTGTTTTCATTTTGAACTAATGAGTAGTAGCCAAAGCTAACAGTGGGCACATAAGCATTGTTCTTAGTTAAGCTGCTTACTGTCATTCGGGCATCTTAAAAACATCTCACTATACGGACTAGTGAAAGAGTAATTCTTTATGCATGATAAAATAGGAAAGTGAGGCTATTCCTTTGTATGTTGCTATTGACATTGGTGTTTTATAAAATAAGTAATTGGAACTGAATTATGTTGTTGCTTCAAAATGGCCACTTAAATCGTGAGTAGTTAGAAGGTTTACAAGGAACTCCTATTACGTGGAACTAGAAACACTTGCACTAAAACATGTCTAAGGAAGTAAACAACTATGTTACAGATACATACAGATACCATGTTGTATTAATAAAACAAAAACTACTTTATTAAAATGATTCACGATATAACGTTATATTCGTCATAAAATGCAATATAACAGTTTTAGAGCTCCCTGGATTGAGCTTAAAATGAAACATGGTACGTGTGAAGAGATAATACTAACGATGCATTTTACTATCCACAAGATCCCACAGGCTTGGAGAGAATAAGTGCCTTTTTATGCTTCGGCATTAACCTAAGTGCAAGACTATATTAATCCACCTTCTTTACCATTTTATTATACTCATTTCATGCCACTGTTCTATCTTTTATAATGGCAGCTATCAATTGTGTCTAAAATTATAGTTACTTTAATATACCCCATTTGGAAGAGCTCGTTATTACCTACTTGTAGCAGTACCATATTTTGTCAAATTTTACTCATCAATCAGATTTTTACTTGAAATGTATTTGCCTCTCCATGGCACCAAGAAAATTCACATGGTAATTTCAACAGATCAGTGTGTATTAACACAGTCATTTTAAATTTATTTTGTAATAATAATATGCATCATTCTAGCAACTTTAAATTCCAGTCAGTTTTGAACAAAGTACTATGTATTTCATGATGATCACAATATCAAGGAGAATCAATACTTTTTAGTATACGTACCTAACGAGCAGATGGAGCTCAGCATGTTAGGGATAAAACGGATCGACGAGGTCCGAAACTCTGGTTACGCTTTGAAATTCGAAGTTCGGGTATCTCCATCCTCTATGATGGCATTGATGGCACTTGCATTATTTGAGTGACAAGGGATGCGCATATACGAACTTCGAGTTTCGAATTTCGTGGTAGCACCGCAGAACTGCGTATTACTTATGTTGTAGCTAAGACCACCATATGGCGTCATCCGCATATCATACCTCGTAAACTTAAACTTTGCAATATAAAACTTGTAAACGAATAAAACATGTTGGAAAAGTTTAACAAGCACAGTCGCCTTGTTACACGCACCGATGCACTTTTGTAAATTTTACCTCCGGTTTCGATGCAGCTGCACTTGCACGTGACGCGTGGGACAGCGAGTTGAAAAATATATGCATTCAGTTTTAAAAGAATCGAGTACTCGCGCGCTGAATAGAATACTGAGTAACACTGATACCTTAGATATTCGAGTGGAAATTGCATTTGAGACGTGTGGTGTGTCGCATTTCAAATCTTTACTAAACACTAATGTTACCGAGAGGAAAATCTGTGCGATTTTGTTTTGTTATCATTTTGACATTTCTATGTGTCTGTGTGTCTATGTATCTGTGTGTCTGTGTGTATGTGTATCTGTGTGTATCTGTGTCTGTCTGTGGCCTTGTAGCTTCTAAACGAATTTAATGCGGTTTTATTAATGCAAAAGCTGACGTGATAGATATGGTTTTTAGCTACGTTTCAATAAAATCGGTTCAGCCGTTTTTGAGATATTGAACTTTGAAATGAAAATTTCGGGGTTTTTTTAAGTTTTCTAAGTTAGTATTAATTATGTATACAGGGGATAATCTGCCCAGAACCATTCATCCGATAAAAAAGAATCACCAATACTTACCTATGTACATAGTAGAATAAACTTTCAGGATCTCCACCTGGGTTATTTATTTATTTAAACTTTACTGCACGAATATATAAATAAAAGTACAATTGGCGGACCTAATGCCTTCAGGCATTCTCTACCAATCAACCATTGGGCTAAACAGAAACTTTATCTGTAAGACGCGGGCAGAGCCGCATGGGCTGCTAGTTTGAGAAGAAGTACTATGGATTAGGAAATCAAAAGGAAAGGCTTAATTAAAATTTATCAAAAGCTAAAAATATTGAGAGATACGAGGGTAAAAGAACTACAAGATACCATCATATCCCATCATATCAAATCACATCATATTCCATCTACGATATTTGACAGAAGGGGACAAAATCACTTTGTTTTCTCTCTCAATCCAATTTTGAAAATAGGACTTGGCCCAGATCATTCCAACATTAAAACAAAACAATGCCAGAAGAATTCTCCTAAAACTGGCTGCTAAATATATATAAAAGAGCCCTTAACTTCGATTACAAGAAATATCAATTCGGAAGATGGAATATTGCTTACATTGAATTGCTTTCTACTGAAACTGTTATCCAATCAGTAAAGCAAAGTTCCACTCGGAACCGGTAACAAAGATAAAAAGTTGGTTCCATCAAGTAGGTGTACCTAATGGCACCGCTTAATCGTCCCTCGCTAGCTCGCAGTGACAAATAGCCTATTTACATTCTGCTATTCTGATAATAGAGTTCACAGCTTTGGGTATTGATTTAAGATAATGCCACACTGCCCGCAATGCCTTTTAATTTGAAAAGCCCCATGAATTATTGAGCCAATTTGGTTTGAATCCTTTTAATGTAAAAGGTAAGTTTACTGAAGGAAATTCTTTGACATAGTTTGGAAAGTTATTGTTTTTGTTTTTTTGATATTGATGGTAGGAAATAAGGTAGTTAGATTTATTAGTAGTACACCTATAGCAATGTGTTTATGTTTATAAAACCAGTAATCTGCCACCCATGTCTAGAACAAAATCATTATTATGTACTGACCAACAATTATATCGCAATTATACAGAATGACCCTAATAGGTATTCTTCTTCAATAATTGTAATTAAAATGTGTTGTTAAGGCTTTTCTTGCGTAACCACTTAATTTTGTGATGTTAATTAGTTATGTAAGTTTATGAATTTCACATGTTTAAAATATCTGTCTACTCAAACAAAACCAAAAAAAAGTATGTAAAAGTTTCAATAGTCAATTTAATACGCCATCAACGTCCTTCTTTTACTAAGATGCGGAGATAAACTTTATCTGTAAGTGTAAGTCTATCAATAAAACACAATCAGGCCATAACGACGGATTGTGTCCTGCCACGCCGATACTAGATTAAATAAGATGAAGTTTTATCGTCCAGAATTGGGTCGGGGTGATAAACCCGGGTCGCGAAGCAGATCACCCTAAATAGATCTCAAGATGGCGAATATATTTTAAATGTCATTTGCAAATGGGGCAACACTAAGTACAAGTAAGTAAGTAAACAAGGTAAGTAAGTTGTTTAAGTTTATTATAGTTTCGTTGAATATATTTGTTGGTTGATCCCCCCCCCCCGCACATGATCCTGATGGAACGCTTCTGAAGCACTAGTATTTTTTACCTACGTATATTATTGTTATTTAATTTCACGTAACAGTAGACTTGCGCAATAATTGGTGTTAAACTACACGGCCGAGTGAGGAATGTTGAGATCAGACGTCGCACGAAGGTGTGTGACGTCGGAGATAACCAAACTCAAGTGGAGTTGGGCAACACACCTTGCCAGGTAGAGTATTTTCTTGCATGGTAGGCGTGGACCAAAATAGTGGCGGATTGGAGCGTTGACCAGGGGTCGCGGGTCACTCCTGGATAAGACAAGCTCAGGATCAGAACGATTGGCGTACTCGCAGAGAGGCTTATGCCCAGCTATGGGCAATTACAGTTGAAACTGATGATGTTGATGAATATTGACGATGATGTGAGTCCATTTTCATCGCTTTGGGTTAGTATTTCATGAAATACCTATGAGGGGCTTCGAGCAACACGGCCTTCCTAGCGGAAGGGAGTCCCCTTAGCTATGAATATTACAGTCAAATAATTCTGTCATTTCTTGCGGGGCCGGGGGGAAAGTTTGCTGTAATGATGACACTAATACATCATAAATGACACAATACACCAAATAAACTGGCAAACCTTCATCAATTGTTGTGTACGAACCAACTTGGGCTTGTACTTTGACAAAGGGGAAATGGTGTGAATGCCTACTCCCTTCCGTGTTTCTTGAAGATAAGGGGTCATCAATTAAAATGCAAACTTTAAGCTCTTTGAAAAGTATTCGCAACGAGTCTTTACTTAGAGCAAAGACTAACTAAAAAAGTATTTTTAGTTTCATAAAACACGTCACTATCTCCCTTAACTTGACCAATTTTGACCTGAATCTAAAATTAACGAACGAAAATTGGAACTTCGGACGTTATAATATGACGGTCCCTCATTTTTAATTTATAAAGGGTTTCGATCCGGGCATGTGGGCCTTAATTTAATCATTCTGTGACTGTGGTGCATTTCAGCCGTCAAATAAAGGTTATTTTTGATGTAGGTACTGCTTGTTGAGTAGATAAATAGTCAATAAATAAATAAGTTGAGAATTCACGAAGACCTGTTAAAAAAACATTCTGTTAAACTTACTACGTAAACATAATCCTCGTAGCGTTTTTCCCGGTTGTGTTCTAAAGGAGCTCGGGGACTGCTTTGGCACCTAAGACCATGATTTGGCGTGGGCCCTTGTTTTACGAAAGCGACTGCCATCTGACCTTCTAACCCAGAGGGAAAACTAGACCTTATTAGGACTAGACCGGTTTCATCACGATGTTCTTCCTTCACCGAAAAGCCACTGTTAAATATCAAATTATATTTCGTATAAATAGGTACCTACATAGGTTTTTATGAAAAAAAACCCAGGGGTACGAGCCGGGGTTAGAACCGAAAACCTCCAGGGTGAAACCCACCACTTCACTACATTGGTATGAAACAAAACTACACGACTACGTATTAAACATCATCCTAGGACGAGCCAAATGTGGCGAGGCGCGAGGAGGGCTCCAGTGCGTTCAGTATGAGATCCTGGAGTCCTCCGCATGAGAGCGCAGATGCCGGCCGCCGTGGAGTTTTTAGTGGATATAAATATCACATAACCCATTCATCCCCCGATGATTGGGTACCTGGTACGCACGTTTCCTACACGAAAAAAAAGGTACGTATTAACGCCATTGAAAACTGCGGAGTCAAGCTCTTTTCTTAAATAGTACAACATGAATATATAATTTAATGGAAAATGCACGGCACACATTTAGTGAAACTTGTCCGCACCATCTGGCATTAAGTGGCTCCATACAGCGCAGCGCTAATGCACAGACCATTGGTATTTACGTCATGGAGGAACTCTAGGTAAATGTTGTTGATGCTGCATTTTCATATCTTGCAAACACATCAATTTAAAAAAAAATATTATTATAGTAATGTTGGTTACCGATAAACAATTTCACGGAATATTTCATCTAGACTATTCCAAAACATAACAAAATAATGCCTGCTGTTTTGATAACTTGAAGTCTTTCAATACATTTTTTTCTTGTCAATTGTCTCACCAACTCTGTTATTTGGTAACTTTTTCTGGATCTAAATTTTGCTTATCAGAAGTGTTCTTAAATAAAAATGTACCTATTCAAACTTAGGCGCGTGAAAGTAAAGTGACTTGTATTATAATATAGATATTACTAGCTAACTAAATATGAAATATGCTGTAGTATGCAGTTATGATTTCAACTCTGCAAGCAAAAACCATGACATTCATATGTAAATTTCATCAGTCTATAAAACAAGTAAACAGTAATGACGTTCCGGCCCCTGTAAACAACTAAACATCAAACACGTATTGTAAACTAACAGTAACAGGAAAGTGCGAGCGCAATTTAATTGTAAACTCCGAGATATTCACAAAGTTTGCATCTTTAGTGCCGCGATGAAAATTGTAATTATGCCGTTCCGTAGACTCGAATCTAGGGAGGCTTAGCTTTGTTACAAACGAACACTTACACCGTAACTTGAGCAGTTATGCCGGCAACAGAATATTAAAAACTTAGAACGCATTTTATAACCTTTGGTGGATAAAGAGCTGCTTTTATTAACCTTATCTTTTGATGTATGGCCATTAAGGAAGATAATAAGTTTAATAATCATTACTTACCTAGGGCGGTAAAACAAAGAATGTCTCAGATCGCAGGTATTTTGTATTTGCCCGAAGTGATCTGAGGCTTTCTTTGTTACTGGCCCGTGGTGAGTATAAAAATTTACATCTCTGTCTGACCAGGAAGTGGGATTTTCCGCATGCACTAATTGCTACTTTAAGGCGAGATATGACGTAAATATGGGTTTCAAAAATAATAAAATGTATCAAAAATAAATATAATTATGACGGCATGTGCATAAAACTTAATGATCTAATATTACAATAGTTATCATTAATAAACAAAGTTATTTTCTCACATCATGAATAAACAAAGCCAATCCTAATCTTAATTGTTTAGTTTGTACAGTTCAAAGTAATAATACGTTTTCACTGAATACCCCACAAAGTTCCATCTTTGTGACGAAATAAATCACTTCAGCGACAATGTAAAACGCATTCTGCACGACTACGAAATAGGTGCATTTTTCCCCGTCATCTGGAAGTGCATTGTGCGCAGAACGCTTTACGTGGTCAAATAAAACCGTCTCATACTGGCGTAAAATTAAGATGGCCAGATAAATCGCATCCACTGAAAACCTTTTTAAAATAACAAAGGACCTTTGTCGTTTGCGTTGAAAGTCAGCACATTAACGTTAATGTGAATTAGTTTTATGACAACAAAGTTGTATTGTACCAAAATTACTAACACAGGTTGTAAACAATAATGTAACGCACCATTAAAGGCGTTAATTATTATCACATTGAACTAGAAATAATAAATAAAAACCCTTAAACTAAAACCAGCCAAGTGCGAGTCGGACTCGCGAACGAAAGGTTTCGTACCATTATCTATTAAAAACCGCATAAAAATCACGTTTGTTGTATGGGAGCCCCATTAAATATTTATTGTATTCAGATTTTTAGTATTTGTTGTTGTAGCGGCAACAGAAATACATCATCTGTGAAAATTTCAATTGTCTATCACGGTTAATGAGATACAGCCTGGTGACAGACGGACAGACAGACCGACGGACGGACAGCGGAATCTTAATATTAGGGTCCCGTTTTACCCTTTGGGTACGGAACCCTAAAAAGACTTTGTTTGGGGACCTAGGAGATTTTGACGATCCGTACAACAACAAGCGTATTAAGTAGTCAATTGTTTTTTGACATCGTACCACCGTACCGTTCCGTTTCTTTCACTTACTTGCGTGAGTAAAGTTGTACCCAATTATAGTTGGTGAGTTTGACCTGCTTATTTCTAAACACAGGTGCTATACCAATTTACGATTTAAACAAAATGAATCACCAACATTTTTGTTACGCCCCTCATACATCGACAAAAAGCTAGTCATAATTTGCATTTCAAAAACAAAATTGCCGTGCTCATACACATGGTAAACAAATGCCTCTCAAATGAAATAATCCCCCAAAATTGACGGGCACTTATAGACCCCGATGACAATATACCGCATGCGGAGGGTGACAGGAGTTTCCACGATATTGAGTAATTTGCGTGAGTTATTATCGTCATGCTCGCTTCAAGTTGCCGAAATAAAACGAGGTTGAATACAAATCGGCGTCTTATCAGTATCTTAACATTGAATATGGCTGGGTGTTTGAAAGAGAGGGCTGGTTTTATTAACGTATACCTGTTTCAGAATAGTCTCTCCCGATTTAAGATTAAACTACTCATTTAAGGCTCGACAGTCAACTGGGGCAGCGTTTTCGAGTTTTTTAAAACAATCTCAGACGTAGAAAATAGGGTTTAAAAATCTAAAAAAAAGATACGTATTACTTAAGGATCTAATCTAGTCAAAGTAGCATTCAGTTACGCGATCTAATTAACTTTACTCGATAGAAAAAAACCCAAAGTTACCTCTTTTTGTAAAGTTTATTCAATATTATGACTAAACTATAGATATTTGAAATAAAATTTTTGTACTCAAATAAAGTTATTAAATGTTTATAGACAAATTCGCAGAGTTTGAATAGATAAAATGAGTATCTTAATTACTATGTTTAAATACCTACAAAATGCGCGAGCGCGGAGGCTCGGCAGGCCCGATCAGTCGCGCGCTGGCCCATACGAACGACGACTCAAGGACGTTAGCGGGTGTATAAGCCTAAACAATGGTAAATAGTTGCACGTGTGAGTTATTTAATTCTATTTGGCTCTTCTGTTACATTATCAAAAAATAATGGACACGAATTTTAAACAAAACATTTTGAATATTATAGGTCGTTAAAGTTATGGTACATTTTTCACATTATGGTACATTTTTGACGTCACGCGGAACTTTCACGTTCGTTTGATTTACAAAAATAAAATGTGTCCAATATTTTTAGATACTCAAACTGACGTAAATAGTTTTTTTTGGAAAGTAGCAGTAGAGTAGAAAGTAGTAGTAGTAGTAGAATTGGCATTCTGCTTCCCAAATCTGGATGCCCTGGCTGGTGTTACAATTTAACGATGAGGATTTATACAAATATTATAGTAAATATTTACACAACAATGTTTAACTTTTAGAAAGGAGCGCACATTCGCCGACAAACTGGCCACAGTTTGACGAAACAAGAAAATATGTACCTACTTACCATTAAGTTGTTTTTTGAGAATAAAAAAAGAAACATACTAACAATTCGATTTTATTTATACAACAATTATTTTTCAGTCTTAAGGGAAATTTCTAGAACCTACTAGTTATTTATGTACTACGCATACTATTTGATTTTGCATTGATAATCCTATAAGTCCGTAAAATACCCACAAATGTATGAATATAAGGAGATCGGACATGGCGGCCGATTTGTATAGAGTGAGCCTGTCGCAAGTACATTAACCCACACAACGCCCAAGTAATTGACAAGACAAAGCACGCACACATCTAAAACACACACACTTGTATACCTACACGCTTATTTGACAAAAAACGCGCATCATATCAGGCATTTTGGGAAAAAAAGTAATATTCTCTGCGATCAGCACGCGTGCACAGTATGGCAGTGTATGCCCATTGAGCATACAGCTGCGACACGGCCGCCGGCGGCTTGTCCTCTCTCTAGTATTCTATGCTCTGAGGCCTTCCCAATACACCGTCTCATGACAACCACGATAAAATACATGGCAGGCAGGTCGAGAAAGTTGTGCTGAACAAGAATCAGAAGATTACCGCACCTTATTGGGCTTACGGATTATCATCATTTCCTTGCCCTTATCCCATTTACTTGGGGTCGGCGCAGCATGTCTTTTTCTTCCATACTTCTCTGTCAGCCGTCATATCATCATTCACTTCTTTTCTCTTCATATCGTCTCTCACACAGTCCATCCACCTTTTTCTTGGCCTACCTCGTCTTTTACATCCATCCACATTCATACCTAATACTCTTTTGGTCACATGACTTTCATCCCTCCGCATTACGTGCCCATACCACGCAAGGCGATTGGCCCTCAATTTATCCGCGATAGGTGCTACTTTTAGGCTTCCCCTTACATACACATTTCTTATTCGGTCCATCCTCGTCACACCACACATCCATCTTAACATCCTCATCTCCGTTACATGCAATCTCTTTTCATCCGTCACCTTTAAGGCCCAACATTCCGATCCATACATGACGACAGGTCTCACAATGGTCTGGATTGGATGGATTATATTGCATAAAATCCCTAATTCAATTTTACATTGAATGTTTATAAAATTCCAGTTTAAGTCTTTTTTTATTTCAGTGCTATCAGAAATATCTAGTCAAAACATATCCGACTTATAAAGTTTGTAACAAAGCATTACGTTTTTGCTTGCCTTGGGGAGGATGTAAACAATTTCTGTGAAAAGCTTTTAGCTATAAAAGAGGAAATACTTCGAGAAATATAAAGTTAAGAGTCTCACGGGAATATTGAGAAACAAACTTGATTAATACTTCGTGAAATTCTCTAAATATTCTTTTAATACATAAATGACAGAGAAATATGGATGAGAACGACAAGACAAAACGACGAATTCAAATAAATTGAATATCCGGATTCGCGGAATTCAGTAGGTATGATGATGAGTTAAGACCAGCCACAATATTTACTTCTTGTACAAAATAGGTATGAGAAACGATATTAATACCATTATTTATCGAATTCCGATACAACTACGTATTGGAATTTATCAATAAATGTTGAATATTAAACATTCTCGTTCAGATTCCTCGTCTAATCTGACCCAAAAATGTTATCAACTTAAATATACAATAAATCATGTTCAATTTCGTTTTTATGTTTCGTCAAAATGGAAAGTGTGATAAAAACGCCGTCAAACTGGGAATTTCAAATGAAACTCGAGCTTTTACGACTAAAAAATCTTAACAAACTTCAGCTAAATGGTGTGATTTAAGAGAAAATGTTCGCTAAGCGATGGCGACGCTGTCAGAAGACAAGGCTTTTGTGAAATGATTCAGGATCGCGTTTACCTATGACCCATAAAACTGGAAGTATACTGGATATACCAAACAATAATATCATCATCATCATCATCATATCAGCCGAAAGACGTCCACTGCTGGACATAGGCCTCCCCCAAATAGTTCCAAAGTCCTGCGCCACCCGCATCCATTAATATCACTTAGGCATTTTAGTACCTAGTTTAATCGTTTGAACACTCATCTAGTCACAAGTCGAGCTATGTCTGTTACACCTCAATCGCATTTTGATAAGTCTAGAGACGAACAACGATAGACCTCCTGAAGTCTCGCTCACACCTTCGAGCGGCGGCGGCAGCGTGAGCGGTGCGCCATACGTGGGAGCGAGATATTGGAGAGGTCGTGTCTGAGACGCACAGCTATCACAGGACGGCCCGCGAGCTATGTCGCGGCGACATCGACTATGCGTCTTTTTCTAAGCGTTCTAATTAGAAAGAGACGGATAGTCTACCTCATCGCGACATATCTCGCGGGTCGTCATGTGATAGCCGTATTGAGTCTCTAGATGAGTAGACCCAATCATAACAGTATTATTTAATCTACAATGCATCAGTGCTGCTCAGGCATGTTACGATAGTGACAAACTATATGAAGGATCGATACAAAATTACCGCACCTCCGACTGAAAATAGCTATATACGGTTATCAGCATACCTACTACTTAGTGAGTTTAACAGACGTAACATAACATTCATTTAATTGTGGCCACTTTGCCACATAAAGTAAAAAAACCTAATTAAAATATTTCAATATTTTTGAAAAACAGAGAAAAGAAGGCCGAGAACTACGTTTATAGATCAAGCCAAAGAGAAGGTGCGTGCGTTGTATCAGGAGCTAGGCATTAGCAGAGAAAATAATAGAATGGAATGACTTCACCCACAGGTTAAATAGTCTCTTAAATCTATGATGGTGATTTCAATGCTTGCATGAATTATTTAATAAATATTTCTCGTAACGATTTGAGTTAGAAAAGGAAAAGCGTATCAAAGGAATAAAATAAAAGTCTACGTTTCCCTGGACGAGGCACCATTCCTCATAGAATATGTCAAATTCGCGTTTTAATTAAGTTGAATGTTGATGAAAACCGTCCATAGCGCTAAATTGCATTGGAGTCACGGTTCAAAGAGCAACACGCTATATTGACCTCTGCTAGACCTTAAATCGTTGCAATAAGGTTCAAGAATGGTCAGTTAATTGTTGGTACAAAAGTGCCTTTATAAAGGTCTGATCAATGTGTCCATCCGTTTAACTGAAACATCAACTATCCGAAACTGCCGTCCGCTCGGCCGTGATTGAGTAACGAGCTAACGAACAAATTCTTAGGGATCCTTTTTAAACCTAAGAAAAAGTAGGAGTATTACAAATCGATCATTTAGACCAAGTATTAATGAGGTTTCATAAAAATACACGCATTACTTGAGTACATAACATAATTAAACGCATACGTACAGACTACCCATTATTATAGATAAACAAAAATACATAATTAAGTTAAAGGATTTAGTGGAAAATAAAAGTGAGACTGTTCTTGATAACTTTTCATTGCACAGTCATCAACTAACTTGTAATTTTTTTTATACCACGTCTTTGTTGTCATGACTTTGCAAATGAACAAGCATTAACACGGCGGGTTAATCAAGAAGTTCATATGACCACTTTCCGTCTCCATCATGAGATCAGCTCAATGTTCACATTATACATTGCAAGCTGGTACCCATATTTACAAGGCCAGTAAATATAATTGTGTAAAATTCATTACAACATTACGGAACCTGTAACTGAATAACTGTAAAAAATAAACAAACCCGACACTACGATATCGTTTTCCACTCACAATAGCGAAATATTAGGTTTTACTTAACTCTGACTGAGATGTAACAGACTAACAAATAGATACATCATGATTGATATCCAATAGTTTTTTTTATGTAGTAGATACCTATCACGGGGCCTCAGGAGGTTAAGTAGATTAATTTGCATAAGATGTTGATAATTTATAAAGGAAGTTTTAATCAAGTTGCCTTAAGTTTCAGGATAATTATAGGTATAAGAAATATATATTCAAACAGGAATGAACACATAGTTAACGATTATAATATAATGTGTAACAATTTCACAATATATACTATTGACTTTTGTTAGTGTTGCGACTGGACTGGAACATTGTGCAAATTGATAATAATGATAATATTTTGACAACAAATTAGTATATTTGACGAAATTGGAAACTAATTACTTTCCGATAAGTATTAATTAATGTTTCCGTTCCGATAACTAGAGGCCATTGTGTTCTCTCTATTAAGTTAGGTACAAGTCATAAGCGAATCAAATAGTTCCAGTTATATTAGAACATAAGTGAACGAGTAAAAAGATATATAAAGAAAACAATATTTAACAACTGGGAAAAGTTGAAAAACTCCCGACATTTTCATTTCGAAGTTCAATATCTCATAACCGGCTGAACTGATTTTGTTGAAACGTCCCTAAGAACCGTCTCGATCATGTCAGCTTTCTGATCCGTCCGCATTCAAATCAGTCCATTCGTTAAGGGACTACGATGCTACAAACACACAGTTACACAGACACACAGATACACACAAACTTATAACACCCCTCTTTTTGCGTCAGGGGTTAAAAAATAAAAAAAGGTCGTGCTATCAGATACAGTCACATTCAAGAAAGTAAAGAGAGTATGCGAGACCTAATTATTTGCATGTGCAAGGATGAGATAGGCGCAAAATACTTTCTTAAAAAAAATATTAAGTTAATTTTTATTGTATTTAACAAATCATTTTTTTTCCATCTTTATTGAGCTTTATCGATTTAACAAATCATCATAATCATATCAGCCGGAAGACGTCTACTGCTGGACATAGGCCTCCCCCAAAGAGTGCCAAAATGACCGGTCCTTCGCCACCCGCATCCAGCGGACTTCCGTGACCTTAACAAATATATTTATATATATTTCAAATCGTTTGCTTTTACACTAGATGAGACAATTAATTCTAGCAAAGCTTATGAAATGAGAATACTGCTAGCTTAATAAAAGATAATCTAACTTTAATGTTATTGTTTGGTGCTTAGGCCTGGAGAGGAACGAATAGAATTGGAGTAGGTTTTATATTTGTCGAGCCTCTTTCTAACGTGTCAGAACAACCGCGTACGACAAATTCGTTTCGTTTCTACGAGAAGCTTCAAAACGATTTCAATTGTAAAGTTTTGGTCAGGTTTTTGTTTAAAGTTAATTGTGGTAACGAAAATGCAGCATAAAATAATGGAAAGCACGTCTCACCCTTCCCCGTTTGTAACTAAACGGTAGGCAACTGCTCTAACCCGTATTAATGTACCTTATAGTAGCTAAATACATTTCGACGTAACCGGGCGAGAAGGGATTTCCTTTAGAGCTGCAAATCGTTTCCGCTCGATACCGTGGAGCACACCACGGCAATAGCCAGAATAGCCAAAAATTACGATAGATAAGATTACAGCCAGCGAGGGAAGCTTCATGAACTTTGGGAATAGAGATATCGTGTGTAGGTACAGTCAACCAATTTGATTCCTAGGCCACCGTAGAACCCTGTCATTTTAACTGCTACATAGCGACGCAATAATCCTAGTAACCCGTATTGACATAGCATTTACAACGGCAAGGTTCTATGATGGCCTAAGAATCAAATTGGTTGACCGTACAATACAATAAAGGAAAGTTGCACTTAAGATATAACTGAAAACTTGTGATCATTTCTAAAAAAAGTGATTCTTATACAATGTTTTGATAATATTTGGAATCAAGGAAGTATAAGAATAATTAGGAAAATCATTATCAGAATTTGTACGTTTTTGCTAAAACATACTAAAAAAGTGTTGAGAAATAGGATTTTTTTTAAGCATGCCATAATAATATTCCTCTTTTGGTAAGTACCACTTTGTACTTTTGTGTAGGTAACAACTTTATTACCATTTTTGATAATTATATATTTTACAAACTTATGTAGATATGCCATTTATAATTACTTCACTCAAAGGATTGTGGTTAATAAGGATTTTTTAATTTTGAGTTCCTGGTACAGCATACCTGTTCGAAATTAATCTAGACGGTGCGGTAGGACACGAAAGATTCAGAAATAGTATTTATACGGGTGTTCTTTTCATATAAAAATACCGGTGTTGATTTTTCGTATTTCTGCATCTAATACGTCATTCGACGTCATAGCTAATATACAATTTTTAAATATTAAACTATTCTTAAGTTCTTGAGTTAAGTATGTATGTATACTCTAGCAAAGCTTATGTTATGAAATGAGAATACTGCTAGCTTAATAAAAGATAATCTATTTTTAATTCATGTTACTTTTTTGTACAACATGAAATAAAAGTGTCGGAGCCGGAATATAATATATTTTCACAATACTGTAAACATCCCTTTAATGGTAGTACGTAATTAACTAAAAACATTTTTAAGGCTTGCCCGACTGCCCGTAGATCGGGATGAAAATAAAACGCATTAAAACGTAACATTCATTATAGTAGTTTATGTGACTGTACATAATAAAATCACACGAGTGTATTAATGCCTAATTATGTACAGTTACATACACTGCTTTATCTATCCACATATTAAGACCGGCATCGCGGCGTTGTTTTCTGGCAGCTGTCATAGTTTTTTTTTTAATTCAGAGACTATCTAGAGTCAGCTCTAACTATCAAATCGTTCGATATCTTACTTACGTGCGACAATTATCAAATTTGTATGCAACTTGACAATTAATTTCGAACAAAACGTCATCTCGACTGATATTAGAATAGAGGTCAAATCAAATTTATTTGTCTTTCAGAGATGTTCGAAATTTAAACGAAATAATATAATTGAAATCGATGTTATTATTTAGCAATAATAACATTTTCACAGATAAGGAATTTGTTCTAACAAAACAGTCCGTTTTTATGGTGGTCATAATGTGCGGTTCTTGAACGCATCATGGAGAGTTTATGATATTTGGATAGACAAAACGTTTTTTCTACTCCTGTACCGAAATCTGTCATTTATGACACCACTAATAAGTCGCCGAAAAACTCTATGCACTATGGCCCAAAAACGCATTGTTTAGCGTACTTTTTTGGTTCATACATTTTTTATAAAAGCACTGTATAACTTTTTTTTAATCGGCCGCTATATTGCAGTGCTGCCGACTTCATAAACAAATATTTCGAAATAAAAGTATTTATTTACGATTTAACATATGTATATTATAAATTTAACATATTGTATATTTAACGGCCTCCGTAGCCCAGTGGGTAGTGACTCTGCCTACGAAGCTGGAGGTCCCGGGTTCGAATCCCGGTCAGGGCATTTATTTGTGTATTTATCACGAATATTTGTTCCTGAGTTATGGATGTTATATATGTATATAAGTATCTATATGTTATGTATCTATTATATATATCATCGCCCAGTACCCGCAACACAAGCCTTACTGAGCTTACCGTGGGCCTAGGTTGATTTGTGTAAGATTGTCCCGTAATATTTATTTATTTATTGTTTTTTTATTTAATTTACTACAATAATAATAAATCATCATCTATTGTGTGTTAAATTACATGTTTTATAAATTCTTGGTATTATTTATATAAATAAACAGTTCGAATTCGGTCCGGATTCGGTTTGGTTCGGATGGCAAGTGCAAACAAATTAAAAACAAAACAAACCATAAGCAGGATTAGAGGTTTTAGAGGACATTTACGATTTCCCACCAAAATACAGTTCAAAATGAAAAGACGAAAGATGATAAACTATTAGTCCTAAACTATAAAGATTTTATTCGTGTTTGTGAAGACAAAAGTGTACGTTCCTTTTAAAATGGTCGAAGAAATTAATAACTGCACTCCTGAAGAAATTGCGTGAGTAGCAAAAGTACGAATAGAAAAAATGCTGCCTGAAAAGTTTAACTATTCTGTAGTCTGCTATTTATATAAAATTTATCGTAGAAAAAGTATTGTATGCAACGGTGTATAACTGGTCTAAAAACGCTCGTGGCGTCTGTAATTGCGCAACCCACGCCACTCGCGTTTTAAGACCCTTCTTATACAACAGTTGCATAAAATACTATAATAAGCGATAAAGCGTTTTCACGTAATAACTTTGACTACAAATAAAACGATTATTACGGCCAATGAAGTTTGTATTTTTTAGGGTTTCGTACTCAAAGAGTAAAACGGGACCCTATTACTAAGACTCAGCTGTCCGTCTATTTGTCTGTCTGTCTGTCTGTCTATATCTCAACAACCGTAATAGTTAGACACTTGAAATTTTCACAGATGAAGTATTTCAGTTGCCGCTATAACAACAAGTACAAAAAAAAGGATAAATAAATATTTTTTTACATATTTTTTTTATTTACAATCTTACACAAATCGTCTTCCTTCCAAACAAAGCAAAGCTTGTACTATGGGTACTAGACGACGATAAACATACTTATATAGATAAATAAATACTTAAATACATAGAAACCATCCATGACTCAGGAACAAATATTTGTGCTCATCACACTAATAAATGCCCTTACCAGGAATCGAACCCGGGACCTCCGCCTTCGTAGGCAGGCTCCCATACAACAAACGTGATTTTTTTGCCTTTTTTATAGATAATGGTACGGAACCCTTCGTGCGTGAGTCCGACTCGCACTTGGCCGGTTTTTAAGTATTGTATTGGCGAAAAAAGGGACTGGCATATCTAGTGGTGTACAGTTGTCATCAAAATAGCATAAACGTATTGTTCGTGCTATTTGATGTTGTCAATGATAGCGTTTATAATAATACTCAATATAAAATTGGTCCAAATCATTAACCGCTGAATATTAACCGCATCAGCTTTTCTGCATACAAATTCATTCAATATTAAACTTTAGACCAACGGTGGAAAGTTTATTTTTAATTGTCGATATAATATTTAATGCCAGCTTGGCATAATTCGCTTAATTTATGAAAATCCTTCTGACCTTTTACCTATACGGGGCTTGTTCATGAAAATTCATACTATTTACTTAGCAAGTAATGGAATAGGCAGGTTGGCATTAACGTGAACTTAGTCATGTCTTGAAATTATTAATAGTAAGTATGAACAGCTCACGTACAATTCAATATTTACAGTCCAGGAAATAAAATAAAATAAATAAATAAATAAATGTTTATTCTCTTTAAGGCTTATAGCTAACTTTACATACGATTAATCTGCCAAACCACAATGCGGTTTGTTGGCAAACAACGCTCCTAATTGATTTTACAATTTATTACCTAAAAGCTGTATGAATAGTAACACTTACTCTTCTTGCTCTTGTCACATTGAAGATAAGAGTTAAAAAGTTACCACGTACGTATTTTAGGTTCCTTAACCGTACATGTAAAGTGAATGTTACATAAGATGGAAATAAATATCACAGATTGGAAGAAAATTATGGAAGTGTATATTAAACGCTATCATCTAAGAGTTTCTAACACAATTAACTTAATCAAAGAATGTTAACAAAACGAGTCATGTAACCTATTATAATAAACCCATGCGAACACTTAGTTACTTGCTGTCACCGCCAACGGACTCGGTGTAGGGTTTCTAAAGATAAACTTCTCAGACAACCTCTCTCACGTAATCGGCCTAAGAAAAATGAATGTATTTTAAGCGGCGTTCGTTGGTTGAGCTCTGCGCGCCGTTTGTATGTCTGGACAATTTAACCAAACTATGGCTCAAAATCTAAAGTAAAACCATGTAACTAGTAGAAGATAACAAAATCAAGACTGACAAGTGTGCATCACAATAAAAGAACTCGTTTCCAACAAATCAAAATCTGCTACTCTTTATACAACTATTTGCATCTAATGATGTTTGCAAAGAAATATAATAGCTGTCGACAGTCCCAAAATTACTTAGTTTCCATTATTTCATTCATTTTCCTGCTATTGATTTTATAAATGCTACAAAACCTTATCTACTAACCACGCTTAACTGGTAGCTGAAATGATTGAACTGAACAAATCCAAAATTAAATGGTATTAGATCAAACATTGTTTATTTTCACACGAAACCTAAATACCAAGTAATGGTTCCCGTCATCATCACCGCAGTGGAGATAGATCATAAAATCTCATCCCACGACGTTGAAAAATGAATCCAACGATTAAGAATTCAAGGCGAAAAATCCAAGCAAAAGTTTGTGTTTAGGTCGACTCCCTGGGGCAGTTGTTTGTATTTTTGTATGAATTTATTTCTTTACATACCCTCCTCAAGGGAGTTGAGCATCATCATGAATTTTACCGAAATGCAACTGTCACTTTTGACGCAGTGAAGCAAATGAAAACATTTCTTAGTCGATTGACGTATATTGAATAATATGCTTCAAGAATTTAGGAAGATTGCGCGGTGAAATTATATTGAAATCAGACTCATGTTGAATTTTATAATATTTTATTTATTTAATAATTTACATCAGAAATATTATTTCCATAATTTGTTAATAACAGTGATCTTAAAACTATGTTAGTAGGTATTTTTTTCACACTTATAATTAGCAGTTGGATGGCCTATGCAACCTATCCCAATGGAACAGGAAGGGACCATCCAAGCGCGCCGCCACCGTCAGCAGGAGGCTGTTCGTAATATAACGTAATATTACGTTTACCATCATTATTGTATTTAAACGTACCTACTGCAAAGGTTAGTAAGTAGAAATTCTCGATGAAATTTCAAGTGGTATGAGTGTTTCCCTCAAGCAAAAAAGGGATTCTGAAAACGTAGGTACAGCTTGTTTTAACAATTCACACTTGTGTCAAATATTTTTCAACATTTAAAGAGCGACAAAAGGCTGATATGACGACCCGCTGCCCTAAAAACGCGTAAATGTATTATTTATCGTCCGGGATCTTTGTTTTGGAAAGAAATACCCCAAATAGGATTAGATACACGTACGGTCGACGTTTCCGGGCGTACTCGGTGTCATAAAATATTCAGTCTGCCTTATTCGGGCGGAGAGCCTAACTTTAAACCTCTATCGATCGCACCTCGCTTGAACAATTGACGGCTGACCAAATTACGTGGCTGTTAGAGTAAAGTGTTGCGCATTAATAATATTAACGTCATTTAAGTCACGCGTTTAAGCTTGTATTTATGTATTGACAGTTAACCCGTTGGCTGAACAACTCATCTATACTGATATATAATAAAGAGGTAAAGCTTGTGAAGGTCTAAGCTTGTATGTAGAGGGGTAATCTCCGGAACTACTAAACTGATTTCAAAAACTATTTCAGGGCGTACATAGACTAAAGTTTATTTCGCGGCTCCATTTGTTCCCTTTTCAATACGCAAGAGATTACATTTTAAAAATCTTTTATCATTATAATATAATGTATACTAGTACCTACCCCTATTAAAAATGGTAAAGTAATCTTAAAACAATACTGCAATTTGTTTTATAAGATGTATGAAATGAATTCATGATAAATTAAACCGGTTTTGACCAAACAACAAAACCTCTACAAGAACACTATTGTCCCAGATGTCAAAATTTAACTTATTGCGATGTTAGTTATATATTTAGGTCATTTGATCTCGTACTCAGTCCTTAGTTTAGTCAGATTAAATACCTACTCATAAAAATATTTCAAACGGCACTCACTTCGCATGCGTCTATTCATCATTATTTCACACTTTCTTCTTGTAGTTTACATTTTTATCTAGTTGACGATGTTTAAGATAACCTAGTTGTGTGTATATTCGAATATTATGCCCTCAACTCTGTACGAGAAACCTAATATATGTTAATGAAGAGCTTGCGTCACTAGATAGCTCCTTGGAATCGTAACTGGAACGGTAAGTGTCCGAATCCCTAAGGATGCCTAACTGCGCGATATTAGACTAGGTATCTGGGGTCCAGTACGTTTCATTAGTCCATTGCATTTCTTGTAACAAGGCGAGATTGCGATCACATGTAGTAGAGAAGCATACTTACTCGCTCCCTTATTATATTAAGAAAAGGAAGCATTGAGCGATTATGCGATAGTTGTGCGTGTATCGAATAATAGACACTACATTTTGTCACAATGTTTAGTAAAATTTTATTTTTTATACCTATCAGGCACTATTTTACTTTTGTACTAAAAATAATTTAAACTGTATAAGAAGTACGTAAACTCTGGAAAAAACGGGGCTATTTTGTCCATGTAGAATGTCGTATAAAAATAATTTGAAACCAGTATCAATAGCAAGATAGGATATTATTGTTGACACTGTCCCAGGTCACGCAAATATAAAACCAATAATTTAGGAGCAAAACCGTTTTGATCAAAGTTACCCCTCGAGTCAAAGTCTATCGGTACTCATCGTTTGGTGATCCGTTTAGACCATGTGAAAATCTCACCACTATAAACTTAGATCGCGATCCATTAATCTATAGTTATTTCCAAATGGGAAATAAAATAGTTTCATCGTGGCACTAATGTACGAAACGGATTCATCAGGAAAAGGAGGATCAGAGACGATTCGTTTCTATATAAAGTTCATTGCGAAAGTCACTGTCACGTGCCATAGGTAACAACCTTTAAGAAAGAATGAATAAAAGAAAATACGTTTATTCAGTACACTTTAAAAATTATGTTTTAAGTAAAGTGTACTGAGCTCTCATATTATAAAAGTAACGCTAATAACATAACATAAGCGAGAGCGAAGGAGTAGTTAGCTAAGTATGTATAAAACACTAATTCAACTAAGTGTTTAAAATCGTTATTGAAATAGTTTACACTCAGCTTTACGTCAAGGTACACTGTGACGCTGTTCTACCCTGGAAATTTACTTCTATTAGATAATTTCAAGCTATATACCTACGTTTCAAGCAATAAGAACAGGTTGTGGATTACTAAAATAACCATAACAATAAACAATGTATAATCAATCTATCAACTTGCAATTACCGCAAATTACATACTTATTCAATTAAACGTCTATTACATTAATAATTCAGATCTAGAAACTAAGTATTAACTATTGAGTTTGTCATAAATTTATGACCCAATTTTCATTACAGGCGATTCTAAAACGAGATTTAATATAATACAGTTTGAATATGACTCATTTATTTAAGCACTTTTGTGTAGTTACATAATGACAGGTTAATTTAAAATATACATGTCATATATGTACATATATAAGGGACTTATTACAATCTACATTATCTAACTGTACAATGTACATGCACGGACACACTAATGCTGCTGCTGTATCAAAAGTGATTCGCTATTACTTACTAACACAATATGAGTTTTTACTATTACTATTTAATCTGAAAGTCCAAAGCAATGTGTTATTGCATTTCTATCCAATATTCCAAACGATGTCAACCTACATTCAGGAGTAAACAATAATTTTAATCGAAGTGTTCGCCTATTTCGCTCGAACGCAATCATAAAACCTAGTCTATTTTTTCAACATCGTTTTTAATCAGATTACATATGAACTTTGATTTTATTTACCAAGCAAAAATAAATTCGCAGAATATTTAGTTGTATATTCACTTTTAAAATAAATAATTAAATGAAAATAAAACAAATATTTAAGGAGGGCTCCCATACAACAAACGTGTTTTTTTGCCGTTTTTATAGATAATGGTACGGAACCCTTCATGCGCGAGTCCGACTCGCACTTGGCCGGTTTTTAATTCAAATGGGGCATTACCATTTGCTTACATGACGCTTTTCTATGACTATTTGAGATTTTTAAGGAAGCCAATTTATGGTTTTTTGTTGTTAATTTTTGTCACACACCGGCCCCGTTTATATCGCATTTATACATTTACTCAGTTTTTTTTAATAAGTCTTTATTAGGTACGATCTGGTTATTCTACTATACATTTACCCAAATGGGTTTCGATATAGGCATCTTTGTGTTGTCAATTCATTACATCCCAGACTAAAAAATTAAAAATCAATAAATTGCAGACGAATATATATAATAAGTAAACTGACTTTCACGGGAGTTTCCTGTATAAAATAGCAATGTTGTTATCATTCAATTGTGTTTCTAAACGAGTCAATCTGTCTATCTTATGTTTTTATTCAGTTATTGTGTTATTTTTATTTGTAGCGCCATAAATTGGTATGTTTCGCTTTGCGAGGCAAATATCGACAGACTTGATTGACGTATGCTTAGTGGAAACGGATGCTTGGAATATTTTTTCAACATGTTTCAATATATATTTCTTGAACATATTCCCTATTCCTTTCCAATTCTTTATAATAACTAACTATCATTGATATTTATCTTAATACACTGAGATATTGTTACCTATCGCAATCACTAAATTTTATTTCCCAACTGTATCGTTTGCCTGAATTTTCATTTCACCAAAAAACCTTTCACCAAAAGTTTTTCTCTGAAACTATGTTATTTTCAGGATTATTATAAAACAAATCTAACCTAAACTAATGGGTTCTACACAATAAGTGTTTATAAATAATCAAAAACTTTGCGGTCTTGGAGAAAACTGGCTTTAAGCCGAAATGAAAATTCGGACAAACAATACAGTTGGGAAATAAAATTTAGTGATTGCGATAGGATATTTCGTATCGCGCCTAAAAGCTCTCAACCAATTAAACCCGTTAAGTAGACCACAGCAAGTCAGTTTCATTGATGACACAGCTAAAATCGTAATTATGTTAATATCATTTTAAACAGGACCTATTTCACTCACAAAATATTAAACATCTCCCTTCATAGTAATATTTAACCGCAAAAGGGTAAGATGCGAGAATGATTGAGATGAATGGAGACCTAAGCTTAATTGCGTGAAAATTAGTGGGCGCTCCATTTGATTTACGCTATTTTGTGCGCCGTGACCGCGCGGTTACGACTATTATTGGGGACTATTTACACATCATTTATTTTGACTTTGGGCTCGATTGAGGTAGGAACTGACTCAATATAATTTACTTTGAAAACAAAGTTTTAACCGACGAAAAATCAATCATCCCCTATTTTCGTACCCTTAGGGTTGGTTTTTTTTTTCCAAATTTATATGGGACCAACTTCGGGTTATACCCTTTCCAATAAAAAAAGAATTATCAAAATCAAACTACTCTGTAAAAAGTTATGCGTGGTCATACATAAAAAAAAATATATACGCGTCGAATTGAGAACCTCCTCCGTTTTTTTCGTCGGTTGAAAACGCGCAATACCCAGTGGGCTTAGGATGGTTTTCGTATGACGATGCCCGAGGGGAGGGGAGGGTTGCATATAGGACAAAACTGTATTAGAGTTTTAGATAATATCGGCAGTTTATAAAAAAAAAACATTTACTCTTATCTCTTTAGAAAACCTAAGAATTTTATGTATTTTTTAAAGCTTTTATTTTCTTACTTTATTTTATTTTTTGTTCCCAATACTAACATAACACGTAAGATTTTACTAACAAAACTATGGATCTGTATGGTCTGAAATAAATGTTTTTTTATTTTTATTATTTTTATTTTTATCTGGCATAAGCGGATTAATTTAAAACGCTAAACATAAGTAGCAGTGTGCGGGGTACATTGCACGTACAACCGAGTGGAACCGACCGTTGGGAAGGAAAGGTTCTCGAGTGGCAATCATATACGGGTAGGCGCAGCGTAGGTAGACCATATATTATGTCCAGCAGTGAACGTCTTTCGGCTGATATGATGATAATATATTTATGATGAAGTTTGTAAAATGTTGGTTTTGTTATTTCAACGAAAATTTGTCACAATATTATTATTTGTCGCGCGCAAAATACTCTTTGGTCGTTAAGTTCAATATACCGCATCTGGGTGATCCCCGCAGACAAGGTAACAACTAATGAAAGTCATCAGACGACCAGTGAAATATATCGGTCAATTAAAAGCCTACGAGAGGGTGGTTCGGGGATGAGGGTATGCTTGATGTAAGCAAAATCTAGTGTTACAGGTTGTAGAAAGGGGCTCATTTGTATGCAATACCAATTTACGTAATGAAACCCTATCACTATTAAGTTCTAACTATCCCACATGAATTTCTAAATAGAATTGTAACGCACACAGTAATATAACATAATGTTAATATCGCTTCAGTGACATAAGTTGTGGCTCGCGAGGACATTTTGTCAATAACAAAGTTGAAATTGTCAATTACGACGTTCGCGGGCAGTTCTATGAGTTTGAAGTGTCCTCGACCCGTCGGAAGACTCCGCTCGTAATAAATATGATTATATTATGTACGGAGCGAAGTGATGTCTTAGTATATGGAAATGTAGACTATGTACAGTCAGCATCATATACATAGTGTCAGCCAAAGCAAACAAAAATATCGTCTTTATGTAACTGCACGCAGAACTGATGGCCGTTGAAGCGGAAAGGTTCTCGAGTGGAAACTACGTACCGGAAGACGCAGCGTGGGTAGATCCCTCACAACTGATGACCTGGTAAAGGTCGCGGGAGTGAGCCCGATCAGCTGGGCACTCTTTGGGGGAGGTCTAGTGGACGTCTTTCGGCTGATATGATGATGATGATGATGTCATCTTTATAACTGTCGGAATAATTACGATATATTTGGCTACTTTGGCTGCTACTATTTTTATGGTTATGGCTGTAGATAAAACTGAGATATAGAAATAAATAGAACAGGTGAAGCATTTATCTCTGTAATCTGTACATTCTACCTACATAACTGTGGAACAATTTAGTAACGACGAGTTTAAACAACCTATTGGTGCTCAAAGGCTTGTTACTAATTATTATGGCCAAAGACATAGAAAGTACCTAGTTCCGAAAATATATAACGACCTGCCGTCCGAGACAAAGAGTGCAACTGTCACAAAACAATTGTTTAAGAAGAAAGTAAGCGACGTCTTATTAAATACATTAAAAAATGAAATTCAGCTATCTTAAGTAACTTTATAGATTCCTTTAATTGTATCTAGCATAAGTAATACCGTACATATATATTACTATTCATACAGCTTTTAGCTAATAAAATGTAAAATCAATTAGGAGCGTTGTTTGCCAACAAATCGCATTGTGGTTTGGCAGATTAATTGTACCTATGTAAATTTAGCTATAAGCCTTAAAGAAAGAATAAAAAAAAAAAAAAATAATAATAATAATAATAATACGCTCTATTGGGATCGATCTGTCATCACGGACAGGACTATTCTTGCCAATAGGCCTGATATCGTGCTGACAGATCGATCGAAACGCCAGGCAGTGCTCGTCGACATCACCATCCCCCAGCAAGTACCTAGACCTGGCACACGAGGTAACTGCTATGTGGGATGTTGATTCGACGATCATCGTCCCGATAGTCGTTTCGGCGAACGGTTTAATAGCGAAGAGTCTCGACCATCACCTCAAGAGACTCTCGCTAGATGGCTGGATCAAGGGCCAGATACAGAAGGCGGTACTCCTGGATACTGCGAGGATAGTCAGGAGGTTCCTGTCTCTGTCGCCCTGACCACCGGTAGCTTAGGCCCCGCCTCGCTGCCGGCGGCTCCCTAGGTTAGGTTTTTATAATGATTTTATGTTTTGTATGTATAGTTTTATATTTTACTTTTTATATAGTTATTGTAAAAACCTAACTTAAGAAAGAAATTAAATAAAGGAAATAATAATAAAAAATAATAATAATAATAATAAGCCCGCAGGGCAGCTTGTGGCGAGCTGTTGGGGAGTAACGACCCCACGGACCCGAGTGCTCCCGAGAGTCGGTCAGGGCCTCCGTCTCCGGCGTGTCTTCGTCGGTCGGAGTGGAACCCCAAGGGGGCCCGCAGGACTCTCAGCTCTGGCTTGCCTTCACTGGCCGTCCAGAGAGGAGTCGTCAGAGCTATATGCTCCAGGGGTGGAAGTGTTAAAGGGCATAACGCCGCGAGTAACTTCGGAGAAAGCGCAGCACCACCTCTCGACACCCCTGAGCCGCTCACCCGGTGTTGCTCCTGGCCGTCTGTACGACGACGCTTTCAGGGGCCCATCTAATGAGCGGCTAGTCACCGCCTGCCTCGATAACTTTGTGTATAACAATGTTATGGCAGGTGTCCGGACCTTTTTGCAATAGCCCAGTTTCATAATCCACCCAAATCTCATCACCATAGAACCCGTTCTCTATCCATATAACCCACAATAGTCCCAACGCCTGTTGGAACCGGTTCACGGGTATCTACCGATGTACCAGTGAATGGGTTCTAGCAGGTGTATTACATTACATTAAACTTCGTCTCCAAAGGGCCTCTACGTGTTGGATCTATATCCCCACGCACGCCTTCCAAAGGACCGGGCTTTGTCCCGTGAATTTAAACAGGAGATACATAATAATAATAATTTTCCGTCGTACCGTTGATCTCACGATAACGGGGTCACCCATTATTGTCTGACACATTACACATACACATTGTCTGTCTCTGCGTGCGTGAGTACAGAACTAAAAAAAGTCACATTTAAACAACATCGTACCCCACAAATATGACCAACCCACGTTCCTGGGATAAAACAAACAGTACATTTACAACACTTAGTAAAAGCTTTTATGTCCCACGCTGTCATTCTTACAATGAAGTGGGTCAAGCTGCCTCGTGGCTAACAAGCTGGTCTAATTTGACAGACAATCAGATGTACTTTATGCGTAATTATTCCAAGGATAATACATACAAGACTTAGTAATGAAGTCAAAGCTCACCTCAAGTTACATATAATAGTCAGAAAAGGTCACGCTTCTTTTGAAGAAGCTCGACTTGAACACCCGAACCAAAAGCGCCATTTACGGAAGACTCGACCTAGACCGTCCTATGCATATACCTACTTACAATGACCAGGGCTAGCTATACTGCACACAATGTGTCCGGACATTTAAAACTAAGTTCGGCTTTGCGAGCCGTATTCGTGCTCATCAGAGGAAATTGTAAGGGTCGCCGTCGTCGTCGGATACGACAAGAAGCACTATATAATATATATATATAGTGTCATAACAACAGCTCACGATAATATTTTCGCGGCAATGCACTTTTAAATTCCTTTAATTGTCGGCCAAGGACGATCCTCTCAAGCAACAGTTGCGATGCGTGCGGGGTTGGGGTAGCGGGGCAAAATCAATAGAAGTTCCCGGGCCCGCCCCGCCAAAACATCCATGTTGATGTGTTACGTTTTTACGCGACGTTGTACGGCACTAATCTTAGTTGAGTGACAGGACAAATCAGCTGAGGACATTTAGGGTGGATTCAAGCCTGAAATCTTTTCAAAGCTGTCTACGGATTTTGGGAGGGATCATCGTCATAGAAGTAACTGCGTAAGAATTAAAAATGTCCTAGCCAATGTTCGACCTAAACATCCTGTGTGAAAATGCCTAAACCCATACTGAAATATGCCGAATATTGACCAAGTTAATGCATACTTTTTTATTTTATATCAGTAAGTGACATCTCGTCGCAAGGTTAGGCACAAAATTTAAACAAATCGATAAATAATTACTGAATGTTCGGTTTATTTATTAAACTCTAGAATTTGACATAATAGGCATAAGTAATGAGTAGTTTCATATTTCAGAGCACAAATGGACTTCGAATTTCAAGTAGATCTCGAAGGTTCTTTTACAGAGTTACCATGCCTACTATAGCAGCGTTACCATATATCTACATGGGTGCATACATACTGAATAGTTACGAACGCCAATAAATTCTCAACCAAACGAATATTCAATTTAGAACGGAACAACATCACCATAAAAACAAAAGCGAATCAGGAAACTAGAATTCACGATACAAATCTACGAATATCCTGGATCCAGAAATATTTTAAAATCTAAAATTCACTGGAATCTGCCGTCGTGAAAACCAATAGCTTCTGTACCCGAAGACTGGAATTCTATTGGCAAATCTGTGATATGTGAGAGTTACGTTTGGACTAAAGATAAAACGCATGTGCTGTTTATAATCGATTTTGGACTTTAT
This sequence comes from Epinotia brunnichana, assembly GCA_963854355.1. NCBI lineage: Eukaryota > Metazoa > Arthropoda > Insecta > Lepidoptera > Tortricidae > Epinotia > Epinotia brunnichana. The sequence goes on from OY977951.1 coordinate 12,223,119, forward strand.
GGCTATTGGATTCAAGATCTACATTATAATCATATACCTATATCATAAGGAGCTACATTCTCATTCGTCCGTGACATTCAAAAAGTGGAAGGGGTTAGACATCGGTAACACGCTAATTCTGGCTTCAGTTCAGCCCATCATTCTGATCAGACTGACGAGAGAATTATCGTGTAACCCTTGTGAATGACAGAAAACTAACAGGAGACTGACCATCAGTCCGTCAGTCCAAGGGTTACACGATAATTCTCTCGTCAGTCGGACCAGAATGACGGACTGAACTGAAACCAGAATTAGCGTGTAACCGACGTCTAAGTCATGTTCAGTATTATAGGTAACAGTTAAACAGCTTTCCACTCCTGAAGCTAGACATATTGTAAATAAATGGTTACTAACATTGTCATATGCTGAAACCGAGAGACTGGTTAGAATACCGCATACAAATTAAACCCTATAAAGCTGTTGTGGAATTTCCATCATCAACTCACACCCAAGCACACACACATAAGTACACACTACCCCCCGCCCCCCCCCCCCCCCCATACATATATACGCAGACACACTCGCTCCCATAATGCATGTCAGCAGAATTTAGTTTATATACCAACTCGACTAGTATTATCTAAACTATATAACTAAGTACCTACATTTCCTTAACACTCCTGTAAATCTTGTTTTTTCGCACTCGCAGACTGCCAAGATACAGGCTTAAGCCTAGTTTGGAGTCTGATGGACACTACCGGTCAAGAAGTTTAAGTTCACTATTTGTTTTAGGTACAAATTAGTACTTTTGGACAATATTTTTTTGCAGTTGGGAAGCCGAAATTTGTTTCCAACTGATCCGTTATTGTTTCCAGAGATTTGTTAAATTAGTCAGACACAATTCAAGTACATTTCTAAACAACGCATTCCCTAAAATCTAATAGGAATGACGGCAAAGGCTGGGCCATATCGCCTTGCCACTTAAAACGTACAATGATCAGATACAATGTTGGTTTTTAGGGAATCAGTTGTTTATAAATCTACGTAAATTGTGTCTGACTAAATAATCAAACACATCTCTGTAAACAATAACGAATCAGTTGGAAACAATTTTCGACATCTGAACTTCAAAACATTATCGCACAAAAGTACAAATTTGTACCAAAAACAAAGGGTGAACTTTTGACTTTTGACCGGTACTGAATATACCCCATAATATCATGTAACAAGTGTTTTTGTGAAATAAATCATTTATCATTATCATTTATCTTTATCAATTTAATTAAACCCAAATTATTTATTTTGTTTCGCATTTCGCTATCTTACGTACTTAATTGGCTTTAATTATTCGATAATCTACCTGAAAGCTTCTGGGAATTGTTGAGAAAATTACCTAAGACTATTACCTGGTGATTGTATGTAATTCAATATTAAAATATAACTTAATTAAAATACAACACAAAGAAGAAAACAATACAATACCTAAAACTAAAATTAAATAATAATAAAAACAGCTACATTGAGAATTAAGTGTCGAATAACCCGCCCCGAGTCACTCCAGGCGCAAAGGTGCCCATCACACTAGCCGCATTATATATATATTTTGTATATAAGTATTACCAGCATTAAAAACACGTCTTCCTCCTTAGCATTATCTCGATGGCATTCCAGGATGGTGCGCATACTGCCAAATCCCTAAAATTCGTGTCATCATCATATCAGCCGAAAGACATCCACTGCTGGACATAGGCCTCCCCCAAAGAGTACCACAATGGCCGGTCCTGCGCCACCCGCAAATTGGTGTAGTCACTTGATTTTGCTGAAACGACTGTCATCTGACCTCCCAACTTAGAGAGGAGATTCTACCTTATTGGGATTAGGTTTAGCGAATTCAATGCAAAAAAAATAATGCGTAAATTAATATAGTGCTTTGGATACCGTACCCAAGATATATATATATATATATATATATATATTTAGAAGATGTATTTGATAGTTAAATTTAATTTTGATAGTTTAATTTGGCGCATACTGCCAAATCCCTAAAATTCGTGTCATCATCATATCAGCCGAAAGACATCCACTGCTGGACATAGGCCTCCCCCAAAGAGTACCACAATGGCCGGTCCTGCGCCACCCGCAAATTGGTGTAGTCACTTGATTTTGCTGAAACGACTGTCATCTGACCTCCCAACTTAGAGAGGAGATTCTACCTTATTGGGATTAGGTTTAGCGAATTCAATGCAAAAAAAATAATGCGTAAATTAATATAGTGCTTTGGATACCGTACCCAAGATATATATATATATATATATATATATTTAGAAGATGTATTTGATAGTTAAATTTAATAAATCTTCAGTTCGTTGATTATTTTTTAAGTAAAAAGTTATTAAAGAAATGCCGAGAAGGCTTCCCTCCACTCAGATTGAGCGTGCGTCAGATGCTATCACAGAGCATTAGCATTTCTAGTGGTTTGCCCAGGGGGAATGTACATATTGTACATATACCTACTCATCTGGGTGTGACATAATACTTGATGAGTTTTGTGCAACTTGTTTTAGGAAGCATGTTTGTGAAACAAGATTATGAAATCAAAATTATGTTAGTGGAAAATGAAAAGTATAGTTTCTACATTTTTTTCTAGTAGTAGTTATGTTTACTGAGAATAAAACATTTAATTATTACATGTTCTTGAGAATAGAAATATTATAAAAAAATGGTTTTAATGGATCATAACAAAATAATATTCTTAAAGTTATGAGACCGAAGCGAAACACGACTATCACTTGATGACTTGCCTCTATTTTTTTACATAGTTTCTATCTATAGGTACACGTTGGCTCATTGAAATCGCGGACAGACACGAGGGACTAATTAATACATAGAAAAAAATAAAATAAACTAACGAAACTGATACCTGCTCTATCTATTTACTTTAATAGCAAATAACAAGAAATAAACCGTCTTCTGATCAAAATGTGTAAGCTACATACGAAAAATAATGATCAATTTCTAATACCTTATGAATGCCCAGAAGCATCATTCATTACTTCACTAAGTCCCCTTTAATATACAGAAACGTTGATGGTTTTGGAACAAATGCCGAGCAATTTATTCAGCAAAGAGTTCAGCTATATTCAATCCGTACGGTAAAATAGCCAAAGCTATACGCACATCCTATAAATTCTCCATTGATACCAGCGAAACGACAGACGTGCTGTGTCAGAATGCTATCCTGACAGCTTACTGATATACCGTTTTAATAACATACCTATACGAGTTTCTAAAATAGAACAGTAGTCGGCTGCCCCATATAAAAACCTTGTATCTGCTTCAGATCAAATTTTACAAGCGAGCGTAAAAACGTGAATTATGTCAGCCACAAAAAAGCTCGTACGTTTAACTAAAAAAGTATACATAAATAAGATGAAAAGGCTTGTGACCTTCTTTTTTTTTACTATGCCATTCAAATCAGTTTTGAAGTGCATATGTAGATGTATCACGTGACTTCCGGAATAACTTTTTGTAGAGAAGCCTAATCCGATTTCAAATAAATATTTGTTACATGTTTTAATCCTTCTTTAATTGCCATTAGTTGTTAATCACAAAATGTTATTTAATTTATTTGGCGGACATGAAAATAATGCTGAAATGACCGCCATTTTCAATGTATCGCGAGTCAAATGAGCTACGTCAGTCAATGTTGCCATATATACCGATTTATCTGTACTTATACAGATTTTAGTTATGGGATAGCCAATAAAGAAGTTTTCACTTAAACTTAATTAACTGTTGTATCTCCGACACAACCCGCTTCTTTTTGTAGAGGAACAAATGTTTGTATGGAAGCAACTACATTTAAAGAACATTAATACCCAAAAAAACAAGTTCAAGGCGGACCTCGCTGACAGCAGCCGAAACGCTTCATACTGATTGGCTTTAAAGTATGACGTCACACTTTGCAATTTGTACTAACCGTTGCATGGAAAATGAAGTAAATTGCTGTTTCGGTCGCGAAATACTGCGTTTAGGTCCATAGTTGTCGTACAGTTTTGTTTCTATAATAGCGTAAAGATTCTATTGGTACATTTAAATTTACTCTTGGACAATAAAAAAAATACTTTATTTTCTAAAGTTTCAAGGTTCATATCTTTTTATGATTTTAATTATATTTTGTAATTTATACTTTATTACAATAATTTGATTGTTTACTATCCATTTAGCAACACGACGTTATCAATTTTAACACCACGCAACAAGCCTATACTACTAAACAAGATATCAATACACCAGAATATTAAGTCAAAGTCAAAATATTTTATTCAAAATAGATTCATACAGAACACTTTTTGAAGGTCAAAGTAGTCAAAGTATATCTTAATTTCTTAAGTACTTCAATGTATTTTTACACTTTTACAGTATTATCACAGATTAAGTAATAAATAGTACTAGTATTATATAACAAACTAACAGTTTAATGTCAAATATCACTAGTTTACATGTCAATAATAAGTAGGTCAAAGTCCATTTACATTTACAATTAGGCACATGTTAACTTACAAACATAATTGCTGTTTTCACAATGTCAAAAATAAAATAAAAAATATTATTAGAACTAGGGAAAAATATATGTCAGGATTATATAAAACAAATTAAAAATTAGAGTATGTCTAGTAGAGTAAATTGTTAGAGGTGAACCATCCCGCAACCGAGTCTAGTGCTGCATTCACTTGATCAAAATTGGTTTCCTTTCTGCCAAGTTTAAATATTTACGATGTGTCATCAGTGAATAACACAATATCGTGTTTGTTCTGCACGTGATAGGGCAAATCGTTAATATAGGCTAAGAAAAGAAACCAAGTATTGAGCCTTGTGGAACTCCTATAGAAATATTAGACCCCTTAGATTGTATCCTATTTATTTCCACGTGTTGAGTTCTATTGGATAGATAAGATTGTATAAGATCTAATGCACGATTTTTTACCCCGTAGTGGCTAAGCTTAAAGATAAGAGTGTCATGGTTTACACAGTCAAAGGCCTTTGACAGATCGCAAAAAACATCAATTGCATCCATAGACTGTTCATTTTAATACATTACAATATAATGAATATAAAATCAGGTATTATACTGTTTACCTAACTCCAAGACTTCCTCACTACTTACTAGGTTATAAATATATAGGTTTATTCCCAATACAAAAATCTTGTAACCCTTTTTGACCACTCCATAACCTAGCAAAAGTCTCAGACACTTTTGCTATAGGTTTTGAAATGGTAAAGGGGAATTACTTTGTTATAAACTGGTAAAGTGTAACTGCATGTTTTAACTGGTAGGTGTGTAGTTGTAATGTCACTTACTGACTGGGTTTCGGAGTATTCAAATTTCCGAATTTATGACTAAGTATTTTTAAGCTTGTGCCTTTGCAAATATAGGAAGATAACGAGAAAACGTTTTTACAAAAAAAAATACCTTACTAGGTGTTGATATTGGGCAGCCGTAGTACTTGGATTTCAAGTCAATATCAAGTCATTTATTAGGTATGAATGTGGATCGATATACGAGGTAGGCCAAGGAAAAGGTGGATGGACTATGTGAGAGACGATATGAATGATGAGATGACGGCTGACAGAGAAGTATGGAAGAAAAGACATGCTGCGCCGACCCCAAGTAAATGGGATAAGGGCAAGGAAATGATGATCAAGTCAATTTAGCTGATGGATCTTCTATCGTGTTTGATTTTGCTATATTAAACTCTATGTATTTTTCTAATACAATTGTATTCATATGAGAAATAATATAAAAAAATAAACACAATAATAACTTAGAAGCCATGACTTAAAAAAATAAACACAATAATAACTTAGAAATTATGTTGGTTTTTATCAGTGTTACACGTATTTAAAGCTCTGATTGGATTCAAGCTCACAACATCAAGATAAAATCGTAAGTTTCCACCATCACTTAGAATATTTAACAAAGACAGCGATGCTAATCGGTGTTACTACTAGAATAGTGATTTTGTATGGAGTCCGAACGATTTGCATTTCCCTCGTTGCATACATCTCGTTGCTCGTTGCACTCTTCAGCAAAATTCATTAAACGTGCTCCTGGCATACAAACAGAAAATTGCCATATTCACTTTTGTTCCGCAACATTAAAATGTTATTAACGGTCAATAATTGAATTTGGGAAACAGTAAAAGTAAGATATAATAATAATAATAATAATCTACCGATGTACCCGTGAATGGGTTCTAGCAGGTGTACTACATGACATTAAATTTCGTCTCCAAAGGGCCTCTACGTGTTGGATCTATATCCCCACGCACGCCTTCCAAATGACCGGGGTTCGCCCCGTGAATTTAAATCGGAGATACATAATAATAATAAGGGGTGGAAGTGTTAAAGGGCATAACGCCGCGAGTAACTTCGGAGAAAGCGCAGCACCACCTCTCGACACCCCTGAGCCGCTCACCCGGTGTTGCTCCTGGCCGTCTTTACGACGGCGTTTTTAGGGGCCCATCTAATGAGCGGCTAGTCACCGCCTGCCTCGATAACCTTGTGGATAACATTGTTATGGCAGGTGTCTGGACCACTTTGTAATAACCCAATTTTATTGTCCACCCAAATGTCATCACCATAGACCCAATTCTCTTTTCCATTTTCCTACAATAGCTCCAACGCCTGCTGGGACCGGTTCACGGGTATCTACCGATGTACCCGTGAATGGGTTCTAGCAGGTGTACTACATGACATTAAACTTCGTCTCCAAAGGGCCTCTACGTCTTGGTTCTATATCCCCACGCACGCCTTCCAAATGACCGGGGTTCGCCCCGTGAATTTAAATTGGAGATACATAATAATAATAAATATTACGGGACAATCTTACACAAATCAACCTAGGCCCACGGTAAGCTCAATAAGGCTTGTGTTGTGGGTACTAGGCGATGATATATATAATAGATACATACATATAGATACTTATATACATATATAACATCCATAACTCAGGAACAAATATTCGTGATAAACACACAAATAAATGCCCTGACCGGGATTCGAACCCGGGACCTCCAGCTTCGTAGGCAGAGTCACTACCCACTGGGCTACGGAGGCCGTTAATATACATGAAGTTATTCATAAATTATCGGAAACCATTTTAGTTTCAAAAACCGTTACTTAATGACTGATGGACAAGGTCTTAAGATTGTGGAGGAAGGAAAAAATTAATGAAAAACTTGAACTTTTCATTTTCTTATTGATTAAGAAAATATAGAACTTGATTTATTTTTATTACAAGCTTTATATTAACTTGCACTGTTCGTATGTATGTAAATATGTAAGTATGTAAGTTGTCCGCCAAAATTTGCAATCCATTTTTCAGTCACTTTTCGTTATCCAATTGAGCTACAATGTTGCAAGCGTATGTATATCGCATGACAATGAAATATTATGATGACTTGGAGCTGATCTGATGCTGGAGCTGGAAGGTGGCCTTAGGAACTCCGCAATAAAACGATACAACCCCATCGAGTTTGGTCTCGTTAGAATCGTCTCAATGAGTACTTGATGATGGTATGCAGAAAAGTACAGTCGGCAGTAAAAGCTTGTACCAAAAATGAAATTTTTGACAGAAACTTATTTTTAATTTGTAAACAACTATCTGACTAGGCAAAACGTTAAGTAGTGGAGAAGAGAGAGGTACTTAAACATTTGAATTTCTGTTAAACAATTTTTTTTTCAAAACTGTAGGTGTATTTCGTTTCGAGTAAAATTAATAGCCACCTGCGCTATAAGAATTGAAAGAGGTAATTTTTTTTTCCCAGACATTTTGGAAGTAAAGATTTACAAGAGAAATAAATCCTTAATTAGATGGAGTGTTCTAGCTGTTATTGGGACACGGTATACGCTAAAGCTATATGTACACCACCGTCATGTAAAACCTATTTCCTCACATTTCAACCCCAAAATCCTGAAACACATGTTATGAAATATACTTAAACTTTAATTTTATGGATGAAAAGTCGGTTTTGCAATTACTTACTTTGAGTAAGTTAGGAGCTTTAAAGAGTAAGCCAACGAAATGGGTGTTAAAATTAAAATGAATGGTTATTAGGTCAAAGTTGAAAGCGGTCCGTAATTAAAATATACGATAAAGACGGGTTTTATTTTGTATGGTGATTAGAAAATTAATTGATTTTAACTGTAGCTATATGAAGTTACTAAAGATACTAGTTTGTGTTTTACTCATTATTTATAAAAATATATATCATATTGCATATACCCAAACCCATTCAGTTTCACGAGCACTAGATAAATTACTCGTGATCTCAATATAATACATAACAATTACAACTCAAATCCACATCCACATAGAACGTACATCTGCGCTTATCTCACGATTTGTAAGGCCGAATGCAGCTCCTAATTTGGTATTTTGTACGTGTTTTGGTTAAGCGCTGTTATTGGAGCGGCGAGCGTTGTTGACGCATTTACCATTTGCCACTGGATCTAAAAGCGCCAGTGTAAACTGTATTTCTTTCCAAACATCCTTCTAAATACAACTTTAAAATGATGTAGATCAAGGTTCAATTTTAAACGACCACCAAATTGGGAATAAGTATGCGTTGTAACTGTGCAGACAGAGTACCTAACGCCGGTCAAATTACCTGCATCACCGGTATTTATTACACGCCCATACATCACGCTGCATTAACCGAAAGCAAATACCATTACGCTTCGGGCAAACATGGATTTCATTATAGATGGTTTCATTTTGAGGAGCACTGATTGCCGATTAAAATAGGCCAAACGTATGCACAAAATGATAACTTAAGACTTTTGTAACTAATTTATCATGTTATATTAATAAAGGTGCTGACTTAGCAATTAGCAGTTCTGCAATTTAACGTCTATTTTTAGACCAAAAAGTTTTTAAATATTATTTTTTGCATTATCAAAGCTGATGAAAATGATTATCTCATCACAAACAAAAATACAAGATTTTATCTTCCTAACAGTTTCTACCATAATGTATCTAATAATTTTTAATGATCTTCATTTCATTTTATTTACTGCAACCATGGCAATCTTAATTTACAGCCGAGTTTTATCAAGTTGTAATTAAAATGTTATGTTCATTAAAAATACTTTACTGGACGAATTAATTCAGCCCAGTAACCAACAAGAATGCTGAATTTCTAAATAATAATCTGATGTATTTCGCCATAAAAAGTTCAACTAGGCTTGCCATTCTAAGTAATAGCGCCTTAAAATTAGTTACTTTTATTTATATTATAGAGCTGTTTTATAAGATATCTCTGTTACACTAAATGCGTTTTTATATGTAGGTACATAAAGTTGGTACTCTTATTTGTAAACAAAAACATACCCAACGAAAAGCAGTCTTTCATTTTCTAATCCTATTTTGTTGAGAGTTTTCTTTTATTATCAAGGAACAGAGTGGAAGGGAAATACAGGCAATACTTAACCAGATTTTCTTTGCGAACAAGATTACAGCAAGCTAAACAAAAATGCTGAGACGATTTTATCCATAACTTGAAGTGAACACAGACTTTGCATATTTTGATCGGTAGGTACTTATTACCTGTACTTTGCTTACATTTCCACTGACTTCATTTACAACAACATTTTATAATGAGCTCGAAATGAATAAAAGCTTTATCAAATGGCTCAAAGAAAAATAATGGATTACTATTTCCTATAGGCCGAATATGAAAGATAGTAGATAATATGTCACAGATTGAACATACCTACCTCTGTAATTAATAAATTAGCACTTATTTATCTCTGTTATTGTACATACGCTGCCTTACTTTATTACGAAGATGTTCTGTATCTAATGCACATGAATACCATTCGCCCTTATTACTTAACATAGGTTTTATTAACGTTTAAAATTCAACTTTCGGATGATATGTAAAACGGAATCCGTTTTTGACGTACCTACGGTACTTACATTAGGAGGATCACATAAAAGTGACTCGTTTACGACCCATATCATAAACAAAGCGGTGTAGTACATAACACAACAACGTCATCGTAAACAATTATGGGTAACAAATAAACAAGATATGTTCGGGTTGAGGCAAAGCTCGTTTTTAACAAGATCATCCTTTTGCACACAACCGGTGGACATTTTCGGACGACGTATTGGGACGGAAAAAAAAATAACGTAGGAATGTAGTGACTTCTCTTAAACACAACACTATATCCAGAAACCTAAGGGAAAGACGCATGATTTTGATAAGTACTTATTTTGAAACCTGCCTAAAGTATTATTTAAAAAGACACCTTAATTATTTACCTGTGTGTACTATTTTATATGAATTACATCATTTCACAAGGTTAACAATAAGTTTTGTAATAAGAGTAGTTTACCTATCATTGAAGCCGTCTGTGTTTGCCTAGTTATAAACGTGTCATACTATGCTGATATGTCTGTTAGGAATAAAATTGATATTTCCTAATTTTTTTTTTATCGTATACTGTCCAAAGCTCACAATAGACAATTAAGTTAGCTGTTACCATGTTTTTCAATAAATAATTTCTGCAATTTTTGGTAGTTAAAACTCTGTTATCCTTTTAATTTCTTAATGATAAATAAATTCAAACCATTCTCTAACAAAAAATAAAAATATGGTAACAAAGAGGACTAATGAAGACAAACTTAATTGTGTATCTACAAACTTTTCTAGAAATGCTCACAAATACCTACGTCGCAAAACACTTTACTGAAAATTTGTCGCAGGCATGCGGATAATTTTATTATCACATACACTTTTCTTCGTACCTTCTCAGACTTTTCATAATTATTTTAGGCGACATGCTGACAGTGTTAGTGTATTTTCTGTGCCAAACATTTACAATCATATCGGGTGATTTCATATAAAATTAAGTTCCACTCGCTTGGCATCAAGCAAACAGCGCCAAGGAAGTTAATAGAATAAATTATGCTCTTTGCTGTAATTTTAAATAAACCTGCTACACTGGTTGGTTTACTTGAGAAAAACAGAGAATTGGTCTTGATGAAAGCTAAGTGGCTACATAATTTAGAAATATGTACTTGTTTCATAAAGTTTGAAGACTCAATTATGAAAAAAGAGTAAATTGCTAACGGCGAAGAAAATATCTTTAAATGGGCCACTTTTTTTATTTCTCAGTAATCATAAATGTTAAACTGACTTTTAAACTGGAATAGCTAAACATTAAAAAAACTCAATAATATTCTTTATGGTGATTTAAAAATGCCATGTTCCTTCGCAGTGAAATCTCTTCAAGTGGAAGCTAGCAGCTGACGGTATTCCGTATAAGCCAAGCCTTTTAATCTGTACCCGATGTGAACCTTTTTACCTTCCATTATTTCGCATCATTTTCTGCTTCATTCGTTCCAATAAAACTTTCATGTTTCGCACAAAATGTAAAAGAGTTATTAGGTATTAGAAACTCAAATGAGCTTAAGTATCCGCGATAGACGATTTACAGTCGACATACCCGGGCAAATAAGGTATTAGTTAGACACACTTTTTTAGGGTTCCGTACTCAAAGAGTAAAACGGGACCCTATTACTAAGACTTCGCTGTCCGTCTGTCCGTCCGTCCGTCCGTCTGTCTGTCACCAGGCTGTATCTCAAGAACCGTGATAGCTAGAGAGTTGAAATTTTCACAGATTATGTATTTCTGTTGCCGCTATAACAACAAATACTAAAAACAAAATAAAATATATATTTAAGGGCTCCCATACAAAAAACGTGTTTTATTTGCCGTTTTTATAGATAATCTGTCATCAGGCTGTATCTCAAGAACCGTGATAGCTAGAGAGTTGAAATTTTCACAGATTATGTAATTCTGTTGCCACTATAACAACAAATACTAAAAACAAAATAATTTTTTTTTTTTAAGGGGGGCTCCCATACAACAAACGTGATTTTTTTGTAGTTTTTATAGATAATGGTACGGAACCCTTCGTGCGCGAGTCCAACTCGCACTTGGCCGGTTTTTTTTATATATGTATACATATTAAGACGGTGGCAATGCAGCATACCGTCTACCTGATCACGTGACTTTGCCAACGTGACACGTGTATTTACATACCTATCATACTTATGACGATTCAACACTTCACGAGGAATACATAATTACGTAGGTATCTAAGTATGCAATTATTTGAACCAATGAAACTACGTCGGATTGGGCACGACGTACGTGAAACATACTATATATATTTGTTATTCGTTATTCTCGCATCCGCATTTTAACACAGAAAAAAGCATGATGGCAACACGAAACTACGAATTAATGCAAAACCTCGAAGAATCCAGCTTTTGTACGCTATGTCCGCATTTTTATATGAAAGGGGATAAAGTATGAAACATTATTTGTTGATGTAGTACGTTTAGGCGTGAAACATAAAACGTAAGGGTCTTTGAATAAACACAGATAAAAAAGACATAGTACTGCTTATTTGTAATTTATTGCATATGCTGCCAGGATTCTCATCAGGTTTTTATTTTCTGTGTTATAACTCCGAACATGATAATGCATGCCTGAATAAGTAATTTCGTATCTCATTTATGACTTTATTACTTCTCCTCGCTGACATGAGATGAATACGTAAATTACAAACATATCTACCTAAAAGTGTATAAACCTAAATACTTATGCGTGTACGTATTAAGTTTTATCGACATTGTATAACATTGGACTGGGTGTATCATATCATATCTTACTTAGACTGACAGACTAGTTTTTAATTATGATAAGGCCTAAGTGCAAAAAAGGAACAGCCCATTTAAGTCATTACGGCCGAACGTATTAAGGGTCAAATGTAACTATTTTATATTCCAAAAGCATGTAAAAAAATGCTAAAAAAACATTTTATAGACTCTCATAACACCAGCACTGAGGAATAATACTGGTATGGATGAAATGTGATAGATAGCAAACTAATAAACTAATATTAATTAGATATTTCTTACAAATAAGCCTAATTGAGGCTTCAGTAAGAACTAAAGAGTATATAAATGTAGTAGAATAAGTTTATAATTTTGAATAAATAAAAGTAAAAAAATACAAAGTTCAAGCATGCAATGTGCTACATTAGTGACCAAATTGTTACAAGAGCCCTCATCCCCTTTAATCATAAAATCATAATCAAGGCTTGAATAAATGAATGAAGTTAATTTCACAAGAACATGTGGTACATACAAAAGATCTTATATTTTATCTTTTGTATGTACCACATGTTCTTGTGAAATTAACTTCATTCATTTATTCAAGCCTTGATTATGATTTTATGATTAAAGGGGATGAGGGCTCTTGTAACAATTTGGTCACTAATGTAGCACATTGCATGCTTGAACTTTGTATTCATATAACTACCTAAATTATAACAGACTTTATTATAAACGGCTTTCACGCGTATTGTAAAGAACGCAGGCAAACCCGCGGGATAAAATATAGCCTACAACCATTCAGAAAGTCCATTCTATACGCAGAATTATTTAAATCGGATAAGCTGTTCCGGAGATTAGCCATTACATACAAACCCATTAAAAAAATATTTGAACTGTTTATTTCTTTAGTTGTACACAAAGGTATGTAAATGTGTATACACTTACAAAGTTACAATATCAAAGACTTTTCCTCTTTATAATAGATGTATAGATAAAATCATAACAATCAAAAAGAAAAATATTTGTACTTTTATTCACAATAAAGAAAATGTCACATTTAAAACAGCAAAGCAAATAATTAGAGTCCTGTTGAACAGAGACAAATTACAGACTGCTGACAACTCTGTAATTTACATGAAAAAAATGTCTTAAATCACATGCTTTCATGACAATCGTAATTTGCTTATTCAAACTGACCGTTGTGTGTATGACCCAAATAAATCATAACGTAATTTGATATGAAACAGATAGGACTGGGTTTGAATCAGGAGCAACTGGCGTTTTAGATTTTTTGGCAGTGATTTCCAGTTTCAACATCATCATTATATAAGCCGAAAGACGTCCGCTGCTAGACATAGGCCCCAAAGAGTGCCACATTGACCAGTCCTGTGCCAACTGCATCCAGCGGACTCCCGCGACCTTTACCAGGTCAACGTATATATAGTTTTTGGATATTCTCGCATCCTACCTGGAATACGCAAACATTTAAGTATGTACTCCACTCCATCCATGGTTAAACAGAAGGGGACATAATATTCCCTCTTTGATGTCTTTGGCATTATGATTTTGAAAGAGACGTGCACGTGGGCATTTGATTCCGGCCCTTGTAAACTCCAGGTATTGCTTATTACAGGTATTAAACACACTCCACGAAGTCGCGACATCATCGCTATGCTGACGTCGTTGCCGGTCAGCCAGTCGCAGCCAACCGGAGAGACGCACCTTCAAGAGTGCGCGAAGACGGGGTTCCTCCAAAAGAGAAGGCCCCTCGCACCAATGTGGATAAGGAGGGTTTCACATCGGTGTCAAGAAAGCGCAAGTCAGTGTGGTACAGCTGAGCCGGTCGGTTCTGGTCTGCGGGTTGCCACACCGAGTAAGGCACTGTACGTGTCACGCCTGCATTACTCCGCCACGACTGCTGACATGGTGGAGTACATTCACCAGAAGACTAGGTACTCGCTGAGGGTTTTCCAGGTGCGTTCGCGCCACTATGTGCACTTCAGCTCGTTTGTGGTGCGCGTGCCGCGGCTGCTGCAGGCCATCGCGTGTTCTGGCCGAAGGGTGTCGTGTTTCGGCGGTTCCGGGGCAACCTACCGAATTCTACACCGGACTTGACGACACAACGGAGCCACGCTGTTATGTCGCCTTAATAATAAGTTTTGAATTTTATAATTGTTTTGTATGTATGTTAGTCTTTAAGGTATTTGTTACTACAGGCCTTAGATGCCTGAAAAAAAAGGTTTTTTTTATTTTATTAAGTAAAATGACGAACATACGAACACACGGATGGACGTGACGAAACTATAAGGGTTCCGATTTTGGCTACGGAACCCTAAAATCAGTTGCAACACTATAAAAACTCTTTCTAAACTGCAATTATTACGCCATGTAAAAATATTTAAAGGCTACTTAAAAAAAAATAACTACTTAGAAGATTATGAACTGTGATCATAAAAAAAAGAAATCGTTTCTTTTTTTTATGATCACAGTTCATAATCTTCTAAGTAGTTATTTTTTTTTAAGTAGCCTTTAAATATTTTTACATGGCGTAATAATTGCTGTTTTAGAACGCTAACCGGGATATTTTGTACCAGAACGTTGAAAACGGTGAATCTGTATAAAGGGCGAAACGCACAGACAGCGCTGGCAGCGCGGTGCGGAGGCGGTACCGGTTGTAATGTTCGAGCTAATATGAAAAGGTCCGCACCGCACTGCGCCGCACCGCCACCGCTTTCAATGCGTTTCGGCCTTTACGGCGGCAAAGCCAAGGCCCTTTTATATTCGCGATCTTATAAAGACTTATGATTCCCTACTTAATTTTCTTTGACAGTTGGTTTGCCTTAAATTTGACGAGGTTTTAGGTTTATCACATGATAGTATGTGACTAAATAAAAACGCAATATGTCCTGCTCCAGGGTTAAATGTATAAAGTCTAATAAATCATTACAGCATGCCGTCCCTCATCTTGTGTCCGAAGCATTTTTAGAGTTCCATAGTCAACATATAAAACAATCTTATAGATTACGTCTGTCCGTATATCAGCGACGTAGTTCAGTCACCCTTACTATTCGTACTGGAAAGCTGTAATGTGGCGGCCGGGCTCTACGGAACCCTACAGTACAGTGTGCGCTGTGCATAGCCTGATACGCACTTGGCCGGTTTATGTATGAAATTCATATTTTTGCGAGACTAACGCGGACCTCCAGACTAACTTAATATAACCTAATACTTATAGTTACATATAACTTTCAAATTGCGCCACTCCCAAAGTCAAGTCTGCTGACGCTCGAACTTTCGCTATATATGCTACAGTATCACCTAAAGCGTTGGGTCCAAATTACTTTTGTCAGTAAGTAGAGGACAATAGTTTATGCTTTATGGTTATCCTGGATCGGCAAAACTGACTGGAACTGTATCTAGTTTGAAATAATATAGAAGTAGTTGGTTTTATGATTCTTTTCACAACATTACGAGGAGATTTATGAATTTTGTCAGGTTGTGGATATGTTTAAAGACTTTACACGGGTCTAACTCTAACGTAATTTTAATTTAAATCACTTATCTGAGACCACGAACAGTGTCGTAACGTCAGAAAAATATATTATGTATATACATATATATGAATTATCGCGTTAGTATCATGTAAAGTATTCATTTAAGTGTAATTTATTAGCAACCATCATATTACGATCCTATTTAGGCTATTGCATCCACTGTAACGTTTCGTGATGTGAACTAAGGCCAAAACTATCTTAAAGACCTTAGAGTAACAGGGTGGGTAATTGGGTATTCCATCTGCGTTATGTGACGGAACAATATCCTTACTGTCATGACACAAATGCAGACGTTTAACAAACACAGGTAAATACAATGAGTGCAGTGTTCATGTCGAGAAATATGCAAGTCCCTCATCCTCGGCAGCTCTGGCATATTTGTATAGCAATATACGATGTCTCGCAGAAAACTAAGTTAGGTACAATCATTCCAGTAGATGAAATTTAGTTCCCCATTATCTACTCAAATTACTACCAAGCGGTTACACTAGACTAAGCCGTTTGAAGCTCGCTCCCTGCTAATTGTTTAACGCTGTAACAATTTTCCCTGGCATACAACTCAAATATAAGGGCCTATTACACTGAAACCAAAATCGACGAAACAGAATTGATTTTGTATGTGTGGAGTGTGATTATTACAACACGTGCGAATCATATACCTACACCTGAGAGATACAAAAATGATTTTGATTCAATAAATTTTAAAGAACCTGATAAAGAACACATACAATAATAAGATTAAAAGCCTCATCGCTATAAAATGTAATTTACTAATGTTTTAGAGAAATAGACAGTTTAAAACTGTCATTTCAAAATCACAATTAGCGTTAAAAATTTCCGGAAAAAATCCCGTTTCTTTCCAAATGGCTCGTTTTTTACGGATTTTTACGGAAATGATGATGATTGATGATGAAATTTTCCGCTTCAACTTTTCCGAAAAAACGTTTTAAACCGGTTTCAATCGATTATTTTTCTTAATACTGATGGATAGGTGAATGATTATAGTCTTACTTTGACATTGACATCGGTGTCAGTTCAGTTCAGTTGTCACAGTTGTGTCATTACGCTTATTGGTTTTTTTCCTTAAAAATCCGAAAAAAACGAGAAAAAACGAAAATTTCATAAATACCCGAAAAAATCATTTGATTTTTTCCGGAATTTTCAACGCTACAGCTATATACTTCCCACTGCCGGGTACAGGCTTACTCTCATGTAGGAGAGGATATAGATGTCCATCTGACCCAGTGCGTTTTGAGGTTTTCACATAGTTACACATTCTAATTTCTTTGCAGATGTATGTATGACTTTTCTTCACGATTTTTTCCCTCACCTAAACGCCAATGGTAATTATCAAATGATCAATTTCTTTTTGTTTTTCTTTGTAATCGTTATGTACACGTGTCTCGGTTTGCCTATATGTCATCTCCACTCAATTGCTCAAAGGTTAGCTGGAAGGAATCCCTCTTAGGGATAAGCTCGCATTTGTACGTGCGTTATCTGTTCTTGTAATAATTGTTCTGTTGTTGTGTTCTGTTCCATGTACAATAAAGAATATACATACATACAAATGATACTCCATACATAAGTTCCGAAAAACTCATTTAAACCCACTACTACTACTGTAACTGTAAATATATAAGCACATGGAATGGATCAATACAGCCAGCATCAAAAAATGGCAATGTCATCATTTTTCACGCGACGCGAAAAGTATTGTAAGCGGCGGGTCGAGTTTTTAATTAAAATCTGAAACACTGAGCGACCGAGATAAATTATCGTGCTCCATACCCCAGTTTACAAGGTCTTCTGTTTACAAGTTTACAATGCAGCAACTAAGCGTGGAAACCCGATATGCAGTTAAATTTAAACTTTGTTAGTTTATATCACCCAGAGACTAAGTGATTGCTTTGTTGTTGTTTATCTTGCGAGTCGTTGGTGATTTCAACTTTACTTGGAATCGAATTACTAATTGCACTAGAAAATATACATACTTTCAGGAATGAAATGTAAGTACTAACTAATATTAAAAGGTTACAGCACAAACAGATTCTTCGTGAATGTCGGCTGTCTATTGACTATTGTATTTTTTATTTTATTTTTATTGATTAATACTATCAATACATACCCATCTAGGCAAAACCTTGAGAGGTTTGTGTGCCAATGGGGATATAATATATAGGGGTATAATTTGAAAGTAAAATTTGTTATTGATGATTGGTATGAAGAAAACAGAAACACTGCACAAATGTATCCCGTAAACAAAGAAAGTATATAGGTATTCAGAGTCATAAGGCACCTTTAACCTATTGAACAATAACACAAACACGTAATTCAATGACATAAGAAAAAAAAAATAGTCTTGCACAGCACAATGCATTTAGTGCGGTTATGCAAGGCGACTTTTTGCAGTGCTACAAACATGATACAGTATCGATCCAGGGATCGGAAACCGGTATTTTTTTTATGGGAACGAAAACGTTGTTTTTTCGTTCTTTGTTAATTATTTCATTTCTAATTGGGCAAACTAATAAAACGCACTCGTTACTTCAAAACACAACTGAGTCCTACATATGAAGTATAAAATAGTTCGAGATATGTGGTATTTCGAGGTATGTGGTATTTCGAGGTTTTTGCAAAAAACCGGTTCCGATCCCTGATTCGATACAGCTGGTGATCTATGGCTAGTAAGGCTGGAAACAGTGCTCGATCGACGGTCAGTGCGTACCATACGCGCTGACCGTACGCGCTGACCGTACGCGCTGACCGTACGCGCTGATCGTCGGTCGTGATTAAGCGTTAAGGCAAAGTGCTTCAGACGTGTACAGTTAAAGAGAGATATTACCCCATTTTTATATGCAATAATATGTGAAATATTATTTACGCAAACGATTACGACAAAAAAGACAACAAAAGAGAAGATATCACGTTAACCCAGTAATTGTAGATCGATTAATTGAAGGAGAGTTTTGTATGGTGTTTTGGAAATTAAGAGAAGACGAGGCATTTTTTTTTACTACTTCAGGATGTATAGCAAAAGTTTTGACGGGCTACTCGCTAAACTTCCCAAAATGGTGGACGAAGATGTACTTCAGTTATTAAATGTTCAGTATCCGATTCATTTTTGTTTATGATAGAACGTACAGTCGCCATCACATACATCGGTACACTATAGGTGTTCAAAAATATCGGCACATGCACCCTAATGCCTTGAAAATTGAGGTGTGTTCCGATGTTTGTGACGAGCTTGTTTGCTCCGATGTATGCGATGGTGACTGTACGCGCGTACGGTCGGTCGTCCGGTCAGCGGCGCACTGAACGCTTGTGTAAAAACACCGCGCGCGTCAGCTGACCGACGAGCCCGACCGATGGCCGCCGTACGCGCAACGTAGCTGTACGCGCGTAGCAGTCCGTCAGCGCTGCACTGTATGCTATGATACATTTTCATTGATATAGCTACGTTCAACCGATGTCAGCGCTGACCGTCGGTCGAGCACTGTTTCCAGCCTAAGGCTTGTTTTAGTGTCACGCGGACCGTCAGTACGGATCGCTCCGCACGATCAATGTGTATGAAAAATCTGTCCCCGTCATCAGCTTTCCTCTTAAACACTCCCTGAACTTAAGTAATACATATTGTTCTGGTGCGGAGCGATCCGTACTGACGGTCCGCATGACACTAAAACCAACCTTAAATTGTCGCGCAACGGCCACGCGTTCGTGATGTTCGCGGCCAGCGCGTTTGTATCCCTGCAAAAAATCACCGCTCTTAAGTAAATAACTTGAGATGTACCTCACATACCGAACTTTCTTGTTGACTATGTGCTTAGCATAACCAACCAAGAACCTAGCTTGAACCTAAACAATAGTTCTAAAACTTCTTTCACTAAATCTTCTAACGTCAGAACAAAACTACAACTACAAAACTTATTCCGTAGCAAACATGGCAACGTGTTCTATTATATTTAAGTAAATAGTGAGTGCACATGGCTAACCAGTGAAGGCTACAAACTAAAGTGATAATTTATATAATTTGATGGATTTCTTCCTTGGTTTAAAGCTATAAGACCACACTAGTTAGGAAAAAGTTATACCACAGTATAGGTTACAATATGAGGTCAATATGTAGGTAAGTACTATATGCCGTTGCATTAAAATTGTAGTTGTATTAATTAACCCGTTATACCTATCATAACGCATTGATAACAAGCGAAATGACTTTATATTTAGGTGTGCAAAATCAAACATTTCAACTTTTCATTCCAAACTAAAGTAATGATCTTTCAAATCAACTGTATCAAATCACCTGCAATCTTCTAACCAAAATATCTGCAAACCGTTTAAAAGTATCCCACGGGATCTAATGGTTTCACAAATAGTGTTGTGTCAGATGTTTTAAGGGCCTTATATTGTCAAAAAGAATAACAGATGAGTGTACAACACACTTTGGCCGTGAAATGAAGAAAGGAGGCGATCGGAGGCGTAACGTCCGCGTCAAAAGTTACCCAAACACAAACATAAGCGCGATGCCTTGGAGTTTTTATGTACAGCTGAGATAATTTATGTGACCGAACGTTATAAAATTGTCATTGCAATTGGAATCATCTATCTTGGGTGGTAGAGTTGCTATTTGAATAGACTACTTTGATGCAATTCGGCCAACTCGAATAATCTCAAGTACACAGGCGTCATTGTTTCCATACACACCTACAGCACGCGTCCCGTGCCGCCACACGCGTCGCCTTTCCATAAACAGGGACTTAGTATTCCAACGGAAATCTTTCGGAAATATAAAAATCTCTTATAAGCAGCCTCGTCACGCAACTGCGAAATGGGTGTGTATTCAGCTATAACCGTAAAGTATATCACGTTTATGGAACCGCCATGCTAACAAGAAGCATATTTTATTGGCAGGACTGTAATGTGATAATAAAATTAAAGCGTCCGCGGATCGCTCGGGAGGATGTATTAAACTATCGAGATGGCACATGGTTCTAAAACGTGACGAAAATCAGGGGCTGTATTTGACATACAATTTTGTTAGTTGAATAGCAAAATTGATGACGTGAGCGTGTTTTAGTCATATATCACCTCAAGGTGTCTCAAGCTACTGGTCTTGTAAACGTTTTGCGAGAAAGCGAGTCCTAGATTCCTACTATTAAACGAGCAATATTTGTATCATCATCATATCAGCCGAAAGACGTCCACTGCTGGACATAGGCCTCCCCCAAAGAGTTCCAAAGTGACCGGTCCTGCGCCACCCGCATCCAGCGGACAATATTTGTATATATATTTGCAATCATGTTCTCGAAAACGGCTCTAACGATTTCGATAAAATTTGGAATATATAAAATTTGGTCTCATTTCTGGAAAAAATCGTTTTCTCCGTATTTTTACCCGAGCAGAGCTCAATCAATCAATAACAAATCAATATGAAACTCGTTTTGCAATTTTAATAAAGGTGTTATTCTGAAATGTATTTGAGTAGAAAGTGACGTTCTTGACTAATCGTACTTTACGTCAATCGACCCAGCGTTGAAAGAGTATTACTTTAATAGTTTTACTATAAGTTATTACCAGCTGGCTGGAAGATACCAGTGATATACTGCCGGCTACTACACTACAGCCACGGTCCTGTGACCCATTTCATTGCGAGAGCCGTAATGATAATATCTCCTTCATGGCACTTCTCATAATAAATTACCGATGATATTTGCGTTATGGCACCCACTCAAATTTCAAAGTAAATTTTGATTGTTGGGAGATAAGAAGCTGGATTTACGAGATGTGAGATATTACGCATCAATCGAGGCCTAGTTATTTAGATGTATTTATTTGACTGAACTTATTAATGGTTTGCAACGTACGCCAAGCTTTATGTTTCGAAACGAGTGAGCACTCAAAATGTCAAATATACTTTTCCTTTGACTAGAGCTTGTTGAGTTTGAAATGAAGTGAAATATTTATCACAGAAAGTTGACTCCTAATTGCTGAAATATATGAATAAAAAAACCGGTCAAGTGCGAGTCCGTCTCGCGCACCGAGGATTCCGTACAAACTTTCACCACGCTTTATTAAGAAAAAATCTATGTTGCTTTATCAAGTGAACCAATTTCGATAATTCCTTTTTTATTTTAAGGTTTATTTATAGAAGGTACATACTTTCAGAAAACTTCCATACAAATTATATATAGTATTTTTTTTCTAAATTTTCCTTTGTAAATCAAAATTTGACCACTATAGAAAATAATACTGTTTCAGAATGTGCAATTCCAGCCCTTTCAAATGATACCCCACTTGTCCTAGGCTACTAGGTTTTGAATTTTGCCCCCCCTCTTATCCGTCCTTTTTTATAGAAATTCAAATTATATTTAAAAAAAAAACATTTTCTTTTTAAATATAATTTGAATTTCTATTCTTCTATTCCAAATTTCAAATTGATAGTATTTGTAGTTCCTGAGATATTTAACTTTGTGAAAGACAGACAGACGGCCGGAGTCCATAAGGGTTCCGTTTTTACCTTTTTGGTCCGGAACCCTAAAAAACACAAAACCAGCAACTATTTATAGCAAATTTTTGGCATATTTTAACCTTGCAATGAGCTTTATTTTTTAATCCCCTTAATTAACATTTACCAGCCCGTCGTCAATCTTTCAACATCACAATTTGCATGTATTCCCCTCAATAATTTGATTAAAAGCTGGAATGACATTCCAGATTCATTTACAATTTATACCGCCGTCAAGGAAACATTGATTAATACTCGGGACCGGATATTACCAGCGCCGGCGACTGTTACTGAATGGAAATACTTGCAAGTATTTTATCTAGTATTTTCTGGATATAAACGCCTTGCCTAGATCGAGACGCTTTGAAATAGGCAGAGCCTTGACCTAATACGGGAATCCAATACGGCGCTGGAATGTACGATATTTGTTTTGTAACTATACGGAAGATGAATGCATGTAATTTTGTCAAAATTAAAGATATACTTAGATCTAAAAACAGTATCATCACTGATATTATGTAGTGACCTGTATAAATTAAATGAAAATCAAACGAACTCACCTTTCAGTGAAGTTCGATACTCATCAGAAGCTGACAATTTTAATATTGATAGGTAGTGGGTGAAGTTATCTCGAAGTTCAATATATTGTCGAGAGCGCACAACACATTAAGTATAATCTGAAGTGTAGGTATTCGAAACGGCGAACAGAAAATAGACGCGCAGGTAAGTATTAATGTTACCGTGATTAAAATGTTCTTCCAGTCTATTTGGGACTTGTTGTCATTCTATCTCGTTTGCCAGGAGACAACATAATAGAGTTTCTTAAAAAAAATACAGCATAACATGCTTAGAAGATGGTAATATCCTTATTTTTTATATTTGCGGGCAATCTTCCACATATCGACCTAGTCCCAAACTAAGCAAATTAGTACTAAATAGGCGACGATATACATACTTATATCGATAAATAAATACTTAAATACATAGAAAACATCCATGATTCAGGAAAAAATATTCGTGCTCGTCACACAAATAAATGCCCTTACTTCCCAGTAAGGGCATTTATTTGTCTACAAAGCTAGAGCTCCCGCTCTAGCTTCGTAGGCAGGGTCGCTACCAAGTCTACCAACTAGATTAAAGCGATCGTCAAAATTTGTTGGTAAACCCATAATATTACATTTTTAAAAACTGACCCATGAGACGTAGTCCGTTTACTCATGTACGTATAATATAATGTTATACAGTCATTTATTATTCAATAATAAGCTATTTTAGACTATAATTGTAATTGCAATGTTCACTCTCATGTTTCACGTAAAAAACATTCCCACAAATACATAAGCTGGAGGTTTTCCCCAGTGCAAGACTACAATTATATTTCACGTTGCATTTTGCCTCAAAGTTTAACGAGACTCAAAAACTCTAATCTCCTAAGTACTTAACGCTCGCTTCTAATTAGTACCGTTACAAATAGCCGTTTTAAGTGGAAACGAGTATTTAATATAGTATTAAGAATAACTTTTACATTCAAAACGACTAAATGGTTTTTTAACTGCTATGCTGCTGCATTTTGAAATATTTTGGTAGGTACCTAGTGATTGTTTTTTGATATTATCCATTAAAATGTTAGGTGTGTACAACCATGGTAAACTAAACAAAGTAATATAAAACATGTGTTGAGAATCTTGGATTACTTACTTATTTGTAACAAGGACCTCTTTTAGTGTTCGTGCCTAAACACATTATCAAAATACTCGTACGTCACATAAATAGAGGAAAAGAGTGCAATATTTGTGTCGCTTAACTTCAAACTCAGATAAATCCACTTTAACCACTTGCGAGATAGGTAATTGAAAAAAAGTGATTATTAAGTTACTTCGGTGATTTGAAAGGCAGTATTTTTTCAATAGACGAAAAAAACGGAGGAGGTTCTCAAGTCGACGCGTGTATATATATTTTTTTATGTATGACCATGCATTACTTTTTACACAGTAGTTCGATTTTGATAATTATTTTTTTATTGGAAAGGGTATACCCCGTAATTGGTCCCATATAAATTTGGAAAAAAAACAACCAACCTTAAGAGTAGGAAAATAGGGGTGATTAATTTTTCATCGGTTAAAACTTTGTTTTTAAAGTAAATTATTATAATGGCTAAAGCATTAAATAAAGCCATCCTAATCGGCTAATTGAGCATTAAAACCATACATTCTTTACAAAAAATTAAATTTTAATTGTTTTATGTACCTTCATTTGATGTATTCTATTGAAATTTATCTGTCTTTGAGAAGACTCTGTGTGGATTTGTATAATTTTGATTTAACAGACCCGGATTTATATAGATTTAAAAAAAACCCACATTAAAAAAAACTGTCATATGGATTTATCTGATTATGAAAAAATATAATTAAATTAACTCAAAAACCACACAGAATTATACTTAACTGATAAAATTGTAACAAAACTAGTTTTTTACCCTTTTATTTTATACCAAAATCTAAAAATATTACAGAATTGGATTTACCCGAGTTAGAAGTTAAGCGACTCATTTATACTTGAGAAATAATTTCCTATTTATTATTACTACAACACAACGGCAAGATTATTGCTTTTGATAATCTTACACGATTCATTGTTATTATTTATTAAGGGGGACGTAGGTTCGTGGTCTTCTCTCCCTCTCACTGAGCATAAGCGTGAGCGAGATGGAAGTGCGTGTTTGGAAGCGCGGATATCATGTTTTTTAATTTTAATTTTTTGTGCGTTTTAATAAATAAAAAAGTAATAGCTGATTTCTCTCAAACATGACATTGCCGATTTTTAGAACCAACTTTAATATGTTTAGCTGTTGTGCATAATTTGTTACGATTTTTTTAAGTGTATTTTAGACCTATGTACGTGATTTTTTTCTATCGAGCGAAAGTCAAAAACTCAGGGTTCGAATAGCTGATTTCCCTCGAAAAAGGCCTCAAAATTTCTAATTAAATTTAGGGCAGCCGTATTATAATCAAAACAAGAGCTACGATTTTTTTTAAATCAGTTTTTGGAGCTCACGTCGCCTTAACACATTCACTGCCAAGAATCCCTACGCGCTACGCTCGTAGCCAATCCCGCAATGACCGCTAAGTAGCGTAGGGGCCTACGGTAGGCGCCCGCTAGACGGGTTGATGGCAGTGAATATGTTAAACTTAGTAAAACCATTTTTAATGTAACGTTCTGATACAGTTTATATTCATCATAGGAAAACAAAGACTATGAATTCCATATTTCAATGGACAAGATGTAAACACATTCAGTGCCGCGAATCGCTACGCGCTACGCTCGTAGCCGATACCGTGGTGATCCTCGTATGTAGCAGAAAGCGGCTACGACGTAGGCACACGATTGTCGTGTTCCCGGCTGTGAATTTGTTCATGTAAGATTCAGTCCTAACAAATAAATATTTGTAAGTCATGCGGTATTATATGTTTCGGCAAATAAGTATGCGGCGTGTAGAAAAATCTTGAAAGTAAGCCAAGAGCCTGTTGAACAATGAAGCAGATATATAACCTACCTGTACCCTGGGGTGAAGAGGAATAATAAATATGATGTGGTAGACATTTGCTAGGTCATTTTAACCAAGATTAATGACATTAAATCGGTTTATTTTGAAATCTCGTTTTTTAAATATTCATGAAGAGTATTTTAGAGAAATAAGGTAGATATAGTAGTGCAGATAAAATTTGGAAAAGTTTAATGATAAAATTTTTATTACTGGCCATCCCCGTAAACTGGCCACTTCGCATAATTATGCACGAAGCAGAATATTTCTTTGCATTTCTTCAATTTAACCAAATAACTAGATACGTATGTTTATTGAATTCGCAATCTACATACAAAAGGGTAATTAGTGGTCGGTTATTGGCGATTTATCATATTTATGCCAATGTTTTTGATATTGTATTTTTTTGTTATTTATGCTAAGTTATCGGTGGCTCACCACCATTACCTGTAAAATTAAATAGCAGATTTTCTTATCACAATGTTAAAAAGCCCGCTGATGAATCAGGCACCTCACCAACACTAGTAGTTTTCATCAACATCTACTTTGAAGCATGTTGATTAAATTTGCATTGCAACTTTGCTTGAATTTTAAATTCGGAACATCTCCCCGTTTGTTCCCGCACCTGCGGCCGTTATGGAGTTCAGCCGACTTTCTCGAGAATTTGTCGTGTCTCTTAAATAGACATTTTGTGACAAATTCATGAACAAAAGTGATGAAAACTGAAAAATGGTGCACTTAAAAATATATTGTTTGGGTAAATGATAATACTTTTCATATATCAGATTTTAAATTAATAAAAGGCCTTGGGGAAGGTGTCCTCTATTTTAATTCTATTAACTTTTTGTTTCTGTAAATATTATGCTTAAGTTCTATAATACTCATTAAAGAATAACGGAAAATTGTTAATTACATTTACTTTTAAAGATTTATTTTATAGAAATAATAATCAATTAATAAATATAATGTTTAACAAAAATCAATAAAATCATCAATAAGGAGTATTACAACATTTCCTTAAATAATCAGACATAAGATAATATGTCATTATTTAACTGTCCATAATGCAAATTAATTTAGTTACACAATTGAATGTATGAAGTTGTACGTAAATTACGTCCTTGAACGTGTTTTTTTCAACCATTCATTAAAGCCTATTCTATAAATTCAGGAATATAACACAGGCTGAATTTTGGTTTCGTAAAACAACATTTTCATCCTTCATAGGGATAGTATTTTGTTAAATTCATTTTAATCACGGTTGTATAAATAGCTTACTAGAAAACTTCTAGGTTCAGATGTTTTGGCTCCGAGTTGATAGTGATAGTCAGGACTTTTTTGTAGGTATATGCTTAATTAATAAGTGCCTGGCGACGAAGGAAGCATAATAATGCAGATCTATTTAATAAAGATAAACAACAGAACCATTAAATTAAATCTAGCTCCTTGTATTAACAAACACATGCCACCAGTCACAAGGGATAATCTTACAGAGGACTCGGAACTAGAACACGTCTGGCTCAAACCAGATTGATCAACATTGACGTTAGAGCTCAAGCAGCTGGAAATTTATCGGTGGCTGCCAGTGTTGTCTCTCTGATTACACACATAGCAGAGCTAAGGTTGAAATTTAATAGTTTCCACAAACTGGGGTAGGTACTTTTATAAAATTATATGGCAAACTTTCATGAGTCACAGGACGTATTCAAATATAGTGCTAAGCGTGCCGGTATCACGAGTGCTCACGAATAAGGACCACGTATTGATTTGAAACATGTCGAGTGATATTCTACCTCAAACCCCGTATCATTATATTTAAATATGTACTTTAAAATTTTTTGAAATCAATGATAGAATTAAATGAAATTGATTAAAATTGTAGTCCATCGTACTCAGAATCATACAGACTTTTGATAAGCAAAGCAAGATCTTCCATCTGTTTTTAGATTTATACCGTAAGACCATCTTTATAAAATGTATGCATAAAGTCACATACTTAATGGAATAAACAATGAAAAAAAAAATTACTCAATATTTTATCAAATTTGATGTAATATTGTCACAGATATTCTTGAAACATGACTACAACATGATTGCAAGCTTAAAGCTTATCAGATTAATTGTTGATGTGATTTACCTACGCTAATACTATCTACAAATGACTAATTATTTGCGAAATGAATGCGTAACGCAGCGTGATTAGTAACATAATCTCAAATTCAAATCCAACGTAAAGCTACAATAACAAAAGAAGAATACAGGTACAAGAAAAGCCAAAAATTTCAAGCATCATTTAATCAAGTAGATATGTATCAGAATAAGGGTATTCTTTTCACAAATTCAAACCCTTATTCGGATCAAAGGAGCAATTTGGCATACTGGGCTTCGTAGCGCAAATTTAATAGGGAGGGTGATGCTTTTCCGTCGGAAACGAGGTTAAGACAATCAGGGCTTGATGGTACTATTAATTATATTAATTGACCCCAACAGCAAGTGTGAGCTTTGTGTTTTCGCAATTTTGGCGGTTTATCTATCATTTGGGAGTTAAAAGATATTATTCGAAGGTTATCTCAGTTATCTTTATCAAATTGTGTAATCCTAGAAACCATTTATTTATAATGTAAAATTAACAATGTGACAAAACATTAATTGATAAAACAATAATAATTAATTTATTAATAATGTAGTTGAATAACGAGTGTTTTAAACGTTAATATTATAAAGGATGTTTAAATAAAACTAAAATATTAATAAGCGAGGAAGCATGTTATAAATACGTAGGTACTTATAACATGCTATTAACTATGTCTGTTAAATCATCTCAGTGTTCCTGAACGTATACTAATACCGTCTGAGAATGATTGCAGCGTGCCAACGGTAGCGAAATACAATTGAATTTTCCACACATGTTCTTACGCCGTAACAGTGGGAAATGATTCGGCACTGTGCAATTTTCATAGAGTACAAGACGGGGAGGTTCACACCAACTACATAGTGCTTGCCTAGGAGATGAAGAACGTAAAGCTAGATTACGAGTAAGTTCTAGGCTGCGAGTGGCGCTACTTAGACTTTCAGTGTGGTCGGTGAATATCCCAGCCATGCACCTAGCGTGGTAAGCGTCTGCAATTCGCGTGCGAATGCACTAATCTAGCGCAACGAAACGACGGGCAATTTGGACTGGATTTTCAACACAATTTCATGGCACTTGACGATGAATAAGCAAAGTTGTTCTTGCGCTCAGGACAACTTTACTTAGTTTTAACGTATGCAGAAGCTACATTTTAATTTTTAATAGTCAATTATATTTGACATGAAAAGGTTTTTGCTTAAGCTTTTAATTAAAGTAAATTAAAGGTAGGCCCCCCACAAGATGGACTGATGACCTGGTAAAGGTCGCGGGAGTCCGCTGGATGCGGGTTGCGCAGGACCGGCCATTGTGGCACTCTTTGGGGGAGGCCTATGTCCAGCAGTGGACGTCTTTCGGCTGATATGATGATGATGAAAGTTAGCAGGTAAATGTGTCGTACTAATAGGTTTATAAAAAAAACCTCATTTAAAATGTCCATCACCGTTTTGATAAAAGAAAAAAACATGCGAAGAAATCTGCACATATCTGCGAAGATATTCAAACCCGCACTGGCATGGCATGGAGGCTATACCTACCGACAACTCCTTCATATTAAAGCTACGTTTTACTAGCTAGTTCTTAAAATATGGTATTCGGAGATTCAACTACTTTGTACTTACCACAACTAGTCAGAGGAAAATATTGTTTTTCTGAAGTGAGTTGTAGTCGTCTCGGTAAGCTTGCCGTATTTACTGCGTAAAAGCAGGGAATAACTTCAAGCCAAAAAGTTGACACACTTATTAATAACTAGCTGTTGCCCGCGACTTCGTCCGCGTAGAACTTTTTATCGTCTTAGAAAATGATTTCTCTCAATACAAAATTTGAACCCTCTTTTAGGGGATAATTAAAAAAAAAGTTGATGTTCATTTTCTAGTTTGTGAACAAACAGTCTAAAACCAAAGTTAAAAATCTCATACTTTAAAAATGCCTTGAAATACTCAAACTTTGAACCAATTTTAACACTCTTAGGGGATGAATTTGGAAAAACTCTGAAATCAGTTTTGTAGTCTTTTAACGTACATAATAAGACCGAAGTTAAAAATCTCTTACTCACACTTTAAAATTTTATTGCTCGCCATTTAAAATTTGAACCCCCTTTTAAATCCCCTTAGAGGTTGAATTTTTCTAATCGCTGAAAGAACTTTTTTCGTAAACTTTTAAGTCTCTAGCTCAAAAAAAGTGTTGCCCATACAAAGCTTTCTTAACCCCCTTAGGGGTGGAATTTTCTAAAACTCTGAAAGTACTTTATTATTAATTTTAATAAGTAACATTTTGAATAGTTTTAAGTCTAGTAAAAAAAAAAGTTTTTCCCACACAACACTGGCTACCCTTCTTAAGGATCTTAAGGATCCCCTTAGGGATAGAGTTTTCTAAAACGCTGAAAGTTCTTTTTTAGTATTCTAATAAGTAATCTTTTTGCAAAGTTTTAAGTCTAACTCAAAAAAAAGTGTTGCCCATGCAAAGCTTGCTCTCCTTTTTAACCCTATTAGGGGTGGAATTTTCTAAAACGATTTGTTTTTTTTTTTGTATTTTAATAAGTAATCTTTCTACAAAGTTTCAAGTCTCTAACTCAAAAACATAAACTTTCCCTGATTAAAACTTTGCACCCCTTTTTATCCCCCTTAGGGATAGATTTTTTCAAAACGCTGAAAGCCTTTTTTTTTGTATTTTTATAAGTAATCTTTCTACAAAGTTTTAAGTGTCTAGCTCAGAAAAAGTGTTCCCCATACAAACCTTGCACCCTTTTTTAACCCTCTTAGGGAATGATTTTTGTAAAACGCCGCATGTAGTATTTTTCATGTTCTAATAAGTAATTTTTCGTCAAAATTTTAAGTCTCTATAAAAAAAAAAAATGTTTTTCCCATACAAACTTTGCACCCTATTTTACCCCCTTAGGGGTGAAATTTTCCAAAACGCTGAAAGTACTTTCTTTGTATTTAAATAATCTTTCTACAAAGTTTTAGGACTCTAGCTAAAAAAAATAGTTTCCCACATACAAACTTTGCACACCTATTTTAGCCCCCTATTTTTAGGGGTAGAATTTTCTAAAACGCTGAAAGTACTTAATTTGTATTCTGATGACTAATCTTTCTACAAAGTTTTAAGTCTCTATTTAAAAAAAATATTGTTTCCCCCATACAAAATTTGCACCCCTATTTTACCCCCTTAGGGGTAGATTTTTTTAAAACACTGAATCTAGGTACTTTATTTGTATTCTAATGAATAATTTCTCTACAAAGTTTTAAGTCTCTATTTAAAAAAAAGTAGTTTTTCCCATACAAACTTTGCACTCTATTTTACCCCTTTAGGGTAGAATTTTCTAAAACCCTGAAAAATCTTTATTTGTATTCTAATGACTGATCTTTCTACAAAGTTTTAAGTCTCTATTTAAAAAAAAAATGTTTCCCCCATACAAACCTTGCACCCCTATTTTACCCCCGTAGGGGTGGAATTTTCCAAAACGCTGAAAGTGTTTCATTTGTATTCTAATAACTAACTTTTCTACAAAGTTTAAGTCTATAGCTCAAAAAAAAAAGGTTCTCCCATACAAAATTTGCACCCCCATTTTACCCCCTTAGGGGTAGAATTTTCAAAAATCCCTTTTTATCCCTAGCCCACGTTATGAAAGCAACATACTGTGCAAAAATCAACTCTCTAAGATTAGTAGTTTCGGCTGTGCGTTGATGAGTGAGTGAGTGAGTGAGTGAGTGAATAAGTCAGTCAGGACATAGGCATTTATTATGTATAAATAGATAGAAGATAATGAAACTCCCATTCAAATATCTCAAAAAATTATGAAGCTACATCCGTTTTAATGTCGCTTGTTAGAGTGAGAAAACGATGAGGGACTGTGACGTCAATATACTCGAGCGTCATAGTAAAAAACAATCGTTTCATATGAAGGTGCGTTTTGCGGAAAAGGGACAGAACATACCCCCTCTTAAAACTTTGGACTCTTATAACTTAATCATTACCTATATAACCTCTTGCTTTGTTTTTTTCTCCATTTGACTATATTTATTTTAAATTCTTTTTCGAGAAAATACATTATGATTATTGACCATATTTTCGATTCCTGAGCTATAACCACGAACTTCGGAATTCGAAAATATTCGGGTACCTCTATCTCTATCGCACTAACCATACTCGAGTGACAGGGATGCAAATATATGAACATTGAGTATCGGTTTTCGTGGTAGCGCCGCAAGTACTTTGGCTGAATGCGCCGAGCGCGTGCCATTGTCATTCAAAAAAAACAAATTCGTGTTAATTATATTGTTCAAATTTGTTGATTTCATTTATTGAAATTACGACATAAAACGACATTTGCGCATATAAGTTCTCATATCAGAATCGAATATTTTTTTATGGTTTATATTTTAGCATTTGTCTCGTAAAGGTCTATCGTAGACGGGATTTAAATTATTAATAAGTGAAAGGCAAAGCAATACCGCCATTTTGACGAAAATTTGACGGTTCTTATTCGGCTGACAGTTGGAGCAGCGTTTGATTTCAATAAAAATAAATGAAAAATTAAATGAAGTCGTATATTTCGGAAAATTAATTAACTGTCGCAGTCGGATAAAAACTATCCTAAGTTGCAGCTAGAATAATAATGTACCTATATAAAATGTTTCATATTTTTCCGTTCATGGGATGCTGAGAACATTCGAACCGCGCAAAGCTTAGTTTCAAACTGGCTGATTCTTTTTTTAATTTAGAGATTTATTATAAGTGGAGATAAAGCCGCATCACAAAGTTTTTCTTGAAAAACAATTTTCTTACATGTAAGGAAGTGTCGAAAGATAGAGATGGCTAACCTTTAATAGAAGGTTACTTTACATTACCTTAATCGGCACACTAATAAGCTATAAAAAGTACTTGTTCTTTCGTTAAAACGGTATATTTCATAGAATTAATTTGGTTTCGTGTCCAAGGTGGATAGTATCAGTGAAATAACGGCCTTGCTTGTTAAATTGCGGCCACACTACTATGGTCACAAACGAAAAGTACCTAGTTAAATTTTAAGTTTAATGATAATGAAGACTTAAAAAACCCTTATGTCGAGTGTTGCTCAACTCAGTCTAAAAACGAATTACTTTCAGATGTGTGTTTATCAATGGTCTTATGTTGTGTTGCGTTCCGTGGGTCACGTACGGTGCTGTCTGAAAATCAGCGCTGTAGGTGTCTGTCTGACACCTCGGCACAATGCTGAGACAGCGACCTATTCACTGCCGCGAAGACACACACAATATGTGTTAAATTGTAATGTATACCTACTCCCTTTGTCTCTGTGTGTTTTTTGTGTTGTAAATAAATGTCTTCTTTCTTTCTTTCTTCTTTCTAGATGTGGAACGATTTCAATAAATAAGGCCTTAATCCATACTAATATTATAAATACGAAAGTAACTCTGTCTATCTGTCTATGCTACCTTTTCAGGCTTAAACCACTGAAACCGAAATCCCGAAAATCATCCCATTAGGGGGTGAAATGGGGGTTGAAAGTTTGTATGGAACCACGATACAAACGAGTTACACGCGGACGGATTTGCGGACAGAAGCTAGTTCGTCTATAATCTTAAACTTTGTTGAAATCAATTGAATCATGGGTGTATCTGACCGGTTACCCATTGATAGGGCAATTGGTAGCCTAGCCGCAAAGCTCCAATCCTGGGTTCAAATGCCAGTAGGTATGGGCTAATATTTGTGTACTAAGTATAAGTATTCGTGTTCAGTCTTAGATGATTTCAATGTATTTGAGTATTTATATATCCTATTAAATCTTATTATTAAGATTACTATGGGGCAAATTCGATTTGTGTAAACTTCTTCTAATGTAATTATTTACTTATGTATATCAAATGAATTAACACCACACGTAAACTCAAAACAGTTTATTTGTACAAGTACTTTAAACGTAGGTGAAACTTCAAAGTTATTCTGTCACAGCACTGTTACAATATACTTTGTTTAGGCTGTCAACAGGGTATGCAAATTACTTAGAGAATCCTAGCGCGTGCCATTTCGTGCAAGCGAAAATTCAGGATTGCATCCGTAAAACCATTATGTCCAGGAAGGAAAACGTGGTGTTTCAGTAATGAAAGTACCAAATGCGCAGCAAAAATACAGTAAGAACCGTTTTAATCTTGGAAGTGTGATAAATTTGAGAAATAAACATTGCGGAACTATGGCAATACTAAATTCGCTCAAAAACATCAAACTTCATTTTTTCTAGGAACTTTTAATGTTTTCTTTTAATGAAATTAATTGGTTTTAAATTCCATGGGTGGCATTCAAATTGTGATTAAGTAAATTGACTGAATAAACATAAGCAAAATACGTTTTTATCTGTATGTTAGTTTTGGTGTAAGCTTGTAAATTAAATCCACAATTACATTTTATTTGGTAGGATTTTGCCATTCTGAATGAGGTTCTGAATGACATTGTATTACCCAACTAAGAATTTGTGTGTCACGGTGATAGGTAAAAAAACTACAATTCACCGTCACGCTACGCTTGTAGCGCTACGCCGTAGTTCATAGCAGTTTAAGGTCCATGTGTAGCGAAATGCGCCTAGCATTCTAATGCTTCTTTTTTTTTTTTTTTTTAATTATAAACTTATTCTACTACATTTATATACTATTTAGTTCTTACTGAAGCCTCAATTAGGCTTATTTGTAAGAAATATCTAAGTAATATTAGTTTCATCTGTGTTATGATTGGCGCTGCGTAGGTTATAGCATTCAATAATGACAGGTATAACATGACGTCGCGGTAACATTGGCTGGTCGTCATTATTAACACTTTCATTGCCAAGAATTCATAAGCGCTACGCTCATAGCCGACCCCTTGTTTTTTCCGCTAAGTTGAGGAAAGCGCCTTTGGCGTAGGCACTCGCTAGGCGAGTTCCTGGCAGTGAAAGTGTTAAGAGTCGACTTAGAATCACTAATAATTGATAAAGGTATTGTTAAAATTTGTATCACATCTTGCCCCAAGCGCAATGTTGCTCTGTTAGAGCGTAAGGTGTTTGTATTTTTTCTTCTGTATGTGTCAAATTCAGACATTACACGTTACTTAGATTCAAGCAACCGTATTTAATTTCCTACTCCTGTTAAACTCCAAAACAGGTACGAGTATAAAGAATGCAAAATTTAACACGGCTGATAACTCTTGAAATATTCAAAATTCATAATTTCAGACAACAAAGCCGGCTTAATTAAAGCCATCGTAGGTTCTATGAGAAAATATTCGCAGAATTAACACAAACCGCGCCTTAATTATGATTATTCAACGAATATTCTGCTAACGTTAGGCAGACGTATTTTAATGGAACAGAGTGCTTGTCCATTTCAATTCGGACTATGTAAACGTAATTTGTAAATTTTACGCGGAGGTAAATTGAATTATATGTACATGTCACTATATTCCACTGTTTCCGGTATAATTTTCAAATAGCTTCTGCCTGCGACTCCGTCCGCGTTGAATTCGTTTATATCGTAGGTCCATACAAACGATCACCACCCGTTTGACCCTTTTAAAGGACGATTTCCGGGATTATAACTATCCTATGCCCTTTCCCGGGATTCAAACTATTTCCATACCAAATTGCATCTCAATCGGTGCAGCGGTTTAAGCGTGAAGAGGTAAAAGACATACACAGACAGACAGACATATATAGTAGTGGCGCTGAAATGCATCGACTTGGAAGTCCCATTTCTTGTTTAATGAAACTGTATTTTTGTGTAAAAGCAAGTATAAGTTTGATGAGTAAAAAATAAAAAAGTAAGTCAGAATCACCAACGTATCGAAATTAATTCTAGTGGCTTAACGTCGTCGTGTTAGAACAGAAATGCATTACAACAGTAAAATTTCTGCTCCGAATTGCGTCGTTCTGGTGTAAAATATTTTATATTAAAATTACATAATAGTACATTACTTACAGGTAAGTAATCTTTTATATTAAAATTACATAATAGTACATTACTTACAGGTAAGTAATGTACTATTATGTAATTTTAATATAAAAGATTTTACACCAGAACGAAGCAATTCGGTGCAGAAATTTTACTGTTGTAATGCATTTCTGTTCTAACACGACGACGTTAAGCCACTAGAATTAATTTCGATACGTTAGTGATTCTGACAGGTTACTCATCAAACTTATACTTGCTTTTACACAAAAATGGCGGTTAATCAAAGAATGTCTCAGATCGCAGGTATTTGACGCCCGAGCCGAAGGCAAGGGCGATAAATATGCGCTCTGAGGCTTTCTTTATTACCGCCCGTGGTGAAAATTTTACGTCTCTATCTGGCCAATGTTATCAATGACGATGTTTCAAATGACTATTGTCGTTCTGGTTTCATTGTAATTTTTAATGAAAGATATTCTTGTTATCCAAATATGTGGCATTAGCAGTGCTATTTAACTGCGCCGTGGGAACTCAAAATTATACCTAAACTTTGCGCGCCGCTAGCGGCACATCCGCCAGTGGGTTGGCACACGCGCTCACGGCCGGACGTTGCTTACGCGCACAAAAATAGTACATTGCTTAACAAGGGGCGTAAGAGAAATATTGCAAACGAGAGTCTATCAGAAGCCCGACGCCAGACGGCTTTTGATGACTCAAGTTTGCAATATTCTTACGCCCGTGTTATAACACACAATGTTTTTCATCACATTTGCGAGGAAATAAATAACTACAAAAGACAGAAAAACCTAGGTTTCATACAAGCACACCAATCAAAAATTGACGAAATTGACAGCTTCAATTCCAGATCAGTTCTCAGAGCGCGCAGCTTCAATATTTCGGCCAATCATAGAGCAGTATTCTTGCAGCGCATGGCCTGGTCGATTTTTATTCAACCAATCACAGAGCAGAATTCTTGTAGCGCGCGACCACGTAGATTTGCTTTAACCAATCAGATCACACACAAGCTCATAACGCCCTAGGGAGTTATAGAATCCATAACTCCCACGGGAGGTAAATCGGCTATGGCTGCTCTATACACCTGCCTATAATACACCCTTTACGAGCAAGTGTGATGAAATAGTACATTACTTACCTAGGGCGGTTAAACAAAGAATGTCTCAGATCGCAGGTATTTGACGCCCGAGCCGAAGGCAAGGGCGATAAACATGCGCTCTGAGGCTTTTTTTGTTACCACCCGTGGTGAGTACAAAATTTTACGTCTCTATCTGGCCAGGAAGTGGGGTTTTCCGCACGCATAGCATGCGGTAATTCCTACTTTATGGCCAGGTATGACGTAAAAGTTATTAACAATTCTTTAATAATGAGTTCGTCGCGAATAAATTCGGCGCACTGCAGTTTTGTGGCTTGTGGGGTGCATGAACAATAAAAAATCATTATCATTTTTGCTCTGCCGACAGACGATGAAAAGTTAGTAACTTACCTACATTATATACCTAAGTACTAATTATTTCCATCATCATCATCATCATCATATCAGCCGAAAGACGCCCACTGCTGGAAATAGGCCTCCCCCAAAGAGTGCCACAATGGCCATTATTTCCATGACAGGTACAAACTAGTGAGTTTGAACAAAGACGTAATGTTTTTTTACGTCATACCTGGCCATAAAGTAGGAATTACCGCACGCTATGCGTGCGGAAAACCCCACTTCCTGGCCAGATAGAGACGTAAAATTTTGTACTCACCACGGGCGGTAATAAAGAAAGCCTCAGAGCGCATGTTTATCGCCCTTGCCTTCGGCTCGGGCGTCAAATACCTGCGATCTGAGACATTCTTTGTTTAACCGCCCTAGGTAAGTAATGTACTATTACGGAACACCTAATACCTATGTCAAATACTTACGTAATATTTACATTTTTAAGGCCTGCTTGAGTTTCGGTAATTTTGTATAATTACCCCGAGCCTCCGACAAGATTAGGTACTCCGCCACTGCCATTATGTCCAAATTAATTATTTAGTTGATTGTATTG
The DNA here is from genome assembly GCA_963854355.1 of Epinotia brunnichana. Classification (NCBI taxonomy): domain Eukaryota; kingdom Metazoa; phylum Arthropoda; class Insecta; order Lepidoptera; family Tortricidae; genus Epinotia; species Epinotia brunnichana. The sequence goes on from OY977951.1 coordinate 12,261,481, forward strand.
ATTTCATGTTTATATCTATCCCTGTCTAGCAGCAATTAGTATAATATTTTACTTAGTATGATTTGCGGGGTGCATGCATTGCACGGCCTAAGAAAGGGCGTAAACATCGGCGTTGCTATAGGGACTTATAACCGTTTGAAAGGGCTTGCAATGCACTCACGAGGATGAAACACGTAGGTAATCAGAATATTTTAAAACAACTTATGCCTATAATTATAGTGACTAACTCCAAGTGTGCAATGCTACTGTATTTATATACTTACGTTATAAATAACGAAGATAGGTAGGTACCTACCTACCTAACAAACTTTATTTCGTACTGTCGTCGGGATACACCTACTTAAATGAAGCTACCTAACAACAAGTTTCGTTTTGTTGTATGTGGTATAGCTGATAGATAAAACCAACCTGTCGTAACCATAGACAGGTTGAGAGATACTTGACATTACATTTTAAGTAACATGCTGCGTTGATATGCCTGTATGTAGGTATGTATGTAAGTAGCTATGCAGTTCAAATACCGGCAGAATCTCGGGAAATACGAACAAGTCTTTAAAAAAAATTAAATTGAAAAAAGATAACAATTAAATTAATCTAATCAGTGAAGTGCATGAAACTTTTTTTTTTAAACTTTGACGGTGGCAAACATGCATGATAGCAAGCAGATACCGTTTTAGAGAAGGAAACAAAATCGTTCAACATTACATCAAGGTGAAGCAATTGTAGTTGGTTACACGTCATAATAACAAAATATTTCAAAGAATAAACCGTTTTTTTATTTCACTCAACTACTAGGTAATTATAAAATAATTTCTAAGCGCTGTTCAACCCTAGCGTCTATTTGCCGGCAAGTGCGGGCAACGACCGACGCGTTCAAGGTCGCCCTATTTTTAAATTTAGTAGGCATGGAAAGCGGTAGGTATGCGCTTTTTTATTCAGAGTCGAGCATCTGTTCGTTAGAACTATTATATAATCTGTGGCATTAGTGTTGTTGTATGGTGCTAGCTGTTAGATGACGAATAAATAACGATCGAATGTGGTTTGAATTATTTTGGAATGGAAAATGAGTAGACGGATGACGCAGTGTGAGAATAGAGCTGGATGAGTAAAGACGATATCAGAATAGGTACTATGGAAATAAAGCAGAAGATTTTTTAAGAAGAGTTTTAATTGTTTCTACCTGGACCCTCAGGGTGTCTACATAATATGTGGCAGAAATTTAACATATAGTCAATTTAATAGCATTCTACGTAATAAGTATCTAGCTTGAAATCGGAATGCCTTTCCAATAGATCTCTGCTTAAAATTCTATAAATAAATTCAATCCAGAACGTTAAAGTCATGACCTAGTGTGAGAACTATAGCAACTCTAATGTTAAAAACCTTAAGATAAGCTCTTTGTAATTCTTGCTGTTTGTAACTCACTAGGTAAATAAATACATTTTGTATTTGTATTTGATTTTCATTCATCTAAGTGACGGTTCTATCAAAAAACTCTTATAATATTCCAACAAATCGGGTTCAATCCACCCCTCTTGAGTGTTCGTGACAAAATGTCTCGTTTCGCTCCTTCACGCTTCGCTGGCGATACGGAAATATTTAAAGGAATTTTTATCAAACGGCTGTTACTTTCAATGTACGAAAGGGCAAAATTTGACTTGTTATAAAACAGCTCGAGTTATGCTCTTTTTAGTTTGGTGAAAACTCAAATATCAAATCAATCTTTAAGACTACTGGAAAAGTTCGTCGTGTCGAAAATTTGGTGATATTACGGGCATCTCACGAGCTGTTGAAAAATAGGTACAATTTGTTCAAACAGTAGCTTCATTTATGAATTTCTTTTGAAAATTTTGTAACGATGCAAATCACTCGGTCATGGAGCGTTATGGGGTCGAAGGACGTTATTTTATCGCATTTTAACGATGACAAAGATTGAATATAAATTTAATTAATTGCGTTATTCATTCCAATATATATATTTTATTTATCCTTAGTTTGGTCAATACAGTTTCTAAAATTCTCTCTCTCAAATCTAAAATTATGTCCATATTCCAGTTGCTTCGAACTGCGTTTTGAGTATTTATTTATTTATTTATTTATCGTATATCGTATGGCTATTAAAATACACTGTTTTAATAATCTAAATTTACATTCTGCCAGGTAGTTAGCAGCTGCACTCGTACATTTTTTTAAATCTTCTGCTAGCTTTGAGTAGTTAGTTAGTTTTAAATTAAATTAAAATTGTATTTATTTAGACAACAAAGGTCCACATTGTTTATATATTTAGTGCCCTTTAGGTTAATTTAGGTTAATTTCATGGCTGTATATGCGAATTATTTTGTATAAATTGTCAAGAATAAAAAGTACCACTTTTCTATGAAGTTTCAGCACTAAAAACGAATAACTGAAAGAAACTTCGCAATCCTGTCGCAAATTACGATTTGCATTTGAGTTACCTTTTGGTGTAGCTAATGCACCAGCCAACTGCTTTATTGTTATTCAAAGTGAGAGCGATTTTTCAAAGCAGTATAATGAATAGTTTATCTAATTCGAAAACAGACTCATCTTTGCAGTATATGCATGTATAACTTCAATTTTTTTTATTGTATGTAAAAAAAAAGGAATGAACTGATACACGTAGCGTTTCATATTATAATTAGGAAATAGAGGGGTACATGGGTACTACGATACGATACACGTTATGCTTGTACCTTTTTTGATCATATGTATTATATCTTGACTTTGTGTAGTGAATAAATAAATTGTTATTATTATAAACTTACGTATGTACCTACATCAAGATATTCCTTAATCATATAGGTTGTAGTTACAAACATTGCTATGCACGGAACGTAAAATACTTTAACATTTATTTGAAGGGTAGTTAGTATTTTTGCAGTCACCCAATAACCGAGTTGCATTCTGAATTATGTTCAAGCCTTATAACATGTTATCTGTAAGAAAATTGATATTTCTTCGCTGGTTGGAAGCAGTGGTTTTGGTCTGACTTCACTGAAGTTATAACGCTCACAAAATATCTATGCTAATTAAATACCAGCGTACTTATACTGAAATAGTTTGGAGCGTACGGAACTATTAGTAACTACCAGGGGAACTACCCTTGTAAACTTAACTTAATGATGGCGATTTCTAAAGAACTGGCCTCGTGTGGCAAGTAAAGAAAAGGCATACCTGTCCACTTTTATAGATTAAATTCAAACGTTACCGTAGGTACTTTTATATGTTACTGTAATCCCATTTCAACCCTCACATTCAGCATACAATGTTGACTCGTAACAGCGATATAAAAATAACTTTGTCACTGTCGCAAGCGAAGTAGCTCTTTACAACCTTGTTGTACGAAAGTTGCATATTAAGTTTTATTATTTTATAGTGATAATAATAATAGACGCCGATAAAACAGTATCTTGGTAAAGCTGCTACAATGTGTAATCTGTTTTGATCTGGTCTTTGAGAGTTTGTAGCCATAGAGCGGTTATAAAAATCATCATGACAGCGACAAAAATAGATTTATAAAATTCGCTTTATTTTAACGTTTAGCATCGGAATTCGGTGGAACCATCGCTCCCCGCTGGACACAAACAGCCGTGCCCTATCTGGAGATCTTTAAACAGAGTGCGCTCCCAGTTCAGCCGCAGAAGGGACAACTTATTGAAATGGGGTATCCTGAGCGGCTCAGACACCCGGTGTATGTGCACGACGACCCCTCAAACCATGGCACATATGCTGTCTTGTCCGGCGTGCCCGTACACATGCTCCACACAAGACCTCCGGGACGCGTCAGATAGGGCTTTAGCAGTTGCTAGTTTCTGGTCCCGCACAATCTAAACCCAGGAAATAGGGAACCATCGACACGAGAAAAAGAAGAACGTTTAGCAGACTGGAGTAAAAAATAATACCGTGTCAAAAGCATGCTCTGAAATTGTTAAGTTATGCTTAGTCACAAGCATGACGTAAAAAAATATTTTTTTTGTTGTATTTTGCTTTTTGCTTCATTAGAAGCCATCAACAAACGGTCTCAGGCATTATACACATTATATTGAAATTTTCCCGCCGTTGACGATAGACGTTACCTAAAAATATGTTTATGAACATGATTTACCTTCTGAAATAATTTGTGTCAGACTTCGCATTTAATCTGTCTGTTTACTTTTCAAGTTACGAAACCACACAAGAAGATTCGCTAACTTAATTTCCACATCTGCTCTTGCCACTTTGACAATTTTCCACGCTTATTCGGAGAGATTTATTCGAGCTCTATATATGTAAATGTTTTCTAACGCTCTCTGTAGATGTGTGATTTGGGGCGGTGACCTCATCCAGTTCGGGCGATCATTTTCTCAATACTGTTGGCGTCACGCTTTAATCTAATAAATTACTGGCCAGACAGTTCGACCGCAAACCCTTGCGATTAATTTAGGAATAAACTTCGCGTTATTTTCTCTATCAATTTACTGAAACTAACAGAACAAAGGATAGAGTAATTTAAAAATATTACTGAATGCAGAACTTTTGTTCTACTTTACATTGCAGGTTGAAAATAGTTGTTTAAAAACGGCTCTGAAATATGAGAATTAAAGTCACAACGCTCGACGCAAAATGTAAAATATTACAACTGGTGGGAAAGCTACCTGGCTCCCGTTTTTGGGAACTTTGTAGGTTTACTGTCGCAACGCATTCATGCGGATGGAATTGCTAAATACCGTGTGATGTGACATGAATTTGAACAGTGGGTTTGTCGAGTGTAATTTTGACTTGTTGCGGGTGTAGATTGTAGATCTGCGGTTTTTGATAAAGCGAGCTGATTATTCAGAATGGAAAGGTTGACGGTTAAACTTCATTATGTTTCATGTTCAAAACTTACAAGTCTACAACAATGATGACTCTGGCATAGTGACATAGCCAGTGTATCTAAATCATCTAAATAAAAAAATCTAGTAAAGAACGTACCTACTTAATAAAAATATTTTAATTCTGATATTTAATTAAGCTATACTAAGATCATAATTACTAGGTAGGTATGCTGTTTGTCAACGTATTATGCTAATGTTACATTATTTTAGTAAGTATCGTAATTAGATCTACTAAGGCCTGGTTTTATAAAGATGCGATAGACCAAATTTATACCAGATAAAATTTTGACAACAGAATATTTTTTTTGCCATTATTGACCGACATAAGGTCTAACGCTAACTAATAACCTATATAATACAAACTTTCGTAAAATAATTGAACGAGCGAGCGAAGCAAATGAAGTTCTCCGTTTCAGCTTGGGCGAAAATTCAACACATCTCTGCCGGACATCTTTTGTATGTCCGGCGTCTGTCCAGCTTTTCTCCTGTACAGGTTGAATTTCTCAACCGACTCTCGTAAAATATGTGAGCAGGTTCCATAATTTTATGCATTTTTGTCCACCCAGCTTTCGAAAAACGACAGACCTGCTAATTCTACAGCTCACATAGCCACTAGTGATATACCATGTTAAGACGCCGTTGGTTCATGGTCTTCTCTGCCTAAGCATAAGCGTTTCTGTTCATAAGTGTGAGTGAGATGGAAGTGCGTGTTCGGAAGCGCGGATATCATGTTTTTTAATTTTTTTTCTGCGTTCAAATAAATAAAAAAGTAATCACTAAGTTCCCTCAAACATGATATTATTATTGCCGATTTTTAGGAGCAATTTTAATATGTTTAGCTTTTGTGCATAATTTGTTACGAATGTTTTAAGTGTATTTTAGACCTATGTACGTGTTTTTTTTTTCTATCGAGCGAAATTGCTTAATCATGTTTCGAATCACTGATCTACCTGCAGAAAAGCCTCAAGATCTATTCGTATTTTTTTGAAACCATATTATTATAAACAGACGCATTATATTGTTTCAAAAACTACGTTCGCGTAACTTCGCTGAACATACGGTGCCTAAAAAAAACACTTCACAGCATTAAATTACAAAGACGCTCAGATATTTCAAATGTCACGTACTTACTAGTAGGTCTAACAGTTTCTCCTCTTGTCAGTACCGGCGTATCTTATTCCCTTTGCTTTTTCTAGACTGTTATTTAGTGGAGGTCCGTAGGGGCATATTTCCAAGTACGTGACCTGGTTTATTCAATGTTCCGCTACAGTCAATTTGAGCTAGTGCTAATGTTATCATTTTGACTTTATTATCCGCCATTAAATTAGGTCCCGTGCGTACACTAGCTGGCCTGAATAAATTCTAGATGAAATATTATTATTTCATTAAGTAGGTATATACTGCTTTGTTTGTGTGAGTTGTGCAATAAAGAGTATTTGTATTTTATATTATATAGGTAATTTATATTGAATGATAATGCATTTTTTCCCCGTACCTAGAACGTTTTATGAATGCTTTACAATTAAGAATGGATGACCAACTTAACCCATTATGACTTGAATTATTTATTTTTCACTTCATCGGTCAATCACAGACCATCTCACATCACGAAGAAGTTCAAAGGTGTATGTGAAGTCCCCAACCTGCACTAGGCCAGCGTGGGGACTACTGTGCGTTCCCTCTCATTCAAGAAAGGAGGCATATGCCCAGCAGTGGGTTGTATATGGGCTAATTTATGTAGTATATTTTAGTCCCATGAATTTTTGAAGTTCCATTGTTAGGTGTTTATTAATTCTACGGAACCTATAAATGCATAATTAAGCTAGATGTGACTTTAGCTTTTTTTTGTCTTTAGTTATTTTGTTCAGCACTCATGCATACCTACAACCTTCGACGTGTCAACTGTAGACCTACTTATTCCTTTATTCATGAGCATGACCGTGTCTAATTAAATTAGCTCTTAAAGAAGGAAATGTTCAGTTAATTTACAGAAGGAATAAAACATGAAGCAAACTCAACTTGCATGTAAATGGGTTAAACGTATTGAAACTTATGTAAAAAACATTGACAATCCATTTCAGTTGAGCTATTCACGGCAGTCTCATTTACCAACTCACACGTTTCAGTAATAGGCAGTCGACAGTTATTCAAAACTAGCAGTCTGCGCACTCCGCCCCACCTGCGTATTGCAAAGAACGGGGATAAAATAAAGCCTTAGTCTATTCTAAAGGTCTGTTCTTTGTACTGGTTAAAAATATTTTGAAGTTGGACACCTAAGTATGAAGTTTGACAGATTACCATTTTACCCTACATACATAATTTACTATAAAAACAAAGTTTTAACCGACGAAAAATCAATCATCCCCTATTTTCCTACCCTTAAGGTTGGTTTTTTTTTTCAAATTTATATGGAACCAACTTCGGGGTATACCCTTTTCAATAAAAAAATAATTATCTGTCAGCAGGATCCCTCTATTCCACTAAGTTCAACTGGAAGTTCAACTAGTTGAACTAATTGGAAATAATATTCCAGTTATTACAATTTTAATGTAATCATTCCTAATAGTTAAATAGTTGAAATAATTGGATTTATTTTTTCAATTAGCTCAACCAAAAAGAAACAATGCAACAAGCATGTTGAATATCAATATGTTGAATTTGCATAAAGTTGGATTCCTAAAATGTACAGTTTGCAAAAAGTTGTATTTGCTGCATGTTGAATCTAAAAATATTGAATTCGCTTAAATGTGGAAATTGCATTGATTTCGGGAGAAATGTTGGGTTAGCATCATCTCGTCTAAAAAAGCAGCTGGTCTAATTAGCAACTGGTCTAAAAAGAACAGTTTTGAAGGAGCCCTGCTGAGCGGGGCTCCTATTTCTGGTCTGTTTGCCCTTGGGGCAACTGAAGATACCTATCGAACCTAACCTACCAACCAGTAGTACCCACCAGGTAGTTCAACTGGTAGGTAGGTTAGGTTCGTTAGGTATCTTCAGATGACCGAAGGGTAAACAGACCAGAAATAGGAGCCCCGCGCAGCGGGCCCCGTCAAAACTGTTCGAATTATTTATTTTTATTTAATTTCTTTATCTTAATCTTTTCGGAAACTAGTTGCATAGAAGTGTAAAAAAAACTTATAGGAAACAAAGTCAACGTTGTGGGAATTCAACTTTTAAATAATTCAACATACTTAATAAGAATTCAACATTACATTTTGCGAAACTAAAAAAATTCAACATTCTGGGAAAATAAATATTTTGGGATTTCAACATTTTAGGAATTCAACTTCCTGTTCCTAAATGGTTTACTTTTGAATGTTTGCTTTTAAAATAATTATAAAGTTGAACTAATAGGATCATTTTTGTTCAGAAAGTTCAACTTTGAAAATGAGTTACAAAGTTGTAATAACTAGAATATTATTTCCAATTAGTTCAACTAGTTGAACTTCCAGTTGAACTTAGTGGAATAGAGGAGCAGGATCCCCTCGGGCCGGCAAATTTTAGCTTGGCTATAAATCCCATTATTCAAAATTTTTAATCGAAATGTAACGTTTGGTATTTGGATGACGGAACCCTGGGAGGCGATGTGGACACTGTGTTATCTAACTTAACAGAAATTAAAACAAATTTCGAAAACATTGGTTTAGTATTAAATTTCAGCAAATGTGAACTCTTTATTCAAAAAACTTCTTACGGTTCGGATGATTTAAAATTCAAATTCAATTATCTGACACCCAGCATAAAAAAAGTAGACAGAAAGTCGCTTTGCCTCCTGGGCTCTCCCATCTTTGAAGAATCTTTTCCTGATTATATTACTAAGACTATTTCAAAATTCCAAAGTCACACAAATTGTTTACTCGAAATGAGTCCTCATTATGCTCTTGTAGTTCTAAAATTTTGCCTTTTCGTCCCTAAATTTACTTATGTGCTCCGTTGTTGCCCCTTTTGGAAACATCAAAATATGCTTTCACCAATAGACGACTTAGTCAAAACTAGTTTAGAAATGATTTTAAATATTCAGCTCAATAAATCATCTTGGTTACAAGCATCCCTCCCTATCCGGTTTGGCGGCTTAGGAATACGCAAAATGTCGAGTGTTGCGTCGTCAGCCTTCTTGTCGTCCACCCACAGCACGTCATGTCTCATAGGAAATATCCTAAGGGCTCTGCCCACAAGCTATGAGACTGCGGGCTTGGAGGATGCCAAGAATGCTTTTAAAATTGCTTGCCCGGGTAAAGATTTTCCAAATAACCCAAAATCTCAAGGAGCTGGGACGATATTTATTGCGATTTAACCTACAAATCGATTCTGAGCCGCAGTTCAGGTCCAGGGGACCGATTTTTGACTTTCGAGCGTTCGAAAATTAAATAAAAGTAAATACGATTGTAGTGTCAAATTTGCAGGCTCTTACTTTCTACTGATAGAATTAAATACAAGTGGTGAACACCACTCGTTTTTAAATTTTCTATCGCTATTTCAAAATAGAATTCCATCATTTATGACCGTTTTCGAGTGAAAGAGTCGAGCGCTCGAAAGTCAAAAATCGGTCCCCAGATCGCGCAAGGCTTTTGGCGGTTGGAGCCAGAGAGGCCGGTCACTGGCTACATGCCCATCTCTCTCCAAATACCGGTACCTTCCTGGATCTGACCTCCCTTCGCCTGGCAACTGGTCGGCGGCTTGGGGCGACGGTATGCACTCCACACGTATGCCCTTGTGGCACGGACGTGGACCAACTGGGTCACCACGGACTTTGTTGTCAAAAAAGTGCAGGCCGCTTTTTAAGACATGCGACACTTAATGACATAATCCGCCGGTCTCTTGCCACCATTAATGTGCCTGCTCTTCTTGAGCCGCCTGGCATTGTCAGAGATGATGGCAAAAGACCTGATGGTGTGTCTCTGGTTCCTTGGAGTTTGGGACGGATGCTAGTGTGGGACGCTACCTGTGTAGACACACTGGCACCGTCCCACCTCCAACGGACTACTTCTAAAGCGGGTGCAGTGGCGAAAAACGCCGAACTTCTAAAATGTAATAAATATAGAGGCCTCGGCAGAGAGTACAACTTTGCACCCTTTGGCGTCGAGACCCTCTCTCCTCGAAACCCTCTGGTTGACGTAACTGGTGACCGAAGAGCTGGCGGCTTTCTTGCGAACATATCAGCATTGCAATTCAACGGGAAATGCCGCCAGCATCCTCGGTACAATGCCTCGAGGGCCTTTTTTAGATTTAACGTAGTTTTAATTTAATTAAGTTTATGTTAATTATCATCTTGTATTTATTATAAAAAAATATCCAAATCAAACTAATCTGTAAAAAGTTATGCGTGGTCATACATAAAAAAATATATATACGCGTCGACTTGACAACCTCATCCGTTTTTTTCGTCGGTTGAAAACTATAACCACTCAGACTTTCAGCTTTATAAATTTTATAATAGTAGTTGGTTCTGTGAGCTGTAAAAATTACGAGTCTGTGACTTTTCAGAAACCTTTTTTTAATTTCTAAAAACTGAAACAACTAAATAATATAAATACAATATAATTATCGAACCTGCTTACAAAATTTCTCGACAATCGGTTGAGAAATGCGACCTGTAGAGGAGAACAGCTGCACAGTCGGACATAAGAAAGAATCTTGGCCCAGGCTGAAGTAAATAATTTCGTTCCCTTCGCTCGCTGGTTCAATGAGAATAGATGAGAAAAGAGAAGAATAGGCAAAAATATTTGACACGTCCTTACGTTCCTAGAAACGCTAGCTATCACATACGAATTCATTGCAAAAGTAGCGAACTGGTGACGCTAAACACACAGTCAATAGCAGTATCTATATAATAGTCAAGAGCAATTAAATCATAATTATACACTTTATGGAGATTCGTCAAAAATTTATTAATATAGACCGCTTCATCTAAACAAGATTCCTGAAGCTAGAAGATCGTTTGTTAAAACAAAACCATGTAATAAATCGAGTGACTTTAGAGCTTTTGAGACGCTTAGGTAAGTTTATCGTGTAACCTAGATCCCTAAGTCTAGGTTATCTTAAACTTAAATGAACGACAACGCTCTATGTAAGTTAAATAAGGTAGATTGAGTAAGAAGTTCAAGACAAAAACGTGACCAAAGAAAATAAGTAAAATTTGTAGCGTAAATACAACTTATAGCAGTCTTAAAAAATAAATACAAGTTTGAGGTTAACCCCATAAGGCGGAATGATGACCTGGTAAAGGTCGCGGGAGTCCGCTGGATGCTGGTGGCGCAAGACCGGTCACTTTAGCACTCTTTGGGGGAGGCCTATGTCCAGCAGTGGACGTCTTTCGGCTGATATGATGATGATGATCATGATAATCTAATAAATATAATATATCGTTGTCTAGTACCCATAACACAAGCCTTACTGAGCTTAGTATGGGTTAAGTTCTATTTGTGTAAGATTATCCCCTAATAAGTTTTTTTAACCCCCGACGAAAAAAAGAGGGGTGTTATAAGTTTGACGTGTCTGTGTGTGTGTCTATCTGAGGCATCGTAGCTCCCAAACGAATGGACCGATTTGAATACTGTTTATTTTGTTCGAAGCTGACGTGATCAAGATGGTTCTTAGCTACGTTTTAACAAAATTGGTTCAGCCGTTTTTGAGATATTGAACTTTGAAATTAAAATTTCGGGGGTTTTTCAACTTTTCTGAGTTGTAGTTATTAAGTATGAGTAGAATTTTGGTTTGTTCAAGTGGCTGTTATTTTTGACCTTAACTAACATATTTAAGATCACAGAACATTTTATGGAATGGCAAGATTATTTTTAATTGTGACGTCCTCATTAAGTTAACGTCCCATAACTTATAATATAACGATCAACGGAGATCCTAATTGAAACTATTTATTTATCCCTTTTAAGCGTGTCTATAAAAGGGGTCCTGATCAAAATCAGTGTGATCTGCGGCCTGTGAAATTGTAGCTGTAACACGTCACCATGAAATCCCGCAATACGATTTCGTTAATGCTTGGGAAGATTCGTTGATAGGAAATACAAAATATACCCCCGTATCCCCGACGCGCCTCCCAAATCAGCTTTGGTTCGGTTCTATTCAAAGGCGATAAACCTTACCGCCTTATTCTTTAGTCACCTTTACAGGGTCATGGGCTTTCATGGATTCATACGTTGTTCCCTCAGTACGCTCGTGACATAATGTCACGTCTTGTTCTTGGTGAAAAGATTCATTCCATATTAGGCTTCTATCATTCTCTATATGTTGTTATATGACCTCGTGATGATATAGCAAGCGTGCAGTAATTTGGTTGCTCTGCTTCTAAATCTCTGGCCTCAATTTTGGCCATTATAATGACTATCCGAGGAGCGTCGTGAATATAATCCGTATGAGAATGCGGTCCCAGCATGTTGTCGTGTGTTCTATCAACAATATGTCTATACTATGACTAAAAAGTAAGATTTTATACATTCGAGTAAGTAACTGCTTACAGGTTGTCAAGGATGTGATGTGAGTGATGACATGACGGGCGATAGAGAGGTAGAGAAGAAAAAAGCATACTGCTCTGACCTGAAGTAAATGGCGATAAGTGCAAGCAAATAATGAGACATACGGATCACATTTCATCTCTTCTTACTTACGCCCAAGGCTGGCAAGGTCGCACCATAGCAGATTAGTACCATCACAGTTTTACTGACCCCGCCGGAATGATGTTTATGAGAACAAACCCCGATTTAATGGAGCCCATAATTCGCTCAGTTTAGTACCTGCCTCAACTTACTAAGCTGCGCTGCGGGGAGATTTCATATAAAGAAAACAGATAAAAAATAATAAAAGCCCATTTAGATATATGTTACAGTATTCTTGGTGTTTATTGTTTGTTCGTCGTTTGCGTCTCCAATTATGTGTAGGTATTGATGCTGAAATTATCTTATTATTGCGGGTTCAGGATAGTTTCTGGTGTGGAAATATTGCTATACTTGCTTTTTCCTTGCTACCGAAGCAAGTTGAACATGTCTGACCTTTGTCACTTATGTAAGTACAATGTGAAATAAAACGATACCTACGCAAATAAATTGTATTTAGAGGCATTTTACCCAAATTATTTCCTGCCTACTAACGAAGTACTATTTTCAATAGAGAGCCATAATTCCAAACTTACGCAGCATGACCCTTATGAAACAAGTATAAAAACATGAAAATAGCCAGATTGAATGCCGCCATTACTCTGTAAAATGATACACGATCATGCCCCGTTTCGCGAGTTCAGTTTAATCAGTTTACCTTTACCCGTTGGCTTTCAATCAACGCAAAGCAGATTATGTATGTAAAAAAACGTCAGTGAAACGCGACCTCGTGATCCGAATATCTCGTCGAATAAGTGCGTGTGGTGTACCCGCAAAATTGGTGCCATAGATAAGGTTACGCCCTGGAGATCTGGTGTTTTATGGATTTATGGCGCATTAGGGAGTGTGATGCTGTTTTGACGATTATAAGACATTGGCCAAGTTGTTGATAGAACATGTTGGTTTAAAAAATTCATAAAGTCGGATATTAAAAATAAATAAATGATTTCGGACTTTTTGCTATACGGGTAGCAACACTAGCAACAGGCTGCAGCATCAGCAGTAGTTGTAGAGGCAGCAGCCTCGTAAGCAGCGGAAGTGGAGCGTGGCAGAGTTGCGAAACATGTGCGTCATTAATTCCACAATTTATTAGGAAGTTGATGAACCATAAAACAACTGTTATTTATTCATAGATAGGTACGGTCCTAAAAGAAATTATTCGCATAGTTGATAATTAATAATACAAAATAGTTTAGATATTGTCGTTAGTCTGCGATTTCTCAAGATCTCTGGTTCTATAAATATAAATAATTATTGAAAATTATGAAGAAAAAGCGTTCCAGATATTCAAATAAAACGAATGTCGCTCTATTTAAGTCTGAGAATTAAGAAATACCTATTTTATTAGGTACAAGTGTTAATTTAATTTATAGGAAAAGGTGCCAGATGTAAGAAAAGCAGAAGTAAGTTATTTATTTTCCATAAGTGTGAATATTCCCAAGCAGAATGGAGCCAGAAATAACGTGCCTGTACATATCTTAATTACAACGTCTTACTAATTTCCGACATCAAGGATTAACCCTCCTAATGTCTAATTACATTTGTTATTCAAATGCATTAATCCGCATCACGAATTCCCTCTGTAGCCACTCGGCGAAGGTCAAGGAGTGTTAAGACTGCTATGGCTTGTTTACTCGGGACTGTCGTCCGTCACATATTAGTACTGCCATTAAGCCAATATATGTGTCTTTGAAAATTTAATGATGATCCGATTAATATCACGATACTAAATTATGTTCTTGGGGATCGATACGACACAACAATCAATAACTAGCAACCATATTTGAGAATTTCTTTAAAAAATGCCCCTAAATTTTTGAAGATATTTTCTGCAACTTTTATGATATTTCTACTCAGAATCACGATGTTTTTTCTATCCCGATAGGAAGAAAAAGTGTCCTTATATTTCCATACGTTTTTCAACATTCCTATTGTTTTACCGCCATACAAACTATATGGGAAACGGTAACACAAAAAAAGAACATTGGGACTATTTTTGTCCTATTAGGATCGAAAGAGCGCGGATTCTCAGTGGAAATAACATACCTAAAACTCCTAAAAAATCACAATTAAAAACAATGGTTTTTTTTTAGAAACGCTCATTTAAGTAACTACAACTTGCAGGTATTCCGAACTACAAATTCACGGAGCTACAATAGTTATACAATTTGAAGGGTGTAAATTGGCAACACTGACCAATAACGACTGATAATTTTGACCTGTGTTGCCAGGTTAGACTTGTAAAATTATAACTTGCAGCTTCGTAAAACATGTCACATGCATTTTGAAACAAACCTACCAATTATATGAATTTCGTGAATTCAAATTGAGTTGTCTGACGCTCCATGCATCGCATTATAAGTGCGTTATTCCGTCTTGTAATAACTCATTTCCTAAAATCCAACTTCTTGTTGCTAAGAAAAAAGTTAGCCTTATTATGTAGCTAAACTTTTAATTGGGTTAGTTACCACAACTGGTAGCGAGCATGTATTTTCACGAGTCTTAGACTTGATTTAACATGAAACATTCTGAGATCATTAATAACGATTAATGAGTTCAAAACGTTTCGTATAGACACCGGCTTGGTATTGCGTGTAAATATTTTATGCATAGGATATTTCTAAACATATAAAGTATTACTCTCACTTCCACATTTATAATGTTTATTTTTCTAGCTCAAAGGGAAGTATGAGTGAATACAATTATTTTATCCTGGGTTGTAGTGTTTATTTACCTAATAAAACTGTTCTCAAGTAAAACGCTACCTGGTTTTTATGTTAATAATGTGTTTTGTTTTTCTCTTTCTGACTCTGATATATAAACTTCGGCCCATATTACAAATATTTCATTGTTTATACTAATATAATTATATATATATTAGTATAAACAATTACATAATTTGTACCTACCATCTTATCTTATCTAGGTGAGGGCCCTTTCGGATGCACTTCGACCCAGTGGGATCTATTGTGCATTTGCCCTCTCCTTTATACCTGCTCCCAGGCTTGCTCCATCATTTCCACAAAGCGGATGATGCAGTTCGCCGGGAGCACCTTGAATTCCTTTGGTTGCGGGTAACCGTTACCAAAGTAGTTCATTCTTTTTCTGGCAAGGGCATGACATTCACACAATAAGTGTTCCATAGTCTCATCCTCCTCGCCACACATTCTACAGTCTAAACTATCAGATAGTCTCATCTTCTTGTACCTACCATGGGCCGAAGTTTTATCCAGAGCGTTATACCCAATTTTTATACACGAAATGTATCTCCATTTAAGATAAAATAATTATACAGTAATTATATCTACGACGACATCGACAAATATGTCGACTGCTTAAAAATTATAACACTGATTTCTACTCCGTTAGTCTTGTTCCTTATGTCATTTGCACTCGATGGTCCGATTCCTTATGATGAAACACTACAAATACAAGTTTTCAAAATAAGTTTTATTCAACAAAATAACTTATGCAGCAACATAACAACTAAAAAGTCCGCATGAAACGTAACAACGAGCGCAGATTAAGCCTCGTACGAGCAGAAATGTAGCAGTTTTCATCTCAAATGACGCGTCACGACAACACTACATGAGTTTAAAAAGAGTTCATTGTGTCATTAAAACTCTCGTATCATTGCGTCCTTTTGGAACTACTCGGTGGAGTGCAGGCAGGTAAATAAGGCTGAAGTGCAAGTCAAATCTGCACTTCCTGCACTTATGCTTTAATTATCTTTTTGATGAGGCCGACTACGTGTATAATATTGTCAGTTGTGTGTTTTTGTTATCAGTTAGACGATTTAAGGTATTCCTAAAACACGTAGCATAGATGAAAATCTACTGGAATTGATGGAATTGAGTAAAACATTAGCAAGAAGTTTTTATAACAAGAAAGCGGAATGTCACTTCCGTTATCATGTTTGTCATACTGAATTTGAAAGACAGAGACATAAAAGATGGGATATCCCTGTCGTATAACAGAGACGTCACATTTTACATCTCGAAATGAGCCCCAAACCCACATACGTATATGATTAACCCGTTTCCATGGCAATCGCACACATTAGCGAATCGCATCATTTAAGATTCTCACGTAAACGTATTCAGTAACGTAATGCCCAATATATTATGTCAAATGATGCTTCAGTTTGATTGCTGATTGGATCCCATTAATTCTGTACACCTGTCACGTATGTAGAATATAGTCCGACGGACGGACGGTCTGCACGGGATGTAATTTCTGATAACCACAATCTGGGGCAATAACGAATGCAAATTACCGCATTTTATATAATATTGAAGTTAATTTGCAGATGAGATGTAATTTCGTCGTACTTTCAGATGCAAGTTTTATCATTATTATAAGGCATTTGGTTGCTACTAGACCTAACAGCTTAATATGAAAAACAGTCTCGGCTCTATAACAGACACCATGGTCTTTCCTACAATTACAGTTTGACAAATTTATCTTGTAACTAATCTTCTTTGTTTTTCAAGGCTTTATCCAATTAAATTAATTCCAAGCCCCTACCGCCCTTATTAAGACGAAAGTATATAAAGTCACTTTTACAATGAAATCCCGAATCCAAAAATAAAATATTGTATTTGACTATTTGAATAGATATGATATTAAAGAAACAGTTCTAAAACACTCCTAACCGTAATCCCAACACGGATTCTCGTATTACCTGCATTACTTTATATTATTTTCCTTGTCTACATCTACTTCAAAAGTTCCACCTTTTCGATGTAGCCGAGGGAATTACGCGGTCATGCACTCACTGGTTCCTACCGGCGAGTCACGTTCTGATCTTCAAATGTTTTGATTTATTTACGTAGAGTTCGTTGTGATTTTTAAGGACTACTCGACGAAACGATAATAACGGTTATTGTAATGTTTTATTGCCAAAACCCGAGAAAACGAGTTCGAAATTTTTGACAATAGTAACCATTATCCGGAATAATTACTAAGTTAATAATTACTCACAGCGGCGCGGGCACTCAGGCCGTACACTTACACCGCGCATATGCTAGCTATTTAGTGGGTCAATCAAATTGACATGCGAGTGTCTAAAACTTTCACACTCGAAGTAACTCAAATTATGTGGTCTACGATACTATAAATGTGGCTTGATATCACTTTAGTTCATATATCTCTAACATAAAATAATATTTATTTGCCGAGTAAAATCATTCAATATTTTATTTGCATATACCTTCTCATTCCTATCAATCGCATTCCTTAGATTTCTTTGCGAAACGCCATTTAGTTTACGCGAGAATAAAATTGTACAAAATAAATATCCCCGGCATACCCTGTATTTATTCATGTTTGGTCGAATCCATCCTTTAAACGCACCTTTGAAAGTAGATATCAAAGAATTATTTACATTTGGTCGTAAAATGGCAGTACCATAACACAATAAGAAAAGCATAGCACTTAAGTGCGACTTTATTGATCTGGTAAACAAATGTACCTAAACAGGACGTCATTTTAAAATTTACTTAATAAGATTAATAACTTTCTCAAGTTTCTCAAAGTACTCTCTCAGGTACCGGAAGTAAGAATTTAATTAATTACCTTGGGCTGTTATTTCTTTTGTCATCATTATCCTCCTAGCGTTATTCTCGGTTGTGAGCCTAAAGGAGCCCGGGGCCCGCTTTGACCCCTAATCCCAAGATTTGGCATAGGCACTAGTTTAGTGAAAGCGACTGCCATCTGACCTTCCAACCGAGATGGAAAACTAGACCTTATTGGGATAAAACCGGTTTCCTTACGATGTTTTCCTTCACCGCAAGGCTAACGGTAATTATTCCGTACATATTATAAGTTCCGAAAAACTCATTGGTACGAGCCGGGATTTGAACCCACGATAGCCGCATGCCTGAACCACTAGGCTACCGTAGCTTTTATCTTTTGTAAACAATAAATAATAGATGATTGTATTGTATTAATAAAAATGTGATAAACACTGAATAAACATGTTAAATGTGACAAACAATAAATGAATTTACTGATTAAGCAAAATCCGTCGTAAGTAATATTTCAGCTTAGTTGAGTGCTTTAGAATTTTTGTTTATAATACAAAATGTGACATGATAAGCCGGAAAATCATTCACTCAAGCATGAAACTTAGTAAACTTTTAAAAATCTTATTACGCGTAGATCCTTAGAATTTTACCGCGTCCAGCGTTTTCTTTTAAATTATCTTATAAACTTTTCGTTAAACTAGGTTTATGGTTTCAATTACTGAGGAAAAGAAAAGCGGTTTTATTGATTATTCACCTTCTCTTTAAATTTATTAAAAATATCTAACTTGATAAATACCTAAATAAAGTCACACAGTAATTGTGTCATAGTATTAAAGCAGAATTCATCATCAAGGGACTAGGTACTGCAGTCCTTGGTTGACTACACAACATTGTCGGGGCTGTCAGTATTGTTGGCCCGTCAGTTAGTAAATTGTGATTGTTCCTTGTCTATCTCTTGAGAACAAAGTAATTGTCTGTGACAGAAACTTCAGTTTTGAATACCAAGTTTATCTAAAAGTTTTGGTGGAGATGGAGAGATTATTTCACGTCGATATAATTCAATACGTACCTACATTTTGTTACTTTGATGTAAACTAAACTGTTTAATATAAATTATGGATTTAAACAGTTATTCAGTACTAAACTCTCTTTCTTACGTCTCTACTCTAATAACACGTGAGAAATGATCAAGTAAAAGGGGTTCTTGATCTATATTTGACTTGAACATTGTCAAGAGGTTTACCTGACTAAGCGAACGCACATTCTGAAATGTTAAGCTTAGCACGGTTTGAAACGAGCACACAATATCAAACAGATTTAAATTTATAGCTTACTCAGATAAAGGACGTTTAAATTGTTAGTTCCGTAAAACTGACGATAGCACGACGTGAAACGTGATGAGAAAATCCCTCCTGTTTTAATTTGCACAGTGCGAGTGAGACACGAGTTGGCTTGTGCGACATAATCAGTGATGATATCCGTATGATACGCTGAGGAAAGTCAAATCGCGCCCTCTTCTGCACGGCTATCATAGGATGGCCCACGAGCTGTGTCGCGGCGACTTAAGACTTCCCATCGCTTTCTAAGCGTTCTAACTAGAAAGATACGGATGTCTATCTCGCTACGACATGTCCCTTTGTCAAATATTGCTAATAGATTACGGGCTCTATACAAATCGAACTCGATTGTAATGATAACGAAATTACAAAAAAAATACACGGACGTCTAAAATTACAGCAGCGAGCGTTTAATATTCAAATGAGAGTTTATTTAAGACCAAAATAAACGGGATCTGTTCTATTCGCTCTTATCAGCGGGTTAAACCAGGTAAAGTAAATAATACCAATTTCATCTCATTGACTATGCAACTAACTATAAACCTACCGTTTAACTGAGTCGGTTCCTGCGGTACCTGCGAGGTGTGGATGGGTGATATTTGTTTGACGTTGGGGCTCAATCTAGTGCCAATTTAGCTGGTGTCTTTCCTCACACAGGGCAAGCACCGCAGGAATACGTACATCAGGTATTACTTAAACTTTTAAACCGGTTACACACGGCGACTTTTTGCAGGCCTCATCATTATCCTACCGTTATTCCCAGTTGTACCCTAAAGGAGCCGGGGTCCGCTTTGACACCTAACACGCCGCACAACGCTACAAACGCAATACAGATGATAGGGTAAATCGCCAATAACTGGCCACCATTCAATAACTGGCCACCATTAAATAACTGGCCACCATTCAATAACTGGCCACCTCATACTAAAAAATTATAGGTATTCACCTATATTTGAATTATTTTTTAGTATAAGGTGTTAATTACTGGCCTACCTCCAATAACTGGGCACGTTATATTAACTTACTGTACCTCCATGTACTCGTGCAGCTTATGGCGTGATTATACAAAACGGGCCTACGGGTCCCTCCGCGTCCAGCACAACAACGCGTTCCGGGTGATGGTGGGGCTGCCGCGCTTCTGTAGCGCATCAGGGATGTTTGCAGAAGCGAGAGTGGATTGCTTTTATGCCACCATGCGCAAGAGAGCTGCACCCCTGGTGCGTCGGGTGCGCGCCAGCCCCAACAACATCTTAAAGATAATAGGAGACAGATTGGACTGCCCCTACTTGCTTCATTGTAGTCGGCTACATGCGCCGTACTCAGTGAAGTGAGCTGTGTAAAGTTTAATTTTAAGTTTTTGTTTATTTATATTTATAGTGTATTTACTAACACAGTCTTTCTAAGGATATTACTGACAAATAATGGATCTTTGTAATCTGAAAATAAATGAATTGAATTGTATTAAATTGAATTCTCTTTGTAGGGAGGCAGTTATTGAAGGGTGGCCAGTTATTGGCGATTTACCCTATATGGCTTGTGTCGCGCGTTCGTGCTGAAACGCGAGTTTTTGTATCGCTGCAAAAAGTCGCAATGTGTAGCCGCTCTTATTTACTCTACATTGAAACTAATTGTTCACAAGTTAGGTACAGTCACCAGCATTAATATCTGCCACTACAAAGCACGCATAAATATCTGACACGACTCTATGTCTAATGACATAAGGACGTGTCGGATATTTTTGCCAGCGTTGTTGTGGCAGATATTGATGCTGGTGACTGTACTATCTACTGATGAAGGATTGTCAGTGAAGTGATCTAACGGGTGTCTTAATAAGAGTGCACTATTTCATTGCAAAATAACCCTATAAATTACCAATAAATTAGGTATTATTAGGGTTATTCATAGTGCGCTCTTGGTGAGGAACCTGTTATAAAACAACAGCTAAAGGTGATTGCCGAGGTTTGGTGGATTCGTCTCACTTTTGAACAAGGCCTGAGTTCATGTAAAAAAAACATAATCTTCAAAATTTTAGAACATTTAAATATCGAAAGAACAACTATTCAGGTCTGATTGAATCGTTGAATAGTCTCAACTAAGTAAAACCCTATTTTTGGTTTTGCAACGAAGCTCCGTAAATACAATGTTCATATAAAAACACTAAAGCATGAAATAAAACAAACATGCCTCAATAAAATAGTTCCATACGTGGTGATGGTGAGCTCACTCACAATAAGAGATCATAAAATAGTGTAGGTATTTACTTAGATCATGGTCGTAAATAGCGTTCATACACTGGATTTCGTAAAGCGTGTTAGTTTATTGGGCAATAAATTCTACCGGTTCTACCGATGCCTAGTCAAAATGAAAAGTTTGATTCGTATCACAAAGGGTATTTTATTGCTACAGTTTTCTAAAGATTGCAGATATTATCTTCATGATGATAAAAAGGGGGGTTTTGTTCAGAAATATGGTCTTGCATAGCTACGTTATCAGGCTATAATTTAAAAGGACCCCTATTAGATAAAAGTGTCAAAATTTAATTTATGTTCTGCCAAGAATTCAATTAGGAATAAGTTTTTATAACAAAATTATTCTTTATTGACGAGTGCGTGAAATATTGTACAGTCAAAGGTGAACGAATACGTACATAAATAAATAATTATTACGGGACAATCTTACACAAATCAACCTAGGCCCACGGTAAGCTCAATAAGGCTTGTGTTGTGGGTACTAGGCGATGATATATATAATAGATACATACATATAGATACTTATATAGATATATAACATCCATAACTCAGGAACAAATATTCGTGATAAATACACAAATAAATGCCCTGACCGGGATTCGAACCCGGGACCTCCAGCTTCGTAGGCAGAGTCACTACCCACTGGGCTACGTAGGCCGATAAATAATTACATAAATATCTGTACACGCCTTTCTGGCATTGAGAATAGAGTCCTGTACAGATATTTATATCCTTATTTATGTACGTAGTCGTTCACCCTCGACATAGGTACATAGGTAACATGTCAATTAAGTTAGCTCTTACTGTCTTTCAATAATTGTATATGGACTCAACATTGCAATTTTACTTATACTTTCTGAATTATAAAGAACAGCTCTCAACAAATTTTCTTGAAAAATTAAAGAAAAGGTAACAATAAAGAATTAATGAAGCCTGTTTAATTGTGAGCTATGGAAAACCTTTCTAGAAATGCTCATTTAAGGTTTTCTATTAGCGATACAAGATTTTCACCTTCTGATTCCAACATCAAGCCCCGTAGCATGGATGGCCTTTATCACGCGATAAGCGTCGTCTCGTTCTATCGAACGGTGTCAGCGAGGGACAGATGCTCTATCATGCATGTCACTTATCCATGCTACGGGGCCAGATCAAATTGATGATACCAAATTATTGTATTTATGATCTATATTGTACACACATACAAAGTTTCAAACAAATGCGACTAATGGAAGTGGGTAGAAATCCACTGACACGATTTGATATTATTATTACATAAGTAATATATAATCATAAATGAAAGAAAAAGTAGCAGTCACGTCGTATAAAGAGATCAAGGAGGCGGCCCTAGATAGAGTCAGATGGAGGGAGCTACACCGACATGAGTCTATCTCTTAAATTTGTATGTGAAGTAATATATATTATTATACATATAATTAGTAACAGTTACCTACTAGGTAATGACACGGTAGCCTAGTGGTCCAGACATGCGGCTGTCTAGCAGCGGTCGTGGGTTCAAATCCCGGCTCGTGCCAATGAGTTTTTCGGAGCTTATGTACGGAATATGTACCGTTAGCTTTTCGGTGAGGGAAAACATCGTAAGGAAACCGGTCTTATCCCAGTAAGGTCTAGTTTTCCCTATGTGTTGGAAGGTCAGGTGGCAGTCGCTTTCGTAAAACTAGCGCCTATGCCAAATCTAGAGATTAGGTGTCAAAGCAGACCCCGGGCTCCTTTAGGGCACAAACGGGAATAACGCTAGGATGATGATGACTTAGTTACAGTTAAATGGTTATGATAAGGTTTGTAAAGTCGATAGTTATTTTACACTTTTGCACCTTATTCCGTTCTGATCAATATCAAAAAATGCATAAATATCTTTGACGTCGACTGTACAAAGCAATTCCAGCGAAAATATTAATTCACAGCCTATAAAATTCCCTTTGTAACGTAGGTATAAACATGATGAAAGATTATGAGAGACATCTTGCTTATATATTCGTTCACATTGCGCGCAGAACGTCTGCAAAATTGAACAGCTTTTTGCTCCTACGTGATCCAATAAGCGTTAAAATCTTTTTTTTAGAAAGGCAAATGGCACTTTTTAATACGCATTTGGTTATAATCTTTCAAGTAAGTGTAGCAGAACTATTCACAAATTTAATATGGGAATGTCGTTAAACAAAGAATTTTACTGGGCACTTTCATTACGTCAAATGAAAATTTATAGATTTCCCAAGGGGACACCATATTGTTTGTATAAAATTACATGTCAAATAACATGTTGGAAACCAAGTGCCTACTAAAAACGGTGGCTAATAATATTATTATCATAGTAACAATTCCACGTTAACAATGGGTTAAGTATATACTAAACCCATTCAGTGCCAATGACACACGTGCGTTAGAGGGATACGGGCGCTTTTCGCCACAAATTAACACTGCCAGGAATCCGCCTAAGCGGGCGTCTGCCACCGCTAGCGCTTTCCGCTGAGCAGGAAATCCACGGGATCGGCTACGGGCGTAGCACTTAGTGTAAGGCCTGAGTGGACGCTCGAGTCGGGCGTGCGGCGGAGCGGGGCGTGCGGCGTGCATGTTAAACAAATGAGGCTCATACTGGTGTCCTGAGTAGACGCTGCACAAATTGAATGCACGCTCGCCCGCCCCGCTGCACGCCCCGCCGAACGCTCCGCTCCTAGCGTCCACTCAGGCCTTAGACTTAGCGATACTTGGCAGTAAAATGTGTTAACATATTCACTGCCAAGTATCGCTAAGTGCTACGCCGATCCCGTGGGCTCCCTCGTATGTAGCAGATGGTGTCTACGGCGTAGGCGCCCGCTTAGCCGGTTCCTGGCAGTGAAAGTGTTAATGTACTAGAGTAACACATAATTGAGTATGTTCATGTTCATTCGTGTTTTACTTAACTTATAGGTACTTCGTTTTTTTTAGCATTAGAGAGACCTTTGCAGAACGAGATATAAGGTTTTTTATCGGGCACACTCTGCGGATCGAACAGTGAATACGAGTTAATAAATATCACGTATTTATTATCATGTTTTAGTAATACATATATTACTCAGTGTTGTGAACAGATAAGAAACATAATATTAGTTAATTTATATTCTAAGATGAAAAGATAAGAATTTTAATAAATTGCGTTTGCAATTTTTCATGGAAAGGTTGTACATTAAAAAACCTAAAGAGGCAGAGTTCTCACACAATTTTTAAACGTCACTGTCACTATCTGTAATTCACTCATGTGGGTTTTTCATTCGAGTTCATATTGTTGTCGGTTGAGTCGGTTGTGATTTCTATAGCTGTAAGCTTACTTAAAGATTGTTGTTATCGTTTTTGTTGAATTTTGTTATTAGTTGTTGATCTATCTAAATAGATTCTATTTAGATATTTTGTTTGTTGGTGCACATTTACAATGTATGAAGCCGAGGCTGGCCCGAGTGGGCTACAGAAGTCGCAGCCGGTTCCGGCTAATGTTTTTTCATCTCCAAAGAAGAAAAGGCAAAAGCAGAATCCTCTGACTGCCAGTGAAAAGCGGAAACGGGTGGTGAATATTTACAAATGAGTGTCAGAAATGTGCCATAGAAAGGAGTATCCTACTAAATCGGACCGTGTGAAAAAGACTGCCGAGACTGCTGGCATATCGTTGGCTACGGTATACAACATTTTAAAAGAAAATATATGCGTTCAGCTATCGGTAAATATCAAATGATATGTACTCGTATGTACATAAGTTCCGAGAAATTCAGTGGTATCGGTCGAAATCGAAGAAGGAAGGTTTACGACCACTGCTTCTTTGTTTACCCGTTTGACAGATAATTCTAATCTTAAAAAAAACGAAGTATAATACTATTCAAGTTCATTTTAATTGTACTTCATTCTAATAAGTATGTAAACATTTTATGAATACGAAATCAAGGTTCTGGCAGTGAAAGTGTTAATGTACTAGAGTAACACATAATTGAGTATGTTCATGTTCATTCGTGTTTTACTTAACTTAATGCTATTCAAGTTCATTTTAATTGTACTTCATTCTAATAAGTATGTAAACATTTTATGAATACGAAATCAAGGTTCTGGCAGTGAAAGTGTTAATGTACTAGAGTAACACATAATTGAGTATGTTCATGTTCATTCGTGTTTTACTTAACTTAATGCTATTCAAGTTCATTTTAATTGTACTTTATTCTAATATGTCAACACTTTATAAATACAAAATTATAGACTAACGAGTTTTTGTATACATCGTTGAAATTCATTTCTTAGGCATCCTTCTCGGGCGACTTACAATTATTATGTCCCGATATTTTCTCTATATTATTATATCTATATTAAATTGATAGCAAAAGTTTTCTCCAATCTCGCCTTAACTTGCTTTACAAAGTGCACGGAATCCGGATTTAAGCCTGATTAAGCCAGCCTTGCAAAATGTACCATTTACCAACAGAGGCATTCCTTAACTTGTCCCAAATAGCGCAACTTTGTGCGCTTAACAACTTAACATCCTTCTGCACATAGTTATATAATAGTTATATAAAAATAGATTGCTTGTTTTAGGCAGAGCTTTAGCATTTGGCTTGAAAGATATTAACGTAGTCCTCATACAATTTAAAACGCTATGAGTTTTATTTGAAGGGGTCGCGAATAGACACTATAAGAATCGTAAGGCGTCTGCAAATTGTTTCATGAAACGACATGAGACGTTATATGGTCACAATTGCGATTGGATAAAGTAACTTGTGTACTTCCGTCAGGGTTGAAAATCAAATGGCAAAAACCACTTGGCTAAGGCTCATTTTTACTGCTCCTGATTTCGCGTTTCGGATCATCACTCAAACAGTCTCAAAGTCCAGCGTGCTCGTGTTCCATGCTTATAAACGGATTCACTCTAATCCCGTTGCCGCCATTCCCTTCTTAGTTTTTTCAATCTCGTTGGCTATTAAATTAATTGAAATGTGAGTTGTAAAGCTTGATATTTGTTTACAACAAAGTCATGGTGTTGGTCGCGGTATAAACAGTTTGACGACATCAAAGGCTTGGCGCTTTAGAGGAATAAATCTACCTACAATCTTTTTAATTTGGGCGGGTAGTGGTTTGTTGGCCACAGCCTCATACTAACCCGATTGTGGCGAACAATGGAAACCTGAAATTATGACAAGGCAATTAGTGATATATTTCTCACCGTCACATTTATTCGTCGAGCAAAACAAAGAGCGCAGCCGTACCATCCTTTTCTCGAAGCCATTCAGGCCATTTTCTACATCCTGTAATTTTGTGCTGGCTAAAGCTAGAACCCTGAATTTTCAGTAACATGTAGGGCATATTATAATAGTTAAGTAAAGCGACTCTGTAATTTAGTAATGCCATACGAATAAATAAATAAATGGCTTACATATATTTTCAATAACATTCAATTTGAACTTTCAGTTTAAGAACTACCTACTGTCCGTCAAAGTTCGTTAGTTTTGTCACTAGTTTTAGCCTTATAATTCATAAAAAACCTATGCTTGCAATTTCAGTCACGTTTCAGAGATATACAAACTGCATAAGTAAGTTTGTAATTCAATGCGATTACTTTTGCAGTTCCTTCCTGCAAAACTATACAAACGTTATTTGCAGTTGATAAAATAACATTCACATACAAAGTCTACAAAAAGAAATGAGATTGAGATGGGACTTGCATGTCTCTATCTGCCAACACAGCGAATCCTCAAGTGAAAAAAGGGTCGGCAACGCACTTGTGATTCTTCTGGAGTCACAAGTGTCCATAGGCGACGGTACCAGCTTAACATCAGGCAGGCCGTAAGCTTGTTTGCCACCGTCGTAGTATAAAAAAACCGGCCAAGTGCGATTCGGACTCGCGTACGAAGGGTTCCCTACCATTATCTTAAAAAAACTATTTTAATATTTGTTGTTATAGCGGCAACAGAAATACATCATCTGTGAAAATTTCAGCTGGAACTATCACGGTATCAATGAGATACACAGCCTGGTGGCAGACAGACGGACGGACGGACGGACGGACAGCGGAGTCTTAGTAATAGGGTCCCGTTTAACTCTTTGAGTACGGAACCCTAAAAAAAGATCCCATAAAAACATTCCATGTAAAAAATTGGCCAAGTCTCAAAACTCTTTCACAGTAAAAAGTGGTGAGATATTTCGTAGAGCCAAGTCAGGCATTCTTATTAATCTTTATTTGCTTGCTAAATAAAATTTTGTGACTTGGCAATCACACTTACATAGTTATGCTATGCAAAAATTATATAAAAGCAGTAAAGTTGTGTGATTCCCAAGTTGCAGAATTTTATTTAATAATCTCAAAAATTTGTGATTGCGCTAAGCAATTAGTAGACATACTTGTAACAATTAAATTAATGCAATAAACAGTTTAAATTTTACTTATTTATTTTTTATTTTTTTTATTTAGTAATCAAATAAATATTAATAAGAATGCCTGACTTGGCTCTACGAAATATCTCACCACTTTTTACTGTGTAAAGAGTTTCGAGACTTGGCCTATTTTTTACATGGAATGTTTTTTATGGGATTTATTATTACCGTGATGAGTAGTTATAATATAGTTAGTCTAAGTTTGGAGCGCATATGTGAGTATATAATGAAAAATTTCCCATTTATTGATGGTTCGGCATTTCAACAGACTTTACAAACCTCAAAAGGACATGTAGGTAATTAGTTCTCAATAATTTTAAAATAACCCAAGCTGAGTAGATACTCGTAACTTATTTTTACAGAAAGAAAAATCATATGACTAAGTAATACATTTTTAAAGACCTTTTTACTATCGACTGAAAAATATATTTCATCAAACACGTGCGTGACTCTTCGTCAAAACCGCTCATCATGTAAAAAAAAACAAAAGTCCGTTTATCAAACTGACCCAATTCTTCTTCGCGTTCTCTCCATAATACTAAACACGTCAACATAATACCGCGCCATCTATCAAAAGCGGTCGTAATCGCGAGGGCGATTCGGGCGTGATATCGCGGGTACTTGCATCTGGCCCTTACTCTATGAATACAATTCTCTGTTACGAGCAAGACCGACATAACTTAGAGGAACGTCTTGACGTACATTACAAACGCGGGTTACTTTACCTAAATGCAGGGTTACTTTAGCCCACATGAAAGCCACACATATCAATGTCAAATACAAACCGTTACAACATGAGCAGCAGACACTAAAAATAAGGTGATGGATGACCGTGTCCAAATTCTTAAAAAAAGCGGTGCACAGAGTAATTTCGGGAAAGCCAAAGTTACCCTCCAGGGCCATAGTAACCCGCGTTTATGGTACAGTATGTTTATCTCACGAACGCGGGTTAGCCATGTTTGTGTATAGGTAGGTACATGCACATTGTGTATGTGACTCAGTGTCATCTGAGCTCTTACGATCGTGATGGTCGCACCACACTTGGGGGTTCGTGTTCGCGTTGCGTCGTTGCCTCTCTTTCATTTGCCTTAGGAAGGAAAAAGATGCAACACGAATATTTGGGCAAACACCGCCAAGTGTGGTGCGACCATAACGCTGAGGATGTTGGCTATCATTATTTAATAGGATTCTTACTGGTTTACAATATTCCACTGTACATATCTAACTTTTTGTCAAAAGCTATGAAAATGAGTAGCCTTCATTGTAATAATAATATTTATCTAAGTATACTAATACAATATAAAGGAAAAGTGAGATAGTAGCTAAGTAAATTTACAAACGTGTATGTTTTGGGTAATATCCGGAACCGGCAGCAATCCGATATCAAAAAATATTTTTTCCCTCGGGTTTTCATGTGGTTAATTAATTAACAATTAGAATAAAAACAATTTCAATTATTATAAAAGTATAAGTTAGAGATGTGCCGCAATCTCTACTATTTTTGCTTAGAGGTCAATTACAAGTTTTTTTTATAAATACCTCTTCTTGAAAAAAAAGTGCACTTTGACATTCTTCTAATTTTAATATTTGTTTTACTTTCATGCTAAACACATACAAATAATGTAATTGCAAGCAAGTTTTTATCAAACTATCTTTTTTACTCAATAAACATTCTGGCCAAAGATTTATTCACAAAAGAATTGCTTATTCTAGCGTCCCGATACTCCAGATAATCTAATCGTTAAACCTACATTTGTAGATAGGGTCATTTATTATACAACCCTTACACACAAAAGCAATTCCAGTTTAGATATAAAACTGATCTGAAGGCGACCAATAAGGTTTTTATAAGTACGCAATCATTACGGACTCCAAAAACAAAGTTTGAATAAAGCGGTTTTAGTAATGAATGTTGCGGTGCAAGGAAAAAAATTGCCGTACCTAGTGAAATATTATTTCGTATGATAAAACGATATATGTAGATAAATATTGTAAACTCTATTTTATTTATTACTAGCTTCCCCGCAACTCCGTCCGCGTGGAACTCGTTTATATCGTAGCTCCATACAAACTTTCACCCCCCATTTCACCCCCTTAGGGTATGATTTCCGGGATAGAAACTATCCTATGTCCTTCCCAGGTACTCAAACTATATCTACATATACAAAATTTCATCTAAATCGGATCAGCGGTTTAAGCGTGAAGAGGTAACAGACACACAGGCAGTTAGACACACTTTTGCATTTATAATATTATTATAGAGTGTATGGATTTACGTTGTTTCCAGAATACATATATAATTTTATTCTTAGCTTATATTTTTTAAACCTGCTTTTGCTATCAATGAATGGCAATCAATAAAAACAATACATACCTATGTTTTAGTGTTAATAGTTGATTTACTTAAATATAAATAACATTTATTTTACAATCACATAAAATACATATTGATTAAGATTTCAAACAAAACAGTAGGTATGGATAAAAATGTCCAATGAAATCAAAAATAGAAAATAAAAGCACAATTTAAGTACATATTTGTATTATATAGTTATCTACTTAACTACAGCAAAATGAAACTTTGCACAATGAACAATTTAGCATTTAGTATTGGAATTACATTTCAAAGATACTTTACTAACTTTTCACAAAGACGGAACATTCTCAAAAGGAATGAAAGAAAAACTTAGCAAAACTTGTACCTGCACAACAGAGCATGGTTTCTTTGTTATTCAGTGTAAAATAACGGCGAGAATTATTTTCCAGGGCATGCAATGCGACATTTTGAACTGTTAAAACGTTTCAATTTAATATTTATGGCTGAAACTATCTTGCTTTCCTCTATACTTTCAAAGAAAATAAAGCGTTAAAATAGACAACCTTTTCATTTCTTACTGTAAATTTTAAACGTTTCATCATCCTCCTAGCGTTATTCCCGGTTGTGCCCTAAAGGAGCCCGGGGTCCGCTTTGACACCTAATCCCAAGATTTGGCATAGGCACTAGTTAAACGAAAGCGACTGCCATCTGACCTTCCAACCCAGAGGGAAAACTAGAGACCTTATTGGGATAAGACCGGTTTCCTCACGTTCTTTTCCTTCACCGAAAAGCTAACGGTAAATATTCCGTACATAAGTTCCGAAAAACTCATGTAAATTTTAAACGTTTAATGTAGGTATTTCAATTTATTTATTCCTGTCTAATCGCAATATACAGGCACATAAATTTTCATGACCTAGCAAACTGCTGTACTTATAAAAGAAACTTGCCAATAAGCGATGGAATTCAAGGCCTATTTTACCACTTTGTAATCCAAACAACTCAAGAGCCTTTGAAACAAACGCTCGCCGCAAAGGAAATACTACTAAGTCTACAAAGCAGCCTAGAAAGTCCCCGCGGTCAGTAAATCACTGGCATAAAGAAACATTATTGAAGTTGTACAATGAAAAGCTAATTGGTTTTTATTAAATAAGTATTTATTTTATTACGAAACCCGCGGCAGAAGCTCGACATGGCGTGACGGGTAAACAAAATGAAATAATTGTTTGTTCAGTATGTTCCATTTTATAAGGAAAATGTGCCAGTTATCATAGCATTTTATCTACATAAAAAAGGTTTTTTTTTTTTATATTTGTCAAACTGTACCATTGTGTTGCTTTTATTTTATTTCTTTTCATTTTATGTTCTAATATACAATGTTTTTTCTCTTGATATTCTTGCCATGTTTGACGCTATAACTACGAAACCAAACATTTTTATCTTGTTAGGACTAGGTACGTTTTAGCTTTCTTGTTAGAACTAGGTACGCCGCGGTTGGATGTTTAACAATGCGTATATTTCATATATTCGTGAGTGAGTTACCCGGACATTTCTCGAATAAACCATAATTTATTTTGTTACGTTGACAAGGTATTTGCTTGAAATAAAAGTCTTTCACGTTAACCCATTATGACCTGAATATTTAATTTAATTCACTTCATCAGCCAATCACAGATTTTCAATGTTTAACACGTGCACATGGCTATGGTGCTAAAATATCAATGCAGTGAATTGCGTGCCACAGTAGAACCCATTACGTAAATATACATGGGTAAACTTCTCTCCCAAATACAAAGTAAGGCGCTTTCTAACCAATACATTTAATTTCCTAGCTGCAAATAAAAATAAAACAAGAATAGGAAAGTCTATCCGATCAAGCTTAATCCGGCAGCTCTAACTCCTTTGCCAATAAACAGGGCAGCGTATCTCACTTGGCTTTATATAAATCGATAGATCTCTTCCACAACCTCTTATATAGCTTGAACGTCTCACACCAAAGACAACCTTCTGTAACCGTATCCAAAGTTCGATTGCAATTAAACGTAAAATTTTAGAACTAAGTATTTAGTTAAAAATATCACTGCAAATGCAGTTTAAAATAACTAAGTGTTTTTTTTATTTTCACTGATTGTAACCGTCGTTTGAGTAATGAAGGATATAGTAAAATCTGGCAAAGGATATAGTAAAATCGAAAACAACATTTAGACACGTGTTAGTACAGTCAGCATCAGATAGTAAGTAGTAGCCAAGACAGCCAAATATATCGCAACACGTCTTTATTACTATAGGAGTAAGGATGTGCCTAGTAAGCTACGGTAGCCTAGTGGTTCAAGCGGTGGTCGTGGAATCCCGGCTCGTACCAATGAGTTTTTCGGAACTTAAGTACGGAATATTTACCGTTAGCTTTTCGGTGAAGGAAAACATCGTGAGGAAACCGGTCTAATCCCAAAAAGGTCTTGTTTTCCCTCTGGGTTGGAAGGTCAGATAGCAGTCGCTTTCGTAAAACTAGTGCCTATGCCAAATCTAGGGATAAGGTGTCAAAGCGGACCCCGGGCTCCTTTAGGGGCACAACCGGGAATAACGCTTGGAGGATGATGAGTAAGGATGTGTTACGATATATTTGGCTACTTTGGCTACTACTGGACACCGTTAATAGATTTTTCACAATACTTTGTATGTGGTAGTTGGCTTCCTGGTGGTGAAAATGGTCACCAGATATCCCATCGATACGATATGTTGTGAGATAGATACCTGCATGTGTATCTAGCTGTCGACACAACTTATCCTCAAACTCAATAAAGGGTCGGAAACGCGTTTTTCTTATGTAGCGGGTGTTCCTTTAAGATTATGCAGAACGTATGCTTGTTTTCACAATCGGGATATAAACAAATGATACAATTCAAAGTAAACTAGAAGTCCCAAAGACATTAGGAAGGAACTTCGTGTATACTTAAGATTATTTGAGTTCGCATTGCGTCAAAGTAGTCTATTCAAATAGCAACTCTACCGTCAAATGTAAAAGATTCCATTCCAATGTCAGTTTTATATAAATTCGACCACATTCAATTCTCAACTACTACATCTTTGCCTAAGATAAGGAGAAATACTAGCTCATTCCGAAATAAAAAATAACCTCATTCGGCGTGCTATAGAACTGCTGGAACAGTGGCGTAACGTACTGTTACGTTAAATTAATTTCGGAATACAACAGGAATAACCCATATTTCTCCAATATCCTATTCCACACATTTGTAAAAGCAGCCTTATGTTGTATAGAATAGAGTTCATATCTCAAAGCAGCATGTATGATAGGGATTGTCGTAGTTTCCGGATGTGTACAATTGAGTACTGATTACCCATTGTTTCTCGAAAATCCATGCTAAGTATATGAACGGAATGTTAAGGAATGTTAATGAGAGAATTAATTTGAATTGCGTCTTTCATAATTTGCAATTGACGACCGCTTTAGCCTAGTTGGTAGTGACCCTGCCTACGAAGCAAGAGGTCCGGGGTTCGAATCCCGGTAAGGGCATTTATTTGTGTAATAAGCACGAATATTTGTTCCTGAGTCATGGATGTTTTCTATGTATTTAAGTATGTATTTATCTATATAAGTATATATATCGTCGTCTAGTACCCATAGTACAAGCTTTGCTTAGTTTGGGACTAGGTTGATTTGTGTAAGATTGTCCGCAAATATTTATTATTTATTATCAATGTAACATTATGAAGAAATGTACGTTTGAAAGTAGAATTGTATGTGTAAACAACTTTGAAGCACACATAATCATGTTGCTTACTCTGAGCTGTCAATTAGAATAACACGATTTCAAATATTTACGAGTATGTTATTATCTCCGACTTTTTTCACTTAAACGAAAAACTTGCTGAGAAACCTTATAATTATTTTAAAAGACCTATCGATTGATGTGCCACACGTGGACATACGATGTTTTTCTTTTTTTTGACTTGCAGTTATATGTATGGAGTGCACCTCTTAAAAAAAATTGTTTTGGCATTTCATTTTAGAATTACGTAGCGGCTAATAAAATACACCTATCCTCTAAATTTTATTCAAATACACCTTATAGTTTTCGCGTAAAATGCCTGTGACATACGGACAGACGGACTGACGGGCAGTCATGACGAAACTATAAGGGTTCCGTTTTTGCCATTTTGGCTACGGGACCCTAAAAAGGCCCTCTAGGCATTGTACCGAGTATGCTGGCAATATTTCTTCGTTGAACTGCAATGCTGATGCGTTGCACGAGAAAACTGCCAGCTCTTCGATTACCAGTTATGGTGATACTAATGCTGAAATGACTGTCGATTCTGTAAATTCCTACAATTGAGGAGCTAAAACCTATAGTTAAATTCAAAATTGAAACGCAGAAGCCTAAAAACCACTATCTTGAAATAACTAACAAAGTTGAGGAAAGCCTAATTTTCAACCACGGTTTTCTACTATGTCGCTGAACCGAAATAGTATGTATTGGTACTCATTAGACGCATAATTTCATGTTCTTTAATTTTTTAGTGTGTAACTTTTCGCTAGGATGCACCGTATAGAAGCCACGAGTGAGAAACCAAAAAAAGTCACAAAATTTCGAGGATTTGTGGCTGCCAAAAGTTGTCCCAAGATATCTCGTGTAACCATTTTTGATATTTGATCGGTTGTATCGATGTCAACAATATTTAAAAAAAATCTTCTACACCACCACTTGCAACGTACCCCAGGGTGCTTTGAACCTCTACGGGCTGGCCTATCAGATTATGATGGTTTATTTTTACACGACTGCCCAACGAAATGAGTGTATAATGTTTTCTTCCATTATATTTGATCGCTGTATCATATTGTTTGACATAATAGGTATTATAAGTATTCGTAACAAGGCCCTTCAGTTGTATATATAAACTTTGAGCTAAAACTTGACCAAACACGTACCTATAAGCTCTGGCCGACTTTTAAAAAAGTTCAGCAGATTAAAAAAGAAAAGTCATTCGCTAACTCGAGTTTCAGTTTGCAACTTTCTTCGCCTTGCGCTGCGACTGACTTTGAAAAAGTCTTTTATAGTATTTTTAGTATCAAATAGGCTGCACGGTATTAAACGCGCATTACTTATTGTCTGAACATACATATCTGTCACATCTTTAAAAATTGCCAAACAATGTCGTCGCTTTTCAATTTATGAAATGTACGCCCAGTAAAATACCTAATGAGGGCCACGATCTAACCAAATACGGCTATTAGAAATGATGATTTGATGAAAGTTCATTCGAACTTAGAACTAATTATCGAATTTGAATTGAAATTGCGCGAATAAAGCCAAAAGCCGTAAATGCTCAAACTGTTCTAACACCACACGCGGTCAGTAAAATTGGACGAAATGCAAAATCAATTAGGTCGATTGCAGGCATCCAGATTGCTACTGCACTCCACAATAGCGGTGTAGACTCAAAATGGATTATTAAGTACTCCAAACGAAAGAAGGCAAAAAATATGCCTAATAGGGAAAAGTCTCCAAACTGCGCTGCGCGGGCAAATCGCATTCACAGCTAAGATTCGCTACACGAGCGTAGCCGTAGCTGATTCCGTGGTTTTCCTCGTATGTTGCGGAAAGCGACTATGGCGAAAGCGACCGCTAGACGGGTTCCTGACAGTGAAAGTGTTATGGTTCTTGGTTTGGTTATATGTCACCATCGCTAGCACAATGTAAAAATTAACGAAGTCGATCGTTTATTGTGTATGCGAGGTGCGATTGTGGGGCCGCGGTGCAAGACATTGAGCATAATATCATCAAGACCTGCCCGCTCAGTAAATACGATGGTAATCAGGCAGACTTGTTCACCCTCGAATAGGTACTTAAATAAACGCTATCAAAACCGCAGCTTGTTTCGCAACATGGACACGAAATTAAATTAAGAATTTGCTAACAGGGTAACCTCTGGTTAAGGGGGTAAACCAAGACGAAACTAGTAGAAATAAGCGAATTATGCACGTAGTTTATAAAGCAAAGATTAGGTAACTACTGTCCCTTGTCCATCTTGTTAATTGTTTGTTCTGTTGTTTTAAAGAATTATTAGACTTCAATTCTTTGCTTCACTTTAATATTTGATTTTAATACTGACTACGTCTAAATAGTTTTTTTTTTGTAGTGGGAAGCAATCATTTAATATATTTAAATGCTTTATATTTTGTTTAAAATGAAGAATAAATCCAAGCCTATAAAATCAAGACGTAACCTGGCTCTTCCACCGACGAGGTAAATCGAAAATCAATTTGAACTGCAAACAATCAGCGATGAAAGGAATGACTCGCCGGAGGAAATTTCTATAACTCTCAGGCGTTGCGAAAACAAGAGCGCCCTCCTTGTAACGTAACAGTAAATATATTGCGTAAAAGGTATCTCGTCAATTGTCGTACCTACGAGCGCCCTGCTTTGTACAATTTCCACCAAAAGATTCCGCAGTCTGAGTGTAGATGGCGCTCTACTCAACTGAAAACCAAAAGGAAAACTTTTGCTCAGTCCCAGTCCATTAAGTACTTATTTCGATTTATTGTTTTTTTTTTGTTAATAAACTAAGGTTTTTTGATCCAAAGACCCCGCGAGGAATACGGGCGAACTTTGGTTCTTTTAACTTTTATGACTTATGAGACTAGGTAATAGTATATGTATATATAACTTTGAAATATATTGCTACTATGAAATATCCACGAATCTTTATATAATTAGAAGGAGAGACATACGCTAGCAAAAGGTTGCTATATAAACGGTTTTAATTGTACGTTTTAAGTTAGTACAACTGGTATTCAATGTCATGCAGTAAGGTGATAAATACATATTAAATCTTCAACATAATTTTTATCATGCCGTCGGGTGAAAAGTAAAACTCATAAGTAACAAATACCTACTTAAGTCTAAAGTCGTATCTCGATATCGACTACGTACCGAGATACGAGGTTTAGAATAGCAGTGACAGTTTTGGTAGTGACTTTTGCTTGTCACACGACGAAACGTGTAATTATTATGGAGTAAATTACATATTTCCACTATCCTGGTTAACCACGCTGTCAAAACGTAGTCGCAAATATTGTATCTAAATGTTGTTTTCTATACACTGTCGCGGTTTATGAACGGCGTCGTAAACAATTGTTCGCAAACTATCCGCAGTAATAATGGTTCAATTCATTTATGTACCGTCATAAGTTTGGAGCAAATTTCAAACAATCAACGCAGCAATCGGCGAGGTAAGCCAAAACAAACGACGACGTCCAAAACAATCAGTCGTTACTCGATAACCATTGAGCCTGGATCGTTATTTGATACCTGCTCATTGATAATTCTTTAACTAGATACTGTCCATATATAATTATATTTCATTGGAATTAGAATAAAATTCAAACCTAACTTTTTTTATAAGGGAAGAAATGTCAAGTGCGCTTAGGTGACCTGGAATAACGTAAAAATGAATAAATTTGCATTTTGTGTTGCATTTGCTTTCTACGTCGCATCGACTTTACAGGTAAGCCATAAGTGTATCCGTATTAATTTTCCTCTCACTCATTTACTTATAAACAAAAAAAAAGAGCATCAAAATATCTTATAATTTACAATGTCAAGAAAAGCGTTAAATAGAAAATACGTAGATAAGTAGTTGAGACGTATTGCCGTATGAGGGTTGAACTTCGGCAAATTTCCCGCCGGAAAATCTTTATTTAATCACGTATAAAATTAATCCTAAGTCAAACTCAAATTCTTGGCCCCTTTGCTGTTTTATTCGTAGTCAAAAATTCGAAGATGTTTATTTATTCAACGCACAGCAAATATTAAAGAGTAAATTTAGTGTATCTTAAAGTGTATAAAGCAAAGACAATGGTGTAAAATGTGATGAAGTTGTTTCTGTTATTTGAAAATGTTATGATGTTTTTAGGGTTCCGTACTCAAAGAGTAAAACGGGACCCTATTACTAAGACTCCGCTGTCCATCCGTCCGTCCGTCCGTCCGTCTGTCTGTCACCAGGCTTTATCTCACTGATACCGTGATAGTTCTAGTTGAAATTTCAGTAGATGCATTTCTGTTGCCGCTATAACAACAAATACCAAAAACAAAATCAAATAAATATTTACCCCTACAAAACCCTTCGTGTGCGAGTCCGACTCACACTTGGCCGGTTTCTTATGGTTTAATTTCGGGGTTCAGAAAGTTATGTAGATGCATAGACAGCTCAGCAAAAAAAAATCAATAAAACATACTACAAACTTGTTTTCTTCTTGACTTCTACTCATTTGATTTCGAATTTTAAAAATGATAGACTAAATTTCTTATAAAAATTCAATGCCGCTTATACTCCTCTTGATAACTAAAGTTGATTTAGGGGTGTGCGAAGTTAGCAACTCGGGTTGCCAAAAACAAGTGAGTGGGTAAAAAATATTTGATGACCATTTGTTTTTCAGACCGGAGATTTCCAAGAGAACTTAGTGAATGGCTACCGCGCGCTCATTGCAGACATCCAGATGCGGACGCAAAAGTCACGAGAAGACATGGATACGCTGATCTCACAAATTAAGCTTCTAATGAAGAATGAAGCAGACAAGGCTATAAATTACATGACAGTTTATTTGGAGCAGATATCACTGTATTTCCAGGTATGTTCGAGATTCTTAACCATGTTAAACTTAGCTTGACGACCACTTTAGCCTAGTTGGTTGTGACCCTGCTTACGAAGCTTGAGGTCCTGGGTTCAAATCCCGGTAAGAGCATTTATTTGTGTGATGAGCACGAATATTTCTTCCTGAGTCATGGATGTTTTCTAAGTATTTATTTATCTATATAGGTAAAACGTTTTCCATGTATATATATATATATATGTATATATTTAAGTATGTATATCGTCGCATAGTACCCATAGTACAAGCTTTGTTTAGTGGACTAGCTCGATTTGTGTAAGATCTTATTTGGCCCCACATGTTTAGCTTATCGACCTTATTGTTGCCTATGTAAAGCATAATATTATTGTTTTGCGTGCATGCGTAGGAATGAATAGGCTAAAAATGATAATCAACTTCAATAGCTTTTGTTTTATTTTAGTACATTACTTACCTAGGGCGGTTAAACAAAGAATGTCTCAGATCGCAGGTATTTGACGCCCAAGCCGAATTTTGTACTCACCACGGGCGGTAATAAAGAAAGCCTCAGAGCGCATATTTATCGCCCTTGCCTTCGGCTCGGGCGTCAAATACCTGCGATCTGAGACATTCTTTGTTTAACCGCCCTAGGTAAGTAATGTACTATTATTTACAGTAGCAGGTTATGAATATAATTATCTATCAAATCAGGAATACGCTTGCTGCAAACATTAAACAGAAAACTATAGGATATAACTTAACTCATCGGTATTAACTTTTAGGTCATCATACATGATCGAAAACCTCGGAATGGCACGTACTGTAAAGAAACCATCGTTAAATTACTTGGGGAAAATCTCCAGCTTGCAGATGAAAATGTTACTTTATGCTTAGCCTTGGGCTACCAGAGAGTTCAGCGGTTACCAGGTAAGATTAACATTTTTAATGACTAGCTCCTATAGCTAGATGTTGTATCGTAACTATTTTTTTTCGATCATAGTATTATTATTTAATTTATTATCAGGAGATATAACAACGATAAAACGAAAAACAGCAACATGAATATTAACAAACTAGTAAATTGTTGGATCTCACACATAGCGACCAATTACAATATTTTATCTAACCTCCAAAATGAAAACTTGTTCCGTAGGTTGGCTATAGGCTAGTTACCTATCACAGTAATATCAATAATATCATATTTGCTCCGTCATTAAATCGATTTTCATAGTCCCTGCTAAGATTTTTTGAATAGGGGGTGAATGTATGTATGTATCATTTTCGTTTGGATCCGTACGGTGGAGATCATTTTAACTAGTGGTTTATATTAAAATTGTTTAGTTTAAACCACCTGTCTAATATGTTTATGAATACATGCGAAGTATATTTACTCCGGGGTCCTGTCACTTGACCTACTAACTTTTGCCAAAACAGTGAACTTTTGGGTTTTCTTTGAATATCATCAAATAGAAGAATAAAATAGGGTTAAGTAATGTTTGTTATGCAATTATCCTATAAGTTTTACTATTTAAATAAAAATGCATTAGGTCTAATGAAACATTAGGTCAAATGAAGCATTTATGGCTAAAAGTTGTTAGGTCTAACAAGGGAGACTGGTTTACTCTGTATGGATGCAAAACACCTTATTGCACATTTGCACATTGCATGTTAATACTGCAGCGGAGTTATTTGTTACTCCTGTGGGCGTAACAAAGTTGCCATTTAAGACATCCGTCATATTGTGACGAGAACGCGAATGCGGGAGTGACATATATATATTCACAACGATAAATAATAAAATGGCTACCATTAGGCCTTACGTATTAGGTTTTTTCTACTGCAAAACAAAGTACTTTTTAATATTCTCCCACATTTCATCTCACTACGTGAGGCAAAGGATGTTTTATTTGTTTCCGACCACCTATTTATTGGATACCTTCCTTGTATATAGTTCGGAACGTTTCCGTTTCCAAGACAGGTTTTCAAAACAAATAATATCCTATTATAATGTTTCGATACTGGGACAATATTTTGGTGTCCCTTTGTTCACATATTTACCTACTTATTTACTGAGAGATTACTGTTGTTCGGGATTTTAGAACACATATATAAGGGTGCAGTGACTGGTTAAACACTCTTATAGACAGCTCTGTTTCAACTCAGACAATTACATGGATTTTAAAATGAGCCTTAATTATTTATTTTATCATAACAGCCTAACCCATACTTAGCTTGGCAACCATAGATGCCACAATCACTTTAGGGGTGCGCGAAGTTGGCAACTGTGGTTGCCACAAGCAAGTGAGTATTTTAATAAAATACAATTAACAATTATTTCACTACTTTAAATGTTACAGAAAAACTACAAGTACACTTTGAAACGTTAGAAAACCTAAAAAAGTATTCGGCATCAAAATTATTTGAGTGCCAGAAACAACAACAAGTTGGTGGTAACTGTTCCCACGAGAGTCAGGATTTGGAAAGGACTGTAGTAAGTATTACAACACGTCGTTTGTAAAAATGCATCTTGTATTATCTTAGTATGTGTCCACTTAGGCTATAAAAAACTTACTGTTTAGAATTATCATGTCAATAAAATATTGGTACCTACTTTTTGAACGCTACAAATATTTGGTTTGGCATTAGGTTCAAGGAATTTTAGAAAACCGGGACAAAAGATCCTTCATATTTGCATCAAAATATATGATTACGATCAAATCTTCGTCACGTTTTGCCTCGTTTGCTGGAAAGCAGCTTAAGATATGAATTCCATTCGTATCACAGTTTTTTTTTACTATGGTTTCATTAATTATATGATATATCTTAGGAAAACATACATTTAATTGAATACGAAGATGAGATGCCGCAAGACGACCATATTGGTCGCGGCTGCCATAAATCATGTCGAATCGAACCGCAGGTCATTGTCTTCAAAGACAATTAAATTTGTAGTCAAACAAAAGACGTTTGCAAAACAAGCAAAGTGTATTAGTAATCAAGAAGGAAAATTTGTAAAAGTGATTGACTTGTAAAATTGAAGCATGCGGCAAATTCAGGCGGCGAGAAAACATTTGTGGTGTTGATTGTTTTGTGTTACGGTTTCAAATATCAACATCCATTATTGGGACTCCGACTTTACATTGGAAAACCGAAGTGAAGTAGTATAGATTAAATACAATAAATAATATATGTAAGAAAGCATAGTAATGATTTGAAGTGACGTGTTAACTTTTTATTAAACTTGGCTTGACGCGCTGCCGTGTGTCTAGATACTCAACTGAATTTATTGACTACTTTTAATCCAATAATAAGTAAAAGTAATATTACCCACCTCAAAAGCTTGTAACATTCGACACAATAGGCCCCGTCAAATACTTAGGAAGAATTTTCTATTAAAAAAAATGTTGCGAGTATTTTATATGCCTAGCTAATCGTGTAATTTGAAGTTAAAATATTGGATAAATATCATCAATTTAATGAATTGTCAGCTAGCTATATTTTAACTAGAAAATAAATTAATTTCATACCTACAAGGAAGTCTCAAACTGTACAATTGTTTACACATTGTAGGTACCTACAGTTAAATTAATAAAAAATATTATGATTTTGTATGTTATGTATTTGAAATCAAAAAAATATACGATATTTTAATCATGTATTTATTTTAAGTCTGTTATATAAATTATTTGCAATACGTACATTTATTTGTGAGTAATAGGTATAGCTACCTATCTATACCTTGCCAATCTAATTTATCTCTCGCGTCACTTCAAAGGTCTTCCTTTATAAAGCGGGTGGATCGTATCTTGTATATCGCTTGTTCGTAACGAATGTATTATCAGTAAATTCTTGGATCCATCCATTCATGGATAAATGCCAAATTTCGAGCTCATATAACCAATCAATTGCTGTAGTATAGAAAATGGGCCTAATATAAACAGGTAAAACATATTAAGAGTGCTCTTCAAAAAAGCGCTCGCTCAGAATTCGGTATTTTGACACGCGTAGTGCGTTTGTGTGTGTAAATACTACTACCACCCACACAAACGTACCTAACCCCCACATGCACAGCGAGATCGCACCAGCCGCGGGTGCCGTCCCTTTCTAGCTATATGTAAGTGCGATCGGGATAGAACTAACCGCGGAGCTTGCCGATGCAAATAGCTGTATAGCGCACCGTTGGAATTCACTCCGTGACCGATATTGATACTTGCACTAAAAAGTGGTAAGTATTACTTCGCTAACATGATGTTCTAGAACATCATGTTAGCGAAGTTAGATAACTTGAATAAAGTAAGTATTTGATTTTTGAGCACAAGTTTTCTATTTGTATTAAAATACTATGATATGACAAAGTATATTTAGTTTCGTTTTTTTAGTATAAAATAAACTAACGAGTTTTAAAGTTGTCAGTAATAAGAATAATAATTTGTTTTACGGATATTAATAGTTTGCATATTATCTGAGTCTTATTTATATATAGTAATGTAATGAAATTATACCAGTAGACCCACTACTAGGAAATTACTGGGTACTTACGTATTCATTTCTTGAAGAATTTTTTTTTTGTTATGTAAAATTTGCTATGTCCGTTTCTTACCAAAGGAACTGAAAATTATAAATTATACAAACACAGCTTTTTATCTAGAATACAATTAATTAATGCGTGATTTTATTCAAAAGCCTAAAACCTCAGATGATAAAAAGGAATAGATATGAAACGGGGGCTTGGCGCGTGTCGGTGCGACATGGCCAAATGGGCATGTCACTGCCCACCGCATGTTTCTGAATCTGGTGAATCTGAAATGTTTTT
The DNA here is from genome assembly GCA_963854355.1 of Epinotia brunnichana. Classification (NCBI taxonomy): domain Eukaryota; kingdom Metazoa; phylum Arthropoda; class Insecta; order Lepidoptera; family Tortricidae; genus Epinotia; species Epinotia brunnichana. Next base: position 12,305,228 of record OY977951.1, read on the forward strand.
CTACGTTTACTCAAAATGCCGAATTGTAGCGTGGTTACATACAAAAATAGGAATGAAACTAAAACCTACATGAATGGTGGAGTCACGCACCACATGTGAGTATTAGTATTTTCACTTAAGTCAGTAAAAACTAATATTTTAATAAATAAACGCAACGCCGCATCATTTCTCGGGATCGAACTAACATATCGAACGAAAAAGCATATTTTTGATCTATGCGTTGTACATTGAACGTTCAATACAGTAAACCACGGCGCAATGTATTAAACCACTATGGATATGGACGATGCTTGAATTTTTTAGTGGTACGGCCGCTGCTTGGCGTCGCAAACTAGAGCGGTGCCAAAGTGCAGTTACAATTTACGCGTAATCGATAAAATAGAAGGACAATATCATACTAGTTATTTTATTTCGACTACTTTCGCTGTCTTATTTTATTTAATTACTTGTTTTGGTTGGGTGCCTATCTTAAAGGTAACTAATAACATACTAATAAGATTAAAAGGCACAAAATGTTTACGGTACCTACTAATAAGATTTTCACTAAGTTGCAGTATGAACGGTAAATAGACATATTACGGCCTCCGTAGCCCAGTGGGTAGTGACTCTGCCAACGAAGCTGGAGGTCCCGGGTTCGAATCCCGGTCAGGGCATTTATTTGTGTATTTATCACGAATATTTGTTCCTGAGTTATGGATGTTATGTATGTATATAAGTATCTATATGTATGTATCTATTATATATATCATCGCCTAGTACCCACAACACAAGCCTAACTGAGCTTACCGTGGGCCTAGGTTGATTTGTGTAAGATTGTCCCGTAATATTTATTTATTATTTATTATTTATATTAAAATTGTATATACAAGTATATAATTTAGTTGCAAATGGCTTCGGAACAACTTAAAATGTGATATTATTACCAATAATTTATTTTAAATGAGTATTTTTTACTTTCATTTGAAATGTGATAATTGAAGAAGAAATCTCGGTTTCTTATTACAGTTTTCCAAAGAATTCGAGTAGGTACAAAACAAATGTATAGATGCTACTGGCAGAGGTCCTAACTGGTTTCCTGTACAGAGAAGAGTTAATGTGTTCGTAACATTTTCAAGAAAAATGTTTCCAACCACTTAATAAGAGCCGTACACTTTTCGAATATTTGACACCTCGCTTGCTTGAAACCTTGGTGTAAAATGTATGGTAACACATCTTCGCACATCTTTGGTGGATACTCGCCCTTAGCCTTAAATCTCGTAATATGAGTAATGGACATATTATTTCGCGCCAAAATGCGAGTCGGATCGGCCTGGTACCTACAGGTCAAAAATATCGATGTGACCAGAGTTTTAAATGTATGTGAACACGAACTTATAAAAAGCCGTTTATGTTACTCTGTAGGTATTCGTCAATATTTTTTACTTTTGCGATTTATGGTAAGTTAACAACCCGTGTTATTTAAACTTGTAGCTAAAAGTTTAAATACCACCACATAAACTTACCATGTTGTGGAAGTTGTTACCCATCAATATCATAACATAATATTAATTTTAATATCAATGTCGATAAAACATAATTTTAACGTTTGTCGCCCCCCTAGTGTAGTGCGTTTAAGCCAATCACAGCCCTTGTTTGCATGTTGCCGTAGACTCACTGGCAACGCCCGAGTCTTTGTTTTTACACGGTTCAATGTGTGTGCCTGTGGGCGCTGCGGTGGGAGAAAACTGGGGACATCGGTTTTGGTTGAAATTAAGCAGTACGGCACTTCTGCCTTTTTTTATGTTCTGAGCCTAAAACCTATGTCACTTATTAGGATTCCGTACTCAAAGAGTAAAACGGGACCCTATTACTAAGACTCCGCTGTCCGTCTGTCTGTCTGAATGCCTGTCTGTCCTTCTGTCACCAGGCTGTATCTCATGAACCGTGATAGATAGAGATTTTCACAGATGATGTATTTCTGTTGTCGCTATTTATAACAAAAAATACTAAAAAACAGAATACATCTTTTTATTTTTATTTTAGTTTTTATTTGTTTCTTTTTCTTTTACAATCTTACACAAATCGACTTTGCCCCAAACTAAGCAAAGCTTGTACTATGGGTACTAGACGACGATAAACTTACTTATATAGATACATAAATACTTAAATACATAGAAAACATCCATGACTCAGGAACAAATATTTGTGGTCATCCATCACACAAATAAATGCCCTTACCGGGATTCGAACCCGGGACCTCCAGCTTCGTAGGCAGAGTCACTACCAAGTTACTAACTAGGCTACAGGGGGCTCCTATACAACAAACGTGATTTTAGATATATATATTTTGCCGTTTTTAGATATAGATAATGGTACGGAACCCTTCGTGCGCGAGTCCGACTCGCACTTGGCCGTTTTTTTTAACATTTATTTCGAAATAAAGAGTGATACTCGGAAATGTCGAAGGGAAGGTCAATCGTCGAATCCGACTCGGCTGGGCAGCATTCGGGAAGCTACGGCACATCTTTTCGTCCAATATTCCGCAGTGTCTCAAGACGAGAGTCTTTGACCAGTGTGTGTTGCCAGTGATGACATATGGCACGGAAACGTGGTCGCTTACTATAGGCCTCATAAGAAGGCTCAAAGTCACTCAAAGGGCAATGGAGAGGGCTATGCTGGGAGTTTCTCTGCGCGATCGCATCACAAATGAGGCTAACCGCAGCAGAACCAAGGTAACCGATATATCCCTCCGAATTGCTAAACTTAAGTGGCAGTGGGCGGGCACATTGCACGTAGAACCGATGGCCGTTGGGGCGGAAAGGTTCTGGAGTGGCAACCACGTACCGGAAGGCGCAGCGTGGGTAGGCCCCCCGCAAGGTGGACTGATGACCTGGTAAAGGTCGCGGGAGTCCGCTGGATGCGGGTGGCGCAGGAACGGCCATTGTGGCACTCTTTGGGGGAGGCCTATGTCCAGCAGTGGACGTCTTTCGGCTGATATGATGATGATGATAATGATGACTCGGAAATGTAATAAAACCACGTAAAAATCTCCCTTTCCAGTGTAAACCCCCGGTGTGTGTTATTATTATATATAAACGAAAATAATAACTAAATGCAAGGTAGGATCGTGCTGTACTTAACAAACGCCATATAAGCTTGTTTTTTAAAAAGTTTTTTATTCATCTTGTTATTTTCAATAACCCTGCATATTATGTCGCTGGTTCGTGGGTACTTGTACAGACAAATCACACAAACCCAAACAAGATAGGTCTATCTATTTTAGTTTAGGAGTTCCCATGACCACCTTCCATCATCAGATCCTGGAAATCATCCATCACCAAAATGTTTACCAAGACAAAACAGATGAGCCCAAACTAGATGGGTTTATCTAGTTTAGTTTAGAAGTTCCATGACCACCTTATAGCTCCATCATCAGACTCTGGAAATCATCCAGCACCAAAGTCTTGCCGTGCCATGACCAAATAAATGAGCCCAAATTCGATGGCTTTATCTTGTTGAGTTTAAGAGTTGCTATGTCCACCTTCCGACTCCATCATAAGACCAGCTCTATGATATTATGTCACCGAAGATACGCAATTGTACCTAATTTGAAGATTTCACCCAAACTCCCACACATACATACATACTAACAAGGTGGACTGATAGTAACAAATAAATAAATTAAATCTATCAAGTATCACGATCACTCGTACAATAATAATTGACTATAGAACGCGTAGTTTAGACAAAAGGATCCAACCCACAAGACATCACCATTGAAATGTATGACTTTTGTTCTAGGTAGAAGGTTCAATTTTAAATGTTACGTATCCGGTGGGTTTGAGCCTTTTCGCTACACTACGTCATATATGGCAGCTATGCAATTCATAACTTGTCTCGATTAGCCTCACGAATGTATCCCCAGTATAGTTTGACCCCGAGGTTGGTAACAACTATGCCTAGTCGGAGATCAAAATAATATTATTTTATCTGAAGAGTGGCCGGTTAGCTTCGTGAATAGCCACAAATAAACACACTACACGTCTGTCTCGGAGGGCTATTCAGCCGGTACTGAGATAAATTCCCGCGCGACGGTAAATTTATACTAGTTTTGAATAATTATTTATAAATATAAATTTTGACAAAAGTTATATTTTTTGGACTGGATCTTGTTGGTACAAGCATGAACTTTAATGTTGTGTAAGATTCAATACAAAAATTATTCAACAATAATGAGAAAATCCTTGAGTTTTCAGTACGATTTTGTTGACAAATATGGTGTAATTGAGAACAGTTTACATATATATACGTGCAGAATAAGGAAAATTCGAGGCGGCTAGGCCCAATGGCAACATATAACGCTAGTGAAAATAGAAAAAAACAAGTAGGTTCTCATATAACATCATGGAGTATTAGGGGCTCAAACTTATGACTCTGCGCTCTCTTCAGAAAACTACTGTCGGTAATCGGGTATTTTCGGTTAAAGTATTCAGTTCTTCGTAATTTGGAGGCGGCTAGGACCAATATGAGGAGTTTACCTATGCAAATAAGTAATCAGGATCTAGAAAAAGCTCTCCGTTTCTTAGAATTACAACGTCAAAAATCCGTCATTCTCGCTTATTCCTGACCAAAAAACGAGCGCCCTCTTAAGGACATTTTCTTGACTTAAGGTGCGATAGGTCCAGGCCGGTTTGTAGAATTTCCAGATATTTTTTCTATGAAGTGATGTTTACGTAATCGTGTAACCAATAAATAGTTTTGTTAGTTTAAGTTCTGAACTAGTAAAAGTACCTAATGGTTATTCGATGATATAAAATTAGTTTTCAAGCGAATGCTTCATATCTTGATATTATAATATCTGTTCGAAGAAGAATTTGTATAGCATCCATCGTCCAATATATATTAGTGTATCAGATTTTTGTATATTAGTAACAATATGTAATTATGGATATGTAGGATTATTTTAAACGTTGAGCATTTACTCTGCACCAATGTTAAGTGTCTCTATTTGGCCAAATATGGTTAACTGGTAGAGAATGCCATTTGGCATGAAGTCCGAGATTTTTACATTATTTTGGTTTGGAGCAAAAAAGTTTAAATAAATAAATAAAGTTCGCTTGATATTTTTTTTTACCGAAAATTCCAGAAATCTCCCTGAAATTTGAATAAGTCGAAAGCGCTCTTTCTAATATCATAAGCCTTGTCAGTACTAAATCACGAAAAACTTTTTCACGAAAACTTTTTCACGAACGACTTTATGAGGAAAAATTTTATCACGAAAGCTGGGTAGGTACGACGACGAGCAAAGCGAGGAGGAGTGTTAGGTAGAACTGCGAACTTTAAAGTTTTCGTGAAAAAGTTTTTCGTGATAAAGTCTATTCGTGGAAAAGTTGTTCGTGATAAAGGTTTCGTGATAAAGTCGTTCGTGATATAGTTTTTCGTGATAAAGTCGTTTGTGAAAAAGTTTTCGTGAAAAAGTTTTTCGTGATTTTGTACTGACACGGCTTATGGTTTAGAAAGAGCGCTTTCGACTTATTCAGATCTCAGGGAGATTTCTGGACCAATAATAATTAGGAGAGGAGTAAACTTAATTTACAGGAGCCATAGTATTGAAGCCCCGTTTCGAGGTGAGGTTGCTAATTTGCGTTTCATTCTCATACGTTTCGATGATGTTTTACATTAAACATGTGTTTGGCACTTGTCCACCAAAACTTAGCCTGTCATTTTAGACAAGAAACATATCAATAGCTAAAAGGCTTAGATTGAAAATTTGTATTAAAATGTGGATTAACATACCTTTGTTGCAAAAGCAGCAGCGAGATGACGTTAGAAGTTACATTTTGATTTATTTAATAAAGTACTACTGGTCGGGCGTTCAATTCCAGAACGGCTAGTCAAGAATAGGGCATACTGGTTTATTTATTTATCGTATGGCGGTTACACACTGGTACATATAGGTTTGTATTCGTATTAGAGTTCCAGTGTGCGCTGCGAGCTTCAGAAGGAACAACAGTGCAGCTGCCTACTGATAATCAGATTTAATGTAATTTAATATCACTGAAACTATGTCTTGGACCCGTAGGTCTATGACTTAATTTATTAAATTGATATCGATTACGTATTTGCTGCGTTTTCTTCTACGCGTGCCAAAAAGAGTACAACTATCGACATTTTCGGGTTCATTCGATTGTTATATCAAATTAAATCTCCTAAGCTATACTGCCTGGGTACCTGTCTCAATTGATATGCATTTTTTTTTCAGTTTCTCTACGAAACGTCACCATTTCCCGTAGTGATGGCGGAGATAGGAATACACGGCTTCAAAGAAGTTTCGGATCTGAGTGTCTGTCTGAAAGATATAATCTCCCGGATGATGACACACTCGGTTAAGGTCATTGGTGACTTTAATAGGTGCATCCATAATATAGAAATGCCTAAACTGAAGTATTTATTGAAGTTCATGAAGAAATATGCTTAGTAGACTGACAGTAGCTTAACTTGTGGAGCATGATAGAGACATTAGAAATATACTGGTACGAGTATGTCCATCATAAATCATTATCGTGGTTGTTTGTTATTTGAGCTGATAACGCTCATGTCATTTGATTACGCTGAGTATCCACCATCGATTAACTATGTGCTGTGTTCCATACAATGAAACCTAGTTTCGTAGTTTATGTGGTTTCGTGTATGAATTTTGTACGATCTTGGTTTTTAAAAGCATAGTACATCTGTCCCGCTAATTTGTAACATGTTTTAGCATCACCTGTTCTAGCATTGCCGCCGCGAGTCGTAGTAACTAAGCGTATTCAGAGGACTAAATACTTTCATTAGGCGTGAAGGACGTGAGGCGCTTGAGCTCGATCCGAATAACAGCCCTATAGATGATACGCAGGCTTATGCCTTGATCACACGTACCGAGCAAACGGGCGAGACAGTGGTCTCGGCCGAGTAGGTACTCAGTGCGTTTAAAGTATAAACAGTCCTTCGCTATGAGTCAGAGACAGTGCTTTCGCCCGTTTGCTCGGTACGTGTCGATCAAGGCATAGGGTGAGTATTTTCCAAAGCTGTGTGTGGTAGCACAGCGGGAAGCGAGTAAAAAACCCACCACTTCGCTACATCGCACAGCCCTGGTGGATTCTCACCCTTAGGGTGTTTTGTGTCCCTCGCTACTTTTATAGATTAGTTTTTCCAACCAAACCATCTATAATATTTAGTAAGCGGCGTTCATCAAAATCTGAATGTATGGAATGTTTGACACGTTTATATGGAATGACAACAGCCGGTGCCATATTAAATGATGATCGGTCTGTAATCGTAGGTGCAACTTGCCCTTAGATTACCTTTTCCGTTCTTTAGCATGTTCATGGAAGGACAGTCACCTCTTGGACGCTAACGCTAACGCTTTTTTTTATAGAATGTTTGGGACTTTTGAGGCTTCCGCCTATTATTTTGTATGATTAAATGTGACATTGAATGCTACATGTCGATATTTGTACAGTCACATAACACACAAATATACTTCTGTTTATATACTTAGACGCTACGCAAGCAAAAGGTAGTTAACTGTACTTAATTCTAAAATAGTGTGGACCAATTCTATGGATTTTAAAAATTTTAGGTTAGTTAAAAAGGTGCCTGGCACCATAGATTAAGGATTTTATATACATTTCAATAATTGTTTGGTATTAACTTCAATAATTTTAATCTTAGATGATAAACGAAAATTTATATTTTTCACAAAAATATTTTGCCTCATGTAAAACTAGCCAATTAAACAACGGTATTTAAGAGTAGGTTACAACATAGTTATATTTAAGAATAGTATTCATTTAATTGATAGTTAACTACAGCCACTGAAAATTCAAACCCGATATGAAATGTTGTTTCCCAATAAAAAGGTAAAACTAAATTCTAAGTCGTTTTAAAATGTGACGAATTTTTTTATAAAAATAGTTTGTCACTCGCTGGAAAATGTCCATAGAACGTTATCAGTAATGGAAAAAAGCTTATTTTAAGATGTCGAGGCAGACATGTTGTAGCCAATTTGCCGTGCGCTTAGAATAATGATGAGAAGGCGCTCCACTTTTTGTTGTGGTCAATACAAAGTCATGCTATTTTAGTATACAAAATAATGATGTACCTAAATAAAATAATTAATATCCCTGTATCATTAAATTCAACATAGGAACCTAACCTAACATACTTTTATTAATTAAATAGGGATTGAAGTAACAAATTTGCAAAAACAACTTTAAAAAAATGTTAATAGTAAAAACCTATTTTGTTTTTAACTTGTGTCACAACTTTTATACAACCATAAAAGCTCAGCGGCACTCATGTCGGCTACCATATTGATGGCGTGTGCCTACAAGACATCAGTTACGCGGACGACATGTGGCATGCACCATGGTGTTACTGGCTCCTTCTTTTGGCACGCTCCGACAGCTGACATATATATGCAAGTCATATCCCTCTTGACACGGTTCGGTTTATAATAGGAAGAAATCAGAGTGTTCAAGGATGGTAACAAATGTCCAAAAAATGTGCCCCCTATCTGACTGGACGGAATAGCCCTCACAAGAGTTGATAGGTTTAAATATCTGGACTACATAGTTACTCATGACTTGAAAGACAATGAAGACATGGAGAGAGAGCGCAGGGCGTTGTGTGTGAGGGCAAATATGTTAGCCCGCAGGTTTGCGTGATGTTCAAAAGCAGTTAAAATAATGCTGTTTAAAGCTTATTCTTCATATTTTTACACAAGCAGCTTGTGGATTCGCTGTACCCAAGAATCATACCACGCTCTGAAGGTACAGTACAACAACGCTTTCAGGATGTTGCTTGGGCTGCCAAGGTTTGGCAGTGCCTCCTCGATGTTTGCAGATGCACAGACTGATGGATTTGCAGCAATTATTGTGCAAAAAGGCGGCGTCTTTGCTGTTTACGACGAGGAGATGCCCAAACAGCATTTTGAAAATGATTACTGATCATTTTTGTTGCCCCCATATTGGCGCACATCTTGTTAATTCTAATTTAGTTTTTAAGTTCTAACATAGTTTTTAAGTTTTATTGTTTCCAGTGCATATTAACAAAAATGAGATCCTTGTTATCTTGAATAAATGAAATTGAATTGAATTGAATAAAACATAAGGGAGCCACAAAAACATATGTATGTCTACGTCTGAGAAATAGCTTGAGATACTTTTTCTCTTCCCGAAAGTAGAACAGAGAGTACACAGGGTGTCAAATAAAGACGCTAATAATCGCAACAACAAAGGCCATGCCAGGATAAGCTAAGTGAATCTGCCCCCAGCAAGTTTTGGCTTGTATTTTTTGTAATTGAATTGTCTTTCTATTAGTATCGAGTATGCCAAATTTCTGCTCCCCAGACTTTATCATTAAAAAAATTAAAAATAAAAACAAAATCTGATCTTTCTTCAATTTTTTTTTCTAGCCGGCCAATTTTGACGTGAGTCACGTATGTTGTGCATGTAATAAAGACAATTATATGATATTAATTTTAGGACATATTGCGATACAAAACATTAAAAAAATATATATTTTGGGGATCTGAAATTTGGCATACTCGATACTAATAGAAAGACAAATCAATAAAAAAAATTACAAGCCAAAACTCTTAGCTTATCCTGGCATGTCCTTTACAAAAAATGCGTGTTTATATGGGCAAGACGAAAACGAGTAGGTAATTTAATGCTTTGGACGATAAAATAGTCACAACTTCTCTTATTGCTTGATTATCTGTTATTTAAATTCATGCTTAGCCTAACCTCAACGCTGAGAACGCAACTTTAGCATACTGAAAACTAAAAAAAAAAACCTTTGGCAAATATTAATTTTTAACAAAATGAAACAAGGGCGTTATATATTTTTTTTCATTTTGTTATCCAGAGCTAGGAGCCTATCTACTGCAACTGCACTCGACATTTCTAGACTCGGACTCATTTCATATGTAAATGGAACCACCTATTTAAATAAAAATGCACTTGTTGAAAATGCATGACTTTCCGCCCAGGCTAATGCATCTGCTTTCCTATGCATTGCTATCGATTCTATTTGTTCAAAACTGAGTTTGTTTACAAATTCAATATATGATATAGATCCATTGTATCATCATCATCATATCAGCCGAAAGACGTCCACTGCTGGACATAGGCCTCCCCCAAATAGTGCCAAAATGACCGGTCCTGCGCCACCCGCATCCAGCGGACTCCCGCGACCTTTACCAGGTCATCAGTCCACCTTGTGGGGGGCCTACCCACGCCGCGCCTTTCGGTACGTGGTCGCCACTCGAGAACCTTTCCGCCCCAGCGGCCATCGGTTCTACGTGCAATGTGCCCCGCCCACTGCCACTTAAGTTTAGCGATTTGAGGGCTATATCGGTTACCTTGGTTCTGCTGCGGATAACCTCATTTCTGATGCGATCACGCAGAGAAACTCCCAACATAGCCCTCTCCATTGCCCTTTGGATGACTATAATGTATATAATTACTCAATCTATTATAAAATATGATAGGATTTCAGCTTGATTTTGGTGCGCACAACACTGCACTAGGGATTTAAATAATTTTCAATATGAACGCAATTTTGTTTCTTTTAATAAAAAAAAAGAATGCTGTTTCAAATAGAACGCTTTCGTGAGAAGGAGATATTAATGATACAGCTCACTCACTTCATTAAACCTTTACAAGGTTCAGGATGATATGTCATGGACATCTTTAACAAAAACAATTAACTGGTCATACTTCAGTGACAACTGAACCTTTTCATGGATATTTCATTATATAATATAGAAATTTAAAGTCAAAACTAGCGTAGTTAAGTGTTAATCGATACTTAATCATATCAGTAAAGATAGAAGATAATACGATAATGACAGAAGGATAACAGTTATTGAGTACAGTCTTCGTCAAATAAATCCACCGCGAAATACGTGCACTAACACCAAACATTATTCAACGCTCGAGTTTATTGATAGTGACAAATTTCGCTTGAATAGGTATACATTAAATTCAAGCTAATTGTGAAACTGTTAGGATATGTTGTACATTGTATTAAATTTGATACCAACTGTACTGTTTGTGATATGGAAACTGCGGTGCTAAGATAAACAATGAAAGTTGAAATTCGCAATATATCACTCTTGGTCTGTTATATGCAAGTGCGACAGAGATAGAGAGGTGGGTGTACGCGAACGAACATAGTTGGCGTTTCATAGTAGGCACTCTGATGTCGCTGCGAATCTGATCGGTAGGATACTATTAGAAATTAAGTACATTGATTTAGATGAACCACTGTCAGCACATATACGGCTTTGGTATTATTCATTTACTGTGGCGTTTTCAACCAAATAAACGTTCTTAGGGTATTTGTCTGTATTTGTCAACAGTTACATCACGTATCTCAAACTGAATTGAATGTTTATTTTGATTGTTTTACAATGACAACTAGATAACACTTACCAAAGTTATAGGAGCGTCGGCAGAGCAGGGTTGGTACTTCAACAGCCTGCTGAACCTAAGCGTCCGCTGGGCCATCGTCAGCGGTCCTACTGGACGCGACACGTGTATGAGAGGCGACGGAGTCATCCGAGCTAGAGTAGAAGACGGCAGAGCCACACTGCGCCTTACAGTCTCAAGAGGAACCGTTCGTGCCACCAATGTATCACTGCCAACCGAATTAGCACTCCCACTGAACATGTTCATCAGATCTCCGATCGAACCACCGCCACTAGATCCACCACTTCGCAGCTTATCTAAATCCGTCAAGCTGGAGCCACGGCGGACGCGCAAGCGAGAACCGCTAGCGTAAGGCTGATCACGACGCACATCCGCCTCGCTGATCGCCTGCACTTTACGACTTCGTACCATTTTAACGACTTTATCAGAACAGTTTAAAGTACATTACAAGCCACGTCCGGGACGCCACTGAATGTTAACACTTACACCTGAGGCTGCACCTAATTTGCATACAAATGGCTGATAGCTGCGTACGAGGCGCATAATCACTAAGGCCGCGGCCCGCAGGATGCCGCTATCGCGACACTACGCGTTTCCGCCATCATGTTCAAAGTTCTAAACTTAAAGATATAAATGTCGAACCGTTTTAAGAGTGCGTACGGGACGAAGTCTGTTAACGGACTGAGTGGATTGCGTAGTTGCCTATATACGTAAGAGTAACTCAGCTGAACTAATGAGGTGATCGAGTTCAAAGAGGCGAGAGCTCCGCGGGTGGCTACGTCCTCGGGCCCCAGACCGCGGGATGCCAAAAGTACGGATGTATATAATCAATGAATAAAATCAACATTTTGCCTTTGTCCAATTAAAATAAGTAGGCAAATACCTACCTTAATTAAACCCAAATGAAATTACCGGACAATTTTACTTTGTGTAGCTTGTTATATTAAACATGATCGGCGGTTGCCCACAAGCGTTTCTGCTGGAAAAGTTGCCTTGGGCTATTTTCTCGGGACAAAATATAATACAAAGTTTAATTGTATTCCTGTGATGGTTATTTTCACACTGAAATCACACCGAAATATTTTTATACGACAACAGTTAATCCTCATGGCGTTTTGTATTCTGGAGAAATAGCAAATTTTTTTCTCATTTCGTTATACACATTCACGCTTAGTGGGCGCCTACGCCGTAGGCGCTTTCCGCTACTTAGCGAGAAAACCACGGTATCGTTAACGAGCGTAGCGCGTAGCGATGCTAGGCATTGTGTAGTAAGTAGGTATTTACTCGTATAGTTCAAAATTATGATAGAAGCCATTTTTTTTTAAATTACTTGAGTAGGTACCTACAGATTAATGAAATAAAATAACATAAATACTAAGTAGATACTCATTTTTAGTATAGCAAATATTTGCTCCGCCAAAGAAAACGAAACCATACATTAATCAAGACATCTAAAAATATTCTTCAAAAGGCTAAACGAGATAGTGATAAAACCCAATTTATGCCTTCATTTTTACGATCGAAGTGACCGCGAAGCTATTGTAACAATTAACTTTAATAACCAATCAGACAGCTCCAGTTATCCACTTCATACCCCAGATCATGGAAACCTAATCTACGTTGACATTTGATAAATTTTCCGCTACGGCAATCAATACAGACGTTTTGTAATTATTTAGTTCCTCCGACAATACTTCCAGGCGACCCAAATAAACATTAAATAAATAAAGCCACTCGTGTAAATGTGACCCTAATTGTATTCCATATTGGTACAATTTGAGGTCGGGAAGGAAACATGTGTATATAAAAACTAGATATAACCTCATGGGTATAATATGTGCAACGTGAACAAAGCTTGGATAAGGTGTTTGATGCTAGGTTGAAGTAGGGCAATTCAAACTACAAACATTAACTTGCTCATAACAGCTGTTTGGAGACCGAAACAACAAGGACTTAATTGTAACTGCAAAACCTGAACTTTGCCGATATCGAAACGAGTTTTCCAATGGTGTGATCTGTTTGTTAGGTAATTTGATGATGGGTTTAGACTTTAGAGCATTCTTGCACGGTTTACGGGTAATTTTTTAGCAAATCAACAATATTCTTTCGTATCTGCTATATAAATAAAATTGTCATGAAAAGCAGCGGTTATGACTTATGGCTCATTCAACCAATTTCAAGCGAAGAATGATTACATGATATATCAAGTCACAATGTTAAGTGCATTAAAACTTTAAATATCAATATATTAGCTTCAACAAGTAAGTTCCATAAAATCCATATATTGTATTTTGGTCACGATCAGTGAGATCAGGAGAGTGGGACGTATACTCGTATATACCTACGTCCCACAGTTGGGCACAGGAGTCCTTTCATGATTTCGATGGAATACTGTAGTGCTTATAACATAATTATGTTCAGTTAGAATTCCCTTTGTAGATTGAATGGTTGTTTAAGAATAATAGGATGAAGATAGAAAAACTGGTTCAGATGTAAAGAATCCCAATTTCCGAATAAGGTACACTTTTATATTTGGAGTCATAATAAATTATACAGAAAGTTTTCCACGTCTTACTGAATTTGCATAAAACAACATCAAAAGAAAACTTCGTTATAATTTTCTTGTATAATTATCTTCGTCCTAAGTATTTCGTTTAAGATACCTTCCGTTCAATTTAGATGAGCCAAGTTGTTTCAAAATGTGACATGTTTTTATGATCTAAAAAAAATTGCTTGTTTTATTTATGAAATTGTTCATTGACGTTTAATTAATGTTTAAATTGACTTTGTCTCACATATCCGCACCCAATGGATTCTGATAACGTGATAACCAGTCAGAACGATGAACGGTCTGAAGAAGTAATAGTAATACTGTTTAAGAGCTATTCCCTGTATCCTAAAACACTGTAATTATTACGAGCGTTCCGCGTCAGCTGCGAAGCATTTTTGTATTCCTTCCCTTCATAACCGGAGACAGTTTTAAGACGTTATGTTCCTGTTCAAAATTATTAAAGGTGTGATACACTGTCCTTACCTCTTGGAATTGGTTACTTTTAGTTGCCCGCATTACGTTCTAGGCCATTATTTCGTATCAGCTTTGCCCGAAAAAAATACTCTTGGCATACTTTTTTCAGACGAGTCCCTAATTTTTATAACCAGTATCTGAGCGATATTGATCCTTTCCACAAATCATTGTTAAGTGTTAAATTGTTAGTAAAATGCAAGTTATTTTTAGGTCATCCATGAGAACAATATTTACTTACCTAAGATAAATTTTACTATTCACATCACCTGCAAGTCTAAATCCAAAATGTCTTCATTAATCTCATATACCTACTTATTAGGGGACATGTGTATAAATACGATCCCTCGAGGTAAAATGATTCCCCATCTTATCCGAGGGACTACTAGTGCCATCTATCTAAATATACAAAAAAACGTCTGCCCCGCGACCCCGCCAGTTGCCTTTTAAAGTGTCATGGCAGTGTGAGTGCGTGTTCATTACAAATTACAAAATAATAAAAAAATGTGTCCCTAATCTACGGTAAGCTTATTTTCTGAAAACCATTACTTTTTTAATGTAACGTTTTATTGATATTGTGTTTAATTGTCGGATGCTTTATTATTTATTTTAATATACTTATAATTAGTATCCAGTGAATATTAGATATACAAACATACTTATTAAAGAATAATATCACAATAACAGATAATAAAAACTTAAAACTAAATAATAATAATGAAAATTACTATTAAGTATAAATATGATCAAAGATAAAAAAAAATACAGATAAATAATAACTAAATTTGCCCACCCCGCATCGCACCCGGCTCAAAGGTCCCCATGATGCCCGCAGCATTACCCCGCTGAACGGCGATGGAGACCTGTTGAATCAAGTACGACCCGGAGCGGGGGTCACAGCCCCTCTCGTGTGCTTACAGCCTAATTCTTTAAAAAGTCGGCGGGCCTCCGAGCCCCTTGGTCCCGCGGTTTCTATGGCTACCGGTACAAAGTCGTACGCCGGCTCCAAGGCGGAGTATTTAGTGTGCTTCAACTTAGCAGCAGCCTCTGCTGCCAAGCCGGCACAACGTGAGGTCTGCCTTAAATGCGATGCTGCAAAAGTGCTTACGCAAGTAGCATCCCATAAAAGGCAGCGCCCCCTCCGCCATGGAACCAGCGTAAGGCCGTCCGGTCTTTTGCCGTCCGTACGGCTGAGGCCCGGTGGCTCCAACAGGCACGGTATATTGGCCGAAACCATGGCTCGCCGAATGATTTCATTAATGGCGTGATGCCTCGGGAATCGTCCTGCACACCTTTGGCAACTTAGGCAGTGGTGACCATTTTCACCGACCATTGCCCCGCAACGATGTTTAGATATATTGTAACGATGTTTATATCGACGCACGATGAATTTGAAGGTTATACTTTGATCGATGTTTTCAAATATGGTGTTTTAGGTGAAATGATCCCTTTTCGTGTGTGTAAAATGATCCCTGGAATCGTTTTACCCCATTAGTCTTTTTATTATTTTTACAGATCTTGCCGCGAATTTATAAACGTCAAACAACTCGCCAAAATTGGCCAGAGGAAGAAATGCTAAAGGCTCTTAATGCCGTTAAAGAAGGAATGCCTTATAAAACAGCAAGCAGGCAGTTTTCTGTGTTTTTACAAATCATAAGTACAAAATGATCCCTGGGATCATTTTAACCCAACCCTAGGGATCGTTTTATACATACATATGTATAAAATGATCCTTTATCTAACTTTTAGAAAACGTAACGTTATTAATAAACTACGTACAACACATTAGAAATAAGTATGCAGTTACTTAGGTAAGAAAATTTACTATTCATAAACATCTAAATCTTATGTTTTTGTCTTCAAATTTGAGCACAGTAAAAATTGTCCCTTAAGGGGATCATTTTGCACACATCTCCCCTACCTACCTTTAACTTGTGCATACATACTGCGTCGACGACCGGTATTGTATTATATTAAAGAATTTGTTAAGTTCAAAATTTTTTAATGTTTTCGGCTTTGTTTCTATTTTGTTATGTTAACATAGTTTTTATGTATTAATGAACCTCCAGGTCTTTTGATTTATGTCTATTGGTACTCTTTGTGTACCCTTTATATTTTTGTTTATGTGACTGTTTGTGTTCTAAATAAATTAAAAAAATAATAAAAAAAACACTGAAATTAAGCTAGGAACAACATCAGAAGTGCCGCAACATTGCCGGATGTCGTTCAACATGTTGCACGACACGTAAAACTATTGAAATCACGCCTCGTGCTATGTTACCAGATATTTCAGACGCTGTTGTGACGGCGCGACCTGTGACATATGAGCCGGATGGCCATGCCGGGTGTTTCTACTGGATTTTCCCCAGACAACTATTCCACCACGCATTCTGATAATTTTACCGGGTTCGGCCTATAAAGCAACAGTCAGGGCCAAAAAACATTGATAAAACGGCACCATCACAAATAACTATAATTATCTCCATGAAAACATCATAAAAATCGCAAAAAGTAGTTATACCACCAATGAAAAACAAGACCCACGTTATTTTCTCGGAAACCTAAAAGAAAATCATTGTAGACTTCTTTTTTGCAAGAAATAAAAATTATGTGACACTAAAAACAAAGAATTCGGTTTATGGAAGAGCAGCCGCCGCCACGAGTATACATATTCATTTCAAGGTTAGGTACATTAAGAGGTCAATGTTCGTAAGGCTGTTATGTAGGTATGTTCGCATTTACCAGAGCTTTTACTCAGCGGGGGATATAGTGGCACTATGTCACTATATGCGTTAATCTTGTTACTCATATTGTTACAAGAATTAGATTTCAGTTGAATTGTTTCAACTTTGTTTCGGTACGTATTGAAAACCTTAGATTGATATAATTCAAGCAAGTAGATAGATTTATTATAATATTCTGAAATAAAATAAACATATTGGCCTAAGTCATTATTCGTTATCATTAAATACCTACTACCTACCATAATCAAACAGGTTTGTAATTGACTTTATCAATTTACAGTTGCTGCTACAAATTTACATGATTATCTTCTTCGTGTCACTTACCTTATCGTACCATTTCCGGCGTTAACCCACACTTATAAATTTTTTCGAACGAATATAATTTTATGTTATTGTAATTTTGGTCAATTTTACCAATCGGGACAGTGTAGATTCTGTATTGATTAGTAAATATGTTTTTAATAATTTGAACCGTACTTTGATACTTTTAACTTACCTTATCCGACGCGTGCTAACAAATATGAATCCTCCATGTAGACAAAACAGAATTGATAATTTAAAAAAGTAATGAAAGCAGAACCTAAAACTGTTAAAAATCAAATTAATAAGTATAAATTAGTAAATCATTGTCATCAATAAAATGTGTCAGTATAAAGTATTCTGCTTTCATGGAAATGTAAAAATGACTCACATTTAGCTGCATCACGATCTTGTTGTACGCGCGATGCCACCGTTGCTTCGGTGTCAGTTTCGGTTGTTCAGGCTGAAAGTTCAACTGTTCCTCTTCATTCCTGTCTTGTTCATCTTGGAACACCTCATCTTCGGCGTATTGTTCATCTGTTTCATTGAACTGTTCCTGATCATCGAACTTTTCCTGGTCTTCGCTAAATGGTTCGTCCTGATCATGGAACGATTCTCTGTCTTCTTCTTCTCGGTCAACAAAAGATTCTCGCCGTTCGAATTGCTCAGGTTCCTCAGGCACTTCGTGAAAAGTCGTGCGCTCTTCTTGAAATTTCACTTTTGCTTTGTCAGCAATTATATCTAAAAATATGAGTATATTAAACAAAAGAGGCAACTTGCAATAATAAAAAAAAAGAATTTCGGAAATCGGTCCACAATTAACGGAGAAATCGGCAAACATACATAAAAAATATACATACAGTATAACCTCCTCCTTTTTTGTTTTAACAACAATAAAATACAAAATAACGCTCTTATCATTAGTGTACTAATTTAGAAAATATGGATATCCCTTAGACTCAAATGCCAAAGTTGTGGATGTGGAGGCACAACTTTTTTTTACCTATACCACGTGCGAGGCAAACGAGCTTACGGCCCACCTGATGGTAAGCGGTAACCGTAGCCTATGGACGCGTGCAACTCCAGGGATTTTACATGAGCGATTACATTACGATTATTTCAATCATTTTTTACATTCTAGTAAAAAATTGCAAACATATTACAATGCTTACCTTCTTTTGTGGTTGGCACAGTTAATTTTTCTTCGAGATGAAAAGAGCTTTGGGAAGTTCTCCGATCAACTAGCGACGGCGCTTGACTGTGGTAGCTATCGACAGAAGGTTTCCTTATCACAGAGCCAGACCTGGTCGGTGATGCAGTTTTCTGGATAGAGGGACTTTGCTGAGCAGTTTCTTCTGTGAACTGGCCTTCTTCTAAGATCTCTTCAGGAATAGTTTCATGCACGTATTCATCATCATGATACCTATCCAAAGATGTCATATCATGGTCAATTGATTGTTCAAATTCAGTCTTATGGTAATCGTCTTCGTAGGCACTTTCATCATAACTTGACGGGGTTAATTCTTCCGGTGCATCGGGCAGCGTTCGTGTCCGTTGTATAGAAGGTCTTTGTAACGACTCCTGTCTTCTAATCGACGGAGTTCGAGGTAAAGTGATAGATGCTGAGGTGGTTGCGGTGGGCACTGGCGGCGATACGTCAGGGACGGATGCGGGTAGAGTTGTTGTACTCGTAAAAGGCGTGACTGGTGCTATAACTGATGATTGAATGTAATGGGTTGTAGTGGCAGGAACTAATGCAGCTGGATGACTTACAGCAGGAGTTGTGATAGCTGCAGCAGCAGAACCAAATAGACTTCCAAGTTTCTTAGCACCACCGGCCATAAAGTTTCCTAGCGTAGCTGCTCCAGTAAGAACACTTGATTGGAGTTGCGGAGTTGGCTGCTTTTGTTGCCCTTGTTGTTGCTGCTGTTGTTGTAACTGTTGTTGTTGCTGCTGCTGTTGTTGCAACCTCAATTGCTGTCCTTGTTGTTGCTTTTGCTGCTGCAACGCAAATTGTTCTTGATATTGTTGTTCCTGTTGCAAATGCTGCTGCTGTTTTTGTGAATCTTGATATTGTTCCTGTTCATATTGCTGTTGATACTGATTATCCTGCGTTTGATCCATGTACTGATGTTGTGTGTCCTGATAATGTTCTTGCTGATCGTATGTCTGATATTCGGATTGTGTGTCATTTTGTAAATCGTATTGTTGATAGCTTTGGTCTTGGTATACATCGTGTTGACTTGTAACTGGAGGTTGTGGTAAATATGCTGCTATAGTTGATGGCACTGATAAGGGAACTAAAGAATCTTGTTCACTAGTGACTGGATATGTGAATTGTGTCGTTGTTTCCGTTTCACTCCATGGAGTTTTTTGAGCTGAAATTTTAAATAAATATGATAATATGTTATATGTTAAGTCCTCACACAGCCAGTTCGCGAGTCTGAACGACATTTCTCGGCTAATATTTGTCACTAACTGAGATCAGTAATCTGGTATGGCGGAAACTGTTATCAATTAGTTTTTCATTGACAGGGACAATATGTGTCGTTCATATAACATTGAAATGACTTCTGACATTGTTATTTATTTATTGATTATGTTTACTTTAAGTATGTAATTAATAGATTATACAAGACACAGCCATTTAGCCAATGTAAATAATACCTGCGGCAGGGGGTGTTGCGTGTGGGGTTTCATCAAAGAAAGGCTGCATTCCATCATCATCGTAGCTGTAACAAATAAAATAAATAAATAACATACCTATTCAATTAATTTATCAACTTCTTTATTTATTCTGTACATACACAGAAACTTCAAGATATCACTTCAATAAACTAGTTCGAAAACTGTCCATCTATTTTAGCCCATTATGAACTGAATATTATTGCCTCAGAATTTGATATTTTTACCCGATTGCGACTGCTTAAGGAGGATTATGCCCAAAGAAACCAGACAACGTCTGACTTATCAGTAATCAATCAATAAGCCCTAGTACCTACGTGACGGTAAAGGTATCAGTTTTTCTTTACAGCTTCTTCCACATTTTGGAGATAGATGCATTTTAATATGTAACACACACTTGTTCTGGCACGTTAGCTCTGAGTTCGTTAAAAAGATCGCACGAAGCAGATTCAAATGTGATCGGGACGAGGGACAAAAATACGCTAGGTGACTTTACTTACTTTGTGTTGTAATTATGATCCTGGTACTGTTCCGTGACTGCGTCCTGGTAATCTGGCTGGTACCCGAAGCTGTCATAACCGTAGCTCACGTCTGGTATGGTTTTGACCGGTTCTACAACAAATAATTAAAAAAACTCAATCATTGTCAATGACTCATTCATATTCAATAGTTCACGAATTCATATTCAATAGACCACGACAAGACACAAAGTTGAGTCAGTTCAGGTGTTTAGGCACGCCTTTTTTTGTCTCATATTACCCATAGGTACCAGCCGTCATTTTCTATCAAGTGGTAATAGAAATTAACATATGCTTTATCGGGAACTTTAGTGTGATTCCTATCTTCCAACCTATCCAACCCGGGTTTCATATGAAACATACATATGATGGGGATAGGTTGGAAGATGGGAATCACCCGAACTTTATCAGGACTAGACATATAGACTTAAGCAGATGGCTTTATGCAGGTGATAAGATTAATAATGGAGCTGAACTTTTTTTCATTTCAATTGCCATTGTATTTTGACTTCGTTTCTCGGAAGGCGCAGTGGGGGTGAAGGTGGACTGATGATCTGGTTAATTTCGTGGAAGTCCACCAAATGGGCAGCGGGTGATGGCAGACCGGTCATTTTGGCAATCATTGGGGGAGGCCTGTGTCAAGCAGTGGACGTCTTTTGGCTGATATGATGAAGATATAAGTAAAGACTTCACCTCACCGCTTGGAAATACTGATATGCTTTCTGATATGGGAACATTGTTTACAACACAGATAGTTACCGGGTTCGTAAGGCACGTGTTGCGTAACAGGCGCGGGAGGGCGCGGTAGTCGGCGGCCGCCGCGGCTGCGCACGGACCCCGACTCGCTGCCCGGCGGCACTGGCAGCGCGCGCCCGCGCTTCGGCGTCGACGAGGGCGTGGCTAAATAATTAAGAAAATTATTACTTGCTTCGATAATATTCATATACGTACAATGTTGGAATGTAATCAGTACATCCCGGGAATAAGTTGATATGTAAACTTTTATAGATAAAATAATGTTCAAATTGACTCAGAATGATTGACATAATTATTATATCAGTGAAGGGCCTAGGCTTGCCAGTAAGCAGAAATGTATTTGCGGTATAATATTTTTATCACCGCAGGGATAAAAGCAGTCCTGAGAGAGTCCCGTTGCGGATAACCATAGAACATTCTTATTTTTTTAATTATTGTATTTAATGATTGGAACGGAACACACGGCATATGAATGCTGGCTGATGTATTGTTTTTGTGTGAGTGGTTTCGTCAAACGTTTTATCTTACCGGGAAGACTCGCGGCGGTCCGCCTTTGCCGCGGCCTGTAAGGCGCCATACCGTTGAAGTCCGAATACCGAGAGGACACGGGTAGCTGAAAAGAACGATCCCTTTAATTTATCTTCAATAATTTATTCTCAATTAAAAAGGTCATTATTATTCGTTTGCCATTATAAAAATCAGTTATTTAGTCAATTACATGATTAGTCATTAAAATGTTGTAACATTTATATATTTTATCTCTGACATAATATGACGTAAACACATTGTAGAATGTTAACATTCTGACACAAGCATGATGTAACATAAATACAATGTGAACTTTTGTCATTTTGTCACCGCAACATTTTAACCAATAAACTCTGTACATTTTGACACCTACACATTCGAACCATTTGGACATTCAGTCATACGAACAGCCATGACCCGGAAGGTCTTTTCTCCCGTTAAGGTTTTCGCGTTTTCTGTGACACTGACAGTGACAACACGGACCGCACTACTACTCTGGCGGTGTTAGCCACGTTTGGGTGAATTTGCAACTCAGAGATGTGAGGACACGAGTTTAGCCAAAGGGTAAAGAAGGATAGCCCTGGGCCAACGGGCCAACTCACCTGTTTTTGTGGCACTTGTGGCAACTGAACAACAGAAGATCGTCTCTTATTATCTATGTTCTCGTATGCCGTCGGCGTGAGCCCGTAGCACACGTCGTTAAAATAGCCCCCACCGCTGTCCCACTGACGTGAGTCGTCCGCCGTGTACGACATCTGGTAAAGAAGGACTGCCCTGGCTCAACAGGTCAACTCACCTGTTTTCGTGGCACTTGTGGCAACTGAACAACAGAAGATCGTCTCTTATTAATTATGTTCTCGTATTCCGTCGGCGTGAGCCCGTAGCACACGTCGTAAAAGTAGCCCCCGCCGCTGTCCCACTGACGTGAGTCATCCGCCGCGTACGACATCTGGTAAAGAAGGACTGCCCTGGCTCAACGGGTCAACTCACCTGTTTTTGTGGCACTTGTGGCAACTGAACAACAGAAGATCGTCTCTTATTAACTATGTTCTCGTATTCCGTCGGCGTGAGCCCGTAGCACACGTCGTAAAAGTAGCCCCCGCCGCTGTCCCACTGACGTGAGTCGTCCGCCGCGTACGACATCTGGTACGGGTAGCTACTCGAGTCGTAGTACTCTTCGTAGCTGGGCTGCTGCGATAAATGAGAATGGTCCCTGGAAGGAAATTTGCATTTGTTAATCTTGAGGTCACAGCTCATTACAGCCACCCGGCATCCGACCCACACCGCCTCGTCGTTCGGCGTCCACTCGTTGTCGTCAGGTGGTCCACGGGTGGACGCGGCGTTTTCACCACCGAACCTCGCGTGGTCATCGAGTGGGCACGAGCGTCGTCAACGAGTGGACGTCACGTGGTCAACGAGACCCCCCCCCCCTCAACACCCCTCTCCCCTCTCGAACAATGCGTTGCCAACTAGAATACTAACCGCTCGAGGCGAGGCGGTGCGGGTCGGGTGCCGAATGGCTGTAATGAGATGTGACCTTCATAGTACATTGTTAATTAAAGCCGAGTACCTACACTACGTATTTCACGGGCAATGTGTGCGGGCTCCTTTTTTACCTTTTTGTTACGGAACCCTAAAAAGTACATGATGCTAAGTAATCAACTACAGTTAAAATGTTATGCACACAGAAAAAGAAAAAAATATAAGTGTGTCATACAAGTAGGTAGGTGTTCACGGAAGACCAGCGTCGGGTACGTACTTCATTAGCACCTGGCATTATGATATGTATTCACCTTTTTCATTGTAGTTAGTGCACAATTTAGCTTTTCTTAATTTTTCTGTACGGTCAACCAATTTGATTCCTAGACCACCGTAGAACCCTGTCATTTTAACTGCTACGTAGCAATGCAATAATCCTAGTAACCCGTATTGACATAGCATTTACAACGGCAAGGTTCTATGATGGCCTAGGAATCAAATTGGTTGACTGTACATTGTATTTCTGTGTAGTAGGTATACTGAAATAAAGTATCTATTGTTGTATACAAGTCCTTATTCAATGTAGCTAAACGAGTTAATTAGTAGGTACCTAATTAATCATGAATTCTATAAAATATCCCATACCTAATGTGCGTGATATTGGTATATGGGTCATAACCGAAGCCCATACTTTCGTCGTAAAGCGTTGTCTGCCGCTCGAGGCTCGGTCGTCTCTGATCTTCTGCAATAAAACAGAGAACAATAAATACTTAATACATGACTATAAGATGGATGAGAATCATAGTACATCATTTTAGCTGAACTTTATAATCCAACTAGCTTTTGCCTGTGTATGTGACATTGTCCGGCTATACTTGTAATAGCATCAAGGGATTAATTAATACTACCTACGCCTAACATAGTCTAATAGCAAATATACTATATTAGACGTCTCACGGGCGTAGCATTAATTATCGCACTCCCATTTAAACTTCTTCTCTTGTTTTCGCCCCTATAAGTGATGACTTCCCTAATAAAAAAACGATCCAATGCCTTTCCAGGGTCTCAAACTATTTTCCGTTCCGCTGTTTAAGCGTGAAAAGATAACAGTTAGATAGACAGACAGCCAGACAGTGCTATTTTCGTTTTATAATATTAGTTTGGATAAAGTTGTAGAGGTTCATAATATACAGTAGCGGATGTACCTAATAGCTGCGTGTCATTGTTAGATTATTACTCCATTAGCATCAACTACTCATTACTGCAAGTGCAAACAGGTGTATACCAGTGAACGAATATACATAGACCACGAGCTCCATACAAATTTCTACCCAAACTCGGGCCCAAAACCCGGTATGCGCATAATCAACTGCGTATCCAATCACAGCTACCCAAAATGTCAGCCTATTTTCAATTACCCAACACAAATGGATGCGATTGGTCAATTTAGGAATGCATTGCTTTGATTAGCCGTCGTGCCTCACGTCGGACGACAGTGACATCGAAAACGGATAATTGTTGAATGGTTACA
This sequence comes from Epinotia brunnichana, assembly GCA_963854355.1. Classification (NCBI taxonomy): domain Eukaryota; kingdom Metazoa; phylum Arthropoda; class Insecta; order Lepidoptera; family Tortricidae; genus Epinotia; species Epinotia brunnichana. The sequence goes on from OY977951.1 coordinate 12,330,250, forward strand.
TGCAACAAGAAGCAACTTAGTTTATGATAACGTTTGCGTGATTTTTTTGTTTAACCTTTAACTGACGACGTGGGTTTCGAGTAACACTAAAGACGTGGTGGCGTCTGAGAGACGTAATATTTCAAATCGATTTTAAAAAATCCAGTTTGCATGCGATTATAATCAAAGCTTTTAAAATAGCTGGATAATTAAACCAGGTAATTCAAAATGGGATAAAAAACACTGAATAACTTCAATCATGCTAAAAATCACGTTTTTATTATGAGGTCACATTTTTTCTTATACAAAAATTTCAGACTTGGTTCAGTCTTATTTTTAACTAAAATTATGAAGATATAGTCAATAAACCATAAAATATCTTTAGATTAGAAGATAGTTCATCATATTAAATAGATGAAAAGCTTCTAACTTTAAACAAAAAAAAACTGACATCACATGATGTAGGCATATTTTTACTAAATTTATTTGTAGTCCCTAATGATACTAGCTTCCTACGGGTACTAATTATATGTAGAGACCAGAACCTTATACCAACAGGAAGCCTAACTAGTTTTTTTCTTGATATTCAATTTTAAAAAAATGCTTAAACTTAAAAGATGACACCACAGTTACTATAGAGTCACAAACACTAACACCAAGGTGACGTACAGGAGACTTGCATATTTTTTGTACACAAAGACCGTGGTGGCGTCTGTGAGACGTCGATCGCTCCGTAACCGACTCATGCGCACTCGCCGCAGTTGCGGTCTTGGCTGCGGCTAGAGGACTCCAATAAAGGAAGCTAGCGGAAAGGATAGCGTCAGACGCCACGCATACGCAAACATATTTTCGAAATAAAATCGGTGACGTCTGTGAGACGTATACCACGTCACTTAAAGGTTAAGAAGTAGGGCTGAGTCGCCAGGTAAAATACCAAATTATTTATTTTTATTTACAATATAATACAAGTAGGTATAAGTAATGTAGAACTCCTTATAGAAAATATCAGGAATTTCAGAGGCCGCTCTACATTGCCTTTATAGATTACCAGAAGGCTTTCGATACTTTGTCACACTTATCTATCTGGGAGTCACTAAAACCACAACACGTAGAGCCCCAGTATATCAATATAACCCTGCATGCCCTGGGTGGTGCTAAATGAGCGACAACACTTCCGGCGAAACAGACGCAACTATAAAAATATCACATTACAGATCGCCATACGATTAAATAAATAAATATCAATATTCTAAAATTCTTATACGAAAATAGAACAAGTAGAGAACAATTAGAAACTGTTCTATTGCGCTTTTAATTAATAGAATTTGATGGCTGCAAGAATCGTTTTTAAATGCATCAGTCACATCTTTGAAAGAGGAAATATACCAAAACATTTATTTGCAATGAATGCAAGATGAAATGTAAATAACAAAGAAGATCCCTTTTTTTGGCATGCCATTTCGAATCGTGTCGTTTCAAACGAACTGCTTCATTCCATATTTCTAATTGGATGTGTTGGAAAACTAAAAATATTTTTTTTTTATTTTATAGATAGAAAGGCATCGATAAAAACTACAAAATATTGATAAGATATTCAATGGTTAAAATAGAAACCAACTTTATAAAAAAAGTTATGATGTCTTTTGGCATAATACCATCCCTATACAAAATGTGATCATCACAATATAATCAAAATAATATATTTATCGCTGTATTAACTTGTGAAAAGTGATTCCATCTTTTTTGTTGCGCTTGTCCGAACGACTCACACACCATGTTATGGCACAACAAGGCATATTTATTGAAACCGAACGTTTGGTTTATTTAACAGTTTGACACGGTGGCCATGTTTGAACTGAACGGCTGCTTATAAGTGCATCCTTTTTGTGGGGCCACTTTTCGGCGCTAGTTAGACTTTTATGTAGATTCATTCACTGGTGTATACTAAAATATTTGATAATAAAAAACGTAAGGATTTTATAAATGGCATACCTGCTGACTGCCAATCAGCAGCCGTCCGCCACGATATCGCAGACTCGACACTTGCTTGAGCTTGAAGTTGTGACCACGTATCTAACCTGAAACATTTAAATAACTTACTGTTAAAATTCCGGAATATAAACAAAAAATTTTTTGTTGTACGGGTTCTGTTACATAAACATGTGAAGCTTTTAACTGTGTCATTGCCTGTATGTGAAATCCTTCTAACTTCTACCAGTATTTCAATGTATTGTTTATGTCCATATTTGCGTTGCTATGACAGTCAGATTACGTATTGCGGATTTACTCTTTTAAGACACTGACTAAGGAAATACTCCTAATCATCCCTTTCTAAGTCAGCACACACAGTGAATAGTTAAGACTCCCAAGTAGAGATGGCGCAAGTTATCAAGTATTGATTCTTGCCTGAAAACGCCATCTGTGTTTTGCTCGAGGAAATAGTAAAACAAGAAGAACGTTAGGGTAGTTTGTAACTCATTTTATCGTTGTTGCGAAAAAAGGATATGTAAGAAATTTTAAGATCTAATGTTTTTTTTTAACGACGCGATCAGGATTTGTGGTATCCAATCCGTCTAATGTGATGTTCGTGTACCAAGTTTTTGGTGTAAGAGTCCCGTATATGATGTGAAAACACGTCAGTTTAACTGTCGCCAATCGTTAACCCTCTAAGGCCAGGACCGCACTAAGTGGCTAGCCGCGTGCGGCTACCCGTGCGGTTGGACAAAACATACATATGAAACCGCAAACGCAAAACCTCTACGCACTATGCGGTTGGCCGCAACTGCATGCGGGTAGCCGCTTAGTGCGTTCTTGGCCTTACTGCCATCGTCTGATAAATCAGACAGAGTGCCAGAGTAATTGACACCTTATTGATGTATTATGACAGAGTTGGAATTGGCGAGTGTCTTTTTAAACGTTGGGCTGTTATTGGGTTGGCGTCATAAAGTCTTACAAAAAAAAAGTACTTATTTTAAGAATTGTAGTTACCTATTTGTTCTTGGCTGACTATTGTAATAAAGCGGATCGTTGTCTCCGTGCAAATGATACTCCTCCCTCTCGGATGAATTTTCTCTGGACACCTCCAGTGATCTCTGAAATGAAAGAATAATTTGTATTACCATCAAACATTGTTGTCATTGGTGGCTCTTTGGGGGAGGCCTATGTCCTGCAGTGGACTTCTTTCGGCTGATATGATGATGATCATGATTGGGTGTCATAAAATGAAATATCCCGTTTCCGAAATTTGAAATCGTTATTGGGCAAATTAATTTATCTTGTACTGAATCTAACTTAACGCTTTAATAGGCACAAAGACATCTGGTTTTTCATAAAATTCAATCCTAACAATAAAATTAATTCATGGTGAGAATATTGTTCCCTCTGCTATAAAAAGGGCTATTTCCATAAATTTTAATTCTTAGCCTTAGCCCTATCAACTCTATGAAAAATCTGTGCCCGTTAATTATGTTGGTCTTTAAATACAGGACCATAGGATACATTTCTTTAGCACTAAAACCGCAAATAAAATACGACATGTTACACAAACAATAAAATATATCAATAACGAAATTGATCCGAAGACTCAAAACACGTAACGAATTGCTATAAAACGGCCATAAAACGTTAATATAAAACGCTCCAGACTTTGTATCATACACGTGATAAGATCTGCATGTATTCAATAACCGGGAATGGTGACAGAAGAGGATACAATCAACGCCTTGGTGGACACAGCCATCGTAAAGGATGCAAATGTGAGTCATGATCACATTAATACTGAAATGTTCACACCATACCAGCCCCTACCTAAAACTGACTTAAACGAGATGATACGAGCTCTTCGCCTTTTTAAAAACAAGAAAGCAGCAGGTCCTGATCAACTAAGAGCAGACGCATTGAAACTTGCTGGACCAGCGTATCATAATGCATTTGCTCGTATTATCAATTACACTTTGCACACTGGATACTTTCCTAAAAGATGGAAGCTGGGGGATTGCATTTTCTTACACAAACCCGGCAAGTCCCACACAGATGCTGCGTCGTATCGTCCGATTACCTTACTTTGCATAATAGGGAAACTCTGCGAACGGATTATGTACTCATATAGTCGAATCCTCTCAGAAACTAATAAACTAGAACTCATTCCAGAATATCAGCACGGCTTCACAAAGCATTGAGGAACTGGTACACAAATCTTACGAACAGGCAAAGTTATTACCGATGCTTTGGCTAAAGGAAGCAGCGTAGCAATGATCTCTAACGACCTAAGCAAAGCATTTAATTCCATTAATCACACGGGGCTGAGTAAGAAATTGTTCGACGCTGGAATGGCAAACAACGTTATTCAACTCATTGAGAATTACCTTTCAGGCCGAGATGCTCGTGTACAGAAAACAGATGCCAGTTCCACATGGAGTACCAGTTACATATGTGAGCGACATTCCTAAAAATCACATAGCTGGTATCACGTTATCACAATATGCTGATGACCTCTGCATTCTTTATGAAGCATGTCGTCCAGATACTGCATCGCAAAGACCAGCATGGGCTGCCAAAACGATCATTAATTATTACAAGGAGTGGGGTTTGCAGTGCAACGTCAGCAAAACAGACTACGCCATGTTCACTAATAAACGCAAATATAGTAGGACAGTTAAACTAGAAAGCGAGAATTTACCGATTAAGACGAGCATAAAATATCTCGGAGTACACCTTGACCAAAGACTAGTAATGAAAGAACACGCTAAAAATACTATTAAAAAAGTTAAACAAGTCTGCAGTATGTTGGCACCGATTATAGGGTGGTAAAACAAGGTGTCACTTGAAACAAAAATTAAAGTGATAAAAGCAGTGAACGAATATACATAGAACACGAGCTCCATACAAATATCTACCCAAACTCGGGCCCAAAATCCGGTATGCGCATAGTCAACTGCGTATCCAATCACAGCTACCCAAAATGGCAGCCTATTTTCAATTACCCAACACCAATGGATGCGATTGGTCAATTTAGGAATGCATTGATGTGATTAGCCGTCGTGCGTCACGTCGGACGACAGCCATGTGACAGTGACATCGAAAACGGATAATTGTTGAATGGTTACATGCAACAAGAAGCAACTTAGTTATGATAACGTTTGTGTGATTTTTTTGCTTAAGAAGTAGGGCTGAGTCGCCAGGGAAAAGACAAAATTATTAATTGTTTATTTTCATTTACAATATAATACAAGTATAAGTAATGTAGAGCTCCTTATAGAAAAATATCAGGAATTTCAGAGGCCACTCTACATTGCTTCTATAGATTACCAGAAGGCTTTTGTCACACTTATCTATCTCGGAGTCACTAAAAGCACAGAACGTAGAGCCCCATTATATCAATATTCTAAAATACTTATACGAAAATAGCACAAATATAGTGCAATTAGAAACTGTTCTATTGCGCTTTTAATTAATATAATTTGATGGCTGCACATCTTTGAAAGAGGCAATATAACAAAAACATTTATTTGCAATGAATGCAAAATTAAATGTAATGAACAAAGAATATCCCTTTTTTGGCAAGCCATTTTGAATCGTGTCGTTTCAAACGAACTGCTTCATTCCATATTTCGTTTCTAATTGGATATGATAAAAATCTAAATACATTTTTTTTTTCATTTCATAAATAGAAAGGCATCGATAAAAACTACAAAATATTGCGAAGATATTCAATGGTTAACATAGAAACCAACTTATTAAAAAAAGTTATGATGTCTGTTGGCATAATACCATCCCTATACAAAATGTGATCATAACAATAAAATCAAAATAATATATTTATCGCTGTATTTACTTGTGAAAAGTGATTCCATCTTTTTTGTTGTGCTTGTCCGAACGACTCACACACCATTTTACGGCACAACAAGGCATATTTATTGAAACTGAACGTTTGGTTTATTAACAGTTTGACACGGTGGCCATTTTCGAACTGACCGGCTGCCAGGCATCCTTTTTAATCCCCGCCTATAAGTGCATCCTTTTTGTAGGCCCACTTTTCGGCGCTAGTTAGACTTCTATGTATATTCGTGCACTGGATAAAAGCAACGCTTTTACCGATCATAGACTATGGCATAGTGCAATTTTACCCTCGGGTGTGTAAATCCAAGCTGACTGAACTAGAAAGACAATACCGTATGGCATTGAAAGCTGCAGCTAATTTTCCTCGAGTTCTAAAGTGACCTGGGAGATGCTTGATGAAGACCCGTGGTACCTACGTGCTAGAGACCTCCATGACGACATGCTACGTACGAGTTAATTAAGTGATCTGCAAATTCCTGGTCTTACACAGCCTGGTGATAAATATGACAAACCAAACCACCATAATCCCATGTTACCTAGTTTGCGCGCCGGTGATATAGATTATGTGTGCAAACAACAAAGAGGTAAACCACTCTCCAAGCGAATGGTCCCTCCTCGTATTCCTGTGATCTAGATATAAAATATATATATCAGTGTAGTAGCGTGAGCCAGTTCATGTCTGAGCTGAGCCCCATTTACTTTACAATTAGATATTTTAGTAAGACACATTAAAATAGCAATGCTATGTACTTGGCGGCCAGAAAACTGTAAAACCAATTATCTCCACTTATAACAAATCTCTAGAATCAGCCAGTTTGAAACTAAGCTTTGGTTTGTCACGAATGTTCTCAGCATCCCGTGAACGGAAAAATATGAAACATTTTTTGTAGGTACATTATTATTCTAGCTGCAACTTAGGATAGTTTTTATCCGACTGCGACAATTAATACATTTTCCGAAATATACGACTTCATTTAATTTCTCATTTATTTTTATTGAGATCAAACGCTGCTCCAACTGTCAGCTATAAGAAACGTCAAAAATGGCGGAATTGCTTTGCCTTTCACTTATTAATAATTTAAATCCCGTCTACAATAGACCTTTACGAGACAAATGCTAAAATATATACCATAAAAAAATGTTCGATTCTGATATGAGAACTTATATGCGCAAATGTCAAACAAATTTCAACAATATAATTAACACGAATTTGTTTTTTTGAATGGCAATGGCAAGCGCTCTGCGCATTCTGCCAAAGTACCTGCGGCGCTACCACGAAAACCGATACTCAATGTTCGTATATTTGCATCCCTGTCACTCGAGTATGGTTAGTGCGATAGAGATAGAGATACCCGAATATTTTCGAGTTCCGAAGTTCGTGGTTATAGAAAAGGAATCGAAAATATGGTAAATAATCATAATGTATTTTCTCGAAAAATAATTTAAAATAAATATAGTCAAATGGAAAAAAAACAACGCAAGAGGTTATATAGGTAATGACTAAGTTATAAGAGTCCAAAGTTTTAAGAGGAGGTATGTTCTGTCCCTTTTCCACAAAACGCACCTTCATATGAAACAATTGTTTTTTACTATGACGCTCGAGGGTCTTGACTTCACAGTCCCCGATCGTTTTCTCATTCTAACAAGCGACATTAAAACGGTTGTAGCTTCATAATTTTTTGAGATATTTGAATGGGAGTTTCGTCATCTTCTATCTATCTATACATATGACTGACTCACTCACTCACTCACTCACTCATTAACGCACAGCCGAAACTACTGGGGCTAGAGAGTTGAAATTTACACCAAAACTACCTTTTACAACGTAGGCAATGGATAAGAAGGGATTTTTGGAAATTCTACCCCTAAAGGGCTTAAATAGGGGTGCAAAGTTTGTATAGGGGAAACTTTATTTTTTGAGCTAGAGACTTAAAATTTTGTATAAAGATTACTTATTAGAATACAAATAAAGCACTCTCAACGTTTAGGAAAATTCTGCCCCTAAGGGGGTTAACAAGGGGTGCAAATTTTGTATGGGGGAAACTTTATTATTTTAGCAAGAGACTTAATACTTTGTAGAAATATTACTTATTAGAATTCAAATAAAGTCCTTTCAGCGTTTTGGAAAATTCTGCCCCTAAGGGGGTTAAAAAGGGTTGCAAAGTTTGAATGACCGAAACTCCTTTTTGAGATAGAAGCTTAAAAGTTTGTGGAAATATTACAATACAATGAAAAAAATTTAAATTTTTTGGAAAATTCCACCTCTAAGGGTATGAAAAAAGGGTGCAAAGTTGGTAAAGGGGATTTTTTGAGCTAGAATCTCAAAACTTTTTAGAATGATTACATAATAAAATAAAATACTTTCAGCGTTTTAGAAAATTCCACCAGTTAGGGGTGTATAAGGGGGTGCAACGTTTGTAAATATATTTTTTTAGCGAGCGACCTTTGTTGAAAGATTACTTATTACAATACTTACAAATAAATAACTTTCAGCGTTTTTGAAAATTCCACCTCTAAGGGTGATCAAAAGGGGTTAAAATTTGTATGGAGGAAACTTTTTTTTGAGCTAGAGACTTGTAATTGTGTAGAAAGATTATTTATAAGAATACAAATAAACAGGTTGTCCCAGAAATCGACGTCAAGCCGAAAACGGATGATAGACCGAGTCATAACAGTTATCAGAAAAAAACAAAAATGGTCATGTTCTTTTAAAATTATGGTCACTTTATAAAATTGAAAATTTACGACGATTGACCAATTAATGAATAAATTTGGTTGACGAGTTGGTTTTTTTTTGTATTTTTATGATTTGACTGGTCGTTTACGGCTTGACGCCGATTTCTGGGACACCCTGTATAGGTAAATTACTTTCAGTGGTTTGGAAAATTCCACCCGCTAAGAGGGGGATAAAGAGGTGCAATGTTTGCATGGGGAAACTTTTTACTAAGGTAGAAACTTTAAACTCTGTAGAAAGATTAAGTACTTGCCTACTTATTAAAATACAAAAAAGTACTGCCAGAGTTTTGGAAAATTTCACCCCTTAAGGGGTTATAAAAGGGTGCAAAGTTCGTATGGGAAACACTTTTTTAGCTAGAGACTTAATAGTTTGTAGAAAAAATACTTGCCTATGACAATAAAAAACTTAGTGTTTTATTTTTAATTTTTCCCTGAAAAGTGTTCAAAGTTTGTATGGAGCGCAAGAAAATTTTGAAGTATGAGATTTGTTACTTCGATGTTAGCCTGTTTAGACTACAAAACTTATGTTAGCGTTTTTTGAAATTCATCTCCTAAAGGGGATTATAAGGGTGTTCAAAGTTTGTATGGAGAGCAAGACATTTTTAAAGTAAGGGATTTGTAACTTCGGTTTTAGACTGTTTGCTAAACTACTACAAAACTTATTTCAGCGTTTTTTTTAATTCATCGCCTAAGAATAAGGGGTTCGAATTTTTGGAAGTAAGAGATTTGTAACTTCGGTTTTAGACTGTTTAAGTGTTTACTTCTTCATCTTCATCCCTTTCAATTCCAATTCCATTAATTTACTAAAAGACTACGTACAAAACTAATTTCAATGTTTTTTTTTATTCATTCCTTAAACATACATTTAGACGATGACTTGGTAGTTAGTTAGTTATATTGGGCGTTTTCCGCAAGTCGACATCCATTGTGCGATGACATGGTAAAACGCGGTCGAAGTCGCGGGCAACAGCTAGTATAAAATAAAGTTCATTCTATTCTTACCTTCAAAAACATCTGGTTTTTTATAAAATTTAATCCTATCAATAAAGTTAATTCATGGTGGGAATATTGTTCCCTCTGCTTTAGAAAGGGCTATTTTCATAAAGTTGAATCCTTAGCCCTATCAACTCTATGAAAAACCCGTGCCAGTTAATTGTGTTGGTCCTTAAATTCAGGAAAATAGGATACATTTCTTTGGCACTAAAACCGCAAATAAAATACGACATGTTCCACAAACAATAAAATATTTCAATAACGAAATTGATCCGAAGACTCAAAACACGTAACGAATTGCTATAAAACGGCCATAAAACGTTAACATAAAACGCTCCAGACTTTATTATACACTTGATAAGATCTGCATGTATTCAATAACCGACGAATGTCTATAAAGTAAATACTACGGATTTTACTAAACATCCGATTTATTTAATAGAAAAGTATGAGCTAGTAAATACAGCGTGTATTTTTAATATTACCTCAAATTGTAACCAGTGTTAGGGCTATGAACCGATATTGCAAGATTTTTTTTCTAACTACCAATTGTTTTTTTTTCCTTATAATATAAAATAATTCACCACGCAATGTATCACTACATTGTCGTACTGATGTGACGTCACAACTGTCACAAGTAACCCGCTTATTCCATGTGTCAAAAGAGTGTAAGCATTACATTGCTGCCCGATAAATTTTCAAAAAATTATTACGCTTTGGTAGTTAGGACTAACTTCCTTCTTACAATATCGGTGTATAGTACTAAAAGCTATGTATTGTTACAATATCAGGTAATATTAAACATACAGGATGTATTTTATGATTTGAATTACTGTAAAGCTGTCTTCAAATTTCAGATGTTTGCGAAACTTATACTTAATTCTTTACTAATATTATTAAAAAGGAAAAGTCTGCATGTAAGTTTGTATGTAATGGGTAACCTCCGGAACTACTCATCCAATTTCAAAAATTCTTTCACCTGCGTATGGAGTGGACTTTCTGGGTGGACATAGGCTATGTTTTATCCCGCGGGTTTGCCTGGGTTATTTGCATTGCGCGGGCCAAACCGCGCGGGCAGCTAGAGTAATAATATTATAAAGAGGAAAAAAAAAATTTTTTTCAATGTGTAATCTCCGGAACCATTTATCAGATTTTTAAAAAAGGCACCTGCGTGTAGAAAGGAGTTTCTGGATGGTTATAGACTATATTCTATCAGGGGGCTATATAAGATTGTACACTAGTGAAGCTTCGCGAATGTCGCCATCTCTTGATTCTACTTACGTGCTTCGAACAATACTGGTCTGAATTGAAAAATAGTGAATCAACGCAACCCTACAGTGTTTATGCTCATTCAAATTATCTTGATGCTTAAATATCTCTTTAAGTCAACGCAACTCCATCGAGTTTGGGCTCGTCTTGATGATTAAACGACTATACCTCTACCTACTAGTGCAGTCAGATAAAACTGTAGAAGATACGGCAATAGAGATATCTCTCAGGGACCGAAGTCCAATGAGAGTTGTTTGGGTGTTATATTTATGCAACTGATTTAAGAAACTTCGATAGTGCGATGCAGAACTCGTCAGATTTGACAGGAGTGACGCCACAAAACAGTTTGTTTCAAAAACGGATCTCGTTCTACGTGAGTAGAAGACGCACCTGTGGCGTGTGCATTTGATGTGCGGCGGTGCGGAACTGTGATGCGCTGCAGTTGGCGTGCTGGCCCACGGGGTAGTTAAAGTCCGACGTGTAGTCCGAGTCCTCCGAGTAGCCCGCTGGAAACAATCAAACATATCTTTAATAATCTCTCTCTTCAGTCGTTCACTCTTGACAGAGAGAGTGGTTTCATGATGATGTGGTTACTGTGGATAAAGCTGCTTTCGCGATGCGCCTTCAATATTTATGTTTTTCAGCGTCACGGGAACATTGGGCTTTGTTGCTTTCTTTAATACTTACTTAATACCCTAAATAAATTACAGTAAACTCTCATTCACTGCTTAGCGTTGAGTGGGTTAAGAAGTTTTCTCTTCTTTATAAGCAATTCCTTCGGATGCAAGGGCAGCGTGGTAGAAGTGCGCGTAACAAATGCCGATGCATAATATACAGTGATCGGAATTTACGATGCAACACGGCGGGAAATATTAATATGGATAAGACAAAATCCCGGCATCTTGTTTAAAAAAATGCTAGTGAGAATGATGATATTTGTAATTAGGCCGCTTCGACTGCCCCATATCAAAACCAAAAAGGGTTGTTTTTTAGGGCTCCGTAGCCAAATGGCAAAAAACGGAACCCTTATGGATTCTTCATGTCTATCTGTCTGTCTGTCCGTCCGTATGTCACAGCCACCTTTTTCCGAAACTATAAAAACTATACTGTTGAAACTTGGTAAGTAGATGTATTCTGTGAACCGCATTAAGATTTTCACACAAATGTAGAAAAAAAAACAATAAATTTTGGGGGTTCCAATATTAATAATAGGGAGTATGCATGACCTCTTTCATCCCTGAATCTCTTTCATCACTAGGAACGATTCTTATTTATTTATTCTTATTCATATATTTTATTTCATGTCATATGACCAGAATCACTGTCTTCCAAATACAAATCTAAGTCCCGAAATCCCGGAGCATATCCATATTAACATAAAGTTTGGGGTCATTCACTCCGTGTTGCAGCGGGAAATCCGATCATTGAATTAATATATGAAGGTCCATTTCACTCAACGTGTTCGTATGATGTTAGGATAACATACTAACACACTCGTACTTGACGACTGAAAGCGAGCGCGTGCGACAAATTATATATTAATAGCAATCTAACAATTATATCGGGTCTGATCGACCTGATTCTAGATTATTCAATTATGATAAAAGATTCACGTACAATGGGCAATATACTGCATCTGCCGGCGGGCCTGCTCTGCCCGTTCAGCGTCGAGGGCGCCGTTCAGCAAGTCTAGCTTGCGTTGCAGGTCGGCGCCGCCCGTGCCTTCCGCGTCTGTAATGTAAGGAAATGTAAATTAGCGCCATCTATTCGAAGTATGGATCATTTAATCGATTAATTAGGGTAGGTAGTGTTTGTAGGGATTATTTTTTGGACCGATCTTTATCGGAGTTATCAATTAGACTATTTTAACAGAAGGGTAATATTTATACCTATTCAAATATTCCTCGTCAATCGGAGTTATCAATTCACCTATTGCCTGCTGTATAGCAGGCCGTATGGCCACAACTCAAAATTAGGACACATTTGAGATGTGGCTCTATTGCACATCTCAAATGTGTTTTAATTTTGAGTTGTGGCCGTATAGCCGGCAATAGGCGAATTGGATTATTTTAACAGAAGGGTAATATTTATACCTATTTAAATATTCCTCGCTCAACGCATTAGTATTGCGATACAGCGGGGAAATGCTGCCAGCATCTTCGGCACCATGCCGCGGCGAGACCCCTTAGTATAGTAATAAGTAAGAAGTTTTATTTAGTTTTATTTATTCCTTTTTTCTGGTTTCTAGTATTTGTTGCAAACATTTGTATTGTATTAAGATCTTTAAATATGTGTACTTAATAAAATAATAATAAACATTTAAATATTTCGTTTGTATGACAAGACGCTCCGCGGATATTAGATACAAATGAAAATAAATATTTGAGCAAGGATTTGCACTTTAATTTAATTAAAATATTTTTTGGTAGTTAGTCGTAAATTGATACTACAGTTTTAAAATATTGTAAATAGACTCTTTATAAAGGACCATTTAACCCTTTTCCAGGCCGGCAATTGTAAAATGACAATCAAATGCCAGTCTTATTCTTTGACATTTATACATGTTTGACAGTCTATATCATATGTGGTCAATATAACGCCTCCGCCTGGAAAAAGGTTATTTTTGTAACATTCTGTACATGTATGTATCTATATTTACCCATGTATATTATAACATTATATTTATATCGTTCTACCTTTTCTTCAAATATAGTTTTTATGTAATTATCATGTCGTATCAGGTGCCCCAACATTTCTCATTTCTCCTATCAGATTTAAAACCACTTCGTTTGTTCTTCTTTCTGTTCAACTAATACCTTCCATCCTTCTCCATGCCCACATTTCGAATGCGTTCAGATTTTCTCTATCACGTTGGGTCATAGTCCACGTCTCGCTTCCGTACAACGCTATGCTCCAGATTTAGGTCTTAATAAATCGTTTCCTGATGTATTATTTCGAGATATTTTCGCCTTTAATATCTGCTTTTTGGCATAGAAAGACGGAGAGGCAAAGGTAGACCAAGACGTGCGTTTATGGACCAAGCTAAAGAGAAAGTTAATGCAAGGTCGTATCAAGAGCTCAAAACAGTTGCAGAGAAAAGAACGGAATGGCGATTACTCCACCGACAAGAGCCCGGCTCTTAAGTTTATGATGATGATTTATATCGTTGCGTATTATGAAGTAAATGCGAAGTTTACTTATATAAACATTTAAGTATTTGCTTATCTATTCCTTTAAAATTGTAGGCATAGGAATTTATCGCTGAGGAAACTTCAGAATTACTTACTCGTTTTGTAGCTGCCCGAGGCATTTGTACAAATAACTCCTCCCAGATGGACACAAACATATGTTATCACATTTAACTGATGTATCACAAATATAAATGCATAAATAAATTGATAGTTTTGCGTCTATCTTCACTAGATACAAAAAACTACCCACGAGGGAAAGTCCACCATACGAAGATTGCAAGCATTCAAGAAATGGAAATTATCGTGGCGAAATGCCGAGACGAAGCCGAAAACTTAGTATGACCGATTTTAAACTGCAATTCCCTCGATATCCTGGTCTACAGTAGCCTAACACTAGAAATACTTATTCAAATTCAATAAGCCGCTGAAATGAACTCATGATTTGGACTGCTGGAAATAATACTGGTCATCTTTACGGGGATTTCTTCTCAGGTAAAACTCTATGGCGAATAAGTACGAGTAGTATCCCGTTTTACCCCGTATTACCCCAACTGGTTTGACATACTTATCCTTTCAAACTGGAAAGTTTCCAGAAAAATTGAAAATTTCTATTGTAAAGACGATTTATAAGAAAGGGGAAAAAACTGACATAGCGAATTATCGTCCCATCACACTAGTATAGATAAATTAACGAGAGCATGGAATTGCATATGTAGTAGTATTGTATGTTTACAGGCATTCTATATTTGAATTTTCTATTTTCTCGTACTATCAGCATAAAAAGAGGTTTGTTATATATTGAAGAAGTAAATACCAAAATAATGTCAGTGTCAAATTGTGAAGAAAAATTAAGAAAAAAATATTCTCCTTTTGTTGCAAACGGTACAACCACTACAAATGCAATTCCATGTTCTCGATAATTCATCTATACCTATTCTGTCTTTAAATATTTTTTGAGAAAGCGATGCATAAACGTTTAACCAATTATTTTAATAAATTCAAAATAATTGCTGAACAACAACATGGATTTCTGCAGCACAAGTCAACTACCCTAGCAGCGTTTAATCTTATTAGAGAAATTGTACCGAAGTATGACGATAAAAACTTCACAACTGCTGTCTTTTTCGATATGTCCAAGGCGTTTGATTTTGTGGTTCATGATAAACTATTAAATAAGTTAGAGCTCTATGGAGTCAGAGGACTAGTCGTTGCAATGGATCAAATCGTACCTAGAAAACAGGACTCAGTGTGTCGAAATTAAATGTGATGATAGTAAATTTTCCACTAAGTTCTACAGATCCAGGTATAGGGAAAATAAATATGGTGTTCCACAGGGAAGTGTTCAAATGAAATGCTTGAAGTTCACTGGTCTGAAAGCACACACGCAACACAGGTACATTCACAGCACTAAAATGCTAAAGAAATCACTACCTTAAAGTTGGTCAGTTATTTTTACGTAAATTGACAAAAATGTTCGCTTTGAACAATCCTTTTAAACCGTATGTATTTACCTACCTATCTGCTAAAGTTAACTTGCTAGTGAAGTACCTACCTAAACGACTTCATATTCATGTAAAATGAACGCCCATAAAGAGCAGGAAACTGCGTTTTGCCGTCCTATCTGCTAGTTACTTAGCGACCTAATTCTTGTATTAAACTAATTTCCCGCCCGCGCTAGTAGAATTACAGCTGAATTGCCAGGGTTAGAATTAATTTACTGGAGCGATGCGAGTTTATTGACCTAATTTGTTTTATTATCGAATAATGGGAATATTTTGAACGATACTATATTTAGAGTTGGTTCATCCCTGGGCAATAATAATAATTGCCTCTTTAACGTTATAATGTATGTAGGCATGGCAATCCAGTCGGTCAATGAAGTCATTTTTTGGGGAGTGAAGAACGCGTTGCAGATTGAAATGTGGTATTTCTGTAAGGTTTCGTCCCTTGGGGTATTGAGTTCATGTTTGAAGCGTATCTTATAAAAAAAGAAATAGAAACTAAACAACATTTGGAGTAAACACATCATTCATTCATGGTATAATTATTTTGTATATTGCAAAATGGGTCATGGATTATTTTATATGAAGGTTTTTACAAGAACTTTACATATAATTAATGGCATTTTTTTAATTAACCACTTGTTTTGCCTACGACAGTATGAAATTATGAGATAACGTGTAATTTATTCTAGCCATAAAATATTGTATTACACTTAACCAGCACCTAAGTGGTCAAGTTGTAGTAGATTTCAATTAAATGCAAAAAAGTTGACACAAAACTACTTGAATAAAATTATATTAAAATAGCCTACTTACAAAAATAGCCTTCGGGATACTAAGAAAAAACCGTCTAGAGATTTAATTAATTTCAATTGTATGCCTCGGATTTAAGGTTCAAAATTGTTTAGACTTGAATATAAAGTTTACAGAAAATATGTGCGAACAAAAAGCAAGCTTGCGTGACAAAAATGCTACGTCAGGCTTCGGTGCGAATAAATCATGACCCGCCTGGCTACGATAGGGTAAAAGCTAGTAAGTTGCTTGTAAACTTTATAAACTGTTATGAAAAAAAATGCTTCTTCTTATTAGCTTACAACACTTGATAGACCAATATCTCGAGCCCTCGTATTTTGTAACGTATTGGTATTCAAAACTGGTTTGATATCAGTAAAGTACTTATGTCTTCTAAAATTCGATCTAAAAGACAGTTTTCCTCGATCGTTTCAATGTAGGGACGTCATCGAAATATAGGAGAAATAATTTCTTGGGCCTTGCTAGTCGCTATAGAAATAGTTTGTTAAAAGAGCTGGATATAATATGTAACTAGGTCCGCGTACCAATTCCTAGGAGAAAAATAGCGTCTCGATTTTTGTACAGTATTCGTTGTCCATTCTACATTCTAAATCAGAAAAAACGCAGATAGTGAATTGTTTGGGTGTGGACTTGTTCATATAGTTCCTTATTGTTTACAATTATATATTTTTAGGGCCGGCATGGGGACTACTGCCCGTTACCTCTCAGGGGAGGACTGTGTCCAGGAGTCGGACGTACAAAGGATGTTTTTTTAGAGTCTAAAGTGCTTCCTAGAAGAACGTGATTGAAAATGGGCTATGATCAGCGAACAACTTTGCTAATTTGTTTTCTCTTAACACACTCTATTGTTACCTATTAGCGCTTAATACAGTAGATTTATATTTTATATATACCAAGAACCATTAATTTCCATCAAATCTACCAAGAAATGTCACTGTCACAGTGAAACCTACCATTGTCAGTATGACTGTAGTTCCAGGTGTAACCAACCTTATTATGGTTATACGAAATATAATCGTCAGAATCAATGTAAGACTGATCGGAAATACATTTGATATAATTTTTTTTTAATAAAGCAAGTAACTAAATAATTCCAAAGAAAACATTCGTCCTATCCAGACGGACGTAAGACACCGAAAATCAAGTGAGGAGTATAAATTTAATGGCCGCCAACATTTGAACATACCAACACGACTGAAAAGAGCGGTGTTTTTGAGCGTATTGCGGTTTTCCAATAAATGCACTCTGCATCCTTGCCATTTTCCACTCCACCGAAAATAATGTCAGTTACAAGGTTATGGTCCAGCTGAGCGACGTTTTCTAGCTCAGTAATCAACAGGCCCAAGTCCTTAGAGGAATACGTGACTAATATACTTATAATTTGTGAGCTTCAAGTGTTCATGGCCGCGTTAAATCTACTGAAAATAAGCCGATGGCAAGCCTCGCCTACCTTGTTACTTGTTGTAAATATAGTTTTATATTTATGATTAAAGTTAAAGACCTGTATTATTAATATCAGGACAAATACTAATGGGAGAAAATTTATAACAAAGGATAACATATATATTAAATACATACATTGGGGCCTTGAGACATAAAGCCTTACATACTGAAGAATACCTGAATATTTATTTGATAACTGTTATGAGTTAGCCAATCACCCGTTTTCGGCTTGACTTTGATTTTTGGGAGTATACGTGTAAATATAACAATAAGTGATGTCAATAATATGCTGATAATGTTTCAACTCTTTTAAAAGTTTGCTAATAGCCTGTAAAAATATCAAAATACATTTGTAAACATAATGTAAGTATTCTTTTTTTTTTATTCAACGATTGCCAACGGAGTTCACAATTAACATTTTATTTAAAAAATACAAGCACTTATGTAACGTCTAATTGTAACCCTAATATTTAATAGGCAACCACAGCCTGCGTTGCGTTACAATTATTACCATGAATGCACTTATTATCTAAGCTTAAAAATAAAAATAAAACTGAATCACATCAGTCTGACGTTTCACATTCCGGCAGTGTTGGAATTTTCATTCAAAAGACATTCACAAAGTGTTTTTACGGCCCCGAATTCCTTAGTCTATTCACATTCTTGAAATAAACTCATTAGTCATGCCGGCAAAAAAATATGTTCTACATTGTAGTTTTAGATTAATGTTAAGGGCGTGCTTGCTATTCTAATAAATTCTAAGTTCGCTACCAAAATGAGGGACAATGTTTGACACCTAGGTGACAAAATATAAATAAATAAATATAAGGCGACAACATTAGACACACCGAACTAGCTCCATAGTAAGCTTAATAAGGCTTGTGTTATGGGTACTAGACTACGATACATTCAATTAATATAAATACTTAAATATATAGAAAACATCCAAGGCTCATAAACAAATATTCGTGCTCATCACACAAATATTTGCCCTTACCGGGATTCGAAACCAGGACCTTCCACTTATATATTAGGCAGCGTCACTACCCACTAGGCTAAATGGTCGTCGAATATGAAAACACAGCTTCGCACACCTTTGTTGGATACTCAACCTTAGGCAATAGTATTTTTCACAATCGTGTTATAATATAGAGCTTTTTAGACGAGTACCGTGTTTAGGCCACGAAGCTTGCTGAGTGGCCTAAGTAAGGTACGAGATTAAAAAGCTTGATTATAACACTATTGTGAACAATACTTTTTGTACGAGTTCATTAAAATTAATTTTCTACGAGTCAACTGAACTAATTAAACAAACTCGATACTGTTGAAACTGTACGCTCGTTGATATCTTAAAAGACATCAACGAGCGTACGACATCAACGAGTAAACTCAATAATCAAAGCGATTCTATTGGTCCAATTCATTACAGTTCGGTAAAGCAGCCACGTGATTGGTCGAATTTATTTTAGTTCTATTTTCAAATTTTTTTCGGTTGTCTGGAGCGTATCGAAACAGTTATTTCGATTGTTTCGACAGTAGCATGGACTACAACTATGAAAAGAGTGACGTTGCAGACAATAGAGAATACTCTATGAAATCTTAATACACAGATTTTAATCGACGACGAGTACAAAATCGTTATTTGCAATAGGCTTGTGACCTAAGATTTTTTACGGTGCCATTCGAACCAGTTTATGTAGATGAACAAATGTTTTTATGGGAGCAACTACAATTAAAGAACACCCAAACATTTGATTCAAAGACTGACCTCATACTAATTGACACAAAAGTATGACATCACAGATTGCTTTTTGTACTAATCGTTGCACAGCCAGCATCGTATAGTTGGTAGCAGCCAAAGTAGTCAAATATTACGGTACACGTCTTTATTACGTAAGACTAAGGATGTGTTACGATATATTTGGCTAATTTGGCTGGTACTAACTTTACGATGCTGGCTTTAGCTGCTACTAACTCTACGATGCGGACTGTACCTTTGCGTAAAAATTATATTGGTAGGTAGCTTTAAATTTACTCTTAGACACTAAAAAAATGCATATTTTTGCTAACCTTTCAAGGTAAATTATCTTTTTATGAACTTCATTATGTTTTGTAATATATAATTTATAACAATAATTTGAGGGTTTGCTATCCATTTAGCGTAACAACGTTATCGATTTTAACACGAGGCAACTATCCAAGTTGAGGGTCTTTTGCTACCGCTTTTGATCCGTGGCTCCATTCTTGCATCGTTTAATCGAATCCAAATGGAATACATTAACGTCTATTCGCTCATAGGTACGTCACATTATGTGTAAAATCAGGACAAAAAAACAATCCAATTTAGAATCTACGTTTATTTGATTTAAGTGGCGCGAGAATAGAGCCTCCGACCCGAAGTGAGAAGGCTAACGCTAGTTTCATGTTATTTCACGGTTCAGAATACCATATTCCTCCTAGATAGCTAGTTAAAAATACATTCTCAGCAGTCAGCGGTGCATGAATCGATGTGAAATATAGCTTTTATGCTCTTTGACATAAGAGTCTTATTTACAGCCCCAGGAGAATTCAAACGTTTGCATATCTGGGGGCATGGCAGTGCCACCGCTATGTTGAGCAGGCACGCCCGTACCACCCTTTTCTCGAAACAGCTCAACTAGTATTGAGTCAATTTTATCTTTGTTCCAAATAAACCACACTACACTATACACGTACCTAAAGCCGGAAATGTATTAAACTGAGAATAACTATTCAACAACATCATTTATTATGTACAATGTATATTTAGTAGTGTTAGTAATATAATCTTAATATTTTAAAAAGGCTTCCCAAATTTAGTTTTTTTTTTTTCACAAGAATATTACTTAGGTACATATAGTTTCGATGGTACCTATTCAATAGGCATGATGACAGTAATTAAAAACTAGTAAAATACTATATTTATTGAATAAAACTTGAAGCTTGGAATTTAAAATACGCATTGTTTTTTTTATTATAAGTGTGATTAATATTTATTTTTATAAAATAAAACTACAAAATAAGGCAATCCGCCATGATATCTTGAACACCAATCAGAGCGCATGACGTCACGCTTGAGTAAACGCATACGCAACACGCACGAACATCTTGTGTTTTTATTATTTTTGTTTAAATACCGAGTCCTATTTGAGTGTGAATATTATTAATTCGAATATAAAATAACACGAATCATGGATCAAGGATTTACTAAGGCAAACAGCGCAAATTTGCCTAGAATCGACATTATAATGCTGGGAGAGTTTTTGTCATCAAATAAAGACTTTTGTTCAGCAGAATTTAGAAATGTTAAAACTTCTATGTAAGTATATTACTAATAATTAAAAACTTTATAATTTGAGTTATAAAATAATTTCCTAAAATATACTTTTGACGATGTATTTCTTATCAAGTTATTTTTAAGGTTATGTTATTGAAATCTATTTTTATAATGCTTTTACCCTTTATTTATTAATTGATTTTTCTTTTAGGTCCTCCAGGCCATCCTATGGCGATGACGCTGTGTGTAATGTACAGCTGAAACGTGAAGGAAATTGGTGTGTAGTAAAATGTAAAGTGTGCCCAGAACATAAAGTCCATGCAAAGTTGTATGGAGTAACATTAATAGTAAATGAACAGGAAGAGGTAGTGAAGTCAATAGAATGTAACGATTGTGTGGCTTCCCAAGGAGGTTGTAAACACGCCATATCCCATCAAATAATATTCCATTTAATTATCCATATCATTAGGTAACTGAAATATGAATAAAATATGAGAGATGAAACCTAAACTCGAAATAGATTGTTTATATTTTAACATTTAGACCTCGTACAAACCATTATTACCAAATACTATATACTAGAATCTACAAAAGTATGTAAAAACTTACGTCAAAGTGATCTTCACAAAAATAAAGGTGAGTACTGGGCAATATTCCTTTTGAATCTCGCCTTGCAAGTTTAAGCCACTTGTTTCGTATTGTTTTATTTTGAGGAACGAACACAAATAGCTTATTAGGAGTTTTTATGGATGTATTCTCACACTGGGGGACCCCACACCACCTATGCACTTTTGAATTCATATTTAATAACACAAAATAACTAAATTCTTGCACGAGCGCAGCGCGTTTACGTTTTGATTACTCAAACGTGACGTCACAAGCGACGCCATGACACTAACAAGCGTTTTAGGGGGAAATTTAAATTATTATTTTAAAATTGCATTTTTTTCCTACTAAACTTTTAATTTCTGCAGAAATATCTTATTCATTGTAAATAGTATATATTTCTGGACATTATAGGTCCATTTTTCAATTATTATCATCATGCCTATTCGTAATGCGTATGTATGAGGAAGTAAATTAACTTTGGTCAAAAACAACATATGACACATTAACAAAGGAACAAGATTCAAATGAAGTTTTTGTATCACAGATTCGCTGGCCAAAAGCGAATTTCTAAGGTTTACATTTTGTAGTCAAGTTATTTGTTCAAAGATGTCATTTTCTTTAGCTTCAACTTTTATCAAAGTTTCATGCAATTCCTTTGAACCTCACATAACTTATAAAATAATTCATACGTGCAAGCAAAGTTCCGCAAAGCGGGTATTTTAGCTTCAGTATTTTAACTGGATGCGAAAGTATTCCAGAAACAAATAGCGGGTGCATTCAATAGATAAAGAGACACGTTTAAATAGCTCTGCGTGGTACTAGTGAATAGATTTTTAAATTAGGCAGGGGTGTTATAAAACGTATGATTAATATGGAATTATAGCCGGCTGTCCAGCTGTTCTCCTACAGGTCGCATATCTCCACCGATTCTCGTGAAATTTTGTGAGCAGGTTCGATAGTTTCTCATCGATTGAGTTTTTAGAAACTAAAAAAAAAACCGGCCAAGTGCGAGTTGGACTCGCGCACGAAGGGTTCCGTACCATTATCTATAAAAAACTATTTTATTCTGTGTTTTTAGTATTTTTTGTTATAGCGGCAATAGAAATACATCATCTGTGAAAATTTCAGCTGGAACTATCACGGTATCAGTGAGATACAGCCTGGTGACAGACAGTCGGACGGACAGCGGAGTCTTAGTAATAGGGTCCCGTTTTACTATTTTAGTACGGAACCCTAATTAACTCAGACCTGCGAGTTCTACAGCTCATAGAGCCACTCGTTATTTGATTTTTACGTATTTGTGAGAGGTCTGAATGCAAATAACATTAATCAATGTGTTAAGCTTGCACGATTTAGGGGGAGTTTCATCAACTTACGATTACAGACTGAACATCGTTAAATATGGCCCATTCCATAGAAACTTGACAAACTTTCCATACATTCAGATTGGCTACGAACTGCAGCCCACCCTTATAATACGGCGTGGGTTTGTTAAACTTTTGGCGGGAAATTCAAAAAGTTTTGGGCTGGTCACACTTTGTGTAGTAGGAATTATAGTTTTGATACTAGAAAATATTTTTGATTTTCTGTGTACCTAAAAAGATAAGTTAAATATAGGTATAGAGGTAGAGTAATGCTGCACTGGCATGATGGGCCAAGTGCAGGATTCCATCAACACGCTCGTCGCTCATATATACCTAGACATTTTCGGCCAAGATATTAATTATACGATTTCTATGTTTATAAATATCAAGTTACTACTGACCAGTCACTTCGCAGATTTCTTCTAAATATTGGCTGTCTGTGAGTCTAAACTCCTTACGTTCCAATGTTTTGATTTTATTTATATTTACCCGAACTTCTAGTTTATCCGTTTCTTTACACGTTCCTGATTATGAGATTAAGGTATAATATATGCACGTACCTAATAGTATTTTAACTTTGAGGCAAATGTTCTAACTAGTGCATAAAGTATCAAAATATTGATACAGCACCAACCTACTAAGTTGTTTACGACTTGTAAACATTGCAGTTTTTCGTTATACAACGCTTCACGTCGAGTTCTCACATTGTCGTAATTATTTACGAGCTTAAACAATAGTTTGCGGACCTCACTCAGTAGTCATGAACTCGGTACTCATGTTTAGTATTATTTAAAATAAAACATAAACCGCAAACCATTTGAATGAATGACATAAATCGATAACTAACTTTTAGGCTTTTTTTTAATCATAGACAATTGGTGATACCACAAGGACATATCTGTCTACAAAATTTGGTAAGCCAGACTCTATAAACTTATAAAAATATGGATTTTACATGGACTGGTCAATTTAACCAGTTTGTGTCCATTCTGCTAAAATAACCAATGTACGTACGCTGGATGCGGGTGGCGCAGGATCGGTCACTTTGGCACTCTTTGTGGGATGCCGATGTCCAGCAGTGGACGTCTTTCGGCTGATAATCATATCAGATGATGATGTGTCTAATTGGTATGACAGCCACGACATGGGTTTTGCAAATACCTCTTAAATTTATGGATACATGGAATCACTATGTTGCCAAGAATTATATTTATTTATTTATCATTTATTTCAAGTAACTAAGACTCATATATATATATATTGGTTTAGGTAAAATTCCCACTTTTCAAAAAGCCTCCGCGGCAATGAAGATTATGTAATTACTGATGAACTAGACACTTCAGAGACTGTCTCTTTGCAGTTTTGCGCTGCACGTAACATGTTTAACAACACTTAAAGTTCGTGTTGGTTTCTGGAAAATAGTAATTTCGATAAATTGTATCTTGTAGGCAAAACTCACTTTGTGTTGTTGGTTTTTTGAGCATAATTTTTCCAATTTTGCTCTTGTCTTAAAACATAAAACTTAAATGTAAAGGTAAAATACTAGATATCATTTGTGGGCGTACATTACTTTCGTGTATCTTTTCTAGTTTTGCTGCAAAGTCTGAAATTGTTAATAGTACTTACGCGTACTAACGCGTGTGCGTATGTGTTGAAATATAATGTATAAATGAACTATGTATTGACAATTTATTCAGCGTTCATTTAGTACCCTAGGTGTGTATGTACAGTCACCGACATCAATATTTGATGAATCAAAGGCCGTAAAAATATCTGACACGCTCTTACGTCTCTAGGTATAGAGTTGTCATCAGATATTTTTGCGGCCTTTGTTCCATCACATATTTATGCCGGTGACTGTACGATGCATGGTTTGGGTGTAATTTACACTTTTCCAAGCGCGGCCGCGGCGTTTTTGATGACGTCTGTACAGGGGAGACCGACTCCTTAGAAATTGTCTCCCGGCAGTTTTAGGATCCAGGAGACATGCCTAACAATATACTAAAAGATGACGCTGGTATCCAAAAGTATTTGTTTGACGGAATCCCCTAACAACACACACTAAAACAGATATAACCTTATACGGGCTTAGTTTTCTAAGTAAGGAGCTAAAACGTGAAATAAAATCAAAGTTCAATAAACAAAAGTGCCTCTAAAAAGTAATCACACACATCATTCTTGAATGCACTCTACAATGTAAGTAATAAGTGCGCCGTAACGTTTTATTACTCCTAAACGCCACGTTAAACATACTTTGAAGTTTAGATTCTGTGAAACAAGCGCATCTTAATAGGAGATCACGTCTTTTAACGTAATTCCTAAAGTATATGCTCGTAATACGACTTACATACTGGATTTCAGTTTGGATCTGACGACCGCTTTAGCCTAGTTGGTAGTGACCCTGCCTACGAAGCAAGAGGTCCTGGGTTCGAATCCCGGTAAGGGCATTTATTTGTGTGATGAGCATGAATATTTGTTCCTGAGTCATGGATGTTTTCTATGTATTTAAGTATATATTTCTCTATATAAGTATCTATATCGTCGTCTAGTACCCATAGCACAAGCTTTGCTCAGTTTGGGACTAGGTTGATTTGTGTAAGATTGTCCGCAAATATAAAAAAAAAATATAAAAAAATATAATATCTTTCATTACCTACGTTCGATTGCACGACTTAGACGTCGCCAAGTATGACGAGTATTATTTTTTTACCAATGGGTCAGATATTTAAACGCCTTTGACTCATAAAGCTTGAATTACAAAATGCCTTATATTTCCAAGCTTTTATTTAATCCTCATCCAGGCCGAGGCGTTATATTGCCCGCATACAGCCTGTCAAACATGTACTCGTATCTTACTGTCAAAAAATAAGACTAACATTTGATTGCCTTTTTCAACAGCCGGCCTGGAAAAAGGTTAACTTGCACTGTTCCAATGTAAGTAAGGAAGTTGTCCTTCATGCAAACCATTTTTTAACCACTTGCCGGTATACGATTGAGCTTGACATGCTTATGTAAATTCGGTGATGACGCAATATTATGGCACATGTAGACATCAACTTTTAAACTTCACGTGATAACGTCGTGCTGAGCTCATTGGAACCATTTGAACAAACTTTTGAACTGCACATAAAAGTACAGTTTGCAACAAAACCGTGCTTCTTTTAAAAATAAATATAAGGGGACAATCTTGCACAAGTCGAACTAGCCCCATTCGAACCCAGGATCAGCTTCGCCCACTAGGCTATCCGGTCGTCAAAACATAATAAATAAACGTTATTTTCTTCGGTTTCTGCATGTGTTTGAATTAGAAAAGCCTTCATCCTACAAATACAAAAATCTGTAACACGTGAATTCCAAAACGAAGCACAGAAACTAAGTAACTGGTACTTCCTCTCTCTAAATGTCGGGTTTTTGTTTTCAAAAATGTACCAAAAATGAGGGACCAATTCAAGTTGCTTCATGGACTAAACAATCTACGTGTAATGTAATCCTCACTCTGCCTTATCATCGGCTAGCACATATTTAGGTACATACAAACATATCGCGAAACGTGCACTTAAAAAAAACATTCGCTGCGTTTTGATGCTAAAGTAGCCGTTCTTGAATCCATCCACCTTACGCCAATGCCTTAAGCATTGTCCCCATGTGTAGGTATGTATTGCATACAACATTAAGCGTCTGCGACCTTTACGTCTATTTTCGGACAGCCATATATCACTCACGTTCCTCGACTAGGCCTAGCTTACTGTTCTATCCGGTTAAACCTATTGAATACCTTTTGATGTGATATTGGTCGGGCGCAGTTACTATAGGGGTTGAGAGGAGAGCAACAAACGCGTTGCGACACGTTAAATATTTTTTTTATCTGACTATGTTTTCTCCCTCTCTCGTTTCTTGACCGACCTCTTCTCTTCTAACTCTCCACCTTCATACTAAATATTTTATTGTCTTTGTCGATATGTCCTTCATCTCCACATCTAACATCAATTTTCTCTATATACCTCTATCTATCCCTCTATCTCTCTCTCTAACTCTCTATCTCTCCCTCTCTCTCTAGTTATCTCTTCCTCTCTCTCTCTCTCTCTCTCTCTCTCTGTGTGTGTCGTCAGATTTTTTGTAAGGTAAAACGCGTTGCGATTGTCGCTCACCTAAAACATCGGGTATAGGTATAAAACTTAAGTAGAGCCCTTCTTGTATGTAGTAGGTAGTGACGTATTCGAATAGAGATTAGATATTTAAAATGTCTAACACAAACCAAAAAATGCCTATTGGAACCCGGGACGCCTAAAATGCAAGCGGGGCTTTAAGTTTTTTACCTATAACACGTATGGCTTGACTTGTATGGTTTTAGAGTGTGCACTCATGGCGAAAGATCGTTTCAATTGAATTTATATCGGTTTACCTGTCTTACCCATTCACGTCAAATTTGTTTACCTTTGCGTAAAAGCCAAGTGAAGCTTTAATATCGTAGGTCATTATTCAAGTACAGGGTTGTCGAGTAATGGGCAATACAGTGCTTTGTAATACTAAGGTTAACGTTATATTGTTCTGTGTTAAAACAGGAGCTTTATTTGTAACGCTTTGACTTTATTAAGTTAGAAATTGTGTTTTTTTAGAACAAATACACAATAGAATATTTATATCTAAGATTAGATGACGTAATCAGTAATTATGATTACATAATTAAGTTACAAAATTAAGAAATAAACACCACAGGTATTTTTATACCTACTAGGAAGACCCAACCTTATTGTCATTGCAACTACCAATCTATAAAATAAACCATTTTCATTTTTTCATTTCAATTACATCATCATCCTCCAAGAATTGGGTGAGAAAATATTAATTGGACTTTTTTAATAACTGCTCACAACACGGTAACTTTATGCTCAAGTTTGCGATAAGCTAAATATTGTGACAAGACAATTGAATCACAGTTATATAGTCACTAACAAAAAATCGACGATATAGTCAAAAATCATAGCCGAATTGCGCCCTATTCATTAAAATTTTAAATAGGGTTCGTTTACCTTATCTCAAATGTGAAGACTATTTTGTGCAAGCCACTTTAGGTAAACAAATTTAAAAAAACCTAGACAGCAGAGCTGCTGCGGTTTACTAAGATAATTCGCTAAACTCACCTCCACACGGCGACCGCTCTACTGGCTCCGTAAATAGATAGGTCATGACTCTTCACTGCCCCCGTTTCCCAGCGCAGCCTGCCATTCCGATCCAGTCTATTTCGGGCAACGCTAATTCCAAACCTTTAATAGCCACGTGTGGACTAGACATAATGTTTGAATAATAGGATATCACGGTTTTAATTGACATGTTATAAAGTCAGTTTTAGTGTGCTACTACAGCCAATATGTTCCATCTCTTTCAGTTTCAACCCGCGTTCGCAAGATCTGCAGTAGAGTTTTTAATGGAGGTGGTCTAAAAACGTACATGTTTGTTTGTTTTTTCGAGCCTATTTGCTCATTTACCGCCACCGCCAAGTCGAGCAAAACAAAGAGACACGGCCGTACCATCCTTTTCTCGAAGCCATTCAGGCCATTTTCAACATCCTCTAATTTTGTGCTGGCTAAAGCTACAACCCTGAATTTCCAGGAACATGTAGGGCATAATATGGCTAACATACAATATTAATAACATTCATTTTAAACTTTTAGTTTCAGAAGTATTGTCCGTCAAAATTCGTTAGTTTTGTCACTGACATACTCTCTGATAATGATCACGCTAATTCTAAGGTACATCTAGCAGACCCACAAGCTCCAAATTTCAAATGTAATTAGTTTTTAGCCTAATAATTCTTAAAAAACCTAAAAATATTGCAATTTGAGTCACGTTTCAGAGATATACAAACTGCACGAGTAAGTTTGTAATCTTTTGAAAAAAACATGCGATTACAACGTTACTGTTGCAGTTCCTTCCTGCAAAACTATACAAACGTTATTTGTTGGTAAAATAACATTCCCATACAAAGTCTACAAAAAGAAATGAGATCTCATAAAAAACATTCCATGTAAAAAATAGGCCAAGTCTCGAAACTCTTTCACAGTAAATGAGATATTTTGTAGAGCCAAGTCAGGCATTCTTATTAATCTTTATTTGCTTGCTAAATAAAATTTTGTGACTTGTCAATCACAGTTACATAGTTATAAGTATCTATGCAAAAATTAGTAGGTAAATGCAGTAAAGTTGTGTAAATAAAGATTAATAAGAATGCCTGACTTGGCTCTACGAAATATCTCACCACTTTTTACTGTGAAAGAGTTTCGAGACTTGGCCTATTTTTTACATGGAATGTTTTTATGGGATTATAATTATTTACGCGATAAAATCCGTTTAAACGCTCCATTAGAGTAGAAATAACGTGTTCAGTATTCTGTTCCGAGTGTTTCGTCTTCCTTTAATTTGTCGTTGAGTAGTTGCTATAATGCCTGCAGCTTAGAGACGTGCGTGGCAATGTCGTCAGTTTCATCTTTTGGGTAAGTGAACAACTAACAATACAATAAATCTAGTCGTCTGTATACTGAGTGAAGTATAATCCTCAATCTCCTTACCGGATTTGGCAGTGACTATATGACGTTAAGGTTTTGTGGAGACGCTACAGCTGATGTGATGATACATTGGAGTAATGAGTCACAATCTCCATGTTAGGTAAGTTTCCTTTATTAACTTGCAATTTCGTCAGCCGGCGCTTCTTTAATAGGTGGTAGGTGGTGGGAGAGTCTCGACGCCTTTTACAATATATTGCAGCTTGTGCAAACTCGCCAGCTGCACTGTTCCTTCTGAACTCGCAGCGCACACTGGAACTCTATCAGCGACATCGATATACGAATACATATATGTACCAGTGTGTAACCGCCTTACGATAAATAATGTGCATAGTAATTTGCAGGTTTATATCGAACTTCCATACCAGCCAATTGTCAAGTCCTCGTATCTTCTGAATATTAAAATGCTACAATTTGCGAAACACAAATAAATTGTAAAACTGATCCCATAAATACAAAATAATCGTTATAAAAGGGTTATTTGTAAATGTTTACCATAACCTAATAAAACATTTTTATTTTATTTATTTTTTTGTTTAGCTTAAATAGTTTAGTGTTAATATTATTATTCTATATTAATTTCCTATTATCCTCTTGTATTTACATTGTAATAAATCTTTTTTTTTTTTATTTAGTTACCTATATCGCAGGTGGTAGGTATGATTGTGGACAATAAACGACGAACAAAATTAAACAAAATATTCCCTTGTTTCTAATTTTTTTTACGTCAAGTGTAAACAGATTTCACATGCATGTCTAATAATAAAACATTCTTAGTAATTCAAGCGGAAGGCGTTTTTCAACTTCCTTTAGTAGAAAGCTTCCGCTTGTATTAAAAGTTACAAGCTTTTGAGAAATGGGTCCCAGTTCAACAAAATTGTTAAGTAGTTTTATTTAATAATTATTGATAGCGGAAACCCAAGACAATATTGAACTCGTTTTATAACGTTTTTAAGAACAATTTGTATATAGTTTAAGAGAGATACCAGGTAGGCTAGGATCCGGACTTTGATAAATTAGATCGAATATATTATAAAGTCAATGCAGATAAAAACTTATGTGAAAGTGCGGAGGGCTCAGCATTAATCATCTATTTTACAACCATATGTAGACAAAAAACAATGATATAGCTTAAAGAAGTTACAGTCAATGTTCAAAAGAATCATGAACAATTTAATGTTGCCGTGATATCAAACAAAAAGTCAGTAATAAGTTTCAGAGTAACGGTGTTTAAAAAGAAAATTTGTCAGGGGCTTTAGGGATCAGGGTCTTATTCATGATTTTTATCTCTCAAAACTACAAAGACCTTAGTCAAAAATGTTCAATTCGAAATTCAATCTTAATGCCATATTTATAAAAATCAAAGTAAATAAATATTTGGAACCCCTCACGGTATTGATTTGGTATTACGAGTATATAGTGCGTGTTTTTCAAATGAACGAATTTTCAGTATGCACTTGCTTTTTGTAATGTTAATGGAGTTTCAGTTAAATTTGATGAACTGCATCGATCTAATGTTCTGATGTTCTTCAAATAGCAAAGCAAGGTAATGGAATGAAAACTAGCATTTATTTACCATTTACATTCATATAAAGCTGCAAATCCACTAGAGATATGCTAAAATGTGTTTTAATACAAGTGCTCAACTAAGCTATTTAGAAGTCAAATGTATAAATATTGAGCAGTAGTTATATTTAAGGAGGAAATTGGTTTGGGACGTGATATTTTGGGAAAACTATTTTTCTCAAATTAATCTAGTTTATACAAGTTTATTCTAGGAAAGGGGGAATTTGGCGCAAATGAGAAGCCATTTGAAGAAAGCTTGTTACATAAGTTTCTTAAAATATCATGCAGTTAGCATGCGAATGTAAAATAACGCTTTGTATGGCAATCGAACCACCTAAAATAAATCAACTTGAGACATTTTCAATTATTCGCGATTTTTGCATTTTAATTAAGTAGCAATTTTAATTGAAATACTGATGGCAGCGTTTAATACCTATTCGTAGTGGCAATGACCCTGATAATTAAGAACTACATACAGTCATGTGCAAAAATATGTATCGATTTAATCCTCTCATAAATATGTACCGAAACTTTATGAATCCAAACACTCGGAACTACATTTTTTTTTTCTATTGGAAGTCAAATTTACTAGATCCAGCATAGATAACTTAAAGATAAGCAACGATAAATCGTAATTTTGATCTTTAAGTAAAAGCTGATTACATGAATTTGTCGCAATTTTTATGTTTAAGTGAAAGCCCGTATTTTTGTTTCTACGTTTCATCGTATAGTCTAGTGTGAAAATATGATTGCATGTAAGTTATTTATTTATTTATATTACACCTATTTCATATAAAAATGTCCATAAGTGCATAAACCATGCGCAACGAGTGTTTTTGTTTCTAATTTAGCTCAAATTATCGATTTCTGATCAATTATAACCTTTTTTTTTCCGGCGTTTCCGACTTTGCCGTTAATGGGAGCGCCATGGGATCGCGAACATGTCACCGCGACGCCCTCCGGATCAATTATAACCTAAAAAATCACGCTTCTACGTTACTTCTAAGTAACTTCTATGTTACCGGTAACGTTGATTGTATTATAACGTAAAGTTGCATTGTTGTAAGTATTTATACAAATCCTGCAATTAAACGTACTTCCACGTTAGATAGAAGTACCTATCTATGTTACTCTATGTTACTAAGTGGCAAAATAGACGGCCTTACTCGCAATCATATTTTGACTGTACATAGGGAGGTTACCAAATATATATATTATCGTTTCGCAAAATTCGATACGGATCAGTAGGCCTGATGAGATAGATCGCCAGTGACTTCGCATCATTTCACCAAAGTGACCATAATATGACCGTCAAGTCACGAACTGTCAAATCAAATTCGCCGCAGGGGTATACACCTCATAAGGGGTTGACCCTCCTTCTTGACCAGTTCTCAACTCAATTTTTCAAAATTAACAGGAAGATATACCTTACAAGAATACGTTGGTCTTTGTACAGTAAGGGAAATGTATATACCACCGTAGAACCCTGTCGCAATTGACAGGCCACCGTCACTCAAACTCGAATGATATTTCACCTTATTGCGATAGGGTTCTACGGTGGCACGTGAATACATTCCCCTTACTGTACCTGTATAACCTGTACTGTCTGTATCTTTTACTACAATAAAGGATTTACATAGATACTAAGGACACAATATGTTGTCTTCACTACGGATAAGAGCATTAAGAGCAACAGCGAGACAACAATGGGTTAAGTCTTCTCTTCAGGTCTAGTCTAGATTTATGTTTGTTGGTTATAGTGCCATTAAAGTTAACTCACTGTGCCGGTCTGCTCCACAATAATATACGTTAACCCATTCACGGCCACGCTACGCTCGTAGCGCTTCACCGTATTCCGTAGCAGCTTAAGCTCCGTATGTAGCGAAAAGCGCTCTGACGCATGTGTGTCGTCATGGGCGCTGAATGGGTTAAGTTACTAACATTGACAAGAAAGTGCTAATAGACTAACAAAAACAAGTTCTAGGTTGATCAAGCCTATTAGTTGCGGGTACATCAGGCACAACATTATTTCCATCGCAATTCTGCTGTGCGTGCAGTTTCCGTGTTTGCGCTCTCGTCATGACTGATACAACGTGTGCTCTAATATATTTTAATTCTTCACTATTCCTCGGTAAACGACTCAATGCGTCTGCAGCTACATTGTGTCGTCCCGGGATATATTAAATATCAAAAGTAAATTATTCTAATGATAACCTGAATTTGGTTAACCTACTCGTGGGATCAGTCATTCCGAAGAGATATATCAATGGTTTATGGTCAGTTACGATTTTTAACGTTCTACCATATAAATACGGTCTAAAATGTTTTGTAGCCCATACAAAAGACAAAAGTTCTAATTCAATAATTGGGTATCGAGTTTCGGCTGGCTTCAAATTGCGGCTGCCGTACGCAATTACTTTTCCGTTACTATTTGAGAGCACAGCTCCTAGACCAGTTTTGCAAGCGTCTGTGTGTAAGGTAAAAACGTTACTACTAGAAAAATCTGGATAATCTAAAACTTGTGGAATTGTAAGTGCTTCCTTTAACTTCAAAAATGACGTTTCACATACTGGAGTCCAGTCAAAAATTGCGTTTTTCTTTGATAATTGATTCAATAGATAAGCGATATTCGCGAAATTAGAAATAAACCGTCTGTAATAATTGGCAAAAGCAACAAACCTCTTGACTTCATCTGTAATTGTTGGTCTTGGGTATTTATTTAACGCTCCTACTTTTGCTGGGTCGGGTTCTACTCCTTTTGATGTAATTTTATGTCCTAAATACATTATACCCTTTCGTAAAAATTCGCATTTTAAGGGATTAAGCTTGAGATTAGTGCTCCGAAATCTTTCTAAAGTTAATAAAGTTAGTAAGATTCTGATTATGTGACGTCATAAAATTCCCTATAACAATGCAACCATCTAAATACATAAAACACTGTTTATAATTTAAACCTGACATGGCTATAATATTAAATCTCGTATCTAAATAACTCAATTACATTACAATAATAATCTATATAAAAACTTACATTAAAAACGGGCAACGTACCGCGGTAAGTAGGTCATGCTGACGCTGCTCGACGACGTCGGCGCGGCCGGCACGTGTCGCTGGCTCGTGGAACTCGATGTGGCTGCATGTGGCTCCAAGGCTGCTACTGCTCTCGATGATGGGCCGGGCTTACCCTGGACACCCCGGAACATGGGCCGGGATAACCCTGGACACCGCTTGAAATGGGCCGGGATAACCCTGGACACCTCTTGTTTTCCGAGCCGGGAAACCCTGGACAACGCTCTTCTTTATAAACTGATCTTCTAATATTTTTTCAAGTTTCTTCTCTCTTGGATCTTCTTACCTTTCTTGCGTCTTCTTAATATGGGATCTTCTTTCTTCAAACAAAACGTGTTACGAAATTCTTCATTGATTATAAGTCTTCATTATTTTATCTCTTCCAGTAACTTCATTCTTCTGTTCACTCGTTGTAGCTGTTTCAGTTTTTCGTCTTAATTTTTCGCTTAACAGTATGCTTCATTTTCCTTGATCCTGGCAAGGTCGCCATGAGTTATGTTGAGATTGTAGAGGGATGAATTGTAGGTTCTAAGTAAAACCAGACATAGTTTCACCGAAGATGTTGTATTCTCGGTAGATGAAGTATACAGAACAAGGTATACATTAGCTTATACTTATAGATAGTTATTTCTTACTTGCGATATTACTCAAGTACGTGCGTCAGATGTTGCAGGGCGTAACGTTAAGTTACCGTTAAGTACAACCTTACAGCAGACTACAGCCATAATAATAAAGCTGGTTGTAACTTGTTATACCGACAAATGTTCCATCGAATGTATGTTTCGAAGAATTTTCATTTAATCGAAAACCATTTTTTTTTACAATCAGTAAGCTTTTCAGAATTGTTATAAAAAACGGTTTGTGACTAGCAAAAATTTGATGAAATGAAAATTCTGCGAAACAATGCATTTGGTGAAACGTGTATCGGTGAAATAAGGGGACACCAATAAAACTTCTAGCTCTGTTGCTATTTGGTATTGATTCTGGTGGTGAGTAAGATCGAGATGAGCTCACGAGGATTACGTACTGGTTTGAGAGCGAGGGCCTAGCATTTGTCTTTAGCTGACAACTTTGCAAATCCTCAAACGCAAGATTCCACAGGCTACGGTGTCCACTTACCATCAGACAGGGGTATGCTTATCTGCCGCTACTAAAGCTGCCGCTATTCAAGGCCAATGACTCACATGGTGCCTTTGCGGGCGAGTCAAGACTACTCAGCAGAAAAACGCTGCTATGCGCTACAGCGTAGCACAGATTAACATCATTGCTGCCTAGAGGCCAATGATTCACATGAGTGGTGCCTTTACGGGCGATTCGCGATTACGCAGCAGAAAAACACTGCTATGCGCTACAGCGTAGCACAGATTAACATCATTGCTGCCTAGAGGCCAATGATTCACATGAGTCGTGCCTTTACGGGTGATTCGTGACTACGCAGCGGAAAAACGCTGCTACGCGCTATGGCGTAGAACAGGTTAACATTGCTGCTTAGAGGCCAATGACTAAAATGAGTCGTGCCTTTACGGGCGATTCGCGACTACGCAGCGGAAAAATGCTGCTACGTGCTACAGCGTAGCACAGGTTAACATTGCAGCTTAGAGGCCAATGACTCACATGAGTCGTGCCTTTATGGGCGATTCGCGACTACGCAGCGGAAAAACCCTTCTACGCGCTACGGCGTAGCACAGGTTAACATTGCTGCTTAGAGACCAAAGACTCACATGAGTCGTGCCTTTATGAGCGATTTGCGACTACGCAGCGGAAAAACGCTTTTTTTTTTTTTTTCATTTATTTACTACAAAAAACAATACAAAAAAAACATTTGTACAGCGGACAAAGCCGTAAAGGTTTATCTGCCGCTGTATTCGCTCTTTAACTAATTAAATATATATTTTTACAGGGGTGCAGTTCTATTTTAGCTAATTTAATATTATAGTTACTTACAATAGTAGGTACTTAGTTAATTACTATTGGCCTTATTCATAATCGTTCAACAAACCTATTTTAGCTAAAGTGTCGTTAAAGTTCGTCTCTCTCACATTGTCTTTGGCAATTGTGTTCGTAATAATGGGACAAAAATATTTTTTATAAACTTTGTAAGCCTTCAAAATTTTATGAATAAAGTATTTTTTTATTTTTATTACACTATGTTTTTTTTATTTTTTTTACACATGGAATGTTTGTGCAGTTGGCACATCAGCAAGATATAACTCTTTCAAAGTACGTTTACATTTATGTGGGTTATCA
Source organism: Epinotia brunnichana (assembly GCA_963854355.1). Classification (NCBI taxonomy): domain Eukaryota; kingdom Metazoa; phylum Arthropoda; class Insecta; order Lepidoptera; family Tortricidae; genus Epinotia; species Epinotia brunnichana. The sequence goes on from OY977951.1 coordinate 12,366,724, forward strand.
CTTATGCTTTTGACAATATCGTCGGGTAGTTGATTAAGAATATTTGGTAACAGGTGTTCCCATGTTCGTTTGCCATACACATTTCTACATTTCGGAATGACAAAACGAGGCAAATACACTAGTTGCCTCAGGTGTAACGGTCTAGTTTTTTTTTATGAGACTGTGTATTTTATCTATTTCTTCACTAACAATTTCTATTTTGATTTGGTTATATATATTAATAATCTTACAATATTTAAATATCTCCTCTTGACTCAAATGTTTTTTCTTAACGGAATTAGGTATAATTGTTTTTATTAAGCTGGTCTGTAATTTAAATATCTTTTCAATGTAAGTTTTAAAGGTTCTACCGTAGCTACTCAGTCCATATCCAATGACGGATTGCGCTAATGACATGTACATCATTCTAAGTATGTTGTATGGGAGTTTATACTTTAGTATAGAAAGTTTTGCTAGAATTGATCTAAGTTTGTTACACACATGGTTTATATGCGGTCCCCAGTTAAAATGTGTATCTATGATAAGACCGAGGTACATGTGTTTATGAACAATTTCTAATAGTTCACAAGTACATTCGCACTTTTTTTCGTTATGGTTATTGTAGTGCAAGCATTGATGACTATGGGCCGTGATAACGGGATCGGGTGACTTTGCCAGGTGTGTGGAGTGGATATTCATTAATTTGGTTTTAGAGTAGTTTATAATTAGTCCCACATCGTGGGCCCATTTACAAAGAAGGTCAAAATTGTTTTGCATTGTATTGTTGGCCTTTTGTATGTCCTTGTCTGCCACTAGGAGACATGTATCGTCTGCGAACTGGTACACTGAGCCCTTCTGAAATATGTTTGGCATATCGTTTACATACAATATGTATTCAGTAGGTGCGAAAATAGATCCTTGTGCTGAGCCTTTATCTGTTTTAATTAGGTCACTTAAAGCCTCATTCACTTTCACTGCGATAGACCGACGCGCTATGGCGTAGCACAGGTTAACATTGCTGCTTTGAGGCCAATGACTCACATGGAGTCTTGCCTTTATGGGCGATTCGCGACTACGCAGCGGAAAAACGCTTCTATGTGCTAGGGCGTAGCACAGGTTAACATTGCTGCTTAGAGGCCAATGACTCACATGAGTCGTGCCTTTATGGGCGATTTGCGACTACGCAGCGGAAAAACGCTGCTACGCGCTACAGCGTAGCACAGGTTAACATCATTGCTGCCTAGAGGCCAATGATTCACATGAGTCATGCCTTTACGGGCGATTCGCGACTACGCAGCGGAAAACGCTGCTATGCGCTACAGCGTAGCACAGATTAACATCATTACTGCTTAGAGGCCAATGACTTAAATGAGTCGTGCCTTTACGGGCGATTAGCGACTTCGCAGCGGCAAAACGCTGCTACGTGCTACGGCGTAGCACAGGTTTACATTACTGCTTAGAGGCCAAAGACTCACATGAGTCGTGCCTTTATGGGCGATTCGCGACTACACAGCGGAAAAACGCTGCTACGCGCTACAGCGTAGCACAGGTTAACATTGCTGCTTAGAGGCCAATGACTCACATGAGTCGTGCCTTTATGGGCGATTCGCGACTACGCAGCGGAAAAACGCTTCTACGCGCTACGGCGTAGCATAGGTTAACATTGCTGCTTAGAGGCCAATGACTCACATGGAGTCGTGCCTTTATGGGCGATTCGCGACTACGCAGCGGAAAAACGCTGCTACGCGCTACGGCGTAGCACAGGTAAACATTGCTGCTTAGAGGCCAATGACTCACATGAGTCGTGCCTTTGCAGGCGATTCGCGACTACGCAGCGGAAAAACGCTGCTACGCGCTACGGCGTAGCACAGGTAAACATTGCTTGGCCTAGAATGAGACACATTCACTGCCAAGTATCACTACGCTCGTATCCGATCCCGAGGTTTTACCCGTATGTAGCTGAAAGCCACTACGGCGTAGGCGCGCTCTAGGCGGCTTTCTGGCAGTGAAAGTGTTAAAAAAAATACAGGAACTTTTACGTAACGCAATTGACATTATCCTGTAAGGGGAGATAGGCATCCGAACGGTATTTTCGTTTTGAATCCCGCCCTGAATACAGAGTGGCTGTTATTAAGGCGTCATAAAACGACTCTTTAACTGAGGACCGTAAAGTTACCGGGACATGCTAAGTAGTTTGACATTGTATTCGGTTGTTTGTTAAAGAAGATGTATTTTTAAAGGGTCTGAATTCATCATTGTTGCCTGATGACAATTGTGATACAGTGAATTTAGCTTATTAAAAGTATATTTTTCTTTAATTTTGCATGAGTTCATTTCAAATATTCATTAGAAATATAATAAAATATAGCGTATGTGTATGTGTACTAAAAATCCATTTTAAATACTGGTACAGTCAAGGTCACCAATATGTTTACACCACAAAGTTACAGAAATATGTTTACGGCTTATTACTACGGAAGTAAGGTAGTTGTATAAATATTTTTGCAACTTTGGGTATATAGGTACATATTGTTGACCTTAACTGTACCAAGTTTCGCTGCATCAAAATCGATGGTGATCGCAAGCACCATGTATCCGCATAAGAATATACATAAGGGAACGTTGAAATACTGCTAGGTACCTCTTTAGCTTAATATAATATGGAAGTATAGATTAATACTTAATACATATTTCGAAGTTTACAATTCTTAAAATCATATAAATAAATAAATAATATCAATAAATATTTACGGACAATCTTACACAAATCCATCTAGTCCCAAATATGTAGGTACTTCTGAAAAGCCCTTATTAACGATACTACATTTATAGGATTGTGGCAAATAAGGTAGCTGTATTTAAAAATAAAAATGGATCGAAGTAACATCAAAGACCGGGCGCATTTCACGCGCGAATGAACTCTGAATAGAGACCTATAACATACAAAACTAAAAAGTTCTGGTCTATAGGTTACTAATAACAAAGAGGTAAAAAATAGGGGTGTAGACTTATGTTAAAATTGATAATGTAGTGTTGCTAAATGGAAAGTGAACACAGAACAAGTAAATACTAAGTATTCCATGATAGTAAACCATCAAATTATTGTAATAAACTGTAATTTAAAAAAAACTGGATTGAAATAAAAAGGGGCTTAAGGATTAGTTTCCACAACACAAAAATAAATATGAGTAGGTATACAACTTGACTTTAATAAATAAAACAGTTACAAACAAATCCTTACCTACGAACGTTATTGATGAGATTCCAAAGAAACTCTGAAAAACTGTTTGCTGTTGCTGAACTCTTAACTTTATTTCGTTTTCCAAACATTCTGCGCTCTTCTTCATTATTGTTCGAGTTCTATTACACATTTCAAAATGTGATGGTCATCGATATAAACTGATGACGAATAAATAAAGATGACTACCAATGTATTAACAAAGTCGCGTTCTGAGTAATTATTAAGACTTTCTGTATATCGACTGCCTGTAGCCATTAATTTCCTAGGAAATTTGGGCCCTTATCTACCTAATTTAATTCTGAGTTTTTTCAATTCTTTCATAGGTGACTATGGTAAATTGCCATGATATTGTGTTAAGAGCCATAAACATTTATTATTGTACTTTATTTTTAGAGTCCTTTATACTAAAAATAACTACACGCTTAGTTGTACGGTCCCCATCCTGCGATCGATAGCGGACAGGCTAGATTGTCCATACATGAGGCACTATTGCGAAATGCATGTTTCCAACAGTGCCTATTTTGTGTAGAAATTTATTTTATTTTCATGCTGTGCTTAAGTTTATATGTAACTTCCTGTATGACTCCTGTGTAACTTGAAATAAATGTTTTCATTCATTCATTCATAACCTGCCATCTGCCCATCTCAAGAGCCGCAGGAGTCTCATGCGAAATACTAGCCCCTAGCAAAGCGCCCCTCAGATGCTCGCTGCTTGTTGTGGCGGACTCGATGCCCTCCGCCCGACGTCTACGTGCCATCGCCCATTTGGAGGGCGCTAAATACGCTCAGATCGCAAGTTGGCCGCTGCAAGGGCGTGCCCCACATGCCCACACTCTTGCTCGGAACACGACCTGAGAGACGCGAATGCCAGAGCTGTCCACACCGCTGGTCATTGGGCATTTCTTATTTGAAGAATCTCGACACGAAGAAAAAGCTATTTCCAATGATAATATGGATAATGCTGCGTGTGTGATATGAGCAAAATAAATAGTAATTGCCAGCGCAATGTCCAATAATAATTACATTTGAAGAAAACTACTTTTCTTTTTTTCTAAGATAGACAATGATAAAAAAACAACACAAATAGAACCTACTTACTAACTAACCTCATTTAAACTATCAAAACCTGAACTATATGAAGTATACGGTCAATATCCATGATTGTGATACGTCGTGTCGTGTTACGTTTTTTTTTCGTCTATGTATTTGTACAGGATCATAGAAATAACGATTACAAGTCATTTTAAGAAAATATACCTCAATTATTTTATGTTTACCTACATTAAATTCCCGTTACCTATTTACCGTGTTGGTCAACATTTCAACATACTTTTCCATTTAAGTTCTGTTTTTAAAAAGATGTTTGCTTTTTTCATTACCTGTACCTACTTTTTAATCAAAAACAAGAACGAATGTATTATGTATATTTTCATTAGTTAGATCTACCTATCCTTTTGTTTTGTTTTTTTTTGGCAACTGCCTGCACCTTTAAGATTTTCTTTTTAGCCTTGTGGTTGACTGGTAGAGAATGCCTTTAGGTTTAGTTTAGGTCTTTCTTTGTGCAGTAAAGTTTTAATAAATAAATAAATGTTGTATATTATTGAAATAAAATGTGACAATTAACTGTTTTATTTTATTTTCAGGTTCAATATTGAGGTGTTGAAAGACATATTGTATAGGAAGCGTTGAAGCACTCTTCGTTGTTCCTGAGTACCAAATGTATACTATTAGCGTGAGGAGTTACCAGAGTTGTGCGAGGTAGTGGAGTGGTGTTCGAGGCTAGCAATGCTACCTACTTATTGGTTGTTTTTTTGTGAACATTATGAGAATTTGTATCAAATTAAGTTCTTACACATGAGAGTCATAATCAGAGATCTGGTTGAGTTCTGTTATAATTAAAAATACTCTAGCCGAATTGACAACCTCATCCTATTTTTGAAGTCGGTTATTTTTTTTTAAAGTAAAGCTAGCCAAAGATTTTGTCTGGATCATAGCGAAGTCCACGATCTCTGCTTACACCTTTCTAAAAAAGGCATAGTCATGTGTATGTATGGGCACGTTTATGGTCTATGCACAACGCGCTTTTTAAACGCGCCAACGACGCGCGTTTGTATCGAATCACGTGTACAGTCAGCATCAAAAGTAAATACGCAATCAAAGACGTCAAAGGTACTTATTCCCTTTTAATAAAGACTTTTGACGTCTTCGTTTGCGTAGCTTCTTTTGATGCTGGCTGTACCTAAAACGATCCAAACGCGCGTCGACAGTGGCCATTCGGGTCATGTGGGCCATTCGGCGAAGCGAAGCCCGCGTCGGAATACGTGCAAACACAAACATGGCACAGCATTGTTATCGTACAGGTGTGAGTTTCCATAGTCGCCTGACGGTTTAGTAGACTACTTGGGTCGTACAAATATGTGTATGTATGTATAATTTCATTATCCTACTATTTCCCGCCTAGTCGTCTACACGCTCATTCATTGCCGATGCGGCCTTGGCAGTCTAACCGCTAAGCATCGCCGGCCAGACGGCGCCAGGAGACAGCAGACGAACAAAATAAACGCTGTTTTCGGATTTTTGAGACAAGGGTGTGAAGTCGACGATGTTGTTTTGTTGGTGGCTTTAGAGATTTGGTGCTATTGATGGTTTGTGTTAACGGTAAACAACATAGTTAAGGGAATAAACGAGGAAGAGGGATCAAGTTTTTATTGAAAATCGTGACATTTCTGTGAACGCGTGCACAATCGAAGTTTTACTCGGAAGTGTATTAGCACTGCCAGAGATCAACATTCTGGCTACATTTTCAGATCAACTTTAGGTACTAAATTATGATATTGTCAATATTAAACAAATACTTGCAAGGATTCTAATCGATACGACTAATGGAAGTAGACAAAAAGCGACTTGCGAGATTTGATTACAATTCTGTTACAGGTCAAATTTGGCACACTTCAAATCGACAGAGCGTGGCGTCGTCAATGTTGTGACGTGGTTTATGATAGAATTTGCTGCTTTGTCACTACTGATGATGATGATAGAAAGATACTTACATCTTTATACTCATATCAGCCGAAAGACGTCCACTGCTTTGCTGGACATAGGCCTCCTCTAAATCAACTTTCTTTTACCTACTGAATGCAATTTGAATAGCAAAATCTGTCAACTGAGGGAAATTGCGCATCTTTGAATACTGCATAAGGAGTTAGGACACCAACTGCTATTTTCACCATCAAAAAATAAAGAAAGCACAATTGACCAATGTGGCTCTTTTGCGCTTCAACGACCTTCCAGTTTAAACCCGAGAAGAGTTTCGTTTACGTAACAAATTTATAGAATGATATACATATATACCTACACATACCCCTTACTCTTCGAGTACCTAGTAAATAAAATAAACACATGCGTAAGCGAGTCGCGTCCCTGATGCGTCGTGTTCGCGGCAGCTCCAACGGACTCCTGAGTGCAGTTGCGGAAACGCATGACAGTCCTATATATATTCCGCCAATGGACGAAGTCTCATAGCTCACAAGTGAGCTATGAGAAATAACACAGACCTAAGTAAAGTTGTTACTAACATGTATGGATGTACCATTTACTCCGCAATAAACATATATTCATTCATTCATTCATAAGGATATTTGAGTTACTTATAATACACGCTTACACGTACGGATGAATAAAGCATTATCCTTATAACAATCTAAGTGTAGGGTTGACGTAAATCCTACAAACCAACACACTAGTTCCAAGTAAAAACAGGTGTCTGAAGTTACCATGCGTATTTCACGGTACCCGGTGTGGTGCTACCTTATTCAGTAGCATAATAAAGTACTTCAGTGATAAAAACGCCTAACGAGGTGCTGTCAGTAAACTCGTTAGCAATAGTTCGCGATAAACCTCTTCATACTTTTTCCGTTCTATTTAAAAAAATGTAAAATATTCATGACTGATTCTATTCGTCTCGTCCTGCATTCATTATTTTCCGGAACGTCGAACAGTTGAAACGAGTTTATTCAAATTTAATCAAAAGCAAGTTACAAGTAACGGAAAAAATACAGATTCTTAGGGCTAGACCTTATTTCAGAGCTCACTATGTTCACTGCTTTAATTATTTTTACGGATGAAACTAAAATACTGACGTTACAATTTGATCCTTCTTAGTCATGATATAAGGTTAATATTAACGCTTAGCTTACCATGCGTGGGTGTGTGATTTTTATTAGTTTAATCAAATGGGAGCAGCAATTTATGCTCATATTTATCATGTCATATCGTCATAAACACGCAGATTTGTAAGCTAATAATATAATATTAACCAATAGACCGAGATAATATAGGAAATGTCATGACCTTTAAGTACTAAGGTACTAAGGAGTACAAAAATATGTGAGTTTCTCAAACACTACAATAGAGAATGATGATTAGCTCATATTTGGAGTGATTCCCATTTGTCCAGATACAGTGTCGACATGGTACAAAATTGAATACTTATTTCTTTTCCAAATTGTGAAATAGACCTACATACTAGATTTACATCCCAATTCACTTGGCAGCGATACTCGAGAACAATTTAATACTACTCTTATCCCATCATGGAATAAAATAGGAATTACCTTCATTTCCTAGTTGTTCTATAGAACTACACACTAGTAGTTTACCCCACTTCACTTCTTTGCGTGCGATCACGACGCACAGATGAAGTACTTTTTTTATTTTACATAATAGGTACTGTAGATTAGATAGTATTATGTAAAATAAAAGTTTACATAGGAAAATTTAAGAGAGATTTTTTTTTCAGTTTAAGTTGTGTATCTTGTGTGCTCTTTTTGCTTTGGAAATAATGCATTCTCGGTGTGCTCCAAATAAGGTTTGTCCGATTTTGATAATGGTATCGACGAAGAACAATTATATCCTCAAAATTGAGAGTACATTCTCTGAATTGAATGTCATGTTGGTCTATGACGACACTGTCCTAAAGAACAAATGGGAAGTATTCCATATTTGCGCTGTAGCTAGGTACCTACTGGTGCTAGGCAACTGTCACTCTTAAGTTAACGTGTTTAGGTAAACGGGCTGTGTTTTTATATATTTGACACCTAGCTACAAACATATATATGAAAAGACATTTTTACACGTCTCTAGTGGATAGTAACCCTTATAAAACTGATTTCCGAATTATTATTTATTAGTGCGAGCCAACATTGTGCGTCGACAAGCCTCAGCTATTGTTTTTCATCATCATCATCATATCAGCCGAAACACGTCCACTGCTGGACATAAGCCTCCCCCAAGGAGTGACAAAGTGACCGGTACTGCGCCACCCGCATCCAGCGGACTCCCTCAACCTATTGTTCTATGGCCTCGTTAAATTGAATAATTTTGTATTAGCAAATGATTACTGCTAAGCTACCGCTGCAAAATTGTTGAAAAATTTCTAAAATAATTACATCAAATTAGATGCGAAAAGTATGTGGCAGAGCCTAATGGTCAACTCAGCCCACACCTCACCGAGCCCGCGGGCCGAAATGCCCACTATGAAATGTATTTATATTTTTTTATAGTCAACTCAGCCCGCGGGCCGCAATGACCACTATAAAAATTTTAACTTAGCCCAGACCTTACTCAGCCCCCATACTCAAAGACATTCCCCGCCCCGGTCAGGTCGGTGTTGGTACAACGACGAGCTGCGACGCTACAGCCGAGCGAGCGAAGCGAGCGTGCCGCAGCAGCAGCCGGCGAAGCGCCAGAATGCAATCGCAATTATAATGATGTAACAATAAATAAAACAACTTATAGAAACTGTAAGTGTAAAAAACCTAGCTTGAAATTTAAAATAAATAATGAGAATAATTTTTTTTTTTTTTTATAATGGTCGTTACAGCCCGCGGTCGTTACATGACCTCAAAAAATATTTATAAATTTCTTAGTGGGCATTTCGGCTCGCGGGCTCAGTGAGGTGTGGGCTGAGTTGATCATTGAATCTGTGGCAGCTCCCACTCACGTGTTATCAAATGCGCAAGAACGGGATTCACTAATAAATTGACTAAACATCGAATAGTTGTTTGTTAAAAATAAAGGTTCTTTGTTGAAAATAAGTGTTGCGAGTTTATATTAAATTTATGCTCCTGACAAAGTTCACATTGAGGATTACCAAATTGTGTATTAATACTTATTTTACCGGCGCATAAAATACGCTGAAACCTAGTTTAAAAATGTCTCGCCATAATGAAAAAAAAATTCAAGACAAAATTTCGCTGCCTGCTTATGCAGGCTTTATCTACATTACGAAACATTGCGAAATTCAGCCGAAATTTTACGCTAGCCTACGAAAAAGTAGAATATAAATTGTTTGCACTTTTATCCACGTCCAACTCATTAGTGCATACCTACCGCGAGCTGCTCCTAATGAGCTTCCATAGTTGAATAGGACTTCAATAGACCGGGAACTTGAAAAATAAATTGCACCCAACCTATTCCAATCTGAAAGAAATACTATGCATTTGAAACACAACCTTATTATTCTGTACTTAACATTTAAAATTGTCTTTAAATTTGCATCGATTATGAACTTCTTGTCCGAACAACACGATAAAATACTTTCACGTGAAACAAAAGAACTATTATCATAAAACAACTATCTCGTCACAAACCGTTGACCCGGCTAAAGTTTCTGAATAGTAAAATTATTAGTGATTCTCATGGTAACCTAGAAATAGGGTCATTCGTTGTTCCTTAGTAGGACATAAAATTGGCAAGGACACCATCCAGACGGCGCCACACTGGCATACATGAGCTCTCTGCCAAGATTACAGATACATCTTTTCGTTTTTGTTGACCGCTATAAATTTTCATATAGTGGTTTACATCGCCAATACAACGATTGAGTGGTGTAAGGATCTTATTTACTGGTCTAAGTTACTAGAAAAGCCTTGCTTTGTGGGCCGGTAAATCAAGCCTGCGTATAAAACTAGATTGAAATATCTTCCAATATACTTCATGGGTTACAGCTTATAAAAATAAGCACATTGATTGACATAGACTGCCAATTCTTGATGTCATAAATATCTATGTATCTTTATTATGGTAATTATAATATTTATGGAGTCTCGAATGATAAACCTCACTAACATAATTTTAATCGATATAAATATTGCGCCGTCATTGCACGCTCATAGTTAAGTAGAGCAAACTTTTGGCAAAAATCAAAACACAAAAAAGCCGTTAAGTACGCGACAGACCAGGGTTGGTATTACGTCTCCACTTTCAGGTCTCCATCTTCCAAAATAAGAATGACAGAGACATCAAAGCGGAGTACAGGCCCAGGATTTTGTCATTCTTGATTCTCCACAGACATCCCTTGGCATTTACCCTAGGCTTCCTGTTTCTTCGAACGCCTCTCTGTTGTTTCATAAACATTTAAAACAAAAGAACTTACCGAAAGGCGGTTCGAACCGGCAGTCAAGCAGCAGAGCGTGGCCCGTGGGCCCTGTGGTGCCCACCACGGCACCGCCTCGCATCATCAACTGAGCTTCGAGCTCCACCCAGCGTCCGCCGCACTCCTGCTGAAAAGTCGGCTATATAGTTCAGGCAGCTACATAATCTGTGGTAACATTTGTTGACAGACTAGAGAGTCAGGCGAATACAATACAATACACATCCACTTTCACACCTCAAAAAATAACAGAGTGCAGAACATAAAGCATAAAATCGCGCTTAACAACAGGCGGTCTTATACGGTAAGAGACAGAAATAATGTCCTTAATATTAAGGTAAGGGAAAAATTACTTTCCTTTTACTACTACACTCGTATTCCCCGAATAGAAGCTTTGCATAAAGTTACCAAGCATCTGTGTTTGTCAATAGCCATAGAATGCGTAACTATGGAAGATTTTTTTTACAACAAGAAAAGTTATGTTAACCCTTTAATTCGCTATATAAAGTGTGGTTTAGACACAATTTTTGACTCTTATTTTTTTTGCAGACTTTTTTTTGCTCTGCATGTTGCAAGTTGCAAACGAGGCTTGAACGCGCGTTTTTTTTTTTTTGCGAGATATGCAATGCGTAGATATTACACGTACACGGTAATACGGGTATTTTGTCATAACATTACATGATGTATTAATATTGATTTAAATTTTAACTAATTTCACACATTACATATCTATTTAAGTATTTATTTCTCTATATAAGTATTTATATCGTCGCCTAGTACCCATAGTACAAGCTTTGCTTAGTTTGGGACTAGGTTGATTTGTGTAAGATTGTCCGCAAAATATTTATTTATTTTATTATATTTTACCCAAATACTATTTTGATTACTGGCCCTTTTGTTTTCTTAGCAATTTAGGTAATATTTTATAAATCTGTTAGTAAATCACGTTGTTAAACTTTATCACTAGCTTAACTAAGGCCAATCTTTCCGTTATAACGTAAATTAAGTAGCCTCCCTACCGAGTTAATATTATCACACGTTTACGAAATACTCTTATTTGTACGTTTAATATATACGCAATAGAGCGAGTTTATTAAAATCAACAATTGAACCAAGATAATTTACTTTCAAAACAAAGTTTTAACCGACTTAATTCAGTACTCCGCCAAGCCACATTAACATTTCCACATTTTTTTTCCAAACCGCTTTAGCCTAGTTGGTAGTGACCCTGCCTACGAAGCAAGAGGTCCTGGGTTCGAATCCCGGTAAGGGCATTTATTTGTGTGATGAGCACGAATATTTGTTCCTGAGTCATGGATGTTTTCTATCTATTTAAGTATTTATTTCTCTATATAAGTATGTATATCGTCGTTTAGTACCCATAGTACAAGCTTTGCTTAGTTTGGGACTAGGTTGATTTGTGTAAGATTGTCCGCAAATATTTATTTATTTTATTTAATACCACATGAACTGATTTTCGAGAACAAAAGCGTTGATTTTTAGACCAATAAACCAACTCGCTATATGTGGGCCGATAATATTTGAGGACTTCCGTCGATTCCTCAAGGATCTCAGAATTACCTTTGGCACTTCATTGTTTGCTATTTCAACGGAATAATATCAGAATTTGTGACGTACTTATATAGTTTGAACTATATCATTGAGAATTTTCTCAAGCCATCTGTGGTCTTCATCATCACTTCCACTTCACCAAATTTATGATTTCCGGGTGTAAATACACGAGTTATAATAGAAAATACCGAAATTACTACACGCGTGCCTAATATATTTGAGGAGTTCCCTCAATTCCTCGTGGTTCCCATCATCCAACTGGGGTTTTGGAAACAATGGGACCAATCTGGAAGCACATACTTTTAGTTAAAAAAAGAATTTTACGAATCGGTTCATAAACGACGGAGTTCTGAGGTAACAAACATTAAAAAAAAAAAAAAAAAAAAAAAAAAAAAAAAACATCCGAATTGAGAACCTCCTCCTTTTTTTGAAGTCGGTTAAAAATACGGGTCAGAATTTAAATAGGTAATGTAATCTGTTAGGTTTATTATTACAATATAATACCTTTTACAATTTTATTTCATTTAATAAATACAACACTATAATTAAACTAAACTAAAACTAAAATACATCTAAATAAAACTAAAATATATCTAAAAATGGCCCCTGCGTCATGTTACCGAAGACGCTGGCAGCATTTGATGATGCGTTGACCGATCTGTTAGTAAATCACGTTGTTAAACTTTATCACTAGCTTAATTAAGGCCAATCTCTCCGTGATAACGTAAATTAAGTAGCCTCCCTACCGAGTTAATATTAACACACGTTTACGAAATACTCTTATTTGTATGTTAAACGTAGAGCGAGTTTATTAAAATATTCAAATCAACTATTGAACCAAGAAAATGCGGGTCAGAATTTAACTAGGTAATGTACATAAATTCCAAAAAAAGGCCTAAACGTAGACAATTTACCCTTAATCTTACTATAAAAATAAAACATTTTTTCAACAACATTTTTGATTCCTGAAGAAAAGTAACGATCACTGCTCGGCGGGTCTTATACTGTCATTTTGCTAAATGTGACCTCTTGCTAATGTTGTAATGTTACATTACGTCATACCTGACCATAAAGTAGGAATTACCGCACGCTATGCGTGCGGAAAACCCCACTTCCTGGCCAGATAGAGACGTAAAATTTTGTACTCACCACGGGCGGTAATAAAGAAAGCCTCAGAGCGCATATTTATCGCCCTTGCCTTCGGCTCGGGCGTCAAATACCTGCGATCTGAGACATTCTTTGTTTAACCGCCCTAGGTTAGTAATGTACTATTAAAATTGCGAAACGAAATTTTTTTTAGTAATGAAAGCACCTTCCACCTAGAGGGAAACTAGCCAAGTTTGACATTGGTTTTAGAATTTCTCAAATACCAAAGTGGGCAACTTTGGTGCTAGAAGTTTACACGCTATTTATGACAATAAGCAAAACTTTATAATAAAAATGGTATAAAATAAAATTCAAACTTTACGGTTGAAAATCGGAAATCAATCGGTATTAACAAGGAAAATGTAGAAATAATAGGAAAGGTAAATGGAACAATCACGGCAAGCTTTAACCGACATCTCCAAACAAACGTGGGTGGAAACTCGGTGCGTAGGCACATCTAACCCCAAGCTATTTACCGTAACATGAAATTTGATTACCTAAATTAACAATAATGCTATGTTAATTTTGAAATTAGCAAAAATACGCCCACTGACTTGCCCCTTGATTTTCATGATAGACTGCCAGATTGTAAAACACCGACCGCTAAGAGAAAATTTAAGAAATATCCCTAACTCCGAGGTGTTTAAATAGATAAGTAAATAAATAACTTTTTTACAAAAAATGGAACCGCCTTCAAAACACCTACCCACTGAAAACCACAAAATATGTTGTATACCAAAACCTTCTCCAGAATGTAACAAATACTTTTCTGAAAACCGCATCAATATTGGTTTAGCCAAACGCGAGATAATCGCGGACAAATAAACATACAAACATACGGGTCAAACTGAGAGCCTTCTTGTTTTTTTGAGGCTGGTTAAAAAAATAAAGAAATTGACATATAAAGAATACACACACCCACACTAGTTAGGTACACTTATTCACACTTATTTTGAGATCTGCAGGTCGATCACGTAAGGCATTGTACGAACGTCGGGTAGGTCTAAATGTCACTTTTTGTATGGAAAATTGACAGTTAAATTGTACCGACGCGCGTTCGGAACGTTACGTGACTACCCCTCTGGATTAGAACTTGTGGTCTGGAAGGTGGAGAACTCGCGAGTATTTCAATTTTGAAAAACTTGCAATGCGTGCATCCCTTGCATGCATGAAAAAGATGGATGAACACGTAACAACGGTGATGACGCAACATTCAACTGTTCGTTAATAATCACGCCACTGTTGCTGTACCTAATTATTTCTAATTGTTCTAGAACACTTAACCGCAGTCCTTTTTCGCAAACATACAAGATGTTGAATGAATGATTGTCAGACAACGCATGGTTGTTCTCCAATAAATGTTTTGCGAAATTAGACTTGTCTGGTTGTGTTTTGTTTACATGAATAACTAAAAGGCAACACACGGTGGTGCAGTTATTAGGTAATTACGGCCCGGCTGGACTTCTGCCCTGGCCTTTCCGGATGCACCTCGCGAATTTGTTTGTATTGCAAAATGTATGACGTTGATTTGTTTATAAAATATATTTAACTCATTTATTTGAGAGCGGCGACATCCGCTTTGAGCTGTCCGTTTTAATTTAACGAAACACGCACAGTTAATGTGTCGAATTGCACTCGAATGGTTTCTATTATATTATAAAATTTATGTTTTTATTCAGTGCTTTGTCACTCGCGTTTTTTCTGACATAATGATGTGTCCACGTCGACGGATATTGCTCGTGCTGTAGGTATAAGTACGCGAATAACGCGAAAGTCATACACATTTATAACATTCACCGTTCTGATTTCAAAATCCCGGTGACTTTGTGTGGAACTCCCTTGACTCAGGTAAAACATTTTAAGTATTTGGGTCATTGGGTCTCTGAGGACATGAGTGATGGCATGGACATAGAGAGAGAGCGCAGAGCGCTGTCCGTGCGGTGCAATATGTTGGCTCGTAGGTTTGCACGTTGTAGCGACGAGGTTAAGTTGACGTTGTTTCGAGCCTACTGTCAGTCTTTCTACACGTGCAGCCTATGGGTCAATTTTACTAAGCGCACGTACAGCGCACTGCGCGTGCAGTACAACAACGCGTTCAGGGCGCTGTTCCGGCTGCCGTGGAGCTGCAGCGCGTCCGGCATGTTCGCCGCGGCGCGCACCGACGACTTCCACGCTATCATAAGGAAGCGTTGTGCCTCCGTGCTTACCCGCCTGCGCACGACCACAAACAGCATCCTGAACGTGTTTGCTGACAGGTGGAACACACCCGTGATGAAGAGGTGGTTGGCCCTTCACGGTCCTAGTTATTAGTAGTTTAGTTAATTCTTTTAGTTATGTTTATTATTTTAAAATTCAAAATTTCCTTTGTTATCATTTTTGCTTTTATGTATATACCCACCTATGTGTAATACCTATGGATGAATGTCTGAAATAAATTGCTATTTATTTATTATTATTATTTATTTAAAATCAAAATTTGAAAATTTTAAATTAAAAAAAAAAACATATTGGCCGTTCTCATAACAAGTGTTCGTGTACGTTAAGCCCACACTAGTAAAATTGCGTTTAATCTAACGCGATGCGCAGACTTAAACGGTACGGTGTATAGTGTACTGTGGTTTTAAGTTTTAGAATTATGCACGCTGTCGGTCTGCACGTGCGGAAAAAAGCGCGTATAACAAGTGAAAACGTATTAATACGTTTCAACCACAAACGTATGAATATAAGGAGATCGGACATGGCGGCCGATTTGTATAGAGTGAGCCTGACATTAACCCACACAACGCCCAAGTAATTGACAAGACAAAGCACGCACACATCTAAAACACACACACTTGTATACCTACACGCTTATATGACAATAAACGCGCATCATATCAGGCATTTTGGGAAAAAACGTAATATTCTCTGCGATCAGCACGCGTGCACAGTATGGCAGTGTATGCCCATTGAGCATACAGCTGCGACTCGGCCGCCGGCGGCTTGTCCTCTCTCCAGTATTCTATGCTCTGAGGTTTCAACCCATATCGAGACGATTTTAAACAAATCTACCTGGTCCCAAAATAAGCTATCAGTTTTAGTACTTAAGTACATTCACACCTCACACCTCCGCCAGATATATTTGATATGTCGCGGTTCATGTAAAAAAAAAAATATGTATCAAGTTTTTCGCAGTGCTCGAAATATTTATGAGAACTAACAGCGAATAACTAATATAGAGTAGCCCAAGAGCATAAAGTTTCAGTCTGAATAGGCACATTGTTGCTTAGCACAATGATCGGTTGAATTCTGGATCAAGTGTTTGGACAAACTTTGAAAACCATGTGCGGTTTCTGACGCCTGATACATAGGGGTCAAAATGTATTGCTACTCCAAAAGAAAGAAGGCAAAGAAATATGCCTAGTGACGAAAATCTCATTCAGATATCCCAAAAAATTACGAAGCTAAAACCGTTTTAATATTGCTTGGTAGAAAGAAAACGCTAGGGGATCGTTACGTCACGATCCACGAGCGTCATAGTAAATGACAATCGTTTCATATGAAGGTGCGTTTTGCGGAAATGGGACAGAATATACTCCCTCTTAAAACTGTGCCTGCTTTACTTTTTGCTCCATTTGACAATATTTTAAATATTTTTTCGAGAAAATTCGTCATTATTTGTTATTTAATTTGGTGTCATCACCCCTATTTGCACATGAACAATACAAATTTATAGCTTTTGTTTGACCATGGCTTCAAAATAGTCTATCCCTATTTATAGTACCTTTTTGTTTAGTTCTTCTTCGTCGACTTTGTATCTAATTTATTTATTTTAAGTCTCTTTTTTGACATTATATATTATTTTAATGATTATTTTAAATTGATTTTACTGTAAATATTGTACTTATTTTAATGTGTAGGTATGTGTGGACTGTTGTTGTCTGAAATAAATAAATAATAATAGTAATAGTAGGTTGACTAAGCAAATTTTAATGAAAAGTTAGAAAAGCTCTGTTAGAATGAAGCTGGCAGAAACACAGAAACGGATGTGCCTGAATTGTGCCCTTGGTTTGTAATGGAGGTAGTATGTTACTTAACCAATCGTTATAAAACTTTGGAAACTGAATAAGAAGGAAATATATTATAAATTTTAAAGATGTAATAAAACTAATAATGTCGGACTGTTTTGATTTTTGCTCTTATTGTTGACAGATTTGTATAACAGGTCTTATTTTGCATTTTGCGGCCTATTGTTATAGGCCGTTTTAAGCAACCTAGCACTTATAGAAAAAAACAAAATATCAAAAAAAGTAAAACACACCGACACAGATAATTCACGAAATTGATATTATATCCAAAAATTATAAATTTACGGTCAAACACGTCGGAGGAAACAGTCGAGAAAGTTTGTATGGGAAAATGACGAAATACGCATCTTCTTTCCTCTTAAGTCTGGCAGCAATTGTTTTTTTTTCTATATAGGTACATATAGTATATTATTTACCTATTCATTAAAATTCTGACAAAGTAAGCGTTTAACTATGTACTTTTTTGTATTCTTCCACCAACACAAATTATGTATCTACCTACGACGTTAAGATATACTCAAAGGAATACTTTTCTGTAATCACCAATATAAGTGCTCACTTCAATTGCCCTAGTGACTCGTCATTTTCTAGCCTTACCTACATGTGAAAGTTTTTTACCGCATTACCTAATCGATGACTAGCGTCCTAAAAGATCTCCAATATTGGATTCCTACCTCATCATCCCAAACAACAATGAAAAAGGATATAAGGATTTGAACATACCGTCTGAGAGGTTGGGATAGTGCCTATTGTTGGAAATCTGAAATATTTTGCTGTAAGAAGACTTTTCAGATACGTTTTTTATAACCAGAGCTATTAACTTTGCGCCCCCCCAAATAACTTCTGTCAGCTGTGTAGCTACCCAGCGGAGTATATTATATACCTAGGTGATTTCAATTTCTTTGTCAATCTATCTAGTTATTTTATTTTTATTTTATTTATTGGAGAACAAACAGAGTTAAATGTACTTAATAGTTACTTACAAGCTAGATTACAAATAAACATGCATTTAGCTCCTCGACAGTTCCCACTAAAACATAATACTATAATATATTTAGTTTACTTACTACAAAACGGTTTTATTACTAAAGACTACAATTACTTACTTATATTATATTATATACTTACTACCTATACATTACAACGAAACCATCCTACCAACCATCATCTGGGATGATTTTTAGTAGTTCATTTTTGTACTGGCTAATGGACGTGTTGAAGATGTCAACCGAGACTAGGGTCTTATTGTACTCGTCACACATGCGGCGCAGCGGCGCTCGCACTCAGTAGTTAGTAATCATTAGAAACAGAACATTCAAGTACTGGCAATAAATAACAATATTGCTTACAAGGTTGATCAATTATAAAAATGGAAATTATGAAAAAAATGCTGCTTCAGTGAAAGTACTCCAAGTTTAAAACAGTTATTATCATCTTAAAAGATCAAAATGTTACCTTGTGTGATTTGAAAAAGAAAATTTACAAAAAAATACAAATCTTTATTTTACACAAAAAAGTGGAACAAAATACTGACATTTCAAGTTTACAAACTCTGAATACGTTGGAATTCATTTTTCCCCATTGGTTTCTGATTCGGATTAAAAAGAAACGAAAACTAATTAACATGCATAAATCTTGGCCACAAGGAACGTCGAAGTTACCTAATTACGAAAAATATTAAAAAAGTTCTAACTCGTAAGTCCATAAGTCTACACGCTGAATGCACTATAACGAGTTCTCCAGTTTTCAATTCTTCAATTTTTAGCTTTTAACATCTGAGAACGAATTTTAAGTTTTTCCTTTTATGACCGTAGTGATTAGGAATTATACTTACAACTACATAGTTGTAGAGGGTTGTTATTTTCGAAAAATATCTAATAAATTTATAATGTTTTTTTTATAGCAAAGAGGCGACAAGTAAACGGTTGTCAAAGGTATTATATAATTAAATCTCGGAAGCATTATTTACCTAGCTTTTTATTTAAATCGTTGCCTTGTATTAAAGTATGTATAGGTATTGCCGCTGGCACTAGTAGTAGTGTATGTGTATGTTGGCTGCACGCACGAAGTAGTTTGTTCGCATGCAACGTCTCGCAAGCCAACAAGCTGCTGGGTTTGTATATTTTTTTCCTAAATTTAGTTCATTTTATTTAATGTTTGTGTGATTTAAGCTTCTATGTTAGCATAAATAGTAGTTCTTTTTCCTCTTTACTATCCTCTGTGTTTAGATAGGTATATGTATGTATGTATTGTTTCATGTCATTTGTCCACCTGTCGTTGCTACCTACCGTGTCATTACCGAATGGACCCTGCGGAAGATCAGCGCTGGCTGCAAAGCTAGCAACATGCTGAGCTGGGTCCATTTCGTAACAAAAAGCTAAAGTGTTATTTTAATTTATTTCTTTTATTTTCTGTATTGTTTGTCACGAATAAAAGTTTGTGTGAGTGAGTGTGTGTATTTTTTAATGATTTATTTAGTAATACGTATTTATTTGGATTAATAATATTATTTGGCGTCAGCCATAAGCCATGGCTCCGTCAATTTGCGATTATTTATATTTCTTCTTCTTAATCGTGCGTTCATGTATAAAAACATTTGCGCAAGCAAACCATAACATCTCCGGCCTGATGTTATTGTTTGCTTGATATTACGAGACTTTATTATTGTTTTTTTATGGGCCTTAATAGGCGGTTTCGACCAGCAATTATAATAATCTATTGTGGCAGCCCTTTAGAGTATGCCGTTAAGGCACTGTAGGTTCATGGTCTTCTCTCCCACTCACTGAGCATATAAAAAAAAATTGAACTGTTTATTGCGTTTTTATATAATTTGTAAAATTATTTTGAGCTTACTTAACTACTAATCTTAAATATTAAATAGTTTATGAGTTAAGGAGTCTTAACTACCTAATTATACTTACTACTGGTCTTTCTATCAAAAATTATACATAGGTTATATGCAATACGTGCTTAATATGCTTATAAGCGTGAGCGAGATGGAAGTGCGTGTTTGGAAGCGCGGATATATCATGTTTTTTTTAATTTAAATTTTTTGTATGTTAAAATAAATAAATAAAGTAATCACTAAGTTCCCTGAAACTTGATATTGCGAATTTTTAGAACTAATTTTAATACTTTAGCTTTTGTGCATATGTTTTAAGTGTATTTTAGACCTATGTTCGTGATTTTTTTCTATCGTGCGAAAATTTCTTAATCATGTTTCAAATCACTGATCTCGCTGCAGAAAAGCCTCAAGACTACTATTCGTATTATTATGAAACCAAATTATAATAAACTGACGCATTATATTGTTTCACAAACTATCTTCGCTTAACTTCGCTAAACCTACGGCGCCTTAATGCTCGTTGCTTCCAGGGCTTCTTACGAGATTTAGTATCCGTGTTCATATTTTGGACACAGATTTCATTTACCTACATGTCGACGTATAAAAAAAACATATTTCGCCTTATCACAACACAAAGACACACACAAACAAAGACTAAAGTGCAAAAGTGTACACATATATTATCTTTGAAGTCAATCGAACATGCAACTCAGGCGATTGTTAACTTGCTTCATGTGCTGTTCGGGATTACACAAAACACAATGGCAATTAAAAAAGCTATGTCAATGTGCTAGAAAATTATCGGTCTCTTTTCAACTCACCTCGTTGTAAGCGACAGAGGTGAGTGGCAGGTAATGGTAGCCGAGCGCTCGGTCCCAGATAACGCCTTTGTTCCACACCTCTACTAGCAAGCCCTGGTTGATGTCGTTGGTTTCACTGCGGACAAACACATACTATTAGTATCATACGCTTAAATATGGTTGAAACCTATATATCGATACCCTAGTTCACAGTCGTACTAATGACATTTTTTTTGTCACTGAAATTGTAACTTTATGATTTGTGCACTATGTTATCACAGTTATTAGTACATCGTAATAAGTACGATTGTGAACTATAGTATCGATATGTTGTACAATGCACACAAACACACAACGACGTATCAAATTAACCTAACATCACGCTATACGATTATATTTTTATAAAATTCCAACACATAATTAAACTACCAGCCAGGGGCCATCATTTCAAGATAAATCTCGATAGCACGATTCAGGAATCGACGCAGACAGTGCAGCGCCATCTTGTGGGTTATTCGACCAACCATACACACATTAATACTTAGGAAAAATACTGCATCGGTAATAATTTTGTTCACAATCAGCAAATGGAAATTTAAATGCTTCCATCGAGATGAAACATAAACCTTATGGTGTTATATCCTCACGACACTATCCGATCTTTTCCTCGCAAAAACAAAATCACTCAGTCGCCTCGTAAGAATATATTGCAGAAACCCTAAATTGGGTCGGGATAGAACATGATCTGGATCCTCCCTAGGGGCCATAAACGATTCCTGTGCCAAAAACATTGATAACACGAAACACAAGTTCACAAACATGGTAAAAGGAGGAAGGAAGGAATTCTGCTTATAGGTATAACTTATAGATTCATGAAAAAAAAATACCTACTTACATGTATGATAAAAAAATAGAACATATCTATCGTTTCGTGGATACATATTCATACTATGGTAGGTATGCAGTTATAAGAACATACGTGTCTCCCTTTACATTTTTTTTCAAATATTGCAAATGTTGACAGGTTAACCAACATTTAAAAAAGACTATCACGAACATCTGAATGCCACTTCAGTTAATATTTTTAAAGTACAGAGAATACACAAATCGATACTCCCAGAACTCGTTTCGTAACTAAAGCGAAACCAAAAGAGTTACGGCGGTAAAGATAATGTTAAATATCCCTTTGGCGGCACGCCAAATATCTTGGCCGTATTTCCTGGCCGAATTTCTGGGTAAGCAACTGAGTGGGGTAGCTGTCAGCCATTTGGTCCCTGACGTGAACATGTAGTCCGTTCTAAATTAGGACATGTTTTGTCAAGACCCCAACCTTGGACAGGAAAGGCATTGTTCACGGAAAACTAATTTTACTTAATGCGTCTCGAAAACCATTTTCTGTTAAGGTGACATATGCCAAGGCAAACTTCAGTAGGTTTTAAAACAAGCTCAAACAGCTCCTCATAAAAATGGCTTGCTACAGCATAGACGACTTTATGACCAATATGTCATTGACCCACTCATAAATCAACAACACTTTCAAAATTGTTCAATAATTATAGGTATATAACATCTAAGACAATAAGAAAATTTAAAATGTATTTGACCTGTAAAATATGATATTTTATCAATAAAGTTCTGAATCTGAATCTGAATCTGTTTACCGGTTTGGAATTTGATGTAGCAAAAGTACTAAATGGTTACATGGCGGTTGATTTATAAACGGAAATATAAATTGAATTCTACAATAATATAAGAGAGGTAGCTTACTATGGTCCTCATAAGCAGGCTCAAAGTCATCCAGAAAGCTATACTGGGAGTTTCTCTGCGCGATCGCATCAGAAATGAGGCTATTCGCAACAGAACCAAGGTAACCGATATAGCCCTCCGAATCGCTAAAATAAAGTGTCAGTGGGCGGGGCACATTGCACGCAGAATTGACGGCCGTTGGGGCGGAAAGGTTCTCGAGTGGCGACCACGTACCGGAAGGCGCAGTGTGGGGACAAGGTGGCCTGGTAAAGGTCGCGGGAGTCCGCTGGATGCGGGTGGCGCAGGACCGGTCATTGTGGCACTCTTTAGGGTAGGCCTATGTCCAGCAGTGGACGTCTTTCTGCTGATATGATGATGATGAGAGCACAGCGGAATATCATCTCACTCATATTTGGAATAGCCTAACTGGGGTAGTACAGTCAGCGTCATATAGCTAGTAGCAGCCAAAAGTAGCCAAATATATCGTAATCGTAACACATCCTTACTCCTATAGTAATAAAGACGTGTTGCGATATATTTGGCTACCTTGACTGCTACTAACTATCTGATGCTGACTGTACCTCTCCTCCACCTTACAAAAGACCACAGCAGGATGTGTTGGGTTGAAAGAGACCGGCTTTCGTCTCTAGCTTTCAACACAATGAACCCTCAAATCAATAAAGGGCGGACAGCGCGGTTGTTATTTGTCTGGATTCACAAGCATTCATAGGCTACGGTGTTTAGTATCAGGCAGACCGTATGCCTGTCATGTGTGCCATCGTAGAAGAATAACAAAAAAATAAGTTTATATAATTTGCGAATGTGTATACAGTAAATAGCCCGGACCTCTTATTTCAACTTATAATATGAAGCCTTGAGGCTACGGTGCTCCACAATATAAGTATTGGTGCAACTTACTAGTAAATTAACTTCATACAAACCCTTCAGTCGTTCTGTACCTAAAACGCAGTGTGAGTAATTCGCGTTGTGACAAAACTTCTTTTGAAATTCGCTATTTGTCTAAGTTGCTATTGACCTATCACTTATATGTACTACCTATTTCGCAATATGACCCAGACGCAGTAAGCCTAAGTAGCTATTTGTCAATTTCACGATACGTCTCATTAGCAGTTAGGGTAAAACACGTTACGCCTATATTCTTTAAATTCTTCCAACACTAAGTAGGTTAGGTTCATTAGGTATCTTCAGATGCCCGAAGGGCAAACATACCAGAAATAGCTCACTAAGCGAGGCACCGTCAAAACACCAGGAGACCATGCATTAATAGGAGAGCCTGGACTTTTTTTTCCGTTTTCATAACCAGAACCTCCTATTAATGTATGGTCTCCTGATGTTTCGACAGTTTTGACGGAAACGCGGGCCTTCTATTTCTGGTCTGTTTGCCCTTCGGGCATCTGAAGATGCCTAACGAACCTAACCTACATATGTTTTACAACAGAAGTGGAGATATAAATATTTGCAAATCCTAATAGCCCCACCATTATTATGCTGTGGGTCCACGAGTAGTACCAGTCTTTGGACAAAATCGTATTCAGTTCAAGTCTCACTCCGCTGAATTCGCTTTTAATTGAACTAAATCGTAATAAGTTCAAGTCTCACTCTGCCAAATCTGCTTTTGGATGAAAACGCAAGAGGCTTAAGTTTTAATGCGGCTATCTATCGATTGGTCTAGGCATAACGCGAATTAGTGAAACTGCGTTTTAGATACAGAGCGACTAAAGCCCAAAAAAGCATAAATAGACATTTAGCAAAAACCGAATCAGAGCACATTGACACGTGGTATTTAATGATGATGTCCCGGCCAATGTCGGCCACAGCGACTGCGATCAGGTATGCTGTCGACGGTCGTGTGCTCACATGTGACTTATGTAGCAGATTGCGGGCATGTGAACACACCATTTAAATAATTATAACTGATTGCCGCGGCTGCTCTAGATTTCAATGCATCGCGTAGTAGTAGGTTAATGTACTGGCAAATAATTTAACTGTGAGCTTACGCTACGTTTTACGCCGCGCCGTAAACACGCCAAAGGTGCGGGGTCGTCGGCGAACGAAAACATTTATCAGCTTAGTAGGCCAAATATTTGTTTGTTTTGATAACTTTAAAGCGAGTTCGTGGGGGCACGGTTTAGCAAACAAACAATAGTGTTAATTGAGTATTAGAGGTTGAACACGTGCTGCGAGAAATGTGTCCCCTAATGTGCCCTTGTGTTCTTTACTTAGTACCTGGGCGACCAAGCTCTGCTCGGGTGAAAACCGACAAAATACAGAGAAAACGAATTTTTCCCGATATCTATGAGACCTAGCTAGATCGATTTTTCGCCAGTTTTTGAGAACCGTTTTGGAGAACATCATTTTTTTTGTGCAGCATGTCCTTTTCTTCCATAGCTCCCTGTCACTCGTCATCTCGTAACTTACTTCCTTCCTCTTCATATCCTCTCTCACACAGTCCATCCACCTTTTCCTTGGCCTACCTCGTTTCTTCCATCCCTCCACGTTCATACCTAACACTATTTTGGTCACATGACTGTCATGCCCATACCACGCAAGGCGATGGGATCTCAATTTGTCGATGATAGCCTACTTTCAGGCTTCCTCTAATATACTCATTTCTTATTCTGTTCATCTTCGTCACACTACACATCCATCTTAACATTCTCATCTCCGTAACATGCAGTCTATTTTCATCCGTCACGTTTAACGCCCAACATTCAGATCCATACATGTCGAGCCGTTTTCGAGAACGTGATTACAATAATAGTTATATACAGATATTGCTCGTTTAATAGTTGAGGATACTACGATGGTGGCAAACTAGCATACGGCCCATCTGATGATAAACAGACACCATTGTCTGTGGACGCTGCAACACCAGAACAATCACAATTCAATATTTATTCATGAACAATACAATGATTGTCTGTGTTTGAAATTAGTACATACACTTAAGGCTCGACCTTTCAAATTTTCGTAAAAATGAGTTGTTTAGTAACCACTTTATACATTATGACGTAATAATTTATAGTCGGAATAAATATATCATAATCTGCAAGGTATGAGAAGTATCATAGTTTTCGTAGAAATCCATTTCAACAAAAGAGAGTAGCTAAAAAAATATCTAAAGTGAATCCTATTATTTCACTTGTAACCAGTTTAGTGCTCCATTTTTTATCAGAAAAAGATGAAATTTTATAATCTTCTTCATAATGTAATGGAGAATAACTTTAATTTCTTACTTACTTAAATTTCTTCTCGTTTTCTAAAATATTCCGAAAAACATGATATCCGCGCTTTCAAAGACGCACTTCCATCTCGCTCACGCGTATGCTCAGTGAGAAGGAGAGAAGACCATGCATGTGCGGAGCCTTAAGGCACCGCGCCGTAGGTTCAGCGAAGTTAAGCGAACAGAGTTTTTGAAACAACATAATGCGTCTGTTAATAATTTTATGGCTTAAAAAAAATACGAATAGTAATCTTAAGGCTTTTCTGCAGCGAGATCAGTGATTCAAAACATGATTAAGCAATTTTCGCTCTATAGAAAAAAATCACGAACATAGGTCTAAAATACACTTAAAACATTCGTAACAAATTATGCACAACAGCTTACATATTAAACTTGGATCTAAAAATCGGCAATATTATGTTTGAGGGAACTTAGTGATTATTTTTTATTTATTTAGACGCACAAAAAAAAAATATTTAAAAACATGATATCCGCGCTTCCAAACACGCACTTCCATCTCGTTCACGCTTATGCTCAGGGAGAGGGAGAGAATACCATGAACCTTCCGTCAACAACAACAACTTTTATTAAGTTACCAGGAAGCTTATTAACAACTTTTATTAAGTTACCAGGAAGCTTATTAACAACTTTTATTAAGTTACCAGGAAGCTTATTAACAACTTTTATTAAGTTACCAGGAAGCTTATTAACAACTTTTATTAAGTTACCAGGAAGCTTATTAACAACTTTTATTAAGTTACCAGGAAGCTTATTAACAACTTTTATTAAGTTACCAGGAAGCTTATTAACAACTTTTATTAAGTTACCAGGAAGCTTATTAACAACTTTTATTATGTTACCAGGAAGCTTATTAACAACTTTTATTAAGTTACCAGGAAGCTTATTAACAACTTTTATTAAGTTACCAGGAAGCTTATTAACAACTTTTACTGCCTGGTTCCTAGTGCAATGCTGCTCTACAGGCGTGCTGCTGACCCTTTATTGATTTGAAGCCTTCATAGCGGAAACGATAACGCAGGTCAAGCAACGATGGCAGCGGTCAGTCAGCGGTGGGTGACCGCCTGTTTGAGTGGGGAAAATAAAATGAGCGCTTCCGTACTTTGGAAGGCACGCTAAGCAGTTGATCCCTGATGCGGTATATGACAGAAGTCATGAAGCCGAGTTAGAGGCCTTCGGGCGGCTTAAGAACCTCTAACAGTCGAGTTGCCCACTCACTTGACAAAGGGGGGACAACTGTCACTTGCGTCCGCAGGAGCTACCTACCACAACCCTGCAAGTGTCCTGCTAGGTGGTACTAAAGAGTGACAAACACAAAAGGCCAAAAAATGTATGCCATACGATTAAATTAAATTGATTTGAGGATTCGTTGTGTTTACCGCAATCAAACAAAATGCAGGTCCCACACTCAACACAGGAACACAACACCAAATACCCAGAAAGCAAGTACTGGTGTAATTCTTACTGCGGTCTTCTTTAACACATTCAGGGCCCATGACGACACGTATGCGTAAGACCACTACGAGCGCTTTTCGCTACATACAAGGTTTAAGCTGGTACGGCCTACGGCGTAGCGCTACGAGATTAGCGTGGCCGTGAATAGGTTGAGGTGGAGGTACAGTCGGGGTACGAAAACCTTCGCCAGTTATTATTTTTATTCCTTTATAAAGTCATAGACTCTTAGTACCCTTTGTAAGCAAAGTATTAAGTAGACAAGTGCATATAAAATTATACTTCCTTGATATGATAACAAGGATCAAAACAGTTTACACCTCTGACCTACATCTAGTTTCGTATATCAACATCAAACCATTTTAATGACCTAGTCAAATAAACAACTTTGTGAGAGTTTCAAGTGTTTGTCAGTGTCAATATTTTCTCTTGTAATTTTTCGATCAATAATAACATTAATAACGCTGCGTCGTAGGAATTTAATTTGATAATGCCGAGGAATTTAAATATCCATGAAAGAGCTGCAATTTCAGAGCATGAAGTTGGCTATAAGATTAGCGCAATAGGAATCTTTCAATCTGAATATTACAAGAGATACTACATGACGTCTACTCTGGAGTACTCTGAGATTACCCTGTTATTGCAAATGCAAACGTCTATTTCTGTTTCGTTTGAAATTAAACGTTGGCAGGACTGAAATTTATCTTGGTGCAAGTTAATGTCGATTTTAAGGTGACAAACCTTTTCTTACCCCGACTGTACTTCCCCAGTTTCAGGCTGCTCCAAATAACATTTCGCTGCGCGCTACCTCTCCAAGGGAATCAATTTGCTCTATTCGTATGTACGTGTAAGTTATCATCAAAAATTTGATTAACTGGACGTAGTTATGCAAACAGGAACCAACCCACACCATGACAGTTTTGAGATAAAAGCATTTTTATTAAAAAAGGGTATTATATACAAAAAAATCTACAAACTTAAAAAAAAGATTTGATCGTAATGTTATACAAATTCGTATGCTTTATGTCTTTTACTAGTAATTGGTCGAAAAAACCTATTGTTTACAGGTTTTTCTCTTTAAACAGTCAGTGGTTTCTTTTAACATAAAAGGTTAAGTAAGGGTTAGTTCTTTGTTGATTTTTAAAAGTCAGTGGTTCCTTTTGACAAAAAAAGGTCTAGTGAGGGTTGGTACTTTGTTGATTTGACAAAAACGTTTATTAAAAAAGTGTATACACATAAAACTTACGTCCAAAAAAAGTTTTATCGTACCTAATAATATACAAACTCATATGTTTTACATTACATTTTTTTACAAGTAACTTTTTGAAAAAATATCATCTACGTTTTAATTTTCTTAAAATGTCAGTGGTTCCTTTTAACCATAAAGGTTAAGTACTTTGTTGATTGGATAGTTAGTATATAGACGTATACAGAAAAAAAACAAGATCCATGTTTTAATGCACTTTATTTAAAAACGACACAAATACAATTTTTATTGTAGAATTACTCTACCTAAAAAAATTGTTTAATAAGGATATGACCTTAAAAGTCTTAAAACATTAGCTATAAGCTGAAAGGAATATTGGAGTAAAAACTAACGTAAAGCCTTAAGTCCTTGCTGAGTTCTTCTTCCATTTCGAAGTCAGGTTCACCTGAAAAATTCGTGAAATGGGTCTTTTTCATAAATATAGAACAATAACATTTTGCTAATTGCCGGGTTATCATGTGATTTAGATCTTTTTGATTTATTAGGAAACTGATATTATGTGTGTTGGTATCTTTGTCAACGTAATGTTTTTATAAGTTAAAGTTATCAGATCAGTTTAAACTTTACAGGATCGATAGAAGGTGCATTTTAATAGTATTCTGTATACTTAACTTAATTTCTGGGTAAGTGTGGGTTGGTTCCTGTTTGCATAACTACGTCCAACTGTCTTTTGGCACAAATGGAAAATAGTCAACACGAAATTACCATTTTGAAATTGGACCAAAAGTAATACCACCAAAAGTGAATTTAGTTAAAAATTAAATGTGTCTATAATTTTTTATGTTCAAGTATTTGCATGTCCAAAATTAATCTAGCTCAAATGGAATTTATACCAGTATGAAATAGGTTTTGTATTTAAATGCGTGCAAATTCAAAGTTGTCTAATTTAAATTTATATCAAAATGTTATATGATAATCGACTATTTTGAACAAAAATCATAATAATATTATATTGACGTATTTCCGATTTGTCATTTGTCATGTTGTCGAAGTGCACATAATTCTATATAGACGTGTTTCTTTCGACCTTTATCAAGTATGTAAATTTTACTTTTAGGACGTTATTACATTTTAGCATTATTCAGGCTGGACAATTTTCCAAGATTCGACCAATAATTTCAAATACAAATACAAATTATTTATTGTTCGAATGTGAGTGGTTATAAAAATGGTGTTAGGGTTAGTATTTTGGTTACATCACAATCAGCCAGAGTTTGGCGTACAATATTTTGATTCTCAATATGCATGTCATTGAAATTATATCCTTATTATTCATTGTTATATTAATATCGAATTAAATTAGTAAAAAAGTAAAAAATTAAATAAAAATAGAAGTCAAAGTGTAGCAATGTCAATATATTAACAATAAATCAATGTCATGCAAAAAGGAAAGTGGTCAGAGAAAATAATAAAATTCATTAGGCATTTGTGGTTACAAAGTGTTCATTAACTGTATAGAACATTCTTTGTAGACACCACTTAAATAATTTCGTTTTGTAACCTTGACAATTTCGAGTTGTCAATTTTCCATTTGTGCTGAACGACAGTAAATCAAAAAAAATCTGCTGCTTTTTTCAAACAAAAGGTAGGCTGTCATGTCACCTGGAGCATAATTTCGAATCGATTGATACGTCATTTATCAACAACAGGTTTATTATCATAAACGCTACAATGGAACATACGTCAATACAAACTTAGACAGCTAAAATTTCTTCAGCTGTGCCGTAGTATTTAGGGCAAAAAACAGCAGTCAGTAATCCTGATTTTCCAACGTCCACATGGATAGACTGGAACATGTCTATCCATGTGGATATAACCGAAACTACAATACGGTTGCGAAACAATCGGCCACGTTTCCAAACAGAGAAACATCGGATTTTGCTCAGAATAGATTATTCATGCTGGCTTAATGGAGAGTCTAGTTACCGCACAATGCACTGTGATCATAGCGATGACGTCATCGTGCTCAACTGCCAGTATAATTTGAAATCGATTTCACTTTAGTCATTTGTGCATCGACTTGTATAGATTGCACAATTTGGATAGTATTTATAGATAATGTATGACTGTATTATATATCCTTAGTATGTATTATGTCGCCGTCATATATCAAGGAGTTTAATTCCCTACCCATTTCGTTGAAATGTCGTTAGACATTAGCAATGATCGGCACGACCCGTGCAACACCGCGGTATTCCGAGAAGAAATAGTAATATGGACATGACATGCATGATTATAATCCCGTGATCTAGTTCGCAAAAATAACTCAATTGAGAGTTAATAAATGTATTTGTAAATAAAACTCGTAAATTGTTTAATTTTTCATTAAAGAAAATATTGATATACATTAATTTTATTTTATATTGCGTAAAATATTAAGTGCACTCATATAAAATATGTAAGTGTTAAAATGTAACCATTTGAAGTGCAAAAAAACCCTTTTCCTGACTGACTAGCATGTCGAAGGTCACACATTACACACAGGATGCTCTATTGTTTGCGTTTATGACCAAACACATAGTTTAAACGGGTGCGAAAAACACAACTAATAGTAATATAATAATAACAGAGTTGATGTCATCCTTCTCTAATTTACTGATACGGAATGCAACCAATTTTTAACAACAAATATGTTTACTTTTACTTATATTCTTCGGGTCATTAAATTCATGTTGTTTTGTTTTATGGTAAAAATCATTAATCTTGTCCCCATTATATACTTAACTGAAATGAGAAAATATTGTCTTCCTTTACCGACTTGAATTCCGGAATCCCGTGGAATATCCATATTAACATAATGATTGAGGTCATTGACACCGTGTTGCACGGGTCGTGCCGATCACTGGACATTAGCAATGCATTAAGGTCGAAAAATATATTTCAGTTATAGTATTGAAATGTCAATACGTATTATTTGTCACTTCACATTGCAGATAACCTCTGAGAAAAATTATCATTTGCTTTTCTACATGTGTCATGTGTCAGTGTCAATCGAAAAAAATGTAAAATAATTTTCACGTTATTAATTTGAAAAATAAAATGCTTGCGGCTTACCTTGCACTAATAAAAGCTCAAATAGTGAAGTTACACCAGGAATTAATGGGGATTCATAAAATTACACGTTGAAAAGTTCAGTTCACCAAGTCAACTTATTTAATCGTCGTTGCCTAGTTACTAACATAACACAATGCATGCGATATGTCTAAGTAACGTCGTGCTATATAGCTCATATGGTGACAGTTCGCTAGCTTGCTATACGATATTGAACGTTAGGTGGGTTGGAAGTTAAATTCCTTGACTGTACCTATAATCCGCCGTATTACATTACAACTAGCTGTTTTACAATACACAACAGTATTGGGGTCGACGATTAGCGAGATTGTCAAAGGCCTCCGTTAGGTGCGAAGCGAAGCGAGGAGAAGTGTTAGGCAGAACTGCGACTCTAGAACCGAACATGTCTTATTTCACTTGTTCCGCCCGGGGGAATTCGGGAATTCTCTAGTACTCAGTAAAAAACAAAATAAATTTACTCTCGTTTTGCTAGAATGCTTAGTATAAGTGAATCCTCAATTCTATCAGCCATTTAATACGAGAGCGGACGGCTAGTTAATTTTAAAGATACATGGCTAATATCTGTTTAGTAATTTGGGTTCACGAGGCAATAAAATGAGTCGTTGTCGGGCCAAAACTGCGATTTGTCTTCCTGGCTAGATAAAGTAACGGATTGTTAGGGGAATGAAGGTTACGTGACGGGGTTAGCGATTTTTCCAACCAGATGGGATCTCTGCAAATAGACGCGTGTAAGAAAGCAAAGTGTGTTGTATTATTTTCTATCTTAGGGTGAATAACCACCAGACATGTGCGATGTTTTCTTATATATGTGACAGTTGTGAAGCAAGGTGTCAAATGTATGGAAACACGTGAGTATTCACATTCAGTTTGATGCCACTTTACTATGAAATACAACTTATATTAGCTGTTCGACTTGTTTATTGAAGGACCGCCCAAGACGTCTGTTGGTTGACCGCTTAAATAACCGAGACGGTGTGGGACGGAAGCGTACCCTTTGACGTCTTTCCTCTTGCCCCACCACGTCTAAGACGCCGTCTCAAACAGCAGACCTATGAGAACAAAACACTATCGATACTGCCCCAGGTGATAAAAAAAATGTTAAATGGATTATTAAAAAGAAAATAAAAACGAATCTACCGATCCATAACCGACAACCAACGAACGAAACGTTTAGATTGAAACTAAGTAAAGAAAAATAAATTGCCGATTTTTTAAATGTATGTAGGTACCGCTTACCGCTTAACACTTTAAGTAGTCGCGCCCTAGTTTGTAACACTTACAGTCGCTACTGGGTCCAGATAATTATGTAAAGATAGGGTACGTACTACTGAAAATAATATTAAGAAACGTATATAATTCTGTAATAAAGAAATAAAACAACCATTTTATATAATCAACAGTTTAGTTTGACGGTTTAACGTAAAAAACCGCTAGGTAATAAAAATATCAAAAATATTCATAGTATTTTTGGCACTTTCATTTGTTAAGCTAATAATCTTTTTTGTTTTTTCATAGTTTGTTATCTTTGCTATATTTTTTTATTACTATTATATGCTTATTTAAAAATCACAAAAAGAGATCAACGTTTATTATAGGAAAACAATATATATGAGCTCCTAAAATCAACTAACCCGAAAACTCAAACGGAACTGAGACACACTCAAAAAATTTGGTTATTTTACTCTAACATACCAAAACAAGGAACACAAATAGGTTTTGTATGTTCTCCACAAATAAAAACATTGCACTTCTTGCAAAAGACTTTTGTTTTTCTGTCCTTGAATGAATTATAATCACTTAAGAAATGAGATATACAAATTACAAAACTAGTCGCTACTGGGTCCATCGGACCCATATACAAAATATAAATGGTCGCTACTGGGTCTAGCTGACCCGTACACACTTATACATCCATAACACGCGAGTGCGGCGCGCGGACCGATTGGTGGCGCGACGATTCGACACGCGGAACATTCGTTGGAAGGTACTAAGAACGGCAACGTCGCGTGATGCAAAAATACGAAGTTATTGCTTATAATGAACACTACTGGGTCCCGTGGACCCATTAGCGACTACTTAAGTGTTGGACTGTTTCTGACAAAACATAAAAACATGTGAAACAAAACTTTTTTGGCATTTTAACACCATTCTGCAGTTGTTTTCGGGTCATCTCCGCCTACGTTATTCCGCGTTCGTACTCTGTAATTTGCAGACAATGTCAGCGCATCGGAAAATTCACAGGAATCCGGGTGAAATTCGAGTGCCGATTGAAAGCAGCTAATTATCCCCATTGAGACCCGGTATAGACCAGCTATATTTCTCTGGTGAATACAGCCTTAGTGATAACACTAAGGGTTTATTCACCAGAGAAATAATAGCATTTCAGTAGTAGCTACCTAATCTATGTATATCAGTATATCAGTGGTGTTGTGGGTGTTTTCGGAGTCATGATCCGGAATGACGAAAGGCAAATAAGATGGCCATCCTGAACAATATTTCCAATGATACCAACTAAATTGGATAAACATAATCAGCTATTAACTCTCAACTAACTTACAGTTAAGGCGACGTAGTGGGCGAGTGTAGTAAGTGCGTGTTCGGAAGCACGGATATCAAGTGTTTTTCATTTTAATATTTTGTGCGTTTAAATAAATAAATAAGTAATAGCTAAGTTCCCTCAAAAATGATATTGCCGACTTTTAGAACCAATTTTAATATGTTTAGCTGTTGTGCATAATTTGTTACGAATTTTTTAAGTATATTTTAGACCTATCTTCTTCTTCTCTACCTAGCGTTACCCGGCATTTACCAGGTGTATTTTAGACCTATGTTCGTATTATTTTTTCTATTGAGCTAAAGTTATTTGAATAAGTGAGTTTTTGCACTTATTCAAATAGCTACAGTCCCTCGAAAAAGGCCTCAAGATTGCTAATTAAACAAAAATCTCAATAGCCTCATCTAAAAGACGGTTCAGCGCCATCTAGCGGCTGCACATTGGTAAACTAATGCGGGTTATGCGTCCCGCGGTCATGGAGCGCTGTATACGATTTATTACAAAGAGGAAAAGTCTGTGATGATAGCTTTGTTAGTTGATATGCAGAGGGTAATCTCCGGAAACACTTATCCGATTACAAAAAATATTTCACCTGTGTATAGATTGAATTGTCTGGATAGACATAGGATCTATTTTATTCCACGGCTATGCCTAAGGAACCGCGAATGCAGCTACCAAAAATAATAATGAGGAAAAACTATACTTAAATTATTCAGAGGGATGATTATTGGGAGGGATTCTGTGAGATTGTATAATAGTAAGTTTGTATGTATAATAAAATAATAACAGCTAAGAAAAGTTGAAAAAGCACCTGGCATTTTTTTTTTAAACTTCAATATCTCAAAACCGGCTCTACTGATTTTGTTGAAACATACCTAGCTAAAACCCGTCTCGATCACGCCAGCTTTCCGACAAAAAAAAACGTATTAAAATTGGTTTATTCGTTTAGGATCTACGATGCCACAGATAAACATACATATATACACAGATACATAGACACGTCAAACTTATAACACGCATGTTTTTGCGTCGGGGGTGAAAAAGGTAATTTCTGGAACCAAAGGCGTCCATAAACTGCGATGTAAATTTAAAGGCCATATGCTCGTTGTAGTATAAAAAAATTAGGTAGTAATAACCTCGCAACGAAAATGCTCACGCAGTTAATTAGTTACAAAAAGTATGTACGGTCAGCCTCACAAGGGGGGGGGGGAAGGCACCTTTGTACCGTGTTGCATTAAACGTCATGTTAATCTGCCATTATTAAGTTGTCAAACGAGTCAAAGCGACAAGGTACTATCGAACCAACTGAATCATGACTTCATGACCCACCATGGACGTCATATGATCGTGCGTATGTTCGTTAACTGTAACAAGGTTCTATGGTGGGTCATGATTCAGTTAGTTCGATGGTACTTAGGTGTTCAGCAACTTATGAGGCTGACTGTGTGCGTAGGAACGCAGCCCTACCAATGAAGCACTTGTTATTGTGTAAGTATAATTTACTTTAAAAACAAAGTTTTAACCGACTTCAATTCAGTACTCCGCCAAGCCACATGAACATATTACCACATTTCTTTTGCAATTTACCACATTAACTGATTTCCGAGAGCAAATGCGGTGATTATTAGAGAAAAAAACCAAATCACTGTATGTGAGCCGATAATATTTGAGGACTTCCGTCGATTCCTCAAGCATCTCAGAATTACCCTTGGCACTTCATTGTTTGCTATTTCAACGCAATCATATCATTGAGAAGTTCCACAAGCCATCTGTGGTCTTCATCATCACTTCCACCATCACCAAATTTATGATTTTCGG
Organism: Epinotia brunnichana; assembly: GCA_963854355.1. Taxonomy (NCBI): domain Eukaryota; kingdom Metazoa; phylum Arthropoda; class Insecta; order Lepidoptera; family Tortricidae; genus Epinotia; species Epinotia brunnichana. Next base: position 12,402,977 of record OY977951.1, read on the forward strand.
GTGTAAATACACGAGTTATAATAAAAAATACCGAAATTACTATACGCATATTTGAAGAGTTCCCTCAATAACTCATGGTTCCCATCATCCAACTGGGGTTTTGAAAACAACGGAACCAATCTGGAAGCATATACTTTCAATTAAAAAAAGAATTTTACGAATCGACTCATAAATGACGAAGTTCTGAGGTAACAAACATTAAATATATATATATACATCCGAATTGAGAACCTCCTCATTTTTTTGAAGTCGGTTAAAAAGGTGCGTTGTTACTTGATATACCTACTGTAATTCGATAGTGAGTTAAACAAAGGGAAATTAATTTAGCGGCCAAAAAAGTACGATTTCAACGAGGCTATTACGTACCCCGCTAATGAAATAAATCCTTACAAATATTCCAGGAATTGCCAAAGTTCTGACCCACTAAGCAACCCGCACGGATAATCCAGTTTTTTTTTCTGTCGACCCTCAAATCAATGAAGCATCGGTAAACTCGCACGATTAAAATATAGCCTATAACAATCCAAAAAGTCCATTCTATAAACAGGTCAAAGAAAAGGAAATTAAACGGTAGATTATTAAGTTTGTAAACAATTATTTCCACGTGGTTTTATTTAAAAAATATATATATTTTATATATACATATAGTGCTAGAAGTAACTTTTTATTTTAAAAACACTAAAAAAATGAAAGAAATATTAAAAGATCACAAAAATATTTTTTCAAAATAAAAATGCAAAAACTATTATGAATGACTATCATTACATTATGTTACCTCAAAATCTGCATTGACTGCTGTGCTATGATGTCGTGGTGCCAAGATACATTACTTTGAGGTCATAACATTGAATCAAAATGTCTCCGAATCAAAAAAAAATAAAATGAATTGGTTACTGCAAATGCTCTAAGGAAGCGTCCTTTTGAATAACTGCTCCTATTACAGGCCACACCCCGTATATAGCAACTTAAAACCTTCAATCTCACAGACTCTTACCTCTTTATAATATTTGTATTGGTATAGATAGGAGTATTAAGACTATTAAATATACAGCTAACCGAATAGTAGATAAGATTGGATAAAAGCAATAACTTGGGATTATTTTAAAGCTTACGGTTGTTATCATAGGCCCTAAATCCGTCTGAGAAAATATTTCTCTTTTCACTGATCACCTTAATCTGGTAATATTTCGCGGCGTTTAAGGCTGCTGAAACTTCAAGATAGACGACTTTTAAGTAATTGCTAAAGGTTGGACATTTATTAAAATTGCCAAGGCGTATTATGTCTATTTAAAATGTATTAGTTACCTTTCAATTTTGTTATGAGAAGGTATATTTCAGCATTTTCAGCGCAATCTTCTAAATTGCATTTCTACTGATTCCAATACAAGGAGCAAGGTTCGCTGTTCGTATTTTTTATTTTTATCTAACGATAATGCCTTACCATGCTGTCCGAATTGAGGGTAGTCTCACATACATTTTGTGAAAATCTGATAATGTTACCCAGGAGAAATTGATGGAACTACTCCAATACATTATATAAATATTAGGGGAAAATCTTAAATAAATTGAACTAGCCCCTTAGTAAGCTTGGGGCTTCAATAAGGCTTGTGTTATCGGAACTAGATGACGATATATCTAATATATATATATATATACTTAAATACATAGAGAACATCGAAGACTCACAACAAATATATATCTTGGGCTCTCGTCTTAACTTCTTGGTATGTGTACTCATACTCATCACAAAAATATTTGCCCTTAAGTATTAGGATTTGAACCCAGGACCATCAGCTTCGCAGGCAGGCGTTACCCACTAGGTTAACCGGTCGTCAATATCAAAATATCGTCAATGTCATATAACACATTAATATAATTTTCGAATGCAAAAGGTAAACTGTGTCAAGCTCCTTGCGTAAATAAATTTATTACCAAATTTAATATACGTTCGTGTCGTTCATTTCATGCGCACCCCCTTTGTTCACTCACATATTTATAAGAAACATATGCATGTTCATGATTTACAGATTCAGGAAACGATGATACAACATTTCTTAGAACAAAGCATTTATGATTTCCTCAGCGCGAAGCCTTCTAAAGGCTTAAGGTCTTACGACGCGCGTCACACACACACAGGAGATTTGATAAATGAAGTCCGTTATGTTGGGTTATTTTTAGGCTTTTATGAGGTTGGATATGAACATTCACTTTTAGAGAAGGACAAGTCGCTGAAAGACGTCTTGTGTTTCTAGACAAGTGACACAGCTACTCGTAGCTCTCAATCTTGTTAAGCCGCGTTTACGGTGATCGCGAATGGTGCGCGAGGTGTCAGCCGAACGCGCGTCGCCGTCGTTACAATTTAACTGTCAATTTTCCATATAAAAAGTGACATTTAGACCTACCCGACGTTCGTACAATGCGTTACGTGATCGACCTGCAGGACTGTGGCTGGCGGCGGTGAAGGCGGGCAACGCCATATTCGCCTAACAGCTCGCGCGTTGTGTTGCTCTACATTACGCCTGTGCGTAAACGCGGCCATTACATCTTGTACAGTCGACTATAAAGAGACATAATATTTCCTTTTTTATTTGCTCTACAGTCATAACATTATGTTACAGTTGTTAGGCACTGGTTAGGCTATTAGGTTTTGTAACTCATATTTAAGTATAACGTATTATTTTATTAACGCATATTATATTTAAATGGGCCCCAGTTTATTTTCAAAACACAACTGTGTCCTTCTTTTCTTCGAAGCTGGCTGGTTCAACCTACTCAAACAACCACACTGAAAACCTTACATATTATACCTACCCATAATTTAAACGTCTGGTAAAGAATCTTGCTATAAGGTACATTTTGCTTAACAATAGTGACCTTTGCTAACAATCAACTTCAAATGACGGTAAACTCTAACGTGCATTACTATAAAATTCATTTTGTTCCTTCAATAGCGTATGCTTCAGCTATCTACTGAGTTCATAACAAACTCCAACAGACTTTGCACCTTACTGTTTTAGAATTAAAGTTCGCTTTGGCTTGTGTACTTACAACAGGAAATCTTGCTCCCAGCACGGTGTGGGCCCCTTAACTGTCACCGTCGTTGACTTGACATTCTGCAGTTTCAGAGTCACGTACGTGTTGAATTGTGTAGCAGCTGAAAAGAAAATCGTATTAAAACGACCGCCTTTTGACTTCCACACACTGATAAGTAGACAATACGTACATTATGTACTGACGAACTCATAAGTTGCTGAATATCTTGGTACTTTGTCACTTTCACACGTTTGGCAACTTTGTGTGACAGTTTAAACATGACGTTAAAACTCCATCTTATCTTATATTATCTAGGTGAGGGCCCTTTTGGATGCACTTCGACCCAGTGGGATCTTTTGTGCATTTGCCCTCTCCTGCTCCCAGGCTTGCTCCATCATTTCCACAAAGCGGATGATGCAGTTCGCCGGGAGCACCTTGAATTCCTTTGGTTGCGGGTAACCGTTACCAAAGTAGTTCATTCTTTGTCTGGCAAGGGCATTAAAACTCCAAGTATTTGTCACCTGAGTCGAAGGCAAGCGCGACAGATGCGATTCTTTAATTGGTAACGTGTGTAGACTCATGTTAGAATTGATAACGTAGTGTTGTTAAATGGATAGTAAACATCAAACTATTGTAATAAATATAATTAAAATCTTAAAAAGATATGGACCTTCAAAGTTTAGAAACAATATGCATTTTTTTATTGTCAAATCCTTATGGTTTTATACGAGTAGAAACGAAATTGTATGACAACTATGGACCTAAACGCAGTAATTCACGACCGAAAAGCAATGTACTTGATTTTCCATACAACGATTAGTAAAAATAGCAGATTGTGACGTCACATTTTTATATATATATTATTATTTTTCGTTGGGTTTTTATTTCTCAGCATGAGCTGCTGGTAATTAATATCATCTACGGTCTGAAGCCAAGTAGATGGCATTTGACTACGTTCATTCAAGTGTTAGTTTTAGTTTAAGTCCGTTCGGTCATCGTCAACTTGCAAAAACTTTCGCACGATTTATTATTATTATTATTTATATCAATTAGTATGAAGCGTCTTGGGCTGCTGCCAGCGAGGTCAATCTTAATCTAATTTTTTTGGGTATTTATGTTCTTTAATTGTAGTTGCTCCTATACAAATATTTGGTCCTCTCAAAAAACTGGTTCGAATGGCATCGTAAAAAAATCTTGCCAGTCACACCCCTATTAAAGAGGCGGTGTGACGACCACCTTAATCACAAGGGTATCACCGTTAAATTTCCCAATGTGTTCCAAACAAATGATAAATTGTGCAAGTTATTGTAACTATAACACTTTAATGTTACACTTGAGCTTTCAATTGTAATGAGAATTCTAGTGTATGTTACTTAACAGACAAAAGCGCACAAATTTAACAGGAGCGATTTAGCGAGCAATCTAGCGAGAGTTCTAGCAAGCGTTCTAGCGAAACAACAGTAAATTTGCTTCGAGCTTTTTGCCGAGCCGAGCGATTTTGTAACGCGACCGTCAAGTCTGACATCTTCGTGAAGAATACATTTTTTGACGAGCAATTACTAGAGCGTTCATGAAATGAGTTTTTCCTAGAGGGATATGGCAGTAAAATAAACCATAAGTAAGATCAGAACATCCCTTTATTTCAACACGCACCCCGTGGGGTCCTTAATACTTAGGTAGGATTCTACGCTAGGTTGCTTAAGCAAATATAACTAGAAACTAGATGACCTAAGCCGGCTTGCTAGGTGCTTTTGTAGGGTCACCTTCGGTCTTGGCACCTTAAAGAGGGGAACCGAATGATCATGAAAATGTATAGTTTTTGAGATATCTGCTCTTGAAAGTCTGTAAATTCGGAAAACAAAAACTACCTTCTTCGTATTTGACAGCTATTCTTCATCAACCTCAAGCACGAAAGTAGCACAGCATCAAAGGCGCTATCTATCAGCAAGTTTGTTGACCTCCATTTCACTAAAGACACCGAGATAAACGTCAAACAAAACCTCTTCTTGTTTGACGTTTATCTCGCAGTCTTCGGTGCGATGTATGTCAACAGACTTAATTGCTGAGTCGATAGTGCCTTTGATGCTCTGCTACTTTCGTGCTTGAGGTTGATGAAGAATAGCCGTCAAAGACGAAGAAGTTGTTTTCCAAAATTACAGACTTTCAAGAGCAGATATCTCGAAAACTATACAAGATATCGAAACATTTGATTCGATAAAACTTGAAGAAAATGCTAGGGCGCATAGTTTCCGAGATATAAGCGTAAAACCGAAAACTGGGACCTTCAAATCCGCCCCTCCCCTCCGGCTCAAGGGCTGCGGGCAAGGATTTTTGATATGTTGATCTCCTAACTAGTCCAAACAAAGATATGAAGGCAAAAATTGTGTTCCAAGCATTTCCCTCTATACCTTCTCGTTTCATGACCTATATTGCGACATGGTACAAAGGTGGTAAGCCCCTTGTGGGGCTGACCGTACACATATTTGAATTATTGCTTTACATGGGTTTAACGCGATATTTATTTACCTTTATCAACCCGTGTCGAAACGTCAGAAATAATGATTATCAATATCGCGTTAGACCTATGTAAAACAATAATTTTAATAGTTATTATATCCGTGTGTGTGGTACGTATAAAATGGTACATCTTACCCTGACCAGGAAATAAAACTTTTTGCGAGCAAAGCTAGTGATTGCCACTTTACGGCCAAGGGTGCCGTGTAGGTTTGTAAAACTTTGAATTAACTTTTATAGTAGGTACCTACTGTAAAAACATCGGAGTAATTCACAAAACTGGATTCCACTGTAAATAAAACAAGTCGATAACCTCCAGTTGACCCCGAGCTAGCAACCCTCTAAGTTTTTGTAAATCATCTTTTTTGTCACTAGTTGCCACGGTTATGTCTCCTAAGTTACTTTAAAAACTGATATTCTATTAGATTAATTTCACCACAAGTGTTTCATTTTTAACCCATTTTTATGGGCCATCAGAATCTTCTTATCATGCTAGAAGTTCATGTTTTGACATTTTTCTAAGAATCTCTGTCATAATTGTCTCCTGTAAGCAAGTAAGTTGATTGACTATTTTACAATTTGTACTTATAATTGGTACACTACTAAGTAATAAATATTAAAAACAAATTAAAATTGACTCACCTTGTATACCAACGTAGCGCGCTTTTTTAACTGAAACAAAGAAAATACAATTATATCAAAACCACACGAAATAATTTATTTTGGCATTTTTATGAAAGTTGCAGTTTTATGAAAATCAACAGTGTTGTGTAGTGAGTGATTAAAAATGGGAAAAATCCAAATACCGCAAAGAAATAAGTATAGTACATTATTGCTGTGGCCGGGAAGGAGGCAATTGCAGGCTGAGTATTTTGTTTAAACGGACGAGCTTGCGAATAATTTTAATACGAAGCCTGAAATTGCCATTCCGGCTGAGGTTAATATAGTGCTTTTCTCAAAAATGGGGGAATAAAAAAGACTAAATTGAAATCAAGCGTTATTATTAAATACAAATTGAGGATACTGCAAATTACATAAAATTAAACGTCATAATATATTTTTTTAAATAGAGTCGCAAGTGTATTTTTCCACCGAAAAACGCAAACTGTTTGAGACGCGTACAAAAATGTAGCGTTTGCAACAGAAAAATACGACTTGATTTGGCTGAATACGGCCTGTGCCGTCTTTTATATGCCAGTTTGTACTTTTTAAAAAGTTTGGCACTCGACAAATAAAGGAATGTATATGTAACATTCCAGGCGGCCTGCAATGTTTTTTATTTTTTAATTTTGATCTGGCCTTAAACTATACACTTTACCTTCCAATATGTAGCGAGTTATGTTCACTTTGCGGGCCATTTTTGAGAAAAATATTTAATTGTATCGCCACTGTTTGTTATTCACCTAGAAAACAAACACAAGAGGACTGGCCAAGAAGAACATCTTGAACAACTGAACAAAACAAACGAAGCTTGCATCACGTCGGCAAAAAACAAACGAAAGAACCCCGAGCCGAAGCCAAGTTTTTACACAACTTTAGCACCAAAACGAAAAGTATTTTCCCAAAATATTCAAGCTCACTTCACTAGAGACCAAAGATACTCGTACCTAATGATGTAATATAAAAACTAGGTAGATATGTTGTCTATACGAAATTCCGTGTTTAAAAATGGCCACCAAATACTGACAGCATTCGTTTCCATTGACGACGCAAAACTATGACAAGCTGTGTGACTTGACCAAAATTTAGTGTGCCACTTTTGGACCGCAATTGCTCGTACCTATCAGAATCATCAAAAGTGTAAAACTCTGAGAAGTTTTTCATACAGGTTATAGCACAGCGTAATGATTTGTCATCTCGCTTATATTTGGAGCATTCCTTGTAGAAGTTACACCTCATAAATAAATTAAAAAAAAAAAATCTTTATTGCCGAAATCATGTACCTAATTGACATGTAATAAAAAAGCGCTAAAAACTAAAACAATCTACAGAGAAAAGAAAAACTATGATGGCGGCAATGGGTACCAGGCTCAGCATATGCTGGAGCTTGCAGGCTCAGCGCTGATTTTAAGTCTGGCCCCTAGCCCCTTCCCTAGGTCGTGCGTGACCCATTTGCTGTTAGTGCTAGTGCTGTGTTTAAATGCATTGGTGGTATTGTAAAGTGTTTATGATGCGAAAAAAAATTACTTTATAAAGTAAAAAACAATCATTAATGAGTACCTTATTCTTATTATAATAACGCCCGTAGGTATGTTGCGTAATGTTACTAGTGGTAAGTAAGGTAGCAAGAACTCCTGAGGATGTTGGACAGTGAGGAAACAGCATTTGTCGCTTGCTGTCAAGACAGCTAATTTTTAAATAATAATAATAATAAATAGGTGATCGCATCAGAAATGAGGCTATCCGCAGCAGAACCAAGGTAACCGATAGCCCTCCGAATCGCTAAACTTAAGTAGCAGTGGGCGGGACACATTGCATGTAGAACTGATGGCCGTCGGGGCAGAAAGGTTCTCGAGTGGCGACCACGTACCAGAAGGCGCGGCGTGGGTAGGCCACAAGGGGGACTGATGACCTGGTAAAGGTCGCGGGAGTCCGCTGGATGCAGGTGGCGCAGGACCGGTCATTTTGGCACTCTTTGGGGGAGGCCTTTGTCCAGCAGTGGACGTCTTTTGGCTGATAATGATGAATATAATAAGGTGCCGTTATGACTCCTCTGAAGCTTCCACAGGCTACGGTGTACACTTTCTTTCAGATGCTTGTTTGACACAGCGCTGGTATACAAAAAACCAATTTCCTGAAGAACGATGTATTCATCAAAAGCACGAAACTCGGAAAACAATAAAGTGAGGTAACTAAACGCTAAGGGCATTCGAGCTTAACTTTATCAGTTAAACTTAAGTTGGCTTGTTTAGTGTTGGTAGTCAACTAATCATCGTCACTAAGAAATGTAAAGCTTGTTCAACCACTTTACGGGGGATTTAGTTTTGAGTCAAATTCGATGTGACTTTAGGTTTTAGGCTTAGCACGAAGGTTATTGAAATATTTAGGTTACTTATTCGATAAGACATGCAGTTTGTGTTGGAGAATTGAACTCTGATATTTAGTAGAACTAGATATAATTCATATCAGACAAAACAATGTCTAATAATACTTTAATAGCAATTTACCAACGTCCACTAATCACAATCACAGTGGACGTGGCGCAAGCAACATCTCCTGCCAGCATCTCCTGGCCCCGTAGCATGGATGGATGGATCACGCGATAAGTGATAGGATAGAGCTGCCGTCCCTGGCTGACATCGTTCGAAAGAATGAGACGACGCGCTTATCCTATCACTTATCGCGTGATAATGATAACGCCATCCATGCTACGGGGCCTGATGATGCCTCGTAGAGAGGCAAAACACGTGTCGAGGTTTTTTCATTATTGGTGGTGGTTTGCTGTAATTATTTGCATATTTATACGCAAATAGTTGCATTTGATCTCCGTTGATCGACCAGCACGTTTTTTAGCGAAATAGCAAAGGCATATTGTTCTCGTAATATATGGAACGTTAGGTTAGGGATCTTGATCCTTAGGGTTGCAGATACTTTTGCTGAACATTCAACTAGGCGCCGCACCGTTTTTCTCGGTGACAAATGGATGCATCGAAATGGATGAACACATTGACTACATTCCCGGGTACAATATAACACTTTAAACTCTCGCGCTTTGTACACATATTTAAATACTGTTTAATCCGGGTCTATCTATCGGTAATATCGCGTTAGACCCGGATTAAACAGTATTTAAATATTCCCGGGTACGATGAAATTCATGAATACCTAGAGATGCCAACTGTTCTTGAAGAAGAAAAACGTTACAGCAACACCTACAACGATTGCCTGAACAATTAATTCAAATTCAATATTTATTTATTCAGATAACATGATCCATTTTGTTAGTAAAACATTACAATTACAGTTATGTGTTAGTATTGGATTAGACACATTAAAATACATTAAGATACATTCAACTTTATTAAGACAAATTCTAAATTCGATTTGACAGTTTTAATCAAACTGAATTGTATTGGGCACTCAAAACAGCCGGCTATCATTTTAAGGAAGGCATTGTTGCTGCCTCGCAGTCTGCTTAAGAGTGATGCTGCTTTCTTTCGCAGGATGGCGTGAATACCATCCGTGCGGGCTTCCGCAAACATCGCTGACGCGCTGCAGTAAGCGTGGCAACCCCAATAGCGCTCTAAACCCATTGTAATATTTTATGTTATATATTAATCATGCACTCAAATCCACTGACCAACCCATTACTGAAAGCAGATTATGTCAAACGTCTTAAAAGAGCCGATGTGCTAGGCATATATGAGAAGTTAGGGCATGGGCCCTACCTTTCCATAAATCACTCATAATCACAACTCATCTGATTAAAGTCTTGCGGACTGATTGCAGATTATTAAATAATAATAAATAAAAAACCGGCCAAGTGCGAGTCAGACTCGCGCACGAAGGGTTCCGTACAATTATCCATAAAAACGGCAAAAAAATCACGTTTGTTGTATGGGAGCCCCCTGTAGCCTAGTTGGTAGTGACCCTGCCTACGAAGCCGGAGGTCCCGGGTTTGAATCCCGGTAAGGGCATTTATTTGTGTGATGAGCACAAATATTATTTCCTGAGTCATGGATGTTTCCTGTGTATTTAAGTATTTATTTATCTACGTAAGTATGTGTATCGTCGTCTAGTACCCATAGTACAAGCTTTGCTTAGCCTGGGACAAGAAAAAAAAAACCGGCCAAGTGCGAGTTGGATTCGCGCACGAAGGGTTCCGTACCACTATCAACAGAAATATTTATTTTATTCTGTTTTTAGTATTTGTTGTTCTATAGGGGCAACAGAAATACATCATCTGTGAAAATTTCAACTGGAACTATCACGGTATCAGTGAGATACAGCCTGGTGACAGACAGACGGACGGACGGACGGACAGCGGAGTCTTAGTAATAGGGTCCCGTTTTACTGTTTGAGTACGGAACCCTAAAAAGAAAAAAAGAACATTCTGTTTTTAGTATTTGTTGTTATAGCGGCAACAGAAACACATCATCTGTGAAAATTTCAAGTGTCTAACTATCATGGTTCATGAGATACAGCCTGGTGACAGACGGACAGATAAACGGACATATAGACGGACAGCGGAGTCTTAGTAATAGGGTCCAGTTTTACTCTTTGAGTACGGAACCCTAAAAAACATGGGCACGCCCCGTCAGCTGTCACGTCACTGTCGCTGTACGTTGCTACGACATTCACTAGCGCGCCATTTGTCTCGGCGACAACCGGATGCCTTCAACTGGCTTGGCGTGGTGTGTTAAATACAAAGCTGACTTTGACGCCGCTTTGCTATGGTTACCTACCAATCCGTTTAAGGCTTATACTGTGATAGGCAAATACGCTCATCTACACGTATGTGCAGATCAAGCGATTAGAAGATTAAAAGAGATAAGTGCCTGTCTACCGGATAAGGGATTGCCTCTCAGAGCACGTAGTTTAGTATTATATACAGGGTGTGGCCTGTAATAGGAGCAAAAAATTAAACGGTAGATTATTAAGCTTGTGAGCAATTATTTCCAAGTGGTTTTTGTTGGAACATATTATGGACCAATCTAACCTCTTTAATCTGTTTAGGTTTGTTTTTATAGTCAGACAGATGTCACTTACATTTGTCCGTTTGCTTTTGTTGTGTTTAGGCGTACTATCAATAAATTCATGGAACAGAGAAGGTGTTTATAATGAATATCCCCGGCTTCTCCAACATGGTAGCAGACCATTCAAAATTCACCTAGTTCCTGAAGTGAATTCGTATAGTTTTCGATCAAGTTATTTTCCAAATTTTCTCGTAAGAAACAAAAGATAGCATCTGCCAGTAAGAATGTTTCCGTGGAAAAATTGTCGGGAATTCAGAACTATAATTCCTGGAAATTCATCATGAAGATGGTGCTTATCCACGACGATCTCTGGGATTGTATAGGAGAAACGGAAAATAAATGTGAAGACGCCAAGAAGCAGGAAAAGGCGCTCGCGAAAATTGCCTTGTCTGTGCAGCCTACAGTATTTCCACAAATTCGAAATGCGAAGACGGCGCGTGAAGCATGGCAGAACCTGCAGAAGTCATACGAAGATCGAGGTCTGTGTCGACGACTCGGCTTACTTCGAACGCTATTCGCAACAAAATTGAACGAATGTGCGAGTATGGAGGCATACGTGAACAGGATCATGGATACATCGCAACTTTTGAGCGATATTGGATCAACTCTAGAAGACGACTTCCTGGCCGTAATATTGCTTAGCGGTTTGACAAGCGATTACGATCCGTTAATTATGGCTCTAGAAAATTCGAACGTGTCATTGTCAAGTGAAGTTGTCAAATTGAAATTGCTTCAAGAAAATTTACGTCGAGATGAAAAAGATGAAAACGTAACGGCATTTAAAGCTCATAAAGCACGTAAACCTATTAAGTGCTTTAAGTGCAAGAAGATTGGGCACTGCATGAAGGACTGCCCTGAAAAGTCTGACGGCAACAAGAGTGGCCGGAAAAATACGTCGCTTCTTACGGCGTTGGCTGTAGGAGTTCAGCGCGATGTTTGGTACGTAGACAGCGGGTCTTCGCTTCATCTTTGCAATGATCGCAGTGTGATGTCGGATTTCACAAGCGACAAGCCGAAGAAAGTGTACATAGCCAACGGTGAGGCTATGATGACGGCTGGAAAAGGCACAGTGCAAGTTGTTTTGAAGGACAATTGTATACGACCAATAAGTAATGTATATTTAGTTCCTAAATTAACTGCTAACTTGTTATCTGTCAGTGCCATGGTTAATAAAGGCTTCAAAGTTATGTTTCGTTCTGGCGTGTGTACGGTTACTGACAACGGAGAGGTTTTGGCCACCGCTACTCTAAGAGATGGTATTTATCAACTCGATGCCATAGAAACAGTGTCTGTTTTGTGTAGCGAGCCACCTTCGCAAGCGATGTGTTCGTCTTTGTCTGTAGATACAGGTGACAGCGTGACGTCAGCGCAATGAGAATGACAATTCACGCTACAATTTGTTCGAACTAACTAGCAAGAATGTAAGTGTCACTAACAATGTTCAAGTGCAACCCGATCTATCCCCTGAGCCCACAGAAACATCTACTCGTAGTGAAATCAGTCATGACGATAGCGTCATCACGAAAGATGATTCTGAGAGCAGTAGTGAGACCCCAGATGACCCTGCGGATGAAACGTACGCCCCAGGAGATTCGACACTAGACCACAGTTCCGAGATCAGCGCCCCAGAACGGAGTTGCTGAACGCGCGAACAGGTCTATCATGGAAAAGGCCAGGTGCATGCTTCAGGATGCGGGTTTGAAAAAGGAATTTTGGGCAGAAGCGGTCAACACGGCTGTTTACTTAAAGAATCGCTCTCCAACTAAGGCTGTGATGGGGTGTACTCCAGAAGAAAAATGGACAGGTAAAAAGGAAAATCTTAGTTACCTGCGCATTTTTGGTTGTCAAGCCTACGCCCTACTGCATAAACGGGACAAATTGGATCCCAAAAGCAAGAAATATATATTTGCTGGATATTGTGACGATACAAAGGGTTATAGATTAATAGACCCGGCGCATCCACAGAATGTCATAAAAGCTAGAAATGTCACCTTTGTGGAACATGTTTTTTGGAATGACGTATCAGAAAGTGAGAATGACAATTCACGCTACAATTTGTTCGAACTAACTAGCAAGAATGTAAGTGTCACTAACAATGTTCAAGTGCAACCCGATCTATCCCCTGAGCCCACAGAAACATCTACTCGTAGTGAAATCAGTCATGACGATAGCGTCATCACGAAAGATGATTCTGAGAGCAGTAGTGAGACCCCAGATGACCCTGCGGATGAAACGTACGCCCCAGGAGATTCGACACTGGAAGACTGCGACGGCACGTTTGAGTCTGCGAGTGTAGCGCGCACTCTGTGCAGTGACGCGGGGGACCCTCAGACAGTTCGCGAGGCATTGAACGGCCCAGAAGCGGGTAAGTGGAAAGCCGCAATGGCGGAAGAGTATAAATCCATCATCGATAACAAGTGTTGGACTCTGACTGATCGCAGTATGAAGCAACGGCCTGTCAAATGCAAGTGGATTTTTAAAAGAAAACTTGGCCTCGACGGGGAAATACTAAGGTACAAAGCGCGCCTTGTTGCAAAGGGTTATACACAGAAGTATGGTATAGACTACCTAGAAACATTTTCTCCTGTAGTAAGATATTCGACTATACGCACGTTATTGGCTTTAGCTGCAGAATATAACATGAATATCGAACATCTGGATGTAAAAACGGCATTTTTGAATGGAGATCTCAAAGAAACCGTTTATATGGAGCAACCAGAGGGTTACAAAATAAAAGGTCAAGAGGATAAGGTTTATAAGTTGAACAAAGCCATATATGGACTGAAGCAAGCTTCGAAGTCATGGTATGAAAAGATAAATGACGTTTTAACGAATAAAATGAAATTTAAACGTTTATCTTCTGAACCCTGTGTATATGTCAAGTCAAGCGGGAAATCTATGATTATAATTGCGCTCTATGTCGATGACATAATGCTGTTTTCTTCAGCGGAATGCCAAGGAACGGCAGAAATCAAAGAAGACTTGAGAAAGGCCTTCGAAATAAAGGATTTAGGGCCAGCACACCACATTCTCGGCATGAGGATTTGCAGACAGAATAATGAGATTACTCTAGACCAGTCAAGTTACATTAAGAAGGTTCTAGAACGTTTTCAAATGTCTGATTGCAACCCTGCGCGAACACCTATGGAAACAGGACTGAAGCACGTGAAGTCTACAACGAAGGATTGTACTCACGACTACAGAGGCCTGATAGGCTGTCTCATGTACATCGCGATTTGTTCCCGACCCGACATCGCGTATGCTGTCAGTTCGCTGAGCCAGTTCAACGAAGCATATGATGAGACGCACTGGAAGGCGGCAAAACGCGTCCTTCGTTACTTGAAAGGTACGATTAATTATTGTTTAACTTTTCAGAAGTCAGGGCTAGACATCGTCGCTTATGCTGACGCTGATTATGCGTCGAACGAGGTCGATCGTCGATCTTATACCGGTTTCGTTTTCAAACTTGGAAATTCTACCATCTCTTGGGAGAGTAGGAAGCAGAAAACGGTCGCTCTTTCGAGCACGGAGGCGGAGTATATGTCTCTGTCAGATGCTTGCAAAGAGGCTCTGTTTCTGCGCAAGTTCCTGTTTGAAATTTACGGGGTACAGTTCAACATAACTTTGTACAATGACAATCAGTCGGCATTAAAGTTATGCACTAATTCCATGTACCACGCCAGAACCAAACACATTGACGTCAGACACCATTTCATTAGGGAAATTGTTGACGAGGGTACAGTTACCCTTAAGTATCTCTCCACTGACCAAATGGTGGCCGACGTGTTGACCAAACCATTGGCAAAAGAAAAACACGATAAGTTTTTATCTCATTTATTTGTTATGCCTAATAAGTGAGATGTTGTAGGTTTCTAAGTAGTGTACTAGTATAGAACTAGTATAAATTATTTTAGATCCGTTTCATATATCGCTTGTAGTTTATTTTACTGTTTTATATGTTACGGATATATTTATTAATTTATACTGTTTCTAATTTATTTTTTTGCTACTGTGATGTTTTGTTGTAAGGACAGCAGATGTGTTACTACTTAGTGCTTTATTTATTTATTGTGTTGTGTTAACTTTTTGTGTTGAGTTTATATTGGTTCAAGGGCCAGTGTTGGAACATATTATGGACCAATCTAACCTCTTTAATCTGTTTAGGTTTGTTTTTATAGTCAGACAGATGTCACTTACATTTGTCCGTTTGCTTTTGTTGTGTTTAGGCGTACTATCAATAAATTCATGGAACAGAGAAGGTGTTTATAATGAATATCCCCGGCTTCTCCAACAGTTTTAAGCGAAAAAAAAATATGTTTTATGGAAAAAAAATATTTAAAATAAGTTTACTTGTATTTGTTTACTCACCTGGAGTGCTATGAGTAACTTTTTATTTTAAAAACACTAAATAAAATGAAAAAAAAATAAAAAATCACAATAAGTTCGACAAATTTAAAAACGGCAAATGCTCGATGTTCTGTGACATGTGAATGCGCACGTGTAATATTAAACGGTTTGTACCAGTCATGTTTTTACAAGCTTTCTATGTACTTTGGATATGCCGTATGCCTACATAGTACATATTGATAATGCTCTAAGTACAACTTACATATTAACAAAACAAATTAATATTTAACAAAAGATTAAACTAAAAAAAAACTAAATTATGTGTACTTAACTATGTAATTTAGGTATGAGGTATATATGTAACTATGTTTGTTCGGGTGGAATCTTGCAACTCAATTTTGAAGCAGATTATCTTCAACCGACTGAGCTGAAATTCAGGTATAGGTATAGTTTGGATGACAATTCAATATTATGGTACCATCGAGCTGATCTGATGATGGAGACAGAAGGTGGCTTTGGGAATTCAGTACTTAACTGTCGTAACCCCGTTGAGTTTGGGCTCGTTAGAACCGTCTCAATTAGTAGTTGATAACGGTATACAGAAAAATACAGTATGCAATGCAATAATAGCTTGTAATAAAAATGTATTTGTTGACAGAAACTTATTAACGCAACAGTTGCATTCATGGACCGATTTTGTCGCGGCGCCGCTCCACTTGGGAATGGATGAAAATTTCAGAAGTGCCTGATTATTTTTTAGGTGATAGGTTTTAATAACGTTTAGCACCAGAAAAAAGTTGCAGACTTTCCAGCCGCGTCAATAATTTTTGAAAAATATAATAATTTTCCTCACTTACGTTTTGGGTTTAATAAGGCACTTTCCTTGATCCGTTTCATATTACAAGAAAA
The DNA here is from genome assembly GCA_963854355.1 of Epinotia brunnichana. Lineage (NCBI taxonomy): Eukaryota > Metazoa > Arthropoda > Insecta > Lepidoptera > Tortricidae > Epinotia > Epinotia brunnichana. The sequence continues at coordinate 12,419,476 of OY977951.1, forward strand.
TATCTTAAATATCCGTGGTAAACTGACACTGGCAATGTTATTGACAGCTGCAGCAGCTATATTTGTCATTGCCAGGGTTAGATATTTAAAATATTTTTTTGCAATATGAGACGGATCAAGGAAAGTAGACATTCACCGTCCTAAACCCAAAACGTAAGTGAGCAAACTGTCTGCAACATTATTCTATCTTATAGGTTATTCTTATCACCAAAAAAATAATCAGGCACTTCTGAAATTTTCATCCATTCCCAAATGGCTTGTTGAAGCGGTCGTCCATGCATGCGCAGATTTTCACTTCTTTTTTTCGTACCGTGTTTTCCAGCCAGGTTGCGTGGTACACGAAAGCCTCAGCCCTCAATTAATAATGACCAGTTTGTTAACCATCTTTGACCCGGTTTTCTGAACGATTTTATGAAAAAACCTTGACGAGTGGCTACGGCTAGCACCTATGTTTAGTAAATAATTATAATGGACGTTAGTGAGCATTTCCAAAAAAAATTGCAAATGAATGACTACAATCAAGGTAAGTATGCTTTTAATTTTTTTATTGTTTTTTTAGTTTCATGAACACTATATACCGATAATTTAAGGTTCTGTTATACGGTCTTAATTTTAAAGGATGTCTATTTATTTAACCTTAAATTACTAAAAAAAATGTCCAAAATATGGATAGCTTAAAGTATACTTTTAGTGTCGTCCTTAATTTGGACAATTTTTTTTTGTATACCCTTTACTAATAACCATGTTGTTTCAGAGGATATCCTGTACTCCATTGAGTATTTTCATATTACTCATTTCAGTGATGCTTATGGAAGCCATTAACTACTTTTAAAATCTAAACTAATGGTAACACAAATAACCTTCTAGTAATTATGCGGGTAGATATACTGATTAAACATTGATATTCGTTATTAATACACGCTTAATTAATTCTTAACTTTATTATACGCGATCATAAAATATCGTCATCAATCGAAAGTATTTGAAGGACTGTTATTAAGTCTTCAACATGTATCAAGTTGAAAGTAACTTGTTAGTGACTTGGCATGAATTATTATGAACTTATTTTTAGCCAGCCTTACCAACGTATCAACGTTAAATTACCGGCACTTAAATGAACGGAACCTAATTGCTGTTGTTAAGTCAATATAGGGAAAACTTTAAGGTGCTCACAGACTTCAGCATTCACATTTTCACATGTAACAGAAAAGCGATCACTAGTCTTTTTTTAAATTTGTCGAACTGCTGGTCGATCACGTAACGCATTTTTCGAACGTTAGGTAGATTTAAATGTCAAATTGTATATGGAAAAATGAGAGTTGGATTGTCCTAACGCGCCATGTGTCAAAAATCTGCAGGTCATTCCTTCGATTACATCTTGAACTGTACGCACGTATTTTAATACTATCCCGCCATGCCTAAATATTCTGTGGTACCTAAGATATGACAGCGATAAGTGATTGCCCCTCGAACAACGAACAGAGCCAAGCATCGAGCCAAATATCACTACGAACATTTTCACGATCATTCTAGCGATAGCTCTAGTAAATGCTGTACGGGAGGTGTGGGCGGAGAGGGCCGGCGACAGAACAATAATAAAATTGCTCGGCTCGGCAAAAAGCTCGAAACTAACCGTCATTTCGCTAGAATACTCGCTGAAACGCTCCTGTTTGTTTTGGGAGCTTTTTTTTGTACTCCCAATGTAAAATTCTGATCCCGCTAATTCATCTGGGCAGAAAAAACTGTCTTTTTTACACGGCACTCTAAAAGGAAAGGAAAAAGGGTTCCAAATGTATGTTAATCCGTTCTTTGACGGCAAAGCGAGCAAGTTGACAAAACCCCGGTATTTGATATTATCAAAACGTCGGAGAGCTTTGACAGTGTTTACTTTGGCGTTAAATGGAGTTGCTATTTAATTAAAACATCTCTTGCCGTCCGTTCTCTAGTTTTCAAAAACCTTTATTTTATTTGGTAATTATTAACCACGTTTTTCACCTGATGGCGTATCAAAAGAGCATACAATACAAAGGCAAAGTGAATAATAAAGTTGGGGGTCGGTCCGAGACTTATATTTCGCATCCCGAATTCGGACGCTTGTCTTTTAGCCATCTACTGTGACCGTGTCCATCAGGTATTCACTGTATCTGTACGTCATCTCTTTTTATGTGAAACTATGGGAGTTTGGATGTTGTTTTACTGTTTGTTACACAATACCGAAAAAACAACTGACCGAATTTATGAAATTTCGGATGGTGGTATTTTAAACCCAAGAGAACAAAGAATGCAACTTACTTTTTATTTCGATAACAATTCCCCAAAGGGATAAAATGGGAATGGACGTTGATAACAAAGTTCACACGGATGAAGTCGCGGGCAAATGCTAATTATAAATATTAAAATTATGTGTATTTTGTTACAAAGTGTCAAAACTGAAAAAAAATCCTCTAAATTCGTTTACTTTAAATTATGTCAGAACATTTTAAACCCGTCTGCTGAAAGCTAGCCAAATGTTTTAAGTAAGTATAGATTAAATGTGTGTTCGTAAAAAGTCACGAGATGCGGAAAGCCATTAAGATATCAAGCGTACCGAATCAATGGAATCTTTACATTTAATTTAATGGCACAAAAAGATGGTGCGGATTCGAGTGAGCCATTTATTTAATTAAATTTCGTCTAATCTACGACAGGGATTTATCTGTACCGAGTTCTAAAGCAAGTGAATATTAAATAACCAGTCTCAGACAAAGATGTTTTTAAGAGTATTGCTTAAAGTTTTACAAAAAGTAGTCTGACTCCGTAATATTTTAATTACTTCATACCTACATTTTTTGTAAAGTAACTTAGATCTTATTGTGCCTAATGTAGTAATTACTTGTAACTAAATTAAGCATAATAATCTAGATTACGCTGAATAAAACGCTTGATAACGTCAAAATAAAATAGGTAGGTACGCAATATATTTCATTAGATAGGTACCTATTATTTAAACGATATTAAGGTGCTTACAGAGTAAAGTAGGTGCCTAACAGTGGCGGAGCGCCCATACAAACCGATTCTCATCGGCTTGCCTAAAATTTCTTGCTATGTTATACCAAACTCGTAAATCATCAAATAACAGCCCATTTTCTGCTCCGGGTTGTCCAGTGAAAATTCTCACGCACCGCCACTGGTGCCTAATATATACTCCACGTTGGTTAAAATACCGACTCCTTTATCAGCATCGTGATGAGCAGGGAAAACCATTTTTTGTACTCGCGATTAAAATATGTGTATTAAGATTTCATAGAGAATACTGCAACGTCACTCTTTTCATAGTTGTGGTCCATGTTACTGACGAAACAATCGAAATAACTGTTTCGATACGCTCCAGACAAACGAAAAAAAATTGAAAATAGAACTAAAATAAATTCGACCAATCACGTGGCTGCTTTACCGAACTGTAATGAATTGGACCAATAGAATCGCTTTGATTATTGAGAGAACTCAGCAAGCTTCGTGGCCTAAACACGGTACTCGACTAAAAAGCTCTCTATTATAACACGATTGTGAAAAATACTATTTTGTACTCGCGATTAAAATATAATACGTCACTCTTTTCATCGTTGAATAGTCTGTTACTTCCGAAACAACCAAAATAACTGTTTCGATACGCTCTAGACAACCGAAAAAAATTTGAAAATAGAACTAAAATAAATTCGACCAATCACGTGGCTGCTTTACCGAACTGTAATGAATTGGACCAATAGAATCGCTTTGATTATTGAGTTTACTCGTTGATGTCTTTTAAGATATCAACGAGCGTACGAGCGATAGGCTGCACTTCGTTGCAACAGTATCGAGTTTGTTTAATTAGTTCAGTTGACTCGTAGAAAATTAATTTTAATGAACTCGTACATAAAGTATTGTTCACAATAGTGTTATAATCAAGATTTTTAATCTCGTACCTTACTTAGGCCACTCAGCAAGCTTCGTGGCCTAAACACGGTACTCGACTAAAAAGCTCTCTATTATAACACGATTGTGAAAAATACTATTTTTTTTAATTATTATTTGGTTAGTTATTTCTTGTTTTTACATGAAATTGTACTATAGTTATAGTAGTTTTAGTGATAAATCGGAGCCTAATCGGCCACTTTCCTAAAAAATCTATTTAAGTAGTCCGTCGGTTAGATTATCAAAAGCTAAAAAGTACATGTACAGTCGCCATCACATACATAGGTACACTATAGGTGTTCAAAAATATCAGCACATGCACCCTAATGCCTTGAAAATAGAGGTGTGTTCCGATATTTGTGACGTGCTTGTTTGCTCCGATGTATGTGATGGCGACTGTATACCATAATGTGACATCACGCGGAACTTTAACGGGCTATATCTTCATGATTTTTGTTGGATTGACAAAATAAAAATACGTTTCCAATTTTTTTTAATAATTGAACTGAACAACTGACGGACTAAAAAGAATTGTATTTTTTTCCCAGGAAAGTACTTAATTTATATTGTGCACCAATTTATCACTATTGTATTTGTAGTATTTTGTTATTAAACATTTGTAAGTTTCTAGTAAGAGTAAATTTTGATATGCAAATTCGCACACTTTTTTCACACCATAACCAAAGAAGCAGAATTAAAATAACATACACACGCACATAAAATAATCATGCCTCTTTCCCAGAGGGGTAGGCAGAGATCACGGATCTCCATTTGCTACGATCCTGACAAACCACTTTCGCTTCACTCACTTTCATAACATTTCTCATACATGCTCGTCGGTTTAGGGTACTTTTGAGGCCTTTCTGTAAGATTTCTCCAATTTGATCGGAGAAAGTTCGCCTAGGTCTTCCCCTTCCAACTTGCCCTTCCACTCTTTTTATATACACTCTCTTCGTTAATCTTCTTTCATCCATCCTCTCTACATGCCCAAACCACCTTAACATACCCTTCTCAATGTTCGTAATATATAATAAGTAATTAAATAAGTAAATACTTATTATAGAGACCTATTGTAATCCTAAACAACAACGAAACATTCCTAATCCAGCCAGCTAGTAACAATTAAACCCAAAAAACCACTCTGTTTTAGACATTATAAATAGTCATAGTACCGACCCAAAATCATTAAACAAAGCTTGTCAAAGAGGGTGATGAATCACAGTGGTCAAGCAAATGCTTTTGTCGGACCCGCGCGGTCGGAGACATATCGAGGGTGAAATTGACGGAGAAAATGGCCGGTTACCAGCCAGACAAGTTTTGGAGGGAACTCTGTTCAGTTGTATGTTGGTCGACTTAATACTAGTTTTTTATATATGTACAGGTAGGTGTAATAATATACGTACCTACATAAATAAGTACATATCTGTACACGCCTTTATGACATTGACAAAAAAGTCCTGTACAGGGTATTTATTTATTTACAGACCCACACACACAAGCTAAGGTAGCCTAGTGGTTCAGGGATGCGGCTGTCAAGCGGCGGTCGTGGGTTCGAATCCCGGCTCGTGCCAATGAGTTTTTCGGAACTTATGTACGGAATATTTACCGTTAGCTTTTCGGTGAAGGAAAACATCGTGAGGAAACCAGTCTAATCCCAATAAGGTCTAGTTTTCCCTTCTGGGTTGGAAGGTCAGATGGCAGTCGCTTTCGTAAAACAAGTGTCTACGCCAAATCTTGTGATTAGGTGTCAAAGCGGACCCCGGGCTCCTTTAGGGGCACACCCGGGAATAACGCTAGGAGAATGATGATGACACACATAAGCTCATAGAATTTCACCAAAACGCTTACACGGTAACAAAATATAAAAATATAAAACATTCACATAAAGCTTTAAGCACAAGCTTTGCTTAATTTGGGACTAGGTCGATTTGTGTAAGATTGTCCGCAAATATTTTATTTATTTATTATTTATTTATTTATAAAGAGGGATAAACATTCAAATTATAACACAGTTATGTACATATTATGTATATTATTACCTTGTTGCAATGGAGTTTAAGGCGGACAAAATGGTATGCAAAATCTTGCTCAATCTGTCTAATTTATGTCCTTATTTATGTAGGTACGTATGTATATTAATACTCCTGACTGTCCATGGTTATTGAAGCACTATCTTGTTGATAATAGTGAGGATGCTATGTTCACTTACTTTGGATGTCGTGCTAATGAAAGAGCCATTGAAAAATATTTTTCAATAAGCGTCATTGTATTTCCTAATGTATGAGGTTTGTAAAGTAATTTAATGAAAAATTTAGTAATTGAATGACAGTAAGATGGTAATTAACTATGGTATTTTATCGGTTAAAAAATTGCTGGAAAATATTACATAAACATGTAAGGTAAAGCGTACTATTTTATTGTCAAGAAATATAATTAGCCCATTATACACTTAATCTGGGGTAGAAAATCAAAGAATGTCTCAGATCGCAGGTGTTTGTCGCCCATGCTGGGACAAGGTTTCCTTATGACCGCCCTTGGTGCGTACACATTTTTTACGTCTTTTTTCGGACAGGAACTATTTTTTTTACACGCGTACTTTCTGAACGCGCGTTAGGACAATTTAACTGTCATTTTTCCATATTAAAAGTGATATTTAGATCTACCTGACGCGCGTACAATGCGTTACGTGATCGACCTGCCGGTGTCTGTCACGCTGTCACGCTGTCCAGCTGTTCTCCTCTACAGGTCGTATTTCTCAAGCGATTCTCGTGAAATTTGGTGAGCTGGGGGCCGATTTTTAAATTTCGAGCGCCCGAAAATTAAATAAAAATAAATACGATTGTATTGTCTAAATTGCAGGGACTTACATTCTGCCGATAGAATAAAATACGAGTGGTGAATACCACTCGTTTTTAAATTTTCTATCGCTATTTCTAAATAGAATTTCATCATTTTTGACAGTTTTCGAGTGAAAGAGTCGAGCGCTCGAAAGTCAAAAATCGGTCCCCAGGTTCGTTAATTATATTGTTTTTTTTGTCAACTCACTTTTTCGATATTCAAAAAAACATTTTTTTAAGACAGTCTCGCGATTTCTAATGCTCACAGAGTAACTATATATTTTCGATATTCTGCAATTTGCTCTTCTTATTCGCTGTTTGTTGTATACTTAATCTTTATAAAATTATTCTGTCACGTTCGGTTTCAATTCTTAGTATTTTTCATTCGCTTTCAATTCTTAGTATTTTTCGTTCGCTGCTCATTTCATTGTCTTCGTAAGTGATTGGTCTTAGTTATTAGTCACGTCGTTTTATCTTTTCGTCAATATATACGAGTATCAAAGTTATCGACAAACGAACTGACCAAAAAAAGATTAGGAAAAAATGGGATTCCGAAATTAAATAAATAAAATAATCATACAATACAGTTCAGCATATCTGCTTCTATACTATACCTTAAGAAGGTAGCACATAGTCATGGTAAGGAATATAGATGAAAAACTTATCTTGATGACGTACGTCATTACAAGGGTTTCATTACTGAGAGAAATAGCCGTTAGGCAAAGCCAGCATATGTAAGGGATAAATTGAATGTATTTAGTATTAATACAAAAAATAAGAGCAACCAAGCATTTTTTTTATTTGAATACTTTCTTGTTTGCATTAAAAAAGTAAGCATTGTAGATTTCGGTTGTTTAAAATGTATGTTGCTCTGACCATTTCTTCCATTTCCATAAAGAGAAATATAAAAGGCAATCTTTACAATAAGTACTTTGCCTCACGTTACTGCAAAATTCAAACACATTTCAGATAAACATTTTCATATTCGGAGCGCTCAACAACAACGGTCCTATTCCAAAGTTTCTTAACTGTCCTATAGGACCGCTTCACCCCAATTTATTGCCCCTCGAATGATGCCTGCGTAGAAAGAATACAACGTACCTATAGTAAATTGACCAAGAGCAAAAAGGAAATAATAATATTATATTGAACTATTAAAAAACTCCGCGTTGACCAAGTATTCGTTTGTCCCTCTCTGGCGGTGGAGACGATGCGTTGCTGGTGCTCAGAGGCCAGTACATTCTTGGCGGAAGTTGGGTTGGGCGCGGGAAGAGGGCATGACTCCCGTTCCGGGTCATTCCTGTTGCAAAGGTTGTCAATCGTGATTCAACGCGGCAATGCGGCGAGTGTGATGGGCACCTTTGCACCCTGAATGACACGGGGCGGGTTATTCGACTTAGTGTGATTTCATTGACAAACTGTCATTTGTTCTTTTAATGTTTTAGATTTGGACTAAAATAGTGTTAATTTATTATTAAAAATAGATTAAAATATTTAATTTGAAATTAATGTTAGACTACGACTACATAAGGCCTGTAAAGCTAGCATAGTTTATATTTATCACCATTAAGAACCTGTTTCTGGCCCCGCAAAATCTACACCAAGGAAATAGGAAACCATCGACACGAGAAGAAGGAGACCATTAAGAACAATAATTCTATTTTAAATGTTAGTAACTAATATGCGACCTGGAGCTGATCCAAATCTGCCTCCATTATGTAATGTCTTTTTTTCCAAATTATTAACTTGTCTTCAAATAAAAGTACTGTTGTAAAACATTAACTGTTAATGCGTGGTAAGTAACTATTCCAGCCTCTTTCATCTCAGCGTTACTGATGGTTGCATCTTGCTTTAGAGACCGATTTATTTCTACTGTGGTAGGCTAGGACAGAATCGATACTGTCGTCCCAAAGAAAAATGGTGAAAATTTCCCTAGAAAGCACGTTATATCGTTTATCTGCCTACAAATCACTTATTACTCCAAACCGTGGAGCCGAGTTCAATTTAAGGCTTAAGACGTCCTACAGTGACATAGTCTCACAAAAACATTCTCGATACAGAGTGTGTCTTCCATACTTACATAGAAAAATTGTTTCTTATTTTATTTATGATTACTGATTATGATTACTTACAAGAAGTCACTCTGCAAATAAATGAAAATCCCAATAAAATATAACTGGAAAGTTCCTTAAACCAGATTTTTGCGTCTATTGAAAGTTCTACTTTGCTTCAATGTACCTAGGTACCTACTTGTACTTCGGCGGGCAGATAATGTCGTATGAAAAGGGAGAAGGGCTAAACGGATTTCGAATAAAGATCAAAGTGCCGTCCATTACAGTAACCTAATAGTATCTATTTCATCATATTATCTGGCACACAATGGCTTTGGTTATCTGTATCAAACACCAATAAAAAAGGCATAAACAATAATGTGTTCTTGTAACTTACTTTTTGAAAGCTTTTAAAGGCAACTTAAGTCATCACCGCAATTTTGTTCCGCACATGGCGGGAATAAGTTGACAACTCGAAAATCAATATTTTACAGCGTGGCACTTTTAAAATTTGTAATTTTCTACTAAATACACTTTTTCGTTAAACTGCCCGGCTAGCACACCAATCGGCCATATATTTACGTTCGGACGTATAACTTGAACGATTGTGCCCATTTTAACGTTACTTAGCATACGTTACGTTACATGGTAACCTCGCTACATATTTTTATTATTTATTTAAATATTTAACGGCCTCCGTAGCCCAGTTGTTAGTGGTTCTGCCTACGAAGCTGGAGGTCCCAGTTTCGAATCCCGGTCAGGGCATTTATTTGTGTGTTTATCACGAAGTTCCTGAGTTATGGGTGTTATATATGTATATAAATATCTATATGTATTTATCTATTATATATATCGTCGCCTAGTACCCACAACATAAGCCTTATTGAGCTTACCGTGGGCCTAGGTTGATTTGTGTAAGATTGTCCCGTAAAAATTAAATTAATTAATTAATTAATTAAAATATACCATAGCGTAAAAATATGAAACAAAATTATTACATTTCTTTTCATTCGTTCAATAGTAGTCTATGGTTAGAAACCCATTCAATGTTATACCTAATTAAAGAGTAATGATAACATTGATAACTATGATAAGCACTGTACTGTTTTAATTTGTTGTTTTATGTGATGCAGCGAGTAAGTACCAAAACACATGTGAGTTTTTCATTGAATCCATAATATTTTTAAGTTTGTATTTTAATATATTTTATGGTACAAATGTTACTGTTTTCTTTGTAGCAGATATTAGTTGAAATTGTTATAGTTGTTAGTGTGTGTACAGCACAAGTGTATACGCGGACGAAAGCGCTGAAACTGATACATGTACAGTCACCGGCATCAATATATGATGAATCAAAGGACACAAAAATATTCTGACACGCTCTTAAATACGGCTCTAGGACGAGAGTTGTCAACAGATATATTTGTGGCCTTTGTTCCATCATATATTTATGCCGGAGACTGAACACATGAATATAGAACATAATATGCTGTTATTACTCTAAAGGCGGCATGGGCGTACGACGTGCTCCGTTATGTCGGCTTGCAGCCGACTTCATAATGTGGACTGGGACTGGGATCAAATGCACCCATGCATGTGAGCGCGCACGCGCGCTTAGCAAGCTCCGTGGGCAAATGGGCTTGCGGGTCGACCTTAAATATTATGTTGATCAGGGCGCCGCCGCCGTTTTCAACATCTCTTTCAACAACAACTTTTTCTGCCGAATATACAGTCTAAAGGACACCGACTTCATTATCATCATATCAGCCGATAGACGTCTACTAATGGACATACATAAAGGCCGGTCCTGCGCCACCTGCATCCAGGGGACTCCAGGTCATCAGTCCACCTGGTGGTGGGTCTGCCCACGCTGCTCCTGCTGGTACGTGGTCGCCACTCGATTACCTTTCCGACCCAACGGCCATCGGTTCTACGTGCAATGTGCCCACTGCCACTTAAGTTTAGCGGTTCGGAGGACTGTATCTGTTACCTTGGTTCTGCTGCAGATAGCCTCGTTTCTGATGCGATCACGCAGATACACTCCCAGCATAGCCCTCACCATTGCCTTTTGGGTGACTTTGAGCCTTCTTATGAGACCCATAGTGAGTGAACACGTTTCAGTGCCATAAATAATCACTGGTCAAAGGCTCTCGTCTGGAGACACTGCGGAATATTGCGGAAGCAAGAGGTCCTGGGTTCGAATCCCGGTAAGGGCATTTATTTGTGTGATGAGGACGAATATTTGTTCCTGAGTCATGGATGTTTTCTATGTATTTTAAGTAGGTATTTATTTAATCTTTTTCACCGACTTCGAAAAAAAGGAGGAGGTTCTCAATTCGGATGTTTTTTTTTTTTTTTTTTTTTTTTTTTATGTTTGTTACCTCAGAACTCCGTCATTTATGAACCGATTCGTAAAATTCTTTTTTTAACTGAAAGTATATGCTTCCAGATTGGTCCCATTGTTTTCAAAACCCCAGTTGGATGATGGGAACCATGAGGAATTGAGGGAACTCCTCAAATATATTAGGCACGCGTGTAGTAATTTCGGTATTTTCTATTATAACTCGTGTATTTACACCCGGAAATCATAAATTTGGTGAAGTGGAAGTGATGATGAAGACCACAGATGGCTTGTGAAACTTCTCAATGATGTAGTTCAAACTATATAAGTACGTCACAGATTCTGATATTATTCCGTTGAAATAGCAAACAATGAAGTGCCAAAGGTAATTCTGAGATCCTTGAGGAATCGACGGAAGTCCTCAAATATTATCGGCCCACATACAGCGATTTGGTTTATTGGTCTAAAAATCAACGCTTTTGTTCTCGAAAATCAGTTCATGTGGTAAATTGGAAAAAAAATGTGGAAATATTAATGTGGCTTGGCGGAGTACTGAATTGAAGTTGGTTAAAACTTTGTTTTGAAAGTAAATTATTAAGTATGTTTATCTTCGTCTAGTACCCATAGTACAAGCTTTGCTTAGTTTGGGACTAAGTCGATGGGTGTAAGATTGTCAGCAAATATTGTTTTTATTTATTACCGACTGCGTACACAAACTTACTTATTTTGAAGTAATATTGAAGTCCACTATTTATAATTGAGGGTTTTTTGAGTCATAATTATTGTGTATAGAGTTAACCTTTTCAACGCTCTGTCAAAGAGAAAAATTCTCAACCACACGTTAAGTCAATAAGACATTTAGTCCGGAGTTAAACCGCAAGTTATGTCAATGCAAGAAGGCTGCTATCGCGCTGGGTTCCTTGACGAATATATCAGTCGTTGGCGTTGAACCTGCGGTGCGGATATATACATCGTTGGCGTCGAAAAGGTTAAAGGCAGTGGTTAAACTAATAGTGAGTATCCTAATAATTAATTTATTGGAAAATGACAAACCAGTAATAGAAACACTCTTAAATTATGGGCACAGACAAAAAGTGTTTCCAAATCAAACCTATCATTAATATTTATTGAGTATTGATTCTTGAAAACTTGAAATAAAGGGAAAGTCAAAGACCTGATATTTAGTAATTCATAGCTATAGCCTCAAACGAATCCGGAATTGATAGTTGTTTTAAATTTTAAAGTAAGGGTATGGCATCCGGCTTCACAGTCTTTAGAACTTCAAAGTAGCGTTTCAGGTTTTAAAATACCTTTAATTGTAAAAGGATGTACACGTCTGAGTTTTTTTCTGAGCAAGCACACATTACATACATATTTTATGAACCATTTTCTTGCGGATTTGGACTTGAACCCATGATTTTAACGAGAGGTTATGTTCCTATTTTAAAAGTCGGGATTAAAATACACTTGCAAAAAACACGTGTTTATTCCTTAGGTACCAATCAAAATTTTAATAGTAAATAGGCTTTTTTACAGCTTTTTCAATTAAAGCTTTGAGATTTCCTTGAACACTAATCTGATCTTCTAAACAACTGACAAGTTGAGGCTTTCCCAGTGCTCATATGCTTTATAAATAACCGACTAAAAGAACAATACCTTTTTTTTATATTCAGTATGTAATATCGTAAGGCTTGATATTACGTACGACATAATCCATTACGTAATGAAATGGAACCAGGGGTTTCGGTAATAATTCACCTTCTCTCAGGAAAATGCTCAACGTTAATCATTTGTTATAAGCAGCAACAAATTTAGTAAATTTGCCCATTCCGGTCTTTACTACTTCGTGATAAATACGGTCCCACGCGGGCGAGTTTCTGTGGCCATTTTACAGACTTTCAGAATAATATCATTTAAATATTCATGCTCCATAGTCATATTTCTATGACTTTGGCACAAATATGACTACGATGTATATCACCTGATGGGTTCTAAGCAATTACATTTTAGCTATAGAGATAAAAAAAATCGATGAAATGAAAATTCGGGGAAACAATGCTTGCGGTGAAACGTTTGTCGGTAAAATAAGGGACTCCCGTTGAAACGAAATAGTTTCATGCATGTATGTAATAATTAGATAGACGATTAGACAGATTAGATTCTAATAAAAAATAATAATATACTTATATAATAAAGAGTTTGTTTGTAAAGGGTAATCTCCGAAACTGCTTATTAAATCTTAGAAGTTCTTCTACCAGTTCATATACCGGACCTAAGTTATATTTTTCCTGCTACGCTTGCGTTTTGTGTAATACACGGGCGAAGCCACGTGGGCAGCTGGTAAATAAATAAATAGATATCAACCTAGTCCAATACCGAGCAAATCCTGTAATTTGGCTACTAGATGACGATATACATACTTATCAGTGGCGGAGTGACCATACAAGCGAATTCCCACTGGCTTGTCTAAAATTTCTTGCTATATATTAAGGTCGCGGGAGTCCGCTGGATGCGGGTGGCGCAGGACCAGCCATTGTGGCACTATTTGGGGGAGGCCTATGTCCAGCAGTGGACGTCTTTCGGCTGATATGATGATGATGATGATGATGATATATTAACAAACTTGCAAATCATCAAAAAACATCCCGTTTTGCTCCGGGTTCTCCAATGACATTTCTCAAGCGCCGCCACTGATACTTACAGATAACTAGAACGCAGCAACGAACGCAGGCGGTTGCCTAAGTAAGGATGAAATATAGTCTAAAACCATCCTGAATGTCCATTCTACACTCAAGTGAAAGAATTTGGGAATTCGGATAAGCGATTCCGGAGATTTCGCATTACATACAAACTTATAAACTTACAAAGCTAATACAATCTCATAGGGTTTTCCTCTTTATATATACTATTACTATAGTAAAGATTAAACGTTTAAGGTGGTTCGACGACCATACACAACTTTTGACATTCGCAGGCTAACGGCGTAATATTCTAAGAAACTTATGTACGTAACAATCTTTCATAAATTGGCTTTCCATTTGCGCGAAATCCCCTATTTCCTAGAATAAACTTGCATAGTTAAACTAGAATAACTTGAGAATAATCGTTTTCCCAAAGTATCACGTGACAAAGTTTATTCTAGGAAAGGGGAAATTTCGCGCAAATGGAAAACCAATATATGAAAGTGTGTTACATAAGTTTCTTAAAATATAACGCCCTTAGCCTGCGAATGTCAAAAAACGTTTTTTATGGTCGTCGAACCACCTTAAATACTCGTACAAAGAAAACATTTGTGACTCGGGAAGAAATTCGTGCTACGACTACGACTTTCTTGGCTGAATGCACCTTAAATTTATCGCTCACAGCTCGCCATACTTTTCTACAGACATATGTGAACATCGTGGCCTGCGCTTAAGAAGTGCTTTTGCGTCTGAAATATTCGCCCTACGTGACATTCATTTTCGAGTGACTTAGACGCCGGCGCGTAAGAAAAATACAGGAAAAGTGCGAGAATACGGTTGTTCATTTAACTTTAAATTTCAGTTAGAAATGAACTCAAACTATGCAATTACCAAAGTTGTGTTCGAGACTATTGGTACACAAGGGCACCAATATGTAAAACACCACAAAATCTCAAAAATATGTACAAAGACCATAAGGTAGTAAGTATACATATTTATGAAACTTTGAGTGAATACATATTGGTGCCCTTGACTGTACCAAAGAGTGGTTTGATATATTTAATAAGATAAACGGAATTGAAAACACATTCTAAGCCCCTTTATGGTATTATAGTGTTAGAATAGCACCAACGCCAAGAATCGACGGTGGGTATAGAGTTAAAGTGTGTTGTGGTCGATGAACTACCAATAGGTAGGTACTACGAGTGGCACTGAATATTAAATTGTATATGTACCCATTTGGGAATAGGTACAGGCATGTATGAAGGGTTAACTACCGAAACGACTCATTTTTTTTTTCACCAAAATTATGAATTGATCTTCAAAACTCAAACCTCAAAATATTTATTGCACACATAATATTACAAGTAATAAAATGGACCCCGTAAGGGCACAGCAAAGAAGCTTAAATCTAGGTTACATTTAGGTTTAATCTAGGTTGCAGGTACTACCTAGAGTTGGGAGTGGGAGTAGCCACAGGGCGGCCGATAGCATGTGTACTCGGTGCGCCGGCGTCGCCGTCCGCGCAGGTACCTTTTTGCGCGCTCACCGATATAAAAAAGTAATTAAAGTGGTTTGCAACGGCATTAGGGTTTTCAGTCATAAAATTTCTAATATTTAATTTAAAATTTAGTATATTCCTTAATGGAAGTTTATTTGTACGTTCCTTAACAATTTCCCACATAGTTTTTGTAATATTATCAGATGATTTCATTTTATTATTATACCGTAGTTTTTTTGATTTTCTTACTAACTTTTTTAGCAATTTTTCGTAATTCTTATAGTAATTATTTAAAATTAGATTATTTGTTTTTGAAATCAGCAGTTTTAAAAGTCGTTTATTATTGCATGACATTTTAATACCAGTGGTTAACCAAGACTTCTTATTGCAATGTCTCATTATTTTTAGTTGAGTTTTTGGAATATACGTATCAAGAGTTCTTTGTATTATATTTGAGAATAAAGTAAAATTTTCATGAATATCATTCCCACCATTAATAAAAGAGTTCCAGTTAATTTTTGATGATTTGGATTTGAAGTACTGCATGTTTTTTTCTGTAAATTTTCTTTTATTTGTTAACCATACATTTCGTTCCTGCTTTACATTATTATTATTAGGTATGGTATACATAACGCCTTTATGATCGGAAAAGCCGTTTTCGTTAACAGAGACTATATTATCTTTGGTATCGAAATTAGTAAAAAGTAAGTCGATACATGTAGAGCTCGTTTCTGTGACTCGTGTGGGTTCATATACATTCTGTTGGAAGTTATAGCTCTTCAAAAGATCTATTAGTGTCGAAGTAGACGAGGACTTTTCTAAAATGTTAACATTGAAGTCTCCGCCTATTACAATATTTTTCTTGTTATCTTTTACTGTAACAATCTGTAAGAGATTTTCTAACGATTCATAAAAAATGTTTGTATTTCTATGACTATTTGGCCAATATATAACTATTAGTAACAAATTTAAATGAGAAATTTCAACAGCACAAGTTTCAAACGTAAATTCTATTGACAAAGCAGTTATATCTTTTCGTTCAACAAATGCTATATCATTCCGTAAGAACACACATACCCCGCCCCCTCCATGAGCGCTCATATTAAACATAGAAGTTACTTGGTATCCGTCTAATTGTAACAAGTCTATCTTTGGTTGTGTAATCCAGGTCTCTGATAAGTAGATGGCGTGTATATTTTGGTCGTCTTCAGTTGCAGATTCAAGTAAATGTCTTTTATTGCTTATACTACGAATATTTTGGTAGAGTATCTTAAATTTAGACATGAAAAGTATGTTTGGGTTTTCTAGGGCGAACTCGTAGATTATGAGGGTGTCTTTGCTCCTGGCTCTGCTGCGTCCATTCTGTATCTGCTTGTTGGTGATTTTCTATGCTCTGGTGTTCATGATTATTATTGGAGTCGATCGGATTATTACGATTTTGACGGGGTACTAACTTTTGGGCGGAATAACTTGGTATAATGGTGGGTTCCGTTTCAAAATTATGCCCGTGCAACTTTCCATCTTCGAAATGCACATAGGCTATATAATGTTATACGCGGGCCGAGCCACGCGGGAAGCTCGTTATAGTAGAGGAGATATATAGCCTTTGGGGTCATAATAATTCCCATGCAGACGGGGTTTGATTTTTTAGTTTATTAATTTTTTCAAGATACTGGTAAGAAAAACGCGTTTTGCACACTTAGATTTTTCTAAACTTTTAGTATGTCAAAAAGATACAAACAAAGAACTTAAAACAACAAACCCCGTCTGAGTGAGAGTTAGTATGCGCTATCACCTATGATTTTTCATATAAGAAACTCCTGTACTATTAATGTATATATTACGTACAGTCAAACAACTTCTAGGCCACTGTAGAACCCTGTCATTTTAACTGCTACGTAGCGACGCAATAATCCTAGTAACCCGTATTGACATAGCATTTACAACGGCAAGGTAGGTAGGTAGGTGATGGCCTTGGAATCAAATTGGTTGACCGTATATACTCGTACCTAAGTTAAAATACGTCAAAACGACACGAGTAAACTGCTCAAATAAAACAGGGATTTCTGTTACATTAAAGGCTGAATAATAAACATCAAAGATGTCTAAAGTAGTGAAAGCACTTAAGTATTACCTACTTACTTTAATGCCGACATTCCGACTCGTCCCTGTTAATGTCTCTATAAAGATTAAAACCTATTAATTTCTTACTTAGAGTTAAGTGCCCGTGTAAGAGCGCCGTGTGTGAGTGAATGTCATGAGTCAAGCTATAATAGAGATTGTAATTAAAGAGATCTTCAAAGAAAGACTAATAAATAAACAGAGCCTAAATAAATTCGAGAGAGTATAGTTTATTTTTCTAATCTGTTTCGAATGCTTACTTTCACGCGCGCCGAAATAACATGAGTAACATGACATTATAATTTCTTGAATGTTCATTTAAGATAGGATCAGTATTTGTACTAAGTGAAGTTTGTTAAAATATGTTTCAAGTAGGTATATGAAGTTGTGCAATTTTCTATGGAATTGAGCTGCAGGCGCCAATTTCTAAACAAATCGTGGTTGAGACAACCCACCCTAATAAAGTTGTGTTTAGAAAACGCACTTTTTATAAGTTTTATTTCTTGAATGTAAATAAAGATAATCGTATTCACTTGTTGATACCCCAGTAATTTTACGAGTCACTTAACTTTATCCTCGTTTCACTATAAACCCATTTGTATTATTATAAGATCGGAGCACAGTCTAACCTAATCTGGCGCTTTGTTTCAAACTTATTCAGTGCTTTATAAGTAGTTCTCAGAAGCATTAAGCCATTAAGAATCAACTTTCATTTTTATTTCGAGTAGGTTGATATAAATTTAAGATCTCTGTAAAATCTATATTCGTTCTATAGCCGCTGATATTACTAACAATAATATAAGTATGTTACTTATAATATTGTTGTTGTTACTTATATATATACTATAAAGAGGTAATGTTAGTACTTAATTATGTATGTAGGGGACAATCATGTGCTTCAGGATGGTGGGTAGTTCTCTGGAATTTGAATGTAATGTTTACAGATATTATGCACATATTCGAAAGGTACACGCGCCATTCTGACGTCATGGCAGGTGGACCTATTTATGATGAAAGGGATGCCACCTTTCAGGAGACCTCTCCACACACAGGATTTTGGACACAAGCTCTTATTGGCAACTGTACTTTTTTGCACAGTTTGTCGTGAATGGTCATGATTCACAATTTAGTATTTAAGCTGATTTATTGTATGTAGCAACACCTACAAGAAATGATGTTGACGGGTAGGCGGGTAGTCAGAGTTCCTCACGGCTATATTGCGAACGAACAGTTACGAGTAAGTGCAGATTTGTAGTGGTAGATTTGGAGGAAAACCAGGGTGAGCTCTTTCCATAAACACTTTCGATGCGTCCTATGATATTGTAACGATTTGGTAACATTTACACGTGTGTTCATGTGCTTACACAGATCGGACGATGATTGTTTATGATGCGATGTATTTATGTGCGTCCACAGGTCTCATTCTCTTTGGGAGGCGTGACTTGAAGGTATAGCATGTATATTAATAAGGTTTTCATACAGGTCGCGCATGTTCGTGACCTGTAGGACACACAACACAGTTCTTAGATGTGGAGTTATTTAGTGTGAGAGGATTAGTTACTAGTGTAACAACAGGGTCTCAGGTTCGGTAGTCTTGGTAGTTAAGGGTGCACCCGGGTAATTGTAACTGGAACAAATAGCGTGTGAATTGGGACAGTATCAGTTGTGTAGTAAGGGATGTCTATATGGGGATGTTGGAGGACATTCTCGGGGGCGAAAGTCCCCACACCTCATAGGGAGCTGGCACGCACGAGGCGGCAGCCGCTATGTCAGATATATAAAGGATTGCGCAAGTTGTAAGGGTATGTTTAAAGTTGCATATATGCTAATAAAAAAGAAAAAAAACATTTTGGTTCAGACCATAATACAGATCCATATTTTTGTTAGTAAAATCTTACGTAATATAGTAATGGGAACAAAAAAACTAATGCTAATACAGGTACTAAGCTAGAGTGCTATAGGTTCTCATTCGCGGCCTTGAGAGTGACCAGAAGTGGTTTCAGGGCACAGTTATCAACAACTCATTGAGAGGATTCTAATGACCTCAAACACGACGGGTTTGTCTTTAGTCGTTTTGGCGGTGATATGGCTACTATTTGTTTACAATATCAAACCATAATTTGGCCCGTATTATGTATTATCATTTGACTTACTTACACAAGTACACAATATTTCAACTTGATTCAACTTCAAAAAGTTGATCAAATTTGACTTGTAACATTTGACCTTATCAAATTAACATACGCGCACTGCAAGAAAAAGGGCTCAGCTAATATTACCTCTTAAATGCGGCTTTATAATTCTAATTGATCTCTTTGTTACACGAAATTAGTTCACATTCGCAACAAACAACAATCTTACTTAAATGGATTCATTTAACTTCACTGAAACTGGAGGTGGCAATAAAACAAGCTAAATATAATTGTAAATACGATTAAAATGTATCCGATTGCTAGCAAAGAGAATGTAAAAGCAATTTGCTTTGTTCGCTGTACTACGCTCTCATACGTAGGTATATTTACCACATAACTTGCGAGGTCTGTTTCGATAACCATGTGAGCCGTGTATTCTCGAATTGTCTGAGAACCATTGTTGTAACAAAAATGTAAATGTATCTTATATTTGTTAGGTGGTTATTTAAATTCGTGTTGTTTCGATGGCCGTTGTTTTTAAGAACAGTACTGGACTTAAGTTATTCAAAATTTTATTCCATAAGGCTTGATAGTAGACAACCAAAAAGTAAAGTAAGGATAGGTAACAGTGTAAACAACTTTTCCGAAAACGCAGAAAACGATTCTAAACCGCCAATCAATGGCAAAAACAGCGTAAAGAAAATTATAATTTTCGACGCTGAGACATTTGCTTTATTGAGGGTATTATAAGATAAGGCAAGTTCAATTTATTTAAGGTTGTCTTCTAACATTTAATCATTTGTGATGGGTGAAATTTGGTGCGGTTTTTAAGACTATTTTAAGACTAACGTAAGATCAAATTCTAATAAATCAATACAAATGTGACATTAAAAACTTAAAAACATAAGCTCTAACGAAACTTTACTAAATTGATAATGTACAATATGTGCT
The DNA here is from genome assembly GCA_963854355.1 of Epinotia brunnichana. Lineage (NCBI taxonomy): Eukaryota > Metazoa > Arthropoda > Insecta > Lepidoptera > Tortricidae > Epinotia > Epinotia brunnichana. The sequence continues at coordinate 12,440,024 of OY977951.1, forward strand.
ACTAATTATACAGATGAATAGCGATTCCCGAAGCAGGAAACGTAAAAAATAAAGGTCTGTTAATTACAAGCCGAGATAAAAAGCAGGTTGCAAGTTGTCGCGTGTCAAACGACCATTAGGCATATCGACGTCTCCTGCTTATCGATTCTCAAGTCCCAGTTCACCTCACAACATACTTAAGGGTTACTTAGACACGAGATTTGTAAGAACTATTACCTAGTCGGGGGTTAGACTTAGACTGGTTTCCCTGAGGAGAGTGATAGGTTGTTGTGAATGCCAGTCGTACCGCCGTAGTTGCAAAGAAAGGGACGTGGTTAGTAATGATCGGTAGGAAAGTTGATAATATTTGGTATTTTGGTGTTTGTATTTGCTGGCTATTGTGTCTGAAAATAGATTGTATGACTTTAACGACGTTATCACGTCAATTCAATTTTATGTTATGACGATTTTGTAACGTCAATGCATTGCATTGATTTGATGTGGCCAATTGTTACACATCTCGTACTCTTTACCCGCCGCCAATGCCACCGGGCGGCTGATATATGCAATATGGTGACGAAAGCATAAGAAGGATAAGACTTTTATTAAATTTAGAGTGATATTTATGATTGTGATTTAATAAAAAAATTTAGTGATAGTAATAAAGTTCCAAATAATGGTGAAGTATCACTTTACGAATACGCATCTCTTACATCTGTAGATGTACACAAGTAATTTTCCCTGTAATAAGTGAATAGTGAACTATAAAAGGAATGGATTGAAAATATCTAATATAGAAAAAAATATGATTAGGTAATTACTTCAACGATAAAGTTATGTAACTTTTTTGCAATTATATTCTCTTTTTTAAATCCATTGTAGTTATATGCATATTACGTATATCGTTCGACATAATTTTGACCTAATTTGCATCCGTCATCCGCCCATTACTCTTTACACATTCTTTATTTTTAATTTTTTTTATCGTTGGCACTTTTTTTAAACGAATTTTAGTGCGCCTATACCTAAGTTAAAAAGCATGTGCCAATAAGATTATTATTTTTCAAGTGAGACCGTTTTTAGGGTTCTATAGCCAAATTGCAAAAAACAGAACCCTAATAGATTCGTCATGTCTGTCTGTCTGTCCGTCCGTATGTCACAGCCACTTTTTTCCGAAACTATAAGAGATATACTGTTGTAACTTGGTAAGTAGATGTATTCTGTAAACCGCATTAAGATTTTCACACAAAAATAGAAAAAAAACAATAAATTTTGGGGCTCCCCATACTAAGACGTAAAACTCAAAAAAAAAATTTTCATCAAACCCATACGTGTGGGGTATTTATGGATAGGTCTTCAAAAATAATATTGAGGTTTTTAACATTATTTCTTTCTAAACTGAATAGTTTGCGCGAGAGACACTTCCAAAGTGGTAAAATGTGTGTATCCCCCCTGTAACTTCTAAAATAAGAGAATGATAAAACTAAAAAAAATTTATGATGTACATTACCATGCAAATTTCCAGCGAAAATTGGTTTGAACGAGATCTAGTGAGTAGTTTTTTTTAATACGTCATAAATCGTAAAAAGCAATTTATTTATTACCTTGCCGTAATACAGTTTAAACTAGTACGGAAGGTGGCTTACTTAACTTAATGTAACCTCTACTATACTATAATATAATACAACATATTGTTAGTTATCTAATTTGTATACCTAGTTTAAGTAAGCTGAATAAATATATGAATATGAAGTTCCGTTAAATTCATATTCATATAATATGAATTTAACGGAACTTCATGTGCGAGTCCGACTCGCACTTGGCCACTTTTATTTTTTTATACAACGGTGGTGGCAAACAAGCTTACGGCCTACCTGATGTTTGTCAGGCGTGTGATGTTTCACCCAATAGCTCAGCCACTAGTCCATCATTTTCACCCAATAACGAGGAGGAGTACACCGAGCATCCGCTCGGTGTACTCCTTGCATTTCATTAAATTGTCAAAAGCGCCTCTACGTGTTGGTTCAGTTGGTATTTTGTAGGTACCTAGCACCACGCACGCCTCCCAAAGGTCCAGGACAGCATTGTCCCGTGAGCGGGAAAGACATATAAGTAATTTATTGAAAATTTATTTTACAGACATATGACTATATGCTAAAACTTATAATTTAGGGATAATTACAAGAGCCTGAACTATGATTCCCTGTTTCAGGCAAAAAGAGGTTCAATTTAACTATTTTTAAACATAAGCTTGCGAACTATAATTATACATATTAATAAAGATATACATACTAATCATGTCCACTACACATAATATTGACTAAATAAAACAATAATAAAGGAATAAATAATAGAACTACAAAATCCTCCTATATAATTAAAAAAGTCTAAATATAACAACAACAACGTGAGAAAGCATGTGAAGTATAGTACACACGTCAAAGGTTTAGTTCGTTACACTCTGTAGATTTCCCTCACGATACGCGGCTTGCGATCCGTATCGGACTTAAGCCAGCCTTTGACCGAATCAGCCCAAGAGTAAGAGGCAATCCAGGCAGATTTATGGGCACATGTTCTAATATGCTTAGCTTGTATCTGCAGAGCCAACATAGTAAAGTCGGTCACCGACTGTCAGTAACCTTTAGGCACAGAATCTACGCTAAACATGTAGTAAATGTAACTTAGTTAAGTGGAAGGAAAAAGGAGCCGTGAAAGATCACAAACCCGTTCGATCGAGACAGTGAAGGAAATCTGCAAAAATCGTGTAGTCACGACCCTCGGTCATGGCTCATGATGATACCTGTGCTAACTCGGGGCACCTGTACTTATGTGATGTATCAAAATATTTATTTTTTAAATATCGATGTTACTGTCATCATCTAAATGTTATTCAACATAAATAAATATTGTTTATTTTATCTTCATATAAAAATAAACAACAAATTAAAACATGTATTTATTTGTTTATTTTAAATAGTTTTCATAGTATATAATTTAAATTTTTTCCATCATCATCATTTCCTTGCCCTTATCCCATTTACTTGGGGTCGGCGCAGCATGTCTTTTTCTTCCATACTTCTCTGTCAGCCGTCATATCATCATTCACTTCTTTTCTCTTCATATCGTCTCTCACACAGTCCATCCACCTTTTCCTTGGCCTACCTCGTCTTTTACATCCATCCACATTCATACCTAATACTCTTTTGGTCACATGACTTTCATCCCTCCGCATTACGTGCCCATACCACGCAAGGCGATTGGCCCTCAATTTATCCGCGATAGGTGCTACTTTTAGGCTTCCCCTTACATACACATTTCTTATTCGGTCCATCCTCGTCACACCACACATCCATCTTAACATCCTCATCTCCGTTACATGCAATCTCTTTTCATCCGTCACCTTTAAGGCCCAACATTCCGATCCATACATGACGACAGGTCTCACAATGGTCTTATAGATTTTGCCCTTTAACCTAGGAGGCATTCTGCCATCGCATATTGTTCCGGAGACCTGTCGCCATTTCATCCACCCAGCGCTAATTCGGTTTTTGACATCAAATTATCTTCATATAAAAATAAACAACAAATTAAAACATGTATTTATTTGTTTATCTTAAATAGTTTTCATAGTATATAATTTATATTTTTTCGATATTCGTCGGTAATAAAGATTGCCGTCTAGATGAAAATATCCACTTTAAATGACTATACGTTATCTCAACCTCAATGTCCACAGTGGTCAACGGGGCATTATTAAAATATTTATAATGACTTTTGAGTCAATATAAAACAGAACTAAGTAACAAATACCTCCTTAAATCAAAGGTCGTATCTCGATATCGATTACGTGCCGAGATACGAGGTTTTGAAGAGCAGTGACAGTTTTGGTAGTGACTTTTGCTTGTCACCCGACGATATGATATCTGAACACATATCATATCGTATGTAATCGACTACTTTTTATAGTACCTAATCGAGAAATTTCAATGAGCACATGTATTATTTAATTTATAACGACACCTTTACGCTCCTGATGTTGCGACGAAGAAGATGAACCTCTAGCCGCTAGACAAATGCCATGCAAATTGCCAATTAACTGAAGTAGATTTTGTTTTGTTTTTAAATAGAACGATACAAAACAAATGCAACTCTGTTCCTGTAAACTGATATAAGTTCCATTGAATAGAATAGCTTTTTGAGAGGCCGTTGCGCGACTAAATGTTAATCGATACGCCCATAGCACACAACGCAAGTGCGGAAAAGTTTTCGTGCGTCCATGTGGTTCGTATTCATTTCCACAGAGCGGTCGCGATGAGGTGTAAGTAAAGAAACTTTGTGACAAAATAACATTAGTTATTATCGTCTCGTGATCGCGAGGAAACCTGGCATACATCTGCGAAGGAATTCAAGGGTGGATGTGAAGTCCCCAACCCGCACTGGGCTAGCTTGGGGACTACTACCCATACCCTCTCATCCATGAGAGGTGGCCTCAAAAGAGAAAGGGACATTTTTTTTCTTTATCGGGATCCAGAGTGCTCATGATTCTGAACAGGGAAAAGGAAAAAAAACTAAATTCAGAGAAAAAAAGTCGCACATTTGAGTGAAAACGCCCTTACACAACTATCACATAACAATATTAATAACTGTCTAAACATTCAAGTAGTAGCCATAGCTCCCAAATACCTATGCGTTGTGTTGAGAGCGAATGACTCGGGTTCGTCTCTTAGTTATCAACACAACGAATCATCAAATCAAAAAAGAGTCGGCAACGCGCTTGTTATTCTTCTGGAATCGCAAGCGTCCATTGGCAAGAAAGAAAAAGAAAGAAAGAAATATCTATTCGAGACAAAGCAGCGTTTTGTCACGAAAGGGTTCTATCTCAGAATAGGCTACGGTATCTGTCAGGCAGACCGTGTGCTTGTTTGCCACAGTCGTAGTATTAAAACTAGTAGCTCTGTTAGCTGCAGAAGGAGCGAGTCTGTCTTTAAAAAAAATGACTTTCGAAAAATATACGATAAAAAAACCTATATAATATTATTGAACTTGCTCACAACATTTCAGGAGAATCGGTTGAGAAATGCGACTCATCAGCCAGACATCTGTACAGTCAGCAGCAGAAGTTGCTATGCGGACCGGGTGTTCAAAATGACCTACACGCGCTCTTAAATTCTTAAGAATAAAGTCGTGTGTAGATCATTTTGAACACCCGTTCTGCATACCTACTTCTGCTGCTGACTGTACATCCGGATTTACGTTGTTTTTTGATCCAAGCTGAAACGGATTATTTTGCTTCGCTTCATAATCATCATCATATCAGCCGAAATACGTCCACTGCTGGACAACGGCCTCCCCCAAAGAGTGCCAAAATGACCGATCCTGCGCCACCCGCATCCAGCGGACTCCCGCGACCTTTACAAGGTCATCAGTCCACCTTGTGGGGGGCCTACCCACGCCGCGCCTTCCGGTAAGTGGTCGCCACACGAGAACCTTAGCTTCGCTTAGCTCATTCAAAAAGCAAGTTTAAATAAGTAAGCATTTTCCGGCACATAATACAATATTCCAAATGTACTACGAAGCTTGTGAACTATCCATAACATTGCATTCCCAATCCCCCGGGTAAACGAACTATTCACGCAACATCTGTAGGTTGCACCGCACTAGTTTTATATTCGTGCAAGCCGCCGGTTATCCGTTATTAAACCGTAGTAAACATGTTAACATCAGTAAGAGCACCATTTTATCCCATGTTACAAGAATGATATAAAACATTGTTTTTGTTAAAAATAAAACGTTAACCCTTTCCCAACGGGTGTCAACGGGTTGACAGAAGCCAACATCGCTGTAATATGGGTGGCTACCTCTAGTTGACAGACAACGGGTAAAATTTTAATTATTAATTTTGCATTTTTTTTTTAAATAATTATTGATTCTTAGTCTAAACAATTATAAATTGATAGCGGATCAAATCTACATATATTGAATGTGCATGTGAATTTTCAAGACTAAAGCTGTAATAGTTTCGGAAATACAGGTAAGTGAAAACTCTTCGTAGGTGGCGACACTAGCAGCGTTGACATTGTATCTCGTTCCCACTTGCGGTATTGTCTATGCAAGCATCCTTGTCACTCATTTGACAGTCAATTGTGCATGTGTGTGTGAATCCCTATATTCCTATACTGTTTTACTATTAGTGGTAGTGCTGCCTCTGGCGGCAGTACATTGCAGTAATGTTCCTATACATGCCCATTTTAAGTAATTTCTTGCCTTTCAAGCCCCCGTTGGTAAAAGGTTAATAATTATCGGGAAATCCCTATAAAACTTACTTGATAGTTGAGTTAACTTTATGACTTATTACGATGTTAATCATCAGTCTTACTTGATGGCACAAGATTGCATGGATACCAAAGCTAAATTATATAAATGAAAAAATGCATTTATTCAGTATCTTAAAATATTTACATGGTCTTGAGTTGGTGCCTCATTTTAAGCATTAAAATATCATTGTGTTAAGAGATCCCGCTCTTCTACGTGTTTATCTAAGTAATTTTGGTGTATACATGTTATAGAAACTTACGTAACCTAAAATCTAGAATCTTATATTTACTTTACTTTACTCAATAAATAATAGAAGGAGAGGTTAGTTAGGTTAGGTTAGATAATAATTTATTATGTGCGGTTTTATACCTAATCTCAAATCACGCTTTAGTTATCCATAACATTTTTAATATGTCTCACTAAAATATTTTAGGTTTAACGAAGCCTTATAAAACCGGATCTAAAGTCAACCCTTAAACCGACTACAAAATTACTTTCATACTCATAAGTCTGAAGAGTGAATGAGTATGAGAATAAAAGGTTGAGTTTAACATACATAACTATGATGACATAATAACACTACTGTTTTCAATTTTTACCATGCACCGTTTATCCGTTATTGTTGGCACGAAGCCATTAACTCCCAACTGATTGCAAAAACTTCCCGCTAGCCAACTGTTCAAATTTCCAACCTTATGCCTCAAACTTTAAGATTAAAATTTCAACGGCACTTGCTCAAGTTTTTTCAACTTTTTGGTTAATTAATACACCCTGAGTATAGTTGATGATTGTTATTAAGAGTTAATTGGATTGCGATGTTAAGTATTTAAAAGTAACGTTAAGGTCGTGCTTTTGTGAACTGAGTTTTATGCGTTAGCCAAAGAATAATTAAAGCTTAAGGACGGAAAGTTTTTCGAAAAATGGAAAATGCGATATTGTTTTCCCCTCAGGTTGAAACGGTTGGGTTGACTGTTAAATGCGTGGAATGTAAAGGTACTATTAGCCAAGGTATCATCTTGGGACTTACTAGTGATGCCTATTTCAGAAACGGTGCAGTCAAAATTCGATGGGGTGTATGTATAGACCGTCAACGATCTTTCCTTTGTAATAAGGAAAAAAATTAATACACATCTCAGAAGTTGATAGTTCAAATTTTTACTACATGGAACATAATGGTAATTTTAACCAAATATCAATGGAAAGATTTGTAAAATATGTTGTGTGTACCTTTCTACGAGTTTGACGAATTGGGAACTCAAGCAAAACTAGGTATTTAAAGAACAAAATACGATAGATAAATACAATAAAAAAAATAGTAGATTGTACAACAAGCGCATAAAACGAGCCATTTAACCTGAGACGTTTATATCCACCCAAGCCAACGGCGAGGGTGGATAGTTAGTTAGTAGTCGAGGGGTTAAATGGCTAATTTATGCCCCAATTTTACACACTGCTTTTCACTTCGATTGCGAGAAAATAACAAATAATTGCAAAATAAAATAAAACAATAGCTCATTCCCGTCACTTCACTTTTTAAAGTTTTTATCTATCCAAATATCGTAAACCCTCCATGATGCGTTCAAGAACCGCACATTATGGCTACCATAAAAATAGACTGTTTTGTTAGAACAAATTTCTTATCTGTGAAAATGTTATTATTGCTAAATAATAACATCGATTTCGATAATATTATTTCATTCAAATTTCGATCATCTCTGAAATCAAAGAAATTTGATTTGACCTATATTCTTATATCAGTCGAGATGACGTTTAGTTCGAAATGAATTGTCAATTTGCATACAAATTTGACAAATGTCGCACTTAAGTAAGATATCGAACGATTTGATATTTGGATCTGACTCTAGTTTGTCTCTGAATTAAAAAAAAACTATGACAGCTGCCAGAAAACAACGCCGCGATGCCGGTCATAATATGCGGCTCCTGAATGCATCGTGGAGGCTTATGATATGTGGCGTGATAAATGTATGTGACTGTACATAATTAGGCATTAAGACACTCGTGTGATGTTATTGTGAAACTCGCCTTCGGCTCGTTTCATAAACCCACACTCGTGTTTAATGCCCTTCAAGATGGGACTATCTGATAGTTTAGACTGTAGAATGTGTGGCGAGGAGGATGAGACTATGGAACACTTATTGTGTGAATGTCATGCCCTTGCCAGACAAAGAATGAACTACTTTGGTAACGGTTACCCGCAACCAAAGGAATTCAAGGTGCTCCCGGCGAACTGCATCATCCGCTTTGTGGAAATGATGGAGCAAGCCTGGGAGCAGGTATAAAGGAGAGGGCAAATGCACAAAATATCCCACTGGGTCGAAGTGCATCCGAAAGGGCCCTCACCTAGATAAGATAAGATAAGATAAGATAATGCCCTTCATTATGTACAGTCACATAAACTACTATTATGTTTAATTTTTGGCACGTGATATTAGTCTTAGGTACCTTATACTGCCAAGCCAAAAGAGATTTTTCACTTCTCATGCTCGCAAAGTTGTTGTGCTGGATGTATGAAAAAAATGAAAAAAATGAAAAATTCTTAATTTCCTTTTTTAATGTATGCTGCACAAAATGCCACTTTTATTCTCTAGTGCACAAAGTAAAATTGTTTTAAAGACTAAGATAATCGGGCCTAACAGCCACACACACAATAAAACTTCGTAGACTAAACTTGTCATTTGATTAGATTTGCTTTAATAAATTTCACATCCGTATTTTCCATTACTAAATTAATAAAACCAGATAAAATAGGTGTCACTCTCATGGACGCGAATGAGAACCTATAGCACTCAAGCTAAGACACCTGTATTAGCATATATGCAACTATAAACATACCCTTACAACTTGCGGAATCCTTTATATATCTGACATAGGGGCTGCCGCCTCGTGCGTGCCAGCTACTTATGACGTGTGGGGACTTTCGTCCCCGAGAATGTCCTCCAACCTCCCCTTATAGACATCCCTTACCACCGTTGATACTGTCCCAATTCACACGCTATTGTTCCAGTTACCCGGGTGCACCCTTGACTGATGATGATATGGCCTGAAGCCGAGACTACCGAACTACCCTATTGTTACACTTGTAACTAATCCTCTAACACTAAAGAACTCCACAACTAAGAACAGTGTTGTGTATCCTACAGGTCACGTACATGCGCGACCTGTAGGAGAACCTTATTCATCTACATGATATACCAATACGCCTCCCAAAGAGAATGAGACCTGTGGACGCACATAAATACATCGCATCATAAACAATCATCGTCCGATCTGTGTAAGCACATGAACACACGTGTAAATGATACCAAATCGTTACAATTTCATAGGACGCATCGAAAGTGATTATGGAAAGAGCTCACCCTGGTTTTCCTCCAAATCAACCACTACAAAACCGCACTTAACTGTTCGTTCCCAATATAGCCGTTAGGAACTCTGACAACCCGCCTACCCGTCAACATTGTTATAAAAATGATTCCTTGTTGCTACATAAGATAAATCGGCTGTTTGAGACATAATTATAAACACCAATGTAAATACTATCGTGAATCATGACTATTCACGACAATAGGAGTCAATTATTATTTTATAACGTAATGTACCATTAAGATGGTTCGATTGCCATACAAAGCGTTATTTGACATTCGTAGGCTAATGGCGTGATATTTTAAGAAACTTCTGTAACAAACTTTCATACATTGGCTTCCCATTTGCGTCAAATTCCCCCTTTCGTAGAATAAACTTGTATAATCTAGATTAATTTGAGAAAAATAGTTTTCCCAAAATATCACGTCCCAAACCAATTTCTCAAATTAATCTAGTTTATACAAGTTTATTCTAGGAAAGGGGGAATTTGACGCAAATAGGAAGCCAATGTTTGAAAGTTTGTTACATAAGTTTCTTAAAATACCACGCCGTTAGCCTACGAATGTCAAATAACGTTTTGTATGGCAATTGAACCACCTTAAATGACTTGGCAGTATGAAGTAAGTAAGTCACGTGTCGAAAATTAAACATAAAAAGTTAAGTGACGGGAATGAGCTAGTATTTAATTTAATTTTGCAATTATTTGTTATTTTCTCGCAATTGAAGTGAAAAGCAGTGTGTATAACTCGGGCATAAATTAGCCATTTAACCACTCGACTTAACTATGCACCCTCGCCAGTGGCTCGTTTATGCGCTTGTTGTACAATCTACTATTTCTCGTACTTCAAACAAAAACAGTAACTTCTTAATCACTGAAAATAAATTAAAATATATATATATATATATATATAAAAGCAAGATAAAATAAATAAATAAGTATGTATAAATAAAACATAAATTATGTAATAGTTTAATATTATTCGTAAACGGGGGCTTCCCCCAACACCCTATAGCTCTAAAAATCTTAAATTTAAAAGATTAATATCTGATGTAAATTTAAGTATCTTTTTTAAAAAATAAACAGTTTTTGTTTTTTTTTTCTATCAAAAGTGGCACCAATTGGTTCGTGTAATATTACACTTGGCGCTTAGCCAGTTCCTTTGCTTGAACTTGGCTTGACACGCTACCGCGTGTCTAGATTGTTAAAATTTCATAAAAAAAATAAACAATCATTGTCATAATCAAGTTATGTTGTCTTGGGTCATGACAAAATATGAATGAATTATTCGTTGTTATTTCGATGCCAAGTGTCTAGACAAAGGTAAGTTAAGCTACGTCTTTGACATAGAATCTCTTCCAGTTAACCTTTGACTAGCGATGAAAGTTCAATCTTGACGCGAAATGTTAGCAGTGTGGGTAAAAATAGACCAACAATAGGATTACGTCAGGAGCACGCGAAGCCTCCGCCCTAGGCCTTCGCGCTCGAAAGAGCGCGGTCATTATAAACTACTACATTCTCATTCTCAGTTGTGTCTATGGACCATTAAAAACAATATGCATACATGTTTTTCTTCTTTTTTCTAAACGCCAATTAAGACGACGCTTTGATTCTTGTAAACTACACCACGGGGGGGATGAGCGAAACGTTTGTGACATCGGCGCACGAGATGAAACGCTCTTCGAGAATGGCATTTTGGACAAGTCTTGATATACGTAAGTAGGTAGGTACCTATATCTAAAGTGCAGTCATATTTATTCATATTTGGTTGGTTCCCCCCACTTAACCTCATATCGTTAGTGCTAATTTCATTCCACCTACCAACGTTCGATATAATTTTCATTATCCCTTATATTCGGATAACTAATCTTCTATTGCATAATTGTTTGCTGGGCCTGATTTCATACCTCCTAATCATTCCTAATACTAAACATCAAGTGTGCTTATATATGGGGGTGGAAGTTGCACCACGTCCGTAGGAATTACCCACCGCTACCCTACACGTGATCCCTGGGCGGTGCTAAAAGTGCAACAACCTGGCAACCGTACTGTATTTTCGAAGATCTCACGGTTCTAAATACACTGATACGATCAAACAGTGTATTTTATACATTATTAATAGCCATACGATAAATAAATAAAAATATATTGGAAACTAATACAGATTTTTCCTAATGATTACTAAGCCTAATGATTACTATGTTTAATGAATACCACACCTAATTTCAGCACAACTATCTAATGTTTCACTAGACCTAATGCATTTTTCTTCGAAACAGTGATTTTTTCGGGTTTTCTTTGAATATCATCAAATAGAAGTAATTCGGTTAGGTTTGTTTTGCAATAATCTTAAAAACTTTACAGTTTATGAAGAAATGTAATAAGGTCTAATGAAACATTAGGTCAAAATAAGCAGTTAGGACTAAAGTAACACAAACACACACAGGTCTAAGAAGAGAGAATCCCTTGATAGATGGTCAATTAACTGTGCCAGTATGTCAATAAGTGACAAAAACTTTTTTCTAGAATCAAAAATACCTCTGGACATCGGATTACCTACACATTCTACTCTAAGGCAGGTCGGTGTAGGTGCGACGACTACAGTGCGCAAGCCGAACGAGCGAAGCGAGCATGCCGTGGCAAAGGCCGGCGAAGCGCCAGAACTGACTTTAAACCCAAAAGAAAAAAATCTGTGAAATAAAATTAGTATTACTGAAAATTCGGTCATGAGACATTAAATATTATGAATTTAGGGCTGATTTGTGTAGATATTAGCCATAGGAATATTAGGCCTAGAAAAAAAATCGGTTAAATAAAATTAGTGTAAGTGAGAATTCGGTCATGAGAAATTAGACATTTTGAAAATTGGGGATACTGACATCAGGGCTAATGAATAATTAGGAGAAATCAAAATTCGGGTTGGCGATTTTAGGGTTCACAATATTAAGGCTTGAAATTCTTAGGACTAACGGAGAGGAACCTATTTAGTTCTGTGAGATGCAAAATGTGGTAAAATACCTACATTATAATTTTATTATGTTGTTTAACTATGCATGTATTGTTTGAGTTTACGTATTGGTTGAGGTAAGAAAGGAAAACGAAGGCCCATCATTATAAAATATAATTTATAAAATTCTAGGCAATCTTGTCTTCTTACTGAAGAACTAAATGTATATTCAAGATAGATACCTATCCGAAAATTAAAATTCATTTTGTTCCCATTTTTTTTTTATATTTCAGTATTTTTAATTTCATGGTCAATTTATGAATTTATTTATATTTATTGTAAAAGACAACAAAGGTGGTCCGGTCCAATCGGTATTAGTTATTCTTAGCCTTAGCTTAATAAGAGTTGCGATCTTTTGATGTGGAAACGTTGTCGTTGGTCGCAGCGATGCTATTTATCTTCCTCTAGTGTGCCGGTATATTGCAGGCAGTAAGGTGACGCATTCATTGACCGCGGTGCTTATGAAAGTTGTATTTGACAAGACAAGTGTAAAGTTTCCAGCAAGTGAATGCCTTTGTACAAACGCCATACGTATGCGTCACGTATGTGGCATCAAGTATAACGCATGACTAATAAGATTATTTTATTCAATTTAATTAGATTCTTGTTGTAATGAGTCATGTTAGATCAAGATCTTCATATAGCTCCTTATATTTTTATTCAACATTTTAATCCCATCTACATAAGTATGATAACAATTGTCCAGTGAAATATCAATCGGCGTCAAAAAAAAAATTAACACTTTTGCACCTTATTCCATTGCACTAATATTCCAGGAATTATATCCTTTTGTAAGATATTCATATATAATAGCGTGTTTTTTGTTTATATAATTTTAAAACGTTATTCAACGATGCTTTATTCCAGAATCCTACAACAAACTTTCCACCCGGAAGTATTTTTTTAAGTGAAGCATTCATTGTCTTTATTTGTATTATTTATCTTGAAGTTTAAAGAGCAAATACCTATATAAATATTTACCAAAATAAAGATAAATAAAGATTTAAACATTTATCAACCTTTTTTTTGTCTTTTCAAAAGTTAATTTAGTTAAAATATATAGTATGATGTCTGATATTTTGTTGGATTTTGTCTCTAGGTACCTACTTAATAACTTCAATAATGATTATATTGTATCCGCTATTTAGAAAAAAAGCTATTATAATTTTCAAATTTATAATTTTTTTCCGTACTAGTTCTCAATAAAATGACTGGACTATAATAATGCGAAAAACATAATACTATTTTTTTACGATTCAACTACGTTTTAATTTTACTATGGCATGATATTTCTAATCTTATATAGAATTAGGTTTTATATAATAAATAATAATCGTTCCAACTGAGTACCTAATTTATGCCAACGACATGTGCAACGCAACATATTCAGCGAGGCTTCTGTGTACCAGTTTGCTGACGATACTTGCCTAAATCTGTGGCTAAACGCAAAATGCAGCGCGAATTTGATACATTATGCAGGTGGTCACATGCACATACATTCATCACATAATAAAACTAATATAGTGCCCAATATAGTTGCCCACAAACACCCCTGCTTGCGTGACCCAAGTCCGTGCTGCAACAGCGAGCCCCTAGACTTAGTAAAACAGCATACATATCTTGGTTTATTAGTAGATAACAAATTTAACTGGAGCCCACACATTGACCAAGTATGTAAAAAATTAAGAGCAATACTCAGTCAGCTAAACATACTTAAAAATAAAATACCATATAGCACACTTCATAGGTACTTGGCCATGGCTGATTCAGTGATAAATTATGCCATATCTAGTTATGGAAGAACATACAACACATACCTACAGCGTATATACAATTTACAATTAAGGCTAATAAAGACAATGTACCACTAATAGTAAAATAAGTATAAGCACAAAAACAACTATGATAAAATATTAAATATTGTAGAATCCTTAATGTATATGATAAAGTTAAAATGGCAGTAATTCTAGAATAAAGGCAATACCTAGGAAGGCTGAATAGGTATAGCAGACCACAGAACCTCCGGACACTAACAAGTACTAAAACCTTTACGGTACCAAGTAACAAAAACATTTATGGGCAAAGGGTCTGGTCCAGTTATGCGCCTGTTGTCCTAAACAAATATATTAGAAAATGTAATAGATAGTATAAGGGATAAACCGCATAAAGCCAAATATGTAATCAAGAAAGCCATACTTAGTGTAAAAAAAATCTTAATTTAACTAACAATAGCTAACAAAAATTAAAATGTCAATGTATGATATATAATTACTAAACATAGCTAATATTTTTTTTTAATTTAAGATTGGGTTAAGTTGTACCTGAAGAATATTTTGAATTCCATTGAAATAAACAATTTAAATAAAAAATAAAAAAAACAATTGTTTATATACATAACCTATTTGACCGCAATAAGTTAGGGAATGGCAAAGCTGTCAATTTAAATAAAGTTTGACGTGAGTATATAGCAAACATTACCATTCTAAACGTGGCTAGATATTTAATAAAGTCGAATATGTCTGTTTTGTAAGGCGCGGCGTGGGTAGGCCCCCCGCCAGGTGGACTGATGACCTGGTAAAGGTCGCGGGAGTCCGCTGGATGCGGGTGGCGCAAGACCGGCCATTGAGGCACTCTTTGGGGGAGGCCT
The DNA here is from genome assembly GCA_963854355.1 of Epinotia brunnichana. Taxonomy (NCBI): domain Eukaryota; kingdom Metazoa; phylum Arthropoda; class Insecta; order Lepidoptera; family Tortricidae; genus Epinotia; species Epinotia brunnichana. The sequence goes on from OY977951.1 coordinate 12,455,351, forward strand.
ATGTCCAGCAGTGGACGTCTTTCGGCTGATATGATGATGATGATGATGTCTGTTTAACGCATTAAACGACATCAAACAAACTTACCTACTCTTTTATCTTTATATGAAAATGCGGCTTGTGACGTAATCCTACGCAATCCGCCCGTGACCTTGGGTCGAAGGTCGGGCTCAGCCCCGCCGTTTAGGAAACGAATTAAGAGAGAAATATGCAAATGCCATCGAGTGTTTGTTGAGGAGTTATATCATTTGTGTGACGTCATTTTGAGTTATGACCGTGATAATTGATTGATTTGATTGGGAATAATCGAACGAGCGAGAGAAGCGAATAAAGTTGTCTGTTTCAGGGTTATTTTGTATGTCCAGCGTCTGTCCGGCTGTTCTCCCAAACAGGTCGCATTTCTCAACCGATTGACGTGAAATTTTGTGAGCAGGTTCAATAATTATATTAAAAAACTATGTAGATTCAGTTATACTTAAAGTTCGTGCTGGTTTCAGGAAAATAGTAATTTCGATAGAATTAATCTTGTAGGGGAAACTCGCTTAGCGTTGTTAGTTTTTTGAGCACAATTTTCCCAATTCTGCTCTTGTCTTAAAATAAAAAAACTTAAATGTTAAGCTGAAATACTAGAAAAAATTTGTGTTATACATTTCACTCGTGTATCTTTTCTAGTTGTATCGCAAAGTCTGAAAGTCCTTAGATTTTTCTTTGATTTTTTTATAGTTTTGCTAAAAGTAATAAAACTAGCGTATGTATTGAAATTTATTGTACTAAAGAACTATTAACCGTTTATTCAGTTTTCATTTGGTACCCGTGTATAAAAAAAATTGATGACGTTTTTGATGACGTCATTACAGGGGAGACTGACTCCTTAGAGATTGTCTCCTGGCAGTTTTGGAATCCAGGGGGCATGCCTAACAACATACTAAAATATGGCGCCTGTATCCGAAAGTGAAGTATTTGTTCGACGGAATCCCCTAACAACACGCACTATAGGAGGGCCGACCTCAAAAGATATGGGATATAGGCTCGGGAGATGATGATGAAGAAAGCGAAATTTTGACTACATTTCGGGGGTGATAGTTTCTCGTTTTGTTTGACCGAATAACATGATCTTGACTTGCTTTATAATTTTCACATCCCAATCGCATTTCAGCAAGTTTTCCGTGCTCTGACACGATACACCATTCGCACGCAGGAGCGAGCGCGCAAAACATTGATGTGTAATTGGAATGCGAAGCGACGAGCAATAACATACCTCCGTGAAACCGCATCGGAACGTATCTGTGTAACTGCTAGCCCGCCCATAACAGGGTGATTTGCGTGTCAGTTCATATCACAATGTTATTTTGATGATGCGTGTTCCAAACTCGAAAATATTTTTGGGCAGAATTACTGGGGTGAATGAAACCATTTATATTATTCAAGGACAAGCTAATATTCTAGGACGGCACTTATACGCACAAATTATACAAGCCCTAAGTATGCAAGACTGAAAACGACTTAAAGAAATTGTTTTATTATGTGCAGGAGAACAGTTAAGTCATGGATTTTAGACAAATCTTTAGTTTAAAGGAAAACGAGAACCTAATATAATTTGTATTATGCAACTATTTATTTAATTATTAGGTATTTACCATTGCTGGTAACAGTTTTACGCAAAATGGTTGATATTTTTAATTGTAAATAAGTTTATTTATTACCTATTAAAATAAAATAAGCGTGGCGTACGCCTGCAAAGGTAGAGTTCAGTGAAACTTTATTTATGCAACTATATCTGCAACTGTAATCTGCAGGTCGATCACGTAACGCATTGTACGTGCGTCAGGTAAATCGAAATGTCACTAGTCATCCTAACGTGCGGTCGAAATGCTACTTGATCAGTGATCACCCCTCTGGATTCCTCATACGTAATAAATTTCGTTTCATTTCATTTCAAGAAGCACAGCATCTTCTAAATGCGTTTCTTGTAGTTTGTCAACACCAGTAGTGAAAATGCTTTTAACACATATATGGCCGGGAACCTGCCCATAGGACGCCTACGCCGTAGGCGCTTTCCGCTACATACGAGGAAAATCACGCGATCGGCGAGAAGCGTAGCGATTCATGGCGGTTAATGTGTTAAACGTTCAATTCACGAAAATGCGCGTTCTCGCGTCTCGTAGAACTACGCCGTATTCCGAAGCAGCACACACTAAAGGCCGAGCCACACCGACTGCGTGTGCAGCACATATGCGTGTGCAACACGTATGCGTGTGCAGCACGTACACCGCTGCGTTGTAAAGTATGAATCCCCATACGACATGTCACACCGGATGCGTCTGCGTTGCGTGTGCGTGCACGTCTACTGCTACGCTCGTAGCCGAACCCGTGGCTTTCCCCGTATTATGTAGAGAAAGCGACTACGGCGTTGGCGCGCTAGGTGGGTTCCTGGCAGTGAAAGTGTTAATACCTGAATGGGTTAAGTATCGTTTAAGACAAATTACGCAACCGTATATTAAGTCTGGAACGCTTCCTTCACTTACCTAGGAATATCGATTTTAATTACTAATTTAAAAGGAAAATAAATAGAGTTACTAGAGCTTCACTATCTGTCGCGGGTAGTCGTGCACCGTACCTGTAAAGAAACATATATATCATTAATATTCAATTAGTATATCACTAGAAAAACTCATTTTAATATATAAGTTGCCGGTACACTTTTAAGCGCGCGGAGCTAAAGATTCAAATTGAGTGCGCTAAACATATTTACGAAAAAGATACGACCTACATAAAAATAAACCTGTAGTAACAATTGTCTGACAAAAAAATCACGTTGCCATTCGAATCAATTTTCTGAGTGGATCAAATGTTTGTATGGGACTATGTATGAAGCAAGATTTTAACACTTAAAATATTAAAGATATTAAAAAAAAAATGGTTATCTGCAAATAATCAAGTAGTCTTGTAAGGTTGTTGTCATATACCTCTCAGAGGAAATTAGGTAAGAATGGTAATTACTTTTTGAGTATTCTACGCGTTAGTTAAATGTTTGCATGGTTGCGTTTCAATGATGATACTTTTTTATGTTTTATCCTAATCCTTTTTTTATTTTGGGTCACACCACGGTTCTCAAATATTGGCAATAGACTCTTTACAAGGGACCTTTTGACCCCCTTTCAGCTTTAGAGGGATTTTGTTACACCCTGTAAATATAAATATTTGCGGACAATCTTACACAAATCAACCTAGTCCCAAACTAAGCAAAGCTTGTACTATGGGTACTAGACGACGATATAGATACTTATATAGAGAAATAAATACTTAAATACATAGAAAACATCCATGACTCAGGAACAAATATTCATGCTCATCACACAAATAAATGCCCTTACCTGGATTCGAACCCAGGACCTCTTGCTTCGTAGGCAGGGTCACTACCAACTAGGCTAAAGCGGTCGTCTCTGTATAGCACTACGTTATATACTTCAGGAAAATACCCAATTCCCGTCGCTGCGCTGTATCATCTGGAGTACCCACGAACGTTAGTCACGTCTTATCTGTTCACGCGAACGCCAGGTCTTAGAAACTGGCCAATTTTGCGAATATCTAAGGATTTATGGTCTAAACTACAGCTTATTAAGGCTCTTTGAGAGATTTAGGATTGTGAAGAGCAAACGCTCCTCTCACTACATAAGACACTAAGTCAAAGTCAAATCATTTAATGCTGTAAAATGCACCTGTAATGTAAGTACTAACTAGATAGGAAAAAATACAGAGACGTATTTTATATCCAGAAACCATAATGCAACGTTTTTGTTATTCAGACTAGGAATTTTACTAAATATTTTTTTATGAAAAACAGTGTGTAGTTTTTTAATTCAATTTCAATACTTTTGACATTACTGATATAAAAAATATTGTTGTATGAAAAAAACTGTATTCTCAGTATTGAATATTAATATTCTTAGTAACGCCCACAAAACCAGTGATCCAAATTCGCAGCTAAGTTTACAGCATTTTAAGACCGATGTTCATAGCAGATAACGCCTAAAATCGCGTGAGAAACTAAATGCACTTTCATCACTCTGATTCTCAGTTACAAAATAGTCGGACTAGATTCTAAGGAAAGTTATTACGTAGACGGAGACTCTGGCCTGAAGCCAGACAGCCATAATAGAGCGATCAAGGAAGCAATCATAAAATTATTAAAAAGGAAACCCTAGAACGGTTTTTTAGAATTTTCATTTCACCATCAAGAAGCTCTATTTGGTTAAACTTTTTCAATTACCATTTCTAAAGAAAACACTTATAAATATTTCCCCAACCAACGTATCAGAACGACTACTAAGATAACGTTAACAAAATCGACTGCTCAAAACATATTATATTTTGAGCAGTCGTTCTGATACGTTAGCTTGGGGAACATACAAAAATTCATTGAAATTTAATGTCTGAAAGCATAATTATTCCGAAATTTTGTAACTTAAATTTGGACTTCAATGATTTTATAAATAATATAAATGGGTTAGGTTAGTATTAACTATACTATGTAAAACCAAAAACGCCTTCTGTAGTACATGGTTTTCGGAAGTATGAAATCTGAAAAGCTTTCAGACAAATTACTCTTCGGAATTATGTAATGTGCGTTAGCTCAGCGTACGTGGAAACGAGCGAATATTTAAGACGATGCATGGGTGGCCATTTCTCCATACAAACGTTATCCCCCGTTTCCTCCCTGGATAATAACAAAAGAGTAAATATTTATTATACTACCATAACTACTTTGTAAACTTAATTCTGAAATAAATAAAAGGCTTTTTTATTTTTATTTATTTTATTTTATTATTTTCGCCCGGGCTTACTTGGTTGAGTTTGAAACAAGAAACAAAACATGCATTCTAGCAATGGTGTCTCAAAGTATTCGTATTAATTCTGACTATTTAGATTCCAAACAACTTTTCACCTGAGCCGATATACTTTTATAACCGTACGTATAATTATGAACTTGACTGAACTTACTTATTTTTTATTTTATTCGGGCATCAAAAGCAAAACATACAAAACCAATTTAATAAACACTAACAATATTCGACGAAACTCAGAATTGCCTATATAAAACGTCTCGCTACGAACTTGCTACGAGTACTACATCGTAGATGTGCTACGGCGTAGAACTTTGTGTTGGATAGTTTTACGTTGAAAATATACATTAATTATGTTTCAATGTGAGGAGCGTTTTCATAAAAAAGCATATGGGCTTAAAGTTATGTAATTTATGTATTTCGAGAGAAAAAATTAAAAACAAAGTAAAATTAACAGCCGAGCATAAATAAAAATTAACTACAAACCTACATCATTCCGGCTTAAACCATGCTGTTTAACATATTCGGCTTATTTTATCGTATGAAGGCTTGGCATGATGAAAAATAATAGCAAACATGTTTAAATGTTTCATTCATATGTGTATGTGAAAACGAAGTTAGCGCTCCAAATTCCAGCGCTGGCTGTAAAGCTAGCAACATGCTGAGCTGGGTCCATTTCGTGACGAAACCTAAATAATGTGTTATTTAATTTTCCATGTGTTATAGTTTGTCACTAATATGATGATGATGATGATATGATGATATATTTATTTCGAGATAAAAATTACAATATAGGTTTGCATACAATGTCAAAATTATAAGAATCCTTATCACGATCGTCAATAATAAGAAATAAAATTTAAAAATATTCAAAATGTAAATACACAAAGTGGAAATCGTAGCTCCAATTACGGATTGTCATTTAAAAACTAATAGACACATACTATTAAACAAATAAACAATGTCAATTTATGCATTAGGTACGATTTAAAAGTTGAATATAGAATATAAATGTTACACAAGAAATCATATCAAATTATAGCTGTCAATAAATAAAATAAACTCTTAATAAACCATGTCCATGAACTCATGAACAGAGTACAGAGGGTTATCCAACAAAAGATTTCTCAGTCTACGCCTAAATGTTTCGTCACAAGGTTCGTTTCTTATATCGGCGGGTAGGTGCTCGAAATAAGTAGGCCCTATAACCCGGGGATTTTTCTCTGAAAGCGCCATGCGACGAGGAACTGTCCTTAGGCGCCCAGTTGAACGAAGCTGTTTGCCTGGTACATTCACACGTTCAAACTGGGAGATGTTTTTTTTTACAAATAAGAGAAGCTCAAACAGATGTTGTGAGTAGTGTGTCATTATGCGTTTCGTTGAGAATAACTTCCGACAGGGGTGCCGATGCTTGACTCCTACAAGTACCCGAACTGCACGTTTTAATAAATGTTTAAGTTTGAGTTTTACGAGCCCGGATGTATAGTCAGCATCAAAAGTAGCTACGAAAATGAAGACGTCAAAAGTCTTTATTAAAAGGGAATAAGAACGTATGACGTCTTCGATTGTGTAGTTTCTTTTGATGCTGACTGTGCAACAGAGTTTTTTTTAATCATTCAAGCGCTCTATACTGATAATCCACATTGAAAAAAAAACACACTCAACGAGTTCCGTTTTAACAATCTTGATAACAAAGCGTCCTGTTTACTTAAGTCAGTATTATACAGACACGCTTAATTTCACGTCCTAAATATTTTGAAACGTGTGCTTTTGCGATAAGATTCAAAATTGGATGTACACATTTGAACTTGCTTACGCTGGCCCATTTGTTTGCCACGTTCACTGTAATTCGAAAAGCAAGTTTGCATTCTGTACCGGTTTTGTGAAAACCAGTGAGATTATTCTTATGTACTTACAGTCTTTGTTTGTTTTGTTTTTTTTAACAGATTCGAGGCATTTCACAGGTTTCTGTTTTGTAGTGGAAATCGCTCGTAGATGCATGACTCGCATGTGACTCATTGGCCTTAAGGGGATGGCATGATTATTGTAATCCATGCTGCCGTATAAGAGACTAGTTTATGTTTTCCGCGCATGAGAAAACGACGAAGTTTTATGTCAGTAAATATTAAAATAGACTAGAATTGAATAAATTTATTTTAGAACAACAACAGGCATATACATCATATAAGGCTTAGATTTAAAGAAGGAATCTAGTGTTGCTTCAAAAAAGGAGTCCACACAGCATGAGTCAAGACACACAGTGCAACGACGCTGATTTTCAGTGGATCCATTACTACAACTAAAACTAACTTATTAACCTATATAAGAGAAATTACCCTGAGAGTATAGATACTGTACGGTAATCAGAGATAGTCCACGCTATGTCCAGCGAAAACCAAACCAAAACCGAACCTCTTATATTACGTCGCATATTTGTTTATATGAGATTTTAGATGTGGTAAAGTTTATATGAGATTTTAGATGTGGTAGAGTTTATATGAGATTTTAGATGTGGTAGAGTTTATATGAGATTTTAGATGTGGTAGAATATCATATAAACCTGACTAATAATATTTGACTAGCCAAACTTCTTAATATTATCGTATCGTAAAGTACTCAATGTTTAGAGTAACTAATCACAAATGAGCGTTTCTTGAAAAAAAATACCATATTTATTAAATGTACAAATTTCTATGAATGTTATGTTACTCCCAATTTTTTTTTATAAATGCTCATATCATTTTTTTTAAATTTTGGAATAAGTATATATGTATTGTATCATAGATATAATTTAGGTAATGTATAGGTAGCTAGCTAGTATAAGGTATTAAAATGTACAAACAATAATTAATATATTTATTAACCAATGCTCGTGGATGACTTGAGGGTTAAAATATGTTTTCACAGTAAACAAGTATGTCTTCAGAGAGTCAAAATAAATCAATTTCCCTTAATAAATATGAAAGTATAGCTATCTATTTAATTAGCGATCTGCGCCGTTAGGCTTTAGCAGAGAGCGCGTAAATTAATATTATGTCACAACAGATGACGGCTGCGAACTATGGGCCGGGGCTACCCTAAATCACGAAAATTCGCGTTCTGTAAATCAGTAACTTTGTATTCTAGCATCAAAACTAAATAACTATTTTGAGGCCAATCTCCGAGCGTTTGAACCGTTGGACGCTAATAGTCATTGTCGGCTCAAGATTATTTCAGCCGAGGTATAGGCACGAATATTTGTTCCTGGGTCATGGATGTTTTCTATGTATTTAAGTATTTATTTTCTCTATATAAGTATCTATATCGTCGTCTAGTACCCATAGTACAAGCTTTGCTTAGTTTGGGACTAGGTTGATTTGTGTAAGATTGTCCGCAAATATTTATTATTTATTTATTTATTATTTATTTATTTATAACATACCGCGGAAAGTTAAATCAAAACAGCCTCAGCACCGTTATCTCGGTGGACTCTGATATTCGTCTCTTTTAATAGTATTAGTTGGGGGACAATCTGTTGCTCGCGTCCGCAGGAGTTACCTGCCACATCCCTGCACGTGTCCGCTGGGTGGTGCTAAATGAGCGACAACACTTTCGGCGAAATAGGCGACGACAATGACAAATAAAAAACGCCTTAAACGCTGAATATTCGCCCTTTGGCTCTGTGATCCAAAAAGGGACTTAGCCTCTGAAACAAGAGCACGCCACTTATCCCGATCTTGCGCCACTTCCTGCCAGCTTTCAGTTTGAAGATGACGCAGATCCGCCAGCACGCTATCCCCCCAGCGATACCTGGGCCGCACTACCGGGCGACGACCAGTCAGTTGGCCCATTTTCGCTCTCTTGACTGCCCGATCCTCTCCCATTCGCAGGAGATGAAGCACTGGAAGAGTAAATGATGTCATACGAACTGAAGCAAAAAAACGACGATTTGATCTGGGTATAAATGCAGTTTATATATATGCAGGATATAAATGCAGGAATTAATGCATCGGTTTCTTTCCTACAATACAATAAATATAATTGAACAACAAGAATTAACTTTAGTAAGTAAGTGTGTCCAAGCAAAGGGTCTCCACTGGCAATCTACTGGCAAAAGATGGCCGGGACGTCCTCGGAATACATGGAGGCGATCAGTAGAGAAAGAGGCTGGCTCAACTGGTATCAGCTGGAAAGAGCTAGAAGATGTCGGGCAAGATCGTGTAAAATGACCCCTAGTGAGCCCTATGTCTCTAATGAAGGATAGTAGCAATAGATCATCATCATCATCATCGAGTCTCTAAATAGTTTAGTAATGATCGTGGGGCTAAGTATTTCGGACCCTAGACTAAATCAATGTTAATTTATCTTTTTAATAAGTTAACTAATCACGACTATTACATCTGTCTCATAATCACGTTACAATTGTATATATATATATATATATATATATATATATAATTCATGGGATTCTTGGTTTAAACCTTATAAACTATAGCAAGCCGGCTATCCAACAACATGTTACCTACATGTCATCCATCATCATCCTAGCTTTATTCCCGGTTGTGTTTTAAAGGAGGCCGAGATACGCTTTGACACCTAATGCCAAGATTTTGGCATTTTACGAAAGCGAGTCCCATCTGACCTTCCAGCCCAGAGGGAAAACTAGACCTTATTGGGGACACGAATACACCAACATATGTAAAAACGTAAAATATAATACCCTATTCACACAGGCGTGCTTATAAAATAACTAACGAATCCAGCAACAGTATGACCCTTAAACGCTCACAATAGCGAAATCGCTAGAAGCCACTAATTGGAACGCACTTGCAAGGCCATGCTTGGATGAGAGCGCCTCGTATATCTGTACGTCTGTCGTACGGATACGAAAATGCATAATTATTATTAAGAGCCCGTTGCGTCTCACTGCTGGGCAAAGGCCTTCCAAAGAGAGGGGCGTTTCCAGAATTTGCGATCCTGAGCCGTCTCTGACCAATCCTTTAAAAACGATCAGATCACTGCATGTTGTTTGCTCCCAAAAAGGATTATTTATAAGCATTTTTGCTTTTAATAAAACCCATAATTATGAGCATTCTTAATAAAAGTTTCTACAAACTAATCAAAGCTAAATTGAAAAATTGAAGTAAAAACTTATTTCGATCATCAATCAATATTTCAAACGTACTAGGTACCTACTATTTTTTTAAATTTCAAAATGGTTTTCCTTGAAATCGTATGGCACACGATTTTTTCTAATTTATATGCGAGGTATATAAATTATTCTCGTATGATTATTAATTTTCAATTCATCTTATTACCATAGAAACATTTACATAGGCTTTACCTTGCCTAGTTTCTGTCGTATTATAAGCCAGAGGCTTTGTTGGGTCAGTCACGCATTTTAATAATAGAATACCAGGTCTGGAGTTGTTACGAGAAATGTAGCTGACTTAAGTAGCTCGAAGACGTCGTCGGATTGGCAGTTCTGAACAGAACTGATTGCAGGAAATAAATAATATCAAGCTTTGTGTAACTGTTCAGTGGATATGTTTGTGTTCGTAATGTTTTAGTAAAATGATGACTGTGCAGATAAATAAAAGAAATTTTTTTTTTTTTTTTTACTAAACGGGACTTAATCGCGTATAGAGTCGCGTACACGCGATTAAGTGTGGGTTGCACCAAACCATATGATTACTTTACTTACGATTGCGATTGTAAGCGGTGTTCTTTAAAAACTAAATGTATGGAAAGTTTGACGTTTCTATGGAATGACAGTTGCCGGCGCCATATTTAAAGTTGATCAGCCTGTAACAGTAAGTTGGTGTTTACTAAACGGTAAAAATAATAAGGCATAAAAAAACCTGTGGAATAGGGTTCTTCACTTTACCTTTGAATATTTAAGTTGAACGATTTGAGATACTACGAGTAGCTGTGATAACGTTCAGTCCCCGAAAGAAACTACCTGTCTAATACTTTCAGCAGACAACAGGTGAATACTTACATTATATACAACACACACACACACCTACACCAACTTACATTTTGCGTCCGTATTTGATATCAATGTGTTTCACGATATTACTTAATTTAGCTAACGTGCCAGAACAAACGGTAATTAATCAAACTATATAATTCATCTTTCCTTTGATTACTGAATATGTTACCTGAACGTTACCTGTCCCTAGAAACATTATTTTATTTTATTTTATATGTATCGCAAGGCATTGTACCGAAAATAATAAAATTACAGTAAAGTTACTAATTTCAGAATCGTGAACTGTAGAAACCTTCCCGATGCGTGGCAACTTTCCAGTTCCTTTCAAGTATCTAGAAAGAAACCTTCTTATTTAACATTACACAATAAACTTTTAAAACATGTTACGAGTTTGAACGATGGAAGAACAACAATCTCTGAGAGTTTTAAATGTAGTGGTTAAATTTCAGGTAGGCAGCGAAATACGTTTAAATTAAACAATTGTACAACCGTAATACGCAGTTACGAATTGTATACATTACGGTGTTATTAGAAGTGCATGTGTAGTAGCATTTTCAACGATCAACGTCACAGATATGTATACAGTTCTGCACCTTATTTCATTGTAATAAGGCGAAAAGTACTATCACGGACATAATCCCGAGAACACTCGTAACGACATGTTCATGTAGATTTACACGACCCATTTATGGCCACGCTACGCTCGTAGCGCTACGCCGTAGTCCGTAGTAGCGTAAACTCCGTATGTAGCGAAAAGCGCTCGTAGCGCTCTGACGCATGTATGTCGTCGTGGGCGCTGAATGGGTTAACAACATTTTTTTTTTTTTTTGTAGCCTATATTGTGTCCCACTGCTGGGCAAAGGCCTCCCCTTTTTTCCGCCACTTGTCTCGGTCCAGTGCTAGTGTTCGCCAATCTGTACAAAATGTGTCAAGGTCGTCCCGCCATCGCCTTTTCGGTCTGCCTCTACTTCGAAAGCCATCTTATGGGGTCCATTCGGTGGCTAATTTGGCCCATCGTTCTACGTGCATTCGGCAGACGTGTCCAGTCCAGTCCCACTTAACAACTATGCAAATAAAATAATACGATTTTATGCTTAACCCTTTTACAGCTGACAGTCAAAGTGAAACGTGATCCACTTTCGCGCTTGCTTTCACAATGACAACAGGGTAGAAAATGGTACGAGTACATGTTTCAGTTTCCTTTACCTTAGGTTTATATGCTACGCACTGGCACTTATTAGCTAAGTCATACCAGTACGCTTTTACGTTTAAAAGGCATGCGTCATATTGCTGTCACGCTTATTCTTATTTAGACTGAGTGTGACAGCTCTATGATGCATGCCTTGTTGAACGTGAAAGTGAACTGGTGTGGACTTAGCTATTTGATAACACAAAACCTATTTTAATTAAACGCTGTTTTCGAACGTGATTTCTCTGACATTTACCTACTTCGGAGCGCATGCAATCAAGCGCAAAAATCACATTGAGAATATGTGAAATTACGAACAATAATGATCTTTTCCTGATAGACATTTCATGCTTGCGCGGTGCCAAGCTTGAAGCAAAAACAACAAGTGAAATTGATAAAACGCGACAACTCTGGTCATACTCTTGTGAGAACATACGAAATTTTTATTTTTATATGTATGTATATAATGTATTTTTGTTTATGTGGACAAGAAAATTCTATTGCACGAGTTACAGTCGAAACGGCTTGATGGATTCGATTTCGAGGTCTCTTTGGATTAGGCTATAATATATGAAAAAACCAGTTGAGTGTTTTGAAAAATCTTTTGTTTTCACTTGTAATACGTATTATCTCTAAATAAGTGGACATATACAATTGTCTTGACTGATTCTATCCTATTCGTAGTATTCAAAGAGCAAACCATAAGTAGGTAGCTCATTAAATAACAAATTTGAATATGTATTACACTCCAACATGAATCCTCAATAATAAGGACGCCGGCGCCGTAACAGAAAACCGCTTCGCAGAACACTCAGATCCTATTACAATACCCTAATGATATAAAATATGCTTCATGTTGATCGAATACCATAAGCCGCTTAGTTGAATTATTATGTTGTTTTTAGCTAAAAGCTTTAAAATGAACGGTTCAGTTAGTCATACCTAACTGGTCGAACTAATCGGTTTATATCGAAATCACAATAATTGGTCGCGGTTTGGTGACATTTTAATAAAAAAACTAAACAAAACAGTAACAGTTTTAATAAATATAGAATAGAATAGAATAGAATAAACATTTATTCATGACAACAACATATACACATATAAATCAACACACAAACAACAACATTGCCACGAAACAGTTCCATCTCAGCGCTTTGCTGGCCTAGTGGCCAGCGCTGGTCTTCCAATGGAACCATCCGGTGATTCCACACATATTAACACTCATTCAAAACTTAATATAAAACAAAAAAAAACAGGAAGGAAAATTGATTTAGAAAAGAAAAAAAATAATATACATCGTCCATTTTTTTAAATACTCTTTTTAAATGACATGTTAATGTCAGTTTTGATGACTGTAGTCTAGGAATGGAAAGCTGATCCTCAAAATCGGGCAAGGAACTAGCTATAAAGAACTAGCTGACCCCGCGTACTTCGTACCGCCATACAATATGTATGAAAAAAGAAACTTTACATTTTGCATTTATTATTAGTTATTCTGCTATTCGGAGTGAAGACAAATACAACAAATCAAGCATCACAAAAATCGGTTCGGCCGTTCTTCAGTTATAAATGGTGTAACTAACACGACTTTGTTTTATATATTTACTAGCTGACCCCGCGAACATCGTTCCGCCGTACAAAATTCATGAAAAAAAAACTTTTTCCATTTTTTTACAGTTATTCTGCTATTCGGGGCGAACAAAAATCCAACAAATCAACAATCATCAAAATCGTTCCAGCCGTTCTCGAGTTATAAGCAAAGGAACTAACACAACTTTCTTTTATTAATTATAGATTTATAATAAGGAATTTATTTGACTAAAAAAGTTTTTTTTATGTTTCGTATTCATGTACGCATGCATATAAATAAATGTTCATATAAATATTAAAAGTAGATTTATAAATTAAACAAAAGCCAGCAAAAAGTTAACTAGGAATAACGTGCGAATCGGCCGTGGTCTCGCAGGTGCCAAGTGTGGCGAAGGTCGCCGGGCTCGCCGAGCCAAAACTGAACTACCTTTTTTATTATAATCCTCATTATCTTTTGTTTTTAGCGACCTTCCCGCAAAATAATGCTACGGGAATGATGATCTTTTGTTTTTGTGCACTTTAAATATTACGAGTCTGTTTATTACGACTTCGTACAAAACGAGCTACCGCTGATCATGAACCATCTCACTATGAAATATGTGATATCCGTATGAAACAGCTATGTAATAACCGTATCAACCAGTGATTTAGTGATCTAAGTAATTAAAGAGGCACTTTAGACGCATTTACTTTTAATACACGATTTTATCGCCGGCACAACCTGTTGCTTTAATTTAATTATAGTATCGGGATCGGAAACGCCGAACACAAACAGAACGTCTTACTTTTATGCATTTTTGATACATGACTATTTGAAAGTTCCAGCTTTAATTAAGTGCTGGATTGATGAAATTAATTTATCAATAGGTAATTAAAAATTATTCTCTTTCAAATTATGACACCTTTAGTGTGCTTGTGTGTGTGTGTGTGTGCGCGTGTGCGTGTGCGTGTGCGTGTGCATATGCGTGAGCGTGTGCGTGTGTGTGTGCGTGTGCGTGTGCACGTGTGTTTTTTTTTTTTTTTGTTTATATTTTCAAATTACATCTAACAAAACATTTATATTCTCGCCAAACTGTTACGTTTGATGGCGAGACGCGCACAGTTTTTATACAACTTAACCTATTAAACTCATCTTGTATAAAACAAAGTCTCATGCTTAAAGTAATGAAAAAGAAATATACCTATTTCTGCAAGTATACATATATATACATACCACATACACATCCATATGTGATAAGTCGAGAGTGTGTTCTCGTCTCATCACACATGCACGCGAATATATGTACATATATGCATACACACTACACTACACACACACACTTAATTATGACAAGTCGAGAAGACAATTCTTTTGTCTAGTTTTTATCCTAGATTTACTTAGTTTAGGACTTTGTTTTAATAAGCTAATCTTGTTGAATATTCTTGGGACTAAGTATTTTGAACATCTTTCGCTATAATAGTTTGTCATTCTCGGCTGTACTAACTTTTTGTCGCTTACACTCCTAGTATTATATTTACTGTTAATTAACACTTTGTACTCTGAATTGTAATAATGTTCTAAACCTAAGAGGTATGTGACTTTCTTATCTACGGGTAAAATTTTACATAAGGGAAATAGTTTATTATAATCTTTTTCACAATCTTTCTTCACCTTTTTAGTAACTAAGAACTTAATCAGCCTTGTTTGTAATTTTCTTACATCTCTAATATATGTTATGAATGTTCGCCCATATACAACTAGACCATAACTAATAAGTGTGTGCGTGCGTGTGTGTGTGTGTGTGTGTGTGTGTGTGTGTGTGTGTGTGTGTGTGTGTGTGTATGTGTGTGTGTGTGTGTGTGTGTGTGTGTGTGTGTGGGTGTGGGTGTGTGTGTGTGTGTGTGTGTGTGCATGTGTGTGTATGTGTGTGTGTTGGAAGGGTTAAAATCGCTTAAGTGAGGTTTGAAGTTCTCGCTCCGGCTGAATTCACTAGTTAAGAGTACACGTCACTACGAAATTAATAACGATTGACATCATTATGAATATGCGGAAGACCAGCACGACAATCACAAGACGGCCGCGACATACTCTCGATCTCAAGTGGTCTAGTAAGAGAGAGACGGATATCACGAGAGAGCTCGAGAGTACGTCGCGGCCGTCTTGTGATAGTCGTGCTGCACTGGCAGTAAAGCTACAATGCTGCGAATGTCAAATAACGTGTTGTATGGCAATCGAACCACCTTAACGACACCCACGGGAAGAAAGAAACCTATTCTAACCACCCCTCTGTCCTTTCGTATTACACTTAATACAAATTCAAATCAATTTTGTATAATGCAGTTACGCCTGCTAACGATATTTATAAATTTCAAATTAAAGGAAAAATTTAAAAATTTAGGCTCCGAGCCGGATTCGACTGACGATTTCTCAATATAATTTGAGACGTTGGTGCCGTTAAAGAAGCATATGTCTTCTAGGTAGATGTTGCCACACGCCTCCCTAAGGCGTTGTAAGAAGGAACTGATTGAAAGATTTAGGGGCTGAGACAGATTGTTCCGATAGCTCAGTTGGTTAGTAGCGACGGGCCATGTATGCCTGTGGTCGCCGGTTCGAATCCGGCTCGGAGCCTAAATTTTTCAATCTTTCCTTTAATTTGAAATTCAAATCAAGTTTTAAACGCTCTCCTGGGATTAACACTTTCACTGCCTGGAACCCGCCAAAGGGGGCGCCAACGCCGTAGTCGCTTTCCGCTAGATACGCGGAATACCACAGGATCCGGGGGCCGATTATTGACTTTCGAGCGCTCGAAAATTAAATAAAAGTGAATACGATTTTAGTGTCAAAATTGCAGGCCCTAATTTTCTACCGATAGAATTGAATACGAGTGGTCAATACCACTCGCTTTTCAATGTTCTATCGCTATTTCAAAAGAGCATTTCGTAATTTTTGTCAGTTTTCGAGTGAAAGATTCGAGCGCTCGTAAGTCAAAAATCGGTCCCCTGGTCCGAGTGTAGCGCGTATCGATTCTTGGCAATGAATGTGTACAAGTTTCAAAACTCAAATAGTAGTTTATGTGACTGTACATAATGCCTAATTATGTACAGTTACATACACTACTTTATCTATCCACATATCATTAGCCTCCATGATGCATCCAGGAGCCGCATATTATGACCGGCATCGCGGCGTTGTTTTCTGGCAGCTGTCATAGTACTTTTTTAATTCAGAGACAAACTAAGTCATATCGTGCGATATCTTACTTACGTGCGACATTTGTCAAATTTGTATGCAAATTGATAATTCATTTCGAACTAAACGTCATCTCGACTGATATTAGAATAGAGGTCAAATCAAATTGCTTTGTTTTTCGAGGTGTTCGATATTTGAATGTAATAATAGCATTGAAATCGATGTTATTATTTAGCAATAATAACATTTTCACAGATAAGAAATTTGTTCTAACAAAACAGTCTGTTTTTATGGTGGTCATAATGTGCGGTTCTTGAACGCATCATGGAGGGTTTATGATATTTGGATAGATAAAACGTTAAATTCGCTTTTATACTCTCTCCCTCTCTCTCTCTCTCTCTAGCATGCAGTCAATAAACACAAATTTCTGTACGCAAAAACGGGATGTAGGTCCATTGTATAATAATTCGGGTCTGAAGTGAACCTAAACAAACGAACGCCAACAACAATACGCGGCACTAAATGGAGGCGTCGAGTCAGCATTTCGTATTCAACGCTCTCTTCGTCCATTCTTCGCATTTCATTTCAAAGCCAAATGGGTCAGTGGATGCGCACTTATTTTAGCTCGAGTAATTCCGTTTAATGTAGGTTCTTAGTGTAATTTTGCGAGTAGAGGGCTTAGGAAAGTGGATCGCGTTTAGTGGATATTACGAGATAGGTTTCTTTTTAGAAATCAGTGACAGTAATAGCGCAGCTATTGTATTTGTTGATGCATTTGGGTTGGCGCACTTTCGGCTAAACCAGAAAAAATTGGGCAAACTATTAGCCGGGTTTCTGTTTACAGGCAGTTTAACCCTTTGGACGCTTTGGACACCTTTGCGCCAAGTACTTTTGCATAAGAGTGTCAATATGAACTATAGTTGAAATATGAATGTGACTTTGACAGCGCACGCCATAACTCCTATAGGTGTTCTTGACGCTGTGGGCACGACAACTCGCAACACTTTTAGGTGTTCTTGGCGTTCAAAAGGTTAAAATACAGCGCAACGAAAAAAGCAAGGTAGTTGTAGCGCTATGGCTATATGACAGTAAAGTTTACGTATATATGACGACGGCGAGAGAATGATAGTCTCCCAAACGGTTTATCTACTCAAGGTAGGTCTAAATGTCACTTTTCATATGGAAGATTCACAGTAAAATTGTACCGACGCGCGTTCGGAACGATACGTGATCGACCCACTGAACTCGACTATTTGTCATAGCCGCAGGCGATCACGTGTCCCCCGTTAAGTTCGACGAAGACCCCTAGACCCGATATCTCGTTAGAAATACGACTACTATAGGAGCCACGGGCGACCGACCTTGCCAAGGCGACCATTATATGAGCTTGCATGTCAACTATATTATTAAGTCTGTTCATCATCATGTTATTAGTTAGATAAGGTTTAAACGGGCAATTGAGGTCAATTTATGAACTTCATTTTAAAAGCTGATCGTTAGAAATTATAGCTAAGTTGTACAGGTTTTCTGCGATCGATGCGGGCCTACAGCTCTACTACAGTTTTTTTTACTACGACTGTGGCAAATGAGCACACGGCCTGCTAAACAGATACCGTCACCTATCATAGCGTCCACCAGGATCCCCTAGCCTGATCCCTAGGGGATCCTGGTGAACTCAGGAGTTCATCAGAATCCCCTAATGGTAAAAGTATGTAAAGTTACATTCACAGTGGTGCGGTTATCAACATGTATCGTTAATACGGCAAAATAAATGTTTACTAGTACCATTGCGTTGCAAAGGTAGGTTAGGGTCGTTAGGTATCTTCAGGTGCCCGAAGGGCAAACAGACCAGAAATAGGAGCCCCGCAGAGCAAATTATGACATGGAGCTGATCTGATGCTGGAGCTGGAAGGTGGCCATAGGAACTCCGCAATAAAACGACACAACCCCATCGATTTTAGGCTCGTGCAGCAATAAAAGCTTGTACCAAAAAAAATATTTTTAATACAGTTGCTCAAAAAGTGGTACACTAGTGCTTTTTACTTTTCCACGTGTATCGAACGACGTTTTTTAATACAGTTGCGAAAAAATAAGAAAAACAACAAGTAAGGAATTTGAAACTTTTATATTATTAATTCTGTAACATCATTGTAATACAGTTGAAAAATAAAGAAGTTGTTCAAAAAAAAAATTTTTTTAATACTGTTCTTACTTGTTGTTTTTCTTATTTTTTCGCAACAGTATTAAAAAAAACGTCATTCGATACACGTGCGGAAATGTCATTCTTCACTCGTCCCGAGTCTTACCACTCGCCTACGGCTCGTGGCAAGATATATCGGCACTCGTGGTCTATTGACATACTTTCCGCACTAGCATCAAAATGTACTATTTTGACAGTTTTTTTTTTTTTTTAATGTAGTAACTTAAACTAAAGATTCACAAAACTGAAAAGCAGATTGTTGGCGATGCGCTCACTTAATTAAAAAATAAGATTATAATTAACGCAGTACACCGAAAACACTACACTACCGCCCCCGCCAAAAGGCCGCAACTCCCTACAGAGTTCATACGAAGTTACAACATGTTGATGACACGGATACCCTACTTACTTAATAGTATTTTTCACAATCGTGTTATAACAGAGAGCTTTTTAGTCGAGTACCGTGTTAAGGCCACGAAGCTTGCTGAGTGGCCTAAGTAAGGTACGAGATTAAAAAGCTTGATTATAACACTATTGTGAACAATACTTTTTGTACGAGTTCATTAAAATTAATTTTCTACGAGTCAACTGAACTAATTAAACAAACTCGATACTGTTGAAACGAAGTGCAGCCTATCGCTCGTACGCTCGTTGATATCTTAAAAGACATGAACGAGCGTACGACATCAACGAGTAAACTCAATAATCAAAGCGATTCTATTGGTAAAAAAAAATATTTTTTGTACTCGTCGATTAAAATCTGTGTATTAAGATTAGTATGTATATAGAGAATACTGCAACGTCACTTTTTTCATAGTTGTAGTCCATGTTACTGTCGAAACAACCGAAATAACTGCTACGATACGCTCCAGACAACCGAAAAAAAATTAAAAATAGAACTAAAATAAATTCGACCAATCACGTGGCTGCATTACCGAACTGTAATGAATTGGACCAATAGAATCAATTCAATTCAATTCAATTCAATTTCAATTCAATTCAATTCAATTCGTAATCGCTTTGATTATTGAGTTTACTCGTTGATGTCGTACGCTCGTTGATGTCTTTTAAGATATCAACGAGCGTACGAGCGATAGGCTGCACTTCGTTTCAACAGTATCGAGTTTGTTTAATTAGTTCAGTTGACTCGTAGAAAATTTATTTTAATGAACTCTTACAAAAAGTATTGTTCACAATAGTGTTATAATCAAGCTTTTTAATCTCGTACCTTACTTAGGCCACTCAGCAAGCTTCGTCCTAAACGCGTTACTCGACTAAAAAGCTCCCTATTATAACACGATTGTGAAAAATACTATATATTGTGAACGGTTTTTTTAGTAGTGGTGTTATTTATTATGACTATTTATGACTGCATACTTGTGTTAAGAGTGAGAGACCCGCGCCGCGTTCGTCTCTAGCTATCAATACAACGAACCCTCAAATTCAATAAAGGGTCGGCAAATCTTCTAGAATTCGAGGCGTCCCTAGGCTACGGTGTCTGCTGAGCAACAGGCGCAAGCTTGTTTGCCACCGTCGTAGTATAAAAAAAATCATAAGCAGAATAATTACTGTTTTGCCTTCACATAGTCCGAAAAAACAGCGCTATTATGCAAACATCACGTATGCAGGCTCGAGTGATGTCACACACAAAAGGTAAGCTCACATTGACACATAAAATATTAGGGTGTGTAGCAAGTAACAGCTGTGTCTATTTTTTGTTTTCGTTTTCGAAAAATTTCAGTAGACGTATTCGTTTTATTTGCAAACATAGTTTTCTCTGGGTTTAAATGTCTCGCCACTTTCCAATCACAAATCAATGTGTTTCGCGTGCTCGTTTTAAAGCCCCTGCTAGACGGTTGCCAACACGCCCCTCCAACCGGGCGACCTTGGTCCACACCGACCGTGTAGACAGTTGTTTGGAGCTAAATTTCATACTACAGCGGTCGGTGCCAACCAAGGTCGCTCGGTCGGAGGCGCGTTTAGTCGTAAAGTCGTGTCTGGAAGCGACTGCACAAAAACATTTGAATGTGTGAAATGATCAGTGGGTCACATTAGCCGATTGTATTGTTCCGATTGTTCGTTATTTGTTTGAATTCATAATCTTGAATAGAAAAGATGAAGAGTGAAAATAATGACTATAATGAGCGAATGGAATTACTACCGAAAATGTTGGAGTATGATTTAAAATGTGATCAAGTATCTGAGTTTTTTACCTAAACCATTATTCCATAGGTATACAAATCATATTAATATACTCTGCTATACATTCAGTACAATGCTGTTGAGAGAGCTCCTATCTTTTTAACCGACTTCAAAAAAGGAGGAGGTTATATGTTCCACTGTATGTATTTTTTTTTATGTATGTTCGCCGATTTCTCCGTCAATTGTGGACCGATTTCCAAATTTTTTTTTATTCGAAAGGGTATACTCCCGAGGTGGTCCCATTGTCACAAATTTAGGATCTGATGATGGGATCCCAATGAAATTGAGGGCAACCCCCAAATTTTATAGGCACACGTGCAGTGATTTTGGTATTTTCTATTATAACTCGTGTATTTACCCTCGGAAATCGTAATTTTGGTTAAGTGGAACTGATGGTGAAGACCACAGATGACTTATGGAACTCCTCAAAGATGTAATGTATGTTCGCCGATTTCTCCGTCAATTGTGGACCGATTTTCAAAATTCTTATATTACTTATTCGAAAGAGTATATTTTCACCAAGTCAGGATCTGACGATGGTATCCCAGGGAAATTGAGGGCAACCCTCAACTTTTATAGGCACGCGTGTAGTGATTTCGGTATATAATTTTAGTGAAGTGAAACTGATGATGAAGACAACAGATGACTTATGGAACTCCTCAAAGATGCAAAGTACGTCAAATATTCTGACATGATTCCGTTGAAGTACTATGACTAATGAAGTGTTAATTCTGAGATCCTTGAGGAATCGACGGAACTCCTCAAATATTATCAGCCCACATAATAGCGACTTGGGTTTTTTCTGTAATTATCAACGCATTTGCTCTCGGAAAGCAGTTCATGTGGTAAATTGGAAAGGAAATGTGGAAATTTTCATGTACCATGTGGCTTGGCGAAGTACTGAATTGAAGTCGGTTTAAACTTTGTTTTTAAGTTAATTATGTTAGTATGTGATGTTTAGATTCATCTCATAGCGGAACAGAGGGGTAGTTAAGTAACTATTTGGCCGAGTGTTAGGAATAACCATTCGTCATTTTCCCATAAAAAATACATTAAGGTGGTTCGATTGCCATACAAAGCGTTTTTTGACATTCGCAGGCTAACGGCGTGATATTTTAAGGAACTTATGTAACAAACTTTCATCAATTGGCTTCCCATTTGCGCCAAATTCCACCTTTCCTAGAATAAATTTGTATAAACTAGATTAATTTGAGAAAAATAGTTTTCCCAAAATATCACGTCCCAAACCAATTTCTCATATTAATCTAGTTTATACAAGTTTATTCTAGGAAAGGGGGAATTTGGCGCAAATGGGAACCCAATATATGAAAGTTTGTTACATAAGTTTCTTAAAATATCACGCCGTTGGCCTGCGAATGTCCAATAACGTTTTGTATGGCAATCGAACCACCTTAAGATCTACCTTACATCATCAGATCATCACCGATTCGTCAAAAATGTAATGTGACACAAATATACATTCAAAAAAGTCCAAGTGCTAATTAATTACAGTGCTTAGATTCTTACATCTATGTAATTCGTGAGGCGGGTTGCTGGTCCGCATATGATTTAAAAATATATTAGTATCACGAAGAAAGTGTCACAGGCAGGCTAGTCGCTTCGCTCGTGATTCTGCGACTCCTGTCTCGCTGTCTTAGTACACATTTTAAAGAGAAGGCAGATTTTCTCTTTTTGCGTTACCGCTGCGTTGTGGCGTCAGCTGCGTATTTGTATTTGTATTTATTTATTTCACCATAAAGTAATATGTGCATTACATGGTATGTCAGTAACAATTTGTAAAAATAAAAGAAATAAATTACAATAAAATCAAAATGATACTTATAGCTAATAACATACAGTTCAAAATGTTTGTAAGCTAATATTGCTTGTTAAAAATTCTGTAAGCTCTTAAAATACTTCTGCCACTTGTTCTATTACCGTGACTGACCAAAAATGCGCAACTAATAAATGTTACAAAGTGTTGCCTCAAATTGATTCATCCATTTGGGAGCTACGATGCCGCGGACAGACACACATATACACATAAATTTAATACAGACACGCAAAATTCCTCTTTTTCTTTGGGGGTTAAAAAAAGGTTCGCCCGGCGCCCGTGACTTGCGCCAAGTCAGGTGTACTCAGGAAACTATGTCATGTCAAGGCGGTACGCTTAAATACAACCCGTCAAACTAGCACCAGCACGGTTCTTTTCTCAAAGAACATTTTAAATACCCTACTAATATAATAAAATGTGAAAGTTTGGATGTTTGTGACTCAGTCACGCTTGGATGTAATTTTGCACGAAGATAGTTTATAGCCTGGATTAAAATATAGAATACTTTTTATCCCGGGTCCAGGCAGACGAAGTCGCGGGCGGAAGCTAGTAATCAATAAGTTTGAAATAATGCGCTTTTTGAAAAACTTCATTACAATAACAGTCCAAGTAACTCTCGAATCGAATGCTCTTATTTATATAAGTTCATAAAACCTAGTTTCCTTAAAATGCCGTTAAAATTCGTTTTTCATTATCTGTCACTTTAACAATAGGGAACATTACTGCAATGTTCTGCCGCCAGAGTGCAGCACTATCACAATTTGTAAACAGTTTTTTTGCCAACTTTGACAAGTCCTTCAAAGCTCTGGATCAAATAGGGAAGAAAATATTTCAATAAATAAAATGCATCAGTGCTGCGTAATTGGATGCAAGAATGAAGGGCATCACTCATTTCCTAAGGAAACGATGATACGAAAACTATGGGAAGCGGCAATACGTCGTAAAGCAAAAAAAAGCCCTCAGGATGCCATTTTAATATCACAGTACAGGTATTTTACACACGAATGATAAAAAACGATTGTAGTTTAACGCGTTTTCATCAATTGTTTTTGTTTGTTAGGTAAATAAATATGACATTGTACGTCATGGCGGTTTGTTTACGGGTTTTGTTAGTGTCGCCCCCTACGCAGAGCTTTGCGTAATGTTCCCTATTACGTTAGTGACAACGACAAAGATAGAGGATTTAATCGAGGGAGTCCTAGGAATGCCCAAAAGAGATTAAGGTAAATTAACCTGACTAAACTGAAAAGGATCAGAAGACTAAATATGCATCCTCGACATCTCATGTCTATATACTTTAGTCGTACTATATCCGTGACGTCAGTTTCAGTACAATATTTTGACAGGTGGTGACAAACAAGCTGGTAACAAACAAAAAAGTTAAAATTTACTTTAAAAACAAATTTTTAACCGACGAAAAATCAATCATCCCCTGTTTTCCTACCCTTTAGGTTGGTTTTTTTTCCTAATTCATATGGGACCAACTTAGGGGTAAAATCCTTTCCAACTAAAAAAGAATTATCCAAATCGAACTACTCTGTAAAAAGTTATGCGTGGTCATACATAAAAATATATATATATATATACGCGTCGACTTGAGAACCTCCTCCGTTTTTTTCTTTGGTTGAAAATCATGTGTCACTTTGATAAATATGTTAGTAAGAAAGAGAACGAGACGGGAAGTGGGAACGAGATACAATTTCAAATCTCCTGTCCTTTAGCGAGTATAGGGTTTTTTGTTTGTTGCTGTTTTACCGACAAAAGTTACATCGATAGTATGTTTCGCAGGATTTTCATTTCATCGAAAAAACCCTTGGTATTAATAGGCGGATGAATCATAATAATTATATTGGTAGTAGTAATAGGGAACCAGTTTCAAATGCTAATGAGAGAACATTGGGACTTGCAAAGTCGAACTCGCACCGACTAAAACCCCCCGATGGTCTACGACGCATTTCGGACGGCTCTGAGATCTTAACTGTAGTAGGTACCTAGTTTTACTTTATATTTTTGTAGGGCATATTGGAGGGTTTGGTTGAGAGTGAGGGACATGAATTATCGAACGAGGGAGCGAAGCGAACGAAGTTATAAAAATATAAATATTTATTTGCCATTAAATGTGGTATACAAGTGGTATTACATGATAAGTTATAGAACCATACACATTTAAGACTTTAAAAAGCCATGCAAATTGAAATTATACTAAAATTAAGATTAATCAACATTATTATTTTAAAAATTAACATGCATTAATAATACCTGTTGCAAAGTCATTAATCCATTATTGAGCGCTATTGCAACAATTATAAAATTAAGTGTCTATTTATTATACGTATGTAAAAACTCATTCAGAGTGTAGTAACACTTTTCAAGAAGAAAAGAGAACAATGTGTTTTTAAATTTATTGAGTGGTAGTTTTTTGGGTTCCGTACTCAAAGAGTAACACGGGACCCTATTACTAAGACTCCGCTGTCCGTCTGTATGTCTGTCCGTCTGTCACCAGGCTGTATTTCATGAACCGTGATAGTAAGAGAGTTGAAATTTTCACAGATTATGTATTTCTGTTGCCGCTATAACAACAAATACTAAAAACGGAATAAAATAAATATTTTTACAGATAATGTTACGGAACCCTTCGTGCGCGAGTCCGACTCGCACTTGGCCGGTTTTTTCATTTTCTTATTATTTCTAAAAACTGAATTTTGAAAAAAAATAACTATATAATTATTGACCCTCCTCACAAAATTTGACGATAGTCGGTTGAGAAATACGACATGTACAGTCAGCATCATATAGTTAGTAGCAGCCAAAGTAGCCAAATATTTCGGTACACGTCTTTACTACTGTAAGAATAAGGGTGTGTTACGATACGATATATTTGGCTACTCCAGCTGCTACTAACGAAACGACTCTGACTGTACAGGAGAACAGACGGACATAATGAAAATTAAATGAAAATGAAAATAAAAAATTAAAATGAAAAAAGTTTAATTAGGTTATAAAAGATTATTAACAGATAGCAAAGGTTGGAGCTTCCTATTGAGCAAGTAATTTTGCTTGTGTCAGGAGACACCGCTCTTCCAAGAAGTGGTACATAACCCATAATAAGGTACTTAATATAATATAATAAGAAAGAATGTTCCCAAGCTGGAACGAAGAACTTCGCTCACTCATTCAATTAGCGTCCAAAATATATGACCCGATAACATTTACCATATACCTACCCTTATTCTCACTTGGGTCCTATAATTTAACTTTCGACAGTATAATAAATCAATGTCACGACTCACGTATACGCGAGAAGGGTTCAATTGTTGCGATTGCAAAGTACTTTAACATATATACGTATCAGGGAGAGTTAAAAGTTGACTGCCCGTTAGAATACTCAACCGTTTATACGCCGGGCGGCTAAATTCGTCGCCAGTTCACGTGCTCTCAACGCCAAAAACGACTGGGACTCGCACGGAGCGCCGGGCAACGTCACACCCGTGCGTAAACGGACCCTAATTTTCATGTGAGCTTGTGTTCGTTATTGGTAATCCATTCATCTTAAATCTGAACGTTTTATATTCTAAAATAAGCTGGAAACGCACTGAAAGCGGTGGCGGTGCCGTCCGGTGCGGCGCGGAGGCGGTACTGGTTGCAATGTTCGAGCTAATTGAAAGGCTGCGCACAGAAATACCGCGCCGCGCCTCGCCGCACCGCGCCGCTCTATGCGCCGCCACCGCTGTCTGTGCGTTTCGACCTTTAATCATTCTTCTTGACAATAAATATGTTTTTTTATAAAAAAAAGTTGGATTCTGTGTGCGGACAAATGGGAACCTTTATATGAAACGTCATTGTGTGCGATACGCTGTGCGGCTACAACACGTCTATCACAGGAAGGCCCGCGAGATGTGTCGCGGCGACATAGATTATCCGTCTCTTACTAAGCATTCTAATTAGAATGAGACGAATAGTCGATGCCGCGACACTCTCGGTCCATCCTGTGATAGCCATGATCCTGACGCACTAGACCTATACCAGGAGTTTTTTTTATAGACAGTGAACGAATATACATAGAAGTCTAACTAGCGCCGAAAAGTGGCCCCACAAAAAGGATGCACTTATAGGCGGGGATTAAAAAGGATGCCTAGCAGTCGTTCAGTTCAAACATGGCCACCGTGTCAAACTGTTAAATAAACCAAACGTTCGGTTTCAATAAATATGCCTTGTTGTGCCATAAAATGGTGTGTGAGTCGTTCGGACAAGCGCAACAAAAAAGATGGAATCCTTATTCACAAGTTAATACAGCGATAAACATATTATTTTGATTTTATTGTTATGATCACATTTTGTATAGGGATGGTATTATGCCAACAGACATCATTACTTTTTTTAATAAGTTGGTTTCTATTTTAACCATTGAATATCTTATCAATATGTTGTAGTTTTTATCGATGCATTTCTATCTATAAAATGAAAAAAAAATGTTTTTAGTTTTCCAACACATCCAAATAGAAACGAAATATGGAATGAAGCAGTTCGTTTGAAACGACACGATTCGAAATGGCATGCGAAAAAAGGGATCTTCTTTGTTCTTTACATTTCATCTTGCATTCATTGCAAATAAATGTTTTGGTATATTTCCTCTTTCAAAGATGTGACTGATGCATTTAAAAACGATTCTTGCAGCCATCAAATTCTATTAATTAAAAGCGCAATAGAACAGTTTCTAATTGTTCTCTACTTGTGCTATTTTTGTATAAGTATTTTAGAATATTGATATTTATTTATTTAATCGTATGGCGATATGTAATGTGATATTTTTATAGTTGCGCCTGTTTTGCCGGAAGTGTTGTCGCTCATTGAGCACCACCCAGGGGACACGTGCAGGGTTATATTGATATACTGGGGCTCTACGTGTTGTACTTTTAGTGACTCCCAGATAGATAAGTGTGACAAACTATCGAAAGCCTTCTGGTAATCTATAAAGGCAATGTAGAGCGGCCTCTGAAATTCCTGATATTTTCTATAAGGAGCTCTACATTACTTATACTTGTATTATATTGTAAATAAAAATAAATAATTTGGTATTTTACCTGGCGACTCAGCCCTACTTCTTAAACAAAAAAAAATCACGCAAACGTTATCATAACTAAGTTACTTCTTGTT
This sequence comes from Epinotia brunnichana, assembly GCA_963854355.1. NCBI lineage: Eukaryota > Metazoa > Arthropoda > Insecta > Lepidoptera > Tortricidae > Epinotia > Epinotia brunnichana. Next base: position 12,483,508 of record OY977951.1, read on the forward strand.
GCATGTAACCATTCAACAATTATCCGTTTTCGATGTCACTGTCACATGGCTGTCGTCCGACGTGACGCACGACGGCTAATCACAGCAATGCATTCCTAAATTGACCAATCGCATCCATTTGTGTTGGGTAATCGAAAATAGGCTGACATGTTGGATAGCTGTGATTGGATACGCAGTTGACTATGCGCATACCGGGTTTTGGGCCCGAGTTTGGGTAGAAATTTGTATGGAGCTCGTGTTCTATGTATATTCGTGCACTGATTATAAAATTGATAATCTTCACTTCCCGCCATAATGACAGCGGGATAGGCCTGACGGTAGTGACGAAATACATCTGTCCGCTTGCGTTGTCAATTCCAATTCCAACACGACCTCGTTTTAACCAAAGTATCCCTTTTTTCGATTATTAATAAACCGATTTGCGAGCCTCAATGTGCCGAACTTTCTTACCTTTAATAATATCGCGATTTACAATTGGGCTGGTGGAAGGAAGTGGGACAATGAAAATACAACGAAATACGGTGCCGGTCCCTATTACGTAACTACACAGTACAGTTTTCGGAACAGTAATGGCATACGGTGATTATTTCGCAGCGATACCGTCATTTGGTCTTACCACTTCGACACATTCGCCATACAACACTTCGTTTACCCGCTGTCGCTAAAACAGTCACGCACTTCAGTCAAATTAGAAAAAAAAAACTAGTTGTTTTTGCAGTAGACAATACAATAATGAACTGTTTAAGGATGATTCACGCTAAAACGGGCCGTCTCCGGCCCGGGCCGTTTTCTAAGAAAAACGCGGCGTTTTTGCGCGGCTGACGTCATACCCAAGCCCGGCCGGGCCACGGCCGAGGCTCGGAAGCGGCTCGGTGTCGGCACGGCCCGGTCGCTCAACTGTAACACCACCGTTTGACGGCCGTTCTACCGCCAACCGAGGCTCGGAAGCAGCTCGGTCCCAGCCCGGCCCGGAAACGGCCCGGAAACGGCCCGGTTAACTATAACAACACCCCAATGCCCGGTCTCGGCTCGGGCCCGGCACGGACATATACATCAAAAATACGAAGGCTGTTAGCTGTCATATATGAATATGTGAAATATGGTAGTCCATCTAACCTTGCATTTTGTCGGTTTACATTATGTGATGTTGACCTCAGAAAAAATAGTTTAGCACATGTAAAGGTTTATTACAACAATACACTGACCGAATTTTAAGGGCTATTGTACGTTGTTAGATATTTTTGTATGAGGCATCTTATAAAGAGAAAACATAACGTCTGATTGTTCTAATAGGTAATTAAAATAGATATATTTACATTGTATTTAACAAAAACCAGTCAGATTAGGACTGATCCATGATATTATTTAATTATGAGTGACTAGTTTCCGTTTAACTTCGTCCGCGTGAAACTCGTTTATAACGTTATAAAGCTACATACTAACATTTGCCCCCTTTTCTCCCCCTATAAAAATAACATATGTCCTTCAAAAGGATTCAATCGGTTCAGAGATTTAAGCGTGAAAACGTAACACACAGACAAATGTATTGCCAGAGCTTTCGCATGTATAATATAAGTTAGGATTTAGGCTGGGCACAAACGTTCGGTATCCGCGTATGATTTCTGCATGGTAGGAAACCGTACGTGGAACCCGAACGTTTGCGCTCAGCCTTAGAACTTAATTTGTTGTTCCGTTATCAAACTGAATATCCAGAAGTAGCTTCTGGTTGTCTAACTGGTTATACTAAATACAATAATAAATAAAACAGGACAAAGTATAATTTTATTTTTATTTTTGCAAAACTTGGAAAATCACAATATCTGACAGATTTGACATGGTGTTATGTGTAACACACGGCTATTAGTTTTTTTTTAATGCTTAGCGCATTTACAAAAACGCGTTCTTATTATTAGGTAAATTACAGTTTTCGTACTGATATCGCCTTGATTTACTCGTGCCTAAGATTAGTCAGATAGATAGAATGTGCGGATAGATTTCCATCTTCCTAGAAAAATCAGATTTTTTAAACGCCATTCATCACTGGCAAAAAAAAGACACCTTAAATGCAGATAAGTATATATTTCCCCTAGTAAATTATACACTTATCTGCATTTATATCAAACTCGTACCGTGCGTTCAGAGGGGTCTATCCCAGAAGTTCCATATTTTCCAGTTCCATATGGATCTACCGGGATATTCATATTGAAGGAAAATTTCCAGAAGTACCATATGGAACTAATGGTTCATATTCCCCTGTTCCACCTAACCCTACCGGGTTGTCTCCACTGGTAGGGATGCATGGATTTTTTTTCATATCAATCGTCTACCTCTGCTAACAAAGTACAAACTTTGTCTATACATATAACTCTTAAAATATCAAATGCATAAGCGTGCCTTTTACGTTCATAGTAATGTTTGAACGCTGTTAATCGTGTAGGTACAGTCACAAAATAGAAATAATAAATACTTAAAAAAAATGGTCAAATAAATTGTTGGAGAATCGAAATACAACTGATTCACCCTAGAGCACATCTCCGAAGATAGGTAGGTACTCAACTGATTTAAAACTAAAATAAAACCAGGTGTAAAGCCTAGTATATGGAACTATTGGGATCATTTGTTTGATATTTACAAATGTACCGATAGTTCCATATGGAACTAGAAAATATGGAACTTCTGGGATAGACCCGTTCAGAGCGACAGAAAATTTCCGATTTCCGCTTTTGCTAGTCTGAGTAACATGCATGTGAACTAACCTTAACCTAGGTTAGCGAATAACATTACTTGGAAATGGTTACCAACCTAACGGCTCGTAACGTAGCCCAACTAACCTTATCCGGATAAAACCTGATGACAGCTAAGTGTTTTGTCTATGGCCATGACTTGATGTCAAAGTCAAGTGCCATTATGAAAGCTGTAAGTAATCCAATTTACCGTTGGAATAAAAAAAACACCAATAGTTTTATTTACAACTTGAATAATAAAGTATAGTAGGTAGGTAAACTTATTGAGTAGTAGATTGGCTGCGATTGGCCGCCTGCTGACGGAGAAGTGATGGCATGGCAATAATGGCATCCGATAGGTCATCGTCTTTTCGCCGTGCCATGTGTGAAGAAATTATTTCCATCCGTTGACAGAGAAGTAATGGCATCCGATGGGCCATCGTCTCTCCGCCGCCGTTACATGTGGTAAAGCAGTTGGGTCTACCCGCTGGCAGAGAAGTGATGGCATCATGCTACGTGTGATGATGCTGTATCAAAAACCAGCTCGTTTGGCTATCAGCCTGTTGTGGCTGCAGTATTGTATCATCTAGACCGGCTCACGTTGCTCGTACATGTAACAAGAAATAAAACATCCTAAGTAAAGTTTTATTCAGTGAATTAAATAAATGCAGGGTTCTTTTAGTTTTATTTTTCGTAGTGGAATATTAATCAAACTCAATACAGCAAGTTCTTTTTCATAAAGCAAGACTACGCGATAACGATAAGCTGTAAAAATAGATAATGCTGCAAAATTTAAGCTTTTAAATAAACCGTAAGTGAATGAATCGTCTTATAATTATTAATCGTATGGCGGTTTCACACTGGTAAATATATGTATTCGTATTGATGTCGCTGATAGAGTTCCAGTGTGCGCTGCGAGGTTCAGAAGGAACAGTGCAGCTGCCGAGTTTGTTGTCTTATAATAACAGCATACTATAGATATATATAATTATAACGCTATCTCCGGAAAGAGTAGCTAAACCTATTATTTGCAGTTATACCTACCTATGTACGAGTACCTATCTTATCCTACTATTGCTCAGTAGGTATGCGGTGTTGTGTTGCTGGTGACATGTAAGGTCGCCAGAGCTCCCGAGACTGTGTTGTTTCCGGCTTGTGTTATGGCCGGGTTGATTCTTGCTAACAACGGAACGAATCCTAAAATCGATAAAGGGTCGGCACCGCGTCAGTGATGATTCTGGAATCGCATCAGGCAGACCGTATGCCTACAAACTAAAATTTCTAAAGCTATCTCTCTCGGCATATCGTCAAACAATACTATTAAACCCAGTAACAGTAAGGGTCCTTTTGCGTACAGAACCCAAAGAAGACAAAATGAGAACTTCCTCGGATAAATGGTTCTGGATATTGCCCCCTACATACAAACTTACAAAGCACAACCACCTCACAATCTCACAGACTTTTCCTCTGTATTATATTACTTGATCCAAATTTTGACGCTGAAGTGTATTTAATTTCTCTTTGCAATCCAAAAATGAGAGTGGACCATAACAGCGTTCATCATCATCCTAGCGTTATTCCCGGTTGAACCCTAAAGGAGCTCGGGGTCTGCTTTGACATCTAATCCCAAGATTTGGCGTAGGCACTAGTTTTACGAAAGTGACTGCCACTGACCTTTCAAACCAGAGGGAGATCTAGACCTTATTGGGATAAGACCGGTTTCCTCACGATGTTTTCCTTCACCGAAAAGCTAACGGTAAATACTCCGTAATAAGTTCCGAGAAACTGATTGGTACGGGCCGGGATTCGAACCTACGACCGCCGCTTGACAGCCACATGCCTGAACCGGCAACAGCATTAAAAAAAATAATTTATGAGTACCTACTACTTTCTAAGCTAGAGCAATATTTACTCCCATTCTGCTAACATACTTCGACTCGGTTCTATAAAGATGCGTTAAACCCACAGATTAATATAAGGAGATCGGATATGCCGGCCAATTTGTATTGTGCTCTCTCTAATATTCTTTGCTCTGAGGTTAAACCATATTTCTCAGTACATCATCACTTACCCAGTACTCACTGCAACATTATGCTGAGTCTAGCCCCTTTTTTAGCATCACACGTTGTTATGCCTTGTTGTTTTTAGGGTTCCGTACTTAAATAGTAAAACGGGACCCTATTACTAAGACTTCGCTGTCCGTCACCAGGCTGTATCTCAAGAACCGTGATAGCTAGAGAGTTGAAATTTTCACAGATTATGTATTTCTGTTGCCGCTATAACAACAAATACTAAAAATAAAATAAAATATTTCAACAAACGTGATTTTTTTGCCGTTTTTATAGATAATGGTACGGAACCCTTCGTGCGCGAGTCCAACTCGCACTTGGCCGGTTTTTTAAGTTTGATTAATACACTGCGTGTATAAAATGTGATGTATGACCCTTTGAACGCCAAGAACCTATAAAGTGGTCGTGTGTCGTCGTGCCCCTCACGCCAAGAACCCCTATAGCGGTTATGACGTCCGCTGTCAAAGCAACCTTCAGTCTTTCATATAAGGTTCATAGTCACTCTCTTATGGAAAAACGGTTGGCGTGTCAGTGACACTTTAGTACGTGAATCATGGCGTTCAAAGGGTTAAGCTTTTCCATGTCTACGAAAATAAGGTTAAACGGGCTTTATAAAACAGGGGCTTAATATATGTACATATTATAGATTAGTACGTAACTATTTTTAGCAGCCAATCTTAAGCTGGCGTGGGTTGTGGGTCTTGAAATCATCTTTCGTGTTTTACGGTTCAACTACTTTCTTAAGTAGGTACCTCAACTACGCGAAAAGCTATAATAATACACTATGCTGCAAGAATAAACAGTAAGTGAATCAACCAGCTATATACAATACACAAATACCTACAATATATATAATTATAACTAGCACATTTGAAGCAGGAGCAGCCCAACTGGAGTAGTGCCTTCACCTTACAGAAGACCGTAGTCATAATAAGGCCACTACTTGCTCTGTCGGTTAGGTATGTGGTGTTGTGTTCCTGGTGGTGAGTAAGGTCGCCAGAGCTCTCGAAGATGTGTCGTGATGAGAGCGAGGGACCCGTGATCGTCTCTAGCTATCACCACAACGAATCCTCAAATCAATAAAGGGTCGGCCACACGCTTTTCATTATTCTGGAACCACATCAGGCAGACCGTATGCCTGTTTTCCACCCACTTTGTATTAAAGAATTCTTCCAAAGCTATCTCTCTCGGCATATCATCAAACGATACAACCCAGTAACAGAACAGACGGACGGAGCCTGAGTAGTTGAAGGATCCTAGGTACAGAGTACAGAACCAGAAAAAGACAAAATAATAACTTACTCCTCGGATAAATGGTGCCGCATAATACTCCCTAGCTCCCTACATACAAACTTACAACCTTACAAAGCTAATACAATCTCACAGACTTTTCCTCTTTATTATATTTCTACAGATAAAAATACTTGACCCATATCAAATTTCAGTAATTCGGTACATTTTTTGACTTTACTGATCGAAATAAGGTCTAACGGGCTTTATAAAACCCGAGCTTAATGGAAGTAGATATTATATATACCTATTTGTAGAAGTCAATCTTAGGCTGGCGTTGGTTGTGGGTATTGTAAACGTCTTTCGTGTTTCAGGGTCCACTAAGTTTCGTTAGTAGGTAGGGTAGCTCAAAAACCACATGAAAAAAAATAAAATAAAATTGGTAAACACGATAAAAGAATACCTAAGGATACGTACCCCCGAACACACAAATGAATGACGTGAATGTGTGGAAACACATTCACATAAACGAAAATGATACGCATACGGAGGATTCCGTACTTCAGAAGAAACAGGTGCCAAGACTTCAAATGATACAGCCCTGTAACAGATGGACGGCGGGCATACAGGAGCCTTAGGATCAATTTCAGCCAAGGTACTAAGATGGAGATTTGACACCATATACTGACAACAAAATCTCAAAAACTTCTGTTCAAATTAAATTGCCCTATTGGATGTCATAAGGTCATAAATGTCGAAAAAAATACGTTGCTGGGGATGCCTATACCTACCCCAAAAATGCCACAGTTACCGGTCCTGCGCCAGGCGAGCGTATTTGCCTACCAGGTCATCAGTCCACTTTCTTGAGGTACTTGGTCACCACTCGAGAAACTTTCCGCACCAACGGTCATCGGTTCTACGTTCAATCAAGGCCCCAAAAATACCATGGAATCACCATCCTCCTCCTAGCATTTACCACTTACCGTCAGGCAAGAGATAATTTGAAATTATAATTGGCCTGACGGTCGCATCAAATATGTTTTCAAAGGAAAAGCTTCGTCACCAACCATGACAAACGGGGTGGTACCCGTAATTATTGAACTCGGCAAAGATCGACCAGGTATTTTAAGTATTATTATTTAATTTCTGTCCTTTAGGAATAGTCTCTTTAGAGCTATTCGCAAAAATGCTGCCATATCGCTATTCCGGCCTTAAGATCCAATATCCACGTAGATAAATTTGTAATGTGCGTCAACCAAGGCCAATTAAACTATGGAAAATGATTTTTTGTGATTAAAGTATACAGAACCACTATTTGCTGGTGCTTCGATACAAAAATGCTTGCCATCTAATGCTCCAATGCAATTTGGGAAACGCCACAGCCTTTCAAATTCATCTGCAATTTTCCTCCACGTCTCTTCATTTGGCTGTGGCCACCACCTCTTTCATTAAACAAAATATTGCTCGACAAGTTTCGTTAACAATTTTACAAACGGTAGAATGACCAATTCAAAATTGAGCCAGAGTGTTTTGAATGAATCCCATGTAGTCAGGAATCTGCAAATAAATTTTACCTTAATTTATAATTTACAAATGGATTTAAATTTATAATTATTAGCATTACCTATATATATGATTGGGTAGCATTATTTATTTAATTTGTTTTTCTCCTCAAGCGTCAACTCCGAGCGATTGACTGTTGTTACCTACAGTTACCAAACACTTATAAATACATATTATTTAGACATTCAAGTAACAATAACGCACACATTTATGTTTACACAAAATATAGACGCATTGCTGCACAGCATAAAATATAGGATCTGCCCACCTGATTGTACACAAACACAGACACCGTAGCGTATGGATACTTGCGACTTCACTAGTACCTATAACAAGCATGTTCTCAATCCTTCATTCAGACCTCTGATTACGCGTAGTTTCTACGAATCACGCCGTCAAGATATATTTGTGGGTGAACGTTGAGGAAGTTGAGCTTATAACAAGTTACAGAATAGCGGGGCTGGAGAAAAATGCAGGTAATACACAACTCACCCACACTCTCATAGCGCATACCTTCTTAGATTTTATTGAATTTGCATTTTGCTTACCTTAAACAAAGAGCTAGTCGATGTTCGGAGGATATCGGTTTCTGGAACCTAGTAATTTTCTTTTCCAAACAGTGATTAACTTTTTCATGGATAGAATCTTGGGTCACGTGAAAATAATCATAAAATTTGTCATCATAGGTCCAAAGATCTTTACACAACATTTTGAACTCTCCTCTTGCTTCACGGGAACGCCAAAGTCGATGCACGCCAAATTGTTTTGAAGAACATAGTATCTTCTTCTTCGACATTTTATTTAGCTTTGTTTATCGTATTTTATCGTATAAATGAGAGAACTTATGCAAGTATGTTGCAGTGCTGGAATAAATTACAATGACAATGACTCAGTGACAATGACAGACTTTCTTTGACATTAGAACGACGGAAACGGCCCGGTCGCTGCTCGCTGTGTTTGACACGCAACGCTCGGAATCGGCCCGGACGTGGCACGGCGACCGAGCCTCGGTGTCGGCCCGGCCCCAGCCCGGTGCGAGCTCGGTGACATAACGTTTGCACAATGTCCCGGCCCGGTGTCGGCTCGGCGTCGGCCCGGAAACGGCCCGGAAACGGCCCGGTGGTCAAAGGTGTATCAAAATAAGCTCGGCGACGGCTCGGTAAGTTTACGGCCCGGGCCGGAACCGGCCCGGTCTAGCGTGAATCATCCTTTAGGTACATAGAGATAATGAACCAATATATACGAGACGTAAGTCGCAATGGCGCTTTACGCGCGTATAGATGCAGCGCCAAAGTTAGGCCTTAGAAGGCCTCAAAACCATGGATGTGTCCACCAGAATGACTAACTAACTAACACTAACTCGTACTAAAAAGTTTTTTGACCCATTGGTAAAAACGATAACTTAACATGGTTATGAAATGCAGACAATATTAAATGATTTCCAAGATCTATTTAGTCAATATGTTACTAGGATCGATAGCAAGCCGTGGCTTTAATTTCGAGAAGCAATTTTAACGTGTAGTGATGAAAAGTGAATCGTTTTATGCAATGCCCTCTCTTGATTGGGTTAGCGCATATTGACAAGTTCACCGGGCGCATTGGTATTGTATTGGGATTAAAATTACATTTACATTTAGACAATGAGACGCTTATTAGTTTAAGAGGGTTGAGTAGGTATGACGACTGTCAAAGAACCATGGAAAAGTTAAACATCATTCAACCCTATTTTTAGGTCAATTGTATTAGCTTTGTGTCACATTTAAAGTGAATAATAAAGCCTCTCACAACAGCATAATTACGCACTAATGGTATAGTTCACTACTGACCGCCACCGCAGGCCGGTTTTTTTACACGACTGCCCAACGAAGAGGAGTGTAATGTTTTCAGGTTTAATGTGTGTATGTCTTATTATTTAATCCACCAGAACTAGTCAACGCCTTAACCGATTTAGATGAATGGGGTATCGTTAGAATCCTTACGTCAACCCTACACGACTGCCCAACGAAGAGGAGTGTAATGTTTTCGATTTAATGTGTGTATGTCTTATTTTTTAATCCACCAGAACTAGTCAACACGTTAACCGATTTAGATGAATGGGGTATCGTTAGAATCCTTACGTGAACCCGGGTGACATAGGATATATGACGTCACAACAAAAACAATATGGCGGATTATATGATCAATAATGTGTGAACTGAAGAATTTTTTTTCCTATCCCATCAAGTAGGGTATCAAAATGAGGAGTTTGAAAAGGCGATTACAAAAATATGTACAACTTGTGTATTTAAAACTCAATTTTATTACATGAGACTTTTCAAAATAGAATTGCGAATTGCAAAGAATATAACCGTTCGGGACTATTGAATTATATATCAAAAGAAAAGATTTTGAAAGCTTATCATTAATATAATACATATAATATGTTTAAGTACACCTCCGGAGAGAAAATCCAAAATATTCTACATCGCGCTATTGAAATTTTCTCTCGTTGAACGCCAGTCCTGTCAATTTGGTCTGGATCAACATTTGACTGACATTCAAACATAGACTCTTTGAGTAATAATAACAAAGATAATACAAAAGTCACGCGGCGTTTACGACCTTATTAACTGCAAATCATTGTATTTTCTGCGCATACTAAGAGGACTACCATGGTACATCATAGCTAATTGTAATTACGTATCTTTTTAGGAAAAAAGACCACGCAAAAAAAAAACAGGAGCGTAAATTAACCGACATTCGTAAATATAAGTGCACAGCGCACTCTCGTGAAAGAACATTAAAAGATATCAGAGAGAGAATAAAAAACATTCGAAAATGTCTGCCTTAGAAGTGTTAGTTTGGTAAAGGTGTGTCGGACCTTTGGCCGTCGGGCCCAAGCACAAGGGAGGCTTCAGGCCTCATAGCATAGAATACTAGAGGGAGGGGATCCTAGGACACTATAAAATTGCATTTCTTCTCAAATTTGATATAATATTCGTGGCCTGTTTACTCGGCTCGATCAACAAGCAACAAATGCATGAAAACGCCACTGGACAAAGTGGTCGTATATTTTGACTTCAAGACACTGGCATTTCTGAAAACCATGTAAATTTTACAAGCATCATATCTCAAAAACTATTAGAGATACTGGAAAAACTATAGGAGCTTTGGTTTGGCTTCAATTGTTTCAAATTTAATATACCTTCAAAATTATAATAGCAACTCAATGTCAAAAGCCCATAGTTTTTAAATTAAACTGCAAATACTGATTTTTGCAGCTTTTTACATATTACGCAGGTAGCACTACTTTTTTTTGATAACAAAACGTTGTTTCACACTCCCCAAATAACATACCAAATACAATACCAAAAAAACAGGTTTACAGCGCTTTGTGATTTTAATGTAGAATATGACTGCGCTAACAGGTTAGGTAAATAAGTGTTTGTTACACATAGAAGACTTAAATTGATCAAGGAATCTTCCTGATTATAAGTATTTTCATGTACTTATTTTATTCCTGTAAGTTCAATAACTAGAAAGTATAAAATAAAATAATTATGAGGCATCCAGGTACTAATATATAAGTTTACATAATTGAAACAATATTTTACTTCATTAACAACTTGTTTCTTACTTTTTAGTAAGTACGCCTTTGTCAACGGCAGTTGTGTTTTTTATTTTTTTAATAATTATTTTATTACGGTTACTGGCGGCTATAAACTATGTATATAAAAAAATACCTAAGAGAGGATAGCCACCAAAGATGCGCGGTAAAGTAAGTAAGGGGAATAGTAAAATGTTGTACTGCATAGTCACTACTGTTGCAACTGCTTCGTGAAATATTCTATAAATCGTACATTCTATTATGTACGCACCAATGTGAACGGAACACGCAAATTACGCCGCTGGATTTGGAGAAACGGGAAAACGATTATTTTTGGAGTTCCGTGGAGAGTGAAGATAGATAATATTACAAATTGAAAAGAAAAAAAACTGATGCCCCAATCAATCTGTGGAGCTCTTTTGTTATACCTATATGAATTGTCTTGAGGCATGCGCTCCCTCTAGCATTAAGGTGGTTCGATTGCCATACAAAACGTTATTTGACATTCGCAGGCCAACGGCGTGATATTTTAAGAAACTTATGTAACAAACATTCATAAATTGGCTTCCTATTTGCGCCAAATTCCCCCTTTCCTAGAATAAACTTGTATAAACTAGATTAATTTGAGAAATTGGTTTGGGACGTGATATTTTGGGAAAACTAGTTTTCTCAAATTATTCATATTCATATTCATTTATTGCGATCATGTTCATTGTCCATACAGTAGATCTTAAGATAGGTTATACAGTAGGTACATGATACCATGTTAGGGCATTGCAATGTTCTTACGTACTAACATGCTAACAACATAATTTAGTTTTATTTATAAAAGAACACAGTATTGAAAAATAGAAGTATATCATAATAATATTAAAATTTAAAATTTAATTAATTGTTTATGTCATGTTATAAAAGATTGAGATGAGATTAAAATATAATAATGATAATGGATAATAGCGATATTATCACATACCTTCAAATTGTGAAATGTGGTTAGTACGATACTTTATCTAGTGATTGGTCATTCAAAAATTCATCAATTGTATAATAGGCCTGTAATAATAATCTAGTTTATGCAAGTGTATTCTAGGAAAGGGGGAATTTGGCGCAAATGGGAATCCAATTGATAAAAGTCTGATACATAAGTTTCTTAAAATATCACGCCGTTAGCCTGCGAATGTCAAATAACGCTTTGTATGGCAATCGAACCACCTTAAGCCAAGGCAAGCGAGTGTGAATGTGGTTTCAAAATAGACTCACTAAGGCTCGTTTTATTTATTATGCAAAGTTTAAGAAAACTGCTAGTTTTTAAATAATAACTATTTATGTTATTCATGTTGGTTCATACGCTCGTCTCGTCTCGTCGTCGCTCGGCTCGTCGACCAGTTTTCCTCACATACGTCTGATTTGCAGGTTTTCTCCCGATGTTTTTCCTTCACCGAAAAGCTAACGGTAAATATCAAATGATATACCGTACAATGTTCCGAAAAGTAATTAGTATGAGCCGCGATTCGAACCCACGACCGCCGTTTGACACCATGCCTGAACCACTAGGCTACCGTAACTTATAGTTGGGGAGCTGGCGAGCATTTCGGTATATGATTTGCACACGTTTCACGTTAAGGTGGATTGCAGTTTAAATCATTACGAATTGATTTGGTCCAATCAATTAAGGTCCTTTGTCGTTGCGTTTTCGCGTTACAGCGGATTGAAGTTGCTTAAAAAATCAGGGTTTAATACCCTGATTTTTTAAGCAACTTCAACTTCATTTGCACATGTATGCCTCTGGAGTTCATGGTCACAATCATCTTGGAAACGAAGAAAATCGAAGAGGCAGACATTCAGGACTCCGCATTATCATGGGACGGAGTTGTAAAAATGTTAAAAAAATAAGCTCTACTAAGTCATTTGCACGCGGTTCTCATTGCGCCCTTTCACTATTTTTCATTCACTATGACTACGTGGATTCAAAAAAAAATGTGGCAGACTTTTCGCTCACTGATTTTCAGCTGTATAACTGTTTGAAATTCACGGCATTGCCATTCAGCGAGGAAACGTAGCCAGCCTTCAGCGGTAGGGTGCCCATAAGGGCACTCTACCGCAGAGCGCCGACCTGGGGGACTACTTTATAGGAAATTTGTAAATATGTACATATTTTAGCTGTAAGTCTTTGTGTATGTACATACATATTTTAGCTGTAAGTCTTTGTGTATATTTGAATTTTTAAACTTAAATATATTAAAATAATAGTCTTCGTACTCGCACTTGTCTATGACATACACTGGTAGTGCGTTTCGGAACGTTTAAAAAAAAACAAGAATGAAGGCGGGCTGCTAAGTGTGGCGCGAGCGTCGGGTTAAAAAAAATCAATTGGTCTGCCTTTGGAATATCAGAGGCCTGCACGTCTGCCTCATCGATTTTCTTGGTTTTCATAAGGGCTTCAAACATCAGTCCAAGAGGCAGACGTGTGCGCATAATATAGCACACCTTTTCTTTTTTACATTTTTGGAGCACTGTCAATAGACAACGCAGAGGCAACATGTTAGCAGATTCTTTTTCCGTGGTTCTTCTCATTGGTTTTGATCGAACAATTCAAATCTGCCAAGTGTGCACTTCATATACAGTTTTTTAAATCATAAAAATAAATTAAAAAATTGAATACTACAAAAGTCAGAGCCCTGGATGTCTGCCTTTTCGATTCTTTGTGTTTCCAGGATGACTGTGATCATCAACCAAATACCCGGCTACTCTTCTTATCATACCTCTCACAACATAAATCAGAACGGCGGCGTCGTAGTATATGTTAAAGATCTCTGGAACGCAACTGTATCAGAACCACGGTTTGATGAGGCGTGTTGTTTGCTAATAGATATTCCAAAACAATTTACAATACTCGGTTTTTACAGATCACCATCTTTTAAAAACACTACTAATTTCCTTTGTGACCTAGAGAACACACTGATAACGCTCAAGCATGTCAATCAGTTAATCCTCACTGGTGACATAAATATCGACATTATCTCCATTAATAAGCAATGCACAAACGCATCAGAATACCTTTGTCTTCTTGCTGAGCATGGGCTTGTACCGGCGATCACTCTACCTACGCGGGAAGGAGCATGTCTGGACCATATATTTATCCGAACTAAACGACAAGTATCTGGTCTGGTCTGTGACCTCAACGTGACAGATCACAAAGCCGCAGCTATCGAAATTTCGTCTCATTCATTGTCCCACCCGAAACCAAATAGAATAAAAACAGTAATTGATTACGAAGGTGTCTCTAATGAGCTTTCATCTAATGACTGGCATACAGTATGTGGTGAATCTGATGTAAACATCGCAACTAGCAATTTTATGTCTATAATACAAAATGCCGTAGTGAAAAACTCTAAACAAATAAAAATCTCCAGATCTAAATTTACACTAAAACCCTGGATGACCCCCGGACTAGTACGTTGTGCACAACATCGCGACAGGCTACACCTAAAATCAAAACAGTTTCCGAATGATGTAATTCTCCAATTAACCTATTATAGGTACAAAAACTTCTGTAACAATCTCCTAAAACAACTAAAAGAAAAACATGAAAATCTTGAACTCTCTGCCAATAACCACAATACAAAGAAACTGTGGAACGTTGTTAAAAATATTTGTAACATAAACAAACAAAATAAGCAACCAGTTGAACTCATTTCCACCCCGTATCCCAAAGAGTCATTAAATAACTGCAATAATTTCTTTTCATCCGTCGGTCAAAAATTAGCCAAAAACATTATATCACAAACAGGAGAGACAGAAGAAAACCTCGCCAACAAAATTCAATTCGGTGGTGTCACGGACAAGTGCTTTTTCATGCAGCCTACTGACTGTACAGAAATTGAATCCATCATCATGCAACTGAAGGATGACAGTGCACCAGGCCTGGACGGGATTAATAACAAGCTTATAAAGTGTGTTAAAAATAATATTATAGAGCCCATCACTCACATTTATAATTTAAGCCTCAGCTCGGGCTGTTTTCCTGAGCATTGGAAAATAGCAGCGGTCGTTCCAATTCACAAAGATGGCCCCAAAGATATTCCTGGAAACTATAGACCAATATCTCTGCTTAGTACCTTTTCAAAAATTCTGGAAAAGCTGGTAAACACTCGTTTAGTTAAGTACCTTGAGAAGTTCGGTCTTCTATCTGAGAGACAGTTCGGTTTCAGGCAGAACCTTTCCACCGAGGACGCCACCTCACTTCTTATCAACCTTGTTTCTTCCTACCTAGATAATAACTTCAAGTGTGTGGGTGTCTTCCTAGATCTCGCAAAAGCCTTTGACACTGTCTCCTTTCCAATTTTGCTACGGAAACTACAAATGTTAGGCATACGTGGTGTACCGCTGACGTGGTTTGAGAGCTATCTGTCTGGGAGGAGTCAGCTGGTCAGAGTGGGTTCTATTAGCAGTTCTACGGAGCAAATTAAATTTGGCGTACCGCAAGGAAGCATACTCGGACCCACTCTTTTCATTATTTACATCAACGACATCCTAAACCTGCAAATTCCAGGTTCTGAAATAATTTGCTACGCTGACGACACGGTAATTCTGTTTAATGATATTAGCTGGGAAAAAGCAGTTGCTGCTGCAGAAAAAGGCATGAAAATTGCCTCCGACTGGTTTCGTGCCAACCTTTTGACTCTTAACAATAATAAAACAAAATTTCTTTGCTTTCACAAAACCGCCTCATCGAAACCGTCCCTCAATCCCGTTATAAAAATTCATTCTTGTAAAGACTTCCCTGCCATCTCCTGTAACTGTGATACCATCCAGCGCACTGACGTTATTAAGTACCTGGGTCTATTTGTCGACGAACAACTTAATTTCAAGCACCACATAAACAAACTCTCCGCAAGAATTAGAAAATCTATTTATATTTTCAAAAAACTTCGGCAGTCTGCAGATAGCTCTTTGTTACTACTAGTCTACACTGCGCTGTGCCAGTCAGTGATCAGTTATTGTATCACAGCGTGGGGCAGCGCAGCAAAGACGACCATGTTGGAAATCGAAAGAGCGCAACGTTCGGTGCTGAAAGTCATGTTAAAGAGGCCTTTTCGATATCCAACTGCGACCTTGTATGCCGAATCACACGTTTTAACCGTACGTCAACTTTATATCCTTAAAATTTCATTATGTACACACAAAACCTCTAAATATATGACTTGCTACGACACACTACTTAAAAAACGCGTCTTTAGGTTACCAGTTCCTAGAGTTTTTTCCAGCTTTGGTAAACGTTTTGGCGATTATATTAGGGTAGCAATATATAACACTTTACTGAAATATTGTAACCTAACGGGCAGCACAAAAAATGAAGCCAAATCACTTATTTTTAAACTTCTTCATTCGTTAAATTATGCCGAGACTGAAGCTATCTTTAATATCTAAGTTAGTCTCTAAGTATAAACTTTTCAATGTAAAATATTTTTTCTTACTCCTCCAAATGTAATAAATATCTGTGGTAACTTATTTCTGATGTCTAAAAATTAACTGGTTCTCCACGATACAGGCGTAGCCTAGTGTGGGGACCCCTGGTAACTATGTAAAACTCATTCTGTTTAAATAAATGACTTTTTTACTTTTTACTTTTACTTTTTTACTTTTATCAACCCCAGAAGCAGACGTGTGCGTGTTGAAACGCTGTAAATTTACAACGCAGCGCCACCATGGTGGCAGAGTATGGTATATTTATCGCCCTTGCCTTCGGCTCGGGTGTGAAATACCTGCGATCTGAGACATTCTTTGTTTCACTGCCCTAGGTAGTAGGTAGTAGGAATGTATATATTATGTAATGTACTATTACGTCAGATTTTAACGGACGCAACTAACGATTAAGGTGGATACTAAAATTGCTTCCGTTTTTCGACTAGTTATCTCAAACCATCGGTAGGTAATCGCAAGTTAAGTACCTACGTTAAAAACTGTTTGTACGAGAGATATGACAGCTGTCGACGCCATACTTAACGTTCACCGGTGGGTGCAACCTGCCCTTTAAAATGTTTCCTTTGATGCATTTGTTACGCGTTATGTAAAGTTAAATACCTACCTCGGTATTGTAAAAACAATACGTATATTGTTTTGTTCGATGCTACAAAAGACTGTCCTATTCTAAAACGCACAATGGCAGTCATCTGCTATCTGAGCACAGTATTCGCTTCAACAAATGCTTTAAACGCCACAATAAAGTATTGTCCTCATCATCATCATCGTTTAAGAGTTGCTCTTGTTGGTGGAGCAACCGCCACTCTGTTCATTGCTAGACTCTTGACTTCCTTATACGACTCGACATCAACTTTAATTCTTTACTTGGCTAAAATATGTTAGCCTTGGCCTATCTGTACCGCTCTTGCTTTCAATTTGACCTTCTAGGATGTTTAAGAAGAAGCTGTCGTGCCTTAACTTGCCTCTCCTATTTTCAATACATTCTAGCAGACATCTAGTATTGTCCTATACAATATGTAATCACGTTTTAGGTATACTGAGAGACAACAGAATAAACCCTTAACTTAATTTAAGCATTTTAGGCCTGGTTTTACAAAGACCAAATTTTATATCAGATAATTTTAATAACTCCGTCACTTTTGACATTCTCACTGACATACGTATTCATAAACGTCCAACAAATCTATTTTACCTAAAATGTCGTTTGTTTTCTCCTTCCTAGCGAATGTCCGTTAGGCCTCTCACAGACTGGCGCGGCCTGGCCGCGGCGGACAATAGAAAACTTGTCATCAGCTGTCAAATTTACTATGGTCCGCCACCGCAGGCCGCGCCAGTGTGTTGCAGGCTTAAGGGGTAGAGGTAAATGAACCTGAATAAATTGAGAAGTATCAGAAGACTAAAACATCCTTGACATCTCATGTCGTATATAATTTAGTCGTGTTATATCGGTGATGTCAGTTTTAATTGAATTTATGACAGCTGGGGACAAACAAATCTGGTGACAAACAAAAAAAGCCGCACTAAGAGACAAGAGATTCGACATTGTATCTCGTTCCCACTTATAGTATTTTCGATTTATAGGTATTTATGCTTATTGTCGATGTTTTTAACGGCGTAAGAGCGGCTGAGAAGTAGGCTGATAGAAAGGACTATGCCGACTAGGCGAACTTCCAGTTTTGTAATGATTTATCTGTAAAACATTGTTTCAGAAAATTTTCCAAACCTCTGATAACTAAAATAATTATTTTCTTTCTCTTTAACGCAAATGTCAAAGTAATAATAATTATTTTAGTTATCAGAGGTTTTCTGAAACAATATTATAAAACTGGAAGTTCGCCTAGTCGGCATAGTCCTTTCTATCAGCCTACTTCTCAGCCTCTCTTACGCCGTTAAATACTAGTAGATCTGAGAGCTGTAAAAGTCGCGAGCCTGCCTGTTTTTTAACCTACGACGGAAAAAGAGGGGTGTTATAAGTTTGATGTGTCTGTGCGTCTGTCTGTGTGTCCGTGTCTGTGTGTGTGTCTGTCTGTGGCATCGTAGTTCCTAAACGAATAGACCGATTTGAATGCGGTTTTTTAATCCGAAAGCTGACGTAATCGAGATGCTTCTTAGCTACGTTTCAACAAAATCGGTTCAGCTGTTTTTGAGACATTGAACTTTGAAATGAAAATGTCGGGGTTTTTAAGTTGTAGTTATTTTTGTTTTCGATAATTTACTTTAAAAACAACGTTTTAAACGACTTCAATTCAGTACTCCGCCAAGCCACATGAACATTTCCACATTTATTTTCCAATTTACCACATGAACTGATTTCCGAGAGCAAATACGTTGATTATTAGAGAAAATAACCAAATCGCTGTATGTGGGCCGATAATATTTGAGGACTTCCGTCAATTCCTTAAGGATTTCAGAATCACCTTTGGCACTTCTTTGTTTGCTATTACAACGGAATGATATCCGAATCGGTGACGTACTTTTATAGATAGTTTGAAGTACATCATTGACAAGTTCCACAAGCCATCTGTGGTCTTCATCATAACTTCCACTTCAACAAATTTATGAATTCCGGATGTAAATAGGGTAGACCGGGGGCAATGGTAACACTTTCGAAATAATGCCCTATAATTTAGAATCTAAAGCCACCACGTAAAAATCGCCAGGGATATAACATTCTAGTCTAATTGGCTATCAGAATCTTAAGAATAATTTTCATTTGATCGCATCAGAATGGAGAAAATTGAGTTTTTGTTCATGAAGTCCTTGTGTTACAATTGACCCCTAGTACGGGTCAATTGTAACAGAAAAACAAAGGTAAATAAAACCCTAAATAATGTACTAATCAATCAGTATTTGTTGTTAATTTGATAAGTCGAATCAGTCTGTTACGTTACATCAGTCTTAACTATAGAGCTCGTATTTAGACTAGACAAAGCTAGCATTTCAGTTGAACTAAACGTAACGTAATCTTCTCCAAGCTTTGGAACATATTATGTCGACTTATTATAAAAACACTTAAGGATGCTCATAGCACACACATTTCAAGAAATAAAAATATCTCAATACAACAAAAATATCGAATTATTTAACAATTACTAATCCCATACAGTAACAACTGACCCCTGGTACAATCAACCCCATCCCTCACAATAAATTATTCTTAAATAATATTATCGTTCGAGGTCAGGCAACAATAAGGTATAATGGAAATGCTTGGAACACAATTTTTGACTTCATAACTTTGTTTGAACTAGTTAGGAGATGAACATATCAAAAGTCCCCGTAGCCCTTGAGCCGGGGGGTTTGAAGGTCCTATTTTTCGGGTTTCCGCTTACATCTCGGAAACTATGCGTCCTACCGACATGGCTATTCTATATAAAATGAAATCTGATTAAATTTGCTACAAGTTTTATTCAATCAAATTTTCGGTATCTTGTATAATTATCGAGATATCTGCTCTTGAAAGTCTGTAATTCGTGTCTGTAGTCATGCGTAAACGGTGTGCTTCACTACTAAACCGCTGGCGAGGCAGCGCTCACGGCATTCTGGTAGCGCTAGTGGATAGATGGCACTCCCCCCTTCTACAGAGATTAATATAAAGCTCTAGATGAGAATAATTACATAGATACATACATAAATAATACTAAAATTTTCAAGTAACTACTAACACTAGAATATAAGTCTGTAATTAACTAACACCTAGGTATGGATTCCGTCCGAAATAAAAGATTTATTACTATTTTTATTTATTATTAAATCAAAGAGATCAATAGTATCAACACACCATATGGTTTGCAATTCGGATCCAACTTAGCAGTCGTGTAAGAACTCTGGGTCAGTTGTAGCACCGGGTCAATTGTAACGCTACAATGGACCCCGAGTGTTGTGGTACAATTGTCCTTTTTTACTTGTACTCACTAAACTTCACAAATCTCGATTTCTATATCTAACTGACCCCCACACTGCGACACACTACAAACTTTAATAACTAGAGAATCGCAATTCAGTAACACTTTCACACTACGACTATTTAATTATAAACACTAGTACAAAACGTCAAACGTAAATACGTACTTTGGCCCGTCGAAAACACAAATGGTCGCCTAGCACCTGCGTATCGCGCGGCAGCGGGCGGCCAACTAGTGAGCAGGTCGAGGCACGCTCAAGGAACACTTGTGTATACACAAACATGCATATTTTGATGTAGTTATAGAATTATAGGCGATACTATTGACCCGTGCTACTTTTGACCCCGGTCTACCCTACACGAGTTCTAATAGAAAACACCGAAATTACTACACGCGTGCCTTATATATTTGAGAAGTTCCCTCAATTCCTCGTGGTTCCCATCATTCAACTGGAGATTTGAAAACAATGGGACCAACCTGGAAGCATATACTTTCAATTAAAAAAAAGAATGGTACGAATCGGTTCATGACGGAGTTCTGAGGTAACACACATTAATATATATATACAACCGAATGGGGAATGGATAAAAATTTTAGAAGTGCCTGATTATTTTTTTGGTGATTGGAATAACCTTCATTAGCACCAGAAAAAAGTTGCAGACGTTTCAGCTGCGTCAATTATTTTTGAAAAATATAAACCGTTTCCTGACTTACGTTTTGTGTTTAGGACGGCGAATGAGACACTTTGCTTACGGCTCATATTACAAAAAATATTTTAAATATCTGACCTCGGCAATGACAAATATAGCTGCTGCAGCTGTCAATATCATTGCCAGTGTCAGTTTACCACGGATTTTTCAGATATTTTTTTGTAATATGAGACGGATCAAGCAAAGTGTAAGACACTTTCGCCGTCCTAAACCCTAAACCTAAGTGAGGAGACAGTTTATATTTTTCAAAAATAATTGACTCAGCTGAAAAGTCTGCAACTTTTTTTTGGTGCTAAGGAACGTTATTCCTATCACCAAAAAAATTATCAGGCACTTCTAAAATTTTCATCCATTCCCAATTGAGAACCTCCTCCTTTTTTTTGACGTTGGTTAAAAATCAGAGTCGACCATAAAACACTACGTAATTACTGAACCTGCTCACAACATTTCATGAGACGCGGTTGACCTATTGGTCGCATTTCTCAACCCGAATACGGGAGACCAGCTGCACGAAAGAATTTTGGCTCAAGCTGAAACAGTGAGCTTCGTTCTTTTCGCTCCCTCGTTCAATAACTCTTTATTTAAGTATCTTCATTCCTTGATAGTAAATACTGTTTTGCTTTTTTTTATTTTTTGATCACTATATCACCTGATGGGAAGTGATGATGAGGTCAAGGGTGTTACATGCATACCTAAATAGAGCCTATTCACTATCGTCTTGAAAATATCCAAAGTATACGTAGCTGGGAAAAGGTTTGTCGGAAGTGAATCCCACTCCTTAGGCTGTCCTCGCGAGAAAACTGGAAGCAAAGCGCTTTGTGCGAATCAGTGGTAGATCAACAACATAAGGACCTACACCTATATAGAGGGCTTAAACCTTAACTATAGGCAGCAGATGCTATTTTTGAATGAAAAAACCTACATTATAATAATATAGATATGTAAATGTCATGAACATTGGGCAAACAAAGCAATTCCGTCTGCGAAATGTTAGACAGTACGGATTTGCATATAATAACAGTAGGCATATCTTTTTACTATCTGTACTAAAATACTACACCTACACTGTCTTTTGAATACGCGTTGGTTTTGGTTACTGAGCGACGCCAAAAGAAGGAATAGTCCTACGCCAAAAAAAACTGCAAATGGTGTTAAAAGCATGAAAATCGGAACGATTGATCTTTAGGCCATATGAATTAATTTGACCCGCAGCAACAAAAAACATGTGACTTCATCTTTTTTTTATAAGCAAAAAAATATGATTATTTCTTAATCCTCTCGTGTGTTGTGGTATCAAATGAAAGCGATTTCTGACCCAATTCTAAAAAAAATATCATATAATTACATGTCATATAATTTCATTTTTACAACATAGGTACCAAGTTTGGGCTCCTCCAAATACGATACGGTTGTTTTTTTTTTTTGTAAATACCTCAAATGATACCTAATATCGTCATATCTAACCCAAAGAAAGTAATTTCGAAAACATTTACATTTAGTATTTTTTTTGTAATTTTTTCATCATTGCCTAGTGGCACTAGAAATAATTCTAGACAAGCTGCCCACGCGGCTACAATTTAAAGAACCTATAAGCAGAGCCACGGAATAAAATATAGTCTAAATCCATCCGGAAGGTCCATTTTATACTTTTTTTTTTAATTTTTATTGAATGAGTAGAGGTGAGAGACCTCCGCATACCAACTGTCAAATCTACAACCTCAAAGTTGATATTCTGATTTTATCGTATCAAAGTAACTATTTAGGAACATCATAAACGCAATCATTTCTTTACCACAGGAAATAGGCTTGTTGCGTGGTGTTAAAATTGATAACGTCGTGTTGCTAAATGGATAGTAAACCATCAAATGATTGTAATAAAGTATAAATTACAAAATATAATTCAAATCATAAAAAGATAAGAACCTTGAAAGTTTAGAAAAAAAAGTTTTTTTTATTTGTTGTCCAAGAGTAAATTTAAAGTACCAATAGAGTCCTTACGCTTTTATATAAACAATTTTGTATGACAACTATGGACCTAAACGCAGTATTTTGCGACCGAAACAGAAATTTACTTCATTTTCCATGCAACGGTTAGTACAAATTGCACGGTGTGACTTTAAAGCCAATCAGTATGAAGCGTTTCGGCTGCTGTCAGCGAGGTCCGTCTTTAAGGGGGTTCGATTGCCATACAAAACGTTATTTGACATTCGTAGGCTAACGGCGTGATATTTTAAGAAACTTATGTAACAAACTTTTATAAATTGGCTTCCCATTTGCGCCAAATTCCCACTTTCCTAGAATAAACTTACATAAACTAGATTAATTTGAGAAATTGGTTTGTCACGTGATATTTTGGGAAAACTATTTTTCTCAAATTAATCTAGTTTATACAAGTTTATTCTAGGAAAAGGGGAATTTGGCGCAAATGGGAAGCCAATTGATGAAAGTTTGTTACATAAGTTTCTTAAAATATCACGCCGTTAGCCTGCGAATGTCAAATAACGCTTTGTATGGCAATCGAACCACCTTAACTCGATTTTTTGGGTATTAATGTTCTTTAAATGTAGTTGCTTCAATACAAACATTTGTTCATCTACAAAAACTGGTTCGAATGGCATCGTAAACAAATTTAAGGTCACAAGCCCATTGTATCTAAGTTAATCAAAAACTGTAGGTACCCACTGGCCGAGATTTCTTCTTTATTCTGATGCTTTAAGGTCGATTTATATCTACAGACATTGAGCGTGCCGGACACATGTCGTGGCAGACAAAATAATATTCTTCTATACAGAGTGTATTAACGTGTTTACATCTGTGTCTGTCGGTTTCTGCGTGCCCGCGCCGCGTTGCGATAGATGTAAATACGTTAATGTACAGAAGAATACTATTTTTGTCTGCCACGACACGTGTCTGGCACGCTCAATGTCTGTAGATATAAATCGACCTTTATACAGGTATGCTCAGGCGTTTTTCAAAAAAAGTGTACAAAACTTTTTTTTTAGTTTTCTCTTTTTTTGGTTTATCTTACTCAGAATCGTTGATACTATCGATCCTCATACAAGAAAAAAAGTGTCCCAGATTTTACTGATGTAAGTTTTTTCTTCCAGTGCGTCACGACCATATAAATAAAAAAAGACTGCAAACAAAAATGTGACCATCTGGAACGGAATATTCAGGACACTTTTTTTCTTGTATGAAGATCGATAGTATCAAAGATTCTGATTAAGAAAAACCAAAAAAAAACAAATTCTGAAAAAAAATGTTATGTACACTTTTTTTGAAAAACGCTCGCTCATCAATACTAATATTATTAAGAGGAAAAATCTGTGAGGTTGTAGGTTTGTAAGTTAAGTCAGCTGGGATAATCACCGGAACTACTTTGTAGCCGCTTAATTATATTGAATCTGAACCGTTCAACTTCCAACCTTTAATGTGAAAGTCCAAAAATAGTTTCTTGCACACTATCAATCAAAATCTTGGAAATTGTAGGTACTAGTGCAACTTCCTCACTCAAAGGGCGTAACATCCATTACAACTACAGGCTGTTACGCCCTTTGAGTCTGCAGGTATCGATATGTAGGCAACATTTTTAGGGTTCCGTAGCCAAATGGCAAAAAACGGAACCCTTATAGATTCGTCGTGTCTGTCTGTCTGTCTGTCTGTCTGTCTGTCCGTCCGTATGTCACAGCCATTTTTTACCGAAACGATAAGAGCTATACTGTTGATACTTGGTATGTAGATGTATTTTGTGAACCGCAATAAGATTTTTACACAAAAATTGAAAAAAAACACATTAAGTTTTAGGGGTCCCCATACACAAAACTGAAACTCAAATTTTTTTTTTCATCAAACCCATACGTGTGAGGTATCCATGGATAGGTCTTCAAAAATGATATTAAGCTTTCTAACATCATTTTTTTCTATACTGAATAGTTTGCGCGAGAGACACTTCCAAACTGGTAAAATGTGTGTCCCCCGCCCCCCCCCTGTAACTTCTAAAATAAGAGAATGATTAAAACTCAAAAAAAATATATGATATACATTACCATGCAAACTTCCACCGAAAATTGGTTTGAACGAGATCTAGTAAGTAGTTTTTTTTAATACGTCATAAATCGTAAACTGCAATTTATTTAACGGAACCCTTCATGTGCGAGTCCGACTCGCACTTGGCCGCTTTTTTCTTTTCAATTTCAATCCTAACGCAAATAGGCAAACATTTATTCCTTGTGCATATCGTTAACTTGCACACGCAAGCCATCGATTTTTTCCACTCATTTCGCAATGGTACGATCACTGAACCTTTTAAATAAATTATATACGGTCCCAGCGGCACATACACGTATGAACAATTTTAAATCGCAGAGGAAGGCGTCAGTTGAATGCCAACGTAACAAAAAAATATTTTTTTGCTTTAACTTCGACAACTCCCCAAGTATGCGCTGTGTTGAGAGTGTGGGTCCTGTAGCACTAGTATAAGTGTTATCGATACATATACGTTTTCGAACGCGTTTGCGTTTAGTTTCAATTTATATAGCAACGCGTAGTTCCTAATAGTTACCACCAGAGGCTCTGTTCGCGTTGCCATACAAATTAAAACTAAACGCAAACGCGTTCAAAAAAGTATTGTATCGATAAAACTTATACTAAATAGAGCCTCTGTATTTGTTTCTATTTAGCTGTCAACACAACCTCAAATAATAAAGGGTTAATAAATAAATAAATAAAATAAAATAAATATTATGGGACAATCTTACACAAATCAACCTAGGCCCACGGTAAGCTCAGTAAGGCTTGTGTTGTGGGTACTAGGCGATGATATATATAATAGATACATACATATAGATACTTATATACATATATAAACATCCATAACTCAGGAACAAATTAATAAGGGTTTCATAAAACGATTAAAAATTTGGTCTGCCAAGGTGAAATGCAACCAGGAATGTTTGCTCAAAAGCAAACATTCCTGGTTGCATTACCCCAAAGGGTGAACCCCTAACAAACGTATAAAATGAAATCCAATTATTTCCCGCGAAACATAAAAAATATTGAAGATAACAATCTTCAATATTTTTTATGTTTCGCGGGAAACATCAAAAGCAAACATTCCTGGTTGCATTTCACCTTGGCAGACCATCGTCATGGTGATAAATTTGATTTGATGTTTTACGGCTCATCAATAGGTACCAGCCTACATAAATATTATATAACATTTTAACTAGGGGGTCGATTTCGCACAAATGTCACATAAAATCACATGCGAATTTGACTCACGCGCTCATTCTAACATGTTGGGCTTTGAGCGCGTGGAAACGGGCACGATAAAAATATCAATACGATTCAAATAAAATAATAATACCTATGTTTATTGTTAAATATCTCTACCTATCTTTTATATTAGTTTTTTTAGTCAACTATCTGCACCTATAAGCTTTTCTGTTTAGCCCTGTGGCTGGTAAAGAATGCCTTAAGGCATTTAATCCACATTTTGTTGAATAAAGTTTAAATAAATAAATGTAATACGTTTCTGGAATGAAACACCCCGTAAAGCATGGTATAACGTCGCGACTTCATTTCAGTTCCGTCACTTCGAAAGCAGGAAAACCTATTGCGCGCGGGACTTCCGATAGCCATGGCGAGCCTGCTTATCTGCGAACGCAATGCCGACTTTATTTCCGTTGAGATAGAGTTACGGATAAAATCACGTCTTTGGATTTATTCCTAGAATAAAACGCGTCGCAATGTGCACTTTTACAAAGAGGGAATAAGGTATTTATTACAACAGCGATCTTTGTGATTCCAACTTGCGATTTATAGATAGACATAACGCTCACACTTTTTCGCAATTTCTTAACCTGCAGTTGCTAAAAAAAGAAATGAAAAGCTTTTAAATGTGTTCTGCGTTAGCCTTTTTGGGAATAATGGCATGAATTTATTTTGTGTTATGTTTATAAACCTGACACGAATGAATGAGTGAATCAAAAAGTCTACTAGTTCAGGTATTACCCTGAGAAAATTACGGTTTTTTTGGAAATAATTCAATATCAGGCTAATTATTTGTATACGGCTTTTATATGTTATTTTAAACAACTTTTACTATTGAAATCAATAATTCTATGGACCGGAAGTTAGGAAAAAATATGAAACCGCAAGCAAAAATGCTATCAGTATTTTTATAATGAAAACATGTTTGAGTACACACATTTGGAGACTTACTACCTGAATCCAAAGATATACGCATCAGGAAATAACGGCATTTTAATTAAATATTTTACGACCTTGAGATAATATTGAATTTCATCTGGCCTATAGAAAGGTTTATTCATTAACAAAAATAAGTGGATTATGCGCGTATCCCAAATAACGTATATAGACGTAGTTAATTATAAAGTAAAGAAAGTTTATACCATTTTCGCCTGATTTTTACGGAATTTATGAAGATTACTTTTCATTATTTTTTACCGTATCGGTATTAAATGTAGGTGGATTATTCATGAATATTTAGTCAAATTACCCAACCTATTTTTTGGTGTAAAAATATGGCTGATATCGATATATTGTTGTGTTTTCATAGAGCGAAACCGTAAAGTTCTCAGGGTATATGTCAAAATGGTTGTATTACATTTACTACTAATTTCCTTCATTCCATTCGCCAACCCTTTCGTATTATGTACTTGATGTATAGATATGTGGTGTTGTGGTCCTAGTGGTAGGGTCGCAATGCTACTACGTGGTGTTTCCGCTACAAAATGGGAAAATGCTACTACACGCTATGGCGTAGCGCACGTAGTGTTGCTTGGCAAGAGGAAATCGCTTTAAGAGGCAAGACTCATATCTGAGTCCTTTGCCTTAAATGTGTAACACATTCAGTGCCAAACTGTTTTAGCTGTGTGCGCGTAGCCGTTACTGTGGCCTCGGATGGGTTAACACAACAAATCCAGAAATCAACAAAGGGTTGGCATCGCTATAGGTTACGATATTGCTTCCCATTTCAATTCAAATCATTTAATGCAATAAGAATAGCACAAGTCAGACAAGAAGAACAATAAAGACACAAAACATTAATTACAAGTCAAAATAAGAAAGTACAATATAAATAACAAAAAAGAATAATAATAATTAAAATGTCCCTATACTAACAAAAATTGTCTACATTGTAATAAACACTCTTTGATCAGGACGACGCATTTTATAATCGTTCTTGTGTATCCACATAAACTTCGACTTCTAAGATGACGAGGCCCGGAACCGTTAGAATTTTTAGTTTTTTGAAGGGCTCTCTAGTAATAAAAAATGGAGGCACTCTAGCCAAAATCCTAACAGCTCCTTTTTGGAGTACAAACACCGTGTTCCTGTCTGCAGAGACCATCAGAGTAGTCTTAAGCATGTTTGCCACCACCGTGGCATTAATTAAAACCTTTTGTCATTAAATAAATAAATAAATAAAATAAATATTTGCGGACAATCTTACACAAATCAACCTAGTCCCAAACTAAGCAAAGCTTGTACTATGGGTACTAGACGACGATATAGATACTTATATAGAGAAATACATACTTAAATACATAGAAAACATCCATGACTCAGGAACAAATATTCGTGCTCATCACACAAATAAATGCCCTTACCGGGATTCGAACCCAGGACCTCTTGCTTCGTAGGCAGGGTCACTACCAACTAGGCTAAAGCGGTCAAGCGGCATTGGTTTATTTGTTACAAACCCACGCATTGCGCTCGACTTTCAGAGCCCAGCTGACGCATCCTGTTATCAGGCATGCATCCGTTTGCTGAATGCTACGTAGGTACTTCCGAGAAGTATTTGCCAAATGCGTCAATCGATAGATAACTGAGCTTTGATTAATAATTTCGATAACTGAATCGGTCAACGATGATAAGCCATAGGTTTTATTGTATGGCTATCAAATGCGTGGTGATACTATACTGTAAGGTGACTCACGTGTTATGTACAAGGTGATTCAGGAGACGTGAGCAGGAATTACCAAATGAGGGAGGATTGGAAGATACGCCTAGTACAGTTAATAATATCATAGTGTGTCTACTAGCCCCGATGCATATGTTTTCGTCTAGTCAGAGCAGTTTTGTAGGTTCTCCCATTTGTAAGGAAATAATGTTTTCGATAAAAATTCAATACTGTTTAATACTAGTTGCATAATAGTTCCATTATGCATGAAAATATTCCAAAGTAACACAATTAAAATATAAGGATACCACTTTTATGAGCAGAAGAAATTTTGCGTTTTTTTTTTCAAAATATTTCGGTAACGAATTCAACAGGCGAAAAAAGGGCCATTACTAGGGAAAGCGACCCGGCAAAGCTATATGCTGACGGTTCTGCTTCGATCGTATGAGCCCTTTTTTCTACAATAAAAACCTTTTAGGGTTTCTATTTAACAATGAAAATAAACTACATTAAACATTACTAATATTGTTCCTATTACTTAGTCGTTAGATCTAAGTATGTAATAAATATCAATATAAATGTAATAGTTTGTTAACGTTGTTAATTACTGGACGAACTCTTCTGCGTCGGGGCTAGTAGCAATGAATTAATTTTTATTAATTTAAATCAATACGACGACTTTGATACGTTTTGTATCCTGGATTGGCGAAGACTAGCACTGGACCGAGACGAGAAGCGGAAAAATAGGGAGGCCTTTGCCCAGTGGGACACAATATAGGCTAATAAAAAAAAAACAAGACGGAAAAAAAACATAATTTCTCACAATTTTGTCACTCTACATTGCCACGATATGTCATTTCTCACACAGCATGTGTCAAAATAGATCGGTTGACCATTAGTTTTAAGTGTCATTCTTTTCTGAAATATTAAAAAGAAAAAAAACAGGTTTGTTTTCGCGTAAATACTATTGCATTAATATGGCGATTAAAAAATGAGTCCGAAAAAAGGAAAAATCTGCGAGATTTTAGCTTTGTAAGTTATTATGTTTTAGGTAATGTCTGGAACCGCAAATACGATTTCAAAAACTCTTGCACCGTGTCACTTTCTTTATGGTTATAGGTTCATTCATTGACCTTGAATTGATTAAGGTGCAATACGCCTGCACCTTAATCAATTCCAGGCCACTCACGAGTACGAGTCATGCCTCTACGTGCGATTTCTGCTACAGAGCTGAACAATGCTGCTACGAGCTACGGCGTAGCACATGTAGCGTTGCTTTACCTTCACTGGGTTAATACGCGAGTGCCTTAACACTTTCAAGGCATTTCACATTCAAATTCAAATAAATTTATTGCCAAAAAGAACACAAAATACAACGTTTAACATAAGTACAATGAAAAACTTAAACAATATCTTAGAGTTATAACTTAAAGTACTAAATTGCGTTGGGTTGGGCAATGGATGCTCGTCTCAGCATGTGCAAGGCTTGGAGCCTTGCGCTGGTTTTCAGACGAGTCCCTTCGACAGGGTTGGTCGTAACACTACGTCTATCTATAACAATACAATGGATGCCAATAATATTAATCATAAGTCTATCATGTTATATGTGTATTTATTTGTATTTATTCAATACCTTCTCTTTATAAATCTAATCTAAATCTTTCGCATGACTTATATGTGTATTTATTTGTATTTATTCAATACCTTCTCTTTATAAATCTAAAGTCATGCGAAAGATTTCCGCTACTTACTGAGCGGAACAATGCTGCTACGCGCTACGGCGTAGCATACGTAGCGCTGCTTGGCAAGAGGAAATCACTCGTAGAGCCATCACTCATATTTATTTCAGCTATTGACCTTGAATGGGTTAACACATTAAGTGCCAAAGTTTTAGTAGCTGTGTGTGCATAGCCGATACCGTAGCCACGCGTGGGCTTTTTGGCCTTTTAGCGAAAACTCGCTACGTACATACCCCACCGAATGGGTTCTTTGGTCCGGTTATTTTTCGTTAGGCGGTTATAAGTACCTTCCAGAGGGTCTATTTAAACGAAAAAATATTAAATTAACACATTCACTGCCAAATATTTTGTAGGGCTACGCTCGTGGCCGATAGCATGCGAAAAACTATTTCTAAATAAGGTAATATAGGTAGGTAAGTAGGTGGTAGGTAGGTTTTATAGGTACAGTCATCGGCATCAATATATGATGGAAAAAAAGCCGCAAAAATATCTGATGACAACTCTATTCCTAGAGCCGTTAGAGCGTGTCAGATAGAATTTTGCGGCCTTTGATTCATTATAATTATAGTAATGCCGGTGACTGTACCTAATAAGTAAGTAAGGTAAGTATAAAGTAAGGTAATGAAACGTGGTGACACAGCAACAAACCACGATCTACACAACTCTTTGTGAACTTTGAGGTAGGTAGGTTATCAAAAAGTCAGTTACAAGGTTTGACTCGCAAACAAATACTAACTATATTTAAATACTGTTTAATCCGGGTCTAACGCGATATTTTGTTACCTTTATTTCTGACGTTTCGACACGGGTTGCACCGGTCATGGTCGCAGATAACTGTCGTCCCAGCAAGTTGTAAACAGAGATATGGGTTTACAATATTTCACTACCCTCCAAAAGTCGATGAAAACATGGAGGGTACACCCGAAAACCATGACCGGTGCAACCCGTGTCGAAACGTCAGAAACAAAGGTAAATAAATATCGCGTTAGACCCGGATTAAACAGTATTTAAATATGTGTACAAAGCGCGAGAGTTTAAAGTGTTAAAATACTAACTACCTAACAAGGCGAGTTAAATAAAAATTTTTAAAAACAGACTAGTGACAGTATAATTTTTACAAATGACGTTTGTCTAAAAACAGTTCTACTTTATTTACAAACTTCTGAAATGCAAGTTGAAACCTTGATTCTAAAAATTAACCCCTTGATTAGCAAATAAAAACTCCAACATGTAGAGCTAAAGGAGTCTACAATAAAAAAAAATTAAAAAGAGACCTAAAAATTGTGTAACCCATACTTTACATTGCAAATTAAAGTTCGTCAGTAATGTATGTACCTACCTAGCTTTGTCCCGCGTTTTCCTAGACTGTTGTTCAACTCTTATCTATCTATTGCCAATCTCAAACGTCCAATGTACGTTTGATCTCTAAGTACACATACCCCCACTTGATATTGGCAATTTGCCTAAGCAGCAAAAAGCCACAATACGAAGAAAAAAAAAGCGGCCAAGTGCGAGTCGGACTCGCACATGAAGGGTTCCGTGAAATAAATTGCGGTTTACGATTTATGACGTATTAAAAAAAAACTACTTATTATATCTCGTTCAAACCAATTTTCGGTGGAAGTTTACATGGTAATGTACATCATTTATTTTTTTTAGTTTTATCATTCTCTTATTTTAGAAGTTACAGGGGGGGGGGACACATTTTACCACTTTGGAAGTGTCTCTCGCGCAAACTATTCAGTTTAGAAAAAAATGATCTTAGAAACCTCAATATCATTTTTGAAGACCTATCCATAAATACCCCACACGTATGGGTTTGATGAAAAAAAATTTTTTGAGTTTCAGTTCTGAGTATGGGGACCCCTAAAACTTAATGTTTTTTTCGATTTTTGTGTGAAAATCTTAATGCGGTTCAAAGAATACATCTACCTATCAAGTTTTAACAGTATAGCTCTTATAGTTTCCGAAAAAAGTGGCTGTGACATACGGACGGACAGACAGACGGACATGACGAATCTATAAGGGTTCCGTTTTTTGCCATTTGGCTACGGAACCCTAAAAAGTACATATACGAGCAGTGCGCCAACCTAGCCAAAATCAAATTTAATATGTCTTGCTCTCTCTATCGTTCTGACTTACACCTGTTCCAATCATTTACGTTTCTCGATTAAACCTTTTGTTCAAGAATCTAGATTGTACGAGCAACTTTCTCGTTGTAAAGTAATGTGGTTGTGTTATGTGTACGTTCGCAAGGGCACGACCGTGACTTTACGTGTGTTTAACCAGTGAACCGGGAAAACACGTGACGTCTGCGTACTATGTTGTGTGTTTGTGTGTGTGTTTTTCCAACATTTTGTACAGTTACCATCACATACATCGGAGCAAAGAAGCAGCTCTCAAACATCGGAACACACCTCTATTTTCAAGGCATTAGGGTGCATGTGCCGATATTTTTGAACACCTATAGGGTACCTATGTATGTGATGGCGGCTGTACTAGTGGCTCTGTCAGCTGTAGACCTTGGGAGTCTATCTTTTATTGTAACTTTTTTTTTAAGTGAATCGACGAACAAAATTCTTATTATATGTAATTAACGATCCTTCCAAAAAAATCACGAGGACCGGTAGAGAAATGCGACCTGTAGAGGAGAACAGCCGGACAGTGAGACAGCCCGAGATCCGGACAGACCTACGAAAGCATTTCTGCCGAAGCTGAAACTAATAACTTTGTTCGCTTTGCTCGCTTGTTCAACAATGCACTATTATGTAGTTATTATAATAATATGATATTTTTAATCAAAGATTTTCTTGTACTATTTAGAGTTGACGTCAAAAATATGTCTACAAGCTTCGCCTTTTATAAAATCGGAGTGTAGTGCAAAAGTGTAAACATAATTATCTTTTCAACACATTTGCTCGTAACGTGCCTCTTATTGTGCCGCTTTTGGGCTCATAATCCTGGGTATTAAACACGCGTGTTTAATAACATTACGACACTCGTGTAGTTATGTTTATATCCCGATTAAGACACGTTGGCACCTTGCAGCAAGGTGTATGTATGGACTCGGCGAATTCTTAAATTGACCGGGTTATACAGGTTTGTTTTTAATTCTCGGCAAATGGATTCTTACTCGACTAAACAAATTAAATCCTTCTTGTGGATTAATTGATTATTTCTTGTTGGATATGATATAGAAACGTTTCATTTAGTAAAACTATTTACTTTTGATAACATTTTACATGAATTTATATTGAATAAGAAAATATTTATTTTATTTTGTATTGGCTGTTTAGAGATTTCATCTAAGCCTCGCTGAGGGCCATTATAGGTAATTTCACAAATATTTGTAATCATTGATGATGCGTGTTTGGTTATTGTTAAAAATATTGACTCGTAGTGAATAGAAAAGTGATAAATAGAATTGACACCACTGTACATTTTTGGAGATGTACAAATATGTGAGTAAAAACCTGTTGTCATCAATAACTAAAGGAAATAACTTAGGAGCCTGTAACATGTTCATTTTATGAAAAGGATTTTTTCCTCGCAAATGTGTTGAAAAACGTCGTATGACACGCGTGAGCTTTGATAATTACATCCTCGGCTCTATTATCACGCTCACCTGCGGTTCGCGTGACAATTCCGCCTCTGATGTAATGATCAACATACCTCACTTGTATCATAATTCATAATGTACTATTAAAGTCCATTGTACAATGTACACGTGTCAGTTTGTATATCGTTTGTTTCCTATTTTCCCACTTGCTCACCGTTAACTGGAAGAGATCCCTTACAGATATAAGTTCGTCTTTTGACCTGAATAACATCTGTTTGTATTTTTCTCTTTGTTTTATACACAATAAAATATATAATACATACACTCATAATTACAAAATACACTAGTTTTTGCTTATTTGCCGATCCCAATGGCATTTTAATATATTTCTCACGCTTGCTTGTATAGTCGCCATCACATACATCGGTACACAATAGGTGTTCAAAAATATCGGCACATGCACCCTAATGACTTGAAAATAGAGGTGTTCCGATGTTTGTGACGCGCTTGTTTGCTCCGATGTATGTGATGGCGACTGTACGTGCTCCGAGCTAACATATGTCAGAAGACTCGCACGAAACATTAATTAATACTTGAACTGCCAGGAACCTGAGAACTTAGCGGGAACCCCAAGGGATCGGCCACGAGCGTAGCGTATAGCAATTGTTTGTAAGAATAGTAGATTGTTAACCAAGGGTTGAAAGTGACTCATTGCACCCGAGATAGTTCTGGCGCTCGAACGAAGTGAGAGCGCCAATAGTTCGAGGGTGAAATGGGTAATTTCACCCGAGTTAAACACTCTACTTTTCATTTCGACTGTGAGGAAAATTAATTATTCGATTTTAGATATACCTAAGTAAAATAATTAAAACTATATCCAACCTCTAACCTCTTTGCACTGGCCACTTGCCACGCAACTAATCTAGAGGGCCATGCCGACACGTGAAAAAACAAACAAAACAAAAACAAACAGAACAAAAACAAAAAAAAAAAACGAACAAAAAACAAAACAAACTTACAAAAAAACTAAAACAAACAAACAAAAACAAACAAACAACAAATTTACTAGATTTTATAGTATTTTTACAATACGCAAAAATTACTTTCCACCCTAGGGGAGAAAACGCTATTTTCCACCCGGCTATATGCCCATGAAAAGTCAACTTTCAGAACAGGAGAGATGAAAATGTGTTCTTAAATGTCATTGTGACGTAGAAGAGATGAACAAAAGGAGTTTGGACCCATTCAAGCCCATCGACTCACATATGAGTCATGCCTTTACAAGCCATTTATTTTAAGTAGAAAATGCATACCTACACTACTGCATAGTACGGTCGGCCAAGAAAGTGGTTTACCAGTTTTGACAAAAGTTTCTGTGAGATCTGATTGTCGCTAAGGTTACTGTCATAATAATATTGCAAGTGTAAACCAATCTAGTTGTTTCAGAACGTTCAAATAAATTTCAAATAAATTTGGCCGACTGTACGGTCGAGTTCACAAACATCTTTACAAGCCAACCAAAAATATGTTTACTTGACCTTATTATCAGTGGTTTAGACACTGGTCCCACCGCCGGCTACAGACTACAAGCTATCGGCGATTACTCGCCCAAGAAACGAACAAAAGATAGCTCAAGTGTAAATAAATTTATGGTTCATCGCCGGCGGTGTGAACAGCCAGCTATAAACTATAAATATACAACTCTCTCTTTTATTAACACGAAAGCGATTATCTTTTGTTCGTTTCTTGAGCTAGAAAATAGCCGATAGCTCATAGCTCGCTCGCGGTGGGACCAGTGCCTTAGTAAACATACTTTTGGGAGGTTGGCTTGTAAAGATGTTTGTGAACTCGACTGTACATGTAGCTGTGCTCATCCTAGAACGAGCTACCCCATTAATTTCCACGCTAAGCTCGTAAAACTACGCCGTATTTAAAGCAGCCCACATTCACGCGCTTGTGATTCTTCTGGAGTCACAAGTGTCCATAGGCTACGGTAACTGCCTTAACATCAGGCAGGCCGTAAGCTTGTTTGCCACCGTCGTTGTAAAAAAAAAAATTCGCTTCCCAGAATGGCATCGCTCTACTCGTAGCCGATCCCGCAGTTTTTACCGTATGTAGCGGAAAGCGCTTACGGCGTAGGCACCTGCTAGGCGGACTTCTGCCAGTGAAGTGTGAACAACACATTTACTTAAGCTAAAGCGAAGCTAGAGGTCCTGGGGTTCGAACCCCAGTAAGGGCATTTATTTGTGTGACGAGCACAAATATTTGTTCCTGAGCCATGGATGTTTTCTATGTATGTATTTACATATTTCTATATAAGTATGATTACCGCCGTCTTGAGCCCATAGTGCAAGATTTGCTTAGTTTGGAACTAAGTTGATATGTGTAAGATTGTCCGCAAATATTTATTTTTATTTAATTGTTTTATTTTATTCGACCTATAAGTTTTTGTAGAAGCAACTAACTATTCGCTACCGCAATGTGCGATTTCTGCACGAGCCACGATGATTACCTGGACACTAGACCTCAACTATTAGCCGTTTCTAAAGGTTATCCATTAAAGTTAAATAATATTGGCTGTACATCAACCGTACTCAGTGGAAAGTAGATTAAAAACAAGATAACAACACGATTGTTATCTCACTTCAATCGATTAACAGTAAAATGCCCGCGATAGGCATCTGATATGTCAGCTATCGAAATTAACATTGGCTCAAAAGCTCTTGAGCATTGAAAGGGGGTTCGTTTTTATGGAATTATAATATTTATAATACATAATATAACGTGTAGGTACTACCTACTCGTTTTCATTCGTCATGCGTGACTTTATTAAGAGTCCCTGGCAAGCTCGGTTCTCCGTACAAACATAGTTACGCTTTTAAAACGACTAGCTAGATGGCTCTGAAACTTTGTCAGGAATTAGAATAAGTTACAGTATATCCAGGTTTGTAATTAGTTTAGTTTATGTAGCTTCAGATAACAATTTGTTTTTACTGCATTTTGTTTGTTTTATAAACTGGAGCCATATAAACAAATTACAGACCTAGATATACCTCATGTCAGTTTTTTTTGTCACAAGTTGCCATGGTTACATCTCCTGGGTCACTTTATAAAACTGCGATTTTATATTCACCAAATGTACTGTTCTCGTCACGTTCAATTTTATGGCCCATCTTTTAAGCATGTTTTAAGTCCATATTGTAATATTTTTTCTAAGAAACTCTTATCTTATCTTATCTTATCTAGGTGAGGGCCCTTTCGGATGCACTTCGACCCAGTGGGATCTTTTGTGCATTTGCTCTCTCCTTTATACCTGCTCCCAGGCTTGCTCCATCATTTCCACAAAGCGGATGATGCAGTTCGCCGGGAGCACCTTGAATTCCTTTGGTTGCGGGTAACCGTTACCAAAGTAGTTCATTCTTTGTCTGGCAAGGGCATGACATTCACACAATAAGTGTTCCATAGTCTCATCCTCCTCGCCACACATTCTACAGTCTAAACTATCAGATAGTCCCATCTTGGCCAAGAGATCCTTGACCCCGAAGTGACCAGTGAACACCCCAGATATGATTCTGAGTTGCTTCCTACTGGATTTCCAGAGTTTTCTGGTCCAGCCCGAGTCCACTCCTTCTATGAAGAGCTTAGAGTGCCTTAAGCCAGCCTCATTCCTCCACTCGTGTTGGTGTTTGGTTTTGGCGTAGGCTTTAAAGGCCGATATTATGGTCCCCTGCGAGAGTCCCACAAATGGTTCTGGACCTACAAAGTGATTTGTAGAGCCCCCTCTTGCAAGCTCATCTGCTCTTTCGTTGCCGATGAAGCCCTTGTGCCCTGGTATCCAAACTAGTTGCACCTTATTGTGCCTTCCAAGTCTGTTTAGTGCTTGGACGCCATTATAAATTAGTCTAGAGTCCACTTTCGGCGCCGTAAGCGCTTTAAGGGCCGCTTGACTGTCACTGAGTATATAGATAGTCCGCCCTTTGGTTCGCCTGTCTATATTCTCCTGTACACAAGCAATTATGGCGTATGTCTCCGCTTGGAAGACAGTTGCCAAACTACCCATGCTTACACTACTACTGTAGTCATTTGCATAAATGCCTGCTCCCGTACCGGATCCCATTTTTGATCCGTCCGTGTACCATATACTGTCTTCGATACCAGACTTTGGTGGTTCTAGACCTTCGGCCCACTCAGCCCTGGTTGGAACTTTTGTTGTGTAGTTCCTGTGGAATACATACTTGGGTAGCATTTTGTCGCTTCCCATGTTTGTTATTCTGTCTAAGAAACCATCAGTCTCCATGTTTGTGTGCTTAGTTTTCGGCTTGCTATCGCTCCACAGTCCAAGAGTTCTTAATCTGTAGAGCGATTTGCGCGCCTCTGACTTAATCACCATGTGAAGTGGCGGTAGGTCCAGTAGGACTTCTAGCGCCGCTGTAGGCGTGGTACGAAACGCCCCTGTTATAGCCATGCATGCCATTCTCTGCACCTTTCTCAGGGCCTCTCTGCATGTGCTCATTAAAGTCCTTGGCCACCATACCAGGCTACCGTACAGTATTATGGGTCTCACCATCATGGTATAGATCCACTTCAGTACCTTGGGGTTCAGTCCCCATGTTTTGCCATACGCTGATCTACACATTCCAAATACCCTCAGGGCCTTTGTAATGGTGAGATCTGTATGCTTCTTCCAGTTCAGTTCCTTATCCAGTGTGACTCCTAGATATTTCACGTCATTGGACATTTCTAGTACCCTTCCGTACAGCTTTAACTGCTGTATTCCGCGAAGGGTCCTTTTCCTAGTAAAGGGTATTACTACAGTTTTGCCTGGATTAATGGATAATTGGTGACAGTCGCACCATCTCTCCACTTCCCTCAGTGCCTTGTTCATGATTTCTGATACCGTACTTGGGAATTTCCCATTAACCAGTATCACTAAATCATCAGCATATCCTACCGTGTGGATGGGACCTTTATTGAGTTCTATCAAGAGTGAGTTCACCACCAAACTCCATAGAGTTGGTGAAAGTACCCCACCTTGTGGACATCCCTTTGTGGCCGTGGCCATTATCTCATCCCCTAAAAGAGATGACTTTATCAGTCTGCCATTTAGCATGTTGCCTATCCATTTACATATGGTCGGCTCTATACCATGTTTTGCAGCTGCTTCGCTAATAGCATTATACGTGGTACGATCAAACGCTCCCTCCACGTCTAAGAAAGCCGCCAGACATAGTTCTTTATTCTCTATAGCCTGTTCAGCCTTGGTTGTTACCAGATGAAGTGCCGTTTCCGTTGACTTTCCTGGCTGATATGCACATTGCAGTTCGTGCAGCGGATGTCTCCTTAGTGGGCCATCCCTTATGTGTCTATCTACCAACTTCTCCAATGTTTTGAGGAAAAATGACGATAGACTTATCGGCCTATACGATTTGGCCTCACTGTAATCCGCCTTACCCGGTTTGGGTAGGTAGGTTACTTTTACCATCCTCCACACACGCGGTACGTGTGCGAAGGCTAAGCACGCCCTGTACAATCTGCTAAGGTGCGGGATTAGTACAGTAGCGCCCTCCTGTAGTAGAATGGGGTAGATTCCATCTGGCCCCGGGGCTTTGTAAGGTTGAAATGTCGAAAGTGCCCACTTTATCTTTTTATGATCTACTACCTTTTTAGACGTTTCCCAATTGTGTCTCGTTGTACTTGTGGTTTGTTCCAACGCACTAATTGTGCAATCGTCTGTTACGCTCTCGTGTATTACTGAGCCTGGGAAGTGTGTATTACACATTATCTTAAGGGTCTCTAGCCCCGTTTTCGTCATTGTACCGTCATTGTCCCTGATGGATGTAAGCGGGACCGACTTTGTGGTTGCTAATGCCTTTGTTAGTCTCATTCCTTCCGGTATTGACTCGATCTGATCGCAGTGGTTCCTCCACGCTCTCCTTTTCGCTTTTCTCACAGCCTTACTGAGTTCTGTGAGTTTTTGTGCATAGTACCCAAAGTCATTATATGACTTTGCGTCATTAAATATTGCCCTGGTTTCCCTCCTGAGTTTGACTATTTCCGGGGTCCACCATGGTACCTTTTTAGCCAGGGTTTTCTTTTCCGGGCAGTTATTAGTGAAGGCCGTGTATACGGCTTGTACTATTTTGTCCGCTTCGAATTCTATGTCAGTAATAGAGTTTAGCTTTCCTTTTGGGTCTCCTAGGTCCACTTTTAGGTCAGTTCTAAAGGCCGACCAGTCCGTGTTCCTAGGATTCCGTTTACGTACCGCATTTGTTTGTATTCTAGTTTGGTACCTAAAGCAAATGTATCTGTGGTCCGAAAGGGAGATGTCATCAGATACGTGCCATGAGTTGATTTTGCTACTAGTGTTATTAGAAGCCAACGTTATATCAATAACCTCCCCCCGCCTAGAATTGACGAAGGTAGGTTCATTGCCTTTATTCAGTAATTGTAAAGAAGAGCTTAGAAACTCAGTCATCATTGTCTCCGCGCTAACGGGACACAATAACAACAAGAAATAGTTGATTGATCCAATTATATTTTCTGAAAAACCGCACAGATTAAGATTTATCTCGTAGGTTCCAAGTAAGTATTTTGCAGTACTTCGTTGACACTGAAACCTCGAGTTACGTGCAAACACAACTGTCAGGACCTAAATAAAAAACAATATAATAATGTACAGTTCAATATATTAAAAGTTTGGTTTTATTTAACCTTCACTACATTCCGACGAACACAGCCTTTTGCTGCCGACCTCGATGGATTTATGTAAGTTTATAATTTAGAATACATTAGGCAGATGTACATTTACATCGACAATAAGCGAACAATGAGTTAAGACTGGAACAATTAGGAAATAAACACTGCCTAAATAGATTATGTGTCGGTTTAAGGGTCGCCAGGAAGTCTCCATAGAAACCTAGTTCGGTTTTCATTTTAAAACGACGTGCTAAAATGACATGAAACACACACAATCTTCTTATACACAATAGGATCTCACCATATTTAGGTTCGAAACTAGAAATTAAAATAAGTACAAAAAATATGAAAACGGGTAGAACGATTTTCATACTAAGTCTCTAAATGCCTCATTTTTTTCAAATTTATTTCTATTATAAAGTTTCATGACTAAATACAAAGTTTCATGTTATTCCAGTATGCCGTTTTACTTAAAATGAGAACTTAACTGTATTTGTATGGAGAGTTGACTTGAGTCGACCAAGCGGGGAACTCTTAAATGTTTTGTATACCGGCTCAAGCTACAGTACAGTCGCCATCACATACATAGGAACACTATAAGTGTTCAAAAATATCGGCACATGCACCCTAATGCCTTGAAAATAGAGGTGTGTTCCGATGTTTGTGACGTGCTTGTTTGCTCCGATGTATGTGATGGCGACTGTACCTATACACCTACTGAGGCACATGAAATCGATCCCAACGTTGGTAAACAAAAGCGTTACTTATCCAACTTTCTAATTCTATTCTTTTTGGGGAAAACGGGCAAAGGGGGTTAGCGGTATTAAAACACATTATGCCGCCTACATTCGTTACTTCTGAAACCAGTGACCCGCAACAGGACACGACATGAATGTTCACTTAAGCATTTTGGGATTCAGGTTGGCTTAGACCATGAAATATTCAAGATGTTTCTAGTAGAATTCTCACTTGAAAGAATGTAAGCGTGCCAGTATTTTCAATAATTTGAGACCAAAATAAATCTTACCTGTAGAAATCATTGTGTAAGAATGACAAAATCTTTCACCACAACTGATAGACACTTGCAGACTTAGTAATCCAAGAAGGTAAGTATATATATAAATAAATACAATAATACTAAATGAAAATCTTACACAAATCAAACTAGTCCCATAGTGTATACTCAATAAGGCTTGTGTTATGGATAAGTATTAGACGACGCGATGAGATATTTAATAGATATAAACACTTAAATACATAGAAAACATCCAAGACTCAGAATCAAACATGCTCATCTCACAAATATTATACCGGGATTCAAACCCAGGACTTTCAGCATCATAGGCAGCGTCACAACCCAAAATCAACCATCCAAATCCCTATTATGATTAATCAACAACCAAAAATACCTACGAGTGGATTTTCCAAATAAACATACACACATTAAACCA
The DNA here is from genome assembly GCA_963854355.1 of Epinotia brunnichana. Lineage (NCBI taxonomy): Eukaryota > Metazoa > Arthropoda > Insecta > Lepidoptera > Tortricidae > Epinotia > Epinotia brunnichana. The sequence goes on from OY977951.1 coordinate 12,526,150, forward strand.
ACGCTTAAGGCAGGCAAACACATTTCCTTCAAAACACTACACTTAAGTTAAACTAACCACTAACACAACCATTTGATGTGTATCCAGGTATTTTAATCCAAATGGATAAAACAAAACATCACGTTTCCACGTTCACGGGCGTTTATAGTGCGGACACTCCAACCTTTATTCTCGCCAGCAATTCCTTTAAAAATATCGTGCAAAACACTACACTAAACTTAAGGTAAAATGTAACCATTGGCAAAACCGCCTGGAGTGCTTGCTGAGTAAATCAAAATGTATATTAAATATAATATACTATGTTTTGCAGCTATTTCGATCCATTTGAACTGTGGACGTCAACTCAGTGTTTTCCTGCACTAGCGAACCGTGAAGCCCGAACAAAACACAGCGAGCACTCCGGGCCTGGTTAGCTACGCTGTACCTGTGACGCTGAGCAAAGACATGGTGAGGCTCTTGTCTTAGGAGCTGGCTTCGCCCGTCGACCCGGGGCGGTCGGCGGGGCGACGCCTCACCGGCCGCCACGGGGCGTCATTCGAGTAGCGCGCCCGTGTCACGCGGGCCGGCGACCGACTGACGCCCGGCTACTCTCCATCGGGCGCGCACGCGTACTACAGTACACTCTGACATCACCGGCACCGGATTATTTTCGCCCGGAGAGGTAAATACCCTCACATCGATCGGACCCGGTTAAACTTGATGCAATAATTGCACTGTCCTGGGCCTAGTGCAGTTCTCATTCTCATGGTTGGTACAGTGACCCTTAGCCGTCCCTTAAATTAGGTCATCCTGTGAGGTATTATTGACGTTTTCCGTGGTTCAGTGACTTGCAATGAATCATGTACTCGGAGACCTTAACTTGAGTTAACATAACTTGGGGATCTATTTTAAGAACGAAAAAGTATCACATTTTAACACTCTGGGTCCCTCATGAAAATGGAAAATTGTATTCCTCAATTGTATAATTCCTACTTAATATTTTAATGCAACTTGGCATTGTTTTGGTTACTTCTATCTATTTTAATACTCGTACTACTGGCAATGAACGTGTTAACATTTTATGGATTAGACATGCATGACTTATTAACTTAAACGGAATTTTATTAGTTAAGTACTTAGTCATTCATTATCATTAATTATTAACAGATTGGCGTATTTTTATTTTAAGTACTCGTTTACTTAGGTACCTATTCACAACAAAATACCTAGGTGTATTTTACCGGCCTAAATACAACGTGAACTGAAAGCTAACGAATTGCAATGCTCTTTCAATGGTATAATTTTAAAGCATAGCATTTTTTTGACTTTGATGGCGCTATATGCGATGGAGATAATAATTAATCAGTGGTCATTAGTGAGAAAAGAGAATATTACCTACTACCCTAAAAATCAGGTGAATGAAAACCCTCAGCTGCACTATTATATTTTAAATATAAATAGGTCAAATTGTACAAGATTTAAAAGATAAATACTCCACTAGTCTAGGATCCAGCCAGAACTCCAGTAGAATGCGATGAGAATTGGAAAATAGTGTAAAGTAAAATGTATTAGTTTAACGTGAAATACCTGATTGGCTAAAATTTCTGATTAAGACAACAAATTAAGGCCTTTGGCTATGACGAGTCCTATTAACAAGTTGACCTGAGGTTAGGTTTTATTTGTCTAGGCATGTTTAAGTTAAGATGTGCATATTATATGACTGATCTCATACAATTTGAGTTGAATAATTATTACAAAAAAATATTTTAAACATATGTTGGGTAATACCATGCACTTAGGATTCTGCTGCTCTATTAAAGTTTGGATGAAGTTGTCATGCTATATCAAATTTTCACTTACGTTTCCAGGTCTTCCGTCCAATAGTATTTAAAAAATTGATCATTATTTTCCTCTTTACAATGCGCAGCAGTTCATTTGTTTACTTCTCCGTCCACATTATTCCTTCAATACTGCTTTAACTCTTTACTAATTCTTCACACTTTTATATTCCTAATTATGATTGAGATGAGAAAATATTTATTGACAAAGATACAATATAAATTAAAAAATATGTACACTAAAACTAAAACAAAATTAATGCTAAACTAATAGATTCCCGGGACGGCAGGTACCTGGCGCAAATGTGCCCAATATGCTGGCCGCGTTACCCCGCTGCACCGCCAACGATATGTGCTGCACCAGATACGAGCCGGACCTGGGATCGCGACCTCTCTCCCACAATCGTTGTCATAATTTTTTAATGGAAGTTTTTGCCTCGGAGCACCAGGGGCCACTCGTCTTCACAGCAACCGGGACGAAGTCATACACTGGTTCCAAATTTGAGTACTTTGAATGCTTAAGTTTTGCTGCGCATTCGGCGGCCGCTCCAGCCTTGCGTACCGTGTGGTTAAGGTGCGATGTAGCAAACGTGCTTACACACGTTGCATCCCAAATCGGACTTCGACCCCTCGCCCATGGAACCAGTGTTAACCCATCCGGCCTCTTACCATCCGTCCTGCTTTAACCTTGAGGCTCTAATACGCAGGGCAGATTTGCGGAGACCAATGCTTGACGTATAATTTCGTTAATCGAATGATGCCTCGAAAATCTACCCGCACAGCGCCCGCAGCTTAAACCATGATGGCCATTTGCCTCGACTGTAGCTCCACAAATGCACTGATGAGGTTCACACACCAAACACCCCAGTCTTAGCGCAGCCCCAATCCTAAGGGAGTCGTTGTCTAGCAGTGTACCTAGATGCGACAATGGTAATGCATGCAGCCATGCCCCAGATTCTGGCTCGGCCCCTGCTTTTAACCGAGCCATATCAACTCCAACAGCGACCTCCACAAGACCATCATAGATTCTTTTGCACAGGAGATCGTCCCACGATCTTTGAGATTTTAATGATTGAGATTATTTAATGAGGCCGAATTTTTATAAAACTGTCATTGCAATTGGAATCTTTTATCTTGGGTGGTAGAGTTGCTTTTTGAGTGGAGTACTTTGATGCAATTCGGCCAACTCAAATAATCTCAAGGAAGCTTAGATCCTGGTTTCACTTCCGTAAAAGCCCTTTGATAGTAACGTTTTGGTTTTGCAAAAAAATATATACTGTTGCTTCTTCTGGCCGAATGATTATTTTGCTCTGAAAATTCTTGCAAGAAATTCTGATTCTTCAACCTTCTGGAATTATATTAAAATCAAAAAGAATGGGATTATCAACGAGACTTATGCTGATACGTTAACATTGTATTTTTGACTGATTCAAATTCATTCACTTACAATATAATATTACATCATAAATTATATGTCAGTTTATAAACATCTCTACTACCGTTCCTAAGTCAAAAGTGAATCCGGTTTGCTAAAAATCGACTTCCCAAGCTTTAACGAGTAGATTTCGTGAATGTTGCCTCTGATAATAAATCGACGTACGTTTCGGATCTGATCGTAAAACGGGGTAAACAATATTGAAATACTTACAGAGTCAACCCTTATTGGGCTTCGAGTTCCGATGACCGATACCCTCTGATCACACGAAAAGGTCGTAAATAATTGGCAAATAATGCGAGTTACGTCATTATTGCATTAACAGAAAGATTTCGGTCGCGCGGTGAACTTGGACTGGTTGCAGATACGAACACACACCCGGTATGTAAGTAATGCAGTGAGTAACTAAACGGATATATAAAATTGAACCAGTGTTTACAATGAATTTTGGGCCATGAATGGTTGGCCTCACAAGGAGCGGAACACGTTTGTACCCTGTTGCTTTAACATCATAAAGTGGTCAAACGGGTGAAAGTGACAAGGAACCAATGTGTTCAGCTAAGTAGGTACATATGAGTAAACTGTACTATCAATATTTGAAATAGTTAGGGACAAAACAAAAATCTAATGGAACAAATTTTGCTACCCTATTTTCCAATGAATTAGAAGTTCAGTAATGGAAGCCATCTGTTATTTTATAGCTAAACGTAATTAAACTGGCATAAAATCCGGTTTGCGCTATACAATTATTATAGTATGTTAGATCAAAATAAGATTGGATTGTAGGTAATGCACTTTACACAAATATGCAATTAAATTTTGTCATGTTAATACCATGTATGTTGTAAATTTGAATAACGGGTTTATCTATATGGGTTATTCTACGAACGTTCCAACCGCCGTCAGTCCGCTGCTCGCATTATTGTCAAAGTTCTTGCAGATTTGAATCCCCTTTCCCAATAAATTGGTAGTAGTCCTGGACTTGTTTCAAATACCTGAAGATTCCATGCCAGTTTGCCGGTATATTGACAATAATGCGAGCAGCGGACTGACGGCGGTTGGAACGCTCGTAGAATCACCCATATATCTATCTAAATGTCGTCATTACGTGGGTTATATCAGGCTTCAAAGTATCACGTTTCGGGTGGATCAACTCGAGAGAAGGAATTTCATAGGTACGAAATTGAAGGTCAGGAACCTATACTACTATTTGTGGCATAGCATCACGGCATTCAGCCATGAAAATTAGGTTGATTTGAGGAGTTTTTATTTATTTATTTCATTGCATGTTTGAAAAGCACTATACATGCCTGGCCGTGAAAAGGGCTTGCCGGCTTCCCTATACGGTCGGCCGTCTGATATCTACTCACCCGGCAAGCCCTTCTTTCCCGGCGTCTGCAGTAATGTACTATACTGCGCTATCACTTCTCGTAATCAAATGCAAAACTGTCATTGGAAGCTATTGACAAATGCGATGCAAACTCATTAATCAAACTGACCTTTTTATTTTAAGTTGTCAAGAAACGTGTCAACATGACAAAGTCGTTTACCAGAATGTGGCTATTTCACAAAGACGGGAATTTAAACAAAGATAGAAATAGTCATCAAACAACTCTTATTTAAAAATTCAGTCCACGTTTCCGCACTGGCGGAGTTCGAGACTACAGTACCGAAGTTTACAATCTCCTGCAATAATGTCTGACAGAATCCTTTAGCAGAGTTTTAGGAGTCATACAATTCGGAAAAATAATGCAATTGAACAAACGGCTTTTCAGGATAACTGTCTATCCACATTCTTGAACACCTCTAGCATAAGTCGAGTAGATTTTAGATTTAGAACATGCCTACGTTTACTTTGCCTACCGTCAAGTTGGCAGTTTTTATACTTTTTATTACAGTTCAGTGTTCGTTGTGTTGGTGTAGCCTGATTCGTGCGTCGCATTGGTAATGAACTACGGGTAGAACCAGGTAATAGACAACTTGTTTTGGGCTATATAGTCTTAGAAAAAAAAACTGTGTTAGAGGCCATTGAAGAGAGTTTCAGGTTTTTAAATAATTTACTCCAAGCGTTAGGCTCGGTTGTAACTATAAGGGTGTAAATAAATTTGACAGATTCTCAGATTTAGGTCAATGAGAATTTCGTTATTTAATACAACGGTGACAATCAAGGACTCAGCTAAACTCTTTTCAATGCCATATCGGTGACAAACAAACGTACGAACTGCCTAATGGTAAGCGGTTACAGTAGCCTATGGAGGCTTGCAAATATCTTAAAAATAGGTCTAGCTAAGCAACGAGGTTATGTGCCACTTGTGCTATGTGCCAGATACATGGCTTAGCTCAACTATGATGTATTTTCAAATTCCCGGTTTTATAAAAACCCGCAATATCTTATGTCGATCAGTACTTAATGTCAAATAACTACAACTTAGTAAAGTTGAAAACCCCCCGACACGTTCATTTTGAAGTTATCTCAAAAACGTCTGAAACGATTTTGTTGAAACGTAGCTTTGAACCACCTCGATCACGTCAGCTTTCGGATTAAAAAACCGTAATCAAATCGATCCATTCGTTTAAAAGCTACGATGCGACAGACAGACACACACACACACACACACACACACAGCAGGCAGTCACACAGACACGTCAAACTTATAACACCCCTCTTTTTGCATAGGGTTAAAAATGTACCGAGTTAAGTACTATCGAACCAACTAAATCATGACCCACCATGGAACCTTGTCACAATTAACTGACGTATTATCGTCATATGATCGTGCGTATGTTCGTTAACTGTAACAAGGTTCTATGGTGGGTCATGATTAGTGTTGTAAAAGACTCGAGTTCTCTGAGTCTTCATAATAAGACTCGGAGTCTAAAAACGACACTCGGCTCAATATTTCAAGACTCCACATTATGCAAGACTTCTTGCTGAGTGAGTCTAGCGAACTAAACGAGCGTGGCATCAAGACTCGAGTCTCTTTTCGCGGCTGAGTCCTTTTTTGGACTGAGCTCCGAGTTCCAAGATACCTAGTTGTTTCACGGTTTGAGCCCGATTCATACCCAACTGCCCGCACGGCTTCCCCCGCGTAAGGCCTGAATCACACTGGCGCGGCCTGCGGTGGCGATCAGTAGTAAATTTGACAATGGCTGTCAGAATTACTATTGACCGCCACCGCAGGCCGCGCCCATCTTGAGAGGCTTTTAAGGTCTGAATCAAACTCATGGGTCACACCAATCGTCATGTGTCGGGGATGTCGAGGGTGCAAATTCCAAAACTGATGTCCAATTTACAATCCAAAATGGCGGACATGGCTTTTTTCCTAAAAGTCGTCATGGGTGTCACTTTCTGGGTATTCAAGGGTGTAGATTCCAACAATGATGTCCATTTTGGAAACCAAAATGGCGGCCATGGCTTTTTTCCTAAAAGTCGTCATGGGTGTCACTTTCCGGGTATTCGAGGGTGTAGATTCCAAAATTGATGTCCATTTTGGAATCCAAAATGGCGGACATGGTTTTTTTCCTAAAAGTCGTCATGGGTGTCACTTTCCGGGTATTCGAGGGTGTAGATTCCAAAAATGATGTCCATTTTGGAATCCAAAATGGCGGACATGGCCTTTTTCCTAAAAGTCGTCATGGGTGTCACTTTCTGGGTATTCAAGGGTGTAGATTCCAAAAATGATGTCCATTTTGGAATCCAAAATGGCGGACATGGCTTTTTTCCTAAAAGTTGTCATGGGTGTCACTTTCTGGGTAATCGAGGGTATAGATTCCAAAAATGATGTCCATTTTGGAAACCAAAATGGCGGCCATGGCTTTTTTCCTAAAAGTCGTCATGGGTGTCACTTTCCGGGTATTCAAGGGTGTAGATTCCAAAATTGATGTCCATTTTGGAATCCAAAATGGCGGACATGGTTTTTTTCCTAAAAGTCGTCATGGGTGTCACTTTCCGGGTATTCGAGGGTGTAGATTCCAAAAATGATGTCCATTTTGGAATCCAAAATGGCGGACATGACCTTTTTCCTAAAAGTCGTCATGGGTGTCACTTTCTGGGTATTCAAGGGTGTAGATTCCAAAACTGATGTCCATTTTGGAATCCAAAATGGCGGACATGGCTTTTTTCCTAAAAGTTGTCATGGGTGTCACTTTCTGGGTAATCGAGGGTATAGATTCCAAAAATGATGTCAATTTTGGAATCCAAAATAGCGGACATGGCTTTTTTCCTAGAAGTCGTCATGGGTGTCACTTTCTGGGTATTCGAGGGTGTAGATTCCAAGGATGATGTCCATTTTAGAATCGAAAATGGTGGACATGGTTTTTTTCCTAAAAGTCGTCATGGGTGTCACTTTCCGGGTATTCGAGGGTGTAGATTCCAAAAATGACGTCCATTTTGGAATCCAAAATAGCGGAAATGGTTTTTTCCTAAAAATCGTCTTAGATGTCACTTTTTGGGTTTTTGAGGGTGCAGATTCCTATAACTATGTCAATTCTGGAATCCAAAATTGTGGACATGGCCTTTATTTTCGTAACAGTCGCCATGGGTGTCAATTTCTTGGTAATAGAGGGTGCAGAATAAAATCGAAGTCCATTTTATAATCCAAAAAGTTGCACATTCCAACAATGATGTTAATATTGGATTCCAAAATTTATTTTAAGTATTTCATACCAAATTTGCATACAGTTTGACAGCAAGGAACCAAAGCACTATACAATTTAAAATTATAGTAGGTAGGTAGGTGTGAAAAAAAATCTACAAAATGATAAATCTAAACATCAAACGTCTCGGTGGTCATTGGTCGTATATTTCAGAAAAAGATATCAGACAAAAAAAAGATACACGGAGCATTTTGAACAACCTTGTGAAGCCGGTTTTTAACCGTGCCTTATAAGTTAAGAATACAAAGTAAACCATTCATAAACGACGTTCATGTAGCTGAGCTGTCAATATCATATATGTAATAGGTCAATCCGTAGAGTATTTCTTTGTTGCAAAAGGTGGTGTAGAAGATTTTTTTTTTATATTGTTTAAGGATTCCGTTTTTGCCATTTTGGCTACGGAAACCTAAAAAGGCCCTCTAGGCATTGTACCGAGTATGCTGGCGGTATTTCCTCATTAAACTGCAATGCTGTGATGCGTTGCACGAAAAAACCGCCAGCTCTTCGATTAATACCGTTATGATGATACTAATGCTGAAATAACTCTCGATTCTGTAAATTCCTATAATTAAGGAGCTAAAGCCTATAGTTAAATTCAAAATTGATACTCAGAAGCTTAAAAACCACTGTGTGAAATAACTTACAAAGTTGAGGAAAGCCTCGTTTTCGACCATGTTTTTCTCCTATGTCGCTTAACTGAAGTGTTATGTTATGTATTGGTACTCATTAGACGCATAATTTCATGTTCTTTAATTTCCTAGTGAGTTACTTTTCGCTAGGATGCACCGTATATAATCTACGAGTGAGAAACCAAAAAAAGTCTCAAAATTTCGAGGATTTGTGGCTGCCAAAAGTTGTCTCGTATGAGCATTTTTGATATTTGCTCGGTTGTATCGATGTAAAAAAAAAAAACTTCTACACCACCTTTTGCAACGTAGGTACCTCCCCGTGCTTTGAACCCCTACGGACTGGCCTATTAAACGTTTTATGAAATAAGCGATATCATAACATAACGATATATTTCGTTATGATATCGCTTTTTTAGCGTTAGTGTTAAACAATATCGTTATAACAAAATTAGTATTCTCCATAACGATATAAATATCATAACAGAATGAATATCATAACATAATAAAATACGGTCGAATAACGTTATAATATCGTTTTAAAATGAGTAGCCTACGGAGCCTACATTACGTTATATATTATATCGCTTATAAAAGTATCGCTTTATATATTGGTTAAGATTTATAACGTTATAATGGATACCGCTTTACAGCGCGTCAAATATCGTTTTAAGTATAATGCTTTAAAAAGCCTAAAGGAAAAATAACGTTATAAACGATAGCGCTATGCGAGAAAGCGCTATTTAAAGGCCTGATAGAAGTTACTGTACTTCAGTGCCTCAAGCTTTTAAATCTTTATTACATCTTTAATACAACCACGTATGATGTCACTCCATCCAACGCGATCAAGGGCCAAGTGATTAGTGCCATTAAAATATAAATATTTTTTTACTTTTAATTGCACATTTTAAACAAATTCTGTTTTTAAAAATATATATTTTTGTTATTTTTTTAAATAAATTTTCGTTTTTAACTTTGGAATTTATTGCCACATTTTGATACTTTTTTCCCGTACTGTTTTATTTCGGTTACAAATTCATTCATTCATTCAAATTCAATTGTATCGATTTCTGACAACTTACGCCCAAATCGAAACCAATGATTTGACCACTATACTAGATTTAAAAAAAAAACCAGTAGACATCTCCCGGCTCCTTCATGAGACCCTCGCCATCATGTGCAATGGTAAGTGCTGACGATAACAAAACAAACGAGCTTAACCTCGACTATCAAAGCACTTTCCGTCATAGAGTTCCAGTAGCCATCTTTCGACTCCATCATGAGACCCTCGCCAACATTTGCAATGGTAAGTGCTGACGAAAACAAAACAAACGAGCCCAAACTCGACTATCATAGCACTTTCCGTCATAGAGTTCCAGTGGCCATCTTCCGGCTCCATCATGAGACCCTCGTCATCATGTGCAAGGGTAAGTGGTGACGATAAAAAAATCATAGAGTTCCAGTGGCCATCTTCCGGCTTCAGCATCAGATCAGCTAAATGGTGACAAAGTATTGCATTGTCACCAAACATACATAAGTATTCCAAATTTCAGCTCAATCGGATAACGGAAAGTGACTGAAAACTGGATTGCAAATTTTGACGGACAACTTACATACTCGTATTTACATATATAGAGGTACGAACAGTGCAAGTTAAATAAAAAAAACGTATAATACAACAATATGGCGCCTATTTTTTCTGATTCTCACTTCGGATTCGTTCGTATTGTATTGCTAACTTACTCTGTATTTAATTTGGAAACTCATTGACTCGAGTTTGTTTGCAGACTCGAGTGGTTTTAGAGACTCAAGTCGTCGGACAGATGACTTACGCTCGACTGGACTCTAGACTCTGGAGTCTTCGAGTTCCCCGAGTCCCGTATATTTGAGTCGAGTCTCCTGAATCAGGACTCTAGAACTCGAGTCTTTTACAACACTAGTCATGATTCAGTTGGTTAGATAGTACATTAGATCAATAAAGAGGAAAAGTCTGTTAGATTGTAACTGTGTAAAATGTAAGATTGTATGTAATGGGTAATCTACGGAACCGCTAATCCAGTTTCAAAAATTATTTCACCTGCTTATAGAATCGACTTTCTGGATGGTTATAGGCTATATTTTATCCCGTGGGTTTGCCTGCGTTCTTTACAATATGCGGGCGAAGCCGCGCAGGCAGCGAGTTTGTTATAAAACCAGGCCTTACCCTATTTACAGAGAGTTATTTGAATACGTGGGCACCAAACGTACGACCCTTTTTTAACCACGATTAATGATGTTCTAAAGTAATTTGCAAGCTCGCCTTGATTAAAGTAAAACAGGGTCCGCCATACAAGTTTCGTCCAATTTAAATAAGTTTCCAACTCGTTGTTGCGAGTGTCTTACCGTCGTTGGATTACTTGAGAGCAATTTCGCTCGTCAATTCACATCGCAATTTGACTTCAATGTGTGTGCGCTCGTTGTGACGATCAGTGCACGTGGAAGCGAGAGCGAACGTTACGCATAGAAATCAGCTTGGCAAAGTGGCGAACCAAATTAACAACTTAACTTACACGTGCAGCCATGGCTATAATTATGTCGATATACGTTTTGTGTCTTGTATCTGCGGAATAAGATTCAAAATTGTTTGTAGGTATTATCATAGCTGACCGTCTCAGAGCATAGAATACTAGAGAGAGGACAAGCCGCCGGCGGCCGTGTCGCAGCTGTATGCTCAATGGGCATACACTGCCATACTGTGCACGCGTGCTGATCGCAGAGAATATTACGTTTTTTCCCAAAATGCCTGATATGATGCGCGTTGATTGTCAAATAAGCGTGTAGGTATACAAGAGTGTGTGTTTTAGATGTGTGCGTGCTTTGTCTTGTCAATTACTTGGGCGTTGTGTGGGTTAATGTACTTGCGACAGGCTCACTCTATACAAATCGGCCGCCATGTCCGATCTCCTTATATTCATACATCTATGCTGACCGTACAAGCGGATATAACGAACTTATAATGAACTACGAAGCTAGAGGTCCCGAGTTCGAATTCCGGTAAGGGCATTTATTTGTGTGATGAGCACGAATATTTGTTCTTGAGTCATGGACGTTTTCTATGTATTTAAGTATTTATTTATCTATATAAGTATGTATATCTCCATCTAGTACCCATTGCACAAGCTTTGCTTAGTTTTGGACTAGGTTTATTTGTGTAAGACTGTCCGAACATATTTACTTTTAATAGGTGAAAATAATCAATACATTCATGTACTGGGACCAACTCCATGTTATGTAATTTGTATACCTACTAACATAAGTTTTTAAGTTACTTGAACTAACACATTAATGATTCTATTTTTCTTGTAATGTATGGATCTTCGTTATCTGTAATAAATGATTGATTGATTGATAAACCGAACGACAGAGTAACACCATTATGTCAAACAACACAACACCTGTAAAACCATCGTACACAGAATATTTACTCCATGGAACGAGGATAAATTATCGTTTATTGATTCATTTACGCCATTATTTAAGTAGTTATCTAATAGGATAGTAGAATAGGTACCTGTATTCATAAGATCCAATACGTTTTATTGTATGTCTCACAGCTCCCAATGACCTTCGATCTGTTACTGTCCGTTTTATTGTAAGTAAAAATAAAGTTGTACTAGTTTTATAACGTCAGTACCTACTTGAAGAATTCGACCTCCTCCATCAGGTCAGTTTGATGGTATCAAATTATTTGCTACCGTCAATCGATCCCGTGGTTTTCCCCGTATGTACCGGGAAGAGATTATATGGCGTAGGTGCCTGCTAGGCAGGTTCCTGACATTAAAAGTTAACACTGTCAGAAACCCGCTAGATGGAATCTGCTTGTAAGATTTTCCCTCAACATAAGAATTTTCTCATGTCACCAGCTACGAGGTGAATCGGCAGGCCGAGAAGCATAATTCGCGTTAATTTGAAGGACAAAGCGCCGTCTTCGGTCACGTTGATTAGTCTCACGTTTAGAAAAGCCCTACCGTATCCGTTGGCTTAATAAATCGCCACGAGATACGATGAGGTGTCATAATAAATTTGGGACTTATCCCCGGGGAGCCGAGTTAATCGCGGTGGTAAACGACCACTCTCAGCCATTTGATGTTTAAATTGCCGTGGAGCGTGTCAACGGTGTGATAAATAAGTCGATTAATAGAACCACGCCTATGTTTTCGTTGTTGAAGGCTGATGCCAGAAGCAACCTATTAAGCACATTCACTGCCAAGAATCGCTAAGCGCTACGGCCGTAGCCAATCCCGTGGTTTTCCCGTATGTGGCGGAAGGTGACTACGTGGTTACTGGCAGTGAAATTGTTAAGGTGCTCACAGCTCCCAATGACCTTCGATCTGTTACTGTCCGTTTTTTCGTGTTTTTTATGGCTTACCGTATTAACATCAACGAGGTAAACCGAAATAGTATCCCATATTTACTTCAAAACTCAAAGTTTTCGAGATATATGGCACTAAACTATAGCGGTTTTAGGCCAAAAAACTTGTTTATTGGACGTAACTTTTGTGAAAATCTCTCGTGAGTTGTTACAGACGTCAATAATAAATGGTTACATGTAAATTTCATTTATAAAAGTGCATAAACAACATACTAATATCGAAAACAGAGCTTTTTTGGACCATGTTTGAATAAATCATAGTAAAATAAATGTACATTTTTTTCCAAAAAACTCTCTTGCAAAAGTAGATAAAGGATTCAATCCTCAACCGATTAACGTTTGTGCCATAAATATTTCTATTGTAATAACGGAGGAATATCAACTCAAAACTCATCAAACCTAGTCAAAAAGCGCGTGGAGCCCCTTAAGGGTTTTCTTAGAGTGGTCATGTTGTTTCTGTAGTCTCCGTTTAAAACGAGGTATAAAGTTTAACAAGTAGTCTGAGGCGTACTAATGATTGGCATTCTAGTTTGATTTTCATGTGTTTCATGAATTAAATTAATAAATTAACGTTATAATTTAATATTAAAATAAATTAACGCATGACCGAATGACCGGAACATATCATATTATGCAATCCCACGTCTCAAGTTGACCTCTGCGGCGCTACCACGAACTTCGAATATCGAACTTCGTATATCTCCATTTCGGTCGCTCGAGTACCATAAACCATAAGTGCGATTAAGACGGAGAAATACGAAGTTCAAGATTCGAAGTTCGTGGTTATAGCTCTGGTTAGGTAAGAGCGGTGGCATTTTGCACCGATACAGTTGTAGAAGATACGGCAATAGAGAGATCTCTCAGGGACCGAAGTCCCATGAGAGCTGCTTGGATGTTATATTTATTGATTTAAGAAATTAAGACTCGATTCAGATTTGACAGGAGCACTCGTCAAGATTTGACAGGAGTGACGCCACATCAGCCCCCCTTTGAGACGGAATGTATTGTATGAAGAGAAGAGTGCAGCTTGCCAGTGCTCAGAGCCAGCGTGGCGAGCGGAGAGAGAGAGAGAGTCTGGCTTGCTGAGAAGAGTCGGGCGTCAGTCAGGATATTCAGAGTTGCGCTTACGTCCATTGTCGGGGTCACCAATGTAGAAGATACGGCAATAGATAGATCTCTCAGGGACCGAAGTCCAATGAGAGTTGTTTGTATGTTATATTTATACAACTGATTTAAGAAACTTCTATAGTGCGATGCAGAACTCGTCAGATTTGAAAGGAGTGACACCACACAGTATTGGTGCAAATGATAATTATAGGTCATCTTAGGTTAGGGTCGCGATATAGTCAGGTGTTCGTGTGCACTAGAGACGAATGCACCGCAGAGTCTGCATTTAAAGTCCGGGTAAGTTTATCGTAGCGACGCGAGTCTGTGTGAGCACGTCAAATGGGTCGGTTGTAAAGCGGCCTTTAGACCTTGCTAAAAGCAGTGCATTAACCATAAATAGGGGAGGGAATATTATATTGCTCTAATCAGTGAGTGTGAATGCAGTTAGTGCACTGCATTTAGCAAGGCCCCTTAAGGATGTGTTTCACTCATCATTATCATCATCATTGTCAGCCCGTAATCGCCCACTGCTGAGCATAGGCATTTCACTGCTTTAAGCCATTTCTTCTAACAGTGGCTCTACAATAGGTAATATACTCACTAACCTTTAGTTCATCGCTATACTTCTTGTGCTCAGTCTGCTCTAAACAAAGCACTCGTGATTCCATTGCAAAAAATGTATTTCATTATAAAATTACACGCATGATTATAATTCTTATAAAAAATATTTTAAGATACACGGGATAACACACGCAGGGAGGGAGAGACATTTCTTGACAGATCTATTTTTTCCTCTAGGTCATAGATGTCATCATGCTATGCGAACTTAGAACTTAATGCAAATCCAGTTTCTTATTGAAAATAGTGTCACCTACTAGATAGGTCGCGAACTCTCTGAAGCTCTAGCGATTGCTAGGCTAGGCTGTCAAGGTATTTCAAAATTCGCCGTATTGTACAGACGGCGGTATTTGGAGTCAAAGAGCCGTGGTTCAAACCCTGCGACTGACGCACTTTTTGTATAAATAAATAAATATTACGGGACAATCTTACACAAATCAACCTAGGCCCACGGTAAGCTCAATAAGGCTTGTGTTGTGGGTACTAGGCGACGATATATATATAATAGATAAATACATATGTATGTATGTTTTGTACATTCAAAGGAAAGTTTTAAGTATCGCAGAAAAGATGGCGCCTGTATAAGCAAGCATTAAATGCCTTCTCAATTTGATCGAGTTGCCTGTCTATCTCAGTATGTATATTGTAGTCTTTGGATGTTATAGAGCAAAGGTTGTATAAGACTTTTGACTTCTTGAGGTCTTCTTCTTTGGGTAACAGGGAACATTACGCAAAACTCTTCGTAGGAGGCGACACTAGCAGCGTTGACATTGTATTTCGTTCCCACTTGCGGTATTGTCTATGCAAGAATCCTTGTCACTCATTTGACAATCAATTGTACATGTGTGTGTGAATCCCTATATTCCTATACTGTTTTACTATTAGTGGTAGTGCTGCCTCTGGCGGCAGAACATTGCAGTAATGTTCCCTATTGAGCCAGTGTAAGTAGTAAGTATTGTTACACTTTTGATAAAAGGTTAAATAGAGTGGGACGGACAAAAACAGTATCTCTCATTTGGATAACACAATCGTTACACCGATGCGACGCTTAAAAATCTAAGGCAAAATATAATCACTAATGTTCATCAAAATCACGAGGCAGGTTATATCCAAAAATAATATATAACAATAATTATTTTCACTCCTTCTATTCGAAAAACAGTCTTTTCTAGCACGTTTATAGGGAGCAAAACTTGTTTTTGATCCCTATGCATATTTTTTTCTCCCTGCACGCTAGTCATAGACCACATACTCGTAGAGAAGAAAGCATTAAAAACATTTTAAAAAATCTGTGGGCCTGAGCGAGACCACAGACAATAGGTTATTTCAGTAGCGTGTTTAAGCAGACACTTTTATTGAGTGTTTTTTTAAATACCGCGCTGTTTAGTCCTTGGAGCGTTTAGGGTCTCATATATTGTTTTCCTTGAACGCTTTTAAATATTAATATGCTTAATAAATAAAAATATGGATTTATAGATACCGGACCGGACCGGACCTACTACTTTCTAATAGCTACGTGTTATTTCAAACAATGTTTATTTGATAGGTATAATATGATTACTAATAAATATAAATATATTAAGTATAAAAAGTTTAAGACCATGGAGCAAAAAGCCGTAACAAAAAGTCCGTATTTTTTTATAAACTAAAACCGTCGTGACTAATGACTAGCATGTAAAAGCATTTCTTATACTAATATTTTCATGTTAAGATGATGAATTCATCCAGTTCAACTGAAAATTATACGTTAACACCGGATTTTTTTTAATGGAAGCAACAAACGTCAAAAAAACGTCAATAACAAAGCCATATTCTTTTAAAATACTTACCTACCTAAATATTAAACCTTGTTCTTAGGTAAAAAATTATCGTGTTTTTAATTATCATGGAAGGAGTGAATAGAAGAGTGTATTACGCGGTCGCAAAATTATTTATATCTCGGGCGACGTTGCTTGAATCCTTCCCTTCGTTCTGGATTCAATCAGTCACCCTCGTTACAATATATCATTTTGCTCCCTAGTAATACAATCTACTATTGCACTCTTGTGGATAAAATGCAGTTTTGCTATCTGTTCTTTAAATAATAAAAAAGGGCTTTCCGAGCTTGTGGGTTGAAAAATATATTGCACTTTTGTAGCTCACAAACTAGTGGTATATGATTTACATATTTCAAACTAGCTGTTGCCCGCGACTTTGTCCGCGTAGAACTTAATACTTAGAAAATATAATGCAAACAAACTTCTGCCATCTTAAGGGATGATTTCCGAGGCAAAAACTATTCTATATCCTTTGAAGGGTCTCAAATTATCTCTATACCAAATTTCATCTAGGTACATGGATTTTATCCAAACTTTCACCCCCTATTTTATACCCTTAGGGCATGATTTTCGGGATGAAAACTATCTAATGTCATTCTTCGGGACTCAAACGACCTTTATACCAAATTTCATCTAAACGGGATTCATCCAAATTTTCACCCCCCATTTCACCCCTTTAGGGAGTGATTTCCGGAATTACAACTATCCTATGTCTTTTCCCAGGACTCAAGCTATCTCTATACCAAATTGTATTAAAATGGGTTCCATCCGAATTTTCACCCCTAATTTCACCCCCTTAGGGGATGATTTCTGGGGTAAAAACTATCCCATGTCCTTTCCCAGGACTTAACCTATATCTACACCAAATTTCATCAAAATAGATTACATCCAAATTTTCACACCCCCCCCCCTTTCACCCCCTTAGGGGATGATTTCCGGGATAAAACCTATTATATGTCCTTCCCCGGGAGGGACTCAAACTATTTATATACCAAATTTCATCTAAATCGGTGCAGCGGTTTAAGTAACTCCATACAAATTTCCACCCCCAATTTCAACCCCTCAGATATAAAAACTACCCTTTGTCCTTCCCCGGGGCTCATTTCATCTAAATCGGTTCAGCGGTTTAGGCGTGAAGAGGTAACAGACAGACACACTTTCGCATTTATAATATTAGTATGGAAGTATGGATTATTAGTATGGTTAGTATGGATTATTTCCGCTTGTCTTCCAAATAGAGGTGTAGCTGTAGACTCACTTCAAAAGAAAGAAGAAACGAAAAACTCATTCAAATATCTCAAAAAATTACGAAGCTACAACCGTTTTAATGTCGCTTGTTAGAGTGAGAAAACGATCAGGGACCGTGACGTCACGATCCTCGAGCGTCATAGTAAAAAACAATCGTTTCATTATAAAGGTGCGTTTTGCGGAAAAGAGACGCAACAAACCCCCTCTTAAAACTTTATACGCTTATAACTTAGTGATTACCTATATAACCTCTTGCGTTGTTTTTTTTTCGAGATAATACATCATTATGATTATTTTGTTTAGTGTCTACATCCCTATTTTCGATAAGATAAGATAAAATAAGATTTCTTTATTGTCAGAACTGTGTACATTTAGTTGTTTTGGGTAAAATAAAGTCCAACAGCTTGCCCATTTCGGACGTACAATATTAAACTTAAAGCTAGTCAAATATACTAAAACAATAACAACAATATAGTATTTCCAAATAATTTTAACCATATTTACACATAAAATATTAATTTAGATCTATCCGACATCCGTATTTTCTTTTAAACCACGAACTTCGGAATTCGAAAATATTCGGGTATCTCTATCTCTATCGCACTAACAAATGACAGGAATGCAGAGGGTCTACCGCGAAAGGCATTCGAAGTTTCCCCTCTCTGTCATACTTACAAGTTCGTACATAAGTGCGACAGAGAGGGAAAACTTCGATGCCGTTCGCGGTAGGCCCGCAGATATACGAACTTCGAGTTTCAGTTTTCGTGGTTTGGCTGAATACGCAAAGAGCGCGCGCGCGTGCCATTCAAAAAAACCAAGTTTATATTGTTCGAATTTGTTGTTACTTTTGTACAAATTACGCCTTAATTCGACATTTGCGCATATAAGTTCGCATATCAAAATCGATTAATTTTATATTTGCTTTTGGTACCTATGTGTCTCGTCAATGTATATCGTAGACGGGATTAAAATTATTAATAGGCGAAAGAAAGGCAAAGCAATTCCGCCATTTTGTCCGTAGTATTTCTTATTACTGTGATTTTGACGTTTCTTTTAGCTGACAGATGTGGCGGCGATATACATTAAGAATAATAAATGTAAAATTAAATGAAGTCGTATATTACGGAAAATAAATTAATTGTCGCAGTCGGATAAAAACTATCCTAAGTTGCAGCTGGAATAATAATGTACCTATATAAAATGTTTCATATTTTTCCGTCCATGGGATGCTGAGAACATTCGTACCACAGAAAGCTTAGTTTCAAACTGGCTGATTCTTTTTTTAATTTATAGATTTATTATAAGTGGAGATTAAAGGAAAAATTTAAAAAAAAATTGGCTCCGAGCCGTATTTGAACCGGCGACCAAAGGCATATTTCCATTTCATATATGGCCTGATGGATGGATGATGGTTTGATTTCTTTACATCAATATCAACGAGATTTCTTTCTTTTTAAAAATAATATATCCTCTTCCCAACGTCAGTCCCCTTTTCGAGGATTAATTGAACATTCTGTGTGTTTATGTTATTTTAGGTACCTATTTCGTTTTGGCTGGTGTCTGGGCCTTATTATTGCGTCGTTGAATGGCCGAGTGGAGTCTGCTACTGTGGTTCAATAATCGAACGGCGGTGACCCTGATAAACGCAAGAGGTGACTCCAGAGTACTTTCAGTAGTGTTAATCTATTACATAATTTACGTTAATACCTATATTATAAAGTCTAACATATACATTGGTGGTAAAGTAGGATATAATATGGATTAGTTGCGTAGGTTGCGCTGCTAACATGGCGGGATTTAAGACGTCTTTCAAATGCAGTAGACAAACTGGGATAGACAATGCTATCATCATCATCATCATCATTGTCAGCCCGTAATCGCACACTGCTGAGCATAGGCCTCTCTTCGAGTACGCCACTGTGAAGTATGGTGAACCAACTAGCAACTCTGTGGTTCGTTGCCATGGATGCTTTTCTTGTTAGAAAAATATATGTCAATCACGAATGTACATATACAAACAATGTCTTACGTATTTTTAACATAAATAAAACAACACTCTAACTTAAAGATATTCTGTGTATTCTTGTCACACATGGTGATCATACAGATCCACACAAAATACAAGTGCAATACTAGAACTTTACAGCCACCCGTCCCTATCCTGGGCTAATCTTATCCAGAAGTGACCCGCGATCTTCCTAATATCGTCCACCCATCGAGCTGGTGGACGGCCGACGCTCCTTTTACCTAGAAGTGGCCACCAATCTGACACATTTTTGGTCCACCTACCTGGCGTTCTGCCTGGCAAGGTGTCCTGCCCAGCTTCACTTGAGTTTGGTAATGGTATCTCCAACGTCGCGCACCTTAGTGCGACGTCGGATCTCAACATTCCTCACTCGGTGTTGTAGTTTAATGCCGAGCATGGCGCGCTCCATGGCTCTCTGTGCTACTCGTATTTTGTGCACAGCCTCATTTGTTAGCGTCCATGTCTCGGCACCGTACGTCATGGTCGGCAGGACACATTGGTTAAAGAGGCGAGTCTTCAGGCATTGTGCTATGCTATGCATAAATTATCTATCAAGTCTAGACATTGATATTATCATGGCTTATTGTAAATTGTATTACCGTATAATTGTTCATACGTGATGGAAAGTTAAGACAAGGTCTAAGGTGGATCACGCTCACTCAGAAGATGCCTGTTCACTCTAACCTTAGATGTAAATAACTTAAGATAAATTTACTGTCAAAACTGTGTACATTGTGATAACATGTTGTAAAATAATTAGTATCAACAGCTTGCCCAATTTGGACGTAAAATAGGGCTTAAAATCATGGACCTATAATACTCTGGACAGGCTATAGTTTTGCAAGTGGTTGTCAATTTCCTGCTATTTTTGGAATTGTAACCAGAATTTCTCCTATAGGAGTATTTCATTATGTGGGTAGGTGGTGTTATTTGTGTCCACATGAAGATAACACCATCACTTGCAACCTGAAATACCTTGTCCAAGAACTGTAGGTAATAAGTATACTGAAATTCTTTGAAATTGCTTTAAATTTAAGGAAAAACCACACACTAGAAAAGAATTATAGAATTTTGTCGAAAATTACTTTACTTAGTTCTAATTACTTAAGCGGCACGATAAAATATGTCTACCTACTGAATTACGATATATAAACGCCGACTCATTCCTAAAACGAAGGTTCCATTACCAAACGCTGTTTGTCACGAGCAGGCCTCCGTAAAAACAATTCGGCATTACGCCCGATTACCACTATTAAAGGCATACCTCGAGCAATGAAGCATTGTTTGTAAATAAATGACGTCATCAAACTTTTTACCCATAAACGCCTGCGGCGAGTGTCATACCAGCTTGTTGAGCCCAGCAAGGCTTCACAAATAACCTTTGTCAATGAATTGCAGGATTGTAGCTATCGTTACGTAACTCGCACGTGGTGGTCGCATCGTCATTCGGGGATGCCGAAAGGTCACGGAAATAGCCGAGGTTGCCGTATATCGATCGGGGGGAATCGCGAACGCGCGACGCGGTTGTGACGTCAGCGGCGGCGTGCTGTGGAAACTAGGAGGGACTGTACTGGGTAGATAGCAGCGCGCGAGTTTAAGTCTTACGTGGTGGCTTTAGGGTTGAATTTAGATTGTGTTTTAGATCGATTTTAGTGTTTTTCGGTAGTGGTTGTGTTGTGTCCCCCGCAAGCGAGCCTCCTGACCCACATCTATCGTAAAAGCGGAGTATAGTGCGTATTGCGTATGCACCAAGCTACACACAATTAAACTAGCTAATGCAAACATAGTAGTATCATGACACTACTGCGGTTGAACTTGATGCATTGGCAGCATCTAGTTATAAATAATTGATATTGTTTTCGATTACCGATAAACACTAGTAGCTCTGTGAGCTGTAGAACCTGCGAGTCTGTTTTATTTATTTTCTGAATTCCAAAAACTGAATCTACAGTAATCTCCACTTATAATAAATCTCTAAATTAAAAAAAGAATCAGCCAGTTTGAAACTAAGCTTTGCGCGGTTCAGCATCCCATGAACGGAAAAATATGAAACATTTTATATAGGTACATTATTATTCTAGCTGCAACTTAGAATAGTTTTTATCCGACTGCGACAGTTAATTAATTTTCCGAAATATACGACTTCATTTAATTTTTCATTTATTTTTATTGAAATCAAACGCTGCTCCAACTGTCAGCTATAAGAACCGTCAAATTTTCGTCAAAATGGCGGAATTGCTTTGCCTTTCACTTATTAATAATTTAAATCCCGTCTACGATAGACCTTTACGAGACAAATGCTAAAATATAAACCATAAAAAAATATTCGATTCTGATATGAGAACTTATATGCGCAAATGTCGTTTTATGTCGTAATTTCAATAAATGAAATCAACAAATTTGAACAATATAATTAACACGAATTTGTTTTTTTTGAATGACAACGGCACGCGCTCGGCGCATTCAGCCAAAGTACCTGCGGCGCTACCACGAAAACCGATACTCAATGTTCATATATTTGCATCCCTGTCACTCGAGTATGGTTAGTGCGATAGAGATACAGATACCTGAATATTTTCGAATTCCGAAGTTCGTGGTTATAGCTCAGGAATCGAAAATATGGTAAATAATCATAATGTATTTTCTCGAAAAAGAATTTAAAATAAATATAGTCAAATGGAGAAAAAAACAAAGCAAGAGGTTATATAGGTAATGATTAAGTTATAAGAGTCCAAAGTTTTAAGAGGGGGTATGTTCTGTCCCTTTTCCGCAAAACGCACCTTCATATGAAACGATTGTTTTTTACTATGACGCTCGAGTATATTGACGTCACAGTCCCTCATCGTTTTCTCACTCTAACAAGCGACATTAAAACGGATGTAGCTTCATAATTTTTTGAGATATTTGAATGGGAGTTTCATTATCTTCTATCTATTTATACATAATAAATGCCTATGTCCTGACTGACTTATTCACTCACTCACTCACTCACTCATCAACGCACAGCCGAAACTACTAATCTTAGAGAGTTGATTTTTGCACAGTATGTTGCTTTTATAACGTGGGCTAGGGATAAAAAGGGATTTTTGAAAATTCTACCCCTAAGGGGGTAAAATGGGGGTGCAAAGTTTGTATGGGAGAACATTTTTTTTTTGAGCTATAGACTTAAACTTTGTAGAAAAATTAGTTATTAGAATACAAATGAAACACTTTCAGCGTTTTGGAAAATTCCACCCCTACGGGGGTAAAATAGGGGTGCAAGGTTTGTATGGGGGAAACATTTTTTTTTTAAATAGAGACTTAAAACTTTGTAGAAAGATCAGTCATTAGAATACAAATAAAGAACTTTCAGGATTTTAGAAAATTCTACCCCTAAAGGGGTAAAATAGAGTGCAAAGTTTGTATGGGAAAAACTACTTTTTTTTAAATAGAGACTTTGTAGAGAAATTATTCATTAGAATACAAATAAAGTACCTAGATTCAGTGTTTTAAAAAAATCTACCCCTAAGGGGGTAAAATAGAGGTGCAAATTTTGTATGGGGGAAACAATATTATTTTTAAATAGAGACTTAAAACTTTGTAGAAAGATTAGTCATCAGAATACAAATTAAGTACTTTCAGCGTTTTAGAAAATTCTACCCCTAAAAATAGGGGGCTAAAATAGGGGTGCAAAGTTTGTATGTGGGAAACTATTTTTTTTTAGCTAGAGTCCTAAAACTTTGTAGAAAGATTATTTAAATACAAAGAAAGTACTTTCAGCGTTTTGGAAAATTTCACCCCTAAGTGGGTAAAATAGGGTGCAAAGTTTGTATGGGAAAAACATATTTTTTTTTAATAGAGACTTAAAATTTTGACGAAAAATTACTTATTAGAACATGAAAAATACTACATTCGGCGTTTTACAAAAATCATTCCCTAAGGGGGTTAAAAAAGGGTGCAAGGTTTGTATGGGGAACACTTTTTCTGAGCTAGACACTTAAAACTTTGTAGAAAGATTACTTATAAAAATACAAAAAAAAAGACTTTCAGCGTTTTGAAAAAATCTATCCCTAAGGGGGATAAAAAGGGGTGCAAAGTTTTTATCAGGGAAAGTTTATGTTTTTGAGTTAGAGACTTGAAACTTTGTAGAAAGATTACTTATTAAAATACAAAAAAAGAACACAAATCGTTTTAGAAAATTCCACCCCTAATAGGGTTAAAAAGGAGAGCAAGCTTTGCATGGGCAACACTTTTTTTTGAGTTAGACTTAAAACTTTGCAAAAAGATTACTTATTAGAATACTAAAAAAGAACTTTCAGCGTTTTAGAAAACTCCATCCCTAAGGGGATCCTTAAGATCCTTAAGAAGGGTAGCCAGTGTTGTGTGGGAAAAACTTTTTTTTTTACTAGACTTAAAACTATTCAAAATGTTACTTATTAAAATTAATAATAAAGTACTTTCAGAGTTTTAGAAAATTCCACCCCTAAGGGGGTTAAGAAAGCTTTGTATGGGCAACACTTTTTTTGAGCTAGAGACTTAAAAGTTTACGAAAAAAGTTCTTTCAGCGATTAGAAAAATTCAACCTCTAAGGGGGTTTAAAAGGGGGTTCAAATTTTAAATGGCGAGCAATAAAATTTTAAAGTGTGAGTAACAGATTTTTAACTTCGGTCTTATTCTGTACGTTAAAAGACTACAAAACTGATTTCAGAGTTTTTCCAAATTCATCCCCTAAGAGTGTTAAAATTGGTTCAAAGTTTGAGTATTTCAAGGCATTTTTAAAGTATGAGATTTTTAACTTTGGTTTTAGACTGTTTGTTCACAAACTAGAAAATGAACATCAACTTTTTTTTTAATTATCCCCTAAAAGAGGGTTCAAATTTTGTATTGAGAGAAATCATTTTCTAAGACGATAAAAAGTTCTACGCGGACGAAGTCGCGGGCAACAGCTAGTATTCTATAAATTATCAAACCGGCTTACAAAATTTCACGAGAATCGGTTTAGAAATGCGACTTGTAGAGGAGAAAAGTCGGACAGCGGGACATCCAGACATACGAAAAATTGGTAGGCTTCCGGCGTAGGCATTCGCTAAACGGGTTCCTGGCAGTCAAGGTGTTAAAAGAAAGTTATTCTACACAAATCGTATTTGACAAAAATCATCATTCGAATTCGTCACCTGTATTTCCGAGGATAGCTTTTCGAAATGCGGGCAATAAATTTAAATAAAATACTCGTACAATAATCCTTGACACTTGACAGTATTTACAAATAAACCGTCGTAATCCTTGTAAGACAAGATGCTACGGAAACCCGTAGCAGTGCTACGAGATGCTACGCGGCTTCTTTGCCTACGTCTAAACTCTGACTCAATTCATAGAGGAATCAATTCCGGAACCAGCAATAAAAACGTAAACCAATCTTATTTTAACACATTCACTGCCAAGAATCGCTACGTGCTACGCTCGTAGCCGATCATGTGGTGAATGAGTTCACACTGTCACTGCCAGGAAAGTTTCCTGAGTTTCTATTATTTTTTGAAACTTTCCGCATATTGCTCATCATCATCATCAGTATATCAGCCGAAAGACGTCCACTGCTGGACATAGGCCTCCCCCAAAGAGTTCCATAGTGACCGGTCCTGCGCCACCTGCATCCAGCGGACTCCTGCGACCACAGATGTATGAATATAAGAAGATCGGACATGCCGGCCGATTTGTATTGAGTACGCCTGTCGCAAGTACATTAACCCACACAGAGCCCAAGTAATTGACAAGACATATCACGCACACATCTAAAACACACACACTTGTATACCTACGCTCTTATTGGACAATACACGCGCATTATATCAGGCATTTTGGGAAGAAACGTAATATTCTCTGCGATCAGCACGCGTGCACAGTATGGCAGAGTATGCCCATTGAGCTAACAACTGCGACGCGGTCGCCGGCGGCTTGTCCTCTCTCTAGTATTCTATGATCTGAGCCCGCGACTGACGCGCGAACGCCTTGTGGGGGCATATTGCTCATATTGGCCGAATTGTATGAAAGCAGTTCATTCAAAAAGCAACTCTACCATCCAAGGTTAGATTAAAATTCCAATGATAGAGTTGTATTATAAGTCAGCCACGTTAACCTTTTCAATGCTCTGTCAAAGATAAAAGTTGTCAACCACACGCCAAATCAACAAGACATTTAGTGCGGAGTTAAACCAAGTCAATGCAAGAAGGTTGCGATCGCGCTGGGCTCCTTGACGCATACCTATATCAGTCGTTGGCGTTGAACCTGCAGTGATTATATATAATCTCAACCATACATAACTAATTATAGACCACATTATACGCATTTTCGCTTGATTACACGGGAATACTGCAAGTGTGTATCTTTGTCATCGATTATTACTTGTATAAGTAGACCGCACAAACTGGGAAAATCAATTGCAGGACCGAGACCAATGAAGGAAGACACTTTATGAAGGCGTTATAGTACATGATATCACCTGGTTTGACCTGTTGTCCCATAAACGAGAACTGAGACACCAGCGCGCTGCTGCGCCTCCAACAGCGATGTGTATTTATGACATTTACAATTTTACATGTCATATATGCGGGCATCACTGTCGCTCTTGTATTGGCCTGACAAGCCACGTACGCAAGTGTCACACTTTAATGGACGCTGCTTAAATCATCTTTTATACATGCTTCAGGCCATTGAAGTGGAATAAGTAAGTACTACATCAAAATCGAGTGTCATAAGGACCAATGTACATAAGGTGCATTCGGGTAATTCCGAATGATCTACAAGTGTCTTATATAGTTCTGATACAATGTACATATTCCTTTTATTCGGAGTTACCCTCCTAAAAAATACTATTGGATTGGTAGAAATTATCGGAATTACCCGATTTTCGGAGTTACCCGAATGCACCTTAATTGAGTGTCAAATTGCCAATGACTAGTGCTTAATGTGGAAACAGCATCTGATAGGCAAAGTAGAGTGTATAATGGACAAAGTAGAGTGTCTAATGGACATAGTCGTGTGTCTTATTGACAAAGTCGAGCGCCGCGTTAGGTGCTCATTAGTCTCACAGTGTGTTTAATGATCAAAATCCAGTGACTCGCTGAAAAAGTTGAGTGCCTAATGGAAAAAGTCTAGCACCTAACGTGCAAACTAGAGTGACTAATGAGCAAAGCAGAGTGTATAATGGTCAAAGTCCAGTGTCTCATTGACAAAGTTGAGCGCCTAAGTGACAAATTAAAGTACCTAACGTGCAAAGTAGAGTGACTAATGAGTACCTAACGTGCAAAGTAGAGTGACTAATGAGCAAAGCAGAGTGTATAATGGTCAAAGTCCAGTGTCTCATTGACAAAGTTGAGCGCCTAAGTGACAAATTAGAGTACCTAACGTGCAAAGTAGTGTGACTAATGAGCAAAGCAGAGTGTATAATGGTCAAAGTAGAATGTCAGTTGTGGGGAAGGATGCAGTTCAAAACTAAAATACATTATTTAAGATGCTTATTTATTTTAAATATTAAAATGTCTTTATAACACAACCAACACAATATACAATCAAAAATATATCAAAATGTAAATAAATTAGTTTTAGGAATACTGGATTACTGATTGCTGCCTTGTCTTATTATTTATTAACACTTTCACTGTTCAGAACCCAGCACAAATCTATAATTACAATGACTACAGATATTCAGATAGTGAATGAAAGGTCCTCGAGTGGCGACCAGGTACCGGAAGACGCAGCGTGGGTTGACCCGCCACAAGCTGGATTGATGACCTGGTAAAAGGTCACGGGAGTCCGCTGGGTGCGGGTGGCGCAGGACCGATCACTTTGGCACTCTTTGGGGGAGGCATGTGTCCAGCAGTGGACGTCTTTCGGGTAGTATGATGATAAATGAGCTGATACAGAAAGTGTAAACCTTACGGTGCTTACTTCCCCCAATAGCGAGGTCTATTTGTAACGCCCGCACATTACAGCCACTAGTGGCCGCCACTAAACTTGAAACCGTATATAGATTACAAGAAAATAACCTCAAAATAATAAATTACATAATTTACTTTTCTCAAACATGCAATGAAATGTCGGCATTACGTGCGTTATATCAGGCTACAAAGTATCACGTTTCGGGCGGATCAACTCGAGAGAACTGTAAAGGAATTTCATACGAAATTGAAGGACTAGGCCGGGAAGTAATTATTTTTTAATTTTCATTCCACTATTTGTGGCACAGCATCACGGCATTCAGCCATGAAAATTCGTTTGATTTGAGAAGTTTTTATTTATTTATTTCATTGCATGTTTGAGAAAAGCACTATACATGCCTGGCCGTGAAAAGGGGTTGCCGGCTTCGTATCACTATACCTACTCACCCGGCAAGCCCTTCTTTCCCGGCGTCTACGTCTGTAGTAATGTACTATTAAAAACAAAGTTTAAACCGACTTCAATTCAGTACTTCGCCAAGCCACATAGGTACATGAACATTTCCACATTTCCGTTCCAATTTACCACATGCACTGCTTTCCGAGAGCAAATGCGTTGATTGTTACAGAAAAAACCCAAGTCGGTTTCTGTGGGCTGATAATATTTGAGGAGTTCCGTCGATTCCTAAAGGATCTCTGAATTACCAATTCATGAGTTGCTACTTCAACGGAATCATGTCAGAATCTTTGACGAACTTTACATCTTTGAGGAGTTCCATAAGTCATCTGTGGTCTTCATCATCCGTTCCACTTCACCAAAATTGCGATTTCCGAAGCTAAATACACGAATTATAATAGAAAATACCGAAATCACTACATGCGTGCCTATAAAATATGAGGGTTGCTTTTTTTCTATGGGATCCCATCATCAGATCCTGATTTGGTGACAAGTGGGAGCACATCGGAAGTAGGTATACTATTTCGAATAAAAGAGAATTTTGATAATTGACGGAGAAATCGGCGAAAATACATTTAAAAAAATACCTCCTTTTTTGCATTACATGCATTTAAAAAAAACTGACACCGGCAAATTCAAACCTCTCCAAATGATGGACGTAGCTAGTTTTTAGCTGACTTGACTGATACGAATCTATATACACATAATACGGATTCAAGTTTTTCTTTTAGACGCGGCCGCTAGTAGCGAATTCGAGCAACTCCCACAGCTTGTGACTCGGGCGCAGCCACTAAGGCAGTCATCACTAGTGATGTGCAAATTCCGGAAAGTTTCAAAAAAGTTGGAAAAGTTTTCGGAAATTTCTAGAAAGTTTCACAAAGAAAACGGATTTTTAAAAAGTCGTACGCTTGTTTGGATTATAATACGGCTACCCTAAATTTAATTAGCAATCTTCAGGCCTTTCCCGAGGGACTATAGCTATTCGAATCCTGATTTTTTGACTTTCGCTCGATTGGAAAAAGTCACCAACATAGGTCTAAAATACACTTTTAAAAATCGTAACAAATTATGCACAAAAGCTAAACATATTAAAATTGGTTTTAATCATTGGCAATATCATGTTTGAGGGAACTTAGCTATTACTTTTTTATTTATTTAAACGCACAAAAAACTTCCGAACATGCACTTCCATCTCGTTCACGTTTATGCTCAGTGAGAGGGAGAGAACACCGTTAGCCTACCTACATCGCCTTAAGGAAATTTACGTACCTGAGAAGCATAAAACTGTAAAACTATGTATAAGAATTACAGTTTATGCTTCTCAGGTACGAAATTTCCATGTTGGCAATGGAAAGTTTCAATTCCCATACAAAAATGAGAGAAATTTCCGAAATTTTCCCATATTAAATTGCAGAAAAATTTCGCAATATAGGAAACTTTCCGTCGGCGCATCAGTAGTCATCACACTGCCGCCGTATCCCGCTGCGGGGTGCGGGGCGACGGGTCGCAACGTTGTATGCCAGGACCTCAGTTTGCATATAAATACCGCACGGTACTTCACATTGCACCGCACCTCCGTCCGGCGAAATTTGAACGCGGCTAACTTAAACATTCGTAACAAATTATGCACAAAAGCTGAACATATTAAAATTGGTTCTAAAAATCGGCAATATCATGTTTGAGGGAACTTGGTGATTACTTTTTAATTTATGTTAACGCACAAAAAATTAAAAAACATGATATCTGAGCTTTCGAACACGCCCTTCCATCTCGCTCACGCTTATGGTCAGTGAGAGAAGACCAGGAACCTACGGCGCCTTAATGTGCAGCGGCTCTTAGAGTGATCCCAATCTTTAAAAAACCGGCCAAGAGCGTGTCGGGCCACGCTCAGTGTAGAGTTCCGTAGTTTTTCGTCCGTCACAGTAAGTGTGTGAAATTATTTTGTAATTTTTTTCAAAAACTATTCAACCTATCAAGTTCAAAATAATTTTCCTACAAAGTTTTTATAATGTTCTACTTTTGAGATTTTTGTCATATTTAAAAAAATTATGGTTCAAAAGTTAGAGGGGGGGGGGCACATTTTTTTTTACTTCTGGAGCGATTATCTCCGAAAATATTAACATTATCAAAAAATGATTTTAGCAAACCCCTATTCATTTTTAAACGTCTATCCAACAAAATATCACACGTTAGGGTTGAAATGAAAAAAAAAACACTCCCCACGTTACGTATAGGGGAGGTACCCTAATAAAATAAAATAAAACACTTTTTATTTTACCACTTTGTTGGCGTGATTGATATACATATTAGTACCAAATTTCAGCTTTCTAGTGCTAACGGTTACTGAGATTATCCGCGGACGGACGGACAGACAAAGCGAAACTATAAGGGTTCCTAGTCGACTACGGAACCCTAAAAATACAGATCTTACTCCCAAGCTATTGGCTATTAGCTCGGCCATGACTGCGAGCAGCAGCGGCATCGGCAGCAATGCTCTATGCGTGGGAGCAAGAGATCGGAGCGCGGCTATTCGCTCCCGCTTATGGCGCCACTGCCGCTGCCGCCACAGAGCTGTAGCTAGGGGGGGGGCATTATGGGGCAATGCCTTACCATTGCCCTACCTTAAGAAACTGCCACACACAGAATAGATCGGCAACTCTGGCTACGGTCCTGTAACGCCACCACTTGAAGTCGTGACTGAGCAGTTTCATTTATTGGTGACACTTCATTTTCTTCATCGTAAATATCATTAAATCATGGATAATAAATAATAGATCTAATTAAAACCGTTTGTACAAATGCATAGAATAAATCCAATATTATCCACTTAAATACATAGAAGGAACCTTTATAATTCTACAGGGTCAAAATAGAAGTTATGACTCCATATTCTTCCCATATTTTGTCATTGTTAATTTCATAAACCCATGATTATAAGTTATAAAAAAATGATATTTTTTACAGTCTCCTAGAAATACAACATAAAATACAGAATCAATTTCTTAAGATACTAGATTTCAGAAGAAAGTAACTGAGATGTCAACCCTTTCTATTACTAGTCAATTTGAACACTAATAAGGTAATTTTCTATAATTAGAAAATTACTGATTTTAAATGATAAAAAATATGGGGGTTCAGAAATTCTATTTTCACCCATATCAACAGAATATAATCTACATGACATTATTGAGACCCTCAACAAACTTCAAGTACTTCTCATGTCTCCCAGCATAATTATCACTTTCCTTTTGTCTTTCTTCAATAAACTCTTTTTCATGACTTAATACTACATTAAAAAGCACACTAGAATATATTCTATTACTGTCATATCTCACAATCTTAGCTTGTTTCTGCCTCAAACCATCATGATTACAATGTCTGCATATATCTTTCACTAGCACCCCATTTAATCTCACTACTCCATAATGATCATGCATTGATGACAATATCTCATGCATAATGAATCTTCGGTGATACCAAAGAGTCTCATGCCCTTTATAAAACCTCACCAACTCGTTATTTAAAACCAGTTCGTGAAATAAAATCTCCAATTTCCTACAGAGTAGTACAGAGTCAATGGTACAATCGCAATTCTTAGAAGTATAACAGAGCAGCAAATTAATTAGGTTATCTTCCGAATAAGAAATTAAATCTTCTTCCGAAGCTTGCACTGTTGCATCCTTAGGAACATGCATTCCTAAAAGTCTGACAAAACTTTTACGGAGGTTCACATCTATAGCTGCTTCAAATGATTTCCAATGTTGGTTCCCGATAGAAAAAATATTCTTAATACAGAATTGGCGGTAATGGAAGCAGCTGAAATCCGAAATATGTTTTGACACCCATGCCTCAGAGAAGTTATATTCTTTGACATAAAGGAAGTTTAAGTCAAATTTCTTTTCAACTAGTTTAAGAATCTTAAGGAGCCATATTCGGTGGTTCCAGCTGTGGTAGTTGTTCGGACTCTTGTCTGACGATAGCTGGCAAATGTTGAGTTCTTCACTGATCAGATCTTCGATATCATTTGTTTGAAGATTTTCATCTGTAACATTAATATTATTTTTTTAATAAAGACTTTAGGTAAACTATGTCTTTTTTGGCCTAACATAATCATCAAGTATTATGAGACTTTAAATGTAACTAATAAAAATAAAAAAAGTATCACTACATTTTGTATTTCTACATTATGTAAAGAGAGAGCATGCCACTCATATATTAGGATAAATATGACCAAGTATGTTGCTGACCTTACACATCACTTATAAATTTAAGGTTAGTTTTATAACCTGACATAATAAATCGTATCATCATTTACAAAATTAATATTTGCAGTGTAGCAGTGTTAACAGAATTGATATAAATAATTCCAATCGTAATTATTTAACAAGTGTTAATTAATGCTAAGTAATCATTTTGATATTGTCCATAGTAATTTTCAATGTCTGTTTATAACTATTGTATCTAGTGATTGTTTCAATAAGATAATAATAATACAAAATAGGTACAAAAATGTGCAACTTATTAGAATGGTGAAAACATTATTTAAGTACATTTATGCTGTATCATTCAGATGTAGATAATTAAGTCTGATTAGAATAACTAAAACTTCTCAATATACAACTGCTGGTTGCAGATTTTGTTTAAATGTGGTCATATTACCTACCCTTCCTTTGAATGCAAGCTGCATATCATACAAAATTTATTAAAACAGTGAAATAATCCCACAAACCTTTTAAAACTGCTTCCAATAACCATCTCCTATGAGAAAATGCATCATTACACTTTGGCTTTCGGGAAAGTACTAGCTTTGTAAACCGTAGCTCTGCAGTCTTATCCAACAGCAATCTTAGTACTAGATCCCTTCGTTTATTCCAGAAGGTGCACAACTCTGGGTTCAATAATAATGCCACACTCAGAAGTTTTTCCAGACGTTCAGAGTTCACAGATGACTTTACAACTTTTCGTTTAGGCTTTACAAAGTATTTTTCCATCAGTTCAGAATAACAGTACATGTATACTTGCTTCATACACCAGGATTCCAAGCCTAAACAGTTCTCTAAGAGCAAAACTGGTGATTTATTCCGAAAATTTGAATCAACGGGAACAATGTCGAATGAACACCTGAAATCAAAACAGAATATTAACAAACAGTCGCAGTATTTATTGAAATCTTGCCAGTTTGTCAAAATATTTACAAGTCAGCGTTCTTCGTCAGAATATTATCGACGTCTTTCAGTATTTTTTCCACTAAAGCAAATCTGTCTTCCTCCATGATTAGAGATTTTGTCACGTCAAGAATTAATTAATTATTTTTAATTCAGTCTATCCACTCATTATTTTCTATACGTGTTTAGCCCATTATAATAATCGAATGAATATAAGAACAATTTAGAACATAGAACTACAACTCGTTTTGACAGCTAACAGGCTAACACCAACAGCCCAACACGTCAATCTATCAAGGATACGTTCTTATCGCATTAAACCCTGGGCCGAATATGAATAAGTGCGCGATTTAACGATTTTAGTACGAAGCAAGTACGAAGCCTTGCATGACAGAAAAAAAAATACTACATTTAAAGCCAACAAAATCGTGATTTTAAGATTATTATAAATAAATAATGATTGAGTACTTTTACTAATGCTACTTGTTTTTGAACAAGATTTAGAGTACGCTCAAAAACGAATTCTACAATTTTTGCAAATCGTAGTGAATAATCAAATCACGGCAATCGCGTTCAATAATTTTGTATTCTATAACATAACCATGGCCATGATATTAAACTTACTTAACCCTTTATAAGGCAGAGGGAATATTTTTCCCACCATATATTTTGACGTTTTTTTTCTGAAACGAATCCACGATCGGTTTTTATCTATGGCAATATTATTTGTGGAAACCCCTCTGCCTGTGTGGATCATTTTGGATAGTGGTAAAAATATTCCCTCTGCCTGTGGAGTGAGCATGATGTGCATATTGTGCATGTTTTTTTTTTGCGATTATGTTGAAAATGAGTTGGAGTAAACGAATACTCAACGATTTAGGGAGTATAAATGGATTAGAAGATATTTTTGGCCTCTATGGAAATCAATGGTATTTGTTTAATTGATAAAAAAATTTTAGGTTGTTTATAACTTTAAACCCTATATAAGACTGAGGGAATATTTTTCCCACCATATATTTTGACGTTTTTTTCTGAAAAGGGGACTGATTAGTACGTTTACAAGCAGAAAACGGCGGTCAATCGGTCACAACTGTATCTTGAAAAATAATGTCTGTCACATCAGTAGAGAACCGTCAAAAGGCTTTACAGGTTGTCGCGCAAGAGATCACGTGGCACACCAACACATGCTCACAGAAACGCCTACATATAAACGCTGCAATCCTGCATCTTTTGTAATTTTTTTTAGTGCTAAGTACACGGATGTGAAATGACAAAAGGTCTAAAATAATTTGCGAGAAATGTGCATTTTCACGTGTATAGCACCTTGCTTCATTGCTTATTAATATGACGTACTGAGGCAGAGTAGATCCAGACAGGCAGAGGAAACATTTTTACCACCGTTATTATTATTTTTTTTTGGTTTTTTTTTTATTTTCTGAAATAAGGAAAAAACCAACCTAGAAACATAATTAGTTTTATTTTATCACCTCTAGATGCTAATGCCTTAAAAGGGTTAACCCTTATTAGTACAAGGGGATATTATTTCCCACTTCGTCTGTTGGTATAAAATTGTATGTATTTTGTATACGGCAACTCTTAATGAAACCTACCATACAGTTTTCCACTTCTTAGTAAGTATTATAAGTATAATAAGTATTGTACCTTATTCCAAGCCTATACAATTGAGATGGCAACATCTATTTCCACAGGCAACACTGCCTAGTTCCAAGTGACAGCTGCTATAATTCCGGTTTTCTCCCCACCTTTGAACCAGCAACGGCTCGACATCGGCTGCGCGCCGCGGGGCCGTCATTGGCGTTCTTTTTCTTGCAGAGGCAACACGTAGTACTAGCTTCGGCAGTACTACATATAATATGCTTATAAAACGGAAAATTCCTTGCAATTTTCTGGTGAAATGTTCCATGATAGTGACAAAATGGGTAGTAATCAACGAAATGAAGGTGCAGGATTGTGCTCCGCTAACAAAGGCTCGCGAGTAGCGTAGATTCTTCACCGCCTGGCAACGGACGGATGCCAGTATTGGAGAAAATCGTGAGTAGTACTCATGCAGGAGGTAAGATGCTTCAATGTCGTTTATTCCTCGCGCATGAAGGCAATTTTGATGATTAAGGTTTTTGTCAATTTGCGTACCCGATGACCTGGAAGCCTCCTTAAGTTCTTCCTCCAGTAAAACTGGCACGGCCTACCCATGCCAGTGCTCATTTGAAGGAGATTGATTTCAAATTTGAAACTACCCTCAACTCATCGGGTACTGCAATTTTCTAAGGAGCACATTGGTACGTTGGGTGATTACCGTATTTCAGTTTCAACTATTATTTTCAAGTCGTTATATATATGTCAATCAAACCGAACCTAAATTAATTAAGATTCTGGGCGGTGCTTACATGCTTACGAATTAGCTGCCATACGAGTGTCGATTTAAATGAAATACCTACATAAAAAAAAAAAAAAATATATATATATATAAGTTCGTATAATCTTCTGGTTTTGCCGATGCAATGCTTATTCAAATTACCTTGCCTTGTAATTATATTTATTAACCAAGGGTTTGTGAATCGATGCAAGTATTGCTGGTTGATTTTCACCCGGTTCCATTAGTCTTATCGACTTAAATTTTAATATGAAATTAGATTTGGTACTATTGAGTTTTCAAGAGTTTGTAGTCGTATATTTCATTTAATCATACTTCCTACAAATTATATTTAGTCGTCGCGCAGACAGACGTTGAGGGTAACTGTTGCGTATATTCCGCTAGGAGCGTACAGGAGAGAATCTCTAATGAAGAGTTACTACTTAATTATATAATCATGAGTGCGCAGCCATGTGTTGACTGTTACGCAGCGAACGCTTGTTCGAGTTCCGTTTCGACACGTTTCATATGTTTGAATTTCAGTAGCTATAAGACATTTTCCAGCTTACGTTACGCGCTACCAACCGTTCAGCTGATGTCTCTCCTGTGCAAGGAGTTGCTACCACCCGTGCAGCTGTCTCTCCTGCACAAGGAGTTGCTACCACCCGTTCAGCTGTCTCTCCTGCGAAAGGAGTTGCTACCACCCGTTCAGCTGATGTCTCTCCTGTGCAAGGAGTTGCTACCACCCGTTCAGCTGTCTCTCCTGCGGAAGGAGTTGCTACCACCCGTTCAGCTGATGTCTCTCCTGTGCATGGAGTTGCTACCAACCGTTCAGCTGATGTCTCTCCTGTGCAAGGAGTTGCTACCACCCGTTCAGCTGTCTCTCCTGCGCAAGGAGTTGCTACCACCCGTTCAGCTGTCTCTCCTGCGGAAGGAGTTGCTACCACCCGTTCAGCTGTCTCTCCTGCGCAAGGAGTTGCTACCACCCGTTCAGCTGTCTCTCCTGCGCAAGGAGTTGCTACCATCCAATCACCTGACTCTCATGTGCAAGGAGTTGCTACCACCCATTCAGCTGTCTCTCCTGCGCAAGGAGTTGCTACCACCCATTCAGCAGTCACTCCTGCACAAGAAGTTGCTACTAAGCACACTTTTGCGAATGTTACAGTCAAAGCATAATACTAGGTCCTTGTTTATCCTTTCCGGCTGGAAATTGACTGTGTCGAGTACTTTCCGCAGCTTAGAGTTACCGCTGGCTCTGCCGAGTTACACAAAATTACGTAGGTATGCTACGTACAAGCAAACAAGGTAGGTTGAAGGTGGGGCTACAGCACAGTTTCCAACATAGAGCAGTTTGTAATAATCAGGACAGTCTAAATGCTGTTCTCCAGTACACTGCCCTTCACAGATGTTGTCAGAATCATTGACGGAAGATATCGAGAGACCTTGCGAACCATGAGTTTTTATTGGAGCCGGGTGGACCAGGACTGTAATTTCTCTGGTCTTGAAAAAGGGCATGTTGAAGGAGTACTTAATTATTGAAACGACCCTTCATGTCCGTATACGTGGATCTTTTCCATTTATTGTCTTTTTCAAGGTTCACGATTTTGATCACGTGATTGGATGGCGAGACTGGGCGTGTATAATGCATACTTCATGTATGTACATTCATGTCGTACAACATACAACGACAATTGCTGAAGGTAATATACTTCGATTTAGATATTTGTCTAGTCTCTCAAATTTTCGGCGGCAGCTTCGCTCATCATTCAGGTAGTTAAGGTCCTCAGATCTCAAAGTACCAGGCTCGTTACCTGTGCACGCCAGAACTGAAGGTTGCTGCATAGCTAAAGGTTTCTCTAGCTGAACAATTTAGGGCTAGCGATCCATGGAGTCCCTGGGATTGCAGAGAGATCTGGCGATTAACATTAAGTCCTTCTCAGCTGAAGGGATTTAGCACAAAACACAAGATTTTCACGAGAGGTTAGGAAAGTACCTATAAGGTAAACGTCCTAATATTGGACATCTTCTATTCTAATAAGTCCCATATTGCTCGCCTTTATTACTCTCGCATATGCAAAGCCTCAGTCTTCGAGTAAGGCTCATTTATGTTATAAATAATATCCAACAAAGCTTAAAGCTGTTTGTAATTCTAGTTCTCGAGCTGGGCGACCTTGTGACTACCACTTGTATTATCTTTCAATATTATCTCCATTTTTACTGGCGTCAGATCTGTTAGACAAGAGAGTACTATTCAAAAGGAGAGATGTTAACGCCTGCT
Organism: Epinotia brunnichana; assembly: GCA_963854355.1. Taxonomy (NCBI): domain Eukaryota; kingdom Metazoa; phylum Arthropoda; class Insecta; order Lepidoptera; family Tortricidae; genus Epinotia; species Epinotia brunnichana. The sequence continues at coordinate 12,564,092 of OY977951.1, forward strand.
AACGCAAGTTATAGTGAATCTTGCAGATACTTTAGTCTTCCTGACATGTTGCCAGTACCGATACTTAAGGGAAATTAATAGACTGACATACTCATCGCTATCAAATCGTGTCAGATAATCAAACATTTGCATCGTACTTAGTCAACAAGAGCGGTAAGAATTCAGTAGTACCTACACATTCAGTATCTCGTGCTAAACCGCCGGTAGCCTTCGTAGGTACCTATTACATATATTACACCACCAGGGTAGATCGAATTTAAAGATTTTAATGTCAGTAGGAGTGTCATCCACTCTATTCAACAAGGGGCTCAACATATATTGAATTTAGTCTTTGTCAGATCTCTTCGCGTCGAAGAAAGTCCAAGTAGTTTTGGTACATACATAGTAACATTATATAGTTCAGTTAGTTCAACGTTGGTTAAAGTTAGTAATTTAAATCAGAGTTAGATGTAAGTACCTAGGTACTATTGGCGTCGACTAGTCCTTTACTCAGTCTTACTCGAAACAACACGTTTTCTCTGATCTGAATGTTTGCATACCTATTAGCTAGTTTGGCGTTTTTATCTCAGTGACCTGTGGAATGCGGCCCGCATATAATTATCCCATGGAGATTCATAATACTACACACTTTGTTTGTGACAGATACCTAGCACTAATCTATTTATTAGATAGTTGTAAAAATCTGGCTGATGAGTAGTGGGCCATCCCATCCCATAGTTGATTTCTTAGCTCAAGGATGGAATCACCTAGGGCGTCTTTTAAACCAACTTAGCTTAGTATCGCATGTATGAATCGTACATATTAAATTACGCTTGAACAAACCTACATAGGTTTTATCATGTAGTTCTGTGGTCTGACACGGACCCACCGTTTAGTTCACACTTTATTGTCAGCCACAATAGTTTTTCCTGGCTGAACATTTTTGTTTTCAAAGTTACATCATCCCAACTATCCCCAGTGGGTATATTGACGTGGCTCGATATTTGAGACTTTTAGGTGAACATTGAATTTGATCAGATACATTTTTGACCCGATTTTGGCTCTAGGGTTTCTTATGAAATGAATTACATAATTATTCACAAATTGGCTGGCTACACGTTTTTAATCCAAATATCGACCCACTTATTATAACGTAGACTGACGTTATTCGTCACCAATAAATAATAATTGACGTCAATAAAGATTTTGAGTTTGAGTTTTGTCCCCAGTACAATGAGGATATATATAAAGATAATTAAGGCTTGTTAAGGCGGCTCCATTAACAATCATTCATGCTTTTCTGAAGAATGCTAACGCACATATCTAGTAGTGTGAACAGTAGGTATACGCTATCGTGAAGCTGGTTTAACACTCTTGACAGTCTTAATATTATTTCATTAGTAGGTACCTAATCGTCTTGGAAAGTGGTAAGTCATTACATTAGGTGCTCAATGCTGCTATATTTCAGAAAGTTTATAAGACAACTTTCGGCTTTTAAAACCAATCTAGATCCGATTTCGTAGTTTGATATTTTTGTAAGTTAGTCAATGCAAGATGATTGATAATTGAAATTACCTGAGTATGTATATGAAACTTTTACTGCTGTACAAGTTTTCTTGTAATAAATCTAACTAATATCTTTTTCACATTGGCGTTCTAACGAATCTATACAGTTCTACCTATTTTTAATCCTTAGTGAACCAGCAGCCGATAACAAACACTTCTCAATTGTATAGGCTTGGAATAAGGTACAATACTTAATAGACAAATTTTACCTAAAAATAAAATTTATATTAAGTTACTTACCTTATTCCAAGCCTAATTTCATTGCTGCCTGCTGGCGAATGCTCAAATACCTTTCTACTCGTATGTTTTATAACATTCAAAGGTATATCTTAGTATTTAAGCTTATTTTTCAGCTACACAATTTAGTAATTAAGCTTATATTTCAGCCACTAAACCTAGTTTTTAAGCTTGTATTTCAGGATAACACATTAGTACTTAAGCTCTTATTTCAGCTGTACCTATAAAGTACCATAATTTGTGTACTTCAAAACCAACCACCTACACCCAATGCGGTGTTTGTTTACATAACATAGTATTGCCACCGGTCTGCCGACCGTGGCTTCATCGCCACCTGTCTAATTACAGTGGCTACCTACCGTCCACCTATTTCATATTGGACGGTAGACTCAATTGAGAATCCAATGACGGCCCCGCGGCGCGCAGCCGATGTCGAGCCGTTGCTGGTTCAAAGGTGGGGAGAAAACCGGAATTATAGCAGCTGTCACTTGGAACTAGGCAGTGTTGCCTGTGGAAATAGATGTTGCCATCTCAATTGTATAGGCTTGGAATAAGGTAAGTAACTTAATATAAATTTTATTTTTAGGTAAAATTTGTCTATTATACTGGCAACACTTTTCACTCAGACTTCATCTGTCAACACACGTCAATGTCAAAGTCAAAAATTGTGAAAAAATCGTAAACAACAGTATTTTTCGCCGATGAGTGTCCGGATCCATTAAAAAAAATTAGGTAAGAGGGTGTTGATGGCAGTTACGTACAATTAACTGTATTATTTGTTATTTAGCATAGAAATTACTGTCTGAAACCATTGTTTTGTCCGGCTAAATGATCTTTGAAGTTGGAGGGTCCAAGTGGGAAAATAATTCCCTTTATTGTTCGCTCACGAACTTAAAAAAATCACGCCGTAAACTTCTTATAAATATATATAGTAAGATATACAACGTTATGACGACTTTAAACGCCCGTTTCTATATAATAAATAGTCTTTGATATTATTTATTTGAGTTTAGTACACAACCATTACTTTATAACGTATTTTCAACCGACGAAAAAAACGGAGGAGGTTCTCAAGTCGACGCGTATATATTTTTTTATGTATGACCACGCATAACTTTTTACAGAGTAGTTCGATTTTGATAATTCTTTTTTTATTGGAAAGGGCATACCCCTAAGTTGGTCCCATATACATTTGGAAAAAAAAAACCAACCTTAAGGGTAGGCAAATAGGGGATGATTAATTTTTCGTCGGTTAAATCTTTGTTTTTAAAGTAAATTATATGTGTGAAACAGGTGTTTGACTTGTAAAATGGTGTATTAATATTAAACTGATGTATTATATTAGTTTTTTTTGTAATTTTGTGATAAACGCAAATAAAAATGAGGCTTTGTAATTACTTTCCAATTTTACGTTTTGTTTATATATTTATATGATCAAAAGTTCGTATTTTATGAATTTCCCAGTTTTATTTTTTAAATTGTATTAGAAAATAACAAGAAACAAAGAAAACTCATAAAAACGTCATAAAATGAAGAAAATAATAAAGATTACCTCAACGGTCGGACCGATTTTTTCAATACGATCATCGAACAAGGGGAAATAATTTCCCACCAGAAATCAACCCCTTCCACTTTACACACCCCCTCCCCCCCCACTTTTAACGTATTTTTTCTGGATTAAGATACCCAACTTACCCATAAATCGAACTCTAATTTTAATTTCCAAAAAAACTATGCTCTGTCCAATTAAGGGTTAACACATTTTAATTTGAATTGAGGAAAAATAAGCGTTGCGGTTCTAAATACAATTTCTTACCAAAGTAGGTATTTCAATGTTTCTAAACGCTAGTAGGTATACGCCAGACGCCACTTGTTAAAAAAAAATTTACTAATGTCAAATGTCAATACTGTCAGTGTCAATGTCAATATTCAGACGGTGTGATGTGATTTGAGTTGTCGAAGCCGAACCGAATGTTTATTTTCATTTTAAAATTGTAATTTGCGAAACAACTGTTCCGGTTGCTGCACAAATTCACGGTAATTCCCTGAAGTATCATGCCTCGTGGTGCAAGTCCATCCAGATATTTGTCTAAGCGGAGAAGGTCTCGTTCACGAGAACATCGGGATAGTTATAAACAGCGTAAAACATCTCCTACTGCCAGCACTTCACATGCTGAAGCTGAATTTAGTTTTGAAAACTATAAACGTACTTTAAACAAGATAATTTTGTACAGCAGCGAGAGCAACACAGTGGCAAACAGCTTAGATGACTTCTGGATATTTCTTAAAAAGTATGAAGCTACTTTGAAAAAAGCGGGTAAACCCATCGTGGAATATCAAAATGAAGAAAACCAATCCACTTTTTCTAAGTTTAACTGCATTAATTTCAATACCAAGTTGAAATATGTTGATGTAGCTTGTGATGACAGAGAGAGAAGGAAATTGGATAAGAAACTATTTGAAGCGTTTTTGAATGTGGTTTCAATTTATTTGGACTTCAAGAACAAGGAGAAGTTTGAGAAGCTTAGGAAACTGAGGCAGGCACAGAGGGATTTGCCTGTTGCTAAATATAGGTGAGAACTTATTAATTTCTTAAACTACATTCAATTGTTTCTCAGTTGATATGCAACTACCTTTTCCCTTATATTACAGAACTTTACCCAGGGCCGTAGTTAGGGGGGGCATTATGGGGCAATGCCCTACCTTAAGAAACTGCCTCACACAGATTAGATCAAGTTAAATTTTGACTTGCGCCCTACCTGTAATTACGGCTGCCCTATCTTAAATTCAACTCTGGCTATAGCACTGACTTTACCCCTTAGTTGCTATTACTAATCACATTCAACCCTTGCAAAACATGATTGTGTGTAGTATCTACCTACCTAAAGTTGACAAACACATACTTCCACCCATCTGATACAAAACCAGGGGCCTATTGCATAACAATTTATAAAACAAGCGGAACTCTTTTCTACTGCGAAGAGTTGAAAAGAGGTTTCCGCTTGTTACAAGTTCTCTTTTTAAACTGAAGAAAATCTTCTAAAAAATAACTTAGCTCTTATAAAAAAAGCCCTGTTGAAAATAAGAAGTCTTGAAAAATTAAATAGCCATGGTCAGGTGCGCCATATGTGGAAGTGCGAGCCTGCCTCTGCCACTGAAAAATGTGACTGAGCCTTTAGAGTCCCCAGCATGGTCAATTCAAGTTGGCTCCCCATCCAAACGTAGTTTGGTTCGCATTTTAAAATGGCATACAACTATGAGATCTGCCATATCTAGGTCGGAAAGTAGTTTCTGTTGCTATAAATTATGATAGAAATATATTAGAAAAAAATGTAGCAATTAGAGACTATGTATGAGAAATGTTCTACTCATTCTTTTTTAATTTCTAGCAAGAGCTAGTTTCTGACCTAGATATAGCAGAACCCATTGTGTATACAAATTTCATTTTATTCTGTATATTGGAATGGAACCCATCGTCTTTACAAACTTTCATGCATTGAGAGTCAAGTGTTCTCACAATATACTTAAAGAAATCATGTTTAAAGTGTGTTGGTATTTTCAGGCAAGAGATAGTAACAGCAGTTCAGAATGAGAGGGTGGTGGTTGTGGCCGGAGACACTGGCTGCGGAAAGTCCACACAAGTGCCGCAGTATCTCCAAGAGGCTGGATTCCAGAATATAGGTAAGAAATGTTTGAGAGTCCATTTCATTTACACATTTAATACTGTAATATACTTGAAAAGTATACATTTCTATTGAAAATTAAAGGAATATTTCCGGTTGGGATAAGTAAAAAAATTTTCAAATAATATGTTTGTTTTTGTCTTTTATATTATTGCTAAAAATTGACTGCAAGTAGGTAGCTCATTATTTAAGCTTGAAACGCACAGAGAGGGGCGCGGTGCGGTGCGGTGCGGAGGCGGTTTTGCGGCGGCGGTAATGCGGGGCGGAGGAAGTCGCACCTAAAAACCGCGCGGCGCTCGCGCGGGATTGCGGTGCGGAGGCGGCGTGTGTGACATACGTAGCGGTACTCGACATTGTAAAGACAAAAAAATGTTGTCCTCTGATTCTGATAGCGAAGACGAGATTTTACTATTACTCGCCTTATGGCAGACCAAAAATAAAAAAACGAAACGAATTTGGGTGTATGAAATAAATGAAGAAAGATAAACATTTGGGGAATTCCATCATTTATGCCAAGAGATGACTTCTTATGAAGATCGTTTTTACTCACTTACTACTTAGTTTTAATTCCTTTGAAATTTTCTCCCACAGCAATTCCTTTTTGATAGCATTCTTGTAGTCTTTTTTCCGCGTGTTGTACAGGCACGGGTGTGGTTTCACAAGAGAAATATTTTTTTCAGTAATACTTATTTAAAAAAAAGTAAATATAACGAAAAACAAGACCCGACAGTTGTAAAAAAATACATTTTCTTGTACCGCTCGCAGCACGCCTCCGCACCGCGCCGCGCCGCCGCCGCTGATGCGCGCCGGTGCACTGCCAACTGTGTAATACAACTTCGCGCCGCAAAACCGCCCCACGCCGCCACCGCGCCGCGTTCGCCGATCTGTGCAGGAGGTTTACCGCCTCCGCGCCGCTACCGCCTCCGCGCCGCCTCCGCCACGCTTTTTTCCCGCCGGTTCTCTGTGCGGATCCTTTTATATTAGCTCGAACATTACAACCGCCGCACCGCCACCGCTTTCAGTGCGTTTCGGCCTTAAGGCTGAAACGCACAGATAGCGGTGGCGGCGCGGTGCGGTGCGGCGCGGAGGCAGTACCGGTTGTAATGTTCGAGGTAATATGAAAGGATCCGCTTAGAAAGGTGCGGCGCGGCGTGGTATTCTGTGCGGACCCTTTCATATTAGCTCGAACATTACAACCGGTACCGCCTCCGCGCCACACCGCACCGCGCCACCACCGCTGTCTGTGCGTTTCCAGCTTTAACATCTCATAATGTCATAATAGACTATGGTGTTTCCTCAGACAGGCTACATGTAGTTCGCCACCATCATTAACCCATATTTTTATTCGATTATTTATAGTGTAAAAAAGCTGAATAAATCTTTTGAAAAAATATGGTTGGTTGTACTATTTACTTATTCCACCGTTCATATTAATTTCCAGTTTGTACTCAGCCTAGGAGAATTGCCTGTATATCTTTATCAAAGCGAGTGGCATTTGAAACCCTGAGCCAGTTCCAAAGCAAGGTTGGCTACCAAATCAGGTTTGAGAAGAGCAAGACAGCAGACACAAAGATATGTTTCATCACCGAAGGATTGCTGCTGAGGCAGGTAAGTATTTATTTACAAAGATTCAAAGATTCAAAACTTTTTTGATAAAATGTCATATTTTACAGGTCAATATCATGCATGTCAAATACATTTTAAAATTTCTTATTGTCTTAGATGTTTTATACCTATCATTATTGAATAATTTTGAAAGTGTTGTTGATTTATGAGTGGGTCAATGATATATTGGTCATAAAGTCGTCTATGCTGTAGCAAGCCATTTTTATGAGGAGCTGTTTGAGCTTGTTTTTAAATGCTGCATCAGTTACGGCGTTTTTAACGTCACGCGGTAGGACGTTGTAGATTTTAGGACCTAGCACGCTGAGTGATTTCCGAGCCTTGGCAAGGCTTTGGTGCGGCACGAGCAGCAGGTGCTGGGCGCGCGTGGACATCATGCCGGGCTCGTGGCCTTGCGCGCGCGTCATGAACGAGCCCATATTAGGTCTCACAAATGTGCAAGCCTCTAGAACGTACACAACTATATATGTACTTTACAATACTATATATGTATTTTCTAAAGAATTTTTAGATTACTTTGATAGGTACCTACAATGATGTAATAGAAAATATATTATAAGCGCTCCAAAAGTGGCACACTAAAATCTGGTTAACTGACACGGCTTGCCATAGTTTCACGTCGTCAATGGAAACGAATGCTGTCAGAATTTGGTAGCCATTTTTAAACACGGAATTTCATATAGACAACGTATCTACCTCTTTTTATATTACATCATTAGGTATCTAAATGTACAGACCAGTTGTGTATGACACCTAGGTATTCCTAGTGTTTTTTCCAGTTGTCTCCTAAAAGGTTCTGCTTTGACACCTCATCCCAAGATTTACGAAAGCGAATTCCATCTGACCTTCCAACCCAGAAAAAAAAATGACGTTGGGATTAGACCAGTTTTTATAGGGTTCCGTACTCAAAGAGTACAACGGGACCCCATTACTAAGACTCCGCTGTCCGTCTGTCTCTCTGTCTGTCCGTCTGTCACCAGGCTGTATCTCAACAACCGTGATAGTAAGACAGTTGAAATTTTCACAGATTATGTATTTACGTTGCCGCTATAACAACAAATACTAAAAAACTGAATTAATAAAAAAAAATCATTTTTTTTTCCTTACAATCTTACACAAATCGGCTTAGTCCCAAACTAAGCAAAGCTTGGGTACTAGACGACGATAAACATACTTATAAAGATAAATAATGTTCCGTACGGAACCCTTCGTGCGCGAGTCCGACTCGCACTTGGCCGGTTTTTTTTTAATAACCTAGTGGTATCTGGTGTGAGCCTGGGCACCTCTAGATTTAAAGTTTTATAGTTATAAATAAATAATTAGCTGAACTGTTTGCCATAGTAGCACGAGCCTGTTTAAGCTTTCCTGAACAAATACAAATACAAATCATTTATTTCGGACTTTCGGAAAAATCCATAGTGTTAGTGATTACAAACTAAGAGCTATGGTTAGTGTTTTATAATTGGGTCAATCAACTATTTCTTGTTGCTCGTTGCCATGGTTACGTCTCCTGGGTCACTCTTTAAAACTATTATTTTATGGGGTTTAAATCCACTAAAAACGTGTTTTTGTTATATTGGTAAACCCATTCCATGGTGGCGCATCTCCTTAGCATGATAGGAGTCCAGTTTTTAGTATTTTTTATAAGAAAGTCTGTCTCTTGGCTTACCGGGACAGAATAACAACAAGAAAAAGTTGATTGACCCAATTATGCTAAACTAAAATTAAAGACGCCTGGGCACCGGTTTTACAGGCGTAACGGCACATAACGCTGCAGAAGTGGCGAGTCCCAGCGGTGGGCTAGCATGCTCAGAATATTATTTGGGCTGCCACGACTGCGATTGAGGAGAGACGCACATCGTTTCCTCATGATATTTAGTACAAAAGCAATCCATGTGCGCCTCCGCGAACATTGGTTGTAATTTTATGTAAACAATTTACGTTATATTTTTCAGATGTCATCCGAAAACTTGCCCAGTTACGACGTAATAATACTTGACGAGATCCACGAAAGGCACCTGATGGGTGACTTCCTTCTTGGTGTATTAAAGTGTCTGATACACAGCCGGACCGACATCAAGCTTGTGCTCATGTCGGCTACCATTAATATTAAGCTGTTTGAGGATTACTTCTCGGCTGAGTCGGCAGTTGTTATTCAGGTAATGTTACAATATTTTAAGGTAAACTTGGTAAAGATCTGTAGACGTCGAATACAGCGCGAGTCTTTATAATGTGCATATAGCAAAATGGGAGAAACGACGGAAAAAATGTTGAATATTTTTTTTGGCTGTTTTGATTTTTTTATGATTGATTTAGTTCTTTATTTTGCAATTCCATACTATTGTAAATAAAACGTTACTGCTCTTAAACTACACCACCTATCGACACGAAACAAAAACAAAACAGCTAAGGCACTAAAATGATAATTGTCGAAAAAAAATCACGCCCTCAATTTATTATTCCGAGGTTACTCATAAAATTGTGTTTAGTTTTCCTACTTTTTTTTCTAAATTTCCGGGGTTTCATTTATTAAAAAATGTGTCACTTTTTTCACATTTAAAAAAAACTTAGGTCAGTTTCTAAAATAGGTAACCAAAAGTCCTTAAAAACGCTTGTTTTTTTTATTTAACTGCTAAATCGCAGCTTTCCTTAAACTTAAAACTTTGACTTTTGTCTTTTTTTCCAACTCGTAGCCAAGTGACTGATGATTTTTTTAGCAACTGCGCCGTTTATAAGGAATTCTGTTACAAAAAGAAACATTCAAAAAAGTTCAATAGTTTTTTTTATAAAGTAATTCACCCTAGAATTTCTTAACAAAAGATAAAGGTAAAAAAAATCATAACTCGAAAACTACGAAAAATCGGCTAACTGGTATATTCTGCTAGCCTACGACGTGAGGAATCTAAAAATAGTATTTTTCATAATCGTGTTATAATAGAGAGCTTTTTAGTCGAGGTACGAGATTAAAAAGCTTGATTATAACACTATTGTGAACAATACTTTTTGTACGAGTTCATTGAAATTAATTTTCTACGAGTCAACTGAACTAATTAAACAAACTCGATACTGTTGAAACGAAGTGCAGCCTATCGCTCGTACGCTCGTTGATATCTTAAAAGTCATCAACGAGCGTACGACATCAACGAGTAAACTCAATAATCAAAGCGATTCTATTGGTCCAATTCATAACAGTTCGGTAAAGCAGCCACGTGATTGGTCGAATTTATTTTAGTTCTATTTCCAAATTTTTTTCGGTTGCCTAGAGCGTATCGAAACAGTTATTTCGGTTGTTTTGGAAGTAACAGACTATTCAACGATGAAAAGAGTGACGTTGCAGTATTCTCTATGAAATCTTAATACACATATTTTAATAGTCGAGTACAAAAAAAATATTTTGTACGTTGAGGTTTGGATCAACCTGTATATGCGCATTGAATGGATCTTGCTTTGCTTGCTTGGTTACTGTCTGTATTGGCTGTACAAAATGATTCCAATTATTTCAGGTCCCAGGTCGTTTGTTCCCAATTGAACTCCAGTATAAGCCGATATTCATAGACGATAAACCTTCGCGAGATGATCGACTGGATCCCCAGCCTTACGTTCAATTAATGCAGTTGATCGACAGCAAATATCCTAGTAAGTGAATCTTACCATTAACTCACATAAAACGTGTTCTAGAGCAGCGATCGGCAACAGGCGGCCCGCGAGACCTTTGCTTGCGGCCTCCCTGTTTGTTTTGTATGTAAAGTTCGTTGAATTCAGAATTTTGGAATTGCCTGATAAAGTCACAAATTATTAAGAAGTGCGGCCCGCGTCATTTTTGTTCGCTCCTATGTGGCCCTTGGTTGCTAAAAGGTTGCCGACCCCTGTTCTAGAGTATAAACTAATTCTATATTTGCAAACAGAAGTGCGACGAGAATAGAACCCAGTGCCCAAAGATACAAAACTTGATCTCTTTCTCGCTAGCTGTAGGTACACGGTGTAACATGAGGAAACCGAATAATTTTAACAGCATATTCCTGACCACCTGAATTTTAAAATGTCGTATAATGTTTGCTGGATTCAGCTTGGCTTATAAGATATTTGAGTTTTGTTTAAAAAAGTTGTACTGATATCTCCCGTATTTATTTATTATGTATGAAAACATAAAAATAAACATATTTCGACCTGGGTTCAAATAACATTTTTTGCTTCTTACGACCTCAGGAATACGCTGTACAAATTATTCGGTTTCCTCATGTATGTGGATAAAAGTCTGTCGTGAAGGCTTGAGGTTCAGGGAGACGATGGATGACCGTCTTCGATAGTATATTACGAGTAAGTACGAGTATGCTGGTAATGTTAATTCGAAGATTCACAGTGCATTTTAGTTCTGTAACTTTAATACTGTGTAATAATTGTTTGGATAAATAAATAAATAAATAAAAATACGTGGGGGTCGGGGTGGGGTCAGCTTTCCTTATCTTCCTTTGCTACTTCACTCTGTCTTTAGCATCGACTTACTACGACTATTGAAGCAAACGAAGGTCACCTTTCAAGGGGTCCTTCAATTTTGTATGAAATTCCATTTTACGAACCTCGCCTCACTGGACTCGAAACGTTGCTTCGCATTATAAGGAACATATCGTCAATCACTGAGGTCCAGTTAGGGACCAGTCTGAAAACCAGCGCTGGGCTGCGTTGCCCAGCACATGCTGAGACTGGGACCCATTGCATTGCATTGCATTTAGGTTATTTTTGTATAGTGTTAAATAAAATAAAATAGCCTTTATTTCTAAGAAGAGTACATACACATAGAATAACAACTAGGTGTGTAGCAATACGATTTTCTTGTTTGCGATTTTACGCTAATGAACACTTAAAACTAATCAGTAGTACTAATCACTAATTCGTAAATGTGTTATTCACTTCACTTTAATAATGTCTATTATCTCAGTTTGCCTCTTGTCAAAGAACTCCTCCAACTCTCTCCACTGAGCTCTGTCCATAGTGACTCTTCTCCAAACAGGTCCCGCTGTTATTTTTATTTCATCTTCCCATCTACAATACTGTCTACTTCTGCTTCTAGTTGAACCTCTGGGATACTAATTTGTGACTACTTTACTCCACTTATCATCTTTCGAGCGCATCATGTGGCCAGTCCACTTCCATTTTAGCTGGTCTGTTCTTTTTAAAATATCTGTGAATTTAGTTTTTACCCTTATGTCCAAATTTCTAACTCTGTCACTTTTCCTAAGGCCAAGGATGCTTCGTTCCATTGCATATTGACACGACGCTAGTTTCGCTCTGTGTGCTGTTGTGAGAGCCCATGTTTCACATCCGTATGTCAAGCAGGGAAAAATGCACGTATTAAATACTTTTGATTGATAAATTGAACTCTTTGCTTTTCATTATGTTCTTTAATGCCCATATATGTGCTGCCCAATGCGCTTTAGCGTTAGTCTTGTTTTATTTTCTTTGTATTTTTATTATTTTATGATTTCTGCTTATAAGTACTAGTATATTTAAGATTCTTTTTTGTGGCAATAACCCTTTCAGACCGGAGAAACAAGAACCTGCTAACGTAAAATGAAGTATATTGACATATGTTTTTGATTTGACAATTAAATGTAATCAACCCGCACAATTGTATTGGCCGGGTCTGAAAGGGTTAAATATGTTTCTGATTCAGATTCAATATTTCATTGCGTGTTTGAGAAAATCAACATTACTACAAACATAAATAAAGTAAGTATAAGATTATTATATTTTTTCTATGCTACAAACGAATTTTTTTTCAGCTGACGAGAGAGGAGACCTTCTTATTTTTATGTCAGGCGTACAAGAAATAACGGCAATTTGCGACGCCGCGCAACAGTACAGCGAAAAGTCGAAGAAATGGATCGTACTACCCCTGCACAGCGGCTTGTCTATTGCTGAACAAGATAAGGTACGGTATAAAGATAACAAATAAATACTTACATTCTCAAATAAATAAGTATAAACCGTTAACCGCTATCACTAGTTAAAAATCATTGACATTCCTATCAAAAACTTGGTTGTAGATATTAACGCGCGTTGTTTCAAACATATATTACATTACATTATCTATTTATATTAAACATACCGCATGTATATTAGGAAAGCTTCTTCATAAGGTAGCTGCCAAGTACTTTGCAGACACTTTTTGACTTTGTGCATGATAAAATTGTAAATGAGTTATGTACTAATATAGTTATATAACAAACATTTGAATGTAAAAACTAACGCTTAAGGTGGGTACTTTAGTCAACTGTGCCTTTTGAAATGAATAAACAAATCCCATAAAAAACATTCCATGTAAAATAAGCCAAGTCTCGAAACTCTTCCACCGTAAAAAGTAGTGAAATATTTCGTAGAGCCAAGTCTAAACCTTCTTTAAATTTTTATTTGCTTGCAAAATAAAATTCTGCAACTAGGGAATCACACAACTTTACTGCATTTATTAATTTTGCATACCTAAAACTATGTTGTATTGTGTGATTGCCAAGTCACAAAATGTTATTTAGCAAGCAAATAAATCTCAATAGGAATGCCTGACTTGGCTGTACGAAATATCTCACAAGTACTCACAACTTTTTACAGTGGAGGAGTTTCGAGACTTGGCTTATTTTTTACATGTAATGTTTTTTATGGGATCTCACTTCTTTTTGTTGATTATTGTGTTATCAATACATACAAATTATGAATGCAGCTGGGAATAATATTTTTGCATAGACTATATGGAAATGTTATTTTACCAGCTGCAAATAACGTTTGTATAGTTGTCTAGTGCATTATACATCAGACACTAACCGCATGCAAGAACATAGTATAGTGCACTGTACGGTCAAAGAATTTAATTTCCTACCCACTTTGGACTTTGTCAAAGTGACGTAATCAATCAAAACGTAAGAGACTTCTTATGATTTTATTTACAGTGTCACTTTGAAATAGTCCTAAATGGGTAGGAAATTAAATTCTTTGACTGTACCTACCCTGTTATTACTATCTGCAGGGACTACTATTTTAAGTAACCGCAATGTAACGTTGTAATCGCATCTGTTTGTAAAGGATTACAAACTTGCTTATGCAGTTTATATATCTCTGAAACGTGACTGAAATTGCAATATTTTTAGGTTTTTTTATGAATTTGGGCTAAAAATTTAATTTGTTTAAAATTTGGAGCTTTTTGGGTCTGCTAGAAGTACCTAAGAATTATGATGATCATTATAAGTGAGTGAGTATGTCAGTGACAAAACTAAGGAACATTGACGGGCAGTAGTTCTTAAACTAATAGTTCAAATTGAATGATATTTAGAACATATCTAAGCCATATTATGCTCTACGTGTTACTGAAAATTCAGGGTTCTAGCTATAGCCAGCACGAAATCACAGAATGTTGAAAAGGGCCTGAATGGCTTCGAGAAAATGACGGTACGGCCGTGTCTCTTTGTTTTGCTCGACTTGGCGGGGCACTGTCGTGCCCACAGATTAGATAAAATAAATAAAACTCGTAAGTAAATTATATTTTATATAATTGAACTTGAACTCATGTTGAATTTCTGGCACGTATGAATTCCTCATAATTATGTCGTTTTCAGCCACTCACTGTTTAGTTTCTTGAAGATCTGAAACTACGTCTTTGAAGATCTGAAACTACGTCTAGAAATAGATTAGGCCATCAATTGTATCAAGAGCATGTTCATCAATAGGGAACATTACGCATAACTCTTCGTAGGTGGCGACACTAACAGCGTTGACATTGTATCTCGTTCCCACTTGCGGTATTGTCTATGCAAGCATCCTTGTCACTCATTTGACAATCAATTGTGCATGTGTGTGTGAATCCCTGTATTTCAATACTGGTTTACTATTAGTGGTAGTGCTGCCTCTGGCGGCAGAACATTGCAGTAATGTTCCCTATTGTATCAAAAATAAAAATAAAATTTTTGGTATCATACTAAAGTAGGTAGTAGCAATACTTGTTTTGGGAGGCTCTTCATGGTTATAAATGTTATAATATAATAATATTTATAATATTTGCGGACAATCTTACACAAATCAACCTAGTCCCAAACTAAGCAAAGCTTGTACTATGGGTACTAGACGACGATATGGATACTTATATAGAGAAATAAATACTTAAATACATAGAACACATCCATGACTCAGGAACAAATATTCGAGCTCATCACACAAATAATTGCCCTTACCGGGATTCGAACCCAGGACCTCTTGCTTCGTAGGCAGGGTCACTACCAACTAGGCTAAAGCGGTCGTCAATATAGTTTAGTAGATACGTTTTTTTTGCATGTAGGTATGTAAATATGTCACAAGTCTATTTTTACCCACTTTCGATTTGAAACTCGGCAAGTAGGGTCATTTCGCCGGTTGGCGACCACCTAATTTCATGTGCCCGTTAGCGACCATTTAGCTGACTTGGTGAACTGAAAAATATTTTCTCGTTTTTTTTGTAAATTCCTATTCCATAACTACAAACAATAAGGCATACGGCTGACTGTTTCAATAGGCTCTGTAGAATTAATGTTATCTTCAATTGAAAAAACCATGTTCTTCAAGTGGTCGCTAACCGAAGGTGGTCGCGTAACCGGCGAAATGACCCTACCTAGTTATAAAATAAATGATAATAGTTAATAAATAAAGTTTGGTACCATCAAGTTATAAATAAATAAATATTAGGGGACAATCTTACACAAATCGAACTAGCCCTACCTATAGTAAGCTCAATTAGGCTTGTGTTATGGGTACTAGCCGACGATATATATAATAGATATAAATACTTAAATACATAGAAAACATCCAAGACTCAGAAACAAATATTCATGCTCATCCATCACACAAATACTTGCCCTCACCGGGATTCGAACCCAGGACCTTCAGCTTCGTAGGCAGTGTCACTACCCACTAGGATAACTGTTCGTCAGTTGATCTTCGCTGTGTTGAAATTGAGGAACTTGCATTTTCGCTCTAGCTATCAACAGAATGAATGCTCAAATCAATAAAGCGCCGGTAAACGCGCTTGTGTTTTCCCACGTTAAGAATAGAATAAGAATAATTTATTATTAGACAAGCACATTATTACAAATTATACAGAGATTATCCGTTGGGCTCCAAACTAGGCTAGGCTAGGATCTTGGGACCCACTGAGTCGGTTATCAAATCACTTTAGACACACGTCACAAGAAGCACGACATGAAAGTTACAAAGTGAAAACTAAACAATTAGATATAATATGAGCGCTGTTAACATTTCGAAGGGAATAATAAAACCAATATTTATGCTGTTTTTTTTGTACTAAGAGAGTTTGTGTTTGAGAGTGTGTGCGTGTGTGTAAGTGTGCGTGAGAGTGTTTACGTGTGTTAAGTGTAACTCGTAACTAACGAGCGTATGTTGAATTATTAGGTACCTGTTGGAAATGTCCATACGCTACCGTTTCTACATACCATCAGGCAGGCCGTATACTTATTTGCCACATGGTTTAATAAACTCACCAAACGTTAGGCAGTGAAACACGCAATCAAATCGCAGGCCATGTCGCCTACACATGGGAGTAGATCGCCACCGGTAGGCTCAAGTTTGCCCCGTTTTTGTTCAGGAAAGAGACATTTCAGAAATTTGTCAGCTGCGTCGCTAATGCATTTACCGGATATGTTGACTGAGGGCTCACCTAGAGACCAAGATTATAATTATAATCATAATCGTTTATTGCACCATGGTAAAATAAAAGTTCTTACAATATGTATGTGTCTCATGGACCCTGGTCGGGTATAGCAGACTTAATAACTAAGTACAGCAACTCACACAGAGTATGTTATATTATTAAATTGTTACCAACGTTAGCTAGTGTGTGCAGGCAAAATTAGGAAAAGCTAAATATACAAAGCAAAAACACACTAGCTCATATAAATCTAAATTAAATTCAATATACGGGTGTCCGGTAAATAATGGACAACATTCTAACGAATAGGGCACCTTAGACTGGTCTAGAAAATCGACTTTGAGGTTTAGTAAAAGTCTCCTGGTTTTCGAGATATTCGCACTTTTCGAAGAGCGAATTGTACCAAATCAAGGTATATAAAAGTGAACATTTATAGCAATATCTTTATTTGTAAAGATGTAAATGGCATGTGTTATACCATTTTGGAATCAGTATTAGATAAACTATTTTTCAGGAAGTTGTCCACTCTGGTCCTCATACATTTTTTTTTCACCACAAGCAATCAAACTTGTAGAATTATTCTACAAGTTTGATTTGGTACAATTCGCTCTTCGAAAAGTGCGAATATCTCGAAAACCAGGGGACTTTTACTAAACCTCAAAGTCGATTTTCTGGATCAGTCTAAGTTGCCCTATTCGTGGTTAGAAGGTTGTCCATTATTTACCGGACACCCTGTATAGTATAATTATACGTAGGTACCATAAAATCAAAACAAAGAAAATACTTTCGCTCTTATTATCTATCATAAAAAAAATCTTCTACTGTTTTGTTTGCCAGATATGACTTTAACTTTTTTGCGTAAGTTGTGTCCACCCTTCAATAGCTGGCCCCCTCATACTAAAAATGAACTCTGTTCCCCTACAAACAGAATTCAATTTAGTATGACGTAGCCAGTATAAGGTTTCAATTACTGGCCACCCTCCAATAAGGGTGGCCAGTAATTGAAACCTTATACTAAAATGAATTCAATTATGGGTGAATAGAGTTAGTTCATTTTAGTATGAGATGGCCAGTTATTGAACGGTGGCCAGCTACTAACGATTTACCCTAGCATGACATAAGTGAAGTGGCCAGTCAAAAGGTAGGTAGGTCATAAGACAATCAAAAAGGTATTAATCACTGACTATTTAATTGATTATTTAATTAAATGGTGTTTTACGACGTTATTTCCCTTAAATAATATCTCCAAAAACGAACATAAACTTTTAAATGTATTTTACTTAAGTCTACTCCAAGAGAAGAGTACTAGCAGCTCTAAAAGTATTGTATCTAAATTATTAGCACCTTATATACACCATATTAACAACTTATATACAGCAAAAAATTAAACGGTAGATTATTAAGCTTGTGAACAATTATTTCCAAGTGGGTTTAATTGAAAAAAAAAATACAACATCGAGTATGTCAGGTTACCTTGATTTACGTAGACCTCCCCTAGTACACCCAGAATGATCGAGAACAGAGTGAACAAATAAATGATTTTATTCATTTTGATATTTTGTTTCAAGTAATGGACGGAGCTAATGCTGTTTCTAGTTAGATTATTGTCATTCTAAATTATATAAGCCTTTTATACTTACATGTGAAACATGTTGAAATTCTCTACATTTTACTACATTCGCAAAGTATTTTAATAGGTTACGCATATTTATGATATCATGTTATTTACTACTAGTTAAATACACGTTTATTTAGACCATGTTGGACGATAAACTTTCCCATTTTTCGCTGTCATACCTACTTTACAAACATCTAATATCACGTACCTACACTACACGTATTATCATAATAATTGGTCTTATAAATCTATGAAAAGATGATTTAATGGGTTAAATACGATAAGATGAGTTGTACCTATGCTTATTTGTAGGCACGGGTCTGCGCTAAGAATTTTGAGCTTATATGTAGTTTTAATCTCAAGGTCATCTTTTGAGTACTTAAAAGGCCATTTGCATGGTGCAACAACTCGTACCTATGCGTTTCTCATTACATTGTGTGGCTGCGGGCTAGCGAAATACTATCAATTTAAACAAACCCTGCAATGTAGTAAACCTCGCATGTGAGTTGTTGCTGCATGTAAATAGCCCTTAATTTTGACATCCGCCTACGATGGGTTAAGCATTTTCCCTGGAGGTGCAGCACTTACAATGTCGATGACGTCAAAAGCTCTTATTCCTGACGACCGCTTTAGCCTAGTTGGTAGTGACCCTGCCTACGAAGCAAGAGGTCCTGGGTTCGAATCCCGGTAAGGGCATTTATTTGTGTGATGAGCACGAATATTTGTTCCAGAGTCATGGATGTTTTCTATGTATTTAAGTATTTATTTCTCTATATAAGTATGTATATCGTCGTCTAGTACCCATAGTACAAGCTTTGCTTAGTTTGGGACTAGGTTGATTTGTGTAAGATTGTCCGAAAATATTTATTTATTTATTTATTCCCTTTTAATAAAGACTTGACGTCTTCGTTTGCATTGCTACTTTTGATGCTGACTGTACGTGGCTTGTTAGGCTAATTTTATGAGTCTACGAATCCTCAAGTCAATAAGGGGCCAGCAATGCGCATGTGACTCCGTGATGTTGCAGACGTCGTTTACCATTTGACAGACCGTACGCTTATTTACCATTATCTATTATGTACTGCCGACGCCAAAAAGATGTTTCAATTATTCGCCTTATCACAAGGGAGTGAGCTGGGTCCAAAAGTGTAATAGTACATTGTTTAACAAGGGGCGTATGAGAAATATTGCAAACGAGAGTCTATCAGGAGCCCGACGCCGTGAGGCGGAGGGCTTTTGATGACTCGAGTTTGCAATACTCTTACGCCCGTGTTATACACAAAGTTTTTCATCACATTTGCGAGGAAATAAATAACCAAAAAAGACAGAAAACCTATGTTTTATACAAGCGCATCAATCAAATGTTGACGAGATTGACAACTTCACTTCCAGATCAGTGCGAGTGGAGGGCGTAGCTTCAATATTTCAACCAATCACAGAGCCTGCTTGATTATATTTTCAACCAATCACAGAGCAGAATTCTTGTCGCTAGCAGCCGTCCAGATTTGCTTAACCAATCAGATCATACACAAGCTCATAACTCCCATGTGTCATTATTTCCCGCGGGGACAATTTAGGCCATTGTCCTTCTGTATACAGGCAAGGAATAACACAATTTATGAGCAAGTGTGATGAAAATATAATATTTGACGTCGACTGTACAAAAACGTTAACTGTACCGCTTGTACACCACCTGTACCTTTATGTTTCAGAATTTTCAGATAGATTATTTTTTATGAGCTACGTGTATACTTAAATTGAGTAACTATTTATTGTTTTTTTGTTTCCAGGTGTTCGATTACCCGCCAGAGGGCGTCAGAAAGTGTATCGTGTCCACTAACATCGCTGAAACTTCTGTCACCATTGATGGAATAAGATTCGTCGTGGATTCTGGGAAGGTATGGATACAGTGGCACTTTTTCGGTAGATCCTTCAACCTCTGTTTTTTTTTTACATCATCACGGTGGCAAACAAACATACGACCTGCCTGATAAGCAGACACCGTAGCGTAAGGACGCTCCCGACACTAGAGGCGTTCATCATTATCATATCAGCTGAAAGTCGTCCACTGCTGGACATAGGCCTCCCCCAAAGAGTGCCAAAGTGACCGGTCCTGTGCCACCCGCATCCAGCGGACTCCCGCGACCTTTACCAGGTCATCAGTCCACCTTGTGGGGCCCACGCCTCGCATTCCGGTACGTGATCACCACTCGAGAACCTTTCCGCCCCAGCGGCCATCGGTTCTACGACTAGAGGCGGTACCGGGGACCGATTTTTGACTTTCGCGCGCTCGACTATTTCACTCAAAAACAGTCGAAAACCGGCCAAGTGCGAGTTGGACTTGTCCACGAAGGAGGGTTCCGCACCATTATCTATAAAAACGGCAAAAAAATCACGTTTATTGTACATATGGGAGCCCCCTCAAATATTTATTTTATTCTGTTTATAGTATACAATATGTAGTATGTTGTTATAGCGGCAACATAAATACATCATCTGTGAAAATTTAAACTGTCTAACTATCACGAGTATTGAGATACAGCCTGGTGACAGACGGAGAGACAGACATACGGACAGCGGAGTCTTAGTAATAGGGTCCCGTTTTACCCTTTGGTTACGGAACCCTAGCAACGAGTGGTAGTGACCACTTGTATTAAATTTTATCGGTAGAAAGTAAGTGCCTGCAATCGTATTTACTTTTATTTTAACTTTAGAGCGCTCGCAAGTCAATAATCGGCCCCCTGACCTCTTTCTGACATTTATTTGTCTCTACAAATTCGGATACCTCACTTTCAAGACAGCGTCTATCTTCAGGAATTCTAACGACCTTACTCATCATCATCATATCAGCCGAAAGACGTCCTCTGCTGGACATAGGCCTCCCCCAAGTAGTACCAAAGTGACCGGTCCTGCGCGACCTTACTCACCATCAAAAAAACACAACACCTACAGTGATGTTATTATGGCTGCGGTCTTCTCTAAGGTGAAGGTACTTCCCCAGTTCACCATGCATATCAGCCGAAAGTCGTCCACTGCTGAACATAGGCCTATCCCAAAGAGTGCCAAAGTGATCGGTCCTGCGCAACCCGCAGCCAGCGAACTCTCGACATTTACCAGGTCATCAGTCTACCTTGCGTCTACCCCCGCTGCGTATTCCGATATGTGATTGCCACTCGAGAGCTTTCCGCCCCAACGGCCATCGGATCTGCGTGCAATGTGCTTCCCCAGTTGGGTTGCTCCATTTATGAGCAAGATGGTATTCCGCTGTACCCCACCATAGAGTATAAGTATTTTTCATTCCAATAGGCTTGTGACCTAAAATTTATTTACGATGCCATTCGAACCAGTTTTTGGAGAGGCCCAATGTTTGTATGAGAGCGACTAGAATTAAATAACGTAAATACCCAAAAAATTGTGTTAAAGACGGACCTCGCTGGAGGCAGGCGAAACGCTTCATACTAATTGACGTTAAAGTATGACGTCACACGTTGCAATTCATACTTATCGTTGTATGGAAAATCAAGTAAATTGCTGTTTCGGTCGCGAAATACTGCGTTTAGGTCCATAGTTGTCTAATAATTTTGTTTCTATAAAAGCGTAAGAATTCTATTGATAGCTTTAAATTCACTCTAGGGCAATAAAAAAAATTGCATATTTTTCAAAACTTTCAATGTCTATCTATATCTTTTTATTAGTTTTATTATATTTTGTAATTTATACTTTATTACAATAATTTAATAGTTTGCTATCCATTTAGCAACACTACGTTGTCAATTTTAACATGAGTCAACTACCCTATACCCTATTCATGCCATTCATGTTGAATTTCAGGTTAAAGAAATGAGTTATGATTCAACAACGAAAATGCAACGGTTGAAAGAGTTTTGGATATCCCAAGCGAGCGCGGACCAAAGGAAGGGCAGAGCTGGAAGGACTGGTAAGTTATCAGTTTGTTGGCAACCGGAAGTTAGTGGAAACAATTTATACCCGATAGTTTTTTAATGTCAGAAACTAAACTTACTTATTCAAGAATCTAGTAAAAAAAATGTCATGTAAGTACCATGTGTTTGGTTTGAATTCTAACTTCCAGCTTGACAGTGAAATTTTACAGGTCAAACTCATTTCTTCTCCCTGTTTCCATTGTTTTATTTAAGATTCTACTTTTTTTTCTGCAGTGTGTGCTTCATCTGAATAAACTGTTTTCTATTAAGTTTATTCAATATGAATCCTCGTCCAGGCCCGGGCGTCTGCTACAGAGTGTACTCCGAGAAGCAATACAACGAGATGGAACCCTTCAGCACTCCAGAGGTCTCCCGAGTGCCCCTCGCTTCGCTGCTTCTGCTCATGAGCTCCCTAGGAGTTAGCGACGTGAGAAGATTCCCCTTCGTCGACACACCACCTGAAGAGGCTGTTGAGAACGCTTTACTGGAATTGAAACAACATGTAAGTGATATCACAGAATTAGTAATCTGGGGGCACGGCAGTGCCCCCGCCAAGACGAGCCAAGAGAAGCGCAAGGGCACTACTAACCTTTTCTCGAAGCGCTTCGTTGTTTTTTTTAATACATAGTACTTACGTATCGTACACAAGGTCACTATCTAACAAAAACTATGTTTGGCAGCTAGAAAACTCAAATAATGCCATTCCGCTCTTACCCGAGAATATATTTACGTCATAAATTAATAATCTCCACATAGAACTACTTATATAACCTGCATGATCTCATACAAAAAGTAACCAAATTTACCTCATGTTGGAAAACGTCACAAGCTGCCATTTTTATACGTACATAATTTTAAGCAAATAAACACTATTCATTTCATTTCACGGGAATTTCCGACGTACCTTGTTTTCATATACCATGCAAATAATAGCGCCAATGACCACATTTTCTGAGATAGTTTTTTTTTAACTTTGAATGTTTGAAAGTCCTTTCTATCGTGACCAAAAAAGACTAGTGCGAATTTATCTTCAGACCCAGTTCCTTATTCCAGGGTGCCCTAACAGCGAACGAGAAGCTGACAGCCCTAGGGCGAGCCCTGGCCAACTTGCCAGTCGAAGTATCCTTAGCCAAAGCCCTAGTAGTGGGCAGTGCCACCCTGCCGCCTCACAAGCGGGACTCGGCGCTCGCTTTAGCTGCGGCGTTGGGCATACGGTCTATATTCACCACTCGGGCGCATAGGGACTTTGAATGTGAGGTAAGTGATCATTTGGAAACCATAAAACACATTTTTGGCTGACATAGGGTGATAAGAATGAAAGAATATTGTTCTATAAACCTAGTATGGAATTCCGCAAAGTATCGCCTGATTCAATCAATGCATCTTATCGATGGTAAAAAGCATTCGTCCTTTCTCTATTATCATAGTAGAAAGAGTGGCAAGTATGTTATCTTCATACAAACGCACCGTGCGCGGCTTGTATGTGTGGGCCATAGTATATAATTATGCGTCGCCGCACGCACACTCAAATAAAATCTCGACCCGTTTCTCAGTGCGCCAGGCGGGGCTAAAACCGCACAAGGTTCGCGCGTCACGGCTTTTCGGCACCGCTAAATGAATGAAAAATGTGTGATAATCGCAAGGGCCGGGCTTTAAACTAATGAATTGGTTGACAGTACTATCAGTAAACTAGCGTAGGTACTCGTGCTCATCACCGCCCCGCGCCGCCCGTCTGCTGGCCCCGCAACCACATATAGGTATCGCCTGTCGTTCTTTCTTTCATCGTAAAAGGTTTCATCATCTTTCAGGTAAAACCGACCTCAAAAACCCTGAACCCAGACAACACAAGTAAAAAATACATATTCCCGGCCCTTGCCAATTTTTAGGCATTGAATTAAAATTTTGCTAAAAGTGACAACCCTGAGACAAGCAAGTACGGTAGGCAATTATATCGCGTATTGGACCGGAGATAGCCTACTGCTCACTCTTTCTACTATGCTATTATAGTCCGTCTAGTAAGACACGAATGTTCTACGTCGTTAAGATATACAAACAATAATAGTTGTAATATTATCAATTTGGGACACTTTCCTGTAGCTCTAGTATAAGTTTTATCGTTACATATACGTTTTCGAACGCGTTTGCGTTTAGTTTCAATTTGTATGGCGACGCGTAGTTCCTAATATTTACCACCAGAGGCGCTGTTCCCGGTGCCATACAAATTGAAACTAAATGAAAACGCGTTCGAGAACGTATTATATCGATAAAACTTATACTAGAGTGTCTGTTCTCTGTCGCCCAATTATCGCTGGAAAGTACAAGAGAGAGCTCAACAGAGGTGTCGTACCCACATTTTACGGTCCCGAGCGCAGCAAGCGTTTGATGATAGTTCCTTTTTTAAAAATATCCAGAACGCGCGAAAACCCGATGAATCAGATCATGGTGACCCGCTAACCCTGCTCTCGCTGTACTGCGCGTGGCTCGGCGAGAAGTCTCGCGGCGGCGGCCGCGCCTGGTGCCGCCGGCGCGGCGTCGAGGAACAACGCCTGTATGAGCTCACCAAGCTCGCGGCACAGCTGAGGAGTCTGTTACAGGTAGCTATGAAGACTGACTGACCATGGTGACCCGCTAACCCTGCTCTCGCTGTACTGCGCGTGGCTCGGCGAGAAGTCTCGCGGCGGCGGCCGCGCCTGGTGCCGCCGGCGCGGCGTCGAGGAACAACGCCTGTATGAGCTCACCAAGCTCGCGGCACAGCTGAGGAGTCTGTTACAGGTAGCTATGAAGACTGACTGACCATGGTGACCCGCTAACCCTGCTCTCGCTGTACTGCGCGTGGCTCGGCGAGAAGTCTCGCGGCGGCGGCCGCGCCTGGTGCCGCCGGCGCGGCGTCGAGGAACAACGCCTGTATGAGCTCACCAAGCTCGCGGCACAGCTGAGGAGTCTGTTACAGGTAGCTATGAAGACTGACTGACCATGGTGACCCGCTAACCCTGCTCTCGCTGTACTGCGCGTGGCTCGGCGAGAAGTCTCGCGGCGGCGGCCGCGCCTGGTGCCGCCGGCGCGGCGTCGAGGAACAACGCCTGTATGAGCTCACCAAGCTCGCGGCACAGCTGAGGAGTCTGTTACAGGTAGCTATGAAGACTGACTGACCATGGTGACCCGCTAACCCTGCTCTCGCTGTACTGCGCGTGGCTCGGCGAGAAGTCTCGCGGCGGCGGCCGCGCCTGGTGCCGCCGGCGCGGCGTCGAGGAACAACGCCTGTATGAGCTCACCAAGCTCGCGGCACAGCTGAGGAGTCTGTTACAGGTAGCTATGAAGACTGACTGACCATGGTGACCCGCTAACCCTGCTCTCGCTGTACTGCGCGTGGCTCGGCGAGAAGTCTCGCGGCGGCGGCCGCGCCTGGTGCCGCCGGCGCGGCGTCGAGGAACAACGCCTGTATGAGCTCACCAAGCTCGCGGCACAGCTGAGGAGTCTGTTACAGGTAGCTATGAAGACTGACTGACCATGGTGACCCGCTAACCCTGCTCTCGCTGTACTGCGCGTGGCTCGGCGAGAAGTCTCGCGGCGGCGGCCGCGCCTGGTGCCGCCGGCGCGGCGTCGAGGAACAACGCCTGTATGAGCTCACCAAGCTCGCGGCACAGCTGAGGAGTCTGTTACAGGTAGCTATGAAGACTGACTGACCATGGTGACCCGCTAACCCTGCTCTCGCTGTACTGCGCGTGGCTCGGCGAGAAGTCTCGCGGCGGCGGCCGCGCCTGGTGCCGCCGGCGCGGCGTCGAGGAACAACGCCTGTATGAGCTCACCAAGCTCGCGGCACAGCTGAGGAGTCTGTTACAGGTAGCTATGAAGACTGACTGACCATGGTGACCCGCTAACCCTGCTCTCGCTGTACTGCGCGTGGCTCGGCGAGAAGTCTCGCGGCGGCGGCCGCGCCTGGTGCCGCCGGCGCGGCGTCGAGGAACAACGCCTGTATGAGCTCACCAAGCTCGCGGCACAGCTGAGGAGTCTGTTACAGGTAGCTATGAAGACTGACTGACCATGGTGACCCGCTAACCCTGCTCTCGCTGTACAGTCGCCATCACATACATCGGAGCAAACAAGCACGTCACAAACATCGGAACACACCTCTAATTTCAAGGCATTAGGGTGCATGTGCCGATATTTTTAAACACCTTTAGGGTACCCTATATGTATGTGATAGCGACTTTACTGCGCGTGGCTCGGCGAGAAGTCTCGCGGCGGTGGTCGTGCCTGGTGCCGCCGCCGCGAGACTTGTCGCCGTCTTTCGACTGATATAAGGATGATGATGACTGACGAGTCTAACATTGCCTGATAACTCTGCTAAAGTGTACTGCGCGTCGCGTGGCTCAGAGAAGTACCGCAGTTGGGAGAGGGAGTTTGGGGAAGCCTAACGACGTCTGCGATATAATTCAAAGGCGTATAATTATTACACCGCACAAAACTGGGACGGAGCCATTTCCTCTATAAGAAAAATAATGTATCCGGTTGTTGGATGTATCTCAGAGGTCAGAGACATATGCCTGCATTATTCATTAAGGACTTCTTAAGGTGGTTCGATTGCCATACAAAGCGTTATTTGACATTCGCAGGCTAACGGCGTGATATTTTAAGAAACTCATGTAACAAACTTTCATCAATTGGCTTCCCATTTGCGCCAAATTCCCCCTTTTCTAGAATAAACTTGTATAAACTAGATTAATTTGAGAAATTGATTTGGCACGTGATATTTTAGGAAAACTATAGGGGGAATTTGGCGCAAATGGGAAGCCAATTGATGAAAGTTTGTTACATAAGTTTCTTAAAATATCACGCCGCTAGACTGCGAAAGTCAAATAACGTTTTGTATGGCAATCGAACCACCTTAATGTATTTTTGTTGACATTAATTTTGACTACAAATTTTATCACACGTGAGCTGATTGAGTAAACGTGTGTGCGTCAACGGTATTGTTATCTTTTTCATTGCAGGACAACAATATGATGGAAACACAGGAGCCAGAATCGATGTCTTCAGCGGAAAGGTCATTACGGCATGGGCAGATGAAGCAACTGAAAAATATGAGAAGGTAAATTACATTCAAACATGCATTTATTTGTACCAATATTGTAAATACGTATTGTTTGTGACTATGACTTTGTAAGTTTGTATGTTACGGTTAATCTCTAGAACGACTAATTCGATCTCAAAAATCTTTGGTCAAGTCAAGGCATTATTTACTCTTGAGTAATCGTTGACGCGATCAACTATGTTTATATCGGGACTACTGGGAAAATGACAAAAAAATACGTTAGGGTATAGTGCATTCAATGTTAGGTGGCGTGATACCAAACACTCGTAAAAGCCATAAACTTTTTAAAGGTTCGGCTTTACCTGTTATGGGGCAAACCAATGTCTTGATACTTTTCGATATTATTAATAGAATAATTGAAAAATAGCTATGTTCATGTATGTTAAATAAAATACAATAACAAGTTTAATTAATTATTTATTTTAATTAATTAAACTTGTTATTGTATTTTATTTAACATACATGAACATAGCTATTTATTTGAAAATATTGTTCGTGGGAAAGGTAACAGGAAAAGTATTAAGATCGTTTGAAGGGTTTACTCTTGCTTGCCAGAATTTAATTTGCCCGAATGTTATTTGCCGTAATATTCAACTGCCATAGTGTTGTTTTCTATAATTTCGTATGCCATACTCATTGTTTACCATATTATATGCCAGAAATTTTGTTTTCCGTAATATCAATATCAATAATCTCATTTACCATAATCTTGTAATACATTTCTATCACATGACATAATGTCATTTGCCATCCATCTCAACATGCATAATATTCATATGTAATAAAGTGGGTACGTATTGCAGTGTCTAAAATTAAAAAAAAGTAACCTCGAACCTATAGTTAAAATTCTGGATATAGGTGATTATCAGGTATTTCATATATCATACCCACCGCCTTCGGTCCAACTCAAATCTAAGGCAAGTCGGTATAGGTACGACGACGAGCGAAGCGAGGAGGAGTGTTAGGTAGAACTGCGACTTTACAGCGCACGAGCCGAGCGAGCTAAGCGAGCGTGCTGCGGCAGCGGCCGGCGAAGCGCCAGAACCGAACATTTGCAACATTCGAACGGCACGCAGAAATGTAGAAAGAGATGTTGAAAGAATGATTGTCAGACAACGCATGGTTTTCCTCCAATAAATGTTTTGCGAAATTAGGCTTGTCCGGGTGATTATGCCGATATGACGCCTATTATATTGATTATGAATATGAGAACATATTGCGTCATATCGGCATAATCACCCGGACAAGCCTAATTTCGCAAAACATTTATTGGAGGAAAACCATGCGTTGTCTGACAATCATTCTTTCAACATCTTGCATGTTTGCGGAAAAGGGCTGCGTTTAAGTGTTCTAGAACAGTTAGAAATAATTAGGTACAACAATAGAGGCGTGATTATTAACGAACAGTTGAATGTTGCGTCATCACCGTTGTTACGTGTTCTTCCGTCTCTTTCACGCATGCATGGTAGTATGGGGGGTCAGACTATAAATAGGGCTGACGGTTCTAGACGGCTCATTGGCTCAGTGGACGTGGCGCAAGCAACATCTCCTGCCAGCATCTCCTGATGATGCCTCGTAGAGAGGCGAAACACTTGTCGAGGTTTTTTTCATTATTGGTGGTGGTTTACTGTAATTATTTGCATGTTTATACGCAAATAGTTGCATTTGATCTCCGCTGATCGACCAGCACGTTTTTAGCGGAATAGCAAAGGAACATTGTTCTCGTAATATATCATGGACTTCCGCAAAATAACGCCTGATTCAATAAATATTATGGAAAACGAAACATTCGGGCAGACGAAGTTCGAGCAAATGAGTATTATAGAATATGACCGTCGGGCAAACATTAGACAACCCGTTTGAAGTACCGCCGGCCGCACGTGTTTAGCACACGCCGCGACTTAAGCCTATCGTTATTGATAATGACGGTCTCAAGTGGAATCACGCCAACTAATATGGAATACACTATAACCAAAATGATGACGTGGCTCTTCCAACGACCAATGGCCGATTATTTTAACATCAAAATATTATTTTATACTTATTCTTCTAACATTCTCCTCAGACAATTTAAACAAAAAGCCGCCGAAGATCAGAAACGCAAGAAACGTCTCAAAGTCGACTCGTGGGAGATCGTCGACGAAAACGCCGACGAGGAAAAGTCTTTAGACATCAGAGATATAGAATTCCGGATGACTAATGACGCGCAAAGGATACATTCGCTCATAAGCGGAGCGAGCGCGAACAGCGGTCGCGACCTTGTCACACTGAAGGTATGCCTTATCTTATTTTATTGAAACACAGATCAAACAACATGACCATTTAGGACCTAAAATGGGAGGAGCACATAACTAGTGTCGTGAAGAAATCAAGGAGCCTAATTTATCTCATTAGGAAAGCTTTTAGAAATTTGATACCTGAAATGACGCTCAGGATCAACATGCATTAGACCCTTGTTGGAGTATGCCTTCCAAGCATTTAGTGATTTGAGTGGATTTTGCTAAGGATATTGAGATGCTGGAAAAAGATTAGCGTAGTTTCACCAAACTGCCACAGAAACTCAAGAATTTGCCATATGAAGACAGATTGCAAACTTGCTCACAACCGTAAAGCAGCGCAGACAACGTGGTGACCTGATTGAGACATACAAGATACTAACTGGCAGTATGATCTCGAAGATTTTCATAATGTTTGAAAAGAACATTAACACCCGACTCAGAGGTCATCACCTGTACCAAGAACCGTAATTAGATTCCATCGAATCTACCAAGAAATGTCACTGTCACAGTGAAACCTACCATTGTCAGTATAACGTTCCAGGTGTAACCAACCTTAATATGGTAATACGAAATATAATCGTCAGAATCGATGTAAGACTGATGGGAAATACTTTTATCTCAACAGTTATAGACTTTAAGTTAATTGGATACAGGCATCATCAGTTGTTTCAACTGCCTGCCTGATAATGATAAATAAATAAATAAATTTTTCATCACACTTGCTCGTAAAGGGTGTATTAAAGGCAAGTTTATAGAGCAGCTCCCGCGGGAGTTATGGATTTATAACTCCCTAGGGAGTTATGAGCTTGTGTGTGATCTGATTGGTTAAAAACAAATCATACAAATTGGTGGGCAAATCTAGTTGGCCGCGCGTCACAAGAATTCTTCTGTGTGATTAGTTGAAAGAAATCTAGCAGGTCAAGAGGCGCCACGCCCCCTCGCCCTCCTCAAATCTGTAAGTGAAGTTGTCAATTTCGTAAATTTTTGTGTGGTGGTTATTTATTTCCTCGCAAATGTGATGAAAAACATTGTGTGTATCACGGGCAGTAAGGGGATTACAAACTCGACTCATTAAAAGCCCTCCGCCTTTGGCGTCGGGCTTCTAATAGACTCTCGTTAGTAATGTCCTTCTTACGGCCCTTAATGCACAATGTACTATTTCGGCCTAACGGGACTCGAAACCGCATCCCTTATGTCATTCGCTGGCAGGAGTGCTTTGCCACGTCCAGTCAAGTCAAATAAGCCGATGGACGTTGTCATCGTCTCCTCCATCTCCGTCCATAAGTAAGACCTTAACAGAGACTTGGAAGAGATGATATTAGTCACCTACGTTAACAATTAATTTGTTCTTTACAGGTGGTACTGTGTAGGGCTCTCTACCCCCAGTTAGCAGTTGCAGACGAGTTCAACCACTGCAAGGTAATTATCAACTTCATTTCATTTCTAGCCCGTACTGTCCCACTTTTTGGCAAAGGCTTTCCTGTCTTTCTTCCACGCATCATAGACCTGTCCCCCAGAAAAGCGTCGAGGTCATCCAATTATAAACAATTGACTTTCATTATTTTTTATACTTGGATATTTTTTTTAACATATCATATTA
Source organism: Epinotia brunnichana (assembly GCA_963854355.1). NCBI lineage: Eukaryota > Metazoa > Arthropoda > Insecta > Lepidoptera > Tortricidae > Epinotia > Epinotia brunnichana. Next base: position 12,595,389 of record OY977951.1, read on the forward strand.
TGACAGACTTTTCAACGATACTGTATATTCGCCTGTGTGTGTGTAGACCAAATGCATACACTCTTTATAGATTGCATTCGAAAATCATCAAAAAAATATCTTTAATCTTAGAAGGCAATAATTGATAAAAGATTTCACATGTCAAACCCATTAGGACGCGAGTCTAAAGATTGTTTCGTTATACTTATATTTCATTATGCAATCAATTTATAATTTCAGTCAGTAGCAGAGCAGCTATACCACACTTGGAGCAAACCATTCGTGTATCTACATCCGACATCCTTTTTCGGCAAACAGCCTAAAATGCTTCAACTGAGCGAGGCAGATATACAGACGGAACTACCTGCTGGCTTCAAGAGCAAACTTCCCGTATCTTCTAAACATCAGCTACTGTGTTACTTGTAAGTGCAAATATACCACGCTTAGAGCTACATAGAGCATTTTTCGGCAAGCAAACGAGAATTGTTCAACTGAGCGAGGCAGCAAATCCAAGTTTAGAGCCACATACTTCTTGGGAAAGCAGACGAGAATGCTTCAACTAAGCGAGACAGATATACAAACGGAGCTACCTCCTGGCTTCAAGAACAATCTACCCGTATCTTCTAAAACTATTCATCAAGCCTCGCCCAATATCATCTTGAGTCCTTCCGGGACAAATCTTACATTCAGCTTAAATCTAATTTTAGTAGCGTCAAGCCCCCTCCAAAAGGGTTTGAAGCCCCCCAAACCAAACCATTCCTATTATAACTGTATTTCTAGATTAACTAATGCGCAACGGTGTGCTTAAATTGGAGCATTGTGATTGAAAGATTAATTCATATGTATGTTTACTTATATTCTACCTACCCTGTTATTACCAGTGAGATCCTGTAATTGGCTGTCTATATAAATATATGTTAAAGGGTCAATCAACTATTTCTTGTTGCTCGTTACCATGGTTACGTCTCCTGGGTCACTCTTTAAAACGATTATCTTATGGGGTTTAAATCCACTAAACACGTGTTTCTCTTATATTGGTAAACCCATTCCATGGTGGGGCATCTTCTTAGCATGATACGAGTCCAGTTTATAGTATTTTTTCTAAGAAAGTTTGTTAACGTTGTCTCTTGGGTTACCGGGACAGAATAACAACAAGAAAAAGTTGATTGACCCTAAAGTGTTGTTTTCTTAGAAAAGCTGTTGGTTCTCCAAATAAATAAATATGTAGACGCAATTACTAAACACCATGTCTCACAAATATTTGAGCAAATTGGTGTGCCTTTGTTAAAAAATATATTATTTCAGATCGCTGTTAGAAACGACAAAACCATACATTGTGAACTCGATGAGGATGCCCGCCGCTCAAACTCTGCTGCTGTTGGCTCATGCCATCGATACTAATATCGGTTTCAGCAGGTACAGTACATTTTTAATAACAAAAAAAGGTCGATGATACATAGTATTCATTCTTTTAAGGGTTCCGTGCTCAGAGTAAAACGGGACCCTATTACTAAGACTCCGCTGTCCGTCCGTCCGTCCGTCTGTCTGTCACCAGGCTGTATCTCACTGATACCGTGATAGTTCCAGTTGAAATTTTCACAGATGATGTATTTCTGTTGCCGCTCTAACAACAAATACTAAAAACAAAATAAAATAAATATTTTTATTGATAATGGTACGGAACCCTTCGTGCGCGAGTCCGACTCGCACTTGGCCGGTTTTTTTATAAGAATGTTATGAATTTTTCAACAACGACTTAGCTCCGAAACATTGTATCTTATTCTTCGTAACCTTTTTGTAGCATTATGCTCATAGCAAAATAAAGCATAAGCTCTGTAAAAAATCATCATCATCATCATCATATCAGCCGAAAGACGTCCACTGCTGGATATAGGCCTCCCCCAAAGAGTTCCAAAGTGACCGGTCCTGCGCCACCCGCATCCAGCGGACTCCCGCGACCTTTACCAACGCCGCGCCTTCCGGTACGTGGTCGCCACTCGCAATGTCACTTAAGTTTAGCGATTTGGAGTAAAAAATACTCCATTTAAATATCTACACTGAAATTAAAATGAAAGTTACGATGAGCAAGTCAAATGAAAACAAAAACATATTTTACTGCTCATCTTCTGCTAGTTTAGCTCTTTCACATAATTTACCATTTTATATTTTTTCACAAAACGAATAATCACGCTTTGGTTTCAGAATCGTGTGTGATTCGTGGTTGTTACTCGAATTCCCATACCCAGAAACAGGGCTCAATATTCTAATGAAAGCCACGAAACTACGTCAGCGGTGGGATGTTCTTATCAACCGACGATTGGCTGGTATGTCATTTGGCTATTTCTAAACATGACGTGTACAGTGGGGGTACGAAAACCTTCGTCAGTTATTAAATGCATTCCTTTATAAAGTCATAGTCTCTTAGTACCTATTTTTTGAAAGCAAAGTACTAAGTAGACAAGTGCATATAAAATTATATTTACATGATAATCTTGATATGATAACAAGGATCAAAATAGTTTTCACCTTCTGACCTATATCTAGTTTCGTATCAACATCAAACCTTTTTAATGACCTAGTCAAATAAATAACTTCGCAAGAGTCCCAACCAAATATATTCTATTTAATTGTCAGTGTTTGTCAGTGTCAATATTTTCTCTTGTAATTTTTGCGATCATTAATAAATTTAATAACATTTATAACTCTGCGTCGTATTTAATTTGATAATGCCGAGGAATTTAAATATCCATCAAAGAGCTGCAATTATTGCAGATCATGAAGCTACACTATTTGACGTCTACTCTGGAGTACTCTGAGATTAGGCTGTTATTGCAAATGCAAATGTCAATGCGATATTTCTGTTTCGTTTGAAATCAAACGTTGGCAGGGCTGATAATTGTCTTGGTGCAAGCAATTGTCGACTTTAAGGTAACAAACCTATTTTTACCCCGACTGTACATCAAGAGCAGCCGTCAAGAACTGTCTAAGTACAGTCAAGGGCACCAATATTTATACACCACGAAGTCTCAAAAATATGTACACAGACCTTATTTCTGTAACAATAACGTTGTAAGTAGTATACATATTGATGAAACTTTAAGTGAATACATATTGGTGCCCTTGACTATTCATATACGAGTACATTATTTAAGTCTGAACCACACTGGCGCGGTTTGCAGTGACCGTCAATAGTAAACCTGACATTAATCAGATTCAGGCCTGTTGTTAAACTTTTGAGCTTCTGACGCAAATCGTCAAAGTTATCTTATCAGTATTTACTTATAACGTAATTCATCTTACACTTTCAGACGCAAATCCTGAAAAATCGGTAGAATCCGAACTGAAGAAACAACCGAAACTCAACTACGAACAGCTACAACACGAACTATCCTGCGACCTCAGTTCCTACATGTCTAGCGAAGTATATTACACCATTAAGAGATTGCTTCCAGGCGACCTGAAGGTGTTGTACTACGGCGCGGACGAAGCGCACCCGAATGTAGACCCTAACCCGTTTGAACAAGGCTTCGAATGCCGTGCTCATGACAGGAAGGGAGGAGTGCATGTTACGGATAATATTGTTTATAATTGGTGAGTTTGTGCATAAAACACTTGAAACCTCGTTCGTATGACGTTAGTACAGATGTAGTGAATAATCATTTCCCATCGTATTTTCTCGGAAATGTTCGTATTTGTCATGCTCAAACTCAGTACTTTTTGTACCGTGACCGGCTGAAATAAGACACTGAAGCAAGACACGTTCGTACGTTTCCGTGAAAAAACGATGGGAAACCATTATACACTACATCTGTACGCGCTCGTGTCTCAAGTTAACTCTTGCGGGATATACTATCATCTTAGAGATAAATCAGCATCATCATGAATTCCTCTAGAATTTTTAATTTGTACGGTAAAATAATTTACCTTAAAAACAAAGTTTTAACCGACTTCAAATCAGTAGCCAAGTTGCTTCAAATTTGCCTATAAAATCATCATCATCAGAACTGGATTTTGGTGACAACGGGACCAATCTGCAACTATACAGGGTGTCCGGTAAATAATGGACAACCTTCTAACCACGAATAGGGCACCTTATACTGGTCCAGAAAATCGACTTTGAGGTTTAGTAAAAGTACCCTGGTTTTCGAGATATTCGCACTTTTCGAAGAGCGAATTGTACCAAAACAAGGTGTTTAAAAGTGAACATTTATAGCAACATGTTTATTTGTAAAGATGTAAATGGCATGTGCTATACCATTTTAAAATCAGTGTTAGATAAACTATTTTTTAGAAGTTGGCCACTCTGGTCGTCATAAATTTTTTTTTCACCACAAGCAATCAAACTTGTAGAACATTTTAAAGAAAATTCGTGGTTAGAAGGTTGTCCATTATTTACCGGACATCCTGTATATGCTTGTGGTAAACACAAAAAAAACAGTCGAATTAATAACCTCGTCCTTTTTTAAATCGGTTAGGTCAAAACAATTTTTTTGACCCGCAGTTCCTAAAAAAAAAATCCTTAGGAGGTGCCAAGACATTTTATTTTTTGTATGGAAGAAAAAAAAAATTCAGAAACCTGTCGTGTGTGGTATCTAATGAAAGGGCATTTTGAGACGATTCTTAAATTATACCACATCACTACATTTCAGCCATTTTTTTAATTAACACAAAAATAATTTTCGAATCATACCTCCTCCAGACACGATATGACAGATTTTTTTTTTAAATACAATATACCACAAATGATACGTGATATCTGAAGATACGTGATATCTGAAGATATCACGTATCATTTGTGGTATATTGTATTTAATTGTATCTAACCTCAAAAAAGCAATTTTGAAAATAACTGTAGATTGATTTGCGGTTTTTTTTTAATCGTAAGGCTTACACTAATATTGAACTTTGAAATGAAAATGTCGGGGGTTTTTCAACTTTACTAAGTTGTAGTTATACACGTCTTAATATCACCCTAGCGTACCATCGCCAACACAGTTAACTGAACATCCGTGCACTTTATATGCATTGTAATAAGGTTCAATATAAATACAGAATGTTTAGTTAACTGTGTTGGTGTTTGTACAAAGAAAGAAATAGTCCAGACTTTGCTGTTTAGTTTATAGTGAAGTGACGCTTAGCGGCGCCACTATAGATGTAGACTTGCCATATAGATTATCCCTCAACTGGTTCTGTCAATTTAAAAAAAAATACAAACAACAATAAAGTTTATATCGTAACGTTTTTTTTCTTTCAGTGTGGTAGATAACGACTGGAGTTACAACAGCTACCAAGAAGCCTACAATATCCCGTGGGCTTGCCCAAATTGCGGTATATCCGTCTGTCTGTCACCCGTAGAGAAAATACAACACACTCAATTCACTTGCTCCGCCAAGGCAGAGGTTAAAACAGAAGCGCCAACAACGACACGGGAAAACAAACCTAATGCCAGAGAATATAAGTGTGAAAGTTGTGAAGAGACTTTGTATATGACGTCTGTAGAGATATTGAAACATAAGAAGAGTTGTAAAAAGAAATAAAGCTGTAAATGTCAGGTATTCGTTTACTTTTTAACATTACTTTCCATTATTCGAATCACTCCTACATAGTTCTACATTAATAAATAAAATTGAAGTTGATTTGAAAAGATGTAACACAAAAACATAACTCACATTTCAGTCGTGCTTAGGACGTTTGAAACAATCTTCGAAGATGAAAAAGTGCTCTACGATTAGAACATTATAAGTAAGTAAATCTCGTAGAATTTGAATACATTTATACAGCCTTACACACATGATTGTGTTCTCTGTGGCACTCAACTTTCTATAACAGTGTTTTTCAATCTTTAACATGGCGCGACCCCCTTAGTATGGAAAAATATTCCACGCCCCCCACCCTTCGCTGTTCCTAACTTTATTTATTTTCACATCACGTTAACTTTAAAAACACGAGTAGCCGCGGTCCCCTTTAAAAAGCGACCCAAAGTTTGAAAAACACTGTTCTATAACAAGGAAGATGGCGGAATGTTGTACCACGATCCAGGATGAAGAAATAGCGAGCCGCAAGGAGGGCTACAGTGCATACGTTTTGTGACATGTACAGTCGATTTCTCCAATATGGATACAAAAGTTCTTGTGTATATATATTATTAGATATTGGAATTAATATTGTAAGCACATGTAAGCAATTCGACTGTAAGTACATGTAAGCAAAACTACTGATAATTTACTCTGTAACTGTATGGACATTGAGAGGGTCAATTCCACTAAATATCTAGGTGTTATCCTTTTTTTTTTTTTTTTTTTACTTGGGGAAATGCCTTTACGCATCCCACCTAGCCGAGGTACTAGGATGGGTATGACGGGCTCCCGGGAACCCCCCGGACTACCGTCTAAAACCACCAAGGTATGCCCTCTCTGCCGTGTAGTAGGGGCGTCATGGGATCGCGAACATTTCACCACGACGCCCCTCGGCAACAGCCGCAGCTGCCCTCACTACTGAGGCAAAAGCCCCCCCTCCCGTCGTAAGCGTGCAGGGCGACACCACACGCTTCCCGACCGACCAAAGGACCTCTACGCCGGGAGAGGGTGATAGACCTCGGATTCACCCTCTCAGGTCCCCTTGTAACTTTTTATAGAGGTTTTCTCCCTCGCAGCCACAACTCGGCCCCGGCCTGGCAGTCGCAGCCCCCGCGCCTAACATGAATCCTCTGATAGCAGAGAGTGTTATCCTAGATCAGCGCCTCTCATGGCATCCCCACATCGAATATGTAAATTGTAGAATTAGAAAACTCATATGGATTTTTAAAATACTTAGACATATCGCTAGCAAGACGCTTCTTAGCCAACTTTATGTTACCTTAGCGCAATCCATCATGAGCTATTTATTATTGATGATACTAAGACTAAGGAACTTCTACAAAAGTTACTCGAGCATAATCTGATTCCTACTATTTCGGAATCAACCCGAACAACAGATACTACCGCTACCACATTAGATAACATTGTAACAAATTACCATGACTATAATAGAGCACGTGTCGTACCATGTTCTTTTTCAGACCATGATGCTCAAACAATTAATCTTTTTCTTCCATGCTATTTTCGGAATAAGACACAAAAGTATACAACTAAAAGGGTTTTTAGAGACAGTGCAATGACAATTTTTCGTGAAAATCTTAATAAAATTGACTGGAACAATGAATTTATAAATAGTGACTGCAACAAAATGCTCGTAATATTCTATAATATAGTACTAAATCTCTGCAACATACATTTTCCTATTAAAAAAGTTCTAATAAAAAGGAACGCTAAGAAATGGTTAACAAAAGGTATCAAAAAATCAAGTAAAACAAAAAGAAAATTGCTTATATCCACCAGAAATTCTAAAGATGAATTACTTAAATCCTACCGTAAGCGATATCAACAGATATTCAAAACTACACTTGTAATAGCCAAGAAATGTTTTATTCGGAACACTATCGCGAAGGCAAAATGCAAATCTAAGGCTATATGGAACATGGTTAACGAAAACACTGGTAAAACTAGCAAACGATTGCAAAATAATAAAATCACTCTAAAAATTAATAATAATCTGATAGAAAATAGCAGCCACGTTGCAAATGAACTTAACGATTATTTTATCAAAATTGGTAAAAGTACTATAATCCAAAATGACATCACATATATGAACTTACTCAGACATGAAAATAACACTAACGTAAACTCTATATTTATGGACCCGATAATTGAACCCGACATTATTAAAATCATAAAAATAAAAAAAGATTTAAGGGATTGTGACGATATGAAAATATTTAATAGAAAAGTGAAAGATTACTTTTTAAAAAGGCCATACTACTCCATTGACGAATATTTTGCCAATGCTCTAAATTAACTGAACATTATTGTTATTATAATTTGACTATTTTATTTTGTTTTTAAATAATTTCGGAGCAGTTTCTTACTATTGTTATTAATATTAGTAGTTAAAATATTTTTTTTTTTTTAATATTATTGTAATGTATATTGTATTTGCATGCATGTGAATGTGTTTAACGCAAATAAAGATTTTGACTTTTGACTTTGACTTTGGCTATTGTATTACTGTATGGGGTGGAGCAACTAAGTCTAAATTTCTTGAAGTTGAAAGAGGGCAACGATGTCTACTGAAGGTGATGTATCTGAGGCCACACAGATTTCCCACTAAAGAGCTGTATCAACTATGTAATCAACTAACAATGAGAAAGCGTACTTCCTCTGCACTATACTAAAACTACATAAAACATTAAAATATACTAAAAGTATACTTTCTAAAAGACGTAAAGACATTGTTGCCCCCCTGACAACTTGTAGATCTGCATTCGCTATAAGACAATATTTATCGCAATCTGTATACCTCTATAATAAAATAAGCACACATGTGACTCCCTACTTAAATTCGGCAGGCATCCTCAAAATGGCATTTCGAAGAGAGCTTCACTTGTCATTCTTGTTGTTCGGCATCTTAAAAACTTCAGTACCCGAGTATTTGTTTAAAAAGGTCACTTGGCGTAAAAATAGTTCCACAGTGTATGGCCTTAGATCAATCAGCCAAAATTTCATAATTCCTCATCACCACACCACCGCTTTTCGGGGTAGTTTTAAGTACACAGTTACCAAGTGTTGGAATAATATACCTCCACCTCTCAAAAATATTAATTGTCTGAGCAGTTTTAAATTAAAATTAAAACGACACCTCCTCCAGATACAAAAACTCTACCCTTGGGCGGTCGAGTCTTGGCCTCGTATCTTTGATGCTTACTATATACTATATATACGTGTCATTTCAAATTGTTTATTATTTTATTTCATATTTTTATATACTTGCTTACTTAACATACATATTTATACAAGTACAACCAAACCACAGTCATTACATAATTTAAAATATACACAACATTACTCACATTCCAATAAGATATTCATTCCCTTCCGACAATATTAATTAGAATTAAAACTTATTATATGTAAGGGTCTGACTGAAAATCAGCGTTGCAGTGAAGGTACTCAGTAGGTACTCACTGCAACAGTATGCTGAGTCTAGCCCCTTTTTGGCATCACAAAATGTAAATGCCTCGTACGATATTGTTTGAGTGTGTTTGTCTATTCCTAAGTCTAATTTGTACACTGTTACTGTTTTTTCTCAAATAAATTTTCATTTTCATTTCATTTTCAATTACAAACTACAATTAGGTAGGTACGAGTAATATATATTATACTATCAGCATAGCTAACATGATGGCGTTTATGTCCGACATGATACCTAGTTTAGCGGTGTGTATATTGTAATATTTGTAATTACTTTATAATCATTAGTGTGGTATGTTAGGCTATTTATATCTCAACAACAATATCAATACGGACAACGCCGCGATAAAAATGTACCTGCAAAAAACTAGTTCGTCAAACGAGCTGACATTTATTCCTGACCTACAACATCTTATTCCCAAGCAATAAGAGCTATATTCAACTGCAACTCAACTGGTCGCGGCATAAAATCTCTAATTATTAACGAGGAACATAACGCCCTAACCCGATACATAGAACCAAAAGGTCTTAAGAGCTCAATTCCACTCTTGCGCATACGTTGTTTTTGATCTGCGCTGGCGCAAGCGCTTAACGAAACGTCTGCACAGGGCGGGGCGAGGTGCCTGACGCTGAGATGCACACGGGGGCATATTTTACAATATCATTAACTTTACACGGCACAGATATATGCGGATTTTTGTGCGGGATAATTATGACGTCAATAACCATAATAATCATCCAATCAATCGAGTAGGGACCATATTAGATGTACCTAATATGAACAATTAAGAGAAGTACGTATATTAGTCACATAATTTGCTGCTGTGATGATGAAACAAATGCATGACTAGAGTCATAGTATCTGAAGCATTAGCGGATCCAAAGGAAAAAGCTGGTGTCGTGTCGTATCAGCGAGTCAAGGGGCTGCGGCTGGCGTACGACAGAGAGAAGTGGAAAATACTCCACCGACAAGAGGATAACTCTTAAATTTGAAGAGAGAGAGAGCGGATCCAAGGGGGCACAAGCCCTCCAAAAGAACTGAGTCCTGGCTAAAATCTAACCCCATTAGGCTAAAGACGTCCCCTCAGACGGATTCAAGCCCAAACCAAAATCCTGAACCCGCCACTGTTCTGAAAATTCACAAGAGTCCGATTATTAAATACAACTTGGAAAAGTTAAAAAACCCCCGATATTATAAAAAACTTAGCTTAACTAAGAACCATCTCGATCACGTCAGCTTTCGGACAAAAAAACCAGGGACTGATTTCGGTTACGGTTATACCGGTATGAAACCGGTATTCCATTACGGTACCGTTATGTCATAAAGGTTATGCGCGCCGCGCGAACATAACGGTACCGTAACCGTTTTGAAATATCGGTTAGCGGTATCAGTTTTAAACGATACCGTAACCTTTATAATACCGGTATTACAAAGCGGCAGAGACTTTGACGGCGGTTTGGTAATAAAATATATCGGTACCTTTAAATAGCGGTTACGGTACCGGAAAAAATAAAGGTACCGTTATATTTCGGTAGCGAAATATAAAGGTTCCGCTATCGAAACCGCCATTTGACAACCGATATGACGTCATACCGTTAAAATAGAATACCGGTATTTTTCGGTTATGCAGTCCCTGAAAAAAACGCATTCAAATCGGTCCATTTGTTTAGGAGGGATGCCACAGACAGACAGACACACGTGAAACTTTTAACACCCCTCTTTTTCCGTCGGGGTTAAAAAGAAAATAGACCTTGTTTTATACATTTACGATTACAATGTGCCTCATAAGAAGGCTCAAAGTCACCCAAAGGGCAATAGAGAGGGCTATGTTGGTAGTTTCTCTGCGTGATCGCATCAGAAATGAGGCTATCCGCAGCAGAACCAAGGTAACCGATATAGCCCTCCGAATCGCTACACTTAAGTGGCAGTGGGCGGGGCACATTGCACGTAGAACCGATGGCCGTTGGGGCGGAAAGGTTCTCGAGTGGCGACCACGTACCGGTACGTGGTCGCCTACGCCCCCCACAAGGTGGACTGATGACCTGGTAAAGGTCGCGGGAGTCCGCTGGATGCGGTTGGCGCAGGACCGCTCACTTTAGCACTCTTTGGGGGAGGTCTATGTCCAGCAGTGGACGTCTTTCGGCTGATATGATGATGATGATGATTAACAATTACAATCGTGGGATGTAAATTCCATTTGCGACATCATATATTATACTCGTAACTAAGTATGGACTGATCGGTATGCAGCGAACCGCCCCGTGTGGCGTTGGACGCACGGTGCGTTATTGTGCGAATTAAAAAGGGCATCGCAATCGCGGTGCCATCAGCGGGTCACGACTGCGCGCGTGTGTGCGTAATGACACCGGCCTGGGAATAGACCCGCAGTGGGGGCAGGGAAGTAGGCTTTCGTCGACGAATTCGGTTTTATAAACGCTCGTTGAAATTAGAGGCAGGAAAGTAGGATATCACATTTGCTAGTAGGTACAAAGTACCTACTTTAGTAGCAGCATTAATAAATGCACAATTGTATTCATAAACCAAAGCCGCTTTATATATATTTTGCGTTGTATTGACAATACAGCCGTTAGTGTAGATAATTCTTTCAACTATATAGAATGGACCTTCTAGGTGCACATAGGTAGGTACCTATAATTGATACCGCGACTTTGTAGTGATCGACCACGATAAGGTCGATAAGTATCCCTTACCCTACGGCCACACTTCGCCCGAATGTTGTTGCTGTCCCTGCCCGACGAATAATATACGTTAGACAAGGACGGCAACAACATTCGGGCGAAGTGTGGCCGAAGGGTTACAGGGATAAGTTCGCATTTGTACCAACTAAACCTATTTTTAACCGAAAATTTTAAAAAGGAGGAGGTTATATGTTTACAATTTCTCCGTCAATTGTGGACCGATTTCCAAAATTCGTTTTTTATTCGTAAGAGTATACTCCTGAGGTAGTCACATTGTCACCAGGATCTGATGATGGGATCTCAGGGAAATTGACCACATAACTTATGGAACTCCTCAATGATGTAAAGTATTTAGGTACGTCAATCATAGATTCTGACATGATTTCGTTGAAGTAGCAACTAATGAAGTGTTAATTCTGAGATCGTTGAGGAGAATGTTCATGTACCTATGTTGCTGGTCGGTTTCGACCAGCAACATAGGTACATGAACATTTCCACATTTCCTTTCCAATTTACCACATGAACTGCTCTCCGAGAGCAAATGCGTTGATTATATGATTATTATTTACAGAAAAAACCCAAGTCTCTATCTGTGGGCTGATAATATTTGAGGCGTTCCGTCGATTCCTCAACGATCTCAGAATTAACACTTCACTAGTTGCTACTTCAACGAAATTGTCTAACGTATATTATAAGATACAGGTAAAAATACAGACAAAATAATTTACTTTAAAAACTAAGTTTAAACAATCTTAGTTTTTAAAGTAAGTTATTTTGTCTGTATTTTTGTACCTGTATCTTATGTAAGTACAATAAAGTATTTGCATGCATACATACACGCTTGAGGAATGGAACTGACTGTGCTACCATAATAATTAGCTACTTTAAAGTGTGTATGAAATGACAGCTAATCCATTCCCAAACATATTGGGGGTTGCTTAATATCGCTGGCGGAGACTCGGCGGCAACTGAGTAAATTTTTATAAAGTATATTAGGTATATTTCAAATTTGATACCTACTTCGGTATATAGTTTAATGAATAACCTTACCACCCTCGCAAATCCATATGAGCTTACCTACTTCCTTACTCTACTATAACAATGATAATTTACTGACCGCATATTAGTTTGCCAATGTCTCCTATGCCGAGTAAACTTTTGCATCTTATTTTTTACTAATATTGAGTTTATGATTGTGTACTTAGTCTTTGTGAGGATGTAACTTTGTAAGTTTATATTTAACGAAACTGCTCATCCGATTTCAAAAAATAATATTTCAATATTTCTGGTTGTTATTGTTACTCATCACGCAAAAATGGCTTTACGGATAAAGAGTAAATTAGGCATAGGTACCTAGAGATTGTTTAAAAACTGGATTAATGCAGATACTTTTTATCTCGAAAATTAACCCTGAAAGGGATGAAGTAGAGGATGGAAGTTGATAAGATAATTTATTTCGTGAGCATATAAGCTTATATTTAAAGTTTTACGTCTCATTATTAGGACACATGCACCTACTGAAATATATAAGTACAAATATTTCTCTAGAAAGCATTTTCACTCTCAATTTTCAACAATCCACATGAACTCGTTCGAAAGAGAGCTTTTATGTCATGCGGTGTCACGACACAAAGCTCAATAATTGTATCGATTAACGCCGTCCTCACGCTCGAGTATTGTTCGCAGAAAACGTGAGCTTTCGGAGCTTTGGGCCCGAGCTTTCAAAGTCCCGGCACGTACCGTTGGGAGCGCGTGCACTCAATTGCTGAGATGAATGGGAGATTTTGAGCTGTGGGAAAATTAGGCTTTTGTGAAAAAAACTGTATGGATGTTAAATGATTTTTGGGACTCGCATATACCTACGTAGCCCCAATTTGTCCTTACATTCTCATCGATTGCATATAAACAACGTTGATTGAGACTTGTCCTTGGATTTGTGGCCTCTTTGAGTGACTCCTACGAGTATCCTTGGTCCTGGTCGTTTTCTATGACAACATTTATTAGAAGCCTTCGGACGACTTGATAACTTCTAACAAATGCCCAGTCTTTTGCTCACTTGTTTGACATGTGAGCGAGTGAGTGAATTTGAGAGTTTTTACGAGGTTTTGGCCTGGTCCAAATATGGTCTTAGTTTTGGAAAGTCAAATGGCAGTCGGCAGTCCCTTTAGCAAAAACTAGTTTGTGGCAAGCTGACCCCGGGTTCTTTCAACAGAAGGATTTTTGGAACTTGGTATTAAGGCGCCGTAGGTTCATGGTCTTCTCTCCCTCTCACTGAGCATAAGCGTGAGCGAGATGGAAGTGCGTGTTCGAAAGCGCGGATATCATGATTTTTCGGAATATTTCAGAAAACGAGGTAAATTTTAAAGAAATTTAAGTAAGTAAGAAAATAAAGTTATTGTTGTTCATGAAGAAGATTATAAAATTTCATCATTTTCTGATAAAAAATGGAGCAGTAAAATGGTTACAAGTGAAATAATAGGGTTCACTATAGATTTTTTTATCTCTATTTTCTTTTGTTAAAATGGATTTCTACGAAAGCGATATTACATCTGCAGATTATGATATAATTTTTCTGACCTGAAAATTGTTACGTAAGGTATATTGTATAAAATGGTTATGTAGACGAAGAGAAAGATTGAGAACAGCATTTTTCATACCGTCTTGTAGAGGCAGAGGGCCCGTTTTCATGGCATTTTCATTACAGATTTTATATGAATTCACTAAAGCTAACACGAATGATAGACTGACATAAAGTAGCCATGTCAAAATGTTTATTTTAACAGGTTAGTGTGTTTGTTATAAATAGGTAGTGCTGTTAAAATAAGCATTTTGTATGTCATTTGTTTCGTTACCTATTGATTTCACGCCAGCTTTCACGATATCACCCAATCGCGACCATATTTAGGTGCTTACGGAAACTTTATAAAGTTTGCTTGTCCTTTGTTAAAATTGTGAATTATAATATGAATCAGCGCAATAAACCAATTAAATCTACTTATTACACAAAAACCTTGACTCGCTAACCACGATTTTTTAGTTTACGACATTTAGTTCTATGCATATCATTATCTAATCTAATAATGGGATTATAATTATATAAGTATTAAGTTCCTAAATATACGCCTGATATATCATTACTACTGGCAATAGTGGCCATATAAACATGTGTACCTATTGCAGCGTTTGTAATAGGCATAGGAAAAGTGAAGAACTTAGGTATATAGAAATTCTGGTCATCTTGCCTCTTTGAAAATACCCACTGATAAAAACCGAATAATTCATGATTTATTTTATCCTAATTCAGTTCAGCCTTAATACGTTACACTCTCAGTGCACATTCTAGTTGTCGCCGCATGCTTCTCTCTCTCACGGCTATAATACGACGACACTTGATGAATTTGGGGGTGTAGTGTTTACATAGTGTTTTATAGAATGCATAGCGTACCTTTCATTATCCTTGCCAGTCGTTGTTCTAGTGTATTAGGATCGGGCGGGTTCGTTGTCCCGCGGTATCTGCTTCGCTTATCGTACCGAACCTGAGCCTCTCCTTAGTCTGGGGAAGAAAGCTCTATAATTATGGTATTCTTCCGACAATCAACTCTTACATCTCATTCCTTTTCTACTATCGAGAGGAGCATCATCTTACCCGGCCGGACGAAGGTAAACATCACTATGCGGGCAGGGTCCCGAAAAGATGGTGAAGTACACGGAGGCCGCAACCAACCGCACTTCGATAAGCGAGCAGGGTCTCGCAACTGAACGGGAGATCACAGCAGCACAAGCCGCCGCACCTCGATAAGCTTTACTATGCGGGCAGGGTCACGAAAAGATGGTGAAGTACACGGAGGCCGCAACCAACCGCACTTCGATAAGCGAGCAGGGTCTCGCAACTGAACGGGAGATCACAGCAGCACAAGCCGCCGCACCTCGATAAGCTTTACTATGCGGGCAGGGTCACGAAAAGATGGTGAAGTACACGGAGGCCGCAACCAACCGCACTTCGATAAGCGTGCAGGGTCTCGCAACTGAACGGGAGATCACAGCAGCACAAGCCGCCGCACCTCGATAAGCTTTACTATGCGGGCAGGGTCCCGAAAAGATGGTGAAGTACACGGAGGCCGCAA
Organism: Epinotia brunnichana; assembly: GCA_963854355.1. Lineage (NCBI taxonomy): Eukaryota > Metazoa > Arthropoda > Insecta > Lepidoptera > Tortricidae > Epinotia > Epinotia brunnichana. The sequence goes on from OY977951.1 coordinate 12,611,257, forward strand.
CCAACCGCACTTCGATAAGCGTGCAGGGTCTCGCAACTGAACGGGAGATCACAGCAGCACAAGCCGCCGCACCTCGATAAGCTTTACTATGCGGGCAGGGTCCCGAAAAGATGGTGAAGTACACGGAGGCCGCAACCAAGCGCACTTCGATAAGCGAGCAGGGTCTCGCAACTGAACGGGAGATCACAGCAGCACAAGCCGCCGCACCTCGATAAGCTTTACTATGCGGGCAGGGTCCCGAAAAGATGGTGAAGTACACGGAGGCCGAAACCAACCGCACTTCGATAAGCGAGCAGGGTCTCGCAACTGAACGGGAGATCACAGCAGCACAAGCCGCCGCACCTCGATAAGCTTTACTATGCGGGCAGGGTCCCGAAAAGATGGTGAAGTACACGGAGGCCGAAACCAAACGCACTTCGATAAGCGAGCAGGGTCTCGCAACTGAACGGGAGATCACAGCAGCACAAGCCGCCGCACCTCGATAAGCTTTACTATGCGGGCAGGGTCCCGATAAGATGGTGAAGTACACGGAGGCCAAAACCAACCGCACTTCGATAAGCGAGCAGGGTGTCGCAACTGAACGGGAGATCACAGCGGCCGAAGCCGCCGCACCTCGATAAGATGTACCATTTCCGCCTTACCTAAGATGAGCTCAGATTCTACATCCACAGCCTGGATCACGTTAATCACGTGGCAAGATAAAATACATATACGCTAATTGTCTAGAGAAAACCACAAAACCATTGTGAGCTTTACTAAGATATATAAATATACTTAGCTTTCGATGTTTCTGGATTATTGCAGGCCATCATAGCACGTTCACTCTTAACTCGTGGTCACAGCACATTCACACTTGGCGCCCTCTTGGCACTAACTACTGACAGTTATCATTTCAAACTACTTACCACTGCCCACCCTAGGTGGCGCTAGTCAGTGTTGCTACAAGTGTCAGGTTTCGCGTTCGTCGCGACACTAGTTCTCTCACGGTCCAAATGATAATGGTCTATATTTCACAGCATTTTTAAATACTTACTACGACGGTGGAAGACAAACGTATTATGGACTTGGAGGATTCGTTATCTTCACAGCTATTATAAATAAATGCAGGTCCCACACTCTCAACTCTACGCATCCTCTGGAGCTCTAGCGACCTAACTCACTATTTAAATCAGTGTGCAATACCTATACACAAAGGTGTTTAATTAGTTTGTGTTGACTTTTTGTTTATCTTCGACGACTAAGTAAGCGAGTAAGGCACGAACATGGCAACTAAGTACATAATGTATCCTCAAAATTGAGACGACAAACAGCTTGTTGGTTGGTAGCTCATTGAGGCTCCGCTTGAGAACCGCTGTTTTCGACCTACATATACAGGTTGTGGCCTGTAATAGGAGCAAATATTCAAAGGGACGCTTCCTTACAGCATTTGTAGTAACCCCTTGTGTCCCGTCCCACTCATTTTAATTTTTTTTGGATTCGGAGATATTTTGATCTAAAGTTATTCCTCCAAGTAATGTATCTTGGCACCACGACATCATAGCACAGCAGTCAATGCGGATTTTGAGGTAACATCATGTAACGAGTCATAATAGTTTTTGCATTTTTGTTTTCAAAATATATTTTTGTGATTTTATGATTTTTATTTCATTTTTTAGTGTTTTTTAAATGAAAAGTTACTGATAGTACTCCAGAAGAGTAAAAAAAATACAACTAAACTTATTTTGAAGAAAAAAAAATTCAAAAAAAAGTTTTTTTTGTTTTCAAGTTTATCCATGTGGAAATAATTGTACACAAGCTTAATAATCTACCGTTTAATTTTTTGCTCCTATTACAGGTCACACCCTGTATAAGACGACGTGCCTAAATGTAACACCATCACCAAACCTGTAACCTTGTCCTCGGAGTGTCTACACCACTTCATTTGTGAAACGTCGTAAATGACTCTTGTTTTCGTATAAAAAATACCTTTTTGTGTTAGAAGGGTGTAATAATCGGGCTATTATGTGTAATTACTCGGCCTCGCACTCGGCAATTTGGACGTCGCGCCCCGGAAGCAAACGCTATAACTTCTACTGTATCTACAGACACTTGAACATGGATATGCTGGATTTAGGGAGATTTTACACTGGCCCTTTATACAAGGACAATTAAATCCATTTGATATTCAGATGCTTGATTTTATGAACGTCGTTTCATGTAATACAGGCGGCTGCAAAAATGCTCAAATGCGTTCAATCGTGCTCCCGCCGAGTCGAGCAGCTGAACAAACAAAAGCCGTTAGTGTTTTATTTTATTAATCTTATTTTAGGTAGGTTTTATTTTAGTCTTATCATTAAAATAAGTCACACGCTAGGTGTTTATGGTACCTACTTTTGCAACATGATAATGTATCTATTTAATATTATAACATAATCTATACATATAATAAAGCTGAAGAGGGTCGAAAGTCTGTACATGGAAGATATTCGAATAAAAATTGGCTAGGGATACTTAAAATCGATAACAGAACACGTTCCAACAGTTTTTAGAATTTTTGTCTGTTTGTCTGTTTATGTGACCGCGCATCACGTGAAAACGGCTGAACCGATTAAGATGAGATTTGGTATACAGATAGTTTGAGTCCTGGGGAAGGACTTAGGGTAATTTTTATCCTAGAAATCAACCCCTAAGGGGATGAAATGGGGGGTGGAAATTTGTATGGAGCTACTTAAACCGCTGAACCGATTGAGATGAAATTTGGTGTAGAGATACTTTGAATTCCGGGGCCTTCCCAAAGAATCCTTACTAAAAATAGTTTTATCTGGAAATTCATCACCTAAGGGGGTGAAAAGGGGGGAGAAAGTTACGATATAAACGAGTTCCGCGCGGACGAAGTCGCGGGCAAAAGCTAGTTTACTATAAAATAACAGTTCATTTGGTACACTTCGTGGACGATCACCCTTAACTTAGCAGATGGTTAACTTTTAACCTTCAGTTTTACTTTATACAAATTAACTTGCATACACTAGCACATCCCTATTTTTATTTGAATAAAGTACATTTTGTTATAATTCTGTGTGAAGCTAGATTTGTTTTATTAAGGCACGGCTGTCAACCCGTCAGTAGGCAACATAGCTGACTTTGTGTAATGAAAGCACTACTTCTGCCCGCGGTTTCTCGCGTTATATTTATTTTTAAAACATTTTATTATATCTAAGAACACCTATGTATATGATTATTTCATATGCACAAGTGTGTGTGTTTAACCGTTCTTGTGAAATAAATAAATAAATATTTACTTAATGATCATTATATTTTTAGGATACCTAAGTAGGTACAATATATTTCTATTAATGTACCTATAATAATGTATGCTATCCGCAGTGTGAGTGTGAGGCTATCCGCAGCAGAACCAAGGTAACCGATATAGCACTCTGAATCGCTAAACTTAAGTGGCAGTGGGCGGGGCGCATTGCACGTAGAACCGATGGCCGTTGGGGCGGAAAGGTTCTCGAGAGGCAACAACGTACCGGAAGGCGCGGCGTGGGTAGGCCCCTATGATGATGATGAATGTAATCATTCACAAAACGGATAGGGCTACCAGTTTTCGCTCGACGAGTGCATACTAACCATGTCTTGGAAGTTTAGAAGTCACAAACATAAAAAATTGCCCAATCGGTCGAGAAGTTCCCGACTGATGATCTTTCATTAATGCGGGTTATTGATTTAGATAAGTTATAAAGACAAGGTACCTACAGTAAGCAAAGTTGTTCGGTATGGAACCTGCCATTTGTATTTAGGGGCGTATCTCCCTGACTCTATATAGGTACCTACACAATGTTTCAGAAGTCTTTCTAAGGCTGAAAATCGTGATTCAGGATCGGAACCTACAACTTTCACCGTCTTCAATTACCATCCATCCGCCCACCTCAACTTCCTTTTCCTTCAACCTGGCCATGATCAGTACATCTCGACTATTCTCGACGCCATTTTTCCAATCACTGCATTATATTAAATAGTTGAGCGAAAGTGGAGCAGAGTGCAGGAGCTGGGGTTAAACGAATCGTGGGTTCGGGAAACTGGATAGTCGTGGACAAGTTTAAGTAATTTCTCATTACTTTGTTGCATAAAACTGATATTTTATAGATTTCAATAAATCTCATAAAGCTTTCACGGGTCTTGCAGTTAGGTACAGTCGCCATCACATAGGACATCGGAGCAAACAAGCACGTCACAAACATCGGAACACACCTCTATTTTCAAGGCATTAGGGTGCATGAACCTAATTGATATGGTGTAGATATGTATTATATTTATTAGCTAAGAGGGACTTTTGGGATATATGATTGATTAGGTAGTATGGAAGGGTCACAAAACAACCCCGTTATTGGTGAGGATAGATACTTACCAACTGAAAGCTTAACAACTCCACCGACGCTAGCCTGTACCTAGTAGTTCTATGTCAAGAATGGCAATAACCAGCCCTAAGTCTACCTAATCCTAAAATGTTATCTCGTTATTATTGACGGAAAATCTACGGAAACTTAGGTAGTTGAATGCAAAACATCGACACCGCAAAAGTGACTGTGACATCGCCATCAAGCATCTTGAACAGCAATTGAAGCTGCTATTTACGCCCATATTGATGCTCACATAGACTACAAGAATGCATATGACAGTACCACGTCTCGGCCTTGAGCCCGTGGCAAGGTCGCCCGGAGACCACACCGGGACGCCATGGCCGGTCGTTTCCGAGTGAGTTAACCTCCACACATTTCTAAATGATTCGTTTGGATATCGTAGCCGGCGACGTCACCATGGCGTCCTGGTGAAGCGCGGCACTTAGCGGGGACAGAAGTGGACGTCCCACAAAATAAAATACCGTTATTATCTTCGCGGGTATCTTATAACAGGCGGACTCACAAGAATTTGAAGACCCTTACAAACAATGTCCATTATCGCGGCATCCGTGATCTAACACGTGGAGTCACGAGGGTTTTCAATTTACTTGCGCCCGTCCGACTTGTTTTGGTTTACTGGAGAAAGCTGAGCCCAAGACCCGTGGAGTAGATATTTTAGTTTTTTTTTAGATTAAAATAGACATTATCAATTTAGATATCCTAACACTATTTATAACCATGTAAGTAGGTACGTTGTTGTGGTGAGCAAGGTGGCCAGAGCACTCGAAAATGCACTGCGTGGAGGGTGAGGAACTGCTATCTTGCTGTCAATACCTACTGTGAATCTTCCAATAGGGGTGTAGACTCAAAATGTATTATTACTCCAAAAAAGAAGGCAAAAAATATGACTAAAGTCGTAAATCCCATTGAGATATCTCAAAAAATTACGAAGGTACAACCGTTTTAATATTGCTTGTTAGAGAGAGAAAACGCTAGGGGATTGTGACGTCACGATCCCCGAGCGTCATAGTAAATATGGCAATCGTTTCATATGAAGGTGCGTTTTGCGGAAAAGGGACAGAATATACCCCCTCTCTTCTGACGCCTTGGCGCTAAGTAGGAACCGTCTACGCATGCTGGTCAGGGTGCTTACTGGGCACTGCCGCCTAAATAAGCACATGCAAACGATAGGACTGTGTGACACAAGGCAGTGCAGATTCTGCTTTGAAGCAGAGGAGACGCCTACACACATCCTAACCGATTGCCCTTGCCTCATGCGCAGTCGTAACTCCTTCCTGGGCAAACACATCATGTGCCCGGAGGAGATCAAATTTCTTGAGTTCAACAAAATCCTGCAATTCTTCGAGTTTGCAGGACTTGACCAATAATTGTAGTAAGTGGCATCCCCTGCTCTACTCGTACTTTTTTCTCCAATTAACAATATTTTTCATTTTTTTTCGAGAAAACTCATCATTATTGGTTACGCATTATAACTTTCTGAATTGTTTAATTCTTGTCAGAACTGTCATCTAAATATTGAGATCTGAGTGATTGACGAAACTCCTTTAATATTTTAAATACACGTAGGTACCTAAAGAAATTGGGTTATTTTTGGCAAAATTTATTATTTAAGCATAATTTTCGGATCGAATCAAATTAATATAAAATATTCTGTTGCCAAAGTTGCTTAAGTACTTAATCCAGTGTTTATACATATATTGTACAAATATATAGGTACTAACAATAGCGCCGCGCCGTCTTAGTGGTTTTTGAAGTTAAACGCTTAAGTTTAAGGAATTCAAGTCTCGGACGCCGAAGATGTTGGTATAATATGCAATCAAGTTTTTAGTTTCGCTGTTGCTCCTTAAATTTATCACTAGGTACTGTATGATGTTCCTTATGTGCCAATTTTCTATTAATTACAGTTTATGTACTTAATTGATAAGAGTGACTAGCATCCAAAAAGCCCATAGTATACACACCTATACCTATTTTTTTTTTAAATCCGATTAGTGGTCCCGGAGCTTACCCCCACCCTCAAACTCACAAAGCTATCATCTCACAGACTTTTCCTCTTTATGATTTAAGACTAGATTTCTAGCTTACACGCGGACCTACACGCACACCTTTAGAAAAAACACACCGAATTCTAATTAGACAAACAGTGACTCCACAGCATTCTGTGGTAGTCCAGTGCGGCAGTGGCGCGATCTATCGGTGAATAGAGCAGTAAATCGCCCGTATCGGCGCCGGCGCAGATCGTGCGCGATCTAGCCGCGAGGGCTCTTACTGATGCGGACTGAAAATTTATATTTCTCTGATGGGACGGCTCTTTTTGTGGCAGGCGTCGGAGCACGTCATATCATCATATGAATCCGGGTTTATGATGGTGTAGGATGGTGTAATATACTGGTCAAAATCGAAGTATTTATTTGCTAAATAGGTTATACCGATGTTATAAAATGCAGCTTGGTATCACTATGTCTTACCCACAGATGTATGAATATAAGGAGATCGGACATGGCGGCCGATTTGTATAGAGTGAGCCTGTCGCAAGTACATGAACCCACACAACGCCCAAGTAATTGACAAGACAAAGCACGCACACATCTAAAACACACACTCTTGTATACCTACACGCTTATTTGACAATAAATGCGCATCATATCAGGCATTTTGGGAAAAAACGTAATATTCTCTGCGATCAGCACGCGTGCACAGTATGGCAGTGTATGCCCATTGAGCATACAGCTGCGACACGGCCGCCGGCTTGTCCTCTCTCTAGTATTCTATGCCCTGAGGTCTTACCCGAAGGTGTAACAAAATAAAGTACGTGTCGGCTTAAATAAAATTAATGTTATGTCACAATTTTCATGCAGCGTGCTTCTCCTAATACATAATAACATAATTAGTGCAACTTTAAAAATCATCTTTTCTATATTCGTCAATTGAATAATAAATAAATAAAATAAAAATAAAATTGATTTATTTCAGGCAAAGACCCATATTTTAACACAAGGAAACAAAAGCAATAATAATAATAAAACAATCGACACAAACACTTACTTAATATTACATATTTGCATATTTGCAACACTGGGCAAAGATCATTACCTTATTTGGCCAGTGATGATCTTTACCCAGTGTTTTGTCATCGGGCAGTCCAGGCGCTCAGCAAACATATTCAGGATGGTGTTAGAACTGCCGCGCACTCTGCTCAACAGAGACGCAACTCTCTTCCTTCTGATGGCGTAGAAGCCATAATACCTATGCCTTTTCCGCTAGATTCGCTAGAAGACCAAACAGTTTATTTTTGAACAGCATCAGATTTTCTGCATTTCTTGGCAACATAATATGTGTAATAATTGTGTTCTAATTTTTGTACGACCTTGTAGACCGCAGTTATGGTCATTTACGGACTTACAAACTATACGCGGGTCATTGTCAGTCACAAAAACAAAAATCATCTTTCCGGTAGTCAATAGTTAAGGGCTTTACGCTTACATATAATATGTTTTTATCACATAGAATTATAGAAGGGGCAACGCCGTTTATGCGGATTCAGAGTTCAACCAAAAATTAGGCTTTATAGCCCTTAAGTTTGGCAATGTCCACCGAAAAGACGCGAACCTAAATCTGACAATGACGCCACGCCTATGTGCATCCAGACACTCCGTTCTACAGGTAGATTAATTATTGAAATCAGGCAAGTGGTTCCGAACCAGCCATAAACTTACAAAACTGTAGTGATTTTTGGGACAACCATTACAACTTCACCGCCTTTTACTCTTTATAAAATTTGCATAGTTTCATCAAACTTGTGGTACACAATCGGAAGATGCCCAAGCAAGCTCGCCGGGTGCGACTTGACGCCGCGGTCGCACGACATCGCGTTTACTACCAGACCAGTAAACTGATACAATAGGAATGTAATGAGAATACTATCGCTACACTGTTATAAATGTTCTTATAGGTAAGTACTAGTACTAGGTATACTTATTGGGAGGTTCATGTTATCAGCTTGAGGTTTTGGGTGGACAGTAAGGGGCCAGCCACTGACCAGAGTAGTCAGGTACTGGACCACTCAACATTTAAGTTTAGGTACTAACATAGTTATTTAAGGTGGTTCGATTACCATACAAAGCGTTATTTGACATTCGCAGGCTAACGGCGTGATATTTTAAGAAACTTATGTAACAAACCTTCATCAATTGGCTTCCCATTTGCGCCAAATTCCCCCTTTCCTAGAATAAACTTGTATAAACTAGATTAATTTGAGAAAAATAGTTTTCCCAAAATATCACGTGACAAACCAATTTCTCAAATTAATCTAGTTTATACAAGTTTATTCTAGGAAAGGGGCAATTTGGCGCAAATGGGAAGCCAATTTATGAAAGTTTGTTACATAAGTTTCTTAAAATATCACGCCGTTAGCCTACGAATGTCAAATAACGTTTTGTATGGCAATCGAACCACCTTAAGTTAATTTTTGTAACACTAACACTTTATGGACTACAGAAATGTCGGAAATAAACGATTTTTATTTTATTTTATTTTTTATTTCTAATTATGAAGCTCATAAAAAAGGAACAGCGACAAGAGTTCTTAAATTTATGTGACAGACTGAAAAACATGAAAAAACTCACCTGTTCCAGTAAGCTAAGACTAGGTACGCGAACTAATTTTAAGATAAACTTCAAAAACATATTTTTTTCGTGTTTTATGTAGGTATCAGTCCGGTGGGAATCGGCTTGTATGGGCGCTCCGCCACTGGTAGGTATTTAAGATAATGATCACATTTATTTCACAAAACTATGATTACTTCAATTAAAATACATACAAGCTATAAACTAGCTAAATACCTAAAAAATAAGAAAAAGTAAACGACAAAAAGGAAACATACGTACAAATCATATTAAGTACCTAATAGGTACTTACTTAATCTATTCGGAGTTTGATTGACGTAGTTGTAACCTACATTCAAATTTTGGGTAACTATTGAATACGTATTCCAAACTCTTTAAGTCTGATATGTAGATCCACAGCAGAACTTCTAAATGTAATCCTAATTGCTCATGTTAAAATTGATAACGTAGTGTTGCTAAATGGATAGGTAGTAAACCATCAAATTATTTTAGTAATGTATACATTACAATAATTATATAGTTATTTCAAATCATCACACAAGCCTATTGTGCAATCGGTTTTCAAATCCATTGTTAAGTTAGCCTAATTGCGGACGCGAGCCGCTTGCAAATATAATTTTGATTTTACCCTGAGAACTTTACGGTTTTGCTCTATGAAAACACAACAATATATCGATATCAGCCATATTTTTACACCAAAAAATAGGTTGGGTAATTTGACTAAATATTCATTAATACTCCACCTAAATTTAATACCGATACGGTAAAAAAGAATGAAAAGTAATCTTCATAAATTCCGTAAAAATCAGGCGAAAATGGTATAAACTTTCTTTACTTTATAATTGACTACGTCTATTTTTTTTTTACTTTTTTTTTTTTTTTTTTTTTTTTTTATATACGTTCTTTGGATACGCGCATAATCCACTTATTTTTGTTAATGAATAAACCTTTCTATAGGCCAGATGAAATTCAATATTATCTCAAGGTCGTAAAATATTTAATTAAAATGCCGTTATTTCCTGATGCATATATTTTTGGATTCAGGTAGTAGGTAAGTCTTCAAATTTGTGTACTCAAACATGTTTTCATTATAAAAATACTGATATCATTTTTCTTGCGGGTTAATTTTTTTTCCTAACTTCCGGTCCATAGAATTATTGATGTCAATAGTAAAAGTTTTTTAAAATAACATAAAAAATAATATACAAATAATTAGCCTGATATTCCAAAAAAACCGTAATTTTCTCAGGGTATTTTGAAAAATCCGGCAGTTGCCAAAAATATTGACCCGACTTCTTATGCGACGTGAGCTCCAAAAACTGATTTTTTAAAAATTGTAGCTCTTGTTTGGGTTATAATATGGCTGCCTTAAATTTAATTAGCAATCTTGAGTTTTTAGGGTTCCGTAGTCAAATGGCAAAAAACGGAACCCTTATAGATTCGTCATGTCTGTCTGTCCTACCTATATATATATATCTATCATTTTTTTCTAAACTGAATAGTTTGCGCGAGAGACACTTCCAAAGTGGTAAAATGTGTGTGTCCCCCCCCCCCCCTGTAACTTCTAAAATAAGAGAATGATAAAACTAAAAAAAATATATGATGGTTTGAACTAAATTGGTTTGAACGAGATCTAGTTAGTAGTTTTTTTTAATTCGTCATAACGCAACCCTTCATGTGCGAGTCCGACTCGCACTTGGCCGTTTTTTGACTTTCGCTCGATAAAAAAAAATCACGAACATAGGTCTAAAATACACTTAAAAAATCGTAAAAAATTATGCACAACAGCTAAACATATTAAAATTGGTTTTAAAAATCGGCAATGTCATGTTTGAGCGAAATCAACTATTATTTTTTTATTTATTAAAACGCACAAAAAATTAAAATTAAAAAACATGATATCCGCGCTTCCAAACACGCACTTCCATCTCGCTCAGTGAGAGGGAGAGAAGACCACAAACCTACGTCCCCTTAAAAAAATTATGCTAATTATGTTGTTATAATTAATTCCTTAAATTTAATAGGTACTAACTAACACAGTAGGATCTAGCGTGAGATCTAGTAAAGCAGCGTACACTACACACGGCAGGTCGTGCGATTTGTCGTCGCGATCTTATCGCGTTCGTGATTCGTGACGCGAGGATTAGTTGCTCTTTTAGAATTATTCTATAGCGTGAGTTTGAGTTCTTTCATTTGATTCGAATCGGAAATACTTTTAAGATTATAAAAATATTTGTCGTGCAAACCTTCATATCATCCTGAACATAACATTAAGTAACAAGATTTTTTTTCAATAAGAAATATCAAGGAGTACCTATGCTATCTAATAAGACAAATAAGTGCCTATTTTAAAGAATCTAATAAGATAGATCAACAAATAAATCAAGGAAGTACCGTGGAATGGGGTTAATCTAGGAAAAAATGGGGCTACTTTGATCATTTCATTCATTTTCATTTCATTTCATGTATACCAAAACAATTTGCATTGTGTGTGAAATACATGTAAATTAAAGCAGTAAAATACAGAGTTAAATAATAAAATTAAATAATAACAACCAGTACATACCTACATAAGACTATTTTACACATCAAACATTTATAATTCATAACAATAGCGTCATGTTATACTTGTACATAATAAAAATACCGGCCAAGTGCGAGTCGGACTCGCGCACGAAGGGTTCCGTACCATTATCTATAAAAAAAACTATTTTTAGTGTTAAGTTTTTTATGCATCAAATTATTATGAAAAATTTTCTATGCCAATTAACATGACAATAAATAGACAATTATATTGCGCTTTTTCATAAATAAAATTCTTTTATTCTGTGTTTTTAGTATTTGTTGTTATAGCGGCAACAGAAATACATCATCTGTGAAAATTTCAGCTGGAACTATCACGGTATCAGTGAGATACAGCCTGGTGACAGACAGACGGACGGACGGACGGACGGACGGACAGCGGAGTCTTAGTAATAGGGTCCCGTTTAACTCTTTGAGTACGGAACCCTAAAAACGATTATAACAAAATAATAATAATCAAAAACGTCATGTAATAATAAATAATATCTATGTCCATAAGGAACAATAAAAAACAAAACAAAAACAATGTCAGCAATTCAAACCAAAAGCAAAATTATCTAATGATGGCTAATGTTATGTTATGATATCAAAAATAATAAATTATTTAAACAAAAATTAGAATGTAGTATAAAAGCAGAGGTAAACAATTTAAAAGGTGGACAGATGACATCAAAAAAATTGGGGAAGTTACTTGGTCGAGACAAGCGAAGAATGGAAGCAGCTGGAAGAGGCCTATGTGTCACTGGACACGCACGCTGACCACTGAACCGGGAAATCGGATCTGTCAAACTTGTTTTAGTTTAAGTATCAGCAATAAAAGCTTTTATATAATAATAAATATAAAAGCAGAACTCTTTGAAATCAGATGGTTTAATCAAGTATACAGCAAGATAAATAACTAATATACTTATTCACTGCCACAGGTCACCCACAAGTAAAAACAGTGATTTCGTAGAAAAACCTATTTGATCAAATCAAAGTCGCCCCCCGAATCAAAGTAACTCTATTCCACCGGTACCTACCGACCTTAAGCGCCGGAGTTAATCATCTAAAACAGGGGTCTGCAACCTTTTAGCAACCAAGGGCCATATAGGAGCTAAAAAATACGCGGGGTGCACTTCTTAATTAATTGTGACTTTATCAGGCAATTCCAAAATTCTGAATTCAACGACCTCTAAGATTGTGGAGTCCGGTCTGTTCATGCTTACAAGGGCATAGTAACTACCTAAATACTAATAGTGTTATTATCATTATTTTGACGAGATACATCATTCTGTTCTTGACACGTTTTATTGTTATTGACCCTGTACATATCTGTATATCATCATCCCATCATCATTTCAGGTCAAAGTTGGCGTTCATCAGGGTTTGGCTCTGAGCCCTTTACTCTTCAATTTGAGTATGGACTACATCACTAAAGCCCTGCAGTCTCGAATCCCATGGTGCATGCTGTACGCAGATGACATTGTACTGATAGCAAAAACAGCATCGGAGCTACAACAAACTTTTAACACGTGGTTAATGGAACTCGAAAAACATTGATTGCGTATCAGTCGCACTAAAACTGAGTACATGGAGTGCGATCTGGGCGGAACTGAGGAGTTAAACTGCAAAATACAGATCGGCGACGCAGTGGCCCAAAACCGAACGCTTTAAATATCTCGGGTCCATGCTTACGACTGATGCGCGCGTAGACGAAGATGTGAACCACAGAATTAATACAGCCTGGATGAAGTGGAGAACCTTATCAGCAGGGAGCGAAACTTTGGTGCCGATGACAGACGTATGACGTCAAGCTACATACATAGTGTTTCTATTAGGGCTTGCGATCGTGTCCGGGTTTCGTGTAATCGTGCCGGGTACCCTGATCGTGTTACACGAACGCGGTTTTAAGCGACCGGTCCGAACGGATCCGTGTAGTGATAATTATTACTAGATGATAATTATTCATTTTAAATTCTAACATCTTTATAAATATTGTTAGGTACTTACTTACAACATGGACTTCTAACATATTTACAAGATGGCACGCATAATAAGGTTTAAAATGTCAACAAAACCCTACTACATTCAGTGGACAGGAAACCATCAAATCACGCTTTTAAAAGGGACCCAGGAGATGTCACGGTATAGCGACAGAAAAAAATTGATTCACCCAAATATCTGCACATACACTCAAGAGCAAAAGTTTCTGGTAGGTGAAATACCGTCATTATTTCCTAAAATACTGCAAGGTTGTCCAGTTTTTTTAATCATGTCATGATCTTTATTTCATTTTACATATAAACTGCAAAAATAACAGTTGATAAAATAACATTAGGTACCAGGTTTAAATAGGGCTCTTAAAAACCCATGAAAAAAAAACAGCGTTAACGTATCGAGATATCGCAAAAATCGTCATTTTTGGATGTTGATATTTTTATGATAGGATTCCGGAAATTGCTAATACATTTGGGTAGGTATTACGAAGAATAGTAGGTATATATTATGTAAATAAGACTAGTGTTGTGAAATATTTAAAAAAACCTAGTACTGTTATTTAATCATATTATATGTGTATCAAAATATTCAACAAGCTTCCTAGATACATAAAAGACCTACCCCTGAAACAATTCAAGAAGAAACTGTTTATATGGCTATGCGAACTAAGTGTCTACTCTGTTAATGAATTTCTAAGTATAAAAACTAGTAATAAGTAATCCCTCTATTTTGCCTGTTCTTAACTGACAGCAAAACAAAGGCTATTATTTTGCATGCTTATTTAAGTAGAGTAAGGCAGACTGTAATGTGACCCGTATTCCGCAAATAAATATTTCATTTCATTTTTAGGGTGACCCGAAACTTTTGCTCTTGAGTGTATCTAGTAGTCATTTGAAACCACAAGGCTCTCTTCGTGTTAAAATTCTCAAGATACACCTTCTAATAAGGTAAAAGTGGTGAGATCGCGTGGGGCGTTAGGAGCCCGCGGTCGTGCGATTTGTCGTCGCGATCGTATCGCGCTCGTAATTCGGCCCGCTGCGTGTCGGTAGTCGGTGCGACTGTCTACAGTTAAGACTGGTGTGTACTGCACCTTATATTAGTTAAGAAATAACAAATGTATTGGACAAATATAGACAGAGGCTCTTAATTACCTATATAAATAATATAAATAATAAATATTTGGGGACAATCTTACACAAATCGACCTAGTCCCAAACTAAGCAAAGCTTGTAAGTACTATGGGTACTAGACTATGATAAACATACTTATATAGATAAATAAATACTTAAATATATAGAAAACATCCATGACTCAGGCACAAATATTTGTGCTCATCACACAAATAAATGACCTTACCGGGATTCGAACCCGGGACCTCCGGCTTCGTAGGCAGGGTCATTTAATTACCAACTAGGCTACAGAGGTCGTCAAATATGATGATGAGGTGGTGTACCTTCCGTTACCCTGTATGATCTTGGCAGTGTGTGTAAATGCACACATTTTAAAGTCGCCTTTCTGCATTATTTTCAAGAACGATTTTTCGATTTCCATCTAGCGTGACCCTGGTTTGACTGAGGTTTTCTTTTTAATGTATCAAGTTAAGTTTTAACTGTGTCTGTGCTTGCGGCAGTTGCGCGGAGCGAGAGGGGTGACTGTGCTGGCAAAACAGGCTTTTTGAGCTCTAATAGTACACATACACACCTCTAATACACCACTCAGATAACGGTAGGCAAGCCTTATAGTGCGAGCAGTTAATCACCTGAAAGGCTCAACATTTGGAAAATCTGATAGGTAAATAAAATTCAGTCTTCCATCCATAACAATGCGTCATCATCATCATCAATCGCTCCCTTAAAGTCCTTTTTTTGTTGGTATTAGGTACTTATTTAGGGGTCTCGCAGTGCGCAGAACACCGAAGATTGTCGCACAGGTCACAACAAAGAATGGTCCACAATTTCAGACAAAAACGTACTGCGACATACTGGACATACATTTCTGAATAGTAATAAACACCTCCCGCTAACTCCCCAGCCTAAGCGCAGTCCAGCGATAGTACGCTCGTGAGCGATGCTGCTCGATAACACATTGCTTTGTTCGCTGTAAAACTCGAAAATTAACATCATTTGCCAAAGCGCGATCGAGGCAGTGATATAGGCGTGAGCGCGGCACGAGGCATCGGCGAAGGCGACCATGTTACAAAGGTAACATGGGCCCATTGGTCACTGTGCCAAATTAATTTCATAAACCCAGCATATCAACCAGCGACAATCCACCGTAATAATTACTCATATTCTCAAGTATTTCAGCCACCTTTTAAGACGAAAGAATTACACAATAGGGAGTCTCTACCCCCAGAGTAGAGTAGGTACAAGGAACTATGTAAGTGCAGTGTAGTCGAGGAAATTGAATATTTAGCGCTTTAGGACCTTAATGATTCATGGAGTCCAAAAGTGCTAAACATTAAATTTCCTCGACCGTACATCACGTGGGAGGGGAAGTTACCCATGCAATGGACTTAGGACAGATCAGTTCACCACCGCCTTTTAAGACTCTCGCAGGCGAGCACTTGCATTAATGCGTTAAAATTAATTCGAACCGCGTGAATTGGCGAGATATTAGTACTTCCAGGAATTTCAGCGCCTGGCAATGCTAAGTAGTAGTTATCCAGGACACTGTACAAAGTTCAACGAACGTAAAGAATAAGATCTGAAACAATGTCGAGAAGGTATCGCTAACGATGTATTAGATGAGTTAAGTTTCCTTAGACACAAATCGAATAAAAGTTCTTTAGCGCACTCTCTGGTCAATTTGGTTCTAAATCAGGACAGTTGTCAATTGAAATAACTGCTTCATACGAATTGGTACACCTATTGCTATTTAGAATTTCGTATAGGTACCTACCTATTATAGCATAGTTTAGTTTAGTTCGTTAGTTAGTATCACACCCACATATATATATATCGAATTGATTAAGAATAAATATTTACCTATTTAATTAGTGAGGCGATGGTGTCTTCTACCAACCCGAATAATGTACCATCACTTCTTGTGAGTACCTAAGTATAAGCAATCGACTGTCACTCATCGTTGCCTCCTCTAACTTCCACCACACTCGGCAGAGTAATGTGGTGTTCAGTTTTAATAGTCGTCGAGATGTTGGCACCCGATGGCTCGGTGTAATGGCGGATTGGTAGCGGATCGTCTCGCCTCGCGCTGGCTATCACTGGTTACTGTCTTTAATTTCTTCTAGGTTGAGAGAAAACGATCTGAAACGGTACCTTTTACTCAGGTACGTTCATGGAGGATAAGTTATTAATTATTTTTGTTTCAAACAGCTCCCAAGAATAATTGATAAAGGAAAGATAACACCGAGAGTAACGCTCTTAGCTTAGATTAGTATTAGGTAGACTAATAACTACATTTCTGGCTCAAATGCTGAGGAAGGAAAATCACGCGTAAAACCTGATTTTCCTTCGAGGTAACACGTTCACGTGAGGTACCTACCTCAACGAAGCGAAGTCAAGTAGGTAGCAGTGGCGGCGCATGAAAATTTTCGATGGCCTTATGAAAGTATAACCATAGGATTGCCTAAAATTTAATTTTAGGCAATCTGGTGGGAATCGGCTTGTATAGGCGCTCCGCCACTGGTAGGTAGAGGTAGGTACCTATGCCTTATGTTGCGAGCTCTACAGACATTGTTCACGTGAACGGTATCAATTATTCTTAGAGCGGACGGGGTCAAACTACTTAATAGGTACAGGTCCCGTAGCATGGATAGCCTTATCACGCGACAAGTGACAAGATAACAGCGTCGTCTCGTTCTATCGCACGGTGTCAGCCAGGGACGGATGCTCTACCATGTCACTTATCGCGTGATCCATGCTACGGGGCCAGGTTAGGTTATGTTATCGGATGCTGCGATACCCCAATAAAATCCTCCCAGTAAAGCGACGACTGGCCAAATTCGGGAAGGTGACACACGTGATGCCAGCCAGCCGTGTAAGTACAACAAGTTGCCAAAGACAATCACGTCGGCTCCGTCACTAATGAATCTAATGATTTTCAAACGAAAACATTAGGTATACAGCTTCGACGAATTTATAAACATTGTGTGAACATTTTTACTGTTGACTGAACTATTATTGCATTCGTAACTAATATGTATTAGCCCCCCACAAGGTGGACTGATGACCCGTTAAATTAAGGTAGCGGGAGTCCGCTGGATGGGGTGGCGCAGGACCGGCCATTGTGACACTCTTTGGGGGAGACCTGTGTCCAGCAGTGGACGTATTTCGGCTGATATGATGATGTTGTATTATTTATAGAAACTTTTTGTACAAAGCTAATAATTTTTATAAATTCCTGACTTGTAATATTGACAATTACGAATAAATGAATAAGTATGAAATATGAATAGGCATGCACATTCACAAGCAATTTCAAATATTTGATAGTTTGATTCTACCTCTTTGTTTATTTTAATGCAATGTAGGTGATTGCATAAGCGTTGTATTATTTACTCGAACTAGCTTATTCCCAAGCAGATAATGCATTTGTGAGGCAGTTTAAATTCTTTGTAAGTCCTACAAAATATTTGCTCCCGGCCATTCTCCAACTAGATTATTCTCAAACAGACCGACAGAACAACAATAGGCAACCTCGACCAAAATATTAAATGTCAATCCACTTTTGTTGCAACAATTATTCACAATGCAATTATGATTCTGCAATGTTCAATGAACAATAATGATGTGATGTGAGAGCCCACAATAGGAAATATGACAAGGTATGACGATTGGACCTCCCGGATGGTCCGAGTACACCACTTTGCATTTGCTTCTGACCAATGCATGACACGCACAATTGTAACCCCTAAGTCTTCAAGGTAAGAGCGTTTACAATTTTGAATAACGGCAAAGTTAGATTGGTAAAGATTAGGAATAAAGCGACTGGCGCTAAAGCAAGATGCGCGGGAGTGGAGAAATAGACAAATTTCATGGCATATTGGGCTCTGTTCATGCTTCGCGGTTCAGTAGGCACATATAAAGCTTTGTATGGTTAGGTTCTACAACTTTTTACTATGAAGGACAGAAGTTACTATGGTTAATGCGAGTAATTGGTTTCGATTGTGTTTTTGTGGTGCTTGTTTATTTGTAGATTTTATCGTTTCTACGGTAGCATACTTATTTAATCTACCTTCTGATTTTTCGTTATAAATGTTAGAGTTTAATGTACCTGTAGCTATGAATCGACTTGCAAGATTGTCTAACAGTAAGTAAAACATCCTCTTAGCATGCGAAAATATTATGTTATGCCAGTGCAAGTGGCGGCACGTGAAATTTTTTGATTGGCATCCGGAATTTTTTTTTGATGTAAGAGTTTATTAAAATTTGTAAATAAATAATCTATCTTAACCTCCTAGCGCCCATGGGCCTACTGGAAGGACATATTCTCTTAAAGGAATTTAAACAATTTTGGGTTGGAATAGAGTTGCATTTGTTTTGTTTTGGTCTTCTCTTGAAACAAAAGAAATTCAACTCTTTTTCTTTTATAGTTTAATAATCAATATCATTTTGTGTTGTATGTGGGCGCCATGAGGCATTTCTCAGGCACGCCAATTGCCGAAGCGTTCTGGAAGCTTCCCTCTCGCCGCGCATATCCAGATTACTACAAAGAAATCAAGAATCCAGTGTCTCTCAACCAAATCAAGAATAAAATCAGGCGCGGCGCTTACGGCACTCTATCGGAGGTGGCGGGTGATATGAACATAATGTTCGAAAACGCGAAGCAATACAACCAGGCTACGTCACGGCTGTATAAAGATGCGGCGAAGTTACAGAGGTATGTCATCCACATACCAGCCGAAATACGTGCACTGCTGGACATAGGCCTCCCCCAAAGAGTGCCACACTGTCCGGTCCTGCGCCACCCGCATCCAGCGGACTCCCGCGACCTTTACTAAGAGTTTAGAGTAGGTATATAAGTATAGGTTTGCCTAAAAATAAATTTTAGACAAGCCGGTATTAGGAATCGGCTTCTTTTCCTTTGGACGAGAAGGATTAAAGTCCTCACGGTGGGCCCGTCTCGTCTCTCGACTTCCACTACTAATAATAAGAATATTAAACCATTTATTTCAGACACCCATGCATAGTTACAATTAAATGGTAATGTAAGCTATGTCGAAATTGACTTTTCCATAACTCGTTTTTGAGTAAATGGCCCTCGGTGGTGTGACGAAATGCTCGGCAAAGCTTGCTTCCTGCCGGGCGATCTTTACACCTTAAATCCCATAACCAAAACTAGATTAGGTACATGATTACGATCTAAACAAGGCACGTCCACCTGCTCATCTCAATTCGCACTTATACAGATGTTTTTGCGGACCATACCTAGCAATTAGTATTGCGATGATTCGTTACACCAAATCTAGCACCCGATTATCAATCGTAAACGATACTGTACTAGGTTGTTTTTCGAATGAACAGTTTTGTCGGTTAGAGGTTATGCTCAAGTCGGCTGTAGGGCCCGATACGCAAATTGCCTGGCGGCTATTTACAAAGGGGGTCTTTGGGGGACAATTAGCTCCCCGATGGAACGTCTTTTCCCAAGCGGTTGTAAGTGAGATTCAAGTTCGTAAGATGTTCATTGCTTGTTGCAAAATTGCAAGCAAAGTGGAAAGGAATTTTCACTAAAGATCACAAATAAAACTAAAATCTTAAAAACATCCAAAACAGGTTCGCCGTCACAAGGAAAGTATAGAAATAGACAATACTCAACTAGTTTTAAATATTTGGGTAGTGTCATCACAGCAGACTCGAGATGTACGAAAGACATAAAAATTAGAATAGGCTTAGCAAAACAGGCTTTCTACAATAAAAAATATCTTTCCCAGAAAAACCAAGAGAAAATCCATCAAAACCTGGCTTTATATGGATCATATCGTTATATGGGTGTGAAGCGTGGACCATGACTCAAAGAGATAAAGAATATTTAGAAGCATTGGAAATGCGGTGTTGGCGTAGAATGGGGAAAATCAGCTGAACAAAAAAATCTGACATGAAGAAGTGCCGAGAAGAGTAGCTAGGAGAGAAAAGGAAACTGATAAAAACGATAGAGAATAGGAGAGGGAAAATGATTAGTCACCTTATACAACATGGAGCTTTTATTAATAACATTATAGAAGGCAAGGTAGCAGGCAAGCGAGGAAGGGGAAGACTAAGGATAAGTTACATTAAAGAAGTAAAAGAAAAGGTAGCAGTTACGTCGTATAAAGAGGTCAAGAAGGCGGCCCTAGACAGAGTCAGATGGAGGGAGCTACACCGTCAAGAGTCTAGCTATTTATGATGAATTGATAATAAAATTGTCCGACTTCTCACGATTTCTGGCATCCCCTAAACTAAAGGGATGAAATAGGTGTTAGAATTAGAAACGGGATTAACTCGGACAAAGTCACGGGCATATGCTAGTAGTTAAATTAATTTACAAATGTTGCTCGTTTCGTATACTTAGGATAGATTATTTTTACGAAGCTATGTCCATAATTAGGTAGGTACACAACATTAATTCAACATCTTAAAAAATACCACAATTTCCTTACTAGCACGGCAAAACTCAATGTCTGAAGTAAAAAATGCCAGATTACTTCTATATCCTCAATTAGGTAATTATGGAAAACTTTACGCCGCCATTTGTCGAAGGATGAAAACCTTTTTAAAACTAGCACCTTACTTGTTAAGAGAGTAATGTACGACTTTCCTTTCAAGATGACAAAGTGTAGATTAGGTACGTGTTTTGCGTTCATCGAGTCACGCTTACTTCAGTTTGGCTGCAACCTGCGCAATTACGAATATTAATAGCTATCGCTATCATTTTAAGGGCGTTAGCCTAATATTAGTTTGTACCTACAATGATAGAATATTTATTCGTTAACACATCATTACTAGCAAGTTGCATTAACTTACAAATACAGACCGATTATATTTGTATACTGTGCCTTTTTTTGCAGCCATTTCAATTAGGCCGTTTTTGCAATTTTTGAGGCGTTGTAAGTTTCTTTAAAATAAAAAGATCCAAAAAAACGAAACATAGTGGCATAGATATTGATGATATTGACCTTATTTAAAAAAATCATTGCTCTAGGTTCCAAAACCAGGGAGGAAACAGTCGAGAGCGTTTGTATGGGAAAATCGCAGATAGGCATTCCACTTAATCTGTAGGCGACCATAATGTTTTTTGTAAAAGATAATATTATGTATGTATGTTTATGTTATATTTATTTGTCAGCCTAACTTGTAGGTAATTGAACACTTATCGTTTCCACTTCATGACACGATCGAATCCGCCATCTTCCTGAACCTTCTTTGACCATTATTTGCCACTACCTGTATTTACGCTGGCGATTAGGCGGAAAATCAGCACAAATTACTCACCAGCGACCAGCGATGGCTGTCCAGGCTGGCAAGTTGAGTTGGACGCTTACCTCAGTTTTTTAAATATGAGGTTCATTTTTGAGTGACGAGAGAAAATCATTACCTATGTCTAATTCGATTTTCTTATCACTAACGAAGAAGACCAAGTGAAACCTCTTAAAGCAATATTGTTTTTATAAGTTATGTTAATATAATATCTAGGTACCTACTTAATTGAATTACATAGGTACTTATTTATAGAGGTATTGTCTTATACAATACTCAGTAACACCAGGTACCTATACCTAAGCACTCCAAGCAAAATAGAAAAAAAATATATATACACATAGTATATTTACTTAAACACACATTTATAAGCACTCTTAAATTAAAAACAACTAATACTAAACAATAAATAGAAATTTTTTAAACTAATTAAAAAAAAAAATACCCGTCTTAAAGTTCTGCCTGCGGCAAGGACCCCATGACGCTGGCGGCATTTCCCCTTTGGACCGCAAGAGCGATCCTTTGGGAAAGGTATGCGCCAGCTCTGGGGTCGCCTGAGACGTGGACCAGCCGTGACAACAGGGTCCTCATGAAGGCCTTCATTGCGACGCGCATGCGCAACTGTCAAGTGTGGCTATGTCTACAAAAGTCACCATAACCGAAAAAAAGGAATAATTACGTTTGCCAATGACGAGTCGTGTCAGTTGACAGAGAACCATCAAATTTCCGATGCAAAAGTTTGTGAAAATGGTGAAATCCATGAGGGCGACAACAGCACAATTTATAGTGGAGACGCAAACAACGACCAATGCGAACGTGTAACCGGTGCGGAAGAAAAGTGCACAAGGGGAGCAGTTCACCTTTGACACACGCACATGCCATGGCGAGGACTTGGCGTGTTACAAGGTGCACAATCTTGAAGACAATGCAAGGAGTACTCGCCAGGATGATATTATGAAAAAGGCCACAATGAAAAACGGCAGCGAAATGACGACGACGCTGATACGACGCGGTGCAGCGACAACAGCGGCCGAAATGTTTTGCTATGCGTTTTATTTGAGTTTACGAAAGTTCCGATTTTATTTGTACGGTGTGATATTAAGTAGTTAGTGTTTTGATGCATTTTATATAACGGTGTAAATAGGATGTGTTGTGACGACGTAAGTAAGATGAGTGCTGACGACGCGTAAGTGAGGTGACTGCTGAAGGCGCATGAGTCATGACTGAGGACAGCTCATGTTTGCAGGATGGCCGAGTGTGGGATTGATACTTTTTGATAATTTTGTATGGTGCTGGCTATTAGATGATGAATAAGGAACGATCGAACGTGGTTTGAATAGTTTTAGAAAGGTGAATGATTTGACGTATGATTCAGTTTGTGAGACGATCGGAACGAAGCAAAACGGTAAATAAAGATAGATAAAGCAAAAGATTCTACAAGAAGTATTTAATTATTTTCACCTGGACCCTCCGGGGTCTTATTTTTCTATATTATATAAAATTTAAGCGCATAAAAAGACGCAGAAGAAGAAGTAGGTACAAAACAATATTAACCATAGGTAACTGTTTCAAAATATCTTCTATTTTGCTCGTATTAATTTCATTTTGTTATCATTGTTATTTGCTAAGAATCATCTACTTACTTACTCGCTGCTGCTTTTATAGCAGGGATTATAGGAGTACCTATGTAGTTAATGTTACGTTAAGGTCAACAGCGAATCCTATGATGCTAGCTCATTACTAAAGATTGAGGTACTCTTGCAAAAATAAAACTTTACCTCATCACTATCAGCCAGTAATGATCGCGTTCCCACGCTCCGACGCCTAATGCGAGCGCACACGCATCTTCAGTATACACTGCTTCAGATTACAGCCAAATTAAACCTTAATGAACTATACAATAAGTTTCATAATCGAACGGTGATTGTATCTACTTGAAATAAAAATGAAAGCACGTAACTTATACATTGTACAGATGTCACAAGGTTCAAAGTCGAATGGCAGTGTGTAGATAAGGTAGTGTATTGGGTTTTTGCAAGGGGTAGTAAAATCGAGGGTTTATATAGTAGCAAAGTTAAAACGGGTGATGTAAGGCACGACTGATGGCTGGGAGGGAATTAAGAGTTATGTTGTCTTTCTTGTACACGTTTTCTGAACTGAGACTGCCTTGGTAATCTATAAAAACTCTAAGTAACCGATTTTAAAATAGGACGTTCTCAATTCGATGTTTTTTTTTGTATTTCTTTTTTAGAAATGCTACCGTAGCCGCTACCCGAGCGTTAAGGCACGCGATTTTTTATCTAAGGTAGTGAGTTCGAGGGTTTTCCAAAAAAACTTATGTACGGTCGAGAAAAATGAAGTTTTGGCACATGTCAACTCTATTTGAATGACGTTAAGGACCAAAAGTGCTAAACATTCAATTTTCTCGACCGTACCTACAATATCACTTCCTAAGGAAGAATTTTGGCCGAAGGGAGTCAATTTCCGGCGTTTTCGCTGTTACCTGACACCGAGAAATTGCAACACATCGCAGTAGTAGTGTGTTTTTGTAGTTAAGTAAGATACGTTTATTTGGGTATGTGTGCAGTCTTTAAGGTATTTGTAATATGGGCCTTGTTTTAAATTAAATTAAATATATCGGCTAACCTAGTCAGTATCAGTGAAGGACCGGCTAAATTTTCCCACTGGATTCCCGGTAGCTATTCCAATAGCCGATTCTTACGACACCCAAGAGAAGGAACGGGGAGGCACGTGCTAAATATAGGCTTATTGCGTGGTGTTAAAATTGATAACGACGTGTTGCTAAATGGATAGTTATAGTAGTTATAACCATCAAATGATTATAATAAAGTATAAATTACAAAATATAATTCAAATCATAAAAAGACCTTGAAAGTTAAGAAAAAAAAGTTGTTTTATTTATTGTCCAAGAGTAGATTTAAAGGTACCAATAGAATCCTTACGCTTTTATAGAAGCAAATTTGTATTACAACTATGGACCTAAACGCAGTATTTCACGACCGAAACAGCAATTTACTTTATTTTCCATGCAAGGGTTAGTACAAATTGCACGGTGTGACGTCATATTTTAAAGCCAATCAGTATGAAGCGTTTCGGCTGTTGTCAGCGAGGTCCGTCTTTAACTCGATTTTTGGGTATTAATGTCCTTTAAATGTAGTTACTTCCATACAAACATTTGTTCATCTACAAAAACTGGTTCGAATGGCATCGTAAACAAATTTAAGGTCACAAGCCCATTCTAACCTGACACAACAAGTGTATATAAGTAACAACAACAGCTGTTATTATTCATGTCATAAACATTGCCGTCATTTATTGTTACGGAGTGAAAATGATTCGCTTACGACGTCTATTAGTCGCTGTTAAATTACTGCTCAAAAATGCATTGGACACCTCAACTTGCACAATAATATTCCATTATATTTCACAACAAGAAAAGAGACGGTATAAGAGTCGTGCATTTTTAGCCACCAACGACATGGGACGTCCGCGCGCCACCACTGCCGCAGGCCAACTGACTCGTTTCAGGGATCCGTGGCTGAAATCTGAGTGTCACCGTTGACATTTTCTCACTATTCAGTACGAGTGTGTCGCTACACAAACAGGATTCATTTTGGTTGCGGAAAGAGATACGGAAACTTCGTTAAGAGAAACAAGAGAAGCATTAACCCCTCGTTTGCTTAAACACGGATCCGTGCCAAAGAACCTATTGTTTTTTCAACCGACGAAAAAAACGGAGGAGGTTCTCAATTCGACGCGTATATATATATTTTTTTATGTATGACCACGCAGAACTTTTTACAGAGTAGTTCGATTTTAATAATTCTTTTTTTATTGGAAAGGGTGTAACCCGAAGTTGGTCCCATATAAATTTGAAAAAAAAAACCAACCCTAAGGGTACGAAAATAGGGGAATATTGATTTTTCGTCGGTTAAAACTTTGTTTTCAAAGTAAATTATTTATTTATTTTGACAACCACGTACGAGGGGTTAACGCCTAAATCTTAAGTCCAATATCCTTTTGGTTTTTATCTTTTCCTAGTGTTTCTCTTGCCGAACTTTGTTCCATTTTGAACCTTGTCGCAAAAACAAAAACTTGCAATTGGATCGCATTTATATCGATTGTAATCATATGAAGGGAGTAGGGACCATACATGGATAACGCGAGTAACTAGATACATCGATCTTAGACCTTACATTTCATCCCAGCGGCTTTAACCGTAAACTGCGTTAATAAAAATAAAAAAATCAAGTTTTAGCCTCGTTTGCAATGCGTAGGTACAGCAAAAACAATGTCTGCAAAAAACATTAAAAAGGCCACCACAAATTGTGTATCTTTACATTGCGAATTAAAGGGTTAAACTCGTTACGGAACCACCGCCGTACAAGCACTTATCTGTCGTTTTGCTCAAGCGGGTAGTACAAGAATGTGACCGAGCGATATGCAGCCCGGGGCAGCTGCCTTTATCCCAGAATAAATTATTGTGCCTTACCTTTATGTACTCACTCGATTATACCACGATTTAAGGAGTTTTTGAGTGAAAATGAATATGCGAAATGGTGGCTTGCCCTATAAACGAAGTTAACGAACAATAACAGTTTCGTTTTTTTTCTCTATATATGTAATTCGTCAGATGTTTTAATTAAGTATTATAATATTTATAAAAATACTGGCTGATTGTCAGAACAATGAAGTCCCGCGGGCTAGACGGCCATTGTACAAACCAATATAGAGCGTTTGCGTATTTATTGCGCACAATTTGTTTTTATTACGATTTCGAAATAAAACTTTTATGAGATGAATGATATTTTTGTTACGAAGATGTTTGCTGCAGAGAATAGTCCTACACACGCGTATACGCAACTTTGTTGCTACAGGTTTAATTGTAGTTATGGAATTCGTTTGTACAGCTAAAATTACCAGATTAGAGAAAATAATCAATTAGGCAAATACTTACGTATTTATTTCGCGGTGATGAAAATTAGATTATTCTTATGATATACTACATCCTGCATGAGGTAGTAATCAAGTTTTTCAATATCTTGTACAGTTTTCGAGATATCTGTGCTCTTGAAAGTCTGTAAATTTGGAAAACAAAAACCGAGATATTAGCTACACGTAAAATCGATAAATTAGACCTTAGAATATACCTTCTAAATATTTTCGATAGGCGTATATGAAATGGTATCCGGGGTATATAATAGCACTGGGGAGCGACTTTCGAGAGCTCGACTTTTTAACTCGAAAACTGTCAAAAACTATGAAATATGAATAAGAAATTTTAAAATGTATTTGACATGCATGATATTGACCTGTAAAATATGACATTTTATCAATAAAGTTCTGAATCTGAATCTGAAATGCTATATTTTGAAATAGGGATAGGAAATTAAAAACGAGTGCTATTGGTATTGACGACCGCTTTAGCCTAGTTGGTAGTGACCCTGCCTACGAAGCAAGAGGTCCTGGGTTCGAATCCCGGTAAGGGCATTTATTTGTGTGATGAGCACGAATATTTGTTCCTGAGTCATGGATGTTTTCTATGTATTTATTTCTCTATATAACTATCTAAGGTTGATTTCTGTAAGATTGTCCGCAAATATTTATTGACCACTCTTATTTTCAAGTCCATCGATAGAAAGTAAGTGCTTTAGCACTGCAATCGTATACTTGTATTTAATTTTCGAGCGCTCGAAAGTCAAAAATCGGCCCGCTGGAATGAGATTCTTCTTCTTATTCATTAATCCCATCCCCCACTAGGGATAGAAGTCAAACCTACATTTTGCGTTCTTTTCGAATTGTGGTGTTCTAATTCGAACAAAAAACAAACGGCAAAACATGTTTTTTATATTTTATTGCACAAAATTGGTTGGCACGCGTGGTGGTTTGTTTTTTCTTATAATTGGCTAGGGCGCCATATGCCACGAGCTCTTTTAATGATTTAACTAGAATCGTTTTCTAAATTGAGGTAGAAATGAGCCTGAGAAGTAGAGTTCCGCAAAATTGCTTGGGTGAATTTGGAATTGATATCTACTGTTCATCAATGGCAAGATGCAACCGTTTTCTAAGTTATTTCGTTTGTGTCATTGTATTTATAGACAAGACAAACCATATTTTGAAATTACATACATCGAATAAATATTTTGATTGATTGAATGCTTGACGTAGGATATTGTATGTATCTATACATATAATAAAGCTGAAGAGGATCGAAAGTCTGTACATGGAAGATATTCAAAAAAATATTGGCTAGGGATACTTAGAATCGATAACAGAACACGTTCCAACAGTTTTTAGAATTTTTGACTGTTTGTCTGTTTATCTGTTTATCTGTTTATCTGTTTGTCTGTTTATGTGACCGCGCATCACGTGAAAACGGCTGAACCGATTAAAATGAAATTTAGTATAGAGATAGTTTGAGTCTTGTGGAAGGACTAAGGGTAGTTTTTATCCTGGAAATCAACCCCTAAGGGGGTGAAATGGGGGGTGGAAATTTGTATGGAGCTACTTAAACCGCTGCACCGATTTGGATGAAATTTGGTATATAATTAGTTTGAGTCCCGGAGAAGGTTGAAGGATAGATTTCATCCCGAAAATCTTCCCTTTAGGGGGTAAAATGGGGGGGGTGAAAAATTGGATGTAACCCATTTTGATGAAATTTGGTTTAGAGGTAGTTTAAGTTCTGGGGAAGGACATTGGATAGTTTTTATTCCGGAAATCTTTCCCTGAGGGGGGTGAAATGGGGGGTGAAATTTTGGATGGACTCCATTTAGTTCAAATTTGGTATAGATATAGTTTGAGTCCCGGAGAATGACAATGGATAGTTTGAATCCCGAAAATCATCCCCCAAGGGTATGGGGAAATAGGGATGTAAATGTGGATAAATCCCATTTAGTTAAAATTTGGTATAGAGATAAAAGGAGTCCCAGGGAAGGACAATGCATAGTTTTTATCCTAAATCATCTCCTGAGGGGGTGAAATGAGGGGTGAAAATTTGGATAGAACCGATTTAGATGAAATTTGGTATGGAGATAGTTCAGAGTCCTGGGGAAGGACTTAATATAATTTTTAGTCCAGAAATCATCTCTTAAGGGGGTGAAATGGGGTATGAAAATTTGGATGGAACCCATTTACGGTATAGCGAGTTGGAGTCTTAGGGAAGGACATAGGATAGTTTACTCCTGAAAATCATCCCATAAGGTGGTGTAATTGGGGGTGAAAATTTGGTTGTGACCCATTTTGATGAAATTTGGTATAAAGATAGTTTGAGTCCCGCAGTATGACAACGGATTGTATTAATCCCGAAAGTCATCCCCTCAGGGATAAAATAGGGGGTGAACATTTGGATAAAACCCATTTAGATGAAATTTGGTAATAAAATAAATATATGTATGCGACGTTCCAAGGGTAAAGGTACCTTATGGCGGTATTTTCGAAGATGTTTTCTAAAACGGGGTAAAAAAGACGTTTTATTATGGCTATTTTGAAAACTATTAGATGTAACATTTTGTTGACGTATCTTTATTTTGAATACAAAATATTTAAATTACAAGTCAGTTAATTTAGTCCTACGGTTTAGTAGAAAAGGTCCTTACGGCCGTGTGATATGAAATTATGCAAAATAATACTGAAAAAAGGGTCATAGAAACCAAGTTTGCGGCGGAGTCTATTTTGTAAAAAAAGGCGTTCGAAGTAAGCTAATCTATAAAATCATGCAACTCAGCCATAATGACCCTTTCCTTCATACAATCCATACTAATGTTACAAATGCGAAAGTAACTCTGTCTGTCTGTTACCTTTTCATGCTTAAACCGCTGAACCGATTGAGATGAAATTTGGTATAGAGATACATTGAATTCCGGGGCCTTCCCAAAGAGTCCTAACTAAAGATAGTTTTAATCTGGAAATTCATCACCTAAGGGGGTGAAAAGCGGGGAGAAAGTTACGATATAAACGAGTTCCGCGCGGACGAAGTCGCGGGCAAAAGCTAGTATATCATATCAGCCGGATTCAGTAGGTAAAATGAACAACAAAAAAACGTTGCTTGTGTTGTGTGATGTTGTTTGTTCATGTAACGTTGCATTGTTGTATATATTTTAATTGGATAGTTTGATAATGATGTGTGTTTGTGTTTTAATGTGTTTTTATTCAAAATATCAACCATTACCAAGCTGCCAAGCAAACTGGATGCTACCTTATAAAATTCAACAAATTATACGGTAATTTTCGAAACTTTAATGCAGGTAGCCCTTTTTGTTAAAGAAACCGTCAATACTTAACCAGCTCCTTAACGATCCTTCCTAACGGTCTCTAACGCTCCCTATAATTGCCTCTTCTCTTCACCCACCATAAATCACACTTCTAATTAGATATACCTATCTATCAAACAAATTTGCGACGACCAACTTAAGTCGATCCATTAAGAACTAAATTCCAATGATAAAGCGGCTCGAGTAACTTCAAAACAAGCGTTTGCCTTGCCCGATAATGATACCAACAATCTCTAATTCGTAGTTCTTTTTTTGAACTATTCTGACATAGATATATGTTTGATAGAGATTTATTTAAAGTCAATGTCATGAGGTATTATTGGTTGACATTGGTGATTGATGTCGGTAATTATATCGTTGATAGTTTCGTCAGTCAATGGTAGAATCAGAATCAGTAGACATTAATTATATCGAACACATCGACGCAATAAAATAAAATATATTTGATACGAGTGTGTTTCGTCAATCAATGACCATCATTTATTTATAATTGTGTTTTATTATTTTTTAGAAGCATATTTCGTAAATAGGTCTATAATGACTATGACATACAGCGTATAGATACATAGAAAAAAAAACAATAGGTACTTAATGTACGACTGTAGGAAATCCAGACAAATCATCAGCATCATTATATCCATGCCCTTATCCCATTTAGATACTTGGGTCCGCGCAGCATTTCGTTTTCTTTCATACCTCCCATTCACCCGTCATCTCGTCACTCATTTCTTTCCTCTTCATATCGTCTCTCACACAGTTCATCCACCTTTTCTTTGGCCTACCTCGTTTCTTGCGTCCCTCCACATTCAAACCTAATACTTTTTTGGTAACATAACTTTAATCCCTCCGCATTACATGCCCATGAAATCCAGACAAATATGAACAGTAAAAAATATTTCCTGATTTGGGCAGCTCCAATGACATTCCGCTGCTTTGACTGAATCTAAAACGATGTCTGAATCTTGAACTTTTAGTTAATATCCCTCTTATTTCATTTTGAATCCCTGACATGCGAACGCACAAACGGCCGCGGCAGCTGAGAGTCGAGTCGAAACGTGACTACTTTTTGCATCACAATTAGTTTTTTTTTAAATACTGCTACGGTGGCAAATAAACACACAGTCTTCCGATGGCTACAGAAGAATCGCAAAATTCAAAGGTTTCGTTGTACCGACAGCTACAGACAATTGCGGTATATTCCCACTAGTTCTCTTGTATGTTCTAGTGATGGAACTAGTTGGATTTTTTCTTTGCCGTAGTTACATTAAAATTCCAAGTATAAGTATAGTTCCATCAATAGAAGAGATAATAGAACTACCTAGTGGGAATAGGAATAGACCACAAATGCAGGTCAGTCGCTCTCAACTCAACAGTCTCAATCTCAACACAGTGCATCTGCAGGAGCTCTGGCGACCTTACTTACTACCTACCAGGAATATAATACCACATGGTGGAGACAAGTATTGTTGTATAATGACTGCGGTTTCCTTTCCAGCTGGGCTGCTCCAAATATGAGCGAGACGGAATACCGCTGAGTCCTCTTCTCTTTGAAAATCTCTTTAAAAATATCAAAATATTTACAGCTTCCACATGTGCCGAGCTAACGCGTCATAATGAGCGTGCGAACATTGAAATCAAATTGTAATGCGAGATGTACGTGTCGGAGTGACCCCTGCGCGAACGTCGCTATCGGCCAATCGCACTCCGGCGCATGGGCGTGACGGCTGCGTTTTGAAAAAGGAAGCAAGATTTATCCTTTCTAGTTAATGCGTAGGCTTGTCAACGTAATAGGTTTTCGATCTACGAAGTATTACTCGTAGCAGTAACTAGAAGCCTATGTCGGTACTTAAGGCTTGTACACCCGCTAACGTCCTTGAGTCGTCGTCCGTATGGGCCAGCGCGCGACTGATCGGGCCTGCCGAGCCTCCGCGCTCGCGCATTTTGTAGGTTTTTAAACATAGTAATTAAGATAATCATTTTATCTATTCAAACTCTGCGAATTTGTCTATAAATATTTAATAACTTTATTTGAGTACAAAAATTTTATTTAAAATATCTATAGTTTAGTCATAATATTGAATAAACTTTACAAAAAGAGGTAACTTTGGGTTTTTTTTTTCTATCGAGTGAAGTTCATTAGATCGCGTAACTGAATGCGACTTTGACTAGATTAGATCCTTAAGTAATACGTATCTTTTTTTTTATTTTTGAACCCTATTTTCTACGTCTGAGATTGTTTTAAAAAACTCGAAAACGCTGCCCCAGTTGACTGTCGAGCCTTAAATCGAATATGGACGCTGCTTAAATGATCTGATGTTCATAGATGTATAAGGTCAATGATGATTATGATGACGTAGGTACATGGCTGTTCCGAGATTTCGGAACATTTACTGTTAACTCCTTATTCATACAATTTTACAAGCGTCTGTTAACTAAAATATCTTTTGTCCCTTTCTTACAAACAAAAGCGTCAAAGTGACTAATAAAGATAAACGAATTTTTACAGTATTTTAGCTGAAATAGGTTTGATAAGAATACATCTCGTGCCATAGAAAACAAAAGGAATAGTACCGTTGGGATGTTATCTTCTAATATTAAGAAAAATTGGCATGACTTTTCCCGCAGCTTTGGCCGTGTCGTCTTAGGAAGGGTAGGTACCAAATATTGCTTTTAATCGTGCACATTTTTTTAAATTCTTGGGTCCATAAGTTATCCAAGTAATATTCGACAATAATGGGAATAGTTCAAATCCGCTCTACTAAGACTGTACGGAAATCGCATGTACAATGGCGTCACCATTTGTTATGATTAATAATGAGAATAAGTAGTCTCCTTTATATTTTGCCTAAAAAAATCACTTATCTAAAAAACCTGACCTCCGGGTGGTGCTAAAAAAACAATAAATTCGGCAGCTACACTGTTCCTTCTGAACCTCGCAATGCACACTGGAACTCTATGAGCAACATCGATACGAATAAATATATGTACCATTGTGTAACCGCTATACGATAAATAAATAAATCTAAAAAACCGTTGACACTGTTGTTTTCTTGATTTTTCCTTCAGTTTCATTAATTTTACTTGATATTTTTACTTTTGAATCAGCTACCTACCTCCATTGTCGCCAAAACAGACGTAACCTTGTACAGCTAATGATCACGCCCATACATATTGACAGACCATCAATCAGACACCAATCACTTGAATGTCAAGGCTGTTTCCATTTTAATTATGTGTTAAATATGACATGGATTGTATCAATCGGTGATACTGTAAGCAGTAGAAGTAGTTATGCGGGCGAAGATAGAAATGTTTTAAAAAGCTCTGATTAACTGGTAATACGGACGGGACGTCTGTAGATTATTACGACCTCTTTGTAAACGTAGCGTAGCTACTTCTGCTGCTGACTGTAATAGGTGGAATATTTCAGTAGTAGCCTCCGGGCTGCAGTAGTAGACCAGAGGGTCTACCGCGAACGGCATTCGAAGTTTTCCCTCTCTGTCGCACTTATGTACGAACTCGTAAGTATGACAGAGAGGGGAAACTTCGAATCCCTTTCGCGGTAGGCCCTCAGGTACCTATTACCTAAATGTTATTTCTGTGCTCAGAGCATAGAATACTAGAGAGAGGACAAGCCGCCGGCGGCCGTGTCGCAGCTGTATGCTCAATGGGCATACACTGCCATACTGTGCACGCGTGCTGATCGCAGAGAATATTACGTTTTTTCCCAAAATGCCTGATATGATGCGCGTTTATTGTCAAATAAGCGTGTAGGTATACAAGTGTGTGTGTTTTAGATGTGTGCGTGCTTTGTCTTGTCAATTACTTGGGCGTCGTGTGGGTTAATGTACTTGCGACAGGCTCACTCTATACAAATCGGCCGCCATGTCCGATCTCCTTATATTCATACATCTGTGTTTCTGTGGCTCTAGTTAAAACAACATCTCACAAGGTGGACTGATGGCCTGGTAAAGGTCACGGGAGTCCGCTGGATGCGAGTGGCGCAGGACCAGTCACTTTGGAACTCTTTGGGGGAGGCCTATGTCCAGCAGTGGACGTCTTTCGGCTGATATGATGATGAGTTAAAACAAGTCCAAAAACAATTTCACTAGACGTGTTCTCTTATTGCTTCTGCTAAAGCGTAGATAGCTATCTACAGGGTGGAAAGTTAAAACGGGGCAGTAAGGGCAGCTACTAGATCCCTTGCCGCCACGCAAAAATGGCAAAAGGATTTCATTCCTAACTTTTTAAGTGATGACAATCTACATTCACAGATTTTTGAAAAAAGGTACAGTCAGCGAGAAAATCATCACTTTAGACGAATTTTTTTTTAATGCCATTCGATCTCATTCCTATTAAGGATCAAAATACTCTTCGGGACCGACTAAGGTTTGACTACTAGAACGCCCAGAAATCAAAGAAAACTTTAATTAAAATAAAAAGTAAAATTTTCCATACAGTCGGTATGGGAATCCCAAAGTGCAAGTAACGTTAGTAGTAGTGATCGTCTAGATTGTATGGAGACGGAGATTATACAATTTGATGATCGTCTAACTAAAGTACTACTTGCACTTTGGGATTCCCATACTGACTGTATGGAAAAAGTTTTCTTTGATTTCTGGGCGTTCTAGTAGTCAAACCTTAGTCGGTCCCGAAGAGTATTTTGATCCTTAATAGGAATGGGATCGAATAGCATTAAAAAAAAATTCGTCAAAAGTGATGATTTTCTCGCTGACTGTATTTTTTTCAAAAATCTGTGAACTACATTCACAGATTTTTGAAAAAAATCTTGTCATCACTTAAAAAGTTAGGAATGAAATCCTAATGCCATTTTTGCGTGGCGGCAAGGGATCTAGTGGCTGCCCTTACTGCCCCGTTTTAACTTTCCACCCTGTATGCTGCTGACTGCACTGTTAGTCCGGGGAATTAGTTAATCAGTACTATTAAGTAATAGGTTAGCCTCCAGGCTACGTAGTAGGTACCTAACCTTAGTGTTATTTCCGTGGTTGTTAGTTAAAAGGCATAGAATCCTAGGACTTGTACCTACTCATTTTTCTGTAGATCCACAGATTTCTTGATGGGACCATATACATAACCTACATAATTATTATGTAACCATCTGCCTGACTAGGCTATATATTAGTTACTACGTTAGGTTTTATGGTCACGTTTCACGGCCTAAATCTACTGAAACGTCACGTAAAACGTATCATGTTAATAAATACTAGGTCTGATATAGGTAAACAATTCATACTAGGTATTAGATAACTAAATAAAGTAAGTTGTACCAACGAATGCAATAAAGATTTTGTATACTTCAGTTGAGTGTAAACCCTATGTTGAAAAATTTTAAATGCACAAATTTTTTTGCATTCTTGCACTCTTTATTGCCTTAATTTTTGCCTGTAATTTATCGCAATTTTGTGGAAGGCCTAGCATTATTATCTAATATTTTTCGTAGAAACAGAGCAATTCTAAGTGTGTAGATAATTATGTTATTTTTTTCATCTATTTGAACCTACTCTAAACTAAATCTGATAAATAATCCTCACCATAAACAGCCTTCATGACAGGGCCATTACATTACCTATCGTTTGATCGTTTCCTACATACATACATATGGAGCCGGCACGCACTAAAACCATTACTCATGATTTCCGACAACCGACTGCGCTGTCTTTGCTATTAATTCGCTTTTAATAAGACTTCTCACCTTCAGCTGAGGTGCACTAAAGTTAGTGAAGTCTTCAGGCTAATATAAACTTTGTGTCTTGGTAAACAAGATCTTGGATTGTTGAAATGAGAGAGGTTTAAGCGCTTGCAGCGGTAATTATGGAATTTTTTAATTGTAAAAAATAGGCCGATTTTAGAACGCAGTTAGACGTCGTTACTAGTAATTACGTTGATATTAGGGCAATCATTAATAAAATACTTTGATTGTAGCCCAAGGGGTGTTAATTATTGCAAACAAAATAATATAAACGTTTATTTGTTGACGTTGACGACCGCTTTAGCCTAGTTGGTAGTGACCCTGCCTACGAAGCAAGAGGTCCTGGGTTCGAATCCCGGTAAGGGCATTTATTTGTGTGACGAGCACGAATATTTGTCCCTGAGTCATGGATGTTTTCTATGTATTTAAGTATTTATTTCTCTATAAAAGTATGTATATCGTCGTCTAGTACCCATAGTACAAGCTTTGCTTAGTTTGGTAGGTAGATTTGTGTAAAATTGTCAAAAAAAAAACATTGTATGTGGAGGTTTGACAAAAATGTGTAGTCCACGTTGATTTGAGACGCTTCTATAATCAATAGCATTTATTATTTATCGTATGGCAAATCATTGTATTAGAACCGTGAGATCTTCGAAAAGACGGTACGGTTGCCAGGTTGTTGCATTATCCCGTGTGATAGAAACTTTTTTTCATAATGCACCTTAGGTATAGAATATAATATCAAAGTTTCAATTGACATAATCATTGGGGCGGAGGATATTTTTGTCATCATAATTATCCTTGACTGACCCTGGGTTTTTTGTTTATTTTATTGTTTAATATGTGGGACCTGTGTGTTTGTGAAAAAAAATTATATCCCGGGGTCCGCATTGGCACGTAATGCCAACGACTGCCATCTGACCTTCCACCTCAGGGCGAAAACTACCTACCTAGGTAAATTCTGAGCTCCAATAGATGTTAGGTACTGAGACTTTTATTTTTCTATTGGGTATTTATTACCTATTAGACCCCGAGATTTGTAACACACAAGTTTTATTGGGCCTTAGGCCTTACTATGGGGCAAGTTTGATTTAAGTTAATATTAGCTACTTTTGCATTCTAGGAACACGTACAATACAACTCTGTAGCTCGGCCAATTTGTATGAAAACATAGTATATTTAACTTAGCACTGAAAAAGCATCCGTAAGCATTAGGCACTTACAATGTTATGTATATACAATTTTGTTTGCAAAAGCATTGGACATACCAGTACGCAAATACTACAACCCAGACCGCTGACACGTAAAATACCCTGTCGACTTAAATCCTGAAGAAGTTAAACTACAGGTACTTACATCTAAAATATTCTTCGTCTTTTCTTCGACATAGTTAGTAGGTATGCTGACAATGACTTGGTTAGCCTTTCCACTTTACACTATTGGAACAGCCTGCCTTAAACTACTGGAATTTTAATTTCTTCAGTCACTAAATTCCGTAAATAAGTACCTACAGTAGTATTTTATTGCCACTAGAAATAACTGCACTGTGATACATAGACGCTTTGTAATGGAAAACAAAGCCCCATAGACGTGTTAGTAAAGGAAACTTGCTGTTTAGTTTTAGACCTTGTTCGTTTGTAATAAGGTCCACATATGATTCATTGTCGTTGAGTGTGGCCAGTGCTAATTATTCGTCCGCGACTAATCAAATTTGGAACGCTCGCGTGCCATCGTGTCGGCCGTGCTTGGCTGGTATTCACAACGCTCAGACAACTCGGCTCAGACTCACCAGTGCAAGTCCAAAGTCTAACTATTGTATAATAAATACTCACGTACTAGCCTCTATGGCAACCTGACAGTTGTCACCCGATAAAGACAATCCCACCAAAAACATTACATGTAAAGTGATGGCCAAGACTCCCTAGCTCATATAGCTTTCAGCGTTAAAAAGATATCAGATCATAAGTAGCGCCAAGCTTAACCTACACCAGACGGCGAAACTCTACCACTACAAGCCACGCTTAAAAAATTCTACATCTTGGCTAAAAAGTATAGCTTTGTTGTGCGAATGAATTTATGATGATATTAATTATAATATTATGACTGCTACATGTTCCGAGTGTGAAGGCGTACACGCTGCTCCGAATTTATTGTGATTATAACATAATTATATAAAGATCCCGCGTTCTATTTCACAAACACAAGTGCACGTCACATGAAGAGAGTTCGGGCTGTGTCTTTGAGGTATCTTTAGGCGAAAACGGTGGAAAGTCAGTGCTGCGCGCCCGTTGAGTAGCTGCGAGTGCCTTCAAAGAACAGGAAGCCCGAAGGAGGCTCCACGACCTGGACCAAGGTATGTGATTGTGCACTCCCTCTTCCGTAGCGTTTGTCGAAATTTAAATGTTATATTGTCGTTTTTATCGTATTTTTCGGATTCCATGATTCCAGCTTTTTACAGTACGAAGTTCATTATCGAGTTTGAAAACATTGGCTTATTAAATCGACGGGTCTATACTTTTTAGCAAAGATATAGAATTTTTAGAGCGTGGCTGGTAGTGGTAGAGTTTCGCCGTCTGGTG
Organism: Epinotia brunnichana; assembly: GCA_963854355.1. Taxonomy (NCBI): domain Eukaryota; kingdom Metazoa; phylum Arthropoda; class Insecta; order Lepidoptera; family Tortricidae; genus Epinotia; species Epinotia brunnichana. The sequence continues at coordinate 12,649,839 of OY977951.1, forward strand.
TAGGAAGCTTGGCGCTACTTATGATCTGATATCTTTTTAACGCTGAAAGCTATATAGCTCATATGAGCTAGGGAGTCTTGCTTGGCTATCACTTTACATGTAATGTTTTTGGTGGGATCTCATTCCTTAAGGTAATTTCTAAAGAAGTATATTGGAAAACCCATACAAACTTCCATCCCCTTATTTTAAGTGTAGAAGGTGATTTTCTAAAAATCCTGAAATATGTATTTTATTATTTATAACAAAGAGTCCCTATATCAATTTTCAAGGTTGGGGGGTAAAAGTTCCCATTTTTAGGTTTTTTTTTGATTTTTTACTATAATACTAAGCTTACATACCAAATTTCAGCGTTCTAGGACTTGAGGAAGTACCCTAGAGGTTTTGATGATCAACGTGAGGTGAGTGAGTGAGTGAGTCAGTGAAATCGGCGTTTTTAGATATTAATAAAATCTAAAGTATAAGAGCTATGCAATTGAAACTTTATGTGTGTAATAAGTCTACTATTGACATCATATCCCGAGAATTTTGTTTATCTGATATAATCCAAACCCAAGTTATGAAGGATCAAAAAAACGACGAAGCGCTTCGAGAAAAGATAGCTATCTAGTGCCCTGCCCTTGCGCTTCGCTTGACTCGTCTTGGCGGGGGCACTGCCATGCCCCCAGATCGTCTTTGCGGGGGCACTGCCGTGCCCCCAGATTCACCATTTTTGGGTCGACTATCTTTATTTTGTATGGCAAATCGTTATATACATAAGTGAGGTGACAATAGGTAAAGTTTGTGGAAAAAGATCCAGAAGAGGTATCTTGTCTAATAAACTCGATGTTGGACGACGTACCCGAATTATATCTTCCTTCTCGCTAAGGTTATCATGTTTGCTCGTTAAAGATATCGCCAAGTCATAGATATTGCTTTAAAATAGCCAGGGAGTGCCAACCTTGGTGGCAAGTGGGACCTTCCTGGTCCAATCTCCTTCCGAGAGTCCATATTATTTACGTCGTATAGTCCTGCGGGACTCGGTGCTACGGTAGAATGAAATGGACATATTTATATCGTGCTACGTTCGTTTAAACTTTAAAGCATATCAGAGCATTTCTTAAAAACTTTGCCACTACATTTTTACGAATTTTTCTGCAACATTTTTCTACTCAGAATCACGATATCTTTCCATCCCAATAGGAGAAAAAAAGTGTCCCAAAATGTAAATAATTAATCTTTGAATTTTCCTTTCCCATATAACATACAATATAGCCTATATGGGAAATGGTAACACGATAGGGAAAAAATCAAAATCCTATTAGAATCGAAAGAGCTCGTGATTCTCAGGGGCAATAACATAAAACTCCTAGAAAATTTAACAATTGATAATAGTGTTTTTTTTTAGAAACGCTCATTAAGCGTCCCTCAAGATTCCCGCGCCTTGGTCAGCATTTAAAAACCGCCGTACAACGAATCTCAAGGTCAAGTTTAACTAGAGACGAGTGGTGAAGTGATTCGGTAGGTTGTGTCGATATCTTGGCATAATGCATTCGGCAAATGCCAGACGCTAAACAGATTCTCGGCCAATGAGTGCCATTAGCGTCCTTATGCCAATCGGGCCACGCGCAATGCTACCAACCAATCCAACCTGAACCGTGTCATTTGAGAACCGCCTTATCAACGGCTAAAATAGAGCTCAAACGTTTCTGGTTGGCTTAAATTCCAGAATCGCAATTAGTGTTCATTAGTTTAGACTGAGGCGTTATGCTTTTGTTTGTTCTATTTGTCATTAGGTGCTTTGAGGTGTGTTGTGTTAACATTTATTTTTGTTTGCTTTTCTTGCACCATGGAAATACCAAGGAATGCCTTGAACGAAAAACTATGGTAGACTTCCTTCGAGTAGCCTTTTGGTGGTACTTTAAATGCTGTACATTGTAGGTGCTGTAAGACTGCGTGTTTTTTTCAAACAGGCCTATGATCATATTGGAAAGCGTTTACTGTCAAAAATGTTTCGTAGTAGCTTATTTTTTTAGTGAGCTATAGGTACTTATGATAAAACACAAAGTTGGACAATTGATGACTATAGTTTAGTAAGTTGGACAAAAGAAACGGTACCTACTACTATAAGTCGCCAGTTATGTTGACAGCGAATCCTCATATTAATAAAAGCTCGGCAAAGCGCATCTGACTCTTCTGGAATCGCAGGCTTCCATAGGCCACGGTGACCGCTTATCATCAGGCGTGCCGTTAGCTAGTTTACCGTCCATCCGTCATCAAATAATAAGTAATAAGTAGGTACGCTATCGGTTCGTCGCGTTCAAGTCGGCGGTGGCAGCGGATCTCAGCACGACACACGACGCGCGCGCCAGCCCTCGACTAACTGGCGGACTGAGGCCACGCGAGCGATAGGTGTCTAACGTGACGGGCCCCGCCCACTGCAAGCCCCCTGCCGTCATGGCATAAAAAAAACAATCGATAATGAATTGATACCTTTATTGTAATTAACAGGAAACTTAAAATTGCAAGACTATTCAACTATTCCTGTTGTTTCGAGAGAACATTCATAAACATTACTTGCATTTTTTAACCTCCCTACACTTAAAACAATTTCAAGCTTCATTACGACGAAGGAGCAATCGTTCAGCCAAAGCCAAAACGGCTGCAGAATCGTAAGTCACTGGCGACCGGTGTTGCCACTGTAAGGAGTTTAGATATGTTCTAGAATTTGGTCGAATATAGATGAAAATCGTGTCGTGTATTTGTGGGAAAACGACAAAACATATGTTTGTTAACAGACATTGGTTAAGTTATACGAATAGGACGTCCCTTTCTAGAAAGTGTCTACGTGCGAGTGGGACGAATGCTTTTATGGATAGTCATGCCTGAACTCACTTACCTACCTATAATATTTAATATATTATTAATAAGATTTCTTGTAGTTTGTCAAAGATTTGAGTGTCTCAATCCTTTCTGTATCTATGGGCGACGTGTTTGTAATTAAGATTTGTTGAGTCTTGAAGACTTGTTGATAGAGAAAATCTAATAGTTAATTCGTCTGTTAGGCGACCACAGTACGAGTGTTTTAGCTCAAAATAATAATTGATCTCGTGACCCATCTATGCAAAATGAGCAGTAAGATTCTCGTATATCAGTATTGATGAGTAAGACAAAACTGCTGAATAGTAGCAGTTTTATGTCCCGGTTCCTATTACAAATATTTGCCTCGCACATGGCAACACTGGCTAGCGAGAAAATCCATAAACAATGCCATTAGCAGCTCGCGTTACGCGGCAGATTTTAAATTCGGAGCGCCATTCGTCATGTCGCCGCCCGCGACACGGCTCTCTACGAGGCTTGGGAGGTTTTGGTACTTTTGCAAAAAGAAACGGTGATTATCCACCAAAGTTGTGCGAGGTATCTGGACGGTGTGCGAGGAAAATATACCCCAGTAGGAACTTAGGAGGTGATGCTTGAGCGAAGCTCGCCACTATTTTGGTGGAATTTTCCTCGCACAGCTCTGGTACCCCTTGTACCAAACTGTCTGTAATCGTAAGCGGTGTTCGTTAAAATCTGAATGTATTGAAAGTTTGACAAGTTTCTATGGAATGACAGCTGCCGGTGCCATATTTAGCGTTGATCGGTTTGTAATCGTATATTGGTGCAACCCGCCCTTAGACACCCTTCGCTTGGTTAAACATATATGCCACTAACTTATCAGTTTAAAACTAGGTTTAGACTTACCAGCGCTGGCTTGTTATTGGTCTCATGACGCTGGCTGCCAGCACTGGAGGGAATAGAGCACCAGTCTATTTTTGAAATAGGCAGCCGACACTGGCTTCGTTGAAAACTAGCATAATAAAAATAAAATAAAATAAAACCATTTATTTCAGGCATCTAAGGCCCATAGTAACAAATACCTTAAAGACTAACATACATATAAAAATATTACAAAATTAAAAACTAATTATTGAGGCGACATAACAGCGTGGCTCCGTTGTGTCGTCAAGTCCGGTGTAGCATTCGGTAGGTTGCCCCGGAACCGCCGAAACACGACACCCTTCGGCCAGAAGTCAGCACACGCGATGGTCTCCTGCAGCAGCCGCAGCACGCTAATAAAATATAATGCTAAAAATAATATAAAATATAATAATAAATTATAATGCTGACAGTGTCAGCTATTTGGATCTTATAGTTTTACTTGAACACACGAACTCTTTCTATGTATTCTGCGCCACAGAAATGTGTGACCAACAATAATCTAACTAGATCCCGGTGCAGAATTTGAATATAGGTATATAGGCCTCTATCATCCATTGTAAAGTCTCCAAGTCTCTTCATGAGTATCTATGGACACTTTTGTAACAAAATTTGGGTTGCATTTCATGTAGAAAAATCATGGTTGATAAAGCAGAAGAGAGACCACATGAGATGACAAAAATTCAACCTCTATTTGAAACACATGAAGAATTATAATAATGGATTTATCGAAAATCTTACAAATGTACCCATTATTTCTCAAAAATCAACGCCAAAGATCAAGACCATTGGCGCCGCCCAACTTTCTTGACTAATGACGTCACGTGTCCCGCGCAGCGGTCGCGAGTGCGACAGCAAATGACTCGAATGAATTTAAAATTTGAACGTTAACGAGGGAGGCGGCGTGTTGTTAGTTATTACGCGGGCACCATAGAGAAGCGTTGCGACTTTTTTTAGGTTAAGTGCGAACTTTTTTACTGGTAGTAGATAATCAATAGAACAACTTAGAGCGGTTACACACGGTGACTTTTTGCAGCGATACAGTCGCCATAACATACATTTTCAAGGCATTAGGGTGCATGTTCAGATATTTTTGAACACCAAGTAGTGTACAAATGTATGTGATGGCGACTATACAAACACGCCTGGGAGCAGGTATAAAGGAGAGGGCAAATGCACAAAAGATCCCACTGGGTCGAAGTGCATCCGAAAGGGCCCTCACCTAGATAAGATAAGATAAGATAAGATACAAACACGCGACTATCGCGCGACGCGACACTAACCATAGAGCACCCTGTCAAAATCAACAGCACGGCTATCACAAGACGGCGCGCGAGCTCTCTCGATTTTTCTCGCACTATCCGTCTCTCTTATTAGAAAACTTAGAAAGAGACGTAAAAAATAAAAGTACTTAGTTATCGATACCACATAGGTCTACTTGGCGTGCTATTAAGTAGTCCATACAGCAAACTACTGAGTATTTTATTTGTCATACGTATGAGTATATTGAATGTGACTACATAGCTTAATATTGACTGTTAGCATTATGATACAAGTGAGGTATGTCCTCGGCTCTATTATCACGCTCACCTGCGGTTCGCGTGACAATTCCGCCTCTGATGTAATGATCAAAGCTCACGCGTGTCATACGACGTTTTTCAACACATTTGCGAGGAAAAAATCCTTTTCATAAAATGAACATGTTACAGGCTCCTAAGTTGTTTCCTTTAGTTATTGATGACAACAGGTTTTTACTCACATATTTGTACATCTCCAAGAATGTACAGTGGCGTCAATTATATTTATCACTTTTCTATTCACTACGAGTCAACATTTTTAACAATAACCAAACAAGCGTCATCAATGTTTACAAATATTTGTTAAATTACCTATAAAGGCGCGCATATCATTTTTTTTCGTGAAGTTCGCGCAGTGCGCCCGCAGCGAGGCTTAGATGAAATCTCTAAACAGCCAATACAAAATAAAATAAATATTTTCTTATTCAATATAAATTCATGTAAAATGTTATCAAAAGTAAATAGTTTTACTAAATGAAACGTTTCTATATCATATCCAACAAGAAATAATCAATTAATCCACAAGAAGGATTTAATTTGTTTAGTCGAGTAAGAATCCATTTGCCGAGAATTAAAAACAAACCTGTATAACCACATACACTGCAGGGTGCCAACGTGTCTTAATCGGGATATAAACATAACTACACGAGTGTCGTAATGTTATTAAACACGCGTGTTTAATACCCAGGATTATGAGCCCAAAAGCGGCACAATAAGAGGCACGTTACGAGCATATGTGTTGAAAAATCATTTACGTCATACCTGGCCATAAAGTAGGAATTACCGCACGCTATGCGTGCGGAAAACCCCACTTCCTGGCCAGATAGAGACGTAAAATTTTGTACTCACCACGGGCGGTAATAAAGAAAGCCTCAGAGCGCATATTTATCGCCCTTGCCTTCGGCTCGGGCGTCAAATACCTGCGATCTGAGACATTCTTTGTTTAACCGCCCTAGGTAAGTAATGTACTATTTCTTAATTCAAATAGGTAGGTACTCGTAGTATTACATCAATGCCATTCACCGTCATTGCATCGCTCGCTGCCTACGAAGCAAGAGGTCCTGAGTTCGAATCCCGGTAAGGGCATTTATTTGTGTGATGAGCACGAAAATTTGTTCTTGAGTCATGGATGTTTTCTATATATTTTTAAGTTTATTTTTGTCTACATAGTAGGTACCTAGTACAACCTTTGCTTAGTTTGGGACTAGGTCGATTTGTGTAAGATTGTCCGATTGTTTTTTTTTTGATTTTTGTCTAAGTAATATCGAATTTTTACGGTATTTAAACCCACACTTGCTAGACGTGGCACTGAGAATTAAATTAAATGTGGCTCCGTATTCCCCTACTGGGATCGCGGGCGTGGAATATTGGATGTATCATGATGTATGTATATGCATAATCTAATTAAGCTTACTTAACGGTTAAGTAACAACCCAAACGATATCCTGCAGAGACAACTGGAGCACTGTCTATAATTGAGATTATCTAAGGTCCGGCTTTTTATAAAACTGTCATTGAAATGGGAATCTTCAATCTTATGCGATAGAGTTGATTTTTGAATGGACTACTATGACGCAATTCAGCCAACTCAAATAACTTCAAGTATACAGTCATGTCGTGGGACAACGCGGGTGGTCACTAAGGAGTCAAACACCACATTACGTAGGTATATTATTAACAAGCATTTCATTCCGGGTCAAGCTAGTATGTACGAGTATGTAGGTATGTGTGTGGTGCTACTGTAAAGGCAATTAAGTGATTTTCATGTCCATAGACAGCACGTCGATCACGTAACGTATATTATACGCGCGTGAGGTAAATATAGGTACTTAGATCGAAATGTCACTTTTTATATGGAAAAATGACAGTTAAATTGTTCTAACGCCCGTTCGGTACGTTACGTGATTACCCCTCTGCTGTCTATATTGATGTATTTTTTTTCAATATTTTTTTGTATGGAAAATGACAACTGAGTTTTTGTAGGCATTGTCGTTGCCCGAAAAGATACTCGTACACAATTGGGGTAATTTTTCTCGAAACAGGATTATAAATATTGTCAAATAGAGAAAAGAGTAAAGCAGGGGATTAAAATAAGTTTTAAGAGGGGGTATATTATGTCCCTTTTCCGCAAAACGCACCTTCATATGAAACGATCGTCACTTACTATGACGCCCGTGGAATATGACGTCACGATCCTCTAGCGTTTTCTCTTTCTAACGAGCAATATTAACCCATTCAGCGCCCATGACGACACATATGCGTCAGAGCGCTACGAGCGCTTCTCGCTACATACGGAGTTTAAGCTGCTACGGACTACGGCGTAGCGCTACGAGCGTAGCGTGGCCGTGAATGGGTTAAAACGGTTGTAGCTATGTAAATTTTAAGAGATAAAATATCTGAATGGGATTTTCGTCACTTGGCATATTTTTTGCCTTCTTTCTTTTGGAGTAATAATACATTTTGAGTCTATTATCCATCTGAAGGGATATGCCAATTGATGTAGTGATATAATATTAATATGACATTTGTATCCAGTGGGTCGATCACGTAACTTTTCTTACGCGCGTCTGTAAGGTCTAAATGTCAATTTTATATGGAGAAATGACAGTTAGATTGTGATTTTACTGTCAGACGCGCGTGTACAGTCGCCATCACATACATCGGAGCAAACACACCTCTATTTTCAAAGCATTAGGGTGCATGTGCCGATATTTTTGAACACCTATAGTGTACCTATGTATGTGATGGCGACTGTACAATGCGTTACGTGATTGACCTACAGGAAGGCAAAAACCGGCTGATCGTAGTATTTATCCGTACTCCACGTACGGATGTGAGGCATGGGATGAGAAGCTTGATGAAGACAATTGTAAATATTATATATTGTTTATATTTTGCCTGCGTGATGGGAACCCTACCAAAGGGTCCAAATTTAGATAGTAATTTATAGTTTCTGGTAGGTTATTTTTATGTTAGTTTTAGTTTTAATTTTAAATCTTTCTATTGTGTTTTTGATGTACTTAATGTATTTATTTTTATTATTACCTATTAAATTACCTTTTCATTGTAAATAGGTGAAGCAAAATATTATAGGTCACTTTTTAAGACACGACATTTTCTTCAAAAACATTATTTTTCATTTAGATTCACGGATCGTATAGAAAGGTCACACAGGAGAAGTGTACAGCAACTAAAAGAAATAGTATTGTTGTATCTTCCCGGGACTATAGCCTAGACTGACTAATGTTTACTTTACCAACAAGCCAGGCTTTAAATTGTGGTGAAAACGATGACATTTGTGGCCCAAGATGGCTTCTTGACGTGCCAAGCCCAATGTGTGCGGACGAGTGTTATTATTCACAAAACGGCATACCTTACCTAGGTACTAAGTACGCGCGTCAGCCGCGCCCAGAGAGTTGCACAGAACTCTAGATTACTACCAACTACGATTAAACGGAGATCAGAGTTATACTGGTCTGGATACGTATAACTGGATTCGTTTGCGATGTGGTCTGCTGAACAATTAAGAATATGCCAACAATGTTGTTCTCATCTAGCCGTTATGGCTACTGAGACGGAAGCCATATACTTCTAGCTTAAGATTAAGTACATGTTTACGATGCAATGTAAACTTTCAAACTGTTATTTTGTATGTTTTACTAATGTAAAGTACCTAAATACAGTCAGTAGAGACGTCATCGAATATGTACAGTCAACCAATTTGATTCCTAGGCCACCGTCGAACCCTGTCATTTTAACTGCTACATAGCGACGCAATGATCCTACTAACCCGTATTGACATAGCATTTACAACGGCAAGGTTCTATGATAGCCTAGGAATCAAATTGGTTGACCGTACAATAAGGTCGAGACTTAGTTTTGACCTTCATATATTGCTCAATAACCGACAACCGCTTTGGCCTAGTTGCCCTAGTTGGTCCTGGATTCGAATCCCGGTAAGGGCATTTATTCGTGTGATGAACACGAATTTTTGTTCCTGAGTCATGGATGTGTCCTATTGTATATAAGTATTTATTTATCTATACAAGAATATATGATTGTATACTATATATCGTCGCCTAGTACCTACCCATAGTACAAGCTTTGCTTAGTTTGGGCTTAGGTCGATTTGTGTAAGATTGTGCTTAAATATTTTTTTTATTTATATAATAACAAATTGCTTACCTACTCGTCATGAAGGTTACCTATCGCAAGTCACTAAATTTAATTTCCCAACTGTTCAGGCAATTCTCTGAAACCATGACATTTTCAGGATTTTTATAAAACAAACCTAACCTAACCTAAAGGATTCCATTCCACACAATAAGTAGGTTAGGTATTAAAAAAATATATAATGATTACGATAGGAGAGGAGACCCACGCCAAAATCTCTGTACAACTCAAGAATTGATCGTTGAGGTAAAAAAAAGTATTTTTTGACTCCTGAAGGACTAATTTCATAACCTCGCTTCGGAAAGTCCCGGGCTACAACTCACAAAAACTGGGATTTGTCAAGAGCCGTCGAAACCGCCAATTATGGCTAAGTTGGAACAAAAACAAACAACTGGCCAGTTCGCGATTCGCTAATAGGCGAAAAGTTTCCCCAATTGAGACTGATTGGTGGAGTTTGGGCTTGGAGAATACCTGGACCGTGCCTAGGTGCCTTATCAGGGCGGCCTCGCATTACTCAATTAACTCTTGAGAGAAATGCTACCTACTCAATATGTCTAAAAGCCTATTTCTTACCGATTAGAAATAGTATTTTTCACAATCGTGTTATAATAGAGAGCTTTTTAGTCGAGTACCGTGATTAGGCCACGAAGCTTTGCTGAGTGGCCTAAGTAAGGTACGAGATTAAAAAGCTTGATTATAACACAATTGTGAACAATACTTTTTGTACGAGTTCATTAAAATTAATTTTCTACGAGTCAACTGAACTAATTAAACAAACTCGATACTGTTGAAACGAAGTGCAGCCTATCGCTCGTAAGTACCTGAAAAAAATTTGGTTCTTTTGTTCGGAGTGTCCGCATTTACGACAGTTTGTTCCGGCAGTCTGTCCCACTAACCAGAATAATAATAATAATAGGGTCCACGAATAAACCACTTGTTTAACTATTAAAAATAAATGTGAAAGTTTGGATGTTTGGATGTCTGGATGTTTGTTACTCAATCACGCTTAAACGGCTGAACCGATTTAAATGAAACTTTGCACGAAGATAGTTTATAGCCTGGATTCAAATATAGGATAGTTTTTATCCCGGGTTTACGCAGACGAAGTCGCGGGTGGAAACTAGTAGATTAAAAAACATTCACATTCATGATATTAGTTAGGGTAGTTAACTTTACACTAGCCTAGTGGGTAGTGACCCTGCCTATATTCATAATACTCCAGGCAAAATACGGTTTTGAAAAACATTAATTTATAATAGCGTTTTTTTTTCTTTATATCATTTTAAAACATTGATCTAAGATGCTTTATTCAAGAATCCAACAAACTTTAAAAAAAAGAATGAATTGTTTTTTTTTATTATTTATCTTGAATATTGTAGAGCAAATGTAAATGAACCAAAATAAAGATAAAACCATTTATTAATATTTTTTACGTCATACCTGGCCATAAAGTAGGAATTACCGCACGCTATGCGTGCGGAAAACCCCACTTCCTGGCCAGATAGAGACGTAAAATGTTGTACTAACCACGGGTGGTAATAAAGAAAGCCTCAGAGCGCATATTTATCGCCCTTGCCTTCGGCTCGGGCGTCAAATACCTGCGATCTGAGGCATTCTTTGTTTAACCGCCCTAGGTATATAAGTGTGATATATATTGTGGGTAGATCTAAGTTAGCATATTATAGATTAGGGTAGGCATGTATGTTGATGAACCAGTCTTCGATTAAACCTCCAACTGATAGTATCTACTTGTGTTATTCAGAATACCTAGGCTTCCTACACTTCCATAATCCTGGATTTTATAGTGGCGACGAGTCGATTTGGACCTTTTATTACGTGTGTGGTAACAGTGAGCGGGCGCACTGATAAGAGAACTGATTTGTGTTAGGCTGTGCAGTGTTGAACAATGGCGGTCGGTAGAATACCGGAATTTAAAATTGGAACCGATGACTGGCGGTTGTACGTGGACCGCTTAGAACAATATTTTTTAGTTAATGCAATTGATGCAAAAATTCATGTGCCTACGTTAATTACAGTGATGGGGGCGGAGTGTTACGAATTGCTAGTTAATTTATGCACTCCGGATAAGCCGACGACAAAGACATTCGCACAAGTGACGTCGATACTTGAGAGCCATTTACAACCTAAACCGAGTGTGTTAGCGGAACGGTTTAAGTTTAGGCACAGACAGCAAAGTAAAAATGAATCGATTTCGGAATATGTGGCGGTGTTGAAGCGTATGTCGAAAACTTGTGAATTCGGTACTTGGCTAGTAGAGAGTTTGCGGGACCAGCTGGTTTGTGGCCTGCATAGTGAAGTTATACGCCAACGCCTATTTACAGAACAGACATTGGACTTCGCAAAAGCGTATACATTGGCGGTCAGTATGGAGGCGGCAGAAAAAGACTCGGCTATCGTGGAGAGGCGCGCGGGGCCGTCAAGTGCCGCGGGCACTGTGGAATGTCAGGCTATGGCGTCACGCTGGGCTGGCGGAATGGCAGGCGCGCGAGCGGCCCGGGCGGCGACTCGCGCGGGGCGCGGTTGGCGCGCCGGCGCTGGTGGTGGCGGACCCGGCAGGGGCCCAGCGCGCGATGGCCAGGAGTGCAGCGCCTGCGGGGGCGCACACGACAAGGCGGGGTGTCAGTTTACACGTTACGTGTGCAGAGTGTGCAATCGCCAGGGGCACTTGAAGCGGATGTGTCCGAGTATGGCGAGCCACCACAGCGTGGAGGTGACATCGGAACCTGACGGGCAGTATGACGTGCACGTAGACACTGTCGTGGACGAAGGAAACCACTACAGTGATGACAGTGACGAGGTATTTATTATGACTTTATTATCGGCTATGGCATATAAACCGATTATGATCAGACTGAATGTACAAGGTCTAGACTTAGCGATGCAGTGTGATACAGGTAGTGCGGTATCTTGTATAAGTGAAGAATTATATAAACAAATGTTTGGTAATTTAGAGATGAAAGAGTGCAATCTTAAATTACGATATTACACTGGGGAGTTAGTAAACCCTTTAGGAATTATAAGACCGATCGTTAGGTATAAAAATTTTGAAAAATACCTTGATCTAGTAGTTGTCCGGAATGGAAAAACAATATTGCTAGGACGACAGTGGTTGTTTGAATTAGGTATACAAATTCCCATGACGAAATGTTGCGAAGTTAATAATGTAAACGATAACCAGTTTAATTATAATGAATTCAGTTCCAGATTCTCTGATGTGTTTGCCGACGGCCTGGGGAGATACACTGGTGGCCGGGTCGGCATCCACCTGCGTGCGGATGCGCGACCCGTGTTCCTGCGCGCGCGGCCGCTGGCGTACGCGCTGCGCGAGCCGGTGGAGCGCACGCTGGAACAGCTGGTGCGCGACGGCGTGCTCACCCCCGTCGACCGCTCCGACTGGGCCACGCCGATTGTGCCGGTCGTTAAGAAAGACGGTAACATTCGTATCTGCGCTGATTTTAAACTAACTTTAAACAGAGTTCTAGAAGTCGACCGTTATCCGCTACCCAGGGTAGACGATCTGCTGGCAACTTTGCACGGGGGGGAACGATTCAGCAAGATCGATCTTTCACAAGCCTATGCGCAATTTGAACTAGATGAGTCAAAAAAGTATACAGTAATAAATACGCATAAGGGGTTATTTATGTACAACCGATTGGTCTATGGCCTGTCCTCCTCGCCAGGAATTTTTCAAAAACATTTAGAACAGTTATTCGCAGATATTCCGCATGTAGGCGTGTTTTTGGATGATGTTATAATTACGGGTAAAGATACACAGACGCACATAAATAACTTGCATAAGGTATTTGAGCGTTTGCAGGCGTATGGGTTACGGGTTAGAAAAGATAAGTGCGCGTTTTTCGAAGATTCAATTAATTATCTAGGGCACGTCATTAGCAAGGCCGGTGTCCACACGTGCCCGGATAAAATTAGGGCTATTGAGAATACTCCAGCACCAACCAACGTGTCGGAAGTTAGGGCGTTTATTGGTATGATAATGTACTACGGAAAGTTTATCAAGAATGTCAGTTCACTACTTACACCGCTGTACAATTTGTTGAAAATGGGGGCAAAGTTCATTTGGAGTCCGGACTGTCAAGCGGCATTTCACAAGGTTAAGCAATTTTTGAGCTCGAGCGAAGTGTTGGTACACTATTCGAGTTCCCTACCTTTAGTACTGACGGCGGATGCGTCAGGGGTGGGGGTAGGTTGTGTAATCTCGCACCTGACGCCGGAGGGCGAGCGGCCGGTGGCCTATGCGTCGCGTACGCTGACTGAGACCGAGCAGGGGTACGCGCAGATTGATAGGGAAGCGCTGGCTATAGTGTATGGTGTTCGGAAATTCCACCAATATTTATATGGCCGTCAATTCATTCTGAGGACGGATCACAAACCGCTTACATATATCCTCGGGGATAAAGTTGGTATACCAGTCATGGCAGCGTCGCGACTGCAACGCTGGGCTATTTTATTATCAGGGTATACTTATCGGATTGAGTACGTACCTTCAAGTAAAAACTGTGCAGATGCGTTGTCGAGGCTCCCACAAGTCCCAGAGGCGAAGCCAGGTCAGAAGAGTGAAGTGACGTACCTCAATTTTGTTGAAAACTTCCTACCCGTCACTAACGAACAGATCAAGTCTGCTACGGCTCGTGACGTTACGCTAAGTAGGGTGCTAGTGTATGTACAATCGGGCTGGCCGGTTGCGTGTAATGATGACGAAATTAAACCGTTCTTGGCACGACGTCACGAGTTGTATGTCGACCGTGGTTGTTTAATGTGGGGGTATCGTATGGTAGTACCGACCACTTTACGGGAGAATATTCTTAAACAACTACATGTAAGTCACATGGGGATAGTAAAGACCAAGGCGCTGGCTCGTAGTTACGTGTGGTGGCCAAATATTGACGCAGATGTTGAGGCACAGTGTCGGCAGTGCGAGACCTGCGCCGCGGAGGCGCCGGCGCCGGCGCACGCTCCTCCGAGCCCATGGCCCCATCATGGCCAGGTATGGAGTAGACTGCATATAGATTTTCTAGGCCCATTCAAAGGAAAAACGTTTTTGGTACTGATTGACTCGAGTTCGAAGTGGTTAGAAATTTTTGAAATGAACAGAACGAACGCGACGGCAGTAGTGAAGGAACTTAGGGCCACTTTCGCGCGATTTGGTTTACCACGGGAACTAGTATCAGATCAGGGACCACCGTTCACGAGCACAGAGTTCAAACATTTCTTGGAAATCAATGGCATACGGCAGTTTTTCTCACCGACCTACCATCCAGCATCAAACGGGGCAGCGGAAAATGCTGTAAAATTGTGCAAACGGGCAATTAGTAAGGCTTTTAGAGAGCGGACAGACGTGGACGCAGCATTACAGACTTATTTAATGTCGTATAGAAATAGTGTACATAGCACTACTGGCGAAAGTCCGGCGGTATTATTGCAGCGGAGGTCATTACGGTCCCGGCTGGATATGTTGCGCAGCGAAAGCGCGTTGCAGAGCCGGGTGACTGCCGCGCAGCAACGCCAGGTCGCGCACGCGGGCGGAACGCACCGGCTCTTCCAGCCCGGGGACACAGTCTGGGCTCGCGACTATACTGGAACTGACAGATGGTTTAAGGGAACGGTACAAGGTGCCGAAGGTTCAGTAAGATACACACTGGATAGGGGTAACGGTCGACCAATTCTTAGGCATGTGGATCAAATCAGACGCAGATCGAGATTGTCGAGTGTACCTTGCCCGGAGCAGGCCACTGAGACAACCGAGCGGTCTCCGGGGGCGGAGGACGTGGCTGCACACACCAGCCGGCAGGCGGAGGTGGGCGGGGAGAGCGGGGAGAAAATACAGAGGAAGGAGGTAGTAAATGAGTCAAGTAGTTGTGATGAGACACCTAAAGCTGGTGCAACCTCTCCACATCCATCTCCGTCGCCAATGCGGCGGTCGCCAATGCGGCGGTCGCCGATAAAACTCAGGCCCTTACCACGTAGAATTCGTAGGTTAGAGATAGATTAGTTGTATTCAACTGTAACTGTGTAGATGTACGGTAATAGATTTAGCAGGGAGGTGTGATATATGTATTGTGGGTAGATCTAAGTTAGCATATTATAGATTAGGGTAGGCATGTATGTTGATGAACCAGTCTTCGATTAAACCTCCAACTGATAGTATCTACTTGTGTTATTCAGAATACCTAGGCTTCCTACACTTCCATAATCCTGGATTTTATAGTAAGTAATGTACTATTCTGACTTTTCAGGAGCTAGTTAAGTTATCATTTTTTTTGATGTCTGAAATTTTATTGGATTTTGTCACTAAGTAACTAGGTATTTAATTGATAATATATCCATTACATAAAAAAATCTGCTATTATAAATTATTTCCAAATTTGACATATTTTCCATACAAGCTGTCAGTTCATTGCCTGGACTATAATGTTTTAATTATAACGTCGTCTAGTAGGTACCCATAACGCAAGCCTTATTCAGCTTACTATGGGCTAGTTCCATTTGTGTAAGAGGAACGTTTTAAGATTCTCTTCTAATTTGTAGGTATATATTATGTATCTATTTATTAGTATATATAGTCTACTCTACAGTATTATTATAAAGAAGAAAACTCTGTGAGATTGTAGAGATGAAATTGAATTTTTGGTTAAACAGGCTACAATTTATCCCGCGGGTTTGCCTGTGTTTCGGATCTGCGGGCAGCTAAGTACCTGTTACCTAGAATAATATAAATAGGCAGTTAGTTAAGGATTCTTTGATTTACACATGAACTTAGTTATCTATCTTCAACGTATTTGGCGTAAAGTTAAACCAGAGCCATCAAAACCTCACTCTTAGATCCGCATTAAACTGCCACTGCGCAACGGGGGGCACGTCTACCAACAACTTTACAAAACTCGTATCGCAACATTGATCGCAATTCCAAAGTAAACTTAAGTCCATGCGATTAAGGTTGGTTTTCAGATGCGAGGATACGTGGGAGTATAGCTGGTTAGCACTAGCAAGACGTTGTTCCATTACCGCGAACAGTTCGGATTAACCCTTTAAGAGCTAGCCAGTTGGATTAGTACTAGGCTATTCGAAACTTTAATTAACGGAATGGGTCTCTAGTGAAATGTAATCTGTGAGCGATGGCGCCACGTAGCGTGCAACGTGTTAGTATAAAACGTCTTATCGACCGCGTTTTTTATGCGCATACGCCGTTTTGGATTGAGAGAAAAAGCATTTGATACAGATGAGTTTTGAATTTAAGTTGGAGGTGAATGTAGATGTAAAGTAGGTTGTGGATGTGTTATTACCTACTACTGTCTTGTCAGTTTGGGAGTGAACTTTTAAGCTTCAGCGAACTGAAAAATAGTTGATGGCAATAGAATAACATCAACATCATCAGCCATCTCCTTTCACGTTTCTACTGGGGCATTCATGAGATAGATCTCAATATTTAAGGCGCTATAGGTTCAGCGAAGTGAAGCGAACATAGTTTTTGAAACAATATAGGTAGGTACCTATATTGTTCTGCACTGTATGCGTCTGTTTATAATAATATGGTTTCAAAAAAATACGAATAGTAATCTTGAGGCTTTTCTGCAGGGAAATCAGTGATTCGAAACACGATTAAGCAATTTTCGCTCGATAGAAAAAAATCACGAACATAGGTCTAAAACATATTAAAATTCACTTAAAACATTCGTAGCAAATTATGCACAATAGCTAAACATATTAACATTGGTTCTAAAAATCGGCAATATCATGTTTGAGGGAACTTAGTGATTACTTTTTTAATTATTTAAACGCACAAAAAATTAAAATTAAAAAACATGATATCCGCGCTTCCAATCACGCACTTCCATCTCGCTCACGCTTATGCTCAGCGAGAGGGAGAGAAGACCATGATACTATAGCGCCTTAAGACACTTCAACATATGTTAATGCTGAAGAGAAATGAGACTGTAATTTTTGACTCCACAGTCAAACTGAAAAATTTAGTTTTATGTAACTTTTTGTTTTAAATAAATAAAAAAAAAAAAAAGTATAGGTACGTCTCGCAGTAATCTGTACTGTACCTACTTACTCAGGAGTGGACAATAGCTAAGTACCTACATCCATACTATCCTTGGTACTAATAAGCAGTGATCGGCACGCACGACCCGTGCAACACCGCGGGATTCCAAGAAGAAATATTAATATGGACATGACATGCATGATTATAATCCCGTGATCTATGTAGTTCGCAAAAATAACTCTATTGAGAGTTAATAAATTTATTTGTAAATAGAAGTCAGAGTATTTTATAAACTCGTAAATTGTATAATTTTTCATTCAAGAAAATATTGATATAAACTACTTACATTGATTTTATTTTATATTGCGTAAAATATTAAACCTTTTCGCGCTTAAACCGCTGAATCGATTGAGAAGAAGATTTGATCATCTAGTTTAAAACTAACTTGAGTTAGAATCCCGGGCAAGGACATAGGATAGTTTTTACCGGAAAACAACCCTTAACCTCCTAGCGCCCATGGGCCTACTGGAAGGACATATTCTCTTAAAGGAATTTAAACAATTTTGGGTTGGAATAGAGTTGCATTTGTTTTGTTTTGGTCTTCTCTTGAAACAAAAAAAAATCAACTCTATTTCTTTTATTAGTTTGATTCAAATTTCAATGTCATTTTGTGTTGTATGGTGGGCGCCACGAGGCTAAGGAGTTCCACACGGACGGAGTCGTGGGCAGAAGCTAGTAAAATTTAAATGCTAGTGGCTCTGTCAGATGTTGAGCAAGCGCGCCTGGGTCTATAAAAAGTTTTTTTTTTTATTTCGAAAATTCACTCTTCAAAAAAGTTCTTTACTTATAACTAACAAAATTTCACGAGAATTGGGACCTTTGAGAAATGCAACCTTTAGAGGAGAACAACCGATCTTCGGCCCAAGCAGAAGTATAGGCATAGAACTTCGATCGCTAGTTCGAAAAGACTACACTAATTTACTTTAAAAACAAAGTTTAAACCGACTTCAATTCAGTACTTCGCCAAGCGACATGGTACATGACAATTTTCACATTTCCTTTCTAACTTACCACATGAACTGCTTAAATACGTTGATTATTACAGAAAAAACCCAAGTCGCTATATGTGGGCTGATAATATTTGAGGAGTTCCGTCGATGAGGATCTCAGAATTAACACTTCATTAGTTGCTACTTCAACGGAATCATGTCAGAATATTTGACGTACTTTACATCTTTGAGGAATTCCATAAGTCATCTGTGGTCTTCATCATCAGTTCCACTTCACCAAAATTACGATTTCCGAGGGTAAACCTACACGAGTTTTAATAAAAATTACCAAAATCACTACATGCGTGCCTATAAAATTTGAGGGTTGCCCTCAATTTCTCTGCATGGGTTCCCATCATCAGATCCTAAATTGGTGACAATGGGAACACCTCGGGAGTATACTCTTTCGAATAAAAAAATAATTTTGGAAATCGGTCCTCAATTGACGGAGAAATCGGCGAACATACATAAAAAAAAAAAAAAAAACTTACAGTGGAACATATACCTCCTTACCTCCTTTTTTGAAGTCGGTTATAAATCTGTTTTTTTTGCAGTTACCTAAGCTAAGGTACAGTTCACCTAAGCGGCCACCGTAGCGTATGACTGCTTCCTACTCCAGAGAAGTCACATGTGCGCTGTCACGGCACCCCACACACAAAACACTAATAGGGATTATTGCACCCATTGGTACTTTATCCACATTATAGGTACCTAGTACCTACTTACATTTCACATTTCTTATGTAAGCGACCTATAAATATGAATATGAACTACAAAGCGGGCGCAGAGAATTTAATTTCAGCTGTAAAATGCATTCATTAAATACTTCAAGCGATATTGTAGGTAGGTAAGTACGTAGGTGTAGGTTAGATTATCCTTGATAGACCTAGCCCTAAATGCTTCATTTGACCTAATGTTTCATAGGTCCTAATGCATTTTTTTCTTTATATTAGTTAACTTTATAGGATTAAATAGGTAGGTACTGCAAACAAAACTAACCTAACCTAACCTAAACTAAGTAGGTCTAGATTACACGGTAGGTAACTAGTTTTATAGAATTCACAAGCCTGAAAAGCAGCCCTGGTAAGCGGCAAGCTCAGCCAAGAAAAAAAATCATAGGATTTGTATTTTTTTTCTTTGGTTTTTCCTTAGACGACCTCGCTTACTTGCGATAGAATTAAGATGAATCACTGTCGCTTCGTATTCATATATTTGTCACCTACGTTTACCCTATTTAAAGAAATTAAAAAAATATATATTGATGACCAGAAAAACCTACCTTGAATTGTGTTAGGTGAGCTGTGCCTTAAATAATTATGACACTAGTATAATTCAATAATTTCGTCGCATTAAAATAGATAAACTTCAAATTTGAAATTCTGTTTTTTAATTATTAAACCACAATTTTGCCTAAGCCGCCCTAACATTTACCAAAATATCCTCTCATTTTACTGACGCCATACATGATGGTATAGAATATATTCATTCTATACCATCATATTTATTTAGCTATTAAAGAAAAACAAATGTTTGAAATCTTTATTTTTTGTATTTAGTGTATTATTGAATACCGGCACAGTTAGGAATGACACTCGCATCGCAAGTTATCATCACGAGACCAAATCATGCCGATTATCAAAACTTTTGGATCACCCCTCGTAATTCCTCGTAGTTCTAAATACACTAAATACTAACAGCGAAAAATATTTTCTAATGGTTCTTGATTTACTAATAATAATTTAATAATTAACTTTTTTATAAGGTTCATCTATCATCTCCACTTATAATAAATCTCTAAATTAAAAAAAGAATAAGCCAGTTTGAAACTAAGCTTTTTGTGGTACGAATGTTCTCAGCATCCCATGAACGGAAAAATATGAAACAATTTATATAGGTACATTATTATTCTAGCTGCAACTTAGGATAGTTTTTATCCGACTGCGACAATTAATTAATTTTCCGAAATATACGACTTCATTTAATTTTTAGAAAAATGCATTAGTTCTAGTGAAACATAAGGGCAAAAGTAAGTTATGGTCAAGTGACAGGACCCCGTAAAGAAAATATATTTAGCCTGCTTTCTCACAGTTCAGATCGCGCCAGGCCGGGACGCGACGGTTCCAGTGGCCTGTCGGTCTGGCCTGGCGCGATCTGACCTGTGAGAAAGCAGGCTGTGGGACCCCGGCTTAAGCACAGGCCTATCCGGCCGGCCTCTGTACCTAGGTACTAACACGGGCCGTGGGACCCCGTCTTTAAGGAGATGTCATTGGATTTGAATGAGGTTTGAAACCTATTTATTTACATACTATTAGGTGCTTACTGTCAAAAATGATCGTCGTTGTTATTTTCACAACTATATGCTTCACGTTCTACAAATATTTAATCACTGCCAACCCTACCTACAGCTATGATTTTACGATCCTACTACTTCAAGACCATCAAATAAACCTCATCCACTCTCCGTCCCTTTCATTTGCATTCCATTTCATTTTCTCGGACACTTCACTTCCCTTTTTAGTGTCGTTTTATTTTTCCCCGAGATTAGTTTGTTTTGGGTTTTATTTTCACTTACTTAAGGGTGCACTATTGCGGTTTCTAGAACAGACGTAACAGGGTTTCAAACTCTTTGGCTGTTACTGTCTTTTTTTTCAGGGGTTAGGGTTGCCCTTTCAATTTATGTTAGGGGTAGAATTGTTAAGGTACCAAATTTTTACGAGTGGCCCTCTAAAAGGGGTTAGGTGGTTTATGATCGCATTGACTTTACTAGATTTTAGATAAAAGTGAGTATAATAGATTAAGTAGGTAAACCTGCAGTGTTTTTATAAAATATATGATCTCTTTCCGTTTTAAAACTTGAATTGCCTAGCTGTTATACTATACAGGGTGGGCCCTGTAACTGGAGCAAAAAATTAAACGGTAGATTATTAAGCTTGTGAACAATTATTTCGAAGTGGTTTTATGCGAAAAAAAAATACTTTTTTTGAAAAAAAAAATTCTTTAAAATAAGTTTATTTGTATTTTTTTACTCTTCTGGAGTGCTATGAGTAACTTTTTAGTTTAGAAACACAAAAAAAAAGAAAAAAATATGAAAAAATCACAAAACTATCTGTTGAACACAAAAATGCAAAAACTATTATGACATTACATGATGTTACCTCAAAATCTGCATTAACTGCCGTGATATGATCTCGTGGTGCCAAGATACATTACTTGGAGGTCATAACTTTAGATCAAAATTTCTCCGTAACCAAAAATTTTGAAAGTGAATTATACACAAGGGGTTACTGCAAATGCTCTAAGGAAGCCTCTATTTTGAATATTTGCTCGTGTTACAGGGCCCACCCTGTATAGCTAATGCCCCAGATATCGCGTATAGAGAAGCTCCTATTATTTAGTTAATTCCTGCCCAATCAACATAAACGACAATTTTATCTATCTATCTAATCTAGAGTCTAGACAAGCTACCAAATACCAAGTAGGTACACTACCTAATTTATACAATATTTAAATTCACAACAGAATACTTAGGTGCCTAAGTAACTTAGATACTCAACGTCTTTTAACCTTATTGTCGTTTAACCTATCAAGAAATATCTATCTATTGAAACTTTTCATGTGTATAATTAATGTTGAATGTGTTCAATGTAGGTAGGTAGGTACCCAACATTGAACACATTTAACATTGAAAAGACAATTTTCCCCACAACACTGCGCCATACCCCGACCACATTCACGCATACGCAAAATACCCATAGACAATGCTTAAAATCTTTTTCATCCCATTTGTCACCTTGCCGTCCGGGCGTGAACCCCAGCGTCTCAATCAATACTCTCGCGCAGCCGCGCTGGTCGCGACCTCTCGCAATTAACAAAAAAACTCAAATGTCTCTAATGTTTGGAAAATAAACATTTTAGCTTAGCTTCAGTGGTCGGGTTATGTTGGGAATTTGGTTACTTACAAATTGTAAATAACCTAAGATACCTAGTAGTATTTGGTAATATTGTTGAGTTCTTAGGTAGGTATATTTGTACCGACAAAAGTTTATGCTTGCTAGGTAAGCATAAAGTTTAGTAAAGTCCCTAACAAACATAGTTAAGTTTAATAGCTAAATATCTCTGTAACATTTATCAGAAATTACTATATTAATACCTACAGCCTCTAAAATTGGGCACTATTTTGAAATAGGCAAGCACCTAGGTACCTACTTTAAAAAATTCAAAACTGTAGATATTATCCGTTTGTTTCATCGAAAACGGAGACGAATAGGTATATGTATATGTAAACATCAAATTACCAAATAGTAGGTAGGTACCTATACCTAATGAAAATAAGACCTCAGCATGAAGTTTTACTGTAGACCTTACAATCAATTAAAAGTTCAACGCTCAAAACCCTAGAAGTCGTGTAAAACCTGAGCATTTTTAAAACCAAAACACTTCTCTATGACTTCAAAACAGCCAGTACCAAGCGTGCCTAATTTAAAATTAGAACACGTGCGCGCTGGGCGTGGTCACAACCAATCGGCGATGTCACTGCACGCGACATGGTGACAGTTTGGACCAATCACAGCCGAGGACGCGTGGGTGCGGTGACATAATTTCCACCAATGGGCGGGTGTACGCCCACGACAATTCAGTTATTGTGTATTTTAGAATGTAGAATTTTATCATTCAGTTAAAATAGAATGTGAGAAAGTAAATATACGAAAAATAGGTGGTTTTAAGTTTAGTTTTGACGTCTGGGGACCGATTTTTGACTTTCGAGCGCTCGAATCTTTCACTCGAAAACGGACTAAAATTACGAAATGCTCTTTTGAAATAGCGATAGAAAACTGAAAAGCGAGTGGTATTGACCACTCGTATTCAATTATATCGGTAGAAAGTTAGTGCCTGCAACTTTGACACTAAAATTGTATATACTTTTATTTAATTTTCGAGCGGTCGAAAGTCAAAAATCGGGCCCCAGGACTCGTTGGAATGACTGCTTGTAACGGATGCCTGCATATTAATGAAAATTATCTTTTTATTTATTTTTAATAACACGACGGTGACAAACAAGCTGCTTTAGGGTATCTAAACGGATACCAAAGCCTATAGACGTTTGAGGCATCAGTTGAGTTAATTATCAACGCTTTGCCGACTCATTATTGAATTAAAGGTCTTTCAGTCTGAGCAAATAGTTGGTCATAGAGTCGGGAACAGTCGGGGCTAGTCAACATTTCTGTTTTTATTACGTTTAGGTACCTAATTACTATTATTGTTTATCACTACATAGTATAAAACAAAGTCGCTTCCCGCTGTCTGTCTGTCTGTCTGTCTGTCTGTCTGTCCCTATGTACGCTTAGATCTTTAAAACTACGCAACGGATTTTGATGCGGTTTTTAAAAATAGATAGAGTGATTCAAGAGGAAGGTTTATAATATGTATAAAACATACAGGTATTAATTGTATTATACCTACATATAAACCCGTGCGAAGCCGGGGCGGATCGCTAGTTATTAATAAACTTATGATGCAAATCGTAAGCGTACTAAAACTTAGAACACTAATTCTAATTCCGTCACACAAAAGGATTAAAGTCATTCAACCAATGACCGTTCCGTCCGCGTCATTGGTCGTCGGTGACATTCAGTAATAGATGTCACTGTGTCGCGTGGAGCGAGACGGAGCTAGGTAGAGAGCGTGGGAGCGAGCGAGATGGCAGGAGTTACGGTGACTACGTTGTGGACGTAGATTTTATAGAGCACGCTTTTTTACAACGTCGAGTACTTAGTTGTAGATTATCTACGAATGTATAAGCAAGAAACTGACCTCGGTTCGACTAATATACGATTACCTACTTAAATGAGGTTAGGTATAGGTATACCTACCCACTTTGTTAGTTTACTGTATCATACCTATTTCAAGTTTGGAAATACCAGCCCAATTAGTCAAAGAAATGGTAGGTAGGGTCATTTCGCCGGTTACGCGACCACCTTCGGTTAGCGACCACTTGAAGAACATGTTTTTTTGAATTGAAGATATATAACATCAATTCTACAGAGCCTATTGAAACAGTCAGCCGTATGCCTTATTGTTTGTAGTGTTAGCTTTTTACATTAATAATATAACTTATTAATATATAACTAACTGATTGTAGTATTCATTCATGTATACCAACATAACTAAACGTAATTGCTGAACCGAGTTTATATGGTTCCTTGTTAAATAGAATAGATATAAAGAGTACCAACCTTACCATATTGTAATATTTGTAGAAAAGGGTCAGTAATGTCAAAGCCCGCTAAAAACGCGCACTTGGCGCGTTTTTGCTACAATATTTTTAGTCTATGGAAAGCGGGAAGAAGTTTGAGTTAGCTGTCATTGGATAACCAACTTTCTTTTATAAAAGCTATAATAAAAGTGTTTAAAGTGCGCATTGTTTAACTAATAACGACCATCCGAAGAACCCAACGCATTGGCTCGAAGGGCGAGCCAATATTAGTTATGGAATAGGAATTTACAGAAAAAACGAGAAAATATACTTTCAGTTCACCAAGTCAGCTAAGTGGTCGCTAATCGGCACATGAAATTAGGTGGTCGCCAACCGGTGAAATGACTTCTAGTTTGGAGAACATTACAAACTAAAGCGACTTAGGGTGGTCACTTCAGGACCATAAATCCGTGTTCGTAGTAAAAGAACAAAGGACTTTTCATTTCGTGGCAAATGTGTATGTGCGTATGTGTCTGCAGTTTGTTTTAATGTATTTCTTTTGTCACGAATGAATGTTTTCTTTCTTTCTTTCTTTCTTTCTGAAGTGTTTTGCTAGGTAGGCTAACCGTTTATGCCGTAGAAGTTTACCTATTCTTAAAAAAAACCGAACGTGGTAAAGTGGCCAGTTATTTCAAAATTGGCGCTGACCAAACCCTTTGCGTGCGTTACGTCCAGAAGCGTGCCCAGATCAAGCTTCTGGCGTCATTCTCAATTCAAATAAGTGGCTAACGAATTTGAATTGCGATTCCAATTTTGAAATTGCTCCCGATGGGTAGGTTTCCGTGTGGGAATTTTTAATGTTTTATTTTTAGAGGCAATATTATGTTTATAATTTAAGAGGTATAATTTGAATAGTGACGTCAGTTTCAGGGGCAGTTAAGCAGGTGCTGGATTCGAACGCTTTACCTTTTCTGTTTTATTTCTATAGTTAAGTACTTATAATGGGCTTGTGACCTTAAATTTGGTAACGATGTCATTCGAACCAGTTTTTGTAGATGAACAAATGTTTGTATGGAAGCAACTACATTTAAAGGACTTTAATACCCAAAAAATCGAGTTAAAGATGGACCTCGCTGACAGCAGCCGAAACGCTCCATACTGATTGGCTTTAAAGTATGACGTCACACCGTGCAATTTGTAGGTACTAACCGTTGCATGGAAAATGAAGTAAATTGCTGTTTCGGTCGCGAAATACTGCGTTTAGGTCCATAGTTGTCATACAAATTTGTTTCTATGAAAGCGTAAGGATTCTATTGGTACCTTTAAATTTACTCTTGGACAATAAATAAAAAAAAAGTTTTTTCTGAACTTTCAAGGTTTATATCTTTTTATGATTTGAATTATATTTTGTAATTTATACTTTATTACAATCTTTTGATGATTTACTATCCATTTAGCAACACGACATTATCAATTTTAACACCACGCAACAAGCCTATTGTGCCTGCTCTCATGACATTAATTATTTTATCAATTGAAGACTTGTTTAAGTATAATTAAGAAAGTCGGTCCTACCTTTTAGAGAAGGCGTAGGTACAATACCTATATACCCATAAACATAATAAATTAAGTTTTTTATTTACTTTAAAAATATCTAGGTAGGTACTTCTTTGACTCACTTGTTAGCTTTATTCTAGTTAGGCCTATACTTAGCTATCATACATTGTGAGGCTTTATGATGTGCACATAGCAAAATGGGAGAAACTACGCCTAATTTTATCGACGGAAAAAAATTAAGAAAATTTTATTTGACAATTTTAAATTTTTTATGATTTTTTTAGTTTTTTATTTCGCAATTCCATAGGTAGGTACAATTGTAAATAAAACGTTACGGAATATCCATATAGTTAAATGCACACTGTATATAGAGGAGAACAGCCGGACTTTTGGGCAGTCGGACATCGACATCGGAAGCATTTTTAGGGTTCCGTACTCAAAGAGTAAAACGGGACCCTATTACTAAGACTCCGCTGTCCGTCCGTCCGTCCGTCCGTCCGTCTGTCTGTCACCAGGCTGTATCTCACTGATACCGTGATAGTTCCAGCTGAAATTTTCACAGATGATGTACCTATTTCTGTGTTGCCGCTATAACAACAAATACTAAAAACACAGAATAAAATAGTTTTTTATAGATAATGGTACCTACGGACTGTGCGCGAGTCCGACTCGCACTTGGCCGGTTTTTTTAGTTTCATTTCTATCGCTCGTTACATTAAGTCGATAAATAGCAACAAATTTTTGGGTGCCGTACGAAAATTAGTACCTATTGTTTACTTACATACCTAAGTAAACCATTGCCACACCAAAAATAACCTAGGCTCTAATGAAAATCATGAAACATGAATAAAGATTATTCTTTGAAAATGAATAATTAGGTGCTTAAGGGGCTCACAGCTCCCAATTACCTTCGATCTGTTATATACCGTCCGTTATTTCGTGTTTTTTTTGGCTTCGGTACCGTATTAACAACAACGAGGTTAACCGAAATAGTATCCCATATTTACTTCAAAACTCATAGTTTTTGAGATATATGGCACTAAACTTTAGCAGTTTTAGGCCAAAAAACCAGTTTTTTGGACGTAATTTTTGTGAAAATTAGTTAAAAATAAAAAACTCTCTTAGGTTGTTAGAAACGTCAAAAAGGAAGAGTTACATGTAAATTTCATATAAAAAAGTGCATAAACAACATACTAATATCGAAAACAGAGCTTTTTTGGACCATGTTTGAATAAATCATAGAAAAATAAATATATTTTTTTTTCAAAAAACTCTCTTGCAAAAGTAGATAAAGTATTAAAGAACCGATTAACGTTTGTACCATAAATATATCTATTGTAATGACGGAGGAATATCAACTCAAAACTCATCAAAACTAGTCAAAAAGCGCGTGGAGCCCCTTAATAGGGTGGTCGGGTCGTTTCGCCGGTTACGCGACCACCTTCGGTTAGCGACCACCTGAAGGACATGGTTTTTTCAATTGAAGATAACATCAAATCTACAGAACCTATTGAAACAGTCAGCCGTATGCATTATTGTTTGTAGTTATGAAAAAGGAATTTACTAAACAAACGAGAATATATGCTTTCAGTTCACCAACTCAGCTAAGTGGTCGCCGAAAATTTGAAATTTCAGTGAGGCACCCTCTTATATTGTTCTAATAGGTAGGTACCTACGTGAAAAAATAACGCTCCACTGGGACAACTGTCGTCATCTATAGATAAGTATTATATTAATAGCTATTATAAAGAGGTAAATTCTGTGAGATTGTCGCTTTGTATGTTATCTAGATAGGGGGTAAACTCCAAAACTTCTTCGGTTCACCTATACCTACCTACCTATAGAATGGACTTTCCGGATGGACATAGGCTATATCAAATTTTATCCCGCGGGTTTGTCTGCGTTCTTTGCAATACACGGGTGAAGCTAGAAGCAGCTATTTCATATAATTTCATTGGAATGCTGGCCATCTACAAAACTTTCCCACGTATTTTGCAAAAAGGAAAAGGAGCCACACAGAATGCCGTAATTCGAAAAATTTGAATATTCGAATTTAAATTTGGAATTCAAAAATCGCAACAGTCGATCACATCAGGTTGCATGCTTGAATTTAGAAAAAGAAAGCTTTTTCTTAAATTATTTAAATAACAAGGCTATAGTCACGAATTAAAGTTCTCACACTGTCAAATAAAATTAGGGGTATATTTCAGAAACAGAAGTCGCAAAGAATTTCGTTAATTCAAAAAATTTGAATACTTAAACGAAATCGAATTTGAATTCGGAATTCAAAAACTGCATCAGTCGATCACGTGCGTGCTAAAATTGCGTCACGAAAAAGAAAGCATTTATGAAATGATATTTAAATATTGAGTCACGAATAAAAGTTCTCACACTGACAAATGATAATTTAGGGATAGTTTCGTTTTGAATAAAATATTCCTGGATAAGAATTAGATTCATTTTATTAACTCCCTGCAAGAGTAGGTATTCCGTAGGTACCTAAGGAGAATAGAACTTAGGTAATAACATGTAGGAACCTAATGTACCTACAGTATAGATTTCATAAATATATGTATTTCTTTCATCATATTTTCAAAGTCGACCTTGTGTAGCACTTAAGCACAAAATAGGTAGAGCTTTATTATATAGGTTGGCAACTATTAGAAAAAATAGAGCACAAATAGGGCTAAAATTGTTATCATAGCGTGAGTAGATAGAAGATACGTGGTAATTTTCATCTTTTCTCAGAAGGCCAGTTTTCAACCATATAACAATACACCATAGACAAAAACATTGCCAACATGCGCTTATGCGGTCTGACCTTGAACTACTAAGCCTTTACCAGAAACGAGAAAAGGGTTCCGTCAACTGAACTTTTCGTTAAATATACCCAAGAATACTGAAATACGAAATATTTTTTGTACGTACCTACCTGTAAGTAGCTTCAATACCTATCTGCAACATAGCAGTAGCACAAAAATACCCAAAAAAAAATCACACGTCTCTATTTTTAGGGCCGTTAGGATCATGTGTAAATATTTTGTGCCTGCTGTATTATTGCAGATACCTATTTAATGCTGGTGACTGTACCTAACTATAGTTCACAATTCGATGCTGTGCATTAATTGCACACTTTTTAAAACAAATTTTGGCCTTCCTGTAAGAATATAGAAAAACGTAATTTCTCCGAACGGAAGTAAACAGTTTGTTTTATAACATTTGGGAAGACCACCCGCACCCTCCTAATCATCTTACGCATGTATTGAAAAACAAACTGTTACTATTGTTTCCTGAAAGTAGTGAATAATAGAACTGGCATCACAATTAGCGTCCAGCGATACCCCAAAAAACAATGGCCGTTTCAAACCATCGCGTGCGATATGGCAGCCGGCGGCGGTGCTTCCAAATTCAAAATTCGAATGTCCGAATTCGATTGTGCCGGGGGCAGCGAGCAAACTGTTTAAAAATGTCGTAATTCGTTTGAAAAGCTGTTGCAGATACGACCTTTTGAAAGACTTTGACACAATGATGGGCGTGATGAAGAAATACGGAGATAAATGCGACGTGCTTTATGGTTTACAGGGTCGGTCCGAATCGTGCGGATGCCACGCGATTTTTAGGACTGCACGCAGGATACTTAGGTAGGTACTTATTTAATTTGTGACATTATAATGTATTAAAAGTAAGATGGGTGGTATTTTTAAATTTGTGACTATTAGGCATTGTGTAAGTATTTTTTTGAAATTGTAATAAAAAGTTGTGTTCCTGCACTCACTTCTTTTACTTAGTTTATTAAGTGAACCTGCACGTAAGTACCCAGTTACAACTGGAAATTCTGGTGTATTTGCGTGATTTTATACTTACTTACGAATAAATGAATATGATACGTCGCGAATGTGCGTGTTGTGTCGCGCGACTAACTCTCATGATATCACTCCTCTCTGCTGTTGCCAGAATAGCAGTTTCTTTACCATATTAGGGTCATTTCGCCGGTTGGCGACCACCTAATTTCATGTGCCGGTTAGCGACCACTTAGCTGACTTGGTGAACTGAAAACATATTTTCTCGTTTTTTTTGTAAATTCCTATTCCATAACTACAAACAATAAGGCATACGACTGACTGTTTCAATAGGCTCTGTAGAATTAATGTTATCTTCAATTGAAAAAACCATGTTCTTCAAGTGGTCGCCAACCGAAGGTGGTCGCGTAACCGGCGAAATGACCCTACCTATCTGATACCGAAAACTTTTGAATGAAAGTTGATATGATGATTTATTACTTACATAAGTATATCCCGACCAGGAAAATAAAAACCTTCGCCATATTGCCGAAAACTATTGGAACTAATTTCTTCAACAGGCAACAGTAACTTTGAAGACGACATTAATGCCATATGTCAATTGATGTCAAAGTTTGTGCGTAGTGTATTTCTTCGATAATTGTGTGTATTTGTGCGTTAAAATGCCGAAAACGATTAAAAGTAACTTGAGAAAAGTGATTTACCGTATGCAGAAGTATTTGTCGGATAGAAAGGCTGCAGGATTGGAGTCTATTCCTCTAAATAACATCACCGATCTTTTTGTCAACATGACTGGTAGTACATCATATAGTATGTGCAATGGAAATTGGCTAATTTGTGAATAAATTACAAGTAAAAGTTTATTTTACTTCAGGTATATCCCGATTAGGCCTTTAAAACGTTATGAAAATAGTGATATTATAACGTTATAAATAACGATATGTTTAAAATGTCTATACAAATCTCGGCAAATAACGGAATTATAGCGTTATAATAGCGCTATTTTTATAACGTTTTAAAGGCCTGATCCCGATCTTCCGTGGTGAAAATACAAAGAGAAGGTCAGACGTCAGCCGTATTGATCGAGAAATTGAAGAATCTATATATATAAAACAAAGTCGTGTTAGTTACACCATTTATATTATAACTCAAGAACGGCGGGACCGATTTTGATGATTGTTGATTTGTTGGATTTGTGTTCGCCCCGAATAGCAGAATAACTTATAAAAAATGGATAAAAATATATTTTTCTCATGCATTTTGTACGGCGGAACGAAGTTCGCGGGGACAGCTAGTTTATTATAAATGTTGGCGGCAGTGCTAGTGAAACATGTAGTCTTACAACTGACAATGAGTCCGATGTATCTGTTATTGAACCAGTACAATCTGTAAATTTATACTGAGCAGAAACGTCCGCTAACGAAATTTTAAGTTTCGATCAAAGAGGAAAATTGAAAAATTATTCGCCACGAGCGGGATTTGAATCCGTCCATTGCTCATAAGAGCAATGGACGGATTCCGAGGTGGCGGGACCCACGGTAGCTCAGTTGGATAACCAACTGAGCTACCGTGGGTCCCGCCAGTGGCAACGAATCTCTCAATCCCTTCACTCTTCTAATTAACCTTAAGGAGGCTCGTAGCGACATCTACCGTGAAGTTGTTACAAACTTCTAATACGGCACCAACGTCCCAAGTTACATTGAGAATCGTTAGTAACAATGCGCTACTCCATTTTAACAGTAAATTTATACTAAGCAGAAACGTCCGCTAACGAAATTCTAAGTTTCGATCAAAGAGGAAAATTGAAAAATTATTTGCCACGAGCGGGACTTGAACCCGCGACCTCTGGAATCCGTCCATTGCTCTTATCCAACTAAGCTACCGTGGGTCCCGCCAGTGGCAACGAATCTTTCAATCCCTTCACTCTTCTAATTAACCTTAAGGAGGCTCGTAGCGACATCTACCGTGAAGTTGTTACAAACTTCTGATACGGCACCAACGTCCCAAGTTACATTGAGAATCGTTAGTAACAATGCGCTACTCCATTTTAACAGTAAATTTATACTAAGCAGAAACGTCCGCTAACGAAATTCTAAGTTTCGATCAAAGAGGAAAATTGAAAATTGAATTTGAATTGAGTACAATCTGATCATGAGGACCATGAAATGAAATGTCATATGAATCAGTTGAATATTTAGATTCCGAATTTGATGATTAGTAAATGTGTAAATAAAGGAAACAACGGTCATAATTAATATTGATTGTAATGTATCTTTTATTCTCGCTTAAACCTTTATCCTATCCCTTTTATTCCTCTATCCCGTTCTTTCTCATATCACACTCTCATATTATCTCTTTCTCACACAACGTTTCGTTTTTCATTTATTTAATGTTTGTATGTACCTTGGCACCCGGTCACTTTGGCACTCTTAGGGGGAGGCCTATGTCCAGCAGTGGACGTCTTTTGGCTGATATGATGATGAATGTTTGCACCTTATAAATGAATACCAATCCTATTTATTAAAAAAAAATTAATTAGTTTAACTTTAATGGAAGATCATTTCAAAACATATAATATAAATGTTTTAAATCAAACTTGATTTTATTTCATCAATAATCTTATCATTATTATAATACCTATCAATATTATCATCAATATAAGTATTTACACTAGCCAATTAGCATGCGTACGACTATACTTAGTGTTACTATCATTATTGCTAATTTAACGCCCCCAGAGCAGGTTTTTTATTTTCCTGGTTGGGCTTTAGGTACCTACTTGGTCGAGGCAATTAAAAAATAAATATTTACTACATAATATGTAATGATAATATTATCCCAAATAGGTACTTTCAAGGATTTTACAAAGTGATTTTATAAAGTTTAATATCCTTAAGTTTGCTTGTTAAGTAGGTGCCCACGAGTATTTGGTATAACCATAGAGGTAGAATAGATAGAGGGAGTCACCCACACATACACACATGCGTGACAAATATGTATGCATAGGCAATACCGCAAGTGGGAACGAGATACAGTGTCATATTTTCTGTCCCTCATCGCGTATACGGATTTTTTGTTTGCCACCGGCTTGTTTGCCACCACACCTGTCAAAATTTGTACTGAAACTGACACCACCATGACGTCACCGATATAACACGACTAAATTATAAATGACAATAGACGTCAAGAGTGTATTAGCTTCTGATACTTCTTAATTTAGTATGGTTAATTTACCATCGTCCCTTTTGGGTATACGCTAGGACGCCATCTATATATCCTCTATCTACGGGTATAACGAACACTAGTTTATTTATATATATAGCCTTATAAGCAAAATAAATGACTCCCAACAACAATTATGAAATGAAATAAACAAAAACCGCAACATTCTCGGAGCAATAAGTTTGTAATTTCATTAGCAGACGCTAACTTAGTGCTAAATTCAAAATAAAAAAAAATCACGGTCAAAATAACCACTCATTAAAGGCCTCCACACACCCGTCGCGGGCGCGCAAGTTGTAAAACATTGAAACTACACTTCAAACACACATCGAACGCAAAGTGTAGTTTCAATGTTTTACACATAGATTTATAAAGTAAAGATACGCCCGTCCGAACAATTCGCTTGACATCTATCCTTATTAAAAATGAGTGGCGCCATCTGTTGTACGGACTGCGTACCACACGTTCGGGTGGCCGGAGTAACCTTGTAAGGGGGACTTTTCTCAATATTAATGAAGTGGCTGGCAGTGGTTGATGTAAACATCACATAGAGATAGTGGTACATATGTAATAATTAAGTAATTATAAATGTGAAAGTGAGTTTGTATATGTACTTATTTACTTTTACGGCTCAAATACTACTGAACGGTTTGTCACGAAATTTGGTCAGGGATGCGGTAGAGGATTTTTCCGTAACAAATGTAAGATTTTAATACACATACACACTACTTTCTCCAAATGATAGAAAACCACACGGACGAAATCTCGGGCGCAATTTAGTGACTTAGGCTACAATAATTACAACACAAATATTTATTCTTAGTTGCACATTGCACACCACTTTACAATGTGGCAAATGATAGAATAAGAGCCAAATAACATGACATTATGGGTCTCTTCGTCAAACAATGAACGACGAATCGACTCGTTAAAGTTGAAAATATTAAAGTAAGTGTTCAAATAAATACATTTCAAACGACTTTCTTTTGTAGGTACATTATTCTTACGCATTTACTTACCTACATTAGTAGAAGATACGTATAAGAAACAATAACAGTCAATGGTTCATACACCGGTATAAAAAATGACCCCCTTACAAGGTTACTTTTGATTGACTAGACGCTGCGAACTAACAAAACGTAACGGCGCTAGGTAACCAAATAATTCTTTTGAAAATGTGTTACTAAGCGAAAAAAAGAAACTGACGATACTTACCGATTGATACGATGTCCCATGTATTTTTTTAACATTTGTATCATAATTTTTGCACCTTTCACCGTATAAAGGTGGGCATTTTGAGACAGTCGACTCTGACACACTCTGACAGCTGAACGGTACGGCGTCCTGCCGCAGACTAAGGCACAGTGGCCCTCCATTGCTAGTTTAGGGCCACCGCATTGGACGAATTACTCGTGCGGGTTGGGCCTATCTTTACTTTATATATATATGGTTTTACATCTTGCGCGGGCCCGCGCCCGACGCGCGCCCGACCCGCGCCCGCGACCGGTGTGCGGAGGCCTTTATGTCTGTTACCTTACCTATGACTGATTTTTGAAGTCGCATTTACTTAATTTTCTCTCTCTAACTATAAGTAGATAGGTAGGTACCTAATTGTCTAATGTGGTGACATCTTAATGTCAGGTAATCGTAAGGGCAGATTACTTACATTTTGCAAAACAATCAGCCATCTGTGCGTGTGTCCATCGGTGTCTAAATTGCATCCAATGTTCCAAAACCAAACAAATTGGCACCAACTAGGTTGTAATAATAATAACGCTGCTGGCTCCCTAAGAAGCAACAGACTAAATTGACGGCTGCAGAAAAAAAATGTAGAGAGCGCCATTTCGAACTTTTCAAATTCAAATTCGGAAATGGTTAAGGTGTGTGCATATTGGAGTGTTTTATGAATTAAACCTTACTCAGAAAACTTCGCGTACAAATCTAAAACATGTTCGTTAAATTATTTATTATTAAATCATTAGGTAGTTTCAGACGTTACATTTTAATATGTTCTGGAAAGTCTTGCAATTAAACATCCGGTTGGTTGTAAATTTCAGCCGCAAATCGGTTCATCTTTCTCACCTCCCTATCTCATTTCAATGAGCTCGATATAAAGTTTCATGTAGCTCTGTTACGTTAGCTTGGAAGGGAAAAAATATTTCAATCAACTACTGTCCACCATATGCACACACCTTTACACCGGTTGCGTGACGCTACTTTTTAAACATAGAACGCTCGTTCTTTTTGCGAATTAGAAATGTTCTCTCTTCAAAACAAATTGCTGACAAGCGGGACTTTTGAATTCTTATTTTGAATACTTCACCAACTTATCTGGATGCTCGTTTATACAAAATTGTGCCCTATTGTGTGTTGATTAAGAGTTGTTATAGATGTTCGGTTATGTTGGTAGTAGTGTTGTGAATTTAATTCGTTGTGCGTTTTGGATGCAAATCTCCCTGATGAGAGTTGATTATGTAAATGAACGGACGGTGCGACCTGCGTATTGTTGCGGCTAAAGGTAGCTGTTTCGTGTGCGTTTTTATTGTCTGTGTTTATGGTCAGGTCTGAATTAGACATTTATGGGTAGGTATACTTTATTGTTGAGCCTGTTGAATGAAGGTTTTAATAACTAAAATGGACTCTGAATATCGAAGTTATGATAACTCCGTCACTAACACTCTTGCAGTCGAGGTGGAAGCATTGTGACGTAATTTTGCGAAAATTATTATTTTAAAATTGTATCCATCCCATCTGATTATCAGTGTGGACAGTATGTCGCGCTTTCGTAGAATTTTTCTGAGAGTTAAGCATTAAGTATCAATATCCCTATGACCTTATGACATCTGTCATCTCGCCGTAAAATATATTCGTAAAATTGTAATGATGTAGATGACAGCCGTTATAGGGATCAAGATTCGCCGCGATATACTCGTACGTATCTATAGCAATGATTCAAATAGGACATTAAACAGTACTGAATTGGCCCCAATATTATTGTATTGCGGCTCGCCTTGACGTATTGGTACGTCCAGGGAAATAGTAGATACCTACGTTGGTACGTACCTAGTTAGTACCTACGAGTTTTAGTTTCTAGCAAAATAGCGTGTCATCATTTCGTCCATGTCCCAAACACAGGTGACTCACAGCACAATTATCAACGCCCTCCGAACAAACAGAATCAATTTAAAATCTCCGCCGCTAGTAATGTTCGATAATCGAATTTAAACATTAACGAGCGCGCCGGCACGCGATGTCACACTGACGTGACGCTCGTGACGCGCGGCGTGAATGTCACGGCGGGGAAATGTCACGCTGTCACGCGGTGCTCGAGTGATGTCTCGGGGTTGGTTGTGTGGAAACGGGTTTTCTTTTGTTTAGATTTTATTGTGGGTGCTGTAGATAGGTACCTACAAATTACAAAATGGAACGTTGACTAGGGAACTAGATATTAACAATGTAACGTGTGGTCTTCTTAACAATATATAGATTGTATCCTTCTATTCACACTTTGGGGCGGAAAGGTTCTCGAGTGGCGGCCACGTACCGGAAGGCGCGGCGTGGGTAGGCCCCCCACAACTCCCACAAGGTGGACTGATGACCTGGTAAAGGTCGCGGGAGTCCGCTGGATGCGGGTGGCGCATGACCGGTCATTTTGGCACTCTTTGGGGGAGGCCGATGTCCAGCAGTGGACGTCATTCGGCTGTTATGATGATGATGATTCACACTTTAGTATTTTTTTTAAACCACGTCGGTGGCAAACAGTCTTACGACCGCCTGATGGTAAGCATTTACCGGTAGCCAATGGAGAAGAAGCGGTGTCACATAAAAACTACGCATTGCCAACCCTAAGCACACTGCTGAAACGACTGCACGGCTATCACATCTCGCGCGAGAAAAATCGAGAGAGCTAGTGGGCCGTCTTGTGATAGCCGTGCTGTAATTAAATTAAATATTTTATTAAATCAGATAACTGTTGATCCATTGGTTAGTAATTACAATCTTACGACACTATTGTTAGAATATCATTATTAATTATTACTAATGTTGAGCGGAAGTGTAGTAATAAGTAATTATGATTATATTGATAGATAAAGATCCGATAGATGCAGGCTGCATCTCGGATCTTTGGCTATCATGGTCTCTATGATAGAGACCATGATAGCCATATTATCTTGTCTTAATAGGCCTCCCCGTCGTCCCCTCATCGGTGACTAGTCATGGATAGATAGACGATAACTGTAAAGTGATTTAAGGGGATGCCATACGCCAATGAATCCTTTAGTTTTCTAATATTTTTTGTAGCTTATCATATTAACAACAACAGCTTTAAGCAATATAGTATCCCATATTTACTTCAAACATCACCGTCTTCGAGATATTTGGCATCGAAGTTGAACAATTTTAGATCGAAAAACAGGTTTTCTGGCCATAACTCTTGTGTTAATTAGTTTAAAATCAAAACCCTACACAAGTTTTTAGAGACATCAGAGACAAACCTAAATATGTAGATTTCGTATATGTTAGATCTTTCACAGCAATCTGATAACAAAAAAGGTGTTTTTTTAGACAATTTTAAAAAAAATCATAAAAAAATAACTATCCATTTCTTTCAAAATCTGGTAGACCAAACTGGAGATTAATGATTGAAGAATCGATAACCGTTTGTCTTATAATTCTATATGTAGTGCAAAAGTATTTGTATCAATTGAAAACTAGTCAAAAATCGATGAAAACCTCGGGTAGCCTAAGGTGCACTAGGGTAATATTAAAGGATTTTTGCACTACTTAGTTGATAAGGTGTACCTATGTGTCTCCATGAACCAGTCAGTATAGCAAGGTTTTTAGACGACAATAGTGAATTAACTTGGGTACTAGATGGTAGGTATAGCCTACCAATCGATTACTTACAGAATTATTCATAAAAATAATGTAAGATTTTTAAAATAGTACAAGCATTTCAAATCTAGTTTATTTTTTCAATGCAATTCCGAATAGGTTCGGGTAAATCCGAATACACTTGAAAACGAGTTTTATGACTTTATGAGTTTGTCGCATAAGGTACATATTACTTTATTCATTTGAATTACCCTCCCTGCTCTTTATTACTTTGGTACTCGATTAGGCTTAGGTATTAGGCTGTACTTGTACATGTGTTTGTCAAGCTTTTATTTCGGAATTACCCGATCAGGAATCAGTGGTAGTACACAAAATTTAATGACACTTGCAAAGAGGACAAAATGCATTTTCCAGCTTGAAATGCCACACGAGGAGGAAAACATTCCCATAATTATGTATGAAAATGAAAACTTTATTTTCTTATGCCAATCGATTTCATTCCTATCCAGTAGGTATCAATGGTTACCTAGGGGTCAACTTATGCTAATGTACTTACTAAAAATCCACATATTAAAGAAAACTTTTTCCATACATGTGGAGCAGAATTTACTATGAGAGCAAAAAAAATAGCATGTGAAAAATAAAAGGTTTCATTTTCATACAAATTGTATGGGAAAAGTTTTCTTCGATTAGTGGCTTTTCTAGCCGGAAATTATTATTTGGTCCTTACAAGCTTTTGATCCTGGATAGGCATGGGATCGATTGGCATCAAAAAAATATATTTTGGGTGGGATTATATAGGAAATGAAAATAAAATGGTAAACATATTGAGCTTTAATCAACGCACATCTCGATGAACAAAAGACCTTAATTTTGATTGTTTGAGAACCACTGGCTGTCACTTAGAAAATTTTTTTGTCAAATGATAAGGTGTACCGTTCGGGAAAACGTCCTAACGTTTATCACCATAATGCCTAATAGTTGTCAATTCACACCTATTGTTCACTTCATTGTTAGGTATGGATTCAGATTGAATGTATCAATTGGGCCAGTGTCGGAGCAATGGGAGGTTTGGTTTTCCTTATAAATATCCCGATTTTTCTAATGTTATATGCCCTCCATATAACATTAGAAAAATCGTGCGTTAATCGTAGGTAATGCTACATCAAGGAAAACCATTTTGAAATGCAAAAACATTGTCGGTATAAAATGCACTTAATGAAATTAGACATACCTACAGTTAATCTCCCTTTGATATCCTAGATTAACGAAGTAACATAATTATGTGCATTTGTCCGTTAAAATTCTAATGTTTATGAAACGAGAACGAGGTAGCTAATCATCATCATCATCATATCAGCCGAAAGACGTCCACTGCTGGACATGGGCCTCCCCCAAAGAGTGCCACAATGGCCGGTCCTGCGCCATCCGCATCCAGTGGACTCCCGCGACCTTTACCAGGTCATCAGTCCACTCCCTTCGGTCGTGTTTTGATTTATCACCACTCGTTGCGAATTTCCTATTTTCTGCACTTGTATCGTAAATAACTAATAAATATCTGACCCTGGCAATGACAAATATAGCTGCTGCAGCTGTTAATATCATTGCCAGTGTCAGTTTACCACGGATTTGCCAGCTGAAAAGTTCTAAAAGTTTCATCCATTCCCCATTATAGGTACCTAGTGTACCTTTAATCATAAACATCTGTCAAAATGGCGTTTTAATTCGTTTGTCGTCGTTATGTACCTTTATTTGTAAGAAAGAGACGCCATTTTATGAATATGAAGATAAATATGTCGATCAGTTGGTAAACTTTGATTGGTGATTGTGATCCGAGAGGAGTTTAGGTATTAATAAAATCCTTAAAGTTCTTTCAAAACATTTTATTGCATAGTATCGTTTGGCAAAAGGAAGTATAACATGCTTACTTAATATAATATTTACAGTTCTCGTCCATCGGCTTTAATACTTTTTGGTTCTATACAAGAGTTATAAACAATCTTACTTTTAATCACAAGTAATAAAAA
Organism: Epinotia brunnichana; assembly: GCA_963854355.1. Classification (NCBI taxonomy): domain Eukaryota; kingdom Metazoa; phylum Arthropoda; class Insecta; order Lepidoptera; family Tortricidae; genus Epinotia; species Epinotia brunnichana. The sequence continues at coordinate 12,690,034 of OY977951.1, forward strand.
GAACTTCATTAGTCTATGGCACAGAGGGCCCAACGTCATAAACAAAGCAGTTCTGATATTTATAAACGGACGACGTTATTTGTGCAATCTAATTTTAACATGACGCCCATGTCATGAGGTCATGACTAACGGAGCTGAATTTGAGACTATCATGACAGCTCACGGCATTAGTTAAAAGTGGCCATGGAATAAGCTGTATTTATACTTATCTGACGTGATGCTCTGTGACACAACAGGAGCTGTCACGTCAGAGCGCGTCAGATGAATGTGAACAGGATATGCTGTCGCGTCACGACACGTCACGTCAGACAAATATGAATCCGTTTCTATACGTATTCCAACGGCGATATTTGAAAGAATGGGGCTTAGGGGGCACATCCGCAATGATGTTTCTATTATTTTGATTTTATATACCGCGACGCGAAAGTGAGGACATGTACTCATCTATACCTAACATCGTGGATGGAATAGCGGCCGTGGCCATGATCGCAATGCCACGAGCTGTCATAGAAACATGTCGAATTGGTTCTCATGTTGCATACAAATGGTTAGCAATTGATATTAGAATGACAGTTAAACAATTTTATTAATAGGGTTCAGAGTGGTAATTTTCCCATTGAAAATCAGACGATCACGGATGCTAACTCCGTCACTTATTTAAATTTTACGAATATAATCATACACTCACCGTAAAAATAATGTCGAATGCATTGAGACTTGAGAGTGTTTTGTTGACTACGCTCTGATAATATTGTATGACAATATTCAAATTATCAATTAACCTATAAGTAATTACATGATTTGGATTTTACCGGTGGTGTAATATACAATGACTAAACATTGGCAATGGAATATTTTGTCAATACCATTTAGCACCATTAAAAATATTAATATATATGTATATAATTCTGATTGATATGATGTACAAAACGAAATATTATGTAAGAAGGATATCTGATAAAATCCCGAAGTCTTATATTTGTACCTTATATGTTACATTTATTTTAAACTTACGATTAACAGCCACAGTTTTATACATTTATTACATAATTTCAGCTATTTACAATAATTATTGCACAATTATTACTATGGAATGTTTATATTTAAATTAACTCATAACTACTATCTAGATATCATATTTTTACTATTTACGACTTATTGAGTGATATACAGCAAAATGTAGGTAATAATACCATCTTAGCCATTATAATACCTAGTAAGAGTGATAAAGCTTTACATTCGAAGATTGAATGAGAATTACAAGGTACTGGCGTTCATCAACCTAACTACACAGCTAAACTTAAATCAACTTACTATATATTTGGTAATTCTATAAAAAATCACAAATGCACTGGAGATTCGACTTTATTTACCAGTCGATAGAACTGATATCACCTATTCACGTCACGAGGGATTCACGTGGATACCTCGACCGTTCTGTACTCGGAGGTGGGACTCACTGTGGTAGTTCCTCTTAGTCCTAGAAAAGAAAGCGGCATTGCAGCCGCTCACTGAACACCGATGCAACGATTGCGAATGGACACTCTCACAATGCGCCTTCAAACTGGACAAATCTTTAAACGCCTCTCTGCAACCCCGACATGGATAGCATCCATCTTTGTTTGGTCGCGGCGCCTCGTCTTCAACACAATAGTTCAATCTTCCCATCAATGGCGGCGAAAAATTCTGAGGACCGAAGCCATTTAAACTAGGAGGGAGGAATCCCAAAGGAATCGGAGGGAAATTTGGCAACATACCAAATGGTGTGAACAGGAATGGGTGTTGAGAAAACATGTCTCGATTGTTAAGGTATGCTTCTGGTAATTGTAAAGGCGGGTATGGTGAGCCAAATGGCATTTGGTGATTAAAGTGATTCTTTAGCTTATCTGATTCTTTAGCGTGGTAATATTTATGGGATTCTATGTAAGGTACGCCGGGTTCTTCGTCGGAATACCTAGCTATTAAGTCCATTTGTTCTCTGGTTTTTTCTAAAGTTCTTAATGGGGACTCGTCTCTTATTCTAAGAGCATCTGTACTTAGTAGTTTTCGATGGAGGTGCACATTAGCACTGTGACGATCTCTATTTCTTTTAGCTGGGAAACACGCTCTGCAACCTTCGACACTGCATTTGTGCATAACTTTTAAGTGAGAGTTTTGGTAGTGTGACTTGACGACATAGACATTCGGGAACATTTTTCCGCAGACAATGCATTTTCGTGGATTTTCAGGTTCTATGGGGATATCAGTTGTGCTGATAAAGAATCCCTTGTCGAAGTGGCCAAATATTTGTCCTTGAATGTCTTCTGGTGTGCAATCATAACTGGATACTGATGATGATGGTGACCGATCTGAGTAGTCAATAGACTCATTCATTGACAAATTGTATGGGCCAGTCGAATTATGATTATCGCTCCGCTTTGCTAAGCTATGAAAGTCACCTTTTGAAAGACTTTCCAATCGTTTCAGGGCATTTTCAGATGAGAATTGATCATTGTTTTCAGACCTCTTGTCACTTGTTTTATCATTTGTTAATTTTTCAGTCGTTTCATCTTTGACACGCAAATCTTGAGCATTGCTGTCCATTTCAGTAGGTTCTTCTTTGCAAAGAGAGGGCTCAGATTTTACTTGAACTTCCACTGGTTTTTTTTTAGGTTGCCTCACGTCTTCAGGTTGGCTGTCTTCAGTTTTAATCCTTTTCAGATCAAGTACACTTTCTTGTGGAAGATCAGAAGGCTGATTATGCTCATGTTTATCTAATAAATCATTATGAACTCGAGTTGGGTTAAGATTTTTTCTCTTCCTTTTAGAAATTTCTGGGCTAGCGGCGTCTTTCCTCCTTTCATTGCCATCATTATTTTCTCCGACGCTTCTTTGATCACAGTCAGTCTCTGAGTCTTCTACAGAACCCGTGGATTTATTAAGATTAGAATAATAGTCACTGGTATCCATATGCTCACCGTCGTCATCATCGTCATCACCTGCTACTACAACTATGCCATCATCGTCATCTGATTCACCTTGTCCATCTTGATCTCGGTTTTCTGCTGAATCGTAATCTCTGCGCATTAAATTTCTTTGATCTAGATGACCGAAGTTCATATTTGGGTTATTTTTATAATCCATGGGTAGGTTAGCAAACTGTCTCATATTAGCGGAATGGTTCAGAAGTGGATAAGAACCAAAAGGATGCATCGGGTTCATTACTGATGGCAAACCTAGCCCTGCATTATGTGGTGATAGCAAAACCGGATGGATTTGTGAACTTCTACCGTCGTGTGGGGAAATTTTTCTTCTTAAATGTGGAGAGTGTAACTTCGGGTTAGGATTTGCACTATGTCGGTTCCTTGATCTTCTAGAACTAAACATCATACTGCACCCTTCAACTGTGCACTTGTGCATTTCTCGGAGATGAACTGCGGAGAAGTGAATTTTTAAAGCTCCTTTATCACAAAATGTTTTTAAGCAAACGTTGCACTGTACGCGCTTCTTGCCTGTCGCGGGATTGATGAAATGTGTTCCCAAATTCAAAGGAATCTGTGATGCTGCACCCCATTGTCTTTTTGGTGGACTGATGCATTTGCCTATCATCATATTTCTGGAGTTTTGTGCTGCTTCTGCGTAAGCGTCTTTACTTAAATTGAGTACATTTTCGTCTTCTGATCTTGCACCATCTGGGCTGCTTTTGCCTGCAACGTGGTTCGATTTGTTTTCCGAAGGTTCAACAGATTTAGCTGACATATGCGGAAGGAGAGCTTGTAAAGATGCTAAGCCCATAGGGTTTTGACTAAGAGCAGCAACGACAGCGGCAGGATGACTAAAATTTGACGGAATTGTCATAGGTGGCATAGGTAGATTGCCAGGAAGTTGGAAGTTGAAGAACTGATTCGTCATCATCTCTACAGTAGCTTTCTCGGCGGAGCTCACATCGAATCCAAGTTTTCTCGTATCTTCTTTGTCATTATTTTTTTGTTTTCGGAAATCGAAAGGATGCATGTTTTGTAAATGGCTTAAAGGAGAGGAATTTCTAGGACTAGTAGTTGAGACAGGACTGGACGAGGTAGATAGATGAGTGCTGTGATTTGGTGACATATCAGCTGACGATGGCCTTGGTAGTGGCGACTGGTTTTGTGGAGAAGCCCTATTATCACCAGGTGACAGTGTCTCTCTCTTAACTTCTAAATGTCTCTCTTCATACTTCCTTCTTTCTTTGTCGTGAATGTTTTTCAAATATTCAAATCTCTGTTTGGCTTCCATCATGTGCTGGAAGTACTTTAATGAATCTTCGTCAGGAACACCTTTAGCTGCTGAGTGTTCCATCAGTTTTCTGAACTCCGCTTCTATCTTCAGTTGTTCCATGGCTCTGGAGTCTGAGTAGTCCTTGTCTTTCATTTGTTCGTAGTCGTGGCTAGCTGGTGGCGATGGGAGGCCGTTCTTTTTGTAGATGGGTAGGAGGGATGTCTTGTGAAGCGCTCGCGCCTCTTGTAGCTTGAGGATCTGTTGGAGGGCGATGCTGTGCTCTGGGCGACCGCTCCATCGCTCAGCACTGCTCGATTGAGATTCCTGTAACAAACAAAAGCTACATTAAGTTTATGTATTAAGAACAACTTGGTGAACCATTCTAAGACGGATAAAAACGGAGCAAAGGTGGTTTGTAAATACCAAACAACAAACTTGAAAGACATCATTCTGAATACCCGAATCCTTCATTTTAAGACCTTAAAAGCCTCTAATCAAACTTAAAGCTCTTAGCATAATACCTTATTCCATATAATAAGATAACAAACGTTTAATTTATACTTTACGAATGGAGCAGATTATCGTGTCGTATCCTAACCACGGGTTGTTCAAACTCTTCAAAATAACAATCAGTAAGGGAACCACACCTTGCGTTTTCAAAGGCTAATATCAAATTAATTCCAAGAACGGAGAGCAATTGAGTAAAATTGTGTAAAATGACGGTTTCGAGTCTCGGGAATAGAAAAGTGGCGGTGTCGCGTGTTCGGAACGATTTAATCCGAAAACTAAATTACTATTCATTTGGTAAGCATTCGGGCCGGCGAGCGATGTCAAAGTTAACTTCGGCTTAATTTGACGCTCTAACTTATGTTTAATGGGTTGAGAATTGTTTTGAACATTAACAACTAAGTCTATTTATTAACTTTATTGTTTAGCTTGCCCTTAATAATAAGATATTCCTCAAGTTAACAGACATACTCATTACAGTGTCACACGATCAATATTAATAAAACTCTGGCCGTTTTTATAACCACAAAATGAGCATTTAGCATTTTATTTGATCGACCTAAGGAACAAGAACGTAATATTATAATATAAGTAGGCAATAACGAAACGCCGTAGGACAGACAACAAAATAACACACGCGGATTGATACCTCAGGAAATGAGCTTGCGACTACTTAATATTATTCTAACTGTAACATCAAATGCCTGGAGGTTTCAATATAGAACATTAAAGGATGCAGGATGTGTTATGTGTACTTATGGTCAATTATATCCAGTAAGTAGATGTGACTACATGACTGAACGGATTTTAGTATTAATTTTGGACACCTTAGAATTGTATTTTCGAATAACAACATATAAAATGTGACAGTAGAAAGGTCAGGATTATTGCGTTATTCATACATCTTATAAAAATAAAAAAATATTACGGGACAATCTTACACAAATCAACCTATAGGCCCACGGTAAGCTCAGTAAGGCTTGTGTTGTGGGTATGGTTGTTATTTTCTAAGCCGTCCGTTCTGCAGTGCGGCGTTCTTTAGTGCGGAACGGACGGCTTAGAAAATAACAACTATACTAGGCGATGATATATATACTAGATACATACATATAGATACTGATATACATATATAACATACATAACTCAGGAACAAATATTCGTGATAAATATTCGTGATTAATACACAAATAAATGCCCTGACCGGGATTCGAACCCGGGACCTCCAGCTTCGTAGGCAGAGTCACTACCCACTGGAGTAACAAACTACTGTTGTTAACTAAAATGTGTTTAGTCCCTTTGTCACAAACAGAAATAATAATGTGGCATAAAAACAAATGAAAACTAACAATAATAACAAAATAATATTATGTTTGATGGATGGTTATAAATTAGAGCATTATGATCTCTAATCTATACTAACTCCAGTATAACGAAGAACGCAGCCTAATACAATATGTAATTTATTATCAAGTAATATACTTAATTTCCGTTTGTATTTATATTTTTTTACCTAAATACACGAAACTGATAAATGATAACATCAAAATCGAATTGCAGAAATTTCGCGAAACCAACCCTTTTTCGATGAATTCAAACCCCGTAGGTACCTACTACCGGCCCCCCCGTTTCCGTGACTACTCGATTGTCGCCTTTTGAAATCGTTTGTCACTCGATAATACCGTGTAACAGACGGGGTTGCCATGTCATTACCAAGTTCTGGGGAAAAACGCTCGCTCAATCCTTCAACCTCATTCCTTGTTGCCTTAATATTTCTAATTTGAACCTTAACAATTGGGTTACAAAGTTTGTTTTGAAAAAATACGTTTGTTTAAGATAGGCGCTTGGGATGGTAAGTTCGAAATTAAACTGCCGTTTACCCTGAGGGGCAATTTCACCAAAACGGGGCAATTATAAAAAAATATTCCGACTCTAATGCCAACAAAACGGATAAACACGGGATAATAAAGTGTCGTTTAGGTAAAACATAGTTCTAAGAATGAGATAAGCCGGGACAAATTATAGAGCGTTTTGAAAGCAATTTCGTTTTTGTCGGTAACACAAGATGTCTTTTTCGTTTTTTCGAATGCATGAGGCCAGTATTGTCATTAGTCCAGTGATATTAGATTCTTTTTACAACTATTAAAATGAAAGACTCATAATCACGCAGTTACCTATCTTGAAAAGACGTTTAAGTATTCTTTTTTTAAAGTTTTGAATTTAATTTCAAGACGACATGAAGATTTTGCAGATAGGTAACTAAGTTTGATTATTCACGAAGGAAACTTGCCAGATTTCGATACACCAATGAAAACGAATGGTGTATTGATTAATGGTGCATCATGTCATGAAACAAAGACTAGGTATGCCTACATTTTGAAATTGGAACAGGTAAAGGCGCATGCTGTTTTTTTATCTCATGTTTTTCGTCACATCTGCATTAACTTAAACCTTAACATTAATGTTCTTAAATTAGCTAAGGTTTATATTAAGTTCTGAGTTAACGGGCTATATTTTAGCCTTGGCATGTTCGCATTAAAATAATGCGACGGCCCGGGCCCTTTAGCGTCGTGGTCTGTCATTAACCAATCACATCATTATGTTGACGCTTTAATTAAATCATATTTTATTTTGTTGTCGAATTGTAATTTTTGTTCGGTATAGGTATGTATATATACTACTTATTCATATTTTATTACTTTTATTAGGTATGTCCTAATTCGATTACTTACATCTATTTTTGTTATGCTTAATAAATATTTTTTTGTCTTGATTATGTCACTTATCATTTATGTTTGTAAATAAGAGATAAAACTCATTTTTCTGAACATATACCTCAGAAGGTCTATGTTAATAAAAATGAGTTTCAAATGGGTATAGAATGGGTCTGAGTATAGGTTTGAAATGTTAACGACTAGGGTGCAGTATTTTATATTTTAAAACATAAGTAAATGAAATATATTTATCTGTTTTTAATTATTAATTCGCGTGTAAGCAGCACATCATTTTTCAGTTCTAATTAACAGTGTTTAAAAAATATGAGAACATAAAGAAATATTGCTCCGCGCTTCGGTAGAAAAGGGTTCCCGTAAGATATTGACTTGTCTTGTCCCTAACAAAGAAACCAAACCCATTACAAAGTTACACTGATTCTTAAACCTGCACTGAAAACTGGACGTAACTTCCAAACTTAACCCGTCAGAGTTCAATAACCTTACTCACGCTAATTACCCAAGATTAACTCTTATTACCCCAACAACACGGTACCATTTCCAATAACAAAGGACGCAGCATAAATTCGCAGACGTATCTCAGTGCATCTGACCCACGCCTACCGGCAATGGACAAGCGGACATATATCACGACATTTTTTCACCGCCGCGCCACTGGAAACTCAACCTAAACTAGTAGAGTTAAGGTTGAAAATAGTTTGTCGGTTGATTTTTTTTTGACGATGATCGTTTTTACCCGCTCCGCTGTCGTGACATGCCATATTGTTCCAGGCATGATACATGGTGTAAGTAAACAGGTTCGTAGGTACAGTCGGCCGCGAACGCCGTTTTGCTTTTGATTGATTTACACGGCAGTCGTGCATTTTAAAACATGCTTATTAACGCTGAACGCCTCTAGTTTAACTACCTGTACAATAGGGTAAAACGCCCATTGGTTGGCACTCAAAATCCTAGTCATGCAAAATGCGAGAAAGCCGCCAGCTCTTCGGTCACCAGTTACATACCTACATCAGCCAGACGTTTCGCGATTTCCGCAAATAACTTATGGTATACATACACCTATCATTATATTAAGGCGCCGTAGGTTCATGGTCTTCTCTCCCTCTCACTGAGCATAAGCGTGAGCGAGATGGAAGTGCGTGTTCGGAAGCGCGGATATCATGTTTTTAAATTTTAATTTTTTGTACGTTTAAATAAATAACAAAGTAATCACTAAGTTTCCTCAAACATGAAATTGCAGATTTTTAGAACCAATTTTAATGTGTTAGCTTATGTGCATAATTTGTTACGAATGTTTTAAGTGTATTTTAGACTTATGTTCGTGATTTTTTTTTCTATCGAGCGAAAATTGCTTAATCATGTTTCGAATCACTGCTCTCCCTGCAGAAAAGCCTCAATATTACTATTCGTATTTTTTTGAAACCATATTATTATAAACAGACGCATTATATTGTTTCAAAAACTCTGTTCGTTTAACTTCGCTGAACCTACGGCGCCTTAATTTTTTTTTTATAATTAAGGCAACAAATGGCTTGACTACAGTAGACTATAAAGTTCGGTATTAATAGCAATATTTCCTAGCCTGACTAGCACAAGACTTTGCGCGAGATAAACTCCCGCCCATTTCATAGTGTTTTAACCTCCTGGGGTTTTGTGTCATTGAATTAGGTACTTTTTGACATTTAGTAAAAGTTCAAATTCAAACTTGATTTTGAAATTTGTACAAAATTTTGTACGCGGGCCCTTAGGAGGTTAATAAGAAAGAGACAATCTATCTCGCGCGTAAACTTTATCTCGTCCCAGCCGTTCTTCGTACAGTCGGCATCACATACATCGGAACAAACAAGCACGTCACAAACATCGGAACACACCTCTATTTTCAAGGCACTAGGGTGCATGTGCCGATATTTTTGAACACCTATAGTGTACCTATGTATGTGATGGTGACTGTACTAAAATACATATTTTCTCCTCGACAGTACAGCTTTCCAGTTTCACCATCGCGTAAACGTAAACCCCTACCTAATAATTACACTCGCATACATCTAACTAGATAAACGTTTCTATTTTTTCTCGCTGTTTATCACAAAATGGCGGCATGATCGACGAACTTTAAAGCACTTTTACACAAAAAGAGCCTATCCAACTCATAGAGCTACATAGCTTATGACGTTTTGTCGACAAATGTTGCACATTTATGTCACGCCTGTTTAATGACGGGTCAAGCGTTGTATCGCCTTAAGTACTAATATTATAAGTTGAGGGAGACATCTGTCACTGTAATGATATTGTTGCACGATGCGATCACTGAATACGATAAGACAATTATTAGTCGTAGTTCTTAAAATTGTAGGTGTCTTTGTCATGCTGTAAATACATTGCATGTTTATATACTTGGGTAGATAGGCAATTATAGGATTATGAATAGCCTACTTGACGTACCTAATACTCGGGTAAATGGCTAGACACTCAAAATACAGATAATTTATTTGCAGTTAGATACAAGTACAAGGTGTTGTTATTAGTCACATACCTATCTACTTTTAAAAAAAGGTTTACAAGATTCACATTTACAAAAAAAATATATAAGTATAGTTCTCTAAGTTACTTGACGTTGTCTTGTCTGATTAAATTTTGATATTTGTCCATATTCACAGTTTCTGAATAGTTTTAATATGAGAATGTCATTATTAGATATGTGTAACTTGAACGATTTTGGCTCAACGAACTCTATTTTACTATTGGCCCTATTACCTAACACTAAATACATGCATTAAAGGTAGACATATTTTCTAGCAATTAGCAACGAAAACATTGCTTCGCAAAGGTATGCAGCTAGCTTGCGACGCATAAATGCTTGTTGGAGATAAAATTTAAGAGGACACTACTGCTCAAGGCATGCCTCATTAACATTAAGTATGATGTAAAAGTATGTACCTATGTATATAAAGTTACTTAGGTAGCACACCACCACCACCATACCACACACCACACCTTTGGACTTTGGACACTTAATGTTCAAGAAACAAATGCTAGACGATTGGACGACATAATTATAGACTTTTTAGGGTGAGACGTAGAGATTGTGCGATCGTGTTTTCATCCTCAAACCTCGCGCGCCTGACAGCTAAGTGTAATGTAAGTGCTTCGCATTTCTTTGGTGGATATACCCTTATGATACCCAGTGCTTAAGGCGTAGATATTACATATGTCGTAGTCTCAATTACCTATTGAACTAAGCGTAGTTAAAAATAATTTTATGTAATTTAAAGTTTTACTTTTCCTCGGTTTTAGTAGGTACTTACCTATTATTTTCATTAAGATTGGAGGAAAAAAAATAGTCCAATAATTTGATGCTTCATAGCTGTCATCTAAGGGCACGAAAAAAATGATAGGGTAAAACACCCAATGTTCGATCAAATGTTATCAAAACTACTATGCACGATTTTCAACAGTAAGAACATACCTAATTCGATAAAACCCGTTTAAGTGACTAGCACCCATATGTACTGACACAGAATCCGCTCATTGTTCTCCACATTAATATCCTAAATATCGACAGTGCGTACTGACGGATTGTATCAATATTTGTCATTCTTTCAACAATGGCGCATCATGGCGGCGTGGGTGGTCGTTTTGTGTGAGTCTAGTAATTTAATTAACATCATACACGTATGATTCACTGTGTATAGAAAGCGGACGAATTTTGCCTTTAGAACAATATTAGCTTACACTGAGTGATGTTTCTGTGATTACATTTTCATTTGCGCCATGAGACTTTGTTAATTATTTTTGTACATAACGTTATAGACGGACTGCACAGATATGATTATGCTATGGGTTTTCCCAGAGCATGCATTTCTGGTTATTTGACAGTGGTTTTTGACTCTTACTAAATAACCAAAAATGCAACGAAAATCTGCAGGGACTTCATCAAAAATTCAGACATGGAGGGGAGGGCGGTTAAAACACTGGGATATACCTACCTCTATGCTTTAGGTCATTTTTTTATTAACTTTATAACTAAGTATATATAGAGAGATCAACATGTAAAAAAATGTAGAGAGAGACTCGGTTTTTAGGCTCAGGCAAAATTACAGAAGTTACTTAAAACACAATTTAACTGTTTATAAATTATATAGAAATCCTTTACATCAAACCAAACGCCTTGTGCCTGCACGGCATCTTATAAGACACTAAATAACATATTGAAAATCGTTCAGTTACCAAAATTACTTCAATTTAAAACCGTCACATAATCTGTGATACAATTTAGATGCCACGTGAAATTACGGGTCGCTTAACGTAAGGTAATGATACGTCGGACACAGTATCGGGATAATCTCGGCTTACGGCGCGTTATGGGTATTAAATAATAATTGGATAAGGTCAATCGATCCGAGATTTGAGACGGGAAGATTGAGTTTTTTTTTGGGTTGTTACGAGCAGGGACGTACTTAAACTTCGTCCGGAAGGTTAAATAAACCAGCGTCAAGGTACTCGCATGGGAGGAAAACTAAGACCATTTCAATGACGATTTAAAATTCTCACCACCTGTTACTTTTCGTATGTATTAGCCTGATTGTCAAGTCATTAATAAACTTGATTTCTTTCTTCTATCAAAAACCCGGTATCTATTTAAATATGTGTGTAATGCATAATTAATATAAAACTAGCACGCGTATTACAAAGATTAAATATAGCCTATGTCCATCCTGAAGATCCATCCTATATCAGTGAAAGATTTTTTTTAAATCGGTTGAATAGTTCCGTAGATAACCCCCTACATACAAACTTACTGAACGTAAACAACGACCAAGCTCAAATTGGATATTATAAAGTAACTAGCGGCCCGCGCGGCTTCGCCGGTGTATTGCAAAAAACGCAGGCAAACCCGCGGAGTAAAACTAAGCCTATGTCCATCCGGAAAGTCCATTAAATACGGAGGTAAAAGAATTTTTAAAATCGGCTGAATAGTTCCGGAGATAACCCATTACATACAAACTTATACTAGATACAATCTCACAGACACTTCCTTTTTATAATATTAGTATATTCATATTTAATTTATTGGGTAGAAATAATAAGTTTCAGAGATTCAGTGCTAAACGCCTAAACCAGGCCTAACTTTAGGCTTTTTAAAGCGTTAAACTCAAAACGATAATTGACGCGCTGTATAGCGGTATCCATTATGACGTTATAAATCTAAACCAATATATAAAAGCGATATACTTAATAACGTTATAGGCATTTCACGCATTCAGTTTCGGCTACACGTGCGAGGTCATCGCGGCTCGCATTTTAACACGATACGAGTATTATAACGTTATTCGACCGTCATGATATTCATTGTGTTACGATATTTATACCGTTATGGAGAATACGTCTTTTGTTACAACGATATCTTTCAACATAACGAAATATACCGTTATAAGTAAGTTTTAGAGGCCTGGCGTAAACACAAACAATTTCTACAAACCTTGACAGGATCATCCTCCCACCACCGTTTCACAAACTGCGACAGGTTTCTCAACCCGTTATAATCCTCACACATCTCGGCACTAACACATACACTATGAACTAATCACCAATCTTAGTCTTGTCTTCACAAGACTGGAGCTTTGCGTACTAAGACAAGTTTAACATCTGAAATCTGGATCAGAACTAATCCCTTGACACGAGGCCTGCACCTCAAAGTCTCCGACTCTAGGGGTGGGGGGTGCGACCTACCTGTAAAGGCTGTGCGATAACAATGGTATAACCCTGAGTTTACTGATGAGGCTAAGCCCTTTGTCATAATGTGGTGTTAAATCTTATTGCAGAGGGCATTAGCCTTTTGTTTAGCTAAAAGGATAATGGTAAGTGTCTTGGAATGCCGAGGTTGTCAACTGGGGAAGCGGATTAGTAGGTACTTATTGTTTACTGTTGTAGGAAAATTGTTGTGAAATGCCGACAACGCAGGTGTTCAATATCCGAGGCAAGGTTTTACATAAAAGGTTTTTGTAGAAGTACCTAAATATAAATGTGGACGAGTTTACTTATATAATTTGTAATCCTAATATAGATACTAAAGCGATATATAGTAAATGATCTAATTATATGTTATAAACTTTTAATAAAATTCGGTTTGAAATTAAGTAAATTCTCTCTGTTATGAATAACAAAATTGGGTATTTGACAGAAGTCAAATAAGCTTCTTTTTATGAAACGACAAAAATGCTCCGTTAGTATGGAATCTGTAGGGATTACTATCACAGAATAAGTAATAGTGACGTCATATCAAAAAACGTCCTTATTGTCAGTTTTTATGAATTTAAAAATGTTAAAATAGCGAATATAAATGAAAGCTTGATACTTTCCGAGTATTTTCGCAATGTTTATATCTGTTGCTAATAAAAAAACAATAAATTTTCACTGTTGTCAATATCCAATTTAAGAAAGGGATCAATTTATAATAATATCTATTATGTAGGTAACTAGGTAGGTAACTCATATTAGTCATGCTAAATTTTACGAAAAATTGTTTTGAGCTTATCAAGTTATTACTGTATTCAAATTAAATTGGAACTATCACATTTTGTTTCGGTATTTTCAATATACCTAACTAATATATTTTGTTAATATGTGATTACTACTAAGAAGTAGGTACTAGGTACCTAATCACATCAAGTGAATAAAGGGTCGGCAACGCGCTTGTGATTCTTCTGGAGTCACAAGTGTCCATAGGCGACGGTATCAGCTTAACATCAGGCAGGCCGTAAGCTTGTTTGCCACCGTCGTTTACACCACAGGGCATTTATTTGTGTATTTATCACGAGTTCCTGAGTTATGGATGTTATATATGTATATAAGTATCTATATGTATGTATATCTACTATATATAATATCATCGACTAGTACCCACAACACAAGCCTTACTGAGCTTACCGTGGGCCTAGGTTGATTTGTGTAAGATTGTCCCGTAATATTTATTTATTTATTTATTATCAGCATTGTTAATATTTAGAATTATTTATTAATATTTTGCCGATATTAATATTACGTACCTACAATACGTACGCTATTACACGCACGTATATTACGTGGGCTTTGTAGGTACCTAATGACAAAACAGTCAAAATAACAAGTAAAAATAGGTACCTTCTGTTAATAACCCACGAAAACGTAACATTATTTTATCACCACATCTGTGCTTAGGTAAAACCAAGCTAACAAGAGAATTTCAAGAAGCCATAAACTAACATTATTTAAAGATATTGGACAAAACAATGCCACGAAGACCTTTTTTGAAGTAAGCCGAGTATGCGACACGTTGCCAAAACGGCCGCGTCGGGGTCAACAATAGGTGGTCTTACCCTACTGATAAGCGATTGTCTGGCTCGCGGAACTGAATGCTTCCCGGTGATGTTTTTAAGGAAATTCGCATTGTTATTGTGAACACACCGTGTGGTACCGTGGTGTTAAAATATGCATAGGTTTTGTGGAAGGTTTGTTTTGACAAATGTATTTGTAAAAAAAAAAACACGTGTGGCCGGGGATTTAAAGTCTTCTACCAGAACAACTCTTGTTGCTATATATATACTACTTTGGTATGTATTGGCTTAAAAAGCATCTGACCCAACAAACTAAGTAACTAATGAAAACCCAAAAATTTAATACGGACTATACTTATAGTTACTATGTATGTCATTCGAATTTTCACCATAGAATTTATTTTTTGAAAGTAATCTTTTTTAGGGTTCCGTACTCAAAGAGTAAAACGGGACCCTATTACTAAGACTCCGCTGTCCGTCCGTCTGTCTGTCTGTCTGTCTGTCACCAGGCTGTATCTCACTGATACCGTGATAGTTAGTTGAAATTTTCACAGATGATGTATTTCTGTTGCCGCTATAACCACAGAATAAGTAATAGTACAACAAATACTAAAAACAGAATAAAATAAATATTTTTATTGATGAATTATCAATAAAAATATTAATGGTACGGAACCCTTCGTGCGCGAGTCCGACTCGCAATTGGCCGGTTTTTTACTTATTGCGACAATAAGTCAAGTCTGTGGAATATCCTATATACCATGCTCGTTTTGTATGTTTTAATACTTTTAATGTTCAGCAATGGACCGATTTTATTTTCCGTCAGAATTTGATAAAAATATAGTCCTAAATGATGTTGATGAATCTCTGCGCAAGTAAAATAATACTTATACTCTATTTACTCGCATGTGCATAAGTAAGTCAATTATAATAAACGGATAATATATTATTAATTACAACATTTAAATTTAGTAATATTACAGTAAAAACATGTAAAAATAGTAGTTTGTGTGACTGTACATAATGAAGGGCATTAAACACGAGTGTGGGTTACACGAGTGTCTTAATGCCTAATTATATACAGTTACATACACTACTTTATCTATCCACATATCATAAGCCTCCATGATGAATTCAGGAGCCGCATATTATGACCGGCATCGCGGCGTTGTTTTCTGGCAGCTGTCATAGTTTTTTCTTAATTCAGAGACAAACTGGAGTCGGATTCAACCATCATATCGTTCGATATCTTACTTACGTGCGACATTTGTCAAATTTGTATATGCAAATTGACAATTCATTTCGAACTAAACGTCATCTCGACTGCTATTAGAATAGAAGTCAAATCAAATTTCTTTGATTTCAGAGATGTTCGAAATTTGAATGAAATAATATTATCGAAATCGATGTTATTATTTAGCAATAATAACACTTTCAGAGATAAGAAATTTGTTCTAACAATACAGTCTATTTTTATGGTGGTCATAATGTGCGGTTCTTGAACGCATCATGGAGGGTTTATGATATTTGGATAGATAAAAACTATAATTATAATCCATTACATTTCATCGTGACAAAACAGCTCTAAACATACTTAAATCGCTGAATTTTTAGTTCTTGTTCACTGTGTCTGTTATCAACTGTATTTGCATGACTATAATTATGTCCTATAACTTATGAGCAAATAAAGATCTGAAATTGAAACAGTCGTATACTTAGGTATTAATAAAATAAAAATTAACGATATTTTCAACATCATAAACGAATGATAAAATGGGCTTCTAATTCTAACAAATCTCATGCCTCGAACATACGAGTCAGAATGCGGTTAATTTAATTTACGTGTGTGACTGTACCGACTGTTAGCTCTTAATTTAGGAAATACTTGTTGTGCTCTAACAGGGTTCCAACCCTTATGTTACTTTACACCTATTTTGTACCGCATGATAACTATGCAGTAAATAAATCATTATTTATGAATTAAAATAGGTTGGAAGAGCTCTTGATTGAGTATGGCTATTTCCTAGTGTCCCAAAATGTTATTCCATTGAGTAACAAAACGTATATATCATATAATATAAATCAGTGGAAGTTTTAGTAAAACCTTTTAGGGTACCTACATAATTACAAATTCATATTTATATTTTTTCGACCTCTGTAGCCTAGTTGGTAGTGACCCTGCCTACGAAGCCGGAGGTCCCGGGTTCGAATCCCGGTAAGGGCATTTATTTGTGTGCTGAGCACAAATATTTGTTCCTGAGTCATGGATGTTTTCTAAGTTTTTAAGTATTTATTTATCTATATAAGTATGTATATCGTCGTTTAGTACCCATAGTACAAGTTTTTCTTAGTTTGGGACTAGGTCGATTTGTGTAATTAAGATTGTCCCCAAATATTTATATTAGTACATAGGTATATTTTAAGGTATTGCACAGAATGCATCTTCCAACCTACCTACTCATTGGAATTCTGACGATAAATAATAATCGCCAAGAATATAAAACTCAACCCAAATACAGACACCAAGGCGACACCATCAAAGGGTCACCCAGAACTCGCCGTATAATTCCGCGTACACCCCACAACCCAAGTTTCTATCACTCCGCACATCACTTACCCTGTCAAGCAAGCGCATCTGATAGCCGCACGCCCGGGGCTCTGCGGCAATAATATAACTTTGCACCTAATAATTTTGCTGGCCAATTATAATTTTGCTTGGCGATTATAATTTTATAATTTTCCTCGTTTATAATTTATGGGCGGAGGCGTGTCATTGAGGGGTGATTGATTGTTTTGATGATTGATTTGTGTGGTTTTTTGGTGTTATTGAGATTTAAAATTTAAATTATTTTATCAACGGTTGGTAACGTGTGTAATGTACAGACGTCGGGGTTTTCGGAGCGGGAATGATTTGAGAAAGAGTAGAGATAAACAGATATGTTAGTCTAAGAAAATATCTTATTATGCCTAATGAATAACTACCTCTCTGTGAGTTGTATACAATCTGTGACAAAGTTTTATTTTAATTTCCGTAAAAGTCTTATAACTTATAAGGTAACAATAAAAATAACTTTAATTAATTACCTGCTGTAAATTGAATAGTTGACACGATTTTCAGAATAAACTATTAATATTTTTTCTATATTTGGGACAGATAATCTACGGCGTCTTGCTGTAAATATCCATTTCAAGGAGCTAAATGATCTTTCCACGTCGACAGTTGTAATAGGTGCATATTTAAATTTTTTGTAGGAATCAATTGATGCACGAGAAGTTTGAGATTGAAGTTCTATTTCTTTGCCTTGTACCAACTCATTTATAATTTTTAGTGTGCTATAGCCAGAATTCTTCTTTAACACCAACTTCAGTTTATCATAAATCTGTTTTCCTTTTACGCTCATGTTTAATTTGGAAACATCTCTATAGGTTTCATGAACTATTTTTAAACTATCGCTGATGGACAGCTTCGCATCCTGTAGTTTTTTAATAGCATTTGGGATAGTCATCAAATGATTTGCTATGAAATTTAAGTCGCTTTTTATATTTGCATTTCCAAACGCTCTTTTTGCCTTTCTAATACTCTGGGCTTCGGTGGGACTGAATGTATTTAGAACACGTTTCACTTCATCGTAATGTTTGCTGTAATACGTTGCAGTATCTATCCAGGTTCCCCACCGAATAATTGTTGGTCGAGGTGGTAAAGGCACTCCGGGGAGCATTTCTTTAAACTTTTGTATTCTTTTAGGAGATTTCAAAAATGTCTTCTTAACATTTGCGATTAAATCATTCACATCTGGATAAAGTTTTCTTACTAGTTCAGCCACTCTATTTAAACCATGAGCCAAACATGTGACGTGCAAAAGATTGGGAAAAATACATTTTAAATTTCTTCCAGCCTTTAGCATGTAGCCCACACCGTCAGTTAAAAGTAAAAGTACTTTATTGTGATTATTATGGTTAGCACCCCATAATTCATCAAGAGCACTTGTGACCGTATTGGATATTGATACATTGTTCGTGCTGTCTAACCAATTACTGGATATCAAGTGTTGAGTGCCAATGTGATCATCACGTAATGCTCCCACTATTACGTTAGCTATTTGACGACCATAATCATCCGTGGTTTCGTCAACACTCACATATATATATTCATTTTTTAGCTCGCTCCGTATTTTATTTATTTTTTCATCGTAAGCTTTACCACTACCCATTAGAAATCGTATGTAATATTAAACTAATTAGTAGGAAAATGTTAAATCAAATTAAAAAGTGTAATGCAGTCCTGTGGGGTGAAAAAAACTCACACCAAGTGACAATGTATGAAAACTGCTGTAATCATCATCCTCCTAGCGTTATTCCCGGTTGTGTCCCTAAAGGAGCCCGGGGTCCGCTTTGGCACCTAATCCCAAGATTTGGCACAGGCACTAGTTTTTACGAAAGCGACTGATGAAAACTGCTGTAATGAAAGACTTAAATTAATTGAATTTCCATCCAAATTATTACAGTGTAGTTTAAATTATGAATGTAGCAATAGATTGTGTAATGACGAAGGACATAAAATGATAATTGATAAATTGTATTTTAATATTATTGACATCCTTAGTTTTGCGGCCAGTAGTACCTGTGATGTAGCTCAATCGACTAAAAATAAATATATTACCGGGTGGAATAAGCACGTCCGTCAGGCTCACATGAGGGCTAGACGTGCGTTTCAGACTTGGGTTGAGCATGGAAAACCTAACCAAGGCTTTATTTTTAATGACATGTCAGAGACTAGAAAGGTTTTCAAACAAAAACTTAAATGGTGTCAAGATAACGCTGAACAAATCAGAATGCACATTATAGCGGCACATCATGCAAGTAAAAACTTTTCTGGTTTCTGGAAAAGTACAAATAAACTGAGCCCTAGGTCTAGTCCTCCAGTGAGTATAGAGGGGATTAGTGAGCCGGACCAGATTGCAGGCCTTTTTAAATCACATTTTAAGGTGGGCTCCACTCTGGGTAGTGGAGATCATGTGTCGGATCTCATAAGGGAGTCGTCGGACGTGTCCCCTGTTGTGTTTACAGCGAAGGAGGTGGCAGCAGTGGTGAAGGGCATGACGCGTGGGAAGTCACCTGGTCATGACTCCTTGAGTATAGAACATCTGCAACATGCAGGAGTGCACATGTCGAGAGTGCTCGCCATGCTCTTTTCTCTGTGTGTTAGCCACTCCTATATGCCGGAAGAAATGATAAAGACTATAGTGGTCCCTATTATTAAGAACCGGACAGGAGACGCCTCTGAACTCAACAACTATAGACCCATCTCATTGGCCACTATTGTAGCAAAAGTGTTGGACAGTATGCTTGACAAACAACTGGACAAGCATCTAAGTCTCAATGACGCCCAATTTGGTTTTAGAGCCGGGCTCTCCACCGAGGCGGCAGTGCTTTCTCTCAAGCATACTGTCCGATATTACACGGACAGGAAAACACCTGTATATGCGTGTTTTCTTGACCTGTCTAAGGCCTTTGATTTGGTGTCATATAATATACTATGGCAAAAACTGTATGAGGACACGACACTACCCACTGAGTTGATAGAAATGTTTAGATTTTGGTACGGCCATCAAGACAATGTTGTGAGATGGGCTGATTCTGTATCAGAAGCATACAGGTTGGAGTGCGGGGTGAGACAGGGGGGGCTCACGTCACCCAAGCTCTTCAGCTTGTATGTTGACCGTCTGATTGGTGAGCTCAGCAATGCTATGGTCGGATGCTCAGTGGGCGGTAAATTTATAAATAATATAAGCTATGCAGACGACATGGTGTTGCTGGGCCCGTCAATCGGTGCTATACAGGATCTAATTAAAATATGTGAGCGGTACGCGAGGACTCATGGCCTAAGGTACAATACCTCGAAGAGTGAGTTACTGGTATTCAAGGCAGGTGCAAAGTGTTATCCACATCTTCCCCAAGTCAAGCTTGATGGCACTCCTCTAAAGGTAGTTGACGAGTTTAAATACCTGGGCCATTGGGTTACCGCGTCACTTAGCGACAACAAGGATATCGAGAGGGAGCATAGGGCGCTGGCGGTTAGAAGTAATATGTTGATCCGTAGGTTTGCTCGGTGTACTAAAAACGTAAAAATCACTCTGTTTAAGGCCTATTGCCAGTCATTTTACACCTGCAGCCTATGGATCAATTATACTCAAAAAGCTTACAGCGCCCTGCGCGTCCAGTATAACAACGCTTTCAGGATGCTGTTGGGGCTGCCGAAACATTGCAGCGCGTCAGGAATGTTCGCGGAGGCGCGCACGGATGGATTTCACGCAATATTGCGAAAACGTGTTGCATCTCTGCAGAGACGTATCGGCCTTAGCCCCAACAGCCTCCTGGAGACAGTGGCAGAAAGGAACGATGGCCCATTTCTGTATCACTGGAATAAATTGCATGTGATATCCTTGTAGCCAAGCATGCCTTTTAGTTTGTCATATATGTATTAATGTTTAATATAAGTGGATAATTTTGTAAAGTGTACTAACATTACATTTAAGTTATTTATTGTAATTAACCAAATATGGATTTATTCCGAAATAAAATTATTGATTGATTGATTGATTTATTTAAATATTCCCGTCGCAGTTGACATTCCGAAGGAACTTTTGCAGTTTTTCCAAATTTACCGGTAACACAATTTTCGATAAAATCTTTAAATATCGGATTGTTTACCTGCGTCCATGGTATATTACAGCCCACAACAAATTTCAAGAGCTCACTATTGAAATCATATTTCATACCTGTATGTTTATTAGATGCGACATGTCGCGTTACACTAGATTTCGTTTGAGCGAAGCTCACATTGCACTTGGTGCAAAATAATAAAGAATCTCGAACCTCTATCTCTGGATTATTTTCTATCCACGAACGCATAAACTCGTAACGAGTTTTTTTTCTCGGAGGCATAGGTATTTGTGTTGACTGATTATTTACAGTTTTTTAAAATACAATTGCATATAAGTTTATCTACTAGACAAGCAAGGGTAACGGTTGACAATAGGTGTCTAATACAATGTCAATCTTGACGCTCGATATCTATGAAGCATTTTCTTATAAATGAATAGACTTAACTGAAGAGGTTGATAATGAATGACCAATATAAAATATGTACCTATATGTATGATTACTCTTTATTTATTTTTCAATCAATTATTCATTCGGTAGAAACCTACTAGGGTACGATCTGTTTTTAAGTAAATACCTACTCTTTGGCTAATGTCAAACGTTCCCGCTCCGAAAACCCCGATGTTTGAGTCTAATGTAATTTATGTATACATACTGCATATTCAATTTTCATTTAGTACTGTGCGTTTGCGGCTACCTATTGGTAGAGAAAAATAACACGCCGTCTTATCGCTACAGAGTCGTTTTCAAGACAACCTTTGGTTGGATAACTGTACTATTTTTAGGGTGTTTTTATATTACAGAGTACCTACCTACTTTATGATCTAATTTATTTATTCTTTATTCTTATTGAGTAGGTAGGTATTCCGAAGAAATATAATTAAACAAAATATTTTATTTTATACTTAATTGGTAAAAAGATACCAGTCCATCTTACTGGACTCACTTTTGAACGGGTTAAAAATATGTAAATTACCTACAACAAATTAGACTGAGTTTAACTTCAAGCCAGACGCACTTTTGTTCTCTAAAGACCCCATAGATGGCGTTAGTAGTTACAAAATTTTTAGTGCTACGTATAATTATTATTTCTGAGACTTCAATAATTCGTTATTGTAACTCAAATGGTTGTTTTTCTCAAGTAAAATGCATTATACTGGACAGTAAACCAAAGATGACACTACCTATTTAGAGTTAGTTAGAGCTTTGTTGCTTATTGAAAAGAAAGTGTCAATGACACTTTCTTTTGACACCCAGTGTCTAATATTCTAAATTGATAGTGTTAGTCATGATCGTGACGGAGCATCATTCTTAGTAATAATAGCATGCAAGTACTTAAGTAAAACTTTGTATTATTATAGAATGGAACTCTACTTTTCAGTAGAGTACAATAAATAAGCTACCGCCGTTTGGAAGCGTTACTTAACTATTAATAAATATATTATTTAGGTACGGTATGTTTGATATTAATTAATAGGTTTATCTATATAGAGATTGAAATATGTGGATAGTTTTTGAATTATATACACGATATAATTAGCATAAATTGTTTTCTTTAATACAAGTTACAACCGAATGTCCATTCGCGGAAACTAATCTGAAGCCTATTAATATTAGCAAAACAAATTCAAGTTTTGTATAATCTGTTTATTGGAGCTGTTGAATTGATTTAAATCCGAGACGGTTTTGATTGGATCATTTTGTCTCGAGTGCTCATGAAATCAATTCGGAGAAACAATTAAAACAAGCGGACTCATAGCCTCGAGGCGACGTTACTTCAAAACAAGTTCCTATAAAAAAAATCTTGATCGTTTGTATTCGTTTTTGAACAAACGTTTTTCGGACTAAATTGCTTGGTTACTTATCATTTCATAGTACCTATTATTGTCGCATTTAATCAATCATGTTATTTGATCCCCGGAATTAAAATGTGTGATTTATTGTGGAAATATGTATCGCATTCGTTTTGAATGAGAATATTAATCCTTAATGCCGACTACTGCTTAATTTTCTTTGGACATTGCAGTTCATCTAAATTGTATGCGCTTAATCTAAAAAAACTTTAATACTGACACAGGGGCAAGTAAAATCTTTATACACAGTTAGAAATTGGTAGTTGCAAGAGATAGATAAAATATTTAACTTAAGTAAAAGTTAATATTATTATAATCCTCAAACTTCCGTCTATAAAGCCAAATTACACGTTAGGCTGACCCGGGCGGGACGCAGTCTCAATCTCCCTAATATGTTCCCTACATTCACAAAACACTTTATTTGTATCAGAACTTACCCCTAGTATACTTTGACCCATAGTTTCGTGACAGCTACGCGTAACCTAAGGTAAGGCTTAACTGGTTTTTTGTGGCTCGGGAAGCGTTAGGAATATCCTTGTGCAGAAACTATGCATTTTGCTGATGACTTGCGATTTATTTCAATAATCCGCTGATGGCTGGAATATTATATTGCATTAGCACGACCCTTCCTGGGGACAGGAATGGAGTTAGGAAAATAGATTTTCTATGTGCCTATTAAAATAATATTTTGCTAGGAGTTGGTTGAACGGTTTTTAATTCTACCTAAGGGTGGGTTGCAACAAACCATCTGTATAATCGTAAGCTGTGTTCTGAAAAATGTATGGAAAAAATTACAAGTTTCTGCCGGCGCCATATTTAACGCTGATCGGTCTGTAATCGTAAGTTAGTGCAACTCGCCCTAAGTTAGTTATGTCGGTAGGTACCTACTAACTGTAAAAATTACCACTATAACATTTTTTTACGACTAATTACTTACCCTACAACGCAGTGTATATTTTTTAATCATTATTTGATATGGATTTTCCTGGTTTCGATAAGTACTTGTATTTTCCTTCAATGGGTGTGAACAAAGACTAAAGAAGTCATAATACTTACCATAGATAACTTTTGAACTTCATTACTCTTATCTCTTTTCTAGTTAGGTATCTCTTAAACTAATCTGTAGTTTAATTAGACACTATTTGAAATGGGTGTGCCACACAGATGTATGAATATAAGGAGATCGGACATGGCGGCCGATTTGTATAGAGTGAGCCTGTCGCAAGTACATTAACCCACACAACGCCCAAGTAATTGACAAGACAAAGCACGCACACATCTAAAACACACACACTTGTATACCTACACGCTTATTTGACAATAAACGCGCATCATATCAGGCATTTTGAGAAAAAAACGTAATATTCTCTGCGATCAGCACGCGTGCACAGTATGACAGTGTATGCCCATTGAGCATACAGCTGCGACACGGCCGCCGGCGGCTTGTCCTCTCTCTAGTATTCTATGCTCTGAGGTGTGCCACTAAGTAGTACTTTATAAGTAGGTATCTTCTAATACTTTCTACATCTGTGATCGTTATAATAGGTTCTTTATCATGTATCTCCAGCCCCGTTATTCTATAAATTGTTTTAACCTCACCGTTCACCGACAAATGTATATTGACGCCGATTCGTAGTAACTAAGCGTAGATGCGTAGCGCGTAGCTAAGGTGTCGCATTAGCGCGTTTCGAATAAGAGCCCTGAGAACTCTTAAACGGCGTTTACCCCTTTTTTACCATCAAAATCGGCGTATTAAATTAAAAGCGGAAAAACAAACCCAATCATAATACTTACATAAACATTTATAACACTAAAAAAACCTTTCAGTAGGTACGTTATCAAAAAGATCGAGTTGAAAATAAATTACACCCGTGGAAACAAATTGTACGTGCGCTGTGCCCCGCGGGTGTGTTGCGGAACTAATGTAACGCTTGCGATAGTTGCGATGCGCAAGCACCGGCTTGCACATAAAGCAACGCTAAAGGCCCGCGCACGCGACCGTTGTGTGGAGGCCTTAAGAGTCCTAGTAGCACAAGCGTGTCTGTTACTAGAGTCTGCGGCCAGCGACTTTTTCAGAATTTTTTTTTCAATTTCTTTTTAGGCATGGCAACAATTTTACCTATGAAATGAGCTGTCATTTATAATCTATACGTAGCGCGGCGAATCTTAATTCCTATTTCATAGGAGAGATCAAGATTCACCGCGATACGTATACCTACCTACCCATGCCTTTAAAACGTTATGAAAATTGTGATATTATAACGTTATAAATAACGATATGTTTCAAATTTCTCTACAAATCTCGGCATATAACGGAATTATAGCGTTATAATAGCGTTATTTTTTAACGTTTTAAAGGCCTGTACCTATACCTATTACGCTGTTATACATTTTGTATTACCGGCATGAGTTTTTTTTAATTGCCGCTTTTTATTTGTGTCACGTTTCACGGGTCGGCCTCTAGAAGCACTAAGTAGCATGTCTAATTAGGTGTGAATCTATGGCACGCAACAACGCTTAGGTACTAACTTATATAGGTACTGGCACTATTTGACAGCTAAAAAGTGTCAGCTGCTTTTAGTTTCAAAATTCGAATGTATAATTGTACATTGTAAACAAATTGTACGTGCGCTGTGCCCCGCGGGTGTGCTTGCACTTATAAAGTAACGCTTAGAGTCCTATATAGTAGCACTAGTGCGTCAGTTACTAGAAGCACTAGCATGTCTAGCCGTGATTCTGTGTCACGTGACAATTTCACTGACTATCTATAGATAAAGCACAAGCGGGAATTTGACTAAAAAGCAAGTGTGAGTCCTAATTTTTTTTTAATACTATGATGGTGGCAAACAAGCTTAAGGACGGCCTGGCTGATGTTAAGCTGGTACCGTAGCCTATGGACACGTGTGACTCCAGAAGAATCACAAGTGCGTTGCCGACCCTTTATTTACTATTCAAATTCAAACACTTATTTCGAGCATCTGGGATAATAGCTATAAAGTTAGTTACAGTTTCTTAGCCTAAAGTAAGCAAATATTATATTATAACCTTATACACATTTAATATGGACATCATTTACTATAGGGGTTGACTGTCAGTACGTGGATCATATGACAATGATTCAGATACTGACAATCAAACCTATCCGCTAATAGCATCACTAGAAGCACTAGCAGTTTGACAGTATTCTATGGATAGACATAGACAACCTGCCGGCGCCATATTTATCGTATCGTATCGTAAAGTGTGGTTGAGGGAACCCGCCCTTGCGGTTCGGCGGCGACTTCAAGCGGTGGCGGCAGCGGCAGCGGCGCACCTTACGTGAGAGCGAGACACCGAGATCCGACCGCTCGCTCCCACGTGTGTCGCAGCGCTACCGATACTGCCGCTGCTCGTGTCGTAGCCGAGCCCTATAAAGTTTAAATGTAACTAAGACTGCATGTCACGGCGTTGCCTGAGGCTTGTCAGTGGGTTTCCGAGCATATTTTGACCCGCGCACCTCGCGCGCATGAATTCGTGATTAAGTTTACCTAACAGAAAAGGCAGTGGCTGCAGGTATGCATGCGGTTCTATAAGCATTTTTGTTGTTATAATCTTATAATATCTGAGCCTTTTTTTATGATATCCTTCCCTATTCCCTATCCTTTCCTATCCAAGCCTTTGCGTCTATTTCAGACCATTTAAACATTGCCATGGAGAATTGGAGACATCGTTTTGGTTGAGTGTAGAGACCAATACGAGACCGGCATGATCTTCCACATTTCTGGCAGACGAAATTCATGCCAGGGGGCTCTAGTTTCAGTTTGTTGTCTACGCAACCTTCTATTGGCCAGTTTCTTGAACCAGGTTCCATCGCACAACGCTCTGCCGTCCACATTCCACAACGCGTTTGCGCCATCCATCTCTATCTTCGGCAAGCTTTGCCTAGGTCCGATAGTCAATTTTGAAAGCATCGGCCATGTCTCGCTTAGCGCAATCCTTGAAACGCAACATCGGTCTCCCAACGTTTCTCTTGGCGTTTGCTACTGCACTAAGCAAGGTATGTCGAGGTAGAAGGTTAACCCACAGAATAAGTAATAGTACAAGTCCGGTGCACATGCCCCAGCCACCGCAAGCGTCTCTGCTCGAGAAGAGCAGTCAAACCGGGCAAATGTGCTGTGTATGTTTAATAATATGAAGGTGGTAAAGAATCACCAGCTTAGCGCCCTCGGGAGCTCTGGCGGCCTGACTCATCAACAGGACACTCTGTTGCACTCTGTTGTTGGAGGACAATTTGTTGCTCGCGTCCGCAGGATTTACCTACCACAACCCTGCACGTGTCTCCTGGGTGGTGCTAAATGAGCGACAACACTGTCGGCGAAATACGCGCTCCTATAAAAATATCACATGGATATTCGCCTATTCTACAGATCGCCATATGATTAAATAAATAAAATAACCAGGAAATACCACATACCGACAGAGGAAGTAGTGTTATCATCAGACAGAAGTCAATATGACAGCTCAAAAATGCCACGAAAATTCCGATCTCTGGTTATCATTATACACATTATAAACCAGTTCTCGACAATTATACAAATAGTCCTCGCGACATGGGCATTACCGCGCGCGCCGCGTCGGAAATCTAGTGTTTATTAACGCAGTAGTAAAACCGTTAGTCAATAATCTGCACAACTATTTGATTAAGCTAAATTGTTCGTATACAAACTGCACAAAATTGTGTAATTGCCAACGCTGTTTACCCAAATAATGGAGGAAAATGGTCACTAGCGGGCATCTGAATGATATGCAAGTAAACTCATAATGTTATGTAATTTAAAATAATTTGGGCACTTTTATACGTCATATTTTAAAGCGCCTTGGGTAACAGAGATATTGAATTTTAGGGCGAATGGGTTAACTTTGTTTTGTCACAATTTAATGTGTTAGTGTTAATAGTACCCGAGTCGTCTACAAGAGGTACAATTTTTGCCATCGTAATGTGTTGTAATCATGTCTTTTCACATTTTATTATAGGTAATTATGACATATTCTAGGGATACTTTACTAGCTTGACAGTTAGGTGGCAGATATAAAACAAGATTCTATCACAGATATTCACCCTAAAGCGTGGGCGCGGCAACCCTTTGAAAATATAGGTACCTAACTAAAGAGGTTGCGAAGTTCTGTTTATTTCGCGCGTAATAAATGATGCATGCTACAAAAACAGCGTAACACAATAAAAAGCCAATATTGCATTGAATTGTGAAGTAAGAAAATACCAATGCGTTACCAGATATAAAGTAGTAGGTACCTACCAATTTTATTAGATGAATACATGTGAGAGGTAGAGTTTAATGAATATAACACCCCGCATCTCCACCATGTAAGGGCACTCAGCTACGGAATGGTAGAGACATACTTGAATGCTCACCTTCAACATCCTACCTGGAGCACAGGTTCCGCTTTAGCGACTCCACTCTGGCCGGCCGGTTAAGGCAAGCACAGAGGCGCGTGCCAGATCAAGCCCTCTGGGGGTTAGGGGTCCGCGGTGTCGCCACTCACAACACAAGCTGCCCTGCCACGGGCTGATTTTTATGTTTTATCATAATTTTCATGAAATGAGAGAGAGAAATAGAGAAACAGCGGATGACCTCTGTGGCGTTTGTATAACGAAAACGTCGAAAAGCCCTCAAGCAAATTTCCTACCAACCGATCAGATGCACAAATAATGTAAAACTAGCCTTTTCATAACTATCAATTGTAAAGCGAGCGACAACGGCGACAAATAAACAAAGGTCCTACCCGCGAATGAAATGTTTTTAGCGGACCGTGATCATTTGTAGTGTTTTTATTTTATTTTATCTGGAGCTATGGTCATTCATCTTCTGGTCCCTTAAACATTTAAGGTTTGATTATTTAAGGTATTTGCGAGTTAGACGTGGATAATTTCCTTCATCGAAATCTACTAAATATAAAACCGAAACTTACGCAACGCATAGGTATATTTGGCAGAAACAGCCCATAAATTATTTGATCCCTCACTTGTTAGTTTCCATTCTTATTTAGTGAGCCACATATCAAAGTCAGTCAATGTGTTCTTAAGTATTAGCGGCTACAAATCAAAGTCAATCAATTTATTATAAGCACCTGCTATTTCTGTCTGTTTACTTTTGAGGCCTGGCTCTCCTCACTCTGACGGATGAGGTTCGGTCTGCCAATGGATTGACGCTGACAGGGCTGTTGCTACGAAAGTATGCCAGAGCTGTATGATAGTTTATGTCAGACATACAACATTGGTCCCTTGCACATTTACCTAGTATCTGGGAGACCGATCTTTGCTCGACGTATTTCGTGGTTTTTGTCGGAGTCGAGTTTTCGCCCCCGCAAACCCGTGTCTGTAGACTTCATCGAAATCTTTTTGAGGTTCCATTTACAAATTAATAAATATACAAATGTTGATAGTTTAATAGGATTTGGGACAGGTCGTTCAATCCAAAGGGAAGCGTCGACTAGCCAAGTAGCTACTAGCTAGTGAGAAACTAAACTATACTCTATAGTTATCTACATACTAATAACTAGTACCCTGATAACTTTACGGTTTCGCTCTATGAAAACACAACAATACTTATATCGATATCAGCCATATTTTTACACCAAAAAATGGGTTGGGTAATTTGACTTAATATTCATTAATAATCCACCTAAATTTAATATCGCAACGGTAAAAAATAATGAAAAGTATTCTTTATAAATTCCGTAAAAATCAGGCGAAAATGGTATAAACTTTCTTTACTTTATTTTAATTGACTACGTCTATATTTGGGATACGCGCATAACCCACTTATTTTTGTTAATGAATAAACCTTTCTATAGGCCAGATGAAATTCAATATTATCTCTAGGTCGTAAATATTTAATTAAAATGCTGTTATTTCCTGATGCATATATTTTTGGATTCAGGTAGTAAGTCTCCAAATGTGTGTACTCAAACATGTTTCCATTATAAAAATACTGATGGCATTTTTGCTTGCGGGTTATTTTTTTTTCCTAACTTCCGGTCCAAAGAATTATTGATTTCTATAGTAAAAGTTTTTTCAAATAACATATAAAAGCTGTTTACAAATAATTAGCCTGATATTGAATTATTTCCAAAAAAAACCGTAATTTCTAAGGGCATAGTGGCTCTGTGAGCTGTAGAACTCGCGGAAGTGTTTTTATTTTTGTTTTCGAATAAGTGATTGAAAAAAAAACTGTTTATACCTACCTAAGTAATTAACGAACCTGTTCACAAAATTTCACGAGCGGGACAGCGTGAAAGCGTGACAGACAGACACCGGACGACAAGACAAGAGATTGATGGCTGTGATATCTAGCTTTGTAAGTTTGTCTTTCGGTACGGGGTAATTAGGTACTAAAATTACTCATCTGATTATTAAAAAAAACCGGCCAAGTGCGAGTCGGACTCGCGCACGAAGGGTTCCGTATCAATAAAAATATTTATTTTATTTTGTTTTTAGTATTTGTTGTTATGGTGACAACAGAAATACATCATCTGTGAAAATTTCAACTGGAACTATCACGGTTTCAGTGTGATACAGCCTGATGACAGACAGACGGACGGACGGACGGACGGACGGACAGACGGACAGCGGAGTCTTAGTAATAGGGTCCCGTTTTACTCATTGAGTACGGAACCCTAAAAATATATATACGTAGGTACAGGGTGTAATAGGAGCAATAAACTAAACGGTAGATTATTAAGCTTGTGAACATTTATTTACACGTGGTTTTATTTAAATGAATGGGACACAAGGGGTTACTGCAAATGCTCTAAGGAAGCGTCCTTTTCAATATTTGCTCCTATATAGATATACGGAGATTACGTACGAACTCACAGGTATGACAGAGAGGGAAAACTTCGAATGCCTTTCGCGGTAGGCCCTCAGGCACCACGAGGTCCACGGGATATACGTAGTGTCGCATGTACGACACTCCGTATATCCCGTGGACCTCGTGGTGCCTGAGGGCCTACCGCGAAAGGCATTCGAAGTTTTCCCTCTCTGTCATACCTGTGAGTTCGTACGTAAGTGCGACAGAGAGGTCAAACTTCGAATGCCGTTCGCGGTAGGCCCTCTGGGGTCTTTGTAATACGCAAGCGGAGCCGCGCACGCAGCTAGTTAACTAGGTAATTAATTATACAGACTAAACATTTACAAAAAGAAAATTTTGTATGGTGCTCCTACCTCGCTTTGAGCTTGAACAATGACTAGCGTCCGTCCACTGTTTTTTAATAAATACACGAAAATCAACATGTTTTTATATCATCTCGAGACACGGTCATATGATATTGTATACTTTAATAATACATAACAATAATTTGCTGTTCAAAATGGACATAAAGGCAAAAAGCCGCTGAACTCCGAACAGAGGCTTTCAACCCAAGTTTGCCTTCTTAAATCTTAATTAGATTCCAAAAACTTGTTGTTCCTTGTTAGCTTTCCTTGTCAGGAAAATTTTGTCATCTTTATAAAATCAATTTTAAAAATAACGCATGCTTGTCTAAATGACGGTAATACTATAAATATAAAAACTAGAATAGAACATTATAAACTATTACCATATAAACTTACAATCGGCTCCCGTCGGAGTCGGACATAAACAAACACACACGGTTAGAACATATTATTAGATATATCAATAGTAAGGAATAAACTGGTTTTAAAAACTATTTGTTTTATGTTATGTATCTATTTACATTTGCATTCTTAGTTAAAATTACTATACGTTAAGTGCAAAAGTGGGGTAAGCGTCATTTTCGCATTTTTTACATCAATATACCAATGCATAATTATTATTTTGAGAATAGGTACTTCTACACCATTTTGATATTTCGAAATTGGTTCTTAGTTATACATTTTTAATTGGCATGACTTCTATAAACAAATATGTTTAGTTTAATATTGTTAAATTTTTCATATTGTTTAAAAATAAACATGTGTTTTTATGTTATTAGCCTAAAACACTATTGGTTTGTAATTAACTTGGTATTTTATTAGACAAAGGAAGGGATCATTAAAATTATTAATGATAAGTGGTAAGTAAACTCAATCTAAATCAAGCAAACAACAGATTATTAAAATTAATTGCACCGTCCAACGCGTCCTTCTCAATTAAATAATGAAATCATTAATTCAATGATCATTAATGAAATTACATTTCAATTGCGTGTGACACCTACGCGTATCACTGACGAAATAATAACGACTGATTAGTTGCACAATTTAATGATGTGAGCCAAGGACTGTCATTAATTGCTATTGTTTTAATTATTTTCATACATATAAATGTTTTTTGTTGATTACTTTCGATTAGAACGCCAAATATTTTGTAACAACTGTTTTTGTAGTCTTATAAGATGATACTAAAAGACAAATTTCACCTGAAAAAAAAAACTTAAAAATGTTCAACTAACCTGAATCATGGATGCTTCTTACAATCACAAACAAACATAAATTGCACACAGCGACACTTCACCGTTCATCACTAATCCTTATACATGTATGTATACAACACACGACCGCCTGTCAGCCAGGGCGACCGGACACTGGGCTTCAGCGGACGCAGAGCGGGACGCAAGATCGCGGGGGGACACGCATGCTGAAGGATGCCAAAGGAGCAGATGCGACAGGACTCCGGAGAAAAGAGACGACTAGTACGTGACATTTGAAAACTGTGTCTTTACATCATCTTTTAAAGAACAAACCAAATTGATTCTTGTGTTAAACGCGCAAGGCTCATTTTGCGTCGTAGCAGCTGGGAGTTAGGACGTATCGCGTGTAACATTCAAATGTCCTCTAATGTGTCGCGCGATTCGGCGCTAGCTTTAAAACTAAATAGAGTAGGGCTGAGTATCGCGCGCGGGCAGCCGGCGCTTCGGCCTTCTGGTGGGAAAAGCGTGTATGTCACGTTGTGTCGCTTCTGAGGCGAGTGCGAGAGAGACAGAGGGTGGGGGTGTCACCACGATCGCTTTTTAGGGACTTAGCCGGATGAGAACAAACAGAGGCAGCGCTGCGAATTTTGTTACGTTGCGCAAATGTGAAATTTGCGCTAGCGATGTAGATGTTTAATGGCTGTCTGTCGAGTGTACATCATTGTGGAGTAATTAGACGCCGACGAGATTTGGCAAATGGGTTTGTTTATGTGAAGGTTCAAATCGTTTATTAATCTCGTCGTTAAAGATTAATTATAGGGACGTCAGTACAAAGCTTCTACCTAAATTGTATTTTTGCTACGAAGGTTAGTGAACGAAACGCTTGCATCGTCCTTAACTGGATCAAATTATACGCAATTATAAACCGATGCGGTTAGCATTGCGTTTATCATACCAATACATCGTTAACCGTTCTACAATTAACGAAACACGCATTCTCCATACAACAACCGGTGAACATAATTCACAAAGGCTAAGCTCATTATACCGTCTGCTTAACCTATTTATAATATCACTATACCTTTGTCACTTGTCGTCACATCAACATTGAAGCACAAAATTGGACAAAAAATGACTTTTTCCCGAATGTTTCGCTCACAATGCGGTAGCGCCACCGAACAATTATCGCACAATAGAAAAGTGACAATTTTGGGTTGTCATACTTCTGGCTACAGGGGTGGTATTGTCAGATCTGAAAATCCTGTTGTTTTTTTTTATAATGTCACTGGCCACCCACATAGAGGCAGAGCGTGAAACGAGCTAAAGGATTAGCTGCCGGCGTTCGATTTATGAATTTTGCGCTACCTTGGAGTCGGATTTTTGAATTTTGAATTATGATTGACTGGAAACGCATATTTAATAAGAAATTGAGTAATGGCAAGTTGGTAATAAATTAATAAGTCACGCAGGTTTTTTTTCATTTAAAAATAATTGTAGTACCTAAGAGTGTTAATTTGATATAAGTGTACTAATCAAAACATGATAGGTATGTAATTTAGGTATAGGAGTAAGAAATCAGGGGCAGAATACTAATGAATTTAAGTAATACATTTTGAAACAACCTTATTGCCGCGTCCGTAGTACCTACATCAAGTGAATCTACTTCTTCTTCTTTAAATTTAAGAGTTATCCTCTTGTCGGTGGAGTATTTTCCACTTCTCTCTGTCGTACGCCATCTCCTTGACTCGCTGATACGACACGACACCAGCTTTTTCCTTTATTTGGTCCATATAACTGCGCCGTGGTCTTCCCCTGCCTCTCCTTCCTTCTATCTTTCCTTCCATTATGGTTTTAAAGAAGTTGTCGTGCCGTATCAAATGTCCAATCATTTTCCCCCTTCTAGCGCTGATAGTGTTCAAGATCGCTCTCTTCTCTTTTACCCTTATTAACACGTTCTCGTTTGTTACTCTCTCAGTCCAGCGTATGCCTTCCATCCGTCTCCAGCACCACATTTCAAACGCTTCCAGTCTCTCTCGATCTCTTTGTGTCTTTGTCCACGCTTCGCTGCCATACAGGGCAATACTCCAAATGTACACTTTAATTAGCAACTTTTTGCTCCTACTTGACAAACTGGATTTTAAGAGTTGTCTCTTTTGGTTAAAAGCTTTTTTCGCCATGGCTACTCGCGCGACGATGTCTGGTGTACACCTGGAGTCTCCTGTTATCAGACTGCCTAGATATTTAAAACTATCGACACGTTGTATGGGTATGTTGTAAATAACTATTGGTGGATGGTGTGATTTGTGTTTTGAGGTGGTCAGCGTTTTCGTTTTCTTTATGTTGATTCTCGAACCCAATTCGTTAAAAGTTGTATCCATAATTTAAATTAATTCCGTCAACTGATCTGGTGTTTCTGCAAATGCTGCGATATCGTCTGCAAATCGAATAAAATGTATTTTCTCCCCATTAATTTTGATCCCTCCCTTGCCAGTTTCTCTGATTTTTCTAATTGCATATTATATATATATATATATATATATATATATTAAAGATTAGCGGTGAAAGTGGACACCCTTGTCTGACACCCTGCCTAATTCTTGCATTCCCATTTTCATCTCCTATCTCCACCCAAGCTTCCTTGTATAATTGAAAAATAACTCTCCTGTCTTTAAAATCTAGTCCGGCTTCTCTTAAAATACCCATCATTTGCCTCCAGTTCACTTTATCAAATGCGGAAATGCCTTCTCTAGGTCTATAAATGCGATATGAGTTTCAAGGCCAAGTTCTAGTGAATCTAATGGATCGTTATTTATTTTAACATATTTTCTTTTTAACAATATCAGTTTCAGTTGTATTGTATCAACATTATAATAATTAGGTACCTACCTACATGATTTTTATCAAATTCCCTGAAGTTCACTTAGTTAATCGACTTTTAAATATATATGTTCTTAAAGGCTGTTCAATAGTAAGTATTATGGAAAGCATTCATCAGAAGATGGATTTTGTTGTTTAAATTAAAACTTCAAAACGATGACATCCGTTATTTCCGGTTGTTAAGTGGTACTTACGGTCGGCAGAACAACATTTTACACACCTGCTTCATAAAACTCACATTACACTATTGAATCATCTTCAATTGAAAGTACATTTATATCTATAGATATAATTATTTTCATTTTAAGTCATTTTGTCCACAAGCTTTCCCCGTAGTCGTCGTTAAAATAAATTAGAAATCCCAATAATGTCTAATTTTATTTTTTACAAACAGTGCACAACGCTCATTAAAACTTTTAAGACAGTTTTACAGTGATGACTCTTTTAATTTAAATGAGTCATTACTGTAAAACTGTCATAAAAGTTTATGATCCTTTGTTTTTTTCATACTATATAACCCCCTACCCTACCTTACTCATGTAAGAATGCGAGATATTGTTCTATTTAAAATTAAAATTAAAACATTTCAAAGGTCAGTCAGTAGAATGAAAATTCAGTAGGTAGGTACGTTAAGTATTAGATGAGTGCCAACTCAGATCACCCTTGTTAGAACCTTTAAAGGTTATTTAGATACGCAACAAAAATAGCTGAAATCACTTCAATAAATCATCGACTCGTAAGAACGTTTCGGCCATCAATCTTGCGAAAATATTTTTTTCTAAATCTTTGCGGTTTTTGCTGGCCGTACAATAATGCGGTTTTAATAGCTAACAAGTGCCCGCTTAGGGACATGTTATTTATTACGCAGTTGCTATTGTTTTTCTGATTTTGACTGATGTGCTCTAACGTACACGCTTTATCGTGTGTCATTTGTTTTTTGTGTTCGTTTTTTGATTTTTGCGGTTAGGAGTGTTTACAGTTTGAGTGATGATGAAGTACCAAGAAATAAAACATTCTTAGTAAAAACTAAATTAATCTGGTCTTCTTAGTAAACATAAAATAAAAGACACGACCATTAATGTATATTGGTCTTTGTACAAAAATGATGAATGAAAAATTACAATAGGTTCAGCTCTCATAACCTAGTTAGAATATTTTACGGAGTGAACCTATCTGATCAATAGATGATACTTATCACCTAGTTTAACCAATTACTTAAATTTGAGTGTATGTGGGAGTGTTACGAACTTATCAGGCAAGGGGAGCCGTTAATGATACCTACTGTTTATGACAAGAATGAGACGCAATTTTAAAGTCTTTCGCATTTAAAGCGTCATAACATAATACAGAACAATAATTATGTGTATGTTACATGTTATACACTTCATTGCAAATATGTACATCTGAGGCTCTAGTATAAGTTTTATCCATACAATACGTTTTCGAACGCGTTTGCGTTTTGTCTCAATTTATATGGAAACGCGAACAGCGCCTCTGGTGGTAACTATTAGGAACTACGCGTTGCCATACAAATTGAAACTAAACGCAAACGCGTTCGAAAACGTATTGTATTGGATAAAACTTATACTAGAGCCTCTGTAAGTAATAGTTATCAAAGTTAATCGGTAATAGAAATCAAATGCTAAAATTATAAACTTGATATTTGAAGGCTTCTAACTATTAACGTGTTTATATTTAACATCAAATTAAAAAATAGAAATGGTTGTAAATATCTAATTAAACATAAATAACTATTTCTATACGTATCGTAACATCTGCGTTCAAAACGCATCAAATTAGCCGAACTATTCCGTGATCGCACGACATTGACAACGGCCCAATAAAACGCATAATACACCCCCGTCCTATATAAAAAACGTCGTCACCTGTCGTGTCATTTGGCCCCAATAAACAGCCGCCAAAGAAAGCACGAAATTAGAAAAAAAAACGTATCCCGTAAACTGACCGAACTTGTCTTATGACATTTTGTCCTAGCGTCACAAAAACAGCGCGACGCTCAATGTAACTGGACCTTACTACTTTGATTTTAAGGTAGAGTTTGCTTTGAATGCTCTGCTTTTGATTTTCGTTTATCGAATTACATTTTTTCAGCCGTTTTGACTGACGAGAATTTACGATGTGAAACCTTACTGGGCGAAATAAAACTCTGGTCGAACTTCATTAGTTGTGTTTTTGTGACAATGGGTGCTTTGTGATCTAATAATAGGGTTTTAGATGTCCTCCTTTGGCTTTGATGATGCCTTCCGATATTTTACGACTTCGCTGACGTGTGTGAATGCCGAATAGATGGCGAGTTTTTGTTGAATGGACGAATTTGTTTATATTTACGAGGACTTTGCTGGTAGATTTTTGTAACAAACAAATTTGTGAATAAATACCATTCAATTTATAAATAAGCAGTAGGTACCAACAGATGTAAAATGGTCGTTCTTCTTTTTTACCTACAATAAATCGTCATTTTTCAGTTTTTTGCGTTTTTCAACTATTAAATGATTACCTAATAAATGATTATTGCCGTAGCGATAATGATCTTTTTTCACTAAAACATTAATAATCAATACTCTAACTAATGACGTATGGTAAAATGAGGACAGGAAATTTTAGGTAAAAAAGAAGAATGACCCAAAAACATAATATAAGGGTCATATAGATTGAGTAAAAAAGTCGTGCTTCCTTTAGTCAATATTTTAAAGCTTCCGAGCAAATAACAAATGAAATCATATATATACTACTCAAAAGAAAATAGGGGCCACTAAGTATTTTGATTGCTACGTGAAAAATATAGTAAACAGTAATGTATATTTATTAAAATAACATGTAATACAAGGCTTTTGTTTTAACTTATGCTAATAACCATTTAATTGTGTATACAATTGTTTCACTTATTCCAATTAACATGAAATTAGTCCATTGTCAACAGCAAAAACTAAACAGAAACTCTTGGCAAAACAAAACAAAAACTGACACAAGCTGTTTTTTTTAATGGTTTAGTAACGGGTGTGTCCTCCTCTCCTGTTTTCACACTCCTGGAGCCTTGAATGCATACTCTCGATTAAGTTTCTGATGTTTTCATCAGGTATCTCTTCCCACGCACGTTTCAGAGCATCCATAAGCTGTTGCTGGTTGTGAACCTCTTGCTCATGCTCCCTAACCCTTCGTTTTAATTGGTCCCACATATGCTCTATTGGATTTAAATCCGGACTATACGCTGGCCATGGTAGGACACGAATATGGGAGTCATCCAGTACAGTCTGAGTGGCCCGAGCTGTGTGTGGGCGGGCATTGTCATGCATTAACCAGAACCCTGGCCCCACTCTCTGTGAGAATGGAATCACATGAGGCCTGATGACTTCATCGATGTACCGTTGTGCAGTTACTGTGCCTTGATTTAAGAAAACCAGCTCAGTTTTGCCTTGTAAGCTAATCCCAGCCCAAACCATCACACTAGGACCTCTAAAGCGGTCAATTTCCTTGATGCAGACATCGGAAAATCTCTCACCCTGTCGTCTCCATACTCTAATGCGCCGATCATCACTACAAAGCTTCACTTTACACTCATCTGTGAAGAGCACCATACCCCATTGATTCATGCTCCAATCTGAATGTTCGCGGCAAAAACTTAAACGATTTCCACGTTGAACCCTAGATAAAGGAATTCGTACTACTCGGCGTCTGGACCTTTGCTGGTCTTCATGCAGTCGATTACGTATCGTTTGATCACTAACACGAGTCCCCGTTGTCAACCGTAGGCGATTTTGTAACTTACGTGCCGTCACAGAGCGCTCTCGACGGGCACTCAATCGGATGTAGCGATCCTCTTGTGCCGTAGTCGCTCGCACCCTGCCCGATCCAGGCCTTCTTGCAACACTGCCAGTCTCTTGGAACCGATCCCACACATTTTGGATGGCTCGGCGAGAGAAACCCAACGAAAAAGCTACAGACCGCTGTGAATGACCTTCAGCAATCAATGTAACGGCTCTGGTGGCAGTAATGGTATCCATATGCCTTCGCTGACGTGGCATTATTAACAAAATATGTTAAAAGATGTTAGAAGAAATTAATAATGTAGGTTTTTTTGCCCGACTACGGCAGAGCTGAAAGGAAGGGATATGTTTTTAGCGGTCTACGTTTGTATTTGTGTATGTTCCACTGTAGCGCTCCCCATTCACGGCCACGCTACGCTCGTTGCGCTACGCCGTAGCCCGTAGCAGCTTAAACTCCGTATGTAGCGAAAAGCGCTCGTAGCGCTCTGACGCATGTGTGTCGTCATGGGCCCTGAATGGGTTAAAATACTGAACCGATTTTGATAAATGGGGTATCAATCGTTTCGGAATTATGCTGCAGGTGAGAACAGGCTACCTTCTGTATGAAAAATAAAAACATGGTGGCTAAATAAAAAATAAGTGACTGACTTTGAAAACAATATTTTGCTATCATAGCGTGTTGGGTAGATATCAAATGAAAGAGGAGAAAATTTCGAGTTCAAATAAATAAAAATATTATTCATAGTTACTTTTCCGTAGTCGGGACTCGGGATAGATTGGGTTCCGTATCCTAAAGGTTAAACCGGGACCCTATTACTAAGACTTCGCTGTCCGTCTGTCTGTCTGTCTGTCCGTCTGTCTGTCCGTCTACCTATCACCAGGCTGTATCTCACGAACCGTGATAGTTAGACAGTTGAAATTTTCACAGATGATGTATTTCTGTGGCCGCTACCTATACAACAAATACCTACTAAAAAACTGAATAAAATATTTAACGTGATTTTTTTGCCGTATTTATAGATAATGGCACGGAACGCTTTGTGCGCGAGTCCGACTCGCACTTGGCCGGTTTTTTATACTTTTTATGCTTGTTTACTTAGTATAGATTCCTCTCAATTTCTTTTCCTATACTGTCAAATTAAACAGACCGAGAGGTCGGCTAATCTTTCTGCAATTAGACTTCTAGATTTTAGTTGTCATACACATTGATGTTGTGTTCTGCATTGAGGGGTATATGCCATAATCGCCACGCTTGGCATGCGGGTTGGCGATCGCAGTATTTCCATTTCGGCTGATATGATGATGATGATGACACATTGATGGGTGTTGAGAGTCCCCGGCACGGTCGACTCAAGTCGACTGTCAATACAAACGTAATTTGGCTCTCATTTTAAAACGGCTTACTGGAATTAGATGAAACTTTTTATGCACAATGCAATGGGATCTGCCATATATTCTAGGTTGGCAAGTAGTTTCTGTTGCTTTAAATTATAATAGAAAAAAAGCGGCCAAGTGCAAGTCGGACTCGCACATGAAGGGTTCCGTAAAATAAATTGCGGTTTACGATTTATGACGTATTAAAAAAAACTACTTACTAGATCTCGTTCATACCAATTTTCGGTGGAAGTTTGCATAGTACATCGTATATTTTTTTTAGTTTTATCATTCTCTTATTTTAGAAGTTACAGGGGGGGGGACACACATTTTACCACTTTGGATGTGTCTCTCGCGCAAACTATTCAGTTTAGAAAAAAATGATATTAAAAACCTCAATATCATTTTTGAAGACCTATCTACGCCACACGTATGGGTTTGATGACATTTTTTTTTTGAGTTTCAGTTCTGAGTATAGTACCCCCAAAAATTTCTCTGTTTTTTTCGATTTTTGTGTGAAAATCTTAATGCGGTTCACAGAATACATCGACTTACCAAGTTTCAACAGTATAGCTCTTATAGTTTCGGAAAAAAGTGGCTGTGACTGTGACATACGGACGGACAGACAGATAGATAGACAGACATACAGACATGATGAATCTATAAGGGTTCCGTTTTTTGCCATTTGGCTCCGGAACCCTAAAAAAGTGATTAGAGACTTTGTATGAAAAACGTTCTAATCGCTATATTTTTTTCTATTTTAATTTAAAGAAACTAGTTTCCGAGCTAGATATACCCATCGTGTATTATATACACAGTTTAATGTTATTCTAGCATGTTGTTTTGAGCATGAGAATTCTATTCTATTCTAGCATGTTGTTTTGAGCATGAGAACCAAACTACGTTTGTATGGAGATTCGAGAGTCCTGGCGACCCTCAATACCTATATCGTCATAAGTTTGTGAAACGTTAAGATATTAAGGTCACCCAAAACGTACGCAATGCTTTTACAGCGATAACGTCAACTACCCGCAATTGAATATAGATAGCACAATTGAATTGAACCAATTTAATACCAGTTACTTTAATAACTGTTAATTACTTTAACAGCTTTTTTAAGTGATCCGATGGGGTGATGGATGCGTTGATTGATAGCTTTGTTTTGGTCAGATTACTTAAATATTGTAAGTGAATAGTTTTCTATTCTACTACTTACCACAGTTACATAATGCGGAGTCCAAACGGTACAATGTTACGTTGCACGCGATGCAAAACATAACGTAATAATTTACTTTTCAAAACAAAGTTTTAATCGACTTCAAATCAGTAGGCAATTTGCTTCAAGTTTGCCTATAAAATTTGAAGAGTTCCCTCGATTTCTCCAGGATCCCATCATCAGAACTGGATTTTGGTGACAACGGGACCAATCTGGTATATGCTTCCAAATATAGAAAAAAAAATTCAAATCGGGTCATAACTCATAATCTCATAAATTACCGAGTTATCGCGTAACAAACACAAAAGAAAAAAAAACATACAGACGAATTGAGAACCTCCTCCTTTATTGAAGTCGGTTAAAAATGTCCGACTTGCGTCGTCCACACGGATGTATGTACTTACAGTCAAGTGTAAAAATATGGGTGCACAACTTACTCATAAGATATGTCCCATCGCGCTCTTATGTCATCGGATTAAGGTTTCGGTGCATATTTATGAGAGGATTCATCATCATCATATCAGCCGAAAGACGTCCACTGCTGGACATAGGCCTCCCCCAAAGAGTTCCAAAGTGACCGGTCCTGCGCCACCCGCATCCAGCGGACTCCCGCGACCTTTACCAGGTCATCAGTCCACCTTGTGGGAGGCCTACCAACGCCGCGCCTTCCGGTACGTGGTCGCCACTCGAGAACCTTTCCGCCCCAACGGCCATCAGTTCTACGTGCAATGTCCCCTGCCACTTAAGTTTAGCGATTCGGTGGGCTATATCGGTTCGGTTACCTTGGTTCTGCTGCGGATAGCCTCATTTTTGATGCGATCACGCAGAGAAACTCCCAACATAGCCCTCTCCTTTGCCCTTTGGGTGACTTTGAGCCTTCTTATGAGGCCCATTGTAAGCGACCACGTTTCAGTGCCATATGTCATCACTGGCAACACACACTGGTCAAAACTCTCGTCTTGAGACACTGCGGAATATTGGACGAAAAGATGTGCCGTAGCTTCCCGAACGCTGCCCAGCCGAGTCGGATTCAACGATTGATCTCTTTCTCAAAGTTGGACCTACCTAACTGGACAGTCTGTCCTAGGTATACATAATCGTCTACAACTTCGAGCGTAAAGTGTCCGATTGTAATGGGGATTGGTACTACATGGACATTTGACATGGTCTTCGTCTTATCCATGTTCATTCTTAGACCAACTCGCTCGGAAGCTTTACTGAGGTCATCGAGCATCGTACTTAAGTCCTCCATAGCCATGATAATGAGAGGA
Source organism: Epinotia brunnichana (assembly GCA_963854355.1). Taxonomy (NCBI): domain Eukaryota; kingdom Metazoa; phylum Arthropoda; class Insecta; order Lepidoptera; family Tortricidae; genus Epinotia; species Epinotia brunnichana. The sequence goes on from OY977951.1 coordinate 12,733,266, forward strand.
TTAAATTGATATATATTTTTGCACTTGACTGTACCTATATAGCTACTTTTTAGCTAGCTGACTACTATGCAGCGAAATGGGTATTGTGTGGACGACACAAGTCTTATACCGTTTGGACCTAGCATAATTGCCTACTTAGTAGGTGGTTAGGTAGTTGAGGCCACTTTCTACAAAAAAAAAAATTATAATATACTTGTTTGTTTTATTAATTATTTTACGTCATACCTGGCCATAAAATAGGAAAATCCCAATTCCTGGCCAGGGAGAGAAAAAAGAAAGCCTTTGATAGCATATTTTTATAGGTACTTGCGATCTGAGACATTCTTGGTTTTACCGCCCTAGGTAAGTTGTGTACTAATATTGCGCAGAAGCGGGGCGGTAGGTATGCATAAAACCTTATCTACTGGGCTGTTATTCGGAACGCGCTAATACGCCTCACCTCACCCGTCACGCCTAACGAAACTATACCTCCGATTACGCGTAATTGCTACGCATCGCAGCGTCAGGATATATTTGTGGTGAGACATGAGGTTGAAACAAGTTAAAGAATCGAATTTAAACTTTCGTGAGACATGTTGAAATAATGCTAATAATAACACGGTTAAACTCACGTACTAAATGTCAGTACGTGCGACATGTTTCGAACCCTTCGGGAGTTCTTCTTCAGGATGAGTGTTTTCGTGGCGGTATCGCATGATTCACATATAATAAGTGAGTAGAATATGTACATAATTAGTAGCATATGTAATTATTATTAGCATTAAATTAAAGAATAGCGGGGCTGCATGCATGTATAAGTACTATTGTAAAGACGGTGCTGCAATAAGTAACTGTACAGACCTGACTGATAGCTGGCAGCTTGCTGAAATCGCATCTGTAGGTTTTGATTTGTCAGACACGTTAACACTTTCAATACTAACTAGCCTACGCCGTAATCGCTTTGCATTACATACGGGGAAAACCACGGGATCGGCTACGAGCGTAGCGCGTAGCGACTCTTGGCAGCGAATGTGTTAAGGCGTCGTAGGTTCATGGCCTTCCCTCCCTCTCACTGAGCATAAGCGTGAGCGAGATGAAAGTGCGTGTTCGGAAGCGCGGATATCACGTTTTTTAATTTAAATTTTTTGTACCTTTAAATAAATAAAGAAATAATCAGTAAGTTCCCTCAAACATGATATTGCCGAATTTTAGAACCATTGGTGCATAATTTGTTACGAGTGTTTTAAGTGTATTTTAGAACTATGTTCGTGATTTTTTCTATAGAGCGAAAATTGCTCAGTCATGTTTCCAATCACTGATCTCCCTGCAGAAAAGCCTCAAGATTACTATTCGTATTAAACCTTATTATTTTAAACAGACGCATTATTGTTTCAAAAACTCTGTTCGCTTAACTTTGCTGAACCTACGGCGCCTTAAGAGCACAGCAAAATAAAATAAGATTCCTACAATTCCTATAAGCATTATTACGTAAAAACAATCACACAAAACGACGCATTACTGCGTCGTTGCGGTAGCGTCCTGATTGAAATCACACGATCAGCAATCAGAAATCACACTCTTTGTCTGCGGCCGGCTAATAAAGCGGACTTGTGATTGGAAATCATTTGCGATCGCAACTACTGTGGCATTTGATGTTGGAGTGTCTAGACGAGAAAATATTTTTATGAATTGCTATCCTTTCATACATTCCTTCCGTCCCCAGTTTCTCCCTCAGAGGATGATTTCGAAATAAATAAATGAAAATGTCCTTCTCCGTAACTTAAAATAATGTCATACCTCCCTCATCTTTTCAATTAATCAAAAAACAGACAGACAGGATTACTTTCGCATCAATATTTCGTCTCGGTCATATTTTATTAGGTGTTTTTAGGTTTACAAAACTCTAATTTAAATTGATTTTATATTCACCGCCTTCACAAACTCCACAGTTATAAATTATATTGTTTCAAAATATTACGAGTAACGAAAGCATAAATCATAAAATAACCTTATCATCGTAACAACATAAACAAAGTATCAACATTGTATTGAAATATAATAACCTGTTTTGGATACATAGATACATATAATATTACTAGCTGTTGCCCGCGACTTCGTCCGCGTAGAACTTATACTTAGAAAATATAATGCAAACAAACTTCTACTTACCATCTTAAGGGATGATTTCCGAGGCAAAAACTATTCTATATCCTTCGAAAGGTCTCAAATTATCTCTATACCAAATTTCATCTAGGTACATGGATTTTATCCAAGCTTTCACCCCCTATTTCATACCCTTAGGGAATGATTTTCGGGATAAAAACTATCTAATATCATTCTTCGGGACTCAAACGACCTTTATATCAAATTTCATCTAAACGGGATTCATCCAAATTTTCACCCCCCATTTCACCCCCTTAGGGAGTGATTTCCAGAACTAAAACTATCCTATGTCCTTTCCCAGGACTCAAGCTATTTCTATACCAAATTGTATTAAAATGGGTTCCATCCAAATTTTCACCCCTAATTTCACCCCCTTGGGGGGTGATTTCTGGGGTAAAAACTATCCCATGTCCTTTCCCAGGACTTAACCTATATCTACACCAAATTTCATCAAAATAGATTACATCCAAATTTTCACCCCCCCCCCCTTTTTCACCCCCTTAGGGGATGATTTTCGGGATAAAACCTATTATATGTCCTTCCCCGGGACTCAAACTATTAATATACCAAATTTCATCTAAATCGGTGCAGCGATTTAAGTAGCTCCATACAAATTTCCACCCCCAATTTCAGCCCCTCAGATATAAAAACTACCCTTTGTCCTTCCGCGGGGCTCAAACTATCTGTATACCAAATTTCATCTAAATCGGTTTAGCGGTTTAGGCGTGAAGAGGTAACAGACAGACAGACACACTTTCGCATTTATAATATTAATATGGAAGTATGGATTATTAGTATGGATAGTATGGGTTCTTTCCGCTTGTCTTCCAAATAGAGTTGTAGCTGTAGACTCACTTTAAAAGAAAGAAGAAACGAAAAACTCATTCAAATATCTCAAAAAATTACGAAGCTACAACCGTTTTAATGTCGCTTGTTAGAGTGAGAAAACGATCAGGGACCGTGACGTCACGATCCTCGAGCGTCATAGTACAAAACAATAGTTTCATTATAAAGGTGCGTTTTACGGAAAAGAGACGCAACAAACCCCTCTTAAAACTTTATACACTTATAACTTAGTGATTACCTATATGAGTATAGCATTTTGCGTTGTTTTTTTTCGAGATAATACAACATTATGATTATTTTGTTTAGTGTCTACATCCCTATTTTCGATAAGATAAGATAAAATAAGATTTCTTTATTGTCAGAACTGTGTACATTTAGTTGTTTTGGGTAAAATAAAGTCCAACAGCTTGCCGATTTCGGACGTACAATATTAAACTTAAAGCTAGTCAAATATACTAAAACAATAACAACAATAGTATTTCCAAATAATTTTAACCATATTCACACATAAAATATTAATTTAGATCTATCCGACATCCGTATTTTCTTTTAAACCACGAACTTCGGAATTCGAAAATATTCGGGTATCTCTATCTCTATCGCACTAACAAATGACAGGAATGCAGATTATACGAATTTCGAGTTTCAGTTTTCGTGAATTGGCTGAATACGCAAAGAGCGCGCGCGCGTGCCATTCAAAAAAACCAAGTTTATATTGTTCGAATTTGTTAATACATTTGTAGAAATTACGCCTTAATTCGACATTTGCGCATATAAGTTCGCATATCAAAATCGATTAATTTTATATTTGCTTTTGGTACCTATGTGTCTCGTCAATGTATATCGTAGACGGGATTAAAATTATTAATAGGCGAAAGAAAGGCAAAGAAATTCCGCCATTTTGTCCGTAGTATTGCTTATTAGTCTGTGATTTTGACGTTTCTTTTAGCTGACAGATGTGGCGGCGATATACTTTAAGAATAATAAATGACAAATTAAATGAAGTCGTATATTACGGAAAATAAATTAATTGTCGCAGTCGGATAAAAACTATCCTAAGTTGCAGCTGGAATAATAATGTACCTATATAAAATGTTTCATATTTTTCCGTCCATGGGATGCTGAGAACATTCGAACCGCAGAAAGTTTAGTTTCAAACTGGCTGATTCTTTTTTTAATTTAGAGATTTATTATAAGTGGAGATAACTAAACGTAAAGTATCAACATTGTCTCAAGCAGCTCACCGCCACCGCATAAAAACGGAGTATATCACTTCATCTCTCCTTAATAAAAGCATATTTCAGAGTAAAACTATTGTTATTTAAGTCTTTATTACATGATCATTAAAAAAATAACAAACCTTAAGGCTGGGCTTACACAGTCTGAATTCATGGACTGAAATCAGTAGGTATCTGGACCACTCAAGAGCAAAAAAAAGGTACACACTCTCGTAGCAATACGGCACAAAGTGTACCGTTTTATCTGCACTTGAGTGATTCAGATTATTACTCAGTGACTGAATTCCGTTCTGTGTAAGGCCTGTCTTACTCCAATGATTATGAAATCGATGCAGTAAGCTAAGAAAATTGTCTAAGTACCACGTTTCGACTCTATTATATGCATTTATAGGTTCAAAAGTGGAAGGCCACTTTATTGGCAGTACCTAAGCGCCATTTATTTTATAAAACAGATGTTTTTTTTCTAGTATGTAAACTTAATGAAGAATTATACAAATTCCTTATGAAATGCCTTTGGGCGGCTAGACCTTATGATACGAAGTCTTTATTACTACAGAAGTACTTTTATTAATATCTACTAACTATAATGTCACTTACGCCCATTTGCCCACAAATCGGCCACGTTACAATAAATTGCAGGGACAGTCGGTGTGGCGTGACAAGCCCGTATAAATAAGGAAGCGGCTATGGGCAAGGAGACACGCAGGGCGAAGATGAGCATCGTAAGTCCTGGATGACACTTACACCGGACGGAGGGCAGTAAATTATTGTCATATACGTCCATTGTTGATACGGGGTCATTATCTGCACGAGGTCTTATTCATTTGACAACAGGCTTCGTCCACGTGGAAACCTGCGAGTCAGGTACTCGTACAGTCGCCATCACATACATATAGGTAGGTACACTATAGGTGTTCAAAAATATCGGCACATGCACCCTAATGCCTTGGAGGAGGTGTGTTCCGATGTTTGTGACCTGCTTGTTTGCTCCGATGTATGTGATGGCGACTATATCATTCGCACGGCCCTGGATTAGGTATATGGATATTCATCATCATTGGCCTCTACGTCTTTATCAGACGATTCGAACAGCGCTTTGTGAATACATAGTGCAGCACTTTTTTAAATGGCTATGTATGTCTATGTGGGAGCGGCATTGTCTTCCGCAGAATCGTGCATTAGGTAATGGCGGGGTGTTTAATTGTCTTCTCCTTCTACCTTCGAGAAGGTCTAACCAGGCCCCGCCATGTTTGTTGCGTACGTCCATGAGAGTATTGGTACCCGCACAATTAACTTCACGGCGACCGCCATCTGCACTGTGGCATTTGGAAATCTCCAGGGTAGTTATCTAATCTTGAACACACCAAAACCCTTCCCGTGCCTTACATCTACAGGGATCCTTGCGGGGGCATCTTTGCTGCCTTCCCTGGGCTTGCTAAGCCAAGAGCTGTGATTCCCATCAATAAGAATGCCGTGGCGAACTGATGAGATGATGACATGGCCCCCTCTGATCACTTGGTCGAATATTGGCTGTGGCTGTAATGTAACCACATACGTGGAATGGGGTTACTTTAGGAAAAAATGTACTTTGATCATTTAGAATCAATACATAGTATAAAACAAAGTCGCTTCCCGCTGTCTGTCTGTCTGTCTGTCTGTCCCTATGTATGCGTAGATCTTTAAAACTACGCAACGGATTTGAATGCGTTAATAATAATTAAAGTGGTAATTTTTAATAGATAGAGTGATTCAAGAGGAAGGTTTATATGTATAATACAAACCATACATGTATATATTATGCACATAAACCCGTGCGAAGCAGGGGCGGGTCGCTAGTGTAGTATAAAAGCAGAACTATTTGAAATTAAGAAGATTTAATCGAGTATACGGTAAGATAAGATATCTAACTCATATATTCACTGCCACAGTCCACCTACAAAAAAAAAACAATGATTCCGCAGAAAAAAACTATTTGATCAAAGTCGTCACCCGAATCAAAGTAACCATTCCACCGGTACCGCACTCTAATCGGTTCTTCCGTTTGGGATCTACAAGGCCACAGGCAGACATACAGACACAACATTTTAAGTGTCAAGGCGAATAAACGGAAATTCGACTGAATGTAATTGCTTCGTAAAAACTTTGTTTGGTTCTAATTTATCCAATCCAAATTACAAATTGCTAAGGTGACAACTATCATGATGACAATCCATGTCTAACTATTAACGTTTTCCTTTTTCTTGTCGAAGCTGACACTCAAAACATTGATCGTGTCGTATCGTACGATATAAACAGGAGAGATTAAACGCATTATTTAGGGCTGCGACTGCGTGCAATTAGCCAATAATCGGAAATAGCTTCATTATGTGCTTCATTAAAAATGCATTTTATTTATGTGCTGAAATGTTTATGCATTGAGTATTATTCATAAAAACGTTTTTAATGGGATACATACAACTTAAACAGTATTTATTTAAATTAGATTAGTCGAATCGTTTACAGAAAATACGTTTGGCAGATCAATTCCATTTGATTGAAACTTAGATTTAAAATGAAGTACTAGGTAGTCTAGGTACACGGTGTACCTATTCATCGATTTCAGATCAGATGAAGGAATACACGGTTATACTCAGAAAAAATACTCTCTCAATTTTATTTCGCCTTTTAAATCATAACAGTCGCAATTATAAGCTGGAAGCATTTCTCTCTATAGCTATCGACAACGAATCCTCAAATCGTACGGCTCATCCGGAGTCACGGGCTTCCATAGGCTACGGTATCTATCTACCAATAGGCAGGACGTATGCTAGTTTGCCAGCGTCAAGAAAAAATAAATTAAAAAATGTTTTTGTATTGGTAACCCTAACCAACGGTCGCAGGGTTGTCGCCAGCGGGCGGTCGCCGCGTGTCGCCGCTTTGATGTACCGCGCAGCATCTATCAGTTATGACAAACGCTCCACAGTTAGCTTTATATTATAGGTTGAAGCGAAATTAGATTACACATTAGGAAATAATAACACTATATCTTTGACCCTTTTGGAGTGTAAAGTGAATATATTTTTATAGTAGGTAGGTACCGAATATTTTATACTTACCCTTTTATGTGATTCACTTTTATTTAATATAGGCATGTATTTTAAGGTGGCAATCCGAACACGTAAATATTTTTTTTAAATCGGCCAAGTGCGATTCGGACTCGCACACCGAGTGTTCCGTACAAACCTTTTATTTATTAAACATATTTTTTTATTTGATGTCACTAAACATTTACGGGTTTCGCAATTTTGCCTTTATCTGTGCTATAAGAAGTTGCTTCGTACCAAATTTTAAGATTCTGAGTGCACGGGAAGTACCCTGTAGGTTTTGATTCCCTTGCGAGTTTCGAAAATTTGCGGCATAAAATAGACTTGAGTATTTGATATACATAAATTTCAGCTTGATACTTTTACGTGTTCCTGAGAAAAACGGTCTTGACAGACGGACGGACGGACAACAAAGTGATCCTATAAGGGTTCCGCGTTTTCCTAAACGAAACCCTAAAAAACATGTTAATCGAATTTTGAGAAATTTAGCTCATTCATTTCATAATCATAAGAATACGAATACACTGATAATATTAGGTCAGGAAAACAAGGTGCAAGTGCAGGCAAATATTTTTAGTATTCTGTAAATGAAAAAATATTTTGTATGTCGAAAGAAACCTTTTGTTAATCCCTCAAGCCCAAAACCAAGGCATTCACAATCTACTTAATAGATATATGAGAAAACAACAGTAGGTATATATATTTCAGCATATTTTTAACATCGAAAATTTGGTAAGGTAATTTGACCAAGTATTCTTTAATAATCCACCTACATTCCATACCGCGACGGTAAAAAATATTGAAAAGTAATCTTTATAAATTCCGTAATAACCCGGTGAAAATGGTATTAACTTTCTTTACTTTATAATTCACTACTTCTTTAAAAGTTTTTTGGGATACGCGCATAATCCATTTATTTTTGATGATGAAAATGAAAATTAATTTTGACAAAACTAAAATAATTAATTTAATCAACGGACTAAAAAACTATCCAACTGGATTGTAGCTTATAATATAATGACTATGTGATAAATAGAAGAAACAAACGTCACTAGCTTTTTAGGTTTAAGCGTCGACAATAAGCTGACATGGGAAAACCAAATAGACACAATTTGTAAAAAACTTAACAAATACTTTTATGCTCTGTTTAAGGTGGTTCGATTGCCATACAAAACGTTATTTGACATTCTCAGGCCAACGGCGTGATATTATAAGAAACTTATGTACCTAACAAACTTTCATAAATTGGCTTCCCATTTGCGCCAAATTCCCCCTTTCCTAGAATAAACTTGTATAAACTAGATTAATTTGAGAAATTGGTTTTGAACGTGATATTTTGGGAAAACTATTTTTCTCAAATTAATCTAGTTTATACAAGTTTATTCTAGGAAAGGGGGAATTTGGCGCAAATGGGAAGCCAATTGATGAAAGTTTGTTACATAAGTTTCTCAAAATATCACGCCGTTAGCCTGCGAATGTCAAATAACGCTTTGTATGGCAATCGAACCACCTTAACTTAAGAAAAGTAGTCAGTCAGCTTTAACAATAACATATGAGAGCCGTTTACAAAAATATAGCCTGCTGATATTGAATTATTTCCAAAAAACCGTCTGTTGTTCAGGCTATAAATCGATAACATCACCAGTGGCGTGTAATGTTGTTACTGTTGTAAGTCTGTAGGTCTAGTATACGTTTTATCGATACATATACGTTTTCGAACGCGTTTGCGTTTAGTTTCAATTTGTATGGCAACGCGTAGTTCCTAATAGTTACCACCAGAGGCGCTTCTCGCGTTGCCATACAAATTGAAACTAAACGCAAACGCGTTCGATACGGTTTTGTATCGATAAAACTTATACTAGAGCCTCAGATCTCAGCTGAGCTGAGCATAGTTTTTACGAATCTGTTCGTCAATAGGGTCAAACTCAGGAACAAATAAAGAACTGTGGACGATAAAATTGTTAGCAGTTTAGGTTAGATAAATTATGTTCCCCCAGCAACAAAATTGGGCGTAAACAGGCCTTATCACTTCAAATCCAGTGAAAAGACTGAAAATTGGCACAAACAAAAAAAAACTTTTTTTGATCCACCCGTTAATTTGCAATGTAAAGTAAAAACTATTTTTTTTTACTCTCTTTGTCGCTAATAGAATATTGGTTTAAATTATTGAGACAACCCGCTTTGTATTTTTACCCGCGAGCATTACGGTAGTAGATATTTAATTAAGCCTTTAGTTCGCAAATAAATAAATACGACATCAGCAAACGAGGCTTGAACTCACGTTATTTTAAATGTATAGCAAAAAAGTTTACAAAAATAATGGAAAAAGAATTAGCTTGCGAACTGCGAACTTAATATAGGTACTATCAAATTAAACCAACGCCCACACACATGCATAATGCCACATTGCTAAACATTTAAATTAAATCTGCCGCTCAATCAAGCGTGTAAAGATAACAGAATAGTCTCCTCTCTACATTGCCCTTGATTGTCAACCCTACGGCCCACGGGGATAGGGGTGTCGCTGCAGCCGCGGGCGGTTCTCTTTGATACTGATTCGGAACGGGATTCAATTTTATCATAAAGTAAAAAAAAAATGGTAAATGCCTCATTGGGGTTCAAATCCATAATTATACCGATGTGTGTATATTATGTACCTATCTGTGTTCATATATATATCGCTAGAAATTATCAGTAGTTTGAAAACAATTCAATATAATTTATTTACAGGAAACAAAAGGCTATGTTGTACACCTGATTGACATACAAAAAAATTTACAATTTAAGAATTAGCACACTATACACGGTGTAACATGAGAAAACCGAATAATTTTAACAGTGAATTCATGTTACACCGTGTTAAAAAAGAAATACAAAGTTTTGCTGGATTGTGATTTAAATAAGCTACACCACACTATACTCTCAAATCACGTTTTAAACCAAAGCCGATGGCAAGGCTTCGACTGTATACTACATTTGAATGTCCATTTTTATACAAAACCACACTCGCATTATTTTCACATTATGCCAACCCTACGACGCTAGGGCTGTCACTCTACCACGGGAGGGCTTTGAAGCGCCGAGCGGAATGTCATTAGTTCGTTGTGCGGCGTGACGGGTGACAGTCCGCTTCGCAGCGGGCGGTATGGTCAAGCGAATTTACGAGATATATTTAATTTAGATCTAACATTAATATTTTAAGCCTCATGCATGAATCCAAATACGTGCATGAAACTAATATTTTGACTGGGCATAGGTGAAAATTAATCTACAAAATATTATACCTATGTGATTGAAGTCGCTTTAACTCATAATTATCTTTACAGTGCTCTAAGGGCTCTAATGTGACCTAAGTACCTACTTATGAGTCAATTGATATTAAGATTGTTCGATGTGTATCCAATTTGTGTACAAACAAATTAAAAACCAAATAGGAATTCACGCGTACAAGAAAAGTAATTTAGGTATGCGGTTTGAAAGTCATTGTCATCATATCAGCCGAAAGACGTCCACTACTGGACATTGTGGATAATGTCCAGTGGACATAGGCCTCACCAGAAGAGTGCCACAGTGAGCGGTCCTGCGCCACACGCATTCAACGGATTTCCGTGACCTCTACCAGTTTGTTTTGAAAGTACCTAAATTAAATAAAAAAAAGGTTGATTAAATAAAGCGGTTTTATTTAATGCTAAATAATCGCGGAAACCGAAGACTATTATTAATTTGATTGATATTAATCTAGTTTGGTACACTATTATAAAAATCTACAACTAAAGAAATATTATAGTACAAATTATCAAAGCTCACACATTTTCAACCCTAGTGGTCCACGTATTAAGGGCTGTCACCAACCCGCGGGCGGGCGCTTTGAGTTGAGGCGCCGCATGGAATGTCGTTACGCACCGACCACGTTACCTCGACATCCCTGCCAAGCGATAAAGTTCCTTATTCCATTATGATAAAGTATACACAGAATATAAATTTTTTGGTCCTACTATTTTGTAATGTAGTGACATGTGACAGATCGCTCGATTTGCAGTGGGCGGGGTATGGTCAAGCGATTAGTAAAAACAATTGAATCATGTTTTGTATAATATTTTAATCTTATGTATTATTTGAACTTACCGGGACATTTTTTATTTTAGTTAAAAGGTGTATCAACGAACCGATTTAGTTATAGTAGTTTATGCTACTGATACATAATGAGAGGCCCTAAAATACGAGTGTGGTTTTATGAAACGAGCGTTAGCGAGTTTCATAATAGGATCACACGAGTGTTTTAAGGCCTACTTATATACAGTTGCATACACTACTAATTTATCTAAACACATATCATAAGTACTCTAAGATGGGTTCAGAAGCCGTAGAAAAATGACCTGCATTGCTACGAGTGCAAGCTACCTGTAAATAATTTGGAAAAAAAAAAGAAGTGAAAAAAAATGTGATTTTTTTTTTTTAATTGAAAAAAAAAGTATAAAAAAGTTAGAAAAAGAAAAAAATAAAGTGAATAAAGTAAAAAAAAGCAAAAAAAAAGAAAAAAAAGTAAAAAAAAGGTAAAAAAGGAATGAAAGTGACAAAAATTAAAAAAAAAGTAAAAAAGGTTAGAAAAAGTATAAAAAGTCAAAAAAGTAAAAAACAGCAAAAAAAATTAAAAAAAAGTGAAAAAAAGGTATAAAAGGAATAAAAGTGACAAAAAGTAAATAAAAGTGCAAAAAATTAAAAAAGAACAAAAAAAGTGCAAAAAAGAAAAAAAAAGTTAAAAAGCGGAAAAAAAAGTTTGAATAGTAAAAATAAAAGTGAAAAAGATAAAAAAAAGTGAAAAAAAGTAAAAAAAAAAGTTAAAAAAGTAAAAAAGAAAAATATGTTAAAAAAGTAAAAAATGTTAAAAAAGTAAAATGAAAAAACATACTAAATTGACGTTTTGTATCGATAACTGTTTTAATATCTATAGATACTAGAATAGAGACCCACTTGAGTTTTGACAGCTGTTCTAAATTTAAACTTATAACGATACCGATAATCTGTACTGTAATAACATTACAGTACAGATTTTACCTACTACCACAGACAAGAAAGTTGTCATAGTAAAATTGGTTGTAATAATGCTGGTCATTACCGACGGTTTCTGAACGCATTTTAGAGCACTAATGATATGTGCGTAGATAAACTACTATTACTTTGTGACTACATAACATTAATGGTACCGTCAATTTTGGAACTTGTAAAGTAGGGAACTTGGTAAGTAAACCCAAGACAGAGAAAACAAAAAAATACTGACACCCACTCATTAATGTTACCTATTCTTATTTTTCCAAAAAAATTACAATTAGTTAGGTTAGGTACTCTATTACGATTGAACAGCGCAAAAGCTAAATACATTTTTTTTTAATAAAGGCAATTATAATTTATGGTGATGCTCTATTTGGTCCGAATTGTTCCCAATTCTACAGAATTCCAATTCTACAGATTCCCAATTCTACAGATTTCCAATTCTATAGATTTCCAATTCTACAGATTTCCAATTCTACAGATTTCCAATTCTACAGATTTCCAATTCTACAGATTCCCAATTCTACGGATTTCCAATTCTACAGATTTCCAATACTACAGATTCCCAATAATACAGTTTCCCAATACTACAGATTCCCAATACTACAGATTCCCAATAATACAGACTCGTGTCTTAACATATGCTTTTTGTTTTTTACTTCTTTACGGCTGTTTCTGTTTTTTTAATGTCTTTAAATTATTCATTTTCTTTGCACGTTGTACGATGCCGATACTCGTACCAACTTTTTTCGCGACATCTCGGACAGATAGCTCTCTATTAGATGCGAATAATTTTACTATCTTTTGGTCCAGTTTTGGATTGGACGGACCTGGTTTTTGGCCTGGCCGTTGTTGGTCCTCGAAGGTATAATCCTCCCCGTACTTACGGATAGCAGTTTGGACGGCTCCAACACTAACACCGTCCATTTGTGCGAGTTTTCGGTACGTAATACCTTTAACTTTAAAACACCATTTGTGCTCAATAGATTTTCGCTTTTGCGGTGTTAACCCCTCGTTTTTTTATTGGAACAAGTTGAGCAAAAAAAGAATGAAGATATCGGTTCTATGACAAATGTCAAACAATTGTCTTGTATCAGAATATTTTTAAATGAATAGACAACTTATTCCTGCCAGAGCTAACTTGTATTTATAACAAACGATACAGTCTTTATTGGGAATCTGTAGAATTGGAATTCTGTAGAACTGGGAATCTGTATTATTGGGAATCTGTAGTATTGGGAATATGTAGACGTGGATATAGGACTTTGGTCCGAGTCCCCGTCATTGCCCTTTAGTAAGCAAAGCCCCTTTTATTATTTAAAAATCAGCCATGATGATGATTCGGGAATACTTTTACTCCCGAATCTTCACACACCATATGTACTAACGCGTTCCAAAAGTTACATAAACACAATACACGTTACATACACGAGACACTCGTGTTCTTTTTTGATCACGATCCGTTTAACCCGTTATCAGACCACTGACAACCAAAATACTCGAAACCTACATCAACTGCCGGCCGGCGCCCGCGCCTTCAAAGAGCAGGTAATGGTTTCAGATATGCCATGGCCTGCGATTGAATTATCTGCCTAAGAAAACTGTTTTGGAGGTTTCAATGCCAGCTTACTAGTAGGCAGACTGTACCACCACATATTTGCGTTGCATCATGATTTTAAAATAATATAAAATATTTTTTTCTTCTGACTAAGGCTGCTTTTCGGTTATGTTTTACTCCACAAAGATTTGTGTAATTGTTTAGTGGAATACATCTCCATCTCCGGTCATTGTGGCACTCTTTGGGCGAGGCATGTGTCCAGCAGTGGACGTCTTTCGGCTGATATGATGATGATGATGATAAATCTCCAGTGGAAAAGTAGTGAATAGAACGAAAAATATCAATTTAATTTTGTACCTATACCATATTGGTGGCTACTGTAACTATCACCTGTTGGCTGTTAGTGATCTTTCATATATACCGTAACCCCATTGCACAATATATAGGTATGCTCTTATACATGAAATTCTCATAATATTAATAAATTGTGCATGAACACTACACCTGTTTATTCATAAATAGGCCTCTAAGCTGAAATGACGGGCCGTGTCTGAAAATCTGTTTTTGTAGCAGCATCGTTTCTACCTCTTTTACTCTGTGAACATCAGACAGATGCCGTGTCGACACATCCCGTGTTGGTTTAGCGGCCGCTCAGCTCCCCGCGGCGTCCTTTTTTATCCCTTTCTTTTTTCATTTCGACCACAAAGGACGGCGACTTTTGTTCCCTTGTCTCTCTCGTTAATGATTTCTACAATATTAATTGTGTACCAAGATAAAAAGCGATTGAGAAATGGTGATCGTTATACGATTTGTTCGATATAGTAGGGGTGGTTCGGTCATATGTTGGGATTGATCGATATTTGGATCGTTTAATGCGTCGACAAAGGTGCGCATTGTCATTGAGTAATGATTTAGGGACTATTAACGACGAATGGGATGATCGACGTAGGCGGTACTTTTAATAGACAATCAAGTATTCATTGAAAAATAAATTTAATTAGAAACAATTGCTGTTAATCTTCTAGAAATTAAGTTCTTAAAGACAACAAGAGCCAGATAATAAGGCGCGCGTATTAAGTCATAATACATACATACTTATTATTAAGCTCTTCGAAGTGTGCTATTTTA
This sequence comes from Epinotia brunnichana, assembly GCA_963854355.1. Classification (NCBI taxonomy): domain Eukaryota; kingdom Metazoa; phylum Arthropoda; class Insecta; order Lepidoptera; family Tortricidae; genus Epinotia; species Epinotia brunnichana. The sequence goes on from OY977951.1 coordinate 12,748,310, forward strand.
ATTGTGGTCTCCTGCGCATGATACGCTAACTTTCAAAACATTTGATAGGCTTAAAATAGCAAGATTTGCATACCTACTTAATTAACTTCTGAAATATATACAAGTTTTAAAACCTAAGTTTTAGAAATAAGCATAACATTCAAAGCGACAATAATTTACTTATTTTCGCGATATATTACATTCACCAGTACGACTTTAGCACTAATATAAAATAAGATAATGGAATAGAATAATAACTTGGAAATGGATGTAACTTGAGGATCATGTATCCCCATTTTACCAAAGTGTTTAACTATACTTTGACTGTTATAAAGTCTCAAATTCAGGTAGGTACATACATCTAATGAGAATATTAAATTTAGTTCCCTCCCAAAAACCTTTCCATATATGTATATACATTTCCTTCCTCAGGTCCACAAAGAACCAACCCAACCACCGGATCTCAATCTCAGATGGCATTACTTAGCCACCCCATCTCCCAAATTAAAGCGTGAACGTTTTGTTCACCTCGTTTAGATCCTCCAAGTTATCCTTTCACTCAGAACGGCGCTACCATCTACTTGCCCCAACAAAGTTAGAACCACTATCTGAATCGTTTTTTAGCAAAAGGGATTGAAATGCGGGTAACGCTTGCTTCGCAAAGTGCATCATTCGTATTGGAATATTTTAAATAATAGCTTAAGCGTCTGCTGCACTAAAGTCCATTTTTCTCGAGCACAGTACAGTTTAGTTCGAGATTTTTCCACCAGCACAGAAAAGTTGGTAGTTTCGTAAGTGCTGTGTGTAATTTCCTCAGGATGATATACGACTAGCGCCGCGACCCGTCCCCGCTCATAATGGCTGGGCGGAGCTCCGTGTATTTTAGGACGTCCCATATCGGTGAAATAAATTAAATAACCTCATGTCTAATAATTAAGTTTGGGACGTGGAATTTTGATTAATCGTGAGACGATGTCGTTAGGTATTTGAGGCGGTGATGATATAACATGATAAGCCAGTTATTCGGTAGGGTATTAATCAGATATTGTTAAAGTTTATTGGTTGGGATCCGAGACTTTGCCATTTCTACATTTAGAAAATAATGTTGTAGCTTGGTCAAGATAATTAACGGCTTTCGATAATGAACAGTTTACTTTATAATAGCTGTGATTTTTATAATTAAAACATACCAACCACCACTGTTTAAAAATAATTCAACACTGCAATTAGCTCACCGAAAACTCTTTGCTCCCAGAGTTAATTACGAATCATAATGTATGGTTTAACCTACTGTAATAAAATAATAATAATAATATTTAATGATGATGAAATTTGGAAGTTACTTTGCTTGTTTGTTACTTTTTCATTCCAAAACCTTAATTTCCGGAATAGGTCAACGGGTACATTTTATCCCAGAAATATGAAAGGAAGGGAAATGCAATGTCGCGGGCAAAGATTAGGTATTGAATGATTACGTAGGTACGTCAAATACGACTACTAAATGCCAACTACGCTGTGCCCTAAAAAGCCAGCTGACTGATCGGACATCGGTCCTCATTGTCTCTGGGTCGATCGATAACCCTATCAATCCAGCGACATGCCCTAACGATGATAATGTTCACAGATGCCGACAGTTCCTAGAATAGATAGTGGGTGACGTGGATAAATATTCCGATGGAATTTTATTCGGTGTTTATATAATAAAATGTAAAATGTACCTGAAAAAAACATTAATGTCAAAGGCTTATTACCTACAGGGTTGAGGACTATTTAACTGACAGAAATGCATGGCCTAAACCAGAGCCCAAAATAGGTTCATGATCATCATCTAATCAGCCGAAAGACGTCCACTGCTGGACATAGGCCTCCCCTAAGGAGTGCCAAAGTAACCGGTCCGGCGTCACCCGCATCCAGCGGACTCCCGTGACCTTTACCAGGTCATCAGTCCACCTTGTGGGGGGCCTACCCACGCCGCGCCTTCCGGTACTAGTAAAATAAATAAATAGCTTAATCATTCATAATTTGATTGTCATTGTATCACGCCATTCACACAGATGACACAGTTCCTACAAGTAAGCATTCCCAACGATATATTTAGGTAATAGTCGCATTATGTTTTTTTTTCGTGTGTTTATCATGTTCATATTCAGGTTTAGGTACTTATTTTAACGAGGTTAAGTAGGTACTATCATTGTAATAAGCTTCTTTTTGGCAAAAAATTACTGACTGTTGAGTTTGTTTCTGCGTTACTTCTTAACAGTGGTCTTCTTTTTCAAGAAAGTAAATTTTTGACTTGTAAAAGTGCTATTGCGGCCATTTGCGGCCTACTTGCAGAATAAAAATCATTTATTTCATTTTATATTTTGATGATAGCCAGAGACCATCTGTACTATGACGGTGGCAAACAAGTATCCGGCATGCCTAACAGTAGACACTGTCGCCTATGGATGCTTTTGCGGCTCCAGAAGAATCACAAGCGCGCTGCCGAGACTTTATGGATTTGAAGATTTGTTGTTTAACAGCTGGAGACAAATGCAGATCCCCCAGTCTCACCACAGCGCATCGTCAGGAGCTCTGGCAACCTTATTTATTATTTATTTATCGTATGGCTTGTTTTTATATCTATCTCTTCTTCAAAGATTTACGGTTACCTTATTCTCCAACAGGAACACAATACCAAATACCCACAAAGCAAGTAGTGGTGTCATCTAAGCATCTAACTATTTTACATCCATTCAAGAACAATGAAAATGTGTCGATGTGTATGAAAAATATACATGATTATATGCAATTACGTCTCACTAATAGGTACAGTCGCCATCACAACATACATAGGTACACTATAGGTGTTCAAAAATATCGGCACATGCACCCTAATGCCTTGAAAATAGAGGTGTGTTTGTGAGGTGTTTGTTTGCTCCGATGTATGTGATGGCGACTGTACGCTCATATGTTTACACATTAAATGTAAATGTACCGTGTGTACACTGTGTTCTACACGGAAAAGAAAATGAGTGTGTCCAATCGCTTAATAGAGAATTTAAACTATTTGAGTCTTATATAAGTTATATACGTGATACTGCAAAAATGTGTTCGTGATGATAGGCATTAAATAAAACGATTTGGTTATTAAGTAAAAAGAAGAAGAATATTGATTGTTTAGGATAGAAGGCGAAGTTACAAAATAGTCAATAAAATATAGTAAAGAGTAAAAAATATAAAATATTTGGTCCTCATGCGTGAGGATGAAAGGGAGTAGAATTAAAGCTTCTGATACACAGTAAGTAAAGGCGGGACTTAACGATCGTTAGAAAGCAGAACCCGCCTATTAGCTGCTTCAGTTGACTTTTTTGTCCCGAACAGTGGAAACCAAAATTACTTGACCAAAAAAAACGCCAGTTTTCATCTGATCTCGGTTACGCCTACAACCAGATGAGGTTTCTGTACAATTAGTAAGCAAAAGTAGCTATGTTCACGAATTGGGTCAAAATTATTTGTATAGGTACGTCGACAAAAAGAGCTTGTGCGGATATTTTATTTTTGGCACTTCGCCCGCGCAGCAGCAGCAAATTCTGCAGTTTATTGTACACCTGGAACCACTTATATTAACCACTCCACTTATTAAGGACAATCGTAGGTAATTTTTGACTTGAAAACAGTTTTGTCATCTAACTAACGTTTTAATATTGTCAGTAAATAAAGTATCTTCATCTCACGAACGCGAATGAGCCATGATTGTGTGTATATAAACACATTGTATCTGTGTCAAGTGTGTCGGTTCAGTAGTTTCCCTTACTCGCGCACACAGCGAGAATGTGTATGTCTCGCCCTACACAATCATAGCTCACTCGCGTTCAATAGATAAATCTATAACTTGCTGCTTCAAAATTAGCCAATAGAACAACAAAATCTAACATCCCATCAAAACAATCAGCCACAAAAATGTCATTCCGGCCTCATAATTACCTAATTGGTCACAGACTTGTTTATGACCGGTAAAACAAAACAATAATTAGCCATAACTCGGAGACCGATCCGCGCACGATTACGGCCGATTACGACCGTGGTGGGGGCGTGAGTGTAGCCACAGATTTATTGTTAATGGTGTCCCGGAGATAATTAAAATGGTTGATGTTTCGCTGGCCGGGTCCTCGGACAGAGTATGGTGGGAACAGAATGGGATGTAATTAAGTGTACGTCATATCGCACCTTGGGTAAATTAAGTTCGGGCTTTGTAAAATGTGTACTGTGCCATTACAATTTCAATATTGGAAATGTCTATTTATTATGCTGGTATCGGAAATGATAGTATGTAGGTACGGTCAAAGAATTTAATTTCCTACCCACTTTGAACTTTGTCAAAGTGACGTAATCAATCAAAACGTAAGAGACTTCTTATGATTTTATTTACAGTGTCACTTTGAGATAGTCCTAAATGGATAGGAAATTAAATTCTTTGACTGTACCTACTTAATGTAAATCTCAATCAGACAGAGGCTGTACAAATACTATATTCTTATAAGGTACTTCAGAACGTGCAGTTTAATCACATTCTGGTAATTTTTACGTCCTAGTACTTGACGTAGCCGCTTGCGTATAATTCTTCTTTGTGGCTTAAATTCAAATAAAGAAAAATCCTCTTACTTACTAGCTCAGTGTTTTATGATAGAGTATATGAGGCACCTATTTTACCAAGTCGACAATTGTCATCTGAAAGTGGCAATTTGACGTACATTTCCGGAATTTTAATCCCATTTCTGTAAAAATTTATTCAGATAATGGAACTAATTTTGTTGGTTCAAGTAGATGGTAGCGCCGTTGATGAGTGAAATGATACATTGTAGAATTCAACGAAGCAGTTCAGCAACGACATTAACTTGGCAATGTAAGATTTCGTCGATCCAAACTGTCCAAAGTAATCTACGCCGTTATAGATGATGGACCCGATAAGCACGGCGTGTCGTACAAGTGAGCGTTTGCAAAAGATTCAATCACGTATTGTTGGTCACACCTGCGAAGTGATTAAAACTTCCTATAATACCCTTGCAGGCTTTTGTGTAGCATTCTTTCCATAAGATGAATCAAAATCTGGAGGGCAATATGACTCAACGCTATGTATTCCAAATATTCCAATACGGCATTGTGTTTTGTGCCGTCGCTTCCATGGGCGCAAAGCTATCATTTCAGAACAAACGCGAGGAACGCGCTAAACTGAAATGTAAAAAGTGCCTGATCGACTCCATGTATTAGATAGGTAATTTTGTAAGAGCGGGTATGGAATGTTCACGAAATTTATGTCGGTTTTATAGACATTCTGTGCTTGTGCTTGGTAACTACTTACTGACATCACTATGTTGTGAAACAACTAAACGTCTTACGCATTAGAGTCGAGTTATTCATAGGTCATAATAACATTTGACTATTTAACATGCGTGCAGTTCACGATTTATGAGTAAGGGATGTAACATTTCATGTATGCACAGCTGAATCAGTTACTTGATTAGGTATTTAACCGCAGAAAAGTTGAAAAGCCCCCAATTTATTTTATTTTAAAGTTCATTATTTAAAAACCGTCTAAACCGATTTTGTTGAAACATAGCTATGAACTATCCCGATCACGTCATCTTTCGGAAAAAAAGACCGCATTAAAATCATCCATTCGTTTAGGAGCTATACGATGTCACAGACAACAGATACGTGATACTTATAACACCCCTCTTTTTGCGTCGGGGGTTCAAAATCTTCAAAACGCGCCTTAATATTTTTATACTTACACTCAATGTATAAATTCCAGTGTTATTTATGGTACCCTTATTTTGGTGTGAAACTCACTTTTTTGTGTAAGGGATGGAATTTATAATGATTCCCTACACGAGATCCGATAGTTTCTCTTTTACAAACATTATAAATTGCTAGACTTAGTGTCTGTTTTAATTAGGCTTTTGTAATAACTGTCCGAGACTGGCGAAACGTATGACATACCTACACGTATAATCTACAAAGGAATAAAATGTATTTACAAGTATAGACACGTAGCAAACGTCTTCTCTTTCATTCTCAGGAAATTTGAAAAAAAAAACCATTAAGCTTCTATTAGCTGCACTACTTCTACCAGTTCTACCACAAATAAACAGTAATATCACATACAAATAATGTACTTATGTAAGAGAAGAGAGAACTACTCGTAAGAGGGAAAAATGGGATTACTTGGACAATAATTTATTTTTTGAAATTTGACTTTTATCCGGATTTAAGATCGTTTTTGATCCAGAGGTGATTATAGTCCATTTCAAATACGAAGGCCCTATGCACTTGAAACTTAACAATAGGGCTCATAATGTTTGCCTTTGAGTATCTTTTGTTATCACTAATCCTATTGTTAACGCCCATTGACCGTCTCAAGTGCATCGGGCCTTCGTATTTGAAATACACTATACTAAATGACAATTTGACCAGCCCAGAATAGTCTGAGTGTCTGAAAAGAGTCCATACAATACAATTTTAACGTTTAACCTCAGTTAAGATCCTTGTTCCTGTTTGGTTAAATCCAGTTTTACTCGTAGTTATGAGTCTGTCACTTCAACACGTGCCAAGAAATAAAACTGTAAAGTGCTTTAAAAATCGCATTATTTAGGTATCAATATCGACTCTGCGTATCAAAATCACCCAAGTTCAATATTCTTAGAATAGAACCTTATGGGATTCCACATCCTTAAACAGTTAACAGCAAAGCGCGGGGCACTCAATAATAAACAATCACATTTCTAGTTTATTTTAATGTTGTGACTCTTGTTTGCATTACCATAAATCCTGGTAGGCGGCTCCGCGACGCCCCTGGCGGCGAAATGTGGCAGCTCAACAGTACATAAATAAGGCTCGATCGCAGGCGCAGCTATTATGACTTATTTCATTTCGGACCAATAACAATGAGTTTGCGGCGCGGATTGCGCATTGAAATCCTTTGTGCTGTTTATGCGTTGGTGTCTTGACTACTACTAGTATGCTTATAATGAAGTTTACGGGTGTAATAGAAAGTCTATAGCATAATTCTATGAATTATTATGATTCACGCCTATAGGATAAGAGCCCAAACCACCCCAAACCCCTATCGTGTTTCACCACTCCATAGCGTAGGGTCTTCTGTATTCTTGCGTTGCTCTTCGTTTTATCTCAAGGGACAATATTTATTTGTCAACTCAAACATTTAATTATTAGCTTAATTCATCCCTCACACTCAGGACTAGGTTAAACCGCTCCAACCAACCCTCATAGTCACCAGAGTATATAAAATTCAGTATAGTACCTACTTATCTGTTGATTCACGAAGTACGCATCACATCACTCCTCATCTTTGCGGTACTAAAATGCCAAAAAAATTTGCGAATGAACCCCGCAGGGCTGAAGAGTTAATTCGGCTATTACTGAACCAGTGAGCTTCATCTTAGGCTCTGGGGACCGATTTTTGACTTTCGAGCGCTCGACTCTTTCACTCGAAAATTAACAAAATTTATGAAATTTTTTTTTGAAATAAACATAGACAATTTAAAAACGAGTGGTATCGACCACTAGTATTCAATTATATCGGTAGAAAGTAAGTGCCTGCAGTTTTGAGACTTTAATATTATTTACTTTTATTTAATTTTCGGGCGCTCGAAAGTCAAAAATTGGCCCCCTGTCGTCGCTTACCATCAGGTGAGACTAGGATCACTGGACAGTCATTTATAAAAAAAAAGGGTTTCCTTAGGGTTTTCCATTGGCAAGACTGCCTTTCCCATGTGTCCAATGCAATCTGAAGAAAAAAAACATATTTACCTCGGTACTTGCTAGAAACTATAGAATAAAGTCATGCTTAAAAGGAGACTCCAAACTTGCCTTTAGTCATCACTATGTTTAAACCAAAATAAACAAGTTTTAATTTTAATTTTTATTTTTCACATATAACGTGAACTCTCAAGAACGCCTGCATTTTTAGGGTTCCGTAGCCAAATGGCCAAAAACGGAATCCTTATAGATTCGTCATGTCTGTCTGTCTGGAAACTCAAAAAAAAATTTTTCATCATACCCATACGTGTATCTATGGATAGGTCTTCAAAAATGATATTAAGGTTTCTAATATAATTTTTTTCTAAACTGAATAGTTTGCGCTAGAGACACTTCCAAAGTGGTAAAATGTGTGTCCCCCCCCCCTGTAACTTCTAAAATAAGAGAATGATAAAACTAAAAAAAATATATGATGTACATTAACTACCATGCAAACTTCCACCGAAAATTGGTTTGAACGAGACCTATGTAGTAAGTAGTTTTTTTTTTAATACGTCATAAATCGTAAAGAGCAATTTATTTTACGGAACCCTTCATGTGCAAGTCCGACTCGCACTTGGCCGCTTTTTTTATTTAAGTATGTAGCTACTTGACTTGGTTGAAGCTTTTCTCTGGGTTGATGATTCACTTCCACTCGACTGCTCACGACTTAAGTATAAGAAATGTTCCAAAGTGGCATTTTCAGTTCATTCCATTCGAGTTTTAAAACGGTTTCAACGAAGTTGAATATTGAATATTCGTTGCAATATTTTGGTCTCTACTCTAAGTGGGTACTTAGGTAACAAAGTTGCAACTGTGCCTTCTTTATGTTGGAGCAACACGCGTGACCTCATTGTCCCACCCTTAACACAACAGCGTCAAAAACCAACACCACGCCGCCATTGTTTTGCAATTATCAAGAGTTTCACAAAATTTTGACCGCTCACCTTCTCTACCTAGTAACTTCTCTAACAATTCTTTGAAAAGTCAACTGTATCTGAAGTTCATCAAGGTTGCATTTCAAATAACTCAAGTGATCGAGAGAGGATATTGAGTAAGTTAACCAGTCGATTTGGCGTTACAAGTGTTCCAATTATAAAAGACCTTTTAAGGCTTTGAACTTGGTTTGGAGCTCAGGTCATCTTGAACTGGTTCTGGCAAGGACTAATTAGCAACTTATTGGAATTGCATTGCCAAGTGCCGTTAATACGTTTTGTCGGCGGCTGTCCACCACAAAACAATGAATGCGTTGTTCTTAAAATTTCTTGTAGGTATATTTTTTTAAAGGAAATAAACACACCGTGTTATTAATAATGATTACCTAGAACTAGATCTAATGACCGATAATTGGGTAGCTAACTAAAGTAATTTTGACGTAACGTAGCAAATAAATGGATTTGTTTGCTTTGTAATCTTCGTCATTTTCCACGCAACATAGGCAACTGCAACAAGAATGCTACTTAAATTTTGTGAAGTGAAAACTGCGATTGGCCGATTTTGTCCGAATTAATGTATTTTTGGATGAGAGCGCATATTCACATATTTTTCATTGTCTACTTCTATAAGCATGGGCAATATAAATCTGTTTGTTTTTCTACTAAATGTAGCCCTGATGAGATTTTATCAGAAATTAAAAAATGTCGAAACCGGTTCTTACTAAATTTCATGAAATAAATTATGCCTCTACCTACATAGCTTTGAGATTGCACAGCCGCCTTGGATGTTTGTTCTCAGTTTAGCTATAGATCCTACATAGGTACATTTAGGTAGAGATGGTGATGGTAGTACAAAGCTGCCGTTGTGGCCGGGTCGGGGAAACTCGATCGCACGCGACATCGCCGACGAGAGGAGGTTGGGGCAAACTGGAAGATATTTATAATTTATCATCATATTCACCGTGTTATGCAATAATGGTTTGGATGGGAATGAAGGTGACAGTCTGCCATCTACTTACTTCAAATTGTCAGACAACTCATTTCTAACCTAATCGTGGCCTTTTTATCAAGTCGGAAGCCCAAAGGTCGCTATAAGATTGGTGCCGTGCCGTCCCCATCCAGTGTATCCAACACTAAGAATAAGGTTATTCAGGGTATGCCGCTGTGTCGATAGTTATGCATTGATAAATTTAATCATAAAAATAAAAACTTCATAGTTTGAGTCGTATGACACAATTATGCATAACGCTGTCTCGCACTGAACCGCCACTATTCCAGCGCGGCTGAAGATTGCATGTGAACTGTGTTTACATATTCACTGCAGTGGCGCCCATAAGAGCCGATTCCCATCGGCTTGCCTAAAATTTCTTTTTAGGCAAGCCTATAGTTATATGAACTCTAAACTCTTTCATAACTTTTTGTTCCGGGTTGCCCATCGAAAATTTTCACGCGCCGCCATTGATATTCACACATATTGTTTAGTCCTTGGAGTTATTTATTTGATTAATGGTCATTTCTCTCTTTAATATGGAAAAAGCTCGTTCCATGTCATGTCACCTTACCGGAAAAAAAAGCAGTACCTATTGTAGTCGATTACATTTATACGTACATATTTACATATCTGTAAATCATAGATGGCTCTCAAAAGCTCTCTCTCACTCTACTCAAAGAGTAATTTATTAACTATTACTAAGACTTCGTCGTCCGTCCGTCCGTCCGTCCATCTGTCTGTCTGTCACCAGGCTATAACTCAAGAACCGTGATAGCTAGAGAATTTAAATTTTCATAGATTATGTATTTCTGTTGCCGCTATAACAACAAATACTAAAAACAAAATAAAATATTTTTTTAAGGGGGGCTCCCATACAACAAACGTGATTTTTTTGCCGTTTGTATAGATAGTGGTACGGCACCCTTCGTGCGCGAGTCCAACTCGCACTTGGCCGGTTTTTTCCGTTTATTTTAACAGCGCACCGGCACCAACTGACCCCCGTTGTCCCCCCACAAAGCCCGCACAAGGGCGCGTTGTGCACTAATCACTTTCACGTGCCGCTGTCCCGCACTGTCCTGCCACTGTTCCAGCGCGGCTGCACTTCCTCGCGCTATCTGATTGCATGTGAACTGTGCTCACACATGATTGTATAGTCTTTGGAGTGTCATTCATGGTACTCTTAGTCATCTTTATCTTTAGTCGGTAGGTAGATATGAAAAAAAAACCGGATAAGTGCGAGTCGCACTCGCGCACGAAGGGTTCCGTACCATTATCTACAAAAAACTATTTTATTCTGTGTTTTTATTATTTGTTGTTATAGCGGCAACAGAAATACATCAGCTGTAAAAATTTCAGCTGGAACTATCAGTGAGATACAGCCTGGTGACCGACAGACGGACGGACGGACGGACGAACGGACGGACGGACGGACGGACGGACAGCGGAGTCTTAGTAATAGGGTCCCGTTTTACTCTTTGAGTACGGAACCCTAAAAATCACGTCGCCTTGCTGTGGAAGAAAAGTATATTAGTCGATTGATCTAGATATTTTGCGCTATCTGATTGCATTTATTAAGTTAGTTATATGAACGTTGTAAAATGTAATTTCTTTATTTTTGAATAAATAAATATATATTCATATATATATATATATATATATATATATATATGCTTACGTTACTTGACATAATTTTCGTTGGCCGAATTGCATCAAAGTAAGAGTCCATTCAAAACGCGAGTCTCTACCGTCCAAGATTCTAAAATAATTCATATTATAGATCGACACATAATTTAGCATAGGAAAAACGTAGATTAACTGTTTTAGATTTATTTTAAACACCTAGTTGATTGATGCTGTATTTGTGGACTACACAAAACATTTTAGGAAATCTTCACCTAAAAATATGTTTGTGGCAGTCAATTAGCCGTAAATCGATAATAAGTACACAATCAAAGGCCCCGAATGCTAAAGTATTATAGGCAATAACTCAATTTGGAATCCTTACAAACATTACCAACCCCAATTTGCCAACAGCAATACAGGAAGAGAACACTCAAATTTTGCGCAAACACTCAAGTATCTATAATGTAAAAGAATAATGGAAAGTACTCGAAAACCCCAAATTTCGAAACAACCCTCAAAAAAGTTAAACGGGGCAAAAAATAATACGCAAAATGAACAACGGGTCTATTCAATACTTCATAAAATTATGATTGACATGTTTCTTAATATGACATCTTTTGGAGCGGTGATATTTTTTTGTCGCCCGTCTATACTAAACCGTCCAACCTCACCCCACTTCACTCAAACACCGAGAACAGGTCATCCTAACTCCAACCCTATACAACTTCATTTAGGTTCATAATCCAATGGCGGCTCTTAGGATATACGTCGTTTTTTTTTTGGGAAAGCGTTAGAAAGAAGATATTAAGTGCTCTGTAATCCAATTTCATGTTCTTTGTCAAAGTTAGGATGTGGATTATGTTTCTATAGAGCTACCATGTTTGTTATACATGTGATTATGTACCGGGTTTTGTCCCTTTGTCCCTTTTAGGTACCTAAAGGACACCGCTGAGGATGTGATTTTTTTGTCGTTTCGACGGTTATTCAAAACCTATGTACTTATAATGGCTTAATGTATGGCTATAGCTACCTACTCTTTGATAATTCATTAAGAAGTTTGTTGTGTAAGCACAAATAGATGGCATGAGTAATGTATGCGACATCACAGTGACATTTAACCTCAGATATGCTGACTGATTTGACATGAATAGAATGTGCAGATAGCAAAGTATCTTTTTTTGCTGGGTTTTGTTGACTTTACCACCTACTTGGAGCTACCCGAAATGTTTTTTAGTTTGGTTGTTGAGTAAATGCTATATTTACCATATTTTATAAGAGATATAGGTTCGCGTCTTTCACAGAAAATAGCGAAAGATAAGCGCTTTAAAGCCAATTTTTTGGTTTCGACTCATAATTCGTATAAAGGGCGTTTCCTCTTATTTCAATATTGAATATAAATCCGTTAAATTAAAAAATAATTTACATTCAAATAACCCGTTAATTATTGACCACATAAAACACGACTTTTATTTTTTTAACTCTGTGTTTCTGGCTGCTCTCGGTGTTAAATACTATTGCATAGTATGAAAAATGTATACCTAAGTTACTCGAAGTTACCCCTTTGTAGTCGCTGAACATTGAATCAAGTCGGTCGTTTTCAGTATTGAAAACATGAACAAAGTAATCATATAAAGGATTATGGGGACCATCACAGAAAAAATCACACGCGCAAAATTCCGAAAAACATCATTACCATCATACCGTCATTCCCACGTCCGTAATTACCTACCGTGCCCGCTTCATAGCGCACCGCTCGTGACTGCTCTGACAGCTACCTCTTATCTTGCCTTTCTTTCTTTTGTCTTTCGCGATTGCTCTCTTTGTGTGTATTTACGTGCGCCGCGCATCGGACAGGGATGGTAATGGCGGAGGGGTAAATAGGTAGAAATGTCGTATCAGCCTCTTAGAGGCGCCAAATCAAATTCTAAAAAATATCATTACCATGACCGTTATTTCCATATCCGTAATTACCTACCGTGCACGCTTCATAGCGCACCGCTTGTGACTGCTCTGACAGCTACCTCTTATCTTGGCCTTATTTCGATTGTCTTTCGCGATTGCGAAATGACGGATGGGAAAATAGGTATAAACAGGTAGGGGACTCAGGACTCTTAGAGGTGACAAACCGAAATCTAAATAAGCCTACTCGTAATGGCCGCGTTTACGCTGGTTTACCGTGCCTTACCGCTGTTGATATGATATGATTCGCTCTTACACTTGATAGAAAAATAGAAATGGTATAAACGTTGTACCTATATTTACAACGTAATAAAGCACGTCCAGGGCACGTACAGGCAATAATGCATCCCTCCTCCTCAATCGGTCCCTCATTGCTCATTGGAGGTCGTTGTTGTTCTACGTCCGTAGGAATAACCCTAGAAACTCTACACGTGACCTCCGGGTGGTGCTAAAATAACAAAAAAATCAGCAGCTGCACTGTTCCTTCTGAACATCACAGCTCACACTGGAACTCTATCAGCGACATCGATACGAATACATATACGAGTATGTACAATCGACAAAATTGAATCCTGACCCAGCATGGAACCTTGTTACAATTAACTGACGTATTAACGCCATAGGATCGTGCGTATGTTCGTTAATTGTAACAAGGTTCTATGGTGGGTCATGATTCAGTTGGTTCGATTGTACCAGTGTGTAAGATACGATAAATAAAAAAATGCTGAGAATCGCGACTCTACCGAAGTAGCATAGCCAGTATTCTTCTCCAGGACTTTCGGTCGGCTGCCTGTTGCATTAGCCGGGATTTTATGATGCTCCGACACCTGGTTGAGCCAACGTTTGGGGCTATGGCCTCTTGGTTTTCCGCCTTTTACTGTGCCAGTTACCACCAATTTCTTCAAATTCTCGCGATCGCGGCGAGCTTTGTGGCCGAAGTATTGGAGAATACAGTGAAAACATTTTTGTGTACCTAGCCCAATCTCTTTGTAACCTACCTTAGGTAGGTCTTCAACAGGCAATTCATATAGAACGAAAATATATTTTTTAACTTGTGTAAAGTTTAATTTTATTAAAATGATGGCAGGGTTTACTAGTACAAATCAGTTATTACTGCAGAATTGCGAAAACTCATAACATTTTGACTATCATGAAGTCTCAGGAGACGGATTTTCCATCACAACGATAAACGAAATAAAAGCCCTCTCCTTTGTCATAATGTTCACTACTCATGAGAATGGATACACGGTTTTAGACCATGGAATAAAAATGGCAAAATGCACGCAGTCTGCACTTCGTTATTTTTAAATCATTACAAAAACCGATTCGCTAGATAAGGCTGCCTATTTACTCCCTAAAAAAGATCAAGATCCGTTAAGGATAACAAAAATCATTTAACAATTGGTTTCAATGGGCGACTCCTATTCAAAAACATGCACTTTAATCCGAAATAAATAAGAAATTTTTCGAAAAGAGTAACATTCACTTTAGAAAAGTATTATATTTACAATCTTTTATTAAACATTATGCGTGAGGGACGCAACGGGTGACCCTCGCGCAGGCAGCTTTCTCGCTCAAAGAATAGCGATTGCTATTCAACGCGGGAATGTTGCCTGTGTGATGGGCACCCTGCCTAAAGGGCAAAATTTTGATACGTTTCTGTAATTTTATTTTATTTTTAAGTCGTTTGCAAATAATAAATGGATATTAATCATTATGCGTTTCCTTTTTGTACATGCAGCATGGGTTTTGAGATTAATGAAGAGTATTAGTATTGTGTCCAGTCTACAATTTTTATTCTTGGTCAATAATGGCGCTTGTCCCGGGTCCTTTACTCGGAATGCCATGGGAACGGCCCGTACATGACACGAAATTGAGACCATCTAGTGCATGTATCCCTGCGCATACTACTTCTTACACTGATAACGTAATACACGCTATTATGTACACGGGAATAGGGCTCGGAGAGGAATGTTTAGATACTTTAGTTTGACGACTTGTTACTATCCTGACTCGACGGATTTATGATAGGTTTATTCCGAGATAAATAGATAATTTTAAATCAAGGTGAAAAACATATAAATTATTCGCAACGAACCTTACCAATAGTATTAGAAGAGGTTTTTATGTGATATGTGCGACTATAATACACCTTCGGCATAATACAGGGAAGATAAAGCACTTTTCTCTACTTAGGTACCTGTATAATATTATTTGACAGAAAGTGCCGCATGATTTAGCGTGTTCAGGGTAATTTAGACACGACTCGCAATAAATTCAACCATAATTAGGAGTTTTATTTAGACTCTTTTCCTAATCTTGGTACTTACTGTTATTTTGATTTGATGTCCTACATTATGGAACCTACTTATTGCTAATACAAGTAAACCTATAGCATAGTAAACAATTATCAAAATAGTTACAAATCTGCTATCTATAGTAGAATTATTCCTATTTGCGTTCTGACACAGCTGTCATCCCGGTACAATAAACGTCAAATGACGCAAATAGCAATAATTCTACTATAGTATTTTTTTTGCGATACGACTTCTTGTTGTTTTTCTGCTTATATTAGCTGTTTTCTGTATTTTTATTCAGGCTTCCAATAATGCGTAATTGTATTGTGCCTAATACATATTGTATAAGTTACTACAATAATTGTTCTGACATTGTGATATGGATACAATTTAGTTGAACGGATCCAATCCAGACATACCTGACGTTAATTGTTAACTCCCAGTGTACAAATTTAGTAATTGACAAGTTAATTATACATTACAGGCATCAGATCACAAGGAACCATATGTTATCCTGATCAATTCGAGCCAAAAAGTTAAGTTTTTCGTTGAACCAAGCGACCAATTTTGTGTCTCTCGCAACCCGGACCATTTAAAAACAGTATCAACTGGAATTTCTTCTTATTTTACACCGACGCATTAACTATAAGTGGACTTCAGGTGCTAGGGACGGTCTAGTCACGACTCGCTGACCGATGCCAACGAATACACCATTACAACACCTACAAACAATAACCAATCTTAAAATTAAAGTAGCTAGATACATTTTCGAATGACCCAGCTAAATGATTTTTTCAAAAATCGACAAATGAATTTCGATTTAAATTAGCTACGGATTGGGTTCATTTTTAATGGCAGTTAGTCGTCGTAGCTTAGTTAATGCGACTACGATCGTAATAAGTGGATGTGTTGAAAAATTATCGGTACAATCGGAGGCTAAGACGCGTGACTTTTTTGCTTATGTATTGAGTTTGAAAGTTCAATTATAGAATTAATGGAATGGACAAACAGGTACTTTTGGTACTGATAACATGAATTATGGTAAGAGTAGGGACTGTGGTATCACGTATGAATTAAATTATAATCTCTACAGTTACACTACGAGTATATACCTGTATACATGTTGATAGTAATTAATTAAGTGCCTACTTAAAGTTGAGTAACTTTTCGTGGACACTGAGCCTGATTCTGTCATGCCTAATTTGTACTAACTCTGCAAAACTCAATGCGGTAATGGCTTAACAGATAATAATATAGATAACACTTAGGTTACATCTGGAGATGTTGTTGTTGAGTATCAGCCCGAATTACGTTAAGGCTCGACAGTCAACAGGGGCAGCGTTTTCGAGTTTTTTAAAACAATCTCAGACGTAGAAAATAGGGTTTAAAAATCTAAAAAAAAGATACGTATTACTTAAGGATCTAATCTACTCAAAGTCGCATTCAGTTACGTGATCTAATGAACTTCACTCGATAGAAAATAATCCCAAAGTTAACTCTTTTTGTAAAGTTTCTTCAATATTATGACTTAACTATAGATATTTTAAATTAAATTGTTGTACTCAAATAAAGTTATTAAATATTTATAGACAAATTCGCAGAGTTTGAATAGATAAAATGATTATCTTAATTACTATGTTTAAATACCTACAAAATGCGCGAGCGCGGAGGCTCGGCAGGCCCGATCAGTCGCGCGCTGGCCCATACGGACGACGGCTCAAGGACTGCAAGTTCCGGCACCCAATCATAAATAATAAATCCCTCCGTCCTTTAAATGTATTACTTTTTCAATGTGACTACAGATGTATGTACAATAGATATGTAGGTTTCATATATTCGTCACGTAAGCTCCATGTAAGGGAGAATACTTCATTGTAATCAATAGTCACTTCCAGGTAGATAAAATAGAGCACGTTCAATGAATCTGCGACGTCGTGCTGGGCACATCACGCCCGCTGCGCTAGCAATGCACATCAAAATGTCATCTGTTTTCGGACGTCTTTGACGGGTTACATTACTTACTTTACCATTAGGCAATTTAATGTATTCACGACCACCTCTGTCGTGTCAGGTTAAAGTCAATTGGCCTATTGAAACATTCTGTTGTGATTCCTTGTGAGAATAAAGAAACCTAACAGCAGTACCGTTTCATTGTAAGAAAGAATCTTGATATTTTTTTTTTGAGCGTCCGAGACGTTTCCGAGCGTTTGCGCGTACGCTTTAATGTATAGGAAATAGGAATACTTCTGATTAGTAAAGGGAAAGGACCGATGAAACGGCTTTCTATTCTACCCTTAGAATGCGAAGGTGCAGTAGGTTCCTAATATGTACATAATATGGGCTCAAATTCTCAACGCACCGACGCGACGCACTGTGTCGCGCCTAATCGTCTCTCCTAGAAATAGACAATTTAAAATTTAAGGATACTTTTTTTTGGGAAATGGCTTCTTCTAGTCATTATCATACCACAACATGATTTTGGGATAATTTGGCCCGCTAAATAAAGACTTATAATTTTTTCTAGATAAAATGTGTGCAAATAGTACGTCAAACAATCAGAAATAATTCGTTTAATAAGTGTCCGCGAGGAATTAACGGTGTTATTGGTAATATACGAGAAAAAGATGTTTAAATAACGGCTCTAAGTATATAAATTATTTTCGAAAAAAAAATATTACTCGCTAGCCTTTACTCCGAACAGACTCAAATCATTTTCTATGGTCAAAACGATAAAAAAAATGTAAATAAACAAAAAAAAAATATTTTAAAAACATCGATTATAAAAAAAGTGCAACCATTGTTAAAAAAATTTGTAACTAACCTAACTTAACCTGACCTAACCTAATTAGTATTATAGCTAACCGCGAGGACATTACGGTTTTCGTTTTACTAGCAGAGAAAATCCGATTAATATATGTTTTTATTTAGCGGGCCAAATGGGGAATGGATGAAAATTTTAGAAATGCCTGATTATTTTTTTGGTGATAGGAATAACATTCCTTAGCACCAGAAAAAAGTTGCAGACTTGTCAGCCACGTCAATTATTTTTGAAAAATATAAACAGTTTCCTCACTTACGTTGTGTGGTTAGGACGGCGAATGAGACACTTTCCTTGATCCGTCTCATATTACAAAAAATATTTTAAATATCTGACCCTGGCAATGACCAATATAGCTGCTGCAGCTGTCAATATCATTGCCAGTGTCAGTTTACCACTGATTTTTATGATATTTTTATGTAATATGAGACGGATCAAGGAAATTGTCTCATTCGCCGTCCTAACCACAAAACGTAAGTGAGGAAACTGTTAATATTTTTAAAAAATTATTGACGCATCTGAAAAGTCTGCAACTTTTTTCTGGTGCTAAGAAAGGTTATTCCTATCACCAAAAAAAATCAGGCGTTTCTAAAATTTTCATCCATTCCCCATTATCCCTTAATCATTTTGTGGTATGATAATGACTAGAAGAAGCCAATTCCCGAAAAAAAGTATCCTTACATTTTAAATTGTCTATTTCTATGGAATGACGATTCTCAGTCCACAGTGCGACGTCCCACCGCAAAGTTTGTCACTACAGCCCTCATTCACAATAATTATACCTTGACACCGCGATGCGTAGTAATTAAGCGTAGGTAGAGGTCTAGTTTCGTAACGGTTGACCGGCGGGGTGAGCCGCATTAACGCGTAGCGAATAACAGCCCTGGAGAATCTTGCTCTTCTGAGCTAAGATCGCACTTACAATACTCGAGTGACAGGGATGCAGGTACGGTACAGTACACGAACTTCGAGTTTCGGTTTTCGTTTTGAAACAATTTAATTGTGATCCTCCGTGCGATCTACCCATTGCCAATGCCCTAGCCTGAATGATGAAGATCTAAATATGCGAGTATTATAATGAACCTAATACAACCGTTTGCAAATATAAAGACTTTCGATTAGATAATCCTAATGAAAAGAAATTGCGTTTCTACCACGGGTGTCTACTCGAGATGAAATTGAAACGTGAGCAACATACGTGACACGCTAATATAAAAGTTAACATTTAATAAAGTATTAACAAACATAACTCCCATCAGACTGACAAGCTAATTAAAAACACAAACAAACAGACTGAATGCTGACTGCTTCTGATTTATATATCGAAAGGACAAAGTTCAAGCTGAAGTATGTTGAGGTTGTTGCAAATCTTTTATTTCGTACTTGTATTATAATACCTACGTCTTCAAATTTATTTTCTTAAGTATATCATCATCATCATATCAGCCGAAAGACATAGCTGACTGCTGGACATAGGCCTCCCCCAAAGAGTTCCAAAGTGATCGGTCCTGCGCCACCCGCACGGCCACCTTCCAGCTCCAGCATCAGATCAGCTCCAAGTCATCATTATATTTTTAATTCATAATAATTCATAATTTATTTCCCATATAGGTATGCTAAGATACACTTATGTCCGTCAACAATATAAAATAAGATTTACAATTACAAATTATCGCTAGAATAATTATTTACTAGGTGTTACAATTCTTAAATCTAAATCCCAAACATTTTCATGCGATATAGGTAACTCTCGCGACCTCTACCAGGTCATCAGTCCACCTTGTGGGGGGCCTACCAACGCCGCGCCTTCCGGTACGTGGTCGCCACTCGAGAAACTTTCCGCCCCAACGGCCATCAGTTCTACGTGCAATGTGCCCCGCCCACTGCCACTTAAGTTTAGCGATTCGGATTATCTTAAGTATATACAAGATGAAAATTAAAATTAACTAAATCGAATTATAAAAGTACTCATTGAGACAATTCTATCGAGCCCAAACTCGATGGGGTTGTGTCGTTTTATTGCGGAGTTCCTATGGCCACCTTCCAGCTCCAGCATCAGATCAGCTCCAAGTCATCATTATATTGCATTAATTCATAATAATTCATAATTCATAATTTATTTCCCATATAGGTATGCTAAGATACACTTATGTCCGTCAACAATATACAATAAGATTTACAATTACAAATTATCGCTAGAATAATTATTTACTAGGTGTTAATTCTTAAATCTAAATCCCAAACATTTTCATGCGATATACTCGTACATATGCTTGCAAAATTTCAGCTCAATTGGACGGGAAGTGACTGAAAAATGGAGTGCAAATTTTGACGGACAACTTACATACTTACCTACATATTTATATACATACGAATAGTGCAAGTTAATATAACGCTTGTAAAAAGGCCCATGCTGGCGGCATTTCCTCGCTGAATTGCAATGTTGATGCGTTGCGCTAGAAAAGCACCGGCTCTTCGGTCATCACTCATCAGTTACATCAACCAGACGTTTCGCGATTTCCGCAAATAATTAATGCGCACCAGGACCCCACGGACCGAGGGTCTCGACGCCAAAGGGTACAAAGTTATAGTTTATAGTTATAGTTAAGTTATTATGAATTTCGAGTTCATACAATATTAAGTCTGTACCTATTTACTATATAATTCGGCACTTAAATTGAATAGCTGTTGATGATATTTAAATAGCTTTCATCGCCTAGTTTTCATCCCACTCAGTAACGTTATTCTTCATGTCTTCGTGAAAAACAAGTTGTTATTTTCAGATCAGATGCCAATCAGTTAGTGTCCTAATAAAATATAACAATCGGCTTTTGTAAGAGTCCTGAGAGTAACCTAATAAAGATTCTGCCAATAAGTGTAGGTAGACACAATAGTTATTTATGATACAAGTGCGGAAAGTAGGTAATTCCCAACGAGTGCCGACACGAGTTGGGAATTACCTATCCGCACGTGTGTCGTACAACATTTTACAATGCATCATGCGAGGAAATAAAAAAATATGCATAAAAGGTGAAATTTGAATTGTAACGAAATCTCATTATCGCACGTGTGTGGGAATATTGGCCTGAAATCCATTCCCGAACGGGCTGGTCACCTCCCGCGACGCCGTGCTGCAGCATGCTGGCATGGGCCACTTCCCGTGGAAATGTTGAACC
The DNA here is from genome assembly GCA_963854355.1 of Epinotia brunnichana. NCBI lineage: Eukaryota > Metazoa > Arthropoda > Insecta > Lepidoptera > Tortricidae > Epinotia > Epinotia brunnichana. Next base: position 12,769,888 of record OY977951.1, read on the forward strand.
ATATAAAGGGGCACATTCAGAGCAAGTGCATTGTAAAATAAGTATTAAGGTACCTGTCCTAACTGTAAAAGTTACGCCAAGTTTTTACCGAAGACAATCCCTGGCGTATCACAACGGAAACCTTAAAATGACAAATATTTTTTTTGGTACAAGTATGCAAATTTTCAGCGCAATCGCTTCCAATTCAGTTGCAAAATTTCCCAAGTACAAACGTTTGTTAAATTGCACATTAAATAAAAGCTTTCAAGACGAACGCGATTGCGCGCTGCTTTCTCAGCCTCTAATCTAAAAGGAATAATAAGTTTATCTCATTATCTCACCATCTCGAAGACAGTAGGCTTTACCAAAGCTTCACCTGTACCCTCATGCCTATCACTGTCCATTCGGACATCGCATTGCAATCTTGACACCTAAATTGAGTAGTTAAGTCAGTTACAACATAACCTAAAACGTTGGTTGCGCAACGGTGGTGAGCACGGCTGTTCATTACCGGTGACACGTGATGCGTGAGGATTAATTAACGTGAATGGCCCGCTTTATTTTATAATGATTATGGGAGATTTTCGTGAGGAGCGTCAAGGTTTATGTAGGGCCAAACGCGTGTTTTAGCAGGCTTCCTAAATTTAGGTGACAATTTTCCATTACGAGAGAGCAGATTTTTTGCTGGCGGGTACAGCCATGAGATCGGAAATAGCGCACTTTTGTCCATTTCATTGTGCAAGTGCTTATTGTAAAGCTACGGTAGCCTAGTGGTTCAGACATCGCGGCTGTCAAACGGCGGTCGTGGGTTCGAATCCCGGCTCGTACCAATGAGTTTTTTGGAACATATTTTTCGGAAGATATTTACCGTTAGCTTTTCGGTGAAGGAAAAACATCGAGACGAAACCTGCATACCCACATCTGCCCGTGATGGGATGTATACCTATAGGCTGATTTATATATTGTGCAATTAAGGTACCTACCTATGCTACGCCTGTAGCCTGAAGCATGTTTATCCTTGCTTTGATTCAGAAAGCCGCTATAAGTATACTCTTGGTTGGCTGTTTTAGATTGCATTTAACTAACTTACGGAACTTTCCAGAAATTAAAATAACCTTACTCCAAATGTTAATTATATTCAATCTTCAATGACCGTCCCACGACGCTTCCAAGTGAAGAAGACGCGTCAAACGCAATTTAAAAGCTCGCACAAACCATTAAGTTCGTATTAAAATTAAAATAGCCTGTAATCACAACGATCGGTACATAAAATTTAATTAGATAACAGGCTGTACGGGCGGGAGGCGTTGCTCAAATCGATGTCACGACGCCGGACCGCGGGTTAGGGCGGCTGCACTTGGACTGTTTTTAATAGGATTTGTAAGACTTGAGATCATAGCTTATTTGTTTTAGCTTTTTTTTTGATAATAGCTTTTTTATTTTTTTAGCTTTTTATTTCAAAGCTTTTGTTATTTTTCACCTCACTAGCTCGGAAAGCCCTTTTTGTATGTTTGATACCTACCTATTGAGAAAATCGCTTTTTGTCCACATTTGAAGAAAGAGTTTTGACATTTGAACGCAGCTTAAGTGACATGTGACAGCTAACAATACGTAGAACGTTAAAAAAACTAAATATTTGGCTCGTTTAAGTTTTTATTTTCCTGACATATTTTATGTGATATCTATATATTTTTTTTTTTGTCTTAGCCTTTTTCTTATTTTCCTCGCTGTAGTGAGGTGAAAAGTTTTGTGTTATACACGGGTGAAAAGTTATTTTACGTCTCGTGTGTTGAAACACTCGGTAAGCTCAGGATTCTATTTTTGAACCACTCGCTTCGCTCGTGGTCAATCATACACCCCTTTGGCTAGCTCGTGTTTCAAATGAACACTCGCAGGTAAAATACAACTTTTCCACCTTGTATAACAAATAACTATTGCTTCGCCAGTGTCCGGTTCACTGCCGCAGAGACACACTTGTTTCATGTTTTATATGTTTTTCTTGTTTATTTTATTGTTTTTGTGTGTCCTGTGTTTGTGAATAAATGTCTTTTTTCTTTCTTTTTGAATTTAAGGAGTCTGTTTAGGGACATAATAATTGCAACACTGAGAGAGCTTTGATGTAGGTACAGTGTCCATCAGACATATCGGAGCGGCTAAAGTGCTCACAAATAGCTGAACACGTGTCTATATAATGCCTCGACAATAGAGACGTGTTCAAATATTTGCGAGCACATTGGCCGCTCCTATATATCTGATGGCGACTGTACTTAACTAGCCATCCTTATGTTATTATATGAAATTTTTCGATGGTGATGGATGACGGATGAATGATGATTAAATAAATGGATGATGGTTTTAGGGATCGTAAGATCAAGATTCTTTTGTTTTTTTTTCAATACAACCTAGCCAACCATTCCTTCTTTACCTAAAGGAAGAGTGCAAAGGCAGGTCATTTTTTTCTTGACCTGTAGGCTAATTTTTGTAGGCTTATTTGCGTTACTTAGCGAACTTAACGAGCGTTAGAGCGCATCATCTGTAATTTTTTGAAGGTCTAACGACCGTCAGAACATTATCAACTATTAATATTTTTTAGGGTTCCGTACCCAAAGGGTAAAACGGGACCCTATTACTACGACTTCGCTGTCCGTCTGTCTGTATGTCTGTCTGTCTGTCCGTCTGTCACCAGGCTGCATCTTATGAACCGTGATAGTTAGACAGTTGAATTTGTCACAGAAGATGTCTGTTGCCGCTATTACAACAAATACTAAAAACCAGAATAAAATAAATATTTAGTAATCAAGTAATTTATTAGCATTCATGTTGTTACATAAAGGTGGTAGGTGTTACAATATGGACGTATCAAACATGAGCCCTGCAAGGGCATCGCAAAAGTAATAGTATTGAAATTAAATACTAACTTAAAAACTAACAAAGCTTAAAGTAATATAAAATTAGCTATAACAAATCTCTTTGAGCCGAATTGTAGTTAAGAGTGCTCTACAAAAAAGCGCTCGCTCAGAATTCGGTATTTTGACACGCGTAGTGCGTTTGTGTGTGTAAATACTACTACCACCCACACAAACGTACCTAACACCCACATGCACAGCGCGATCGCACCAGCCGTGGGTGTCGTCCCTTTCTAGCTATATGTAAGTGCGATCGGGATAGAACTAACCGCGGAGCTTGCCGATGCAAATAGCTGTATAGCGCACCGTTTGAATTAACTCCGTGACCGATATTGATACTTGCACTAAAAAATGGTAAGTATTACTTCGCTAACATGATGTTCTAGAACATCATGTTAGCGAAGTTAGATAACTTGAATAAAGTAAGTATTTGATTTTTGAGCACAGGTTTTCTATTTGTATTAAAATACTATGATATGACAAAGTATAATATTTAGTTTCGTTTAATTAGTATAAAATAAACTAACGAGTTTTAAAGTTGTCAGTAATAAGAATAATAATTTGTTTTACGGATATTAATAGTTTGCATGTTATCTGAGTCTTATTTATATATAGTTATGTAATGAAATTATACCAGTAGACCCACCACTAGGAAATTACTGGGTACTTACGTATTCATTTCTTGAAGAATTTTTTTTTTGTTATGGACAGTAAAAAAAAACTGCCCTTCATAGAAATTGCTAATGTCCGTTACTTACCAAAGGAACTGAAAATTATAAATTATACAAACACAGCTTTTTATCTAGGATACAATTAATTAATGCGTGACTTTATTCAAAAGCCTAAAACCTCAGATCATAAAAAGGAAAAGATATGAAACGGGGGCTTAGCGCGTGTCGGTGCGACATGGCCAAATGGGCATGTCACTGCCCACCGCATGTTAGTCGCAATTCGCCGTGAATCTGAAATGTTCTTCCACGTTTACTCAAAATGCCGAAACGTAGCGTGGTTACATGCAAAAATAGGAATGAAACCTACATGAATGGTGGAGTCACGCACCACATGTTAGTATTAGTATTTTCACTTAAGTCAGTAAAAACTAATATTTTAACAAATAAACGCAACGCCGCATCATTTCTCGGGATCGAACTAACATATCGAACGAAAAAGCATATTTTTGTTCTTTGCGTTGTACATTGAACGTTCAATACAGTAAACCACGGCGCAATGTATTAAACCACTATGGATATGGACGATGCTTGAATTTTTTAGTGGTACGGCCGCTGCTTGGCGTCGCAAACTAGAGCGGTGCCAAAGTGCAGTTACAATTTACGCGTAATCGATAAAATAGAAGTACGATATCATACTAGTTATTTTATTTCGACTACTTTCGCTGTTTTATTTTATTTCATTACGTGTTTTGGTTGGGTGCCTATCTTAAAGGTAACTAATAACATACTAATAAGATTAAAAGGCACAAAATGTTTACGGTACCTACTAATAAGATTTTCACTAAGTTGCAGTATGAACGGTAAATAGACATATTAAAATTGTATATACAAGTATATAATTTAGTTGCAAATGGCTCCAGAACAACTTAAAATGTGATATTATTACCAATAATTTATTTTAAATGAGTATTTTTTTTACTTTCATTTGAAATGTGATAATTGAATAAGAAATCTCGGTTTCTTATTACAGTTTTCCAAAGAATCCGAGTAGGTACTAAAAAAATGGATAGATGCTACTGGCAGAGGTCCTAACTGGTTTCCTGTACAGAGAAGAGTTAATGTGTTCGTAACATTTTCAAGAAAAATGTTTCCAACCACTTAATAAGAGCCGTACACTTTTCGAATATTTGACACCTCGCTTGCTTGAAACCTAGGTGTAAAATGTATGGTAACACATCTTCGCACATCTTTGGTGGATACTCGCCCTTAGCCTTAAATCTCGTAATATGAGTAATGGACATATTATTTCGCGCCAAAATGCGAGTCGGATCGGCCTGGTACCTACAGGTCAAAAATATCGATGTGACCAGAGTTTTAAATGTATGTGAACACGAACTTATAAAAAGCCGTTTATGTTACTCTGTAGGTATTCGTCAATATTTTTTACTTTTGCGATTTATGGTAAGTTAACAACCCGTGTTATTTAAACTTGAAGCTAGAAGTTTAAATACCACCACATAAACTTACCATGTCGTTGAAGTTGTTACCCATCAATATCTTAACATAATATAAATTTTAATATCAATGTCGATAAAACATAATTTTAACGTTTGTCGCCCCCCTTGTGCAGTGCGTTTAAGCCAATCACAGCCCTTGTTTGCATGTTGCCGTAGACTCACTGGCAACGCCCGAGTCTTTGTTTTTACACTGTTATTGTGTGTGCCTGTGGGCGCTGCGGTGGGAGAAAACTGGGGACATCGGTTTTGGTTGAAATTAAGCAGTACGGCACTTCTCCCTTTTTTTATGTTCTGAGCCTAAAACCTATGTCACTTTTTAGGATTCCGTACTCAAAGAGTAAAACGGGACCCTATTACTAAGACTCCGCTGTCCGTCTGTCTATCCGTCTGTCACCAGGCTGTATCTCATGAACCGTGATAGATAGAGATTTGAAATGTGATGTATTTCTGTTGTCGCTATTTATAACAAAAAATACTAAAAAACAGAATACATAATTTTATTTTTATTTTAGTTTTTGTCTGTTTCTTTTTCTTTTACAATCTTACACAAATCGACCTTGCCCCAAACTAAGCAAAGCTTGTACTATGGGTACTAGACAACGATAAACATACTTACATAGATAAATAAATACTTAAATACATAGAAAACATCCATGACTCAGGAACAAATATTTGTGCTCATCACACAAATAAATGCCCTTACCGGGATTCAAACCCGGGACCTCCAGCTTCGTAGGCAGAGTCACTACCAAGTTACTAACTAGGCTACAGGGGGTTCCTATACAACACATTTTTTGCCGTTTAAAGATATAGATAATGGTACGGTACCCTTCGTGCGCGAGTCCGACTCGCACTTGGCCGGTTTTTTAAACATTAATTTCGAAATAAAGAGTGATACTCGGAAATGTCGAAGGGAAGGTCAATCGTCGAATCCGACTCGGCTGGGCAGCATTCGGGAAGCTACGGCACATCTTTTCGTCCAATATTCCGCAGTGTCTCAAGACGAGAGTCTTTGACCAGTGTGTGTTGCCAGTGATGACATATGGCACGGAAACGTGGTCGCTTACTAAAGGCCTCATAAGAAGGCTCAAAGTCACTCAAAGGGCAATGGCTCTCCATTGCCCTTTGAGTGACTTTGAGCCTATGCTATGCTATGCTGGGAGTTTATCTGCGCGATCGCATCAGAAATGAGGCTATCCGCAGCAGAACCAAGGTAACTGATGAAGCCCTCCGAATTGCTTAACTTAAGTGGCAGTGGGCGGGGCACATTGCACGTAGAACCGATGGCCGTTGGGGCGGAAAGGTTCTCGAGTGGCAACCACGTACCGGAAGGCACAGCGTGGGTAGGCCCCCCGCAAGGTGGACTGATGACCTGGTAAAGGTCGCGGGAGTCCGCTGGATGAGGGTGGCGCAGGACCGGCCATTGTGGCACTCTTTGGGGGAGGCGTATGTCCAGCAGTGAACGTCTTTCGGCTGATATGATGATGATGATGATGATGACTCGGAAATGTAATAAAACCACGTAAAATCTTCCTTTCATGGTAAACCCCCGGTGTGTGTTATTATTATATATAAACGAAAATCATTACTAAATGCAAGGTAGGATCGTGCTGTACTTAACAAACGCCATATAAGCTTGTTTTTTAAAAAGTTTTTTATTCATCTTGTTATTTTCAATAACCCTGCATATTATGTCGCTGGTTCGTGGGTACTTGTACAGACAAATCACACAAACCCAAACAAGATAGGTCTATCTATTTTAGTTAAGGAGTTCCCATGACCACCTTCCATCATCAGATCCTGGAAATCATCCATCACCAAAGTGTTTACCATGACAAAACAGATGAGCTCAAACTAGATGGGTTTATCTAGTTTAGTTAAGGAGTTCCATGACCACCTTATAGCTCCATCATCAGACTCTGGAAATCATCCAGCACCAAAGTCTTGCCGTGCCATGACCAAATAAATGAGCCCAAATTCGATGGCTTTATCTTGTTGAGTTTAGGAGTTGCTATGGCCACCTTCCGACTCCATCATCAGACCAGCTCTATGATATTATGTCACCGAAGATACGCAATTGTACCTAATTTGAAGATTTCACCCAAACTCCCATACATACATACATACTAACAAGGTGGACTGATAGTAACAAGTAAATAAATTAAATCTATCAAGTATCACGATCACTCGTACAATGATAATTGACTATAGAACGCGTAGTTTAGACAAAAGGATCCAACCCACAAGACATCACCATTGAAATGTATGACTTTTGTTTTAGGTAGAAGGTTCAATTTTAAATGTTACGTATCCGGTGGGTTTGAGCCTTTTCGCTACACTACGTCATATATGGCAGCTATGCAATTCATAACTTGTCTCGATTAGCCTCACGAATGTATCCCCAGTATAGTTTGACCCCGAGGTTGGTAACAACTATGCCTAGTCGGAGATCAAAATAATATTATTTTATCTGAAGAGTGGCCGGTTAGCTTCGTGAATAGCCACAAATAAACACACTACACGTCTGTCTCGGAGGGCTATTCAGCCGGTACTGAGATATATTCCCGCGCGACGGTAAATTTATACTAGTTTTGAATAATTATTTATAAATATAAATTTTGACAAAAGTTATATTTTTTGGACTGGATCTTGTTGGTACAAGCATGAACTTTAATGTTGTGTAAGATTCAATTCAAAAATTATTCAACAATAATGAGAAAATCCTTGAGTTTTCAGTACGATTTTGTTGACAAATATGGTGTAATTGAGAACAGTTTACATATATATACGTGCAGAATAAGGAAAATTCGAGGCGGCTAGGCGCAATGGCAACATATTACGCTAGTGAAAATAGAAAAAAACAAGTAGGTTCTCATATAACATCATGGAGTATTAGGGGCTCAAACTTATGACTCTGCGCTCTCTTCAGAAAACTACTGTCGGTAATCGGGTATTTTCGGTTAAAGTATTCAGTTCTTCGTAAATTGGAGGCGGCTAGGACCAATATGAGGAGTTTACCTATGCAAATAAGTAATCAGGATCTAGAAAAAGCTCTCCGTTTCTTAGAATTACAACGTCAAAAATCCGTCATTCTCGCTTATTCCTGACCAAAAAACGAGCGCCCTCTTAATGTTTGTTTGTGTTAGGTTACTAGTAGTTATATAAGAACTTACTTTGTTAAAGTAATTTGTCTTCTAAGTATTCACTAATAGAATAATACGCTTTATTTAGAAGAATTTCTTTTACTTGGCTTATAAATTTATTTTCTTTACTTTCTTTTTTAATTTTTTCTGGTAGTTTATTATATAATTTTATGGACATTATTAAAGGGCCGGATGAGTGGAGTTTTAATCGGGAGGGTGGTGCTATTAATCTGGTTTTATTTCTTAATGCATATGGTACAGGTGTGTCGTCTCGTTTGGTATAGAATTCTGAGTATTTGCGGACAAATTTAAGGGGGCCCCCATACAACAAACGTGATTTTTTTGTCGTTTTTATAGATAATGACACGGAACCCTTCGTGCGAGAGTCCGACTCGCACTTGGTCGATTTTTTTTAAGATACAAATGACAGATGATGTGTAGTAACACTAGTTCGAAAAGTTACTTTACTATTCACAGAATGTGTGCAGACTCTACGATTCTCTTGTACTCAAAACCGTCATACATATTATGATATTTGGACGCTATAGCTATTAAAATTCTTAAGTAGCACTTATGTAGCCAGCCTAACCGCTTGTTAATTAGACGGACGCTATTCATCATGAGAACAGGTCCTGATGGAGTTCAGAGGTCGCGATACGCTTACACTGCGCTAGAAAGTCGATGTAATTGATCATCGCTGATTGGTCATTGCACGCTTTGACACGTCTAGCTGTATAGCACAAGGCTTCGATTTTGTTCATAATTTTAGCATTATATCCGTTTTATAAGGAGTTTTTGTTTTTTTTTCTCGTTAGCGCTAAGCATTTGAAATGCGGATTGAAAATTGAGTGAGAGATATCCAGGGGCTTTTAAAAGGTTTTTATATTAAGATGAACCGATTATGTTGCGTCTACCTGCGTATATAGACGCACCATTACTCCATTATCATATTCTCAATCTTGACAAAAAACATAAAAAATTGTCTCAAATTACTCAAATAAACATACCACTCAAATTGAACCGACATTACAAGTTCAATATAATATAAACAGAACCAATTTCGTCAAATCATAGCGCAGGACAAGTCCACGCGTTATTTTCTTGTCCAAACTAACTATTATGTGCCATTGCGCATCGATATAGCGTACAACCGAAAGGCTGTAAGTGTTTGGAGTCTTTTATTTATTGTATCAGCTGTGGCAGACGTAGTTTACTAACGTAATAATTTTAATGTATTTATAAGTGTAAGTATAGAGACAATTCTTAGAAGTTAGAAAAACAGAAAATATTAATCGCTTACCTAACTACCACAAAAAAATTTTTTTTTTTTACTTTTATTAATTAAAAATATAAAAGTACATACCTACTACATTTACTCTTTCATTCTTACTAAAGCCTCAATTAGGCTTATTTGTAAGAATCAGTTGCGGCTTAAATAGTTTTTATATATCGAATATTAGTTTGCATCACATTTCATCTATAGGTACCAATATTATTTCTCAGTACTGACGGGCACCAATAAACATTGACTTGCACATCAAAATTTAACAATTGCACAATATGCGAATTTTAATGAACGATTAGTATTTCAGATATCAAAACAGTATTTTTAGGCTGTTAGGTTTTTTATTTGATTTGGCTTTAAATACTAGCGTTGGAAAAATATAGCTTTAACTTGTTTTCATAAAGTTACTAAAAACAAAATAGCGTACAATGGTAGTAATGGATCGTCTCTACTTCTCTGTACTCTTAATTGGAGAAAATAATTATGTCTTGCCCTTAGAAAGTTTGCTATAAAAACATATGAAGAAATCAGAGATTTTACTAGGACCTAGTAAATTACTAGATGAACTTTGAAGAATAATGCGACAAACTCCATTAAATAATGTACAATGAAGAAGTCTCATTAAAAATCTAGTTGTGAATCTCAGAATAGATTTACGTTGAAATTCTCCCAGCATGAAATGGTTCTTGAGTCATTTTCAATATCAATAGATGGAAAGGGAATAAGTCACGTACTTTACGCCTGTAATGTTGTATGAGGACAATTTGTGATGTTGTTTTTCGATTCGTACGAGGTAGCTATTATTGTCGTGATAAAAAATATAAGACCAATACGTCAAGTCGTACCTATGTAGGGTATGTATGGGGTAACATCGGAGTTAATTTCTAAACTTTAGTAAGCCTTCGGGATTTCTCATTTTTTTGCTTGTCCTTAGCTAACGATTCCTTATTTAAGTACTGTTCGTTATAAAAGCACGGAGCGCAACTATGTAAATGGCGTAGGCCAAGGGCGTTGCCAGTTATCGAAAAACTCCTCTAGTTTAGTAGTTATCTAAATTATCCGTTCCTGGCCCGATCCGTTCAATTTAACCCCATAATAATAATGATTTACCAGACTTTTTGAGATATGGAACCCCCTATCTTTACGCTGACGACACTAGTATTATTTTAAGCGGACCATCTTCTTTAGTCTTATGTAAATATATGCAAGATTCTTGGACGCAACTCCTAACATGGTTTGAGGCTAACGGGCTGAACATGAATTGTAACAAAAGCTTTTACATGACATTTCGTAGAAGTACATCTAGTCCTGACTTTGATTGTAATATACCAATATGTAAAGCTAAATGTACAACATTTCTAGGTGTAGATCTTGACCCATATTTGAGGTGGAATGACCAGATCGATAAGGTTAATAAGAAACTAGCTAGCGCTTGCTATGCAATGAAATCACTGATGAACATAGTCAGCAAAGATGTATTATTGACCACGTATTTTTCATATTTTGAAAGCATAATTATATATTGTGTCGAGGTTTGGGGAAATGGAACTAACATTAACTTAGTGCTCCTCAAACAAAAAAAAGCTCTGAGATTAATAGAAAAATGTGCCTGACTCTCACCGTAGTATATTTGTTGACAATAACATGTTGACTATAATTTCTCTCTATTTGTACCGTTTATGTATTTATGTTTTTAACAATATGAACATGTATGTCCAGCAAGGCCAGAATAATAATCTTAGGAAAAGAAATAGACTGCATTTAAATGTTGTGCATTATGCCCATTTTGACAAAAGTTTAAATAATACTGCCATTAGAGTGTACAACTTACTTCCTGACGACCTAAAAAATATTCAAGAAATAAGATCCTACTGCCCAGGATAGGGATACGTGGAAGGAACAGAGGGAGGCTTTTGCCCAGCAGTGGGACACTTAAGGCTATTAAAAAAAAAAAAAAAAAGATCCTTTGACAAAAAAGTAAAGGAATATTTTTTGACCCGTCCATTCTATTCAATCAAAGAATATTATGCAAGAACTTTCGACAAATTGTCTTGACATTTATTTATTCAGTTATTTTTAATTTTATTTTTTTCTTTATCCGTACTGACCTCTTAATTGCATTATTATTATTATTTAAATTATAAAATGAATATTATTTTGTTGTGACATTTAATGTAAGTTAATAATATTTGTTTAAATTAAATTTTGTACTTGTTCATTTTATTTGTATGTTATAATTATATTTGCATGCATCGAGAAATGTGTTTTAGAGCAAATAAATGATTGAATTGAATTGAATTGAATTGAATATAAATGCAAACATATTAAGGCAGTTTGATTTGGTATAATAATATTACACGTATGTGAAAATCTTAAACGAAAATTTATATGATAAGCTTAACTCAAAATTCAGAACGAAACCTGGTGGTGGCATTTCAAATGGGCTTTATTGTCAGATTTTTGATATCGAGTAGTATGGCTATGGACTGACAACGGTGTATATATTTATTTATTTAAACTTTATTGCAAAAGCAAAAAGCACAAAAAGACTTAATGCCTTAAGGTATTCTCTACCAGTCAACCGCAGGGCTTAACAGAAAAGCTTAAAGGTGCAGGCAGTTGCTAAAAAAAACAAATAAAAACATAAGTAGGTAAATTCTAGCTAATGAACATACAAATCCATACTAATACTAATATTATAAATGCGAAAGTGTGTCTGTCTGTCTGTCTGTCTGTCTGTCTGTCTGTTACCTCTTCACGCCTAAACCGCTGAACCGATTTAGATGAAATTTGGTATAGAGATAGTTTGAGTCCCGGGAAAGGACATAGGGTAGTTTTTATCCCGGAAATCGACCCCTAAAGGGATGAAATTGGGGGTGAAAATTTGTATGGAGCTACTTAAACCGCTACACCGATTTGGATGAAATTTGGCATTTAAATAGTTTGAGTCCCGGGGAAGGACAAAGGATAGGTTTGATCCCGTAAATCATCCCCTAAGGGGGTGAAATGAAGGGGTGAAAATTTGAAGGTAACCAATTTTGATGAAATTTGGTTTGGAGATAGTTTAAATCCTAGGAAAGGACATAGGATAGTATTTATTTCGGAAGTCATCCCCTAAGGGGGTGAAATAAGTGGTGAAAATTCGGATGGAACCCATTTGAATACAATTTGGTTTAGATATAGTTTGAGTCCTAGGAAAGACATAAGAGTAGTTTTTATCCCGGAAATCCACCCCTAAGGGGATGAAATTGGGGGTGAAAATTTGTATGGAGCTACTTAAACCGCTGCACTGATTTGGATGAAATTTGGTATTTAAATAGTTTGAGTCCCGGGGAAGGACAAAGGATAGGTTTGATCCCGGAAATCATCCCCTAAGGGGGTAAAATAGAGGGTGAAATGAGGAGGTGAAAATTTGGACGTAACCAATTTTGACGAAATTTGTATCAGAGATAGTTTAAATCCTGGGAAAGGACATAGGATAGTTCTTATCCCGAAAATCATCCCCTAAGGGGTTGAAATCAGGGGTGAAAATTCGGATGAAACCCATTTCAATACAATTTGGTAAAGAGATAGTTTGAGTCCCGGGGAAGGACATAGGGTAGTTTTTATCCCGGAAATCTACCCCTAAGGGGGTGAAATTGAAGGTGAACATTTATATCGAGTTTCTTAAACCGCGGCACTGATTTGGATGTAATTTGGTTCATAAATAGTTTGAGTTTGAATCCGGAAATCATCCCTTAAAGGGGTTAAATGAGAGGGTGAAAATTTAGAAGTAAGCAATTTTGATAAAATTTGGTTAAGAGATAGTTTAGGTCCTGGGAAAGGACATAGGATAATTTTTATCCCGGAAATCATCCCCTAAGGGGGTGAAATTAGGGGTGAAAATTCGGATGGAACCTATATGAATACAATTTGGTATAGATATAGTTTGAGTCCTGGGAAAGGACATAAAGGGTAGTTTTTATCCCGGAAATCCACCCCTAAGGGGATGAAACTGGGGTTGAAAATTTGTATGGTGCTACTTAACCGCTGCACCGATTTGGATGAAACATAGGACTGTTTTAACTCCGGTTGAACTTTGGATGGAACCCGTTTAGATGAAATTTGGTATAGAGATAGTTTGATTCCCGGAGAATGACATTAGATAGTTTTGAAAATTTGGATAAATCCCATGGAGATGAAATTTGGTATAGTAGGAGTCCCAGGGAAGCACAATGCATAGTTTTTATCCCGAAAATCAGCTCCTGAGGGGGTGACATTAGGCGTGAAAATGTTGATGGAACCCATTTAGATGAAATTTGGTATAGAGATAGTTAGAGTCCTAGGGAAGGAAATAGAATATTTTTTATTTCGGAAATCATCCCCTAAGCGGGTGAACTGAGGGTGAAAATTTGGATGAACTCATTTAGATGAAATTTAGTTTAGAGATAGTTTAAGTCCTGGGAAAGGGCATAGGATAGTTTCAATTCCGGAAATCACCCCCTAAGGGAGTGAAATGGAGTATGAAACTTTTGATGGAACCCGTTTAGATGAAATTTGGTATAGAGATAGTTTAAGTCTCGGAGAATGAAAGCGGATAGTTTTTATCCCGAAAATAGTTCCCAAGGTAATGAAATAGGGGGTGAAAATTTGGATAAAACCCATTTAGATGAAATTTGGTATAGAGATAGTAAGAGTCCCAGGGAAGATGCATAGTTTTTATCCCGAAAATCATCTCCTGAGGGGGTTCTTAAAACTTTGTAGAAACATTACTTATTTGAGTACAAACAAAGTGCTTTCAGCGTTTTGGAAAATTCCACCCCTAAGAGGGTTAAAAAGGGCTGCAAAGTTTATATGGGGAAACTCTTTTTGGGATAGGAGCTTAAAAGTTTGTAGGACGATTAGTTATTGAAATACAAAAAAAAGGATATTCAGCGTTTTAGTAAAGTGCAACATTTGTGTGGAGGAAACATTTTTTTAGCCGATTTACAATTTTGTAGAATGCTTACTAATTAAAAATAAAATTAAATACTTTCAGCATTTTAGAAACTTCGATCTTTAGGGGTTTATAAGAACGTTTGAATGAAGAAAATATTTTTTTAGCGAGGGACTTAAAACTTTGTTGAAAGATTACTTATTACAATAAAAATCAAGTACTTTTAGCGTTTTGGAAAATTCGACCCCTAATGAGAATAAAAAGGGGTGCAAGGTTCGTATGGGAAACCCATTTTTTGAGCTAGAGACTTGACATTTTGTAGAAAAAATACTTATTACAATAAAAAAACTTAGTGTTTTCTTTTCAATTTTTCCCCGAAAAGCGTTAATTCAAAGGTTCAAAGTTTGTATGTAGACTATCAGAGCAAGAAAATTTTTAAGTATGAGAATTGTAACTTCGATCTTAGTATGTTTGTTAAAAGACTACAAAACTCATTTCAGCGTTTTTTGAAATTCATCCCCTAAAAGTTATTATAAGGGTGTTCAAAGTTTGTATGGAGAGCAAAACGTTTTTAAAGTAAGGGATTTGTAACTTCAGTTTTAGAATGTTTACTACAAGACTACAAAGCTAATTTCAATGATTTTAAAAATTAATTCCTTAAACAAACATTAGACGATAACATGTTCTACGCGGACGAAGTCGCGGGCAACAGCTAGTATATTATAAAAATATATAATGTACTCGTATCTACGTGCTGAAGATGCAACTGAGATTAAGCAATAAATTGTCATGTAAATAGGTATATATAGAAATTTGTATCACATTTTTTTTGTTTAGACATTAAGTTCCGTACGAACCGTTTTTGGTTGAATATATTCTTGCCCATGTACGCTTTTTTATCCTGTCATCCATTTTAATACCTACAGCACACTTGTCGTAACTGATTACCATACAGCCGACGGTTCAGCATCCAAGGGTTAAACCAACAAAGACCCTGTCATTGTCAGTAACGCTACCCAGCGCCTTGACGGCTGTCAGGGAACAGTGAAACTTCGTCTCAGCATGTATTCAAATATCCGACTGTATGTCATTCGATACTGACGTCTTTATAATCTTTGCGAAACAAAACATCCTACATCTATTTGAAATCAGAGAAAAACTAACCGTAAGTTTAGTGGGATATAGCTTTCAATCCAATGCAGTAACAATAGTAATGAATTTATAAAAGAATTCGTCAAAGTGACTATCGCTCTCCGATTGAACTTACGCTGACGCTCAATCTGAAAGTAACATTCTACACTGGACATACAATTTAAATTGGCTTGTAGAAAAAGTTAACCCCTTGAAGAGGTGTTCTGATAGGCGCTTGCGCTGACGGCGTCACAATGTTTCAGTTCGGTCAAGTGTGATGATTCTCGTTAGGCTGTTATACATCTGTGACAAGATAATGCGGGCTTCAGTTTTCTGATACCATTAGAATAGATGCTTTTTAATTTCATATTTGAATTGCTGCTTGTTTTAACACTTGGTTGTTTCAACCCGTGGCTAATCGTTAGTTACGTACGTTAAAATCGGTTTGTTTAGGAAGTTTGACAGTTCTCTATGAGATGACAGCTGTCGGCGCCATATTTAATGTTTACCGATCGGTAAAGCGTGGTTGATGCAACCATTTTGCTTTAATTCAAGTAAATATTATGATACCAACAATTTAACACAACTGTAGTATAATTTGTTATTTTTTATTATAGTTACCTATATATTATAATTATTCCGTAAGATTAAAATAATGCTGAAAGCCATCATGATTTTCGCTTATGTCTTCTGCTTCCTCTTGACTTGTATTTTAGGATCCATTTTCAATCAATTTGTCTTTAAATAGTCGTACCGTTTTCCATAACATGGATGGTACGTAAAACTTTCAACATTTTCATGGTTACTGAATTGCATATTCTTTTATGATACGTCGTGGCGGAACGGAATCGAAATCAATTTCTAAGCCGTGATGCAATCGACACTTACACGCTACCAATATGAGAGGCGAAAATTGGTTGTATCCAGATAGAGACCGGGGCTATACTTAGGTATAGCACACACTGCTGGAATGGATTCGGAAGTACAATAATATAGCCGGTACAATGCCAAGAAAGGAGGATGAAAATGGATACCTTGGTCACATGGGAAGTCAAATGTAACGGCCAGTCCTTGCAGGCAAATACGGGCAAGAGAACCAAGGTAAGAGGCACTTCTCTTCTCTTCCCCTCCTTTCTCTACAGAAAATAAATATTATCATAAATATTTTCTCAGTTGCAAGTGGCTCAAATTAAACACATTTAATTTTCAGATTGCATGTTAACAAAATTGTCAAACCTAATAAATGTAACATGCAGATACCAACTTATTGATTAGATTGAGTTGTATATCTCATACTAAGCTAACCCATTGGTATCGTCGTCTAGTGCCCATAAGTAACTAATGGGACTAGTTAGATTTGTGTGATTGTTGTCCTAATATTTATTGAATTGAAAACATTTATTTCAGGCAGAGCCCATAAAGTGTTAGTAGTACAATAATTAGACATAACTTACCAAAACTATTGTTAGTAGCAAAATAACGGAGATCACAAACACAGCATATCCTACCTACAGACATACCTAAAACTATAACCGGATGAGCGTACATAAATATTATTTAATCGATTTAAAATGATCAATTGTAAAATAATAATAAAATGTCATAATAACAATTCAAAAACATTTAAAATAAATAAGAATCACAGAATATGGAATAAGAAAATGTCAAAAAGATGGAATTAAATAAAGTTAAATAAACACATTAAGTTAAATTAAATTAAAATAATAGAAATTAAAAATAGGAAATTATAAACATGTCACCAGTTGAAATAAACAAAGCTAGAGTGAAGGCCGATCCATCTTTTCAACATCGGTGAATCCTACCATTTATAAATTTATTTGTTTCTTTATGTAGTTTGTATGTAGTCATCCGATTCAAAAATATTTCATCGGATCTTGAATAAAGACGAACTTTATCCCGTTCTTCTTGGGTTCTTTTTAATATGCGGGCGGAGTCAAGCGTGCAGATTAGTAGTTTATGTGACTGTATATAATGAAGGGCATTAAACACGAGTGTGGGTTTATGAAACGAGCCGAAGGCGAGTTTCATAACAACATCACACGAGTGTTTTAATGCCTAATTATGTACAGTTACATACACTAATGTATCTATCCACATATCATAAGCCTCCATGATGCATTCAGGAGCCGCTTATTATGACCGGCATCGCGGCGTTGTTTTCTGGCAGCTGTCATAGTTTATTTTTTTTAATTCAGAGAC
Organism: Epinotia brunnichana; assembly: GCA_963854355.1. Classification (NCBI taxonomy): domain Eukaryota; kingdom Metazoa; phylum Arthropoda; class Insecta; order Lepidoptera; family Tortricidae; genus Epinotia; species Epinotia brunnichana. The sequence continues at coordinate 12,787,655 of OY977951.1, forward strand.
AAACTAGAGTCGGATTCAAGTAATCCAACTCTCATATCGTTCGATATCTTACTTACGTGCGACATTTGTCAAGTTTGTATGCAAATTGACAATTCATTTCGCACTAAACGTCATCTCGACAGATATTAGAATAGAGGTTAAATCAAATTCTTTGTTTTTCAGAGACGTTCGAAATTTGAATGAAATAATATTATCGAAATCGATGTTATTATTTAGCAATAATAACATTTTCACAGATAAGAAATTTGTTCTAACAAAACTGTCTACTTTTATGGTGGTCATAATGTGCGGTTCTTGAACGCATGATGGAGGGTTTATGATATTTGGATAGATAAAGTATAAAAACTACGTGCATCTACAAACAGAACATAACATAATAGACTATGACTGCGCTTTTTACTCGCACGCTACGCCTGTATGTCTCGCTTGTTAGTCCACACCTCAAGCATTACTCGTGAAACGATATTGCCATATCATCAGCACCCAGTTATTTGCTCTCGAATCGTGTGAGAAAAACGTTACCGACGCATCGAACCTGCAATTTGGGCCCAAGCGGAATGTCAAACCGTTTCTCAACTCTAGTTACTACGACAGCCTCACATGCTACCTAAACCCTTTTGACCTACACAATAGGGTACAAACTCGTATCTTACGAAATTTAAAAAGACGCGTTTGTTTTTATGGAACGCGACGTGACTGTCATTTGTTTGGTTTTTGTGTTAGATGATTATTTTGAATTTGGAATCAAATATTATGTGTACGATGCGAGTACGTGTTATTTAAACATACCGGCGAGCACGACAAACGTGTTTGAGTCTATCACAATATTTCTATAATCGGTCAATTGATTCAACCATAGTACGTGGACACATGCATCTTACTTTTAACCGCCTGTATAACATAACTTTGTAGCTCTGCTAAGCGTGAATAGTATCGATTTGGGCACTTATAGACGTCATACTGTATTCAATGCTGACGGGACATTCAATGTGTTTATGACAGATGTTCTTAACAATATTATTTATATCTAACATAGCTGTTGTATATAGTAATTTCAATATAGTTGATAGCTTGCACAATATTTGTGTTAAAGGATAAGATGTAAACGCAGATGTGTTTTCAGCGATTTATATACTAGTTAGTGTTAAAGTTTTAACTGCCTGGAACGTGAGGATATCTCTTGAGTCCTCACATTACACCATTGTGCATTATGGCTGATTCCACTTGAAATGTCAATTTTTCCCTAGCAAGACTATACAATTGCCCAGTGATTTACTGAAATAGGCTCCACATATCTAACACAATCGTGCTACAATCCCCGCAGATTGCACCAATCAGCAAAGGAATGTGCCATAAACAGAACTTGCTTGCATTGTCACTGAACGTTGTAAGGGCACTGCTTACAGAGTTTCTTCGGTTGTCTTATGAACGTAATCTAGGCTTGTTTAACCAATTTTGAAAATAATCCTATTACAAAATTATCGAACATGACCTCGCAGTTTATAGGGAGTTTGTCATCAATGCAACCGTAAAAGTCAGACACATGGGATGCTTTGAAAAGACAAGTGACATAAAATAGACGTTTTAGATTTAATGAAAATACCTACTATACTTAAAGTAACACACATTATTGACATTATACATTCAATCAACAATTAATATTAAAAACCATAACTAATACATACAAATTGTGTTTTCCGTGTCTAAGTATGTATTGACATAAGATTTGTGAAAAAGTAATTTGGAGGGTTCCTCAGGGTCTAATTCTCGGCCTCAAACTATACCTACATATGTACACTCTGTCCCATCGCAAAGATTGACTCCAGATTACTTACGTGCGCATTGTCTCAATTTCAATTTGTGTGGTACCAGATTGCTAAAAATAAAGCAAAATTGATAGCAATAAGAACGCAGTAGCCAGCAGTAGTCGCGGGTCCAGTCTGCGTGACATTGCGGTGCTCAAACTTTTACTAGCCAGTAGGTACGACGTTGCAAACATTGTTTTTAGGGTTCCGTAGCCAAATGGCAAAAAACGGAACCCTTATAGATTCGTCATGTCTGTCTGTCTGTCTGTCTGTCTGTCCGTCCGTATGTCACAGCCACTTTTTTCCGAAACTATAAGAGCTATACTGTTGAAACTTGGTAAGTAGATGTATTCTGTAAACCACATTAAGATTTTCACTCAAAAATATAAAAAAAACTATCAATTTTGGGGTTCCCCATACTAAGAACTGAAACTCAAACATTTTTTTTTCATCAAACCTATACGTGTGGGGTATCTATGGATAGGTCTTCTAAAATGATAATGAGGTTTTTAACATCATTTTTTTCTAAACTGAATAGTTTGCGCGAGAGACACTTCCAAAGTGCTAAAATGTGTGTCCCCCCCCCTGTAACTTCTAAAGTAAGAGAATGATAAATCTAAAAAAAATATATGATGTACATTACCATGCAAACTTTCAACGAAAATTGGTTTGAACGAGATCTAGTAAGTAGTTTTTTTTAATACGTCATAAATCGTAAAAAGCAATTTATTTAACGGAACCCTTCATGTGCGAGTCCGGCCGCTTTTTTATATACCACAAGCTAAAGAGTAGGTAGAGGTACTCCAGCTGGTCGATTGCGTAACGCTTTGTACATACGTACGTTAGGCAGATCTAAATTACATTTTTATAGATCATAAGAGCATTGCTGATCGATTTAAGGATCTTTTGTATTGACCTCTAGGGACAAATGCAAGCCTCCCAATACTCAACGCACTTTGACAGTAGTCTAAATTATACGAAATACCTAGTTTTACAACGTGTGTCTAATTAGTGCCAAAGTTCAAAGCTAGATAGCAAGAGAGTGTCTTAAAAACAGCACAGCTTAACTGAATTCGCATCTTTAATTAGGTACAGTAACATGGTCTGCTTATTACAATATCCATAGATAAGTAGGTACCTATATGCTTTGAACTTTATGCTATAAAAACGACATAGGTACTGCATTTAATGACTCATGACATGTTTTTCTACGGATCGCCATTAAGTGTACATCATTAATGTTTAACAAAATTAAGCACGCCTGATTACCCTTGTCATTTACGAAGCGGCATTACTAATATTGGACGATATAAGACAAGATGTTCATTTAAAATTGTTGTGTAAAAATAGTTTTTAAAGTTTTAGCAGCAGCTGATATCGTCTCATCATCTCGCACATAAAGTACCGGCTGAATGAAAGCCGATGGAAAACGTGAGTACAGTTCATGACAATATTACAAAAGACAATGTATTCGAAATTAAACTTTCGTGAGACATGTTTAAAATAATACTTATAATTACACGGTTAAACTCACGTATTAAATGTCAGTACAGGCGACATGTTTCGAACTCTTCGGGAGTTCTTGTTCAGGATGAGTGTTTTCGCGACGGTGTCGCTTGACAACAAGACACCCCTGAGTTTAACCGTGTACCTATTTATTAGTATTATTTTAAAGACAATGTAGGTGGATCTTTTTTCTTTGTTACCTACCAATTGATTGATGTTTGGTACCTATATTGTAAAGCGCAAAATACACATGCAAGAAATTGCATGCAAGTTTAACTACATTGCGGGGTTTGATAGATCAATTGAATTCAGCATCCTCGGTAACGCGCAATGTAATGAAATGAAACTTGCATGCAATTTCTTACATTGTGTAAATTGCGCTTAAGGTTTTGCACGTCAGCATAAAATACACAGAACAGTCTGAAAACAACAATTCGTCTAGATACTAGATTGCAGGTGTACGTTGTTTCAATTGTGTAAAAATTATTTAACTACTTACTTAAACATTTTATTTTATTTCTCGTTATAATAATAATCTTCTACCTAACCTAAAAAGTTTGCACCGGCGTCGCCGTCAGTCTATTTTCTGCGTAGCAGGGCTAATGTCAAACGCAACAAACCGTCGTTTGTAAGAGCGTTTTGCGATTTTAAAGGAAATAATTGGATAATTGAAAGATTGGAAAACTGCGACATACAACTGTCTGTGTGTAAGAACACGGGAGCGTGTTTTACAAGAAACGAGACATCCCCTTATGCTGCTGACCAGATAGCAGATTAGAAATTCTTAGACATTCTATTGATTGGTGATTTTTTTGCAAAGGACTGTTCCAAATTGCAGACGAACAGACACGGACGTATAAATATCACCTGGGTCCCATTAAACCATTTTCGATACAGAACACAAAGTATTCCATAGGCAACAAATATATCCTCCACGTTTGTGAGTGACGGTACCGTGTGCTGTGACGGCGAGCATGTCCGCGTAATGACATTCCGTACGTGCGCCAATCGGCGCGGCGACGTGCGCAAACAGCCACCGTACGGCAGCGGACGGGTTAAGAGGATGCGCGTTGGTACAGGATACGAATGAAACGGTTTATTTACGTGGATAATTCGTGGGTTAGATACGTAGAACAAAACTGGGGGTCTCTACTCAACATGCTTAATCAATCAATCAATTAATTATTTATTGCGAGAACATAGTTACATAAGATGACATAATTAATACAGTGTTGCTTATGTTCTACCAGAAAAGGCATGCAAATTAACAATTTCACAATATAAAAATAATTTAACGCTTTTTGCAGAATATTAAGATGATTATAATAAGCTAAATTAGTAGCATTCAGAAACATAATATTAAATACAATATAAATATATATTTTTATTACAATATTTAAAGTCAAAGCGATGAGAATAATTAAATCTAAATAGAAGGTAACAGTATAAAAATAAAAAATAAAATTTAGTCCTAGATATTTGGCTTGTAGGCAAGATAGTCTTTGACAGAATAAAAGCTTAAAATCAAATCATTGTCTATCACCTAGAACTAGATGACCGCAGCCAAATGACGCAACCTTCTTTGTGGTTAGGTATGTTATGTTCCTGGTGGTGACTAAAGTGTCCAAAGCTTTTGAAGACGCAGGCAAAGAAGCTGCGTAGACATAGCGTTTCTTTTAAGGGCCGCGGCTACTGCAATCATGGGTCGGGAATGTACGAGAATTATATAGAAAACGATGTTACACAACCTTGAAAAAAATCACACAGCTAGCCAATGAATGTTACTTTTTCTTGAAGCATTCGAATTTAAGATAATGCTCATGGATAAATGTAAAAAGAAATCAGAAAAACACTAAAAACGTTTAAATCGCACTCCCGTATTGTAACAACTGAGTCGTAAGTATCAAGAATTATTAAATGAATTTTATCAAATAATACAGTTAAAACTATAAAAAAGGTCTTTGAGTCTTAGTTTCTTAATAAATATATTCTTATTTTGTGTAAAAACAATCGCAAAGTTGCCCAATTTTTACGCTCAAAATCTTCATACAATTTACTATGGAGGTTGGCGACTTGTAGACCGCGTAGTGCGCCCGCTCGTGGCGTTCATTCGGCCACGTGCCTTCGAATTGAGACCACGTCCGTTTGCGTCGCATTGACAGATCGCGATCGAACCGTGTATTGACACAAAATCAGTACACAGTGGTTCAAATGAAAATTATTCTATGTTCATTGATTAACATAATTTACGTCATACCTGGCCATAAAGTAGGAATTACCGCACGCTACGCGTGCGTAAAGCCCCACTTCCTGGCCAGATAGAGACGTAAAATTTTGTACTCACTACGGGCGGTAATAAAGAAAGCCTCAGAGCGCATATTTATCGCCCTTGCCTTGGGCTCGGGCGTCAAATACCTGCGATCTGAGACATTCTTTGTTTAACCGCCCTGGGTAAGTAATGTACTATTAAATAACGTAGAACTAAACAACATGCTAATATTTATGAATTATGAGGAGACAAAGCACTAAATAGTATTTTGAACACTAAATAATAAAAACCGGCGAAGTACGAGTCGGACTCACGCACTAAGGGTTCCGTACCATTATATATAAAAACAGCAAAATATCACGTTTTTTGTATGGGAGCCCCTTAAATATTTATTTTATTCTTGTTTTTTTTACAAGCTTTTATTTAACTTGTACTGTTCGTATGTAAACAGTATGTAAATATATAAGTTGTCCGTCAAAATTTGCAATCCATTTTTCAATCACTTGCCGTTATCCGATTGAGCTGAAATTTAGAAAACTTATGTATGTTTGGTGACAATGCAATACTTTGTCACCATTATGCTGATCTGATGCTGGAGCCGGAAGATAGCCACTGGAACTCTACGATGGAAATTGCTATGATTGACGTTTGATTTGTTATCGTCAGCACTTACCATGGCACATGGTGGCGAGGGTCTCATGATGGAGCCTAAAGATGGCCACTGGAACTCTATGACGGAAAGTGCTACGATAGTCGAGTATGGGCTCGTTTGTTTTGTTTTCGTCAGCACTTACCATTGCACATGATGGCGAGGGTCTCATGATGGAGCCGGAAGATGGCCACTGGAACTCTTTGACGGAAAGTGCTGTGATAGTCGAGTTTGGGCTAATTGTTTTGTTATCGTCAGCACTTACCATTGCACATGATGGCGAGGGTCTCATGATGGAGCCGGAAGATGGCCACATGAACTATATGACGGAAAGTGCTATGATAGTCGAATATGGGCTCGTTTGTTTTGTAATCTTCGGCAAGAACTTACCTGTACACATGATGGCGAGGGTCTCGAGATCGAAAAACTTACAAGGTAGTGCCTTGATAAACATATACCAAAATAATTAAATTCCAAAGACTTAAGACAAAAAATTAGAAAATAATATATTAACTAAAAAAATATTTAAAAAAAACTAGCATTTATTTTAAAAAATTACGTTAAAAATATATATAATTAAAAGCTTGAGGCACTGTCTGATAAATAATAAGTTACTGTACTTCAGTGCCTCAAGCTTTTAAATATTTATTACAATTTTATTACAACCACGTACGATGTCCCTGCATCCAACGCGGCCAAGAGCCAAGATGCCACTTAAATTTAAATTATTTTTTACTTTTTAGTTCAGATTTTGAACAAGACCTGTTTTTGAAAAAAAAAATTTAAAATAAAAGCTTGTTTTTTAAAAATATTTTTTTAGTTAATTGTATTTGTTGTTATAGCGGCAACAGAAATACATCATCTGTGAAAATTTAAACTGTCTAACTATCACGGTTCATGAGATACAGCTTGGTGACAGACGGACAGATAAACAAACAGACAGACGGACTGCCAAATCATGACAAAAATGGCCGAATGCGTACAGTTGTAGTGCATATTTTCACGGAAACGTATGAACGTGTCTTGCTATTTCAGTCAGTCTCGGTACAAAAAGTACTGAGGTAGACTGAAGTAGCATGACAAATACGAGCGTTTCCGAGAAAATACGATAGATACAATTAGGCCGATTGTGCACTACAATGAATTTAACAGTCCGGCAGTCCGATTTTTTACGGTCCGATATTTTTTGTATTGAATGTTGGACGGTAAAATTACATATAGTGCGCAAACTACTATGTACATATAATGGCGTGCCTAGTGATGGGCCAGCGAGAACGTTTTCATTCTCGAGAATTACTTTCCAGAGAATTTTCGGGGAAATTTCAATCGTTCTCGAGAACATTCCTCCGCGGAAAAAAATCGAGGTTTTAAAAGTAGATTTGTTTTTAGGTTATTACGTTTATACTTACTTATATAATGATAATAAATGAGTGTTGAAATCTAAAAGGTTTTTATCTGCGGTGCAACATTCACGGAGGTTTCTGAAATTACATTGCATGCTAACTTTATTTTTTATTTAAAGGTTTAGGCAGGTTTTTTTTTCTTAAATTAATTATTTATTGTAATTTAAATATTAATTTTAGTTATTTTACCCAGAACGTTTCATGAAAAACATCAAGGAATTCAATTTTATTCAATTAACCAAATTTTATTTTGTTCTATAGTTACGACAGTAGGTAATTCTTTTAACTTGAATCTTGAGTTCTAAATGTATTCACGCTTAGCGTGGTATTTTTCGAGTAGTTCGGTCTAAGTAGATAGTAGACAATAGAGTGTGCAGCGTTCATATACGATAAAGGGTCATTTATTTGCATGGTGGTGGAGGAAGCTGGTAAGAATGCCTGCTACCTCCACCACCATGTAAACCCACTGGTACCTAATGGGAATACTTTGACGAATTTGAACTAAGCTCATGAATGCCCTATTGTTCTGTTGTTGAGATGCTTGGTCGATCCAGGCTCTCAAAGTGATTATATAACCGCTCCTTGCTGTAAGCGACTATCGCTACCTATAAATAAACAAAACCGCTATATTGTTATTGATAAAATTATACATTTGACGTAACAATTTTTATATTTGGTAACAAAATTCAAAGTTACCATTTTGTTGGCGAGTCAAAGTACGACGACCTACTGTGCATACTTACATGTGTGCGTGTGCGGTGCGCGAGCCTCGATCGTTGTGTGAGTAGCGCTAAAAACCTAAACTTCACGCGGCGCGACTCCGTAAGCGGCCCTTTTGGACACCCTGCTTTAGTATAGAGATGGAAGCATCTATTGGTATAGTCTGGTCTACTGATTGTCACCAATCTTGGTAAACAAATTTTAAGGCGAATCTCTCTATTGTACGGACTCTTCCGGACATTATGTAGATGGCTAGATTTGATAAACATTGAAATGAAGGCTACGAATCCTACCCTATTTAATAAGTATTTAACTGAACATAATTAATATTTATATTTATTACCTAACATAGATTGACATGTAATAGTACATTACTTACCTAGGGCGATTAAACAAAGAATGCCTCAGATCGCAGGTATTTGACGCCCGAGCCGAAGGCAAGGGCGATAAATATGCGCTCTGAGGCTTTCTTAATTACCGCCCGTGGTGAGTACAAAATTTTACGTCTCTATCTGGCCAGGAAGTGGGGTAATTCCTACTTTATGGCCAGGTATGACGTAAATATATTTTTTCAAACATGCAATGAAATTTCGTAATTCCGTGCGTTATAACAGGCTTTAAAGTATCACGTTTCAGGCGGAACAAGAAGAGAGCGAACTGTAAAGGAATTTCATAGGAAATTGAAGGCCTAGGCCGGGAAGTAATTTTTTTTTAACTTCATTCCACAATTTGTGGCAATGGTCACGGAGTTCAGCTATGAAAATTTGTTTGATTTCTTGAAGGTTTTTTTATTTATTTCATTTAATGTTTGAGAAAAGCACTATACATGCCTAGCCGTGAAAAGGGCTTGCCGGCTTCGTATCACTATCCCTACGGTCGGCCGTCTAAACCTACTCACCCGGCAAGCCCTTCTTTCCCGGCGTCTGCAGTAATGTACTATAAAATGAATTGACATTTAAAGATTAGGTGTGATTAATAATATTACATTGTATGTAGGTACATAAAAAGAGGACACATGGATAAGGCATATAGACAGATAAAGGAAATGAATAACCACCATAAAACAAAAAGTACAGTTGTATTGGATGAGCGAGGGAAAATACTTTTAAATGATAAGGACACTATTATGAGGTGGAAGAGGTACATAGAAGGTTTATATGAGGGACAGGGATTGGATGATGAAGATATGGAAGCTGAAGGAAGTGTTAACAAAGATAATGTTGGTCCAGATATACTCAGGGTTGAGTTTGATAGGGCGCTGAATAGTATACAGAACGGGAAGGCGGCAGGTGATGATGGGTTGTATATAGAGCTCATCAAATATGCAGAAAACGACCATATGAAGGATATGATTTTCACGCTTACTCAAGAAATGTACAAAATCGGAGTAATACCGAGGGATTTCCAAGTCAGTAAAACTATAACATTACCAAAAAAGGTAAACACAGTAAAATGCGAAGAACAGAGGACCCTGAGCATAATCTCCCAGGCATCAAAAATTATGTTAAAAATCATTCAAAATAGAATCAGACCAGTAATGGAAGAATACCTTGGACCAGACCAATATGGCTTCAGACAGGAAAAAGGTACAAGAGAGGCCATACTGGCGCTGAAAATGATTATTGACAGGAGAATGGACCTCGACCAAGACACGCACATCGCTTTTATTGACTTAGAAAAGGCCTTTGATAGGATCAACTGTAAGAGCATGATGAGGATACTGAAGGAAGCAGGCCTAGACTTCAGGGACCGCAGAGTGATTTTCCAACTGTATAGAGAACAGGAAACCATTACGTAGGAGAGGAAAGTTGCAGAGCAAAGATAAGACAAGGAGTCCGGCAGGGTTGTCCACTCTCACCCCTAATCTTTAACATATTTATCGAATGCGCCATTAGAAAAATAGTAGAAAAGGGCAAGGGAGGCGTCAGCATTAATGGGCAGAAAGTACAATTTATAAGATTTGCGGACGATATAGCAGCATTGGCCCAAAGTTCAGAGGAATTAAGAGAATTAAACGAACAAATGGATTCAATTTTTACAGAATTTGGACTCAGAATTAACACAGCCAAAACCAAAACTTTGATTACATCAAAATTCAAAAAATTAAAGAAACACATTAAAATAAGAGGAATAGATATTGAACAAGTAAATAAATTTAGATATTTGGGTAGCTTAGTTACTGATGACTCCAGGTGTTCAGACGATATTATATCTAGGATTGCAATGGCCAAAACTGCGATCAACGCCAAAAAACAGCTGTTCAGGGCAAGCGTCTCCAGAAAGACCAAAAAACGACTGATCAAAGTCTACATCTGGAGTCTTGCATTATACGGGTGTGAGACGTGGACAATGACTCAAAGATATAGAAAAAGGATTGAAGCTTTTGAAATGTGGCTCTGGAGGCGAATGGAGAAAATAAGCTGGACGGACAGAATGACAAATGATGAAGTGTTGAGAATGGTGGGAGAAAAAAGAAACTTGCTGAACACAATTGAAAATAGACGAGGCAAAATGATAGGTCACTTGATAAGACACGACATTTTCTTTAGAAATATCATAGAAGGTAAGATCGAAGGATCAAGGGGTAGAGGTCGACCAAGGATAAGCTTTGTACAGCAACTAAAAGCAAAAGCAAATGTCTTGTCTTACCGGGACCTAAAGAAATTAGCCGAGGACCGAGAGAACTGGCGCATACTCCACCGACAAGAGCCAAGCTCTTAAATGTTGTTGATGATGATGATGATGATGTAGGTACATGGAATACATTCTAATTGCGGGCGTGATTGTATTTTTTTTAAATATTACACAAGTTATTAGATTGTAAATGTTCGATTCTAAACCGATGAAATTCACCATATTAGATTTTTCAGTGTTTATTAAAGCTCCCCTTAACAGCTAAACGTTCGACCCATGTCCATACGTGCGGGTTTGATGAAAATGGGCGTAATGCGAGGTCGAACGGGAGTCCCGCCGACCTTTGTGATTTACCTTCTAGATGGATTACGCGTCGGAATGCGCGGGCTGATGGGTTGCGATCTAAAAGGGTTTGGGTTTGATGCGTCGTTGAATAGCGGCAGTGTTAACTATTTGAATACGTATTAGCCATGATTACTGATATCAAATTTCATTCGTTCCAGATTCTTAAATAAGTAGTACATGGTACGAAACTCTGATTTACTGATGAACGGAATTCTTAAATACATTATAAGTATCTTTTCGACGGTCGGTGAATCTAAAGACTTGAAGGGTTATGCACAGTTATGCGAATGAAATGATAATTATTTATAATACATTTGCAACAACAACATTGCTGCTACTTTATAATATGCTAGCTGCCGACGCGGCTCCACCTGCGTGTAATAGGTGTTCAGGCGAAGTTACATGATAAAATATAGCCTTTGTCAATCCTGAAGGTCAATTCTATATACCTATTGGTGAAAAAATAATTGTAATCGTACATAAGTACAACGTGATAACCTAAAATACTGTTCCTCTTTATAATATTAGTGACTATACATAAGTCCCTGGGCGACCGAGCTCTGCACGGGTGGAAATACGGAGAAAACGAATTTTCTCGGGCATGAGTTCTATCTAGATCGATTTCTCGCCCCCGTAACCACCTAGATTCCAAATTTAATCGAAATCGTTAGAGCCGTTTCCGAGAACGTGATTGCAAATATATTATATACAAATATTGCTCGTTTAATAGTATAGGATAAATATACTGTTTGGTTACTTTCAAGAATATTGAAATTAAGAAAACATAAAAAATAACAAACCATAAAGTAGTTGGGTCCACAATGGCTCTTGGCATTAAGTTCGGCTTTTGTATGTGTAGGTAACCTGTTATATATCATAAATATCTACCTAGAATCCCGTTTGTTTTCAGTGTCAACATTTACAAATCCTAATCTAAAAACAGTAGGTAGTATGTCATGCGTTCCATGTTACTTACATCCTGCTACATCGCCGGTGACCAGTGATTGCAGTGATTGCTGCAGTGATTGCTCACGTCTGCCAGTCAGTCCACATTCGTGACAAGTCTGATTGCGTCGTGATCGCCACGTGAGACGTGGACAAATCATTGGTTAAGGACGAGCATAAGTGGATTTGTGAACTACGTGGCAAGAAGGACATGGGTAAATAGATGTTTGAGATACTTATGTTGCATAGTGTTTTATGGCAGCAATTTTACAAACAAGCATTTGATGAAAGAAAATAAATGTTAACGCCTATGAATAGATATACGAAATCTATTTATGTGATTTTAAATAATAAGATGGAACAATAAAGATAGGTACCTACACGATCTATTCACATGATTAAACCTTTTACTAGGCTCAGGTTTTTAATTCGTCCGGGAAAGAAAGACTATCGGTTGTCATTTTGGAACTTATTAAGATAACTCCGATGCTTTGACTCTCACACTCAAATACAAAGGCGCAAACATATTCTCTTGCTTGGCGGTTAGCGCAAACCGATTTACGAAAAACATCATTTCATACCACAATTGTATACATTATTTTTATACTGCTTAAGGATGACTCACGCTAGAACGGGCCCGGGCCGTTTTCTAAGAAAAACGTCAGCGTTTTTGCGCGTCTGAGCCATACCGAAGCCAGGACGAGCCACGGCCAAGGCTCGGAAGCGGCTCGGTGTCGGCACGGCCCGGCCGCGGGCTTGCGTATGGCTCGGCCCCGTGAAAACGCCGACGTTTTTCTTAGAAAACGGCCCGGGCCGGACACGGCCCGTTCTAGCGTGAGTAATCCTTTATGCGAATCAAGAGCAATCAGTGCAATTGGAAGCGACTCCGTGGGTCTCACAATTGCGTAAACGATTCTGTTATTTAGACTACTTTGAGCAACATCAAACAAATTGTCAACATTTTAATTTAAACCACTGCCCTCCAAGCTAATCTACATACCCACTAATCCCTAAACAAACGGTATGCGACATATCAAAACGCACCCAACCGTCCGCAATCCGAAACTCACGCGCTTGACTTCACTAACGCAATTGCACAGGGCTCCTCAATATGCAGGGCTAAATATTTGCTAACTGATTAAAAGTCAAAGCCAAAGTGGAAGCTGTCATGCCCGGAGCTACCGACGGAAACAATTGCCAGTCTAAATCCTCAGTTCTAAAAAGTCTAATGCCGCTACAATTTTCATGGGGACATGTGGCGTTATGGTTGAGGATGGTTGAAATAATGTTAGGATAGATGCTTACGCGTCACTGATCACAGGCGCGGATATTAAAATTTGCGAATTGGTACGGTTATTGGGTAATATTTGGGAACCTTTATTGTGTAAGTGCTACATAGTGTACATACAAACAAATCGTAAATTGAGAAAATTAAAAAAAAACATATAAGAACCTTAATAGGCGGATGCCTTTACCTTTAGGATGCGGAACAAAATAGTTCAAAATGAATTGGAGTCTGGATAATAGGAAGATAAATTTTAAAATGTATGGTTCTATATAATGTTTTTATGCCTGTATAAAAAGGCGATGATATGAACGTATAATTATTTAAAAACCAACTCAAACGCAAGCGTAAAAATACCTTAGGTAAACAGTAACAAAAGGTATGTAAAAAAAGTAAAGTATCTGACAAACGATTGATCAACAACGTTGTGATTTCCATTAAAGAATTATCTCTCCCTCTCAAGATGTCATCGAAAGTAATTTTACATTAAATATTGATCAAATGCTTAAAACGGTTGAAGTTGGCGCCATTTGTAGGAGGATTGCTTAATTTGTTTACTTTTCAAGTCTAATCAAGATGGCAACGAGGAAACTGAGTGGGAATGAGACCGGATATTATTACGAAGGTTATTTTGGATGTAAACATTATGAAGTTCTATTTTAGTACATCTTCAATCGAAAGATATTTTTTTGATTTTTTTTTGTATGATAAAATAGCAATTACATAGTTAAGCATGATTTGCCGTAGCGTGGTATACTCTCAACACACTACGAGTAATCCAGTAAACTTGTCGCCTGAAAATACGGGGTAGGTTCTTTGCGTCAAATGCGATAGTTCTGATTTTTTGCAGCTTTATTTAGCATGTTGGCCCAATTAATTATCCAAGTTTGTGACCTCTTGCGCCAAACGCAACTTTATCAAAAAAAAAAATATCAATCAAGAAAATCAGAACTAACAGATTTGACGCAAGTGTATAAAGTTACTGGACTACACATTTACGGGTACTTTATTACGATGGAGGGAATAATGTCGTGTCATATGTGGTAGGTACGAGTATATTATACCTACCTAACAGTAAAGATGCATGAGTAGAAGGTACATTTAGTGAGTAGTAAGGGATGCGACTTTCGGTGTAGTAAAAATATAACGCATGAAATGAGGAAGGATAATACGTAGGTACAAATACACCTACTGATATTATGTTTCACACGTGTTTTTTTTAATTCCGCCACATATTTACGAAATGTTTTTAAAGAAATAATACTATACCATAATTTCATTTTATGATTATGACGTGTTCCTACGACGAAGACATCAGTAAAAAATATTGTCCCTTTTTAAGAACCATGCTAATAAAAAATATTGTTCGCCTTATCCATCCAACGTTTCCGAGTTTCGTGTACAGGGTGGGGCGGCAGATGTGTCGTCTGGTCGATAGAGGGCTGATCGTCGATTGTCTATGGTGTGGGTGCGAACGCGATAATCAATGCATGTGTTTTTACATGTTGAAAGCATTATTTTAACACGTATTTGGGAGTTGGAAACGGCTATTTGATGTTCTTTTGTTTATTTTTATTTTCAGTCTTTATAAAAACGAGTCTATTATTATGGTTATTAGATTATAATGCCAAGTGTTTTCTGTCCGTTTGCCGCCATCTTCTTATAGGTACTCTTAAACGCTTAACGATCTTTGATGAACTTTAGGATGGAGATAGATTGAGTATTGGATTAGGACATAGGTATGGTTGAGATGTTATTGGAATTAAAATCATCTACCTTGGACGGTAGAATTCCTTTTTTGAATAAACAATTTTGACGCCATTCGGCCGACTTAAGTATACTAAACTCAGGTGAAGTGGAAGTTTGTATAGGTGACAACCTGACAATTCAACGTGTTAAAATAAAAATAAGCTAATTAGGCTTTGCTGACGTTGGAACCAAGACCGGCAAGCTGACATGGGCATGGACTTGCCACGGCTGCCGAATGCATCCCCAGATGTGGGCTAAACTAGTCACGGAGTGGGTGCCGCATGATGGGAGGCGACGGCGTGGCATGCGAAATGGAGAATGGCGGGATGATCTGGACGTATTTCGCAACGATTAGACATAGATTTCTCAGAATCGGGACGAGTGGAAATCAAGAGGCAGCAGTGGGACACTCTAATATACACTCGGCGTCAAAAGTATCGCACCTTTCCTAAAAGTCGTTTCAAGCGATTATTACTCGTAAGATACTTACTGTACCCTGTCGATATTAGTATCATTTGAAAGGTAATAACACCCTCTAGGCTTTAGTTTTCAAATGATACTAATATCGACAGTGTAGAGTAAGTATCTTAGGAGTAATAATCGCTTGAAACGAATTTTAGGAAAGGTGCGATACTTTTGACGCCGAGTGTAGCCCTGAAAAAAATTATTAGCTTTAGCTTTGTTAAAGTATTGGTAGATATTTACATACTTCTGACCAACCATTCTATTCGTGTTATGTATGAACAAAGTGTCGCCTCTTTAAATTATACAGCAGGTATTCTTTGCCATCACTGACAAGGCTTTCTCATTTAGCGAACTTTACATTTTAAGCTCGTATAAGCTGATTAGACCGTTCGATCGGAATTTATGATTTTATTACGCTTTTTACTGTTTACTCAACATCAAATAATTATTAATGATAGGCTTTAAAGTAAATTGTGCGAGAGGGTGTTGTTAAATTTTAATGTCTAATGATGTTTTATAATACTTTGACATGGCTGAGGAAGGCTTCGAAGGAATTAATTCTTGACTCAGGCTATTAAAATGGAAGTTTACTTGCTGTTGCTTGTATTTTACTTTGAATACAATCTTGCTTTTAAGCACCTAACCACTTTCGACCTGTGTTAATTTTTAAACTATTTTGAATATTGTTTAATTGTGTGTTGGTTTAAAAGGAATTTAAAATACTCCAATGTACTTTTTGAATAATTTTTTTCTCGGCATTACAAATCTGTCAAAACTTAAAGACAACCTTTATGTTTTGAGCGTATTAAAACAATACATTGTCACAAATATAGAGAAATCTCTCGATACTCGATAAACCAAAGATCTTATGTTATAATCGGTATGAACATTGAACACACTGTACGATTGACTAGAGACTGAACATTGAACACACTGTACACAATAAAAAAAGTGCAAAGTGCATACGTATACGTCAAGTCCCAACCATCAATGCAATTACTCTAACGAATCCGCTTCTTAAAAAAACAATTCAAAAATAAAACAACAATGCCAATCACAAAACAAAAGAACGGCGAAAAGGCCAATCATTAAATACTGGCCAGAAACAATGAACCAATTACATCGGCTAGCGTGTACTAATCCAGCGACTCGTAAAAAAGAAAAAAATGCAATCCCCTGGGATCTATGGTAAGAGATTTCGCGAGGGGACCGCTAGAAGTGATACTTTGTCTTTTTAAACGGGCTATTGTTGAAAGACGGGATTATTTTTTGGGGGAGTGAGCTGTTGCGTTTAGGGTTCTAATAAGCTCGTTATGTTTAAATTTTTTTGCGCATTTGTTGTGTAATTAAAGTTTGCAATGGGACTTGTGTAAACTAATATAACCTTCAAGTTTTAGACTCACAAGTTTTGTTATAGTTTTAGACTCACAAGTTGAGTTTGACCAAATTGAACTGAAATGCTTATTTATATTATTACTCATGACACAAAGCTTGATTGATGATGGCCGATGGAGCCGAGAGTGAGATGAGGTGGTCATAAAATATGAAAGCCCTTCGAACACTGAAAAGTAAAAATAGCAATAAAGTCATGTAGAGATAAAACACTATTTAGTAAAAAAAATATAGAACACATTTTACATTTGAACTAAGTATAAAGAACAGCCTTTAAATATAAACCAGGAAAATTCCGGCGCATTACAAACAATTACGTCAAAAATCGCTTAAACGCTCAACAAGCAGTTGATAAATTAACCAGATTGTCCCCTTGAACGGAAAAAAAGGTCCGGGAAAAAAGAAATAGGGGAGACAGGATTACGTGCCTCGGGCGTATCTTGATGTGACAGATTAGCCTGTAATTTCCTCTAAATTGATATCTCGAGAGGAACACGCTTTTTTCCTTTTTTCCCCGTTTTCCCCAAGATGCCAGTCACCGCTTAGGAAGTGACGTGGATTGCGCGAAATGTTGCGGATTTGAGGGTCGTGCCGTTTGGTTTACAACGTTGTTGAGCGTTTTATGATTACATATGTATATATTTTTACAGGGTGGTGTATTGAAACTATCATTATAGTAACCTAGGTAGTGGACAAGCGTTTAATTGTAAACACCCCTTTGATGGTAAACGGTCACTGTAAATGCAGAACCAGAAGTGTCACATGTGTGCTTATAACATGACAATTGATACGATTTTATAAAGTAAGTAAAGTAAAAGTAAAGTAA
The DNA here is from genome assembly GCA_963854355.1 of Epinotia brunnichana. Taxonomy (NCBI): domain Eukaryota; kingdom Metazoa; phylum Arthropoda; class Insecta; order Lepidoptera; family Tortricidae; genus Epinotia; species Epinotia brunnichana. Next base: position 12,805,648 of record OY977951.1, read on the forward strand.
AGTAATTTATTTTGCGTAAAATGTGGTACAGAAGATGGTATACATATATCACAGAGAAACACACATCTCACCAGCAACTGGCATGCAAAAATTTGAATATACCTAACGAAATAGAAATTAATCATAATGGATTTACACAATAAATATAATGTCAATTAAAATTCAAATTAAATTAGTTAAGTCTTAATACAAATTCAAGTTTTTATAATAGTCAAAGTACTCATTCACAGTATAAAACGATTCCTGTATTAAAAAAAATCTTAGTCTTGATTTAAATATGTTAAATGGTAATTCTTTAATGTCATCATGTAACCTATTATAGATTCCAATTGCCATACAAAATGCGTTCTTGCCGTACAATTGAGTCTTTATAGGCGGAATAGCAAGACGATTTGGGTACCTCGTATTAGATTTGCATACGTCACTTTTTTTATTGAAAAATTCTGGATGAAGTTTAACAAATACACAAAGTTCATATTCATACATACTAGGCACAGTTAATATTTTTAATTCTCTAAATAACGGTTTGCAGGATGTGAGAATATCCAAGTTGTAAATAGCTCTGATGCATTGTTTTTGCGATATTAGCACTCGTTTTGCATGGCTTGAATTACCCCAAAGAAGGATGGCATATCTCAGAATGGAACCAACATACCCGTGATATGCCTGTATTGCAGTTTCTTTTGAGCTAACTTTTGCAAGTTTCCATAACGCATATGCAAAGGAGTTTGTTTTATTGCATAATTTATTAGTGTGATCCCTCCAAGAACATGCATCGTCAAGCCATATGCCTAAAATATACTAATATAATGTCTGTTTATACTTCTCACTAAGTAAGATACATTATTTATTGTTGTATCGATTCTCGCTTGATTCGAATCAAATATTTCTTCTTCTAAGTAATCGTCTTCAATCCTTTTAGAGATGTTATCCTGTTAGAGAAAATAAAGTTTGTGACCTAACAAAAGGGCAATTTTTATTATAGAAGAGACAGACAAGACTTATCTGAGTACGAAACCCTAAAATTGCATTAAATGTGACGGCTGAATCATTTTGAGGTAGGTACACTAGGTACAGAGTATTATGACGGTAATAAGTAGTTAATCGTAATGTATCGTGCTGTTGCGCAAATTAACACAGCCTATAAGGCATAACACTAGAGTATCAGGATTGGTAATTGCTCGTAACTCGACCATTTCACAAACTGCATTGCAAATGACAAACGCATCTAAAGTAAAACCGTAACAATATGACGCAATGATCCATCTGCATGTCTCACAGTAATTTGTGCAGTACTTCATCAAACGAGCAACAATAAATATCACGTTCACTTCAACACCAATTTTGTTCACGCAATCTTTTACCGACGTAAGTTGACCTGTGCCTTCCTTTCTAGCTTCAGTCTTGTGTTGGTACCTGGGGGGTTTTATGTAAAAGGAGAGGTCTTCATGTTTTGGTCGGGTTAGGTATTGGAAGTGGCGCTCTGATTACCATGTGGGTCGGTGGATCCTTTGGTACTGCGTCTGTGATTTTCGTTGTTTTATTGCTAGAAGTAGGCACGAATTAATTAATTTAAATTGCAGTCTGGAAGTAATCATTAGTAAATTTAATTTGGATTTTGGCGTTGTTTGTTTCAAGGCGAACTTTCAATTCAGCAATCCATACTTGATTAACATTATAACTACATCAGTCTGTTGTTTACCTTTTGACGCCTAAACCGCTGAACTAATTTAAATGAAGTATGTTATGGTGATAGATTGGGTTCCAGAAAAGGACCCAGGATACCTTTTGCCTCATAAATCATCCTCTAAAAGGTAAGGATTTCGGTCAAACGTCATATGTGTAGAAAAGAGGCATGTCTATGTCAGGATATAATATATCAAGAATGGACGTGCAAATTAACGAATAGATTTAATTCAGATAAACTCGCGGACAAAAGCCAGTCCCTATTTACACATTGTCCCAAAAGTCAACGCCAAGCCGCAAAAGTGCATTGGTTATTTTTTCTATGATTACATTACCCACTGATATGACTTGGCCTATTACCCATTTTCGGCTTGACTTTGACTTTTGGGACAAGTTGTATCATCATCATTTCCTTGCCCTGCATGTCTTTTTCTTCCATACCTCTATATTGGCCGTCATGTCATTACTCACTTCTTTTCTCTTCATATCTTGTATATAACAAGAACCGGAAATATGTAATAAGTATCCAATAACAACATTGATAAATATGACTTTTCTGCCCAAGTGTCATTAAACTGTTCGAGTATCAAAACAAACCCACAGTCAGCCGTTATTCGCTACTTGCACTTTACAAGTAACTGTAGCTGGCATGTGGAAGCCCTATCCCGATGATGATAAGTTACGAGGGGCCATAAATATGACAATTGTTAGCTGAACACGACTCAGGCGTAGCTTGTCAGGACACGGAGATGCTCGCTAAGCTATAGATTGAGGCTTGGTGCCAGTTTTAGCGAAGACATTTTTTCATCATTGGTTTTAAAAGAAAGAAAATACGTTTATTCGTTTACGTGTGAGAAATAAAAGACACAAAAATTACAGACATAATCATAACATGCAAAAATGGTCGCCACTCAAGTTTGAGCCACAAAATGGTGATATTTCGCAGCGCTGATATTCAGTGGTATTGCAGGGGGGTAATCAGAATCACGTAACGTTCCGAACGCGCGTAGGTACAATTTTATTGTCAATTTTCCATATAAAAAGTGACATTTAGACCTACCCGACGTTCGTACAATGCGTTACGTGATCGACCTGCAGGTTTAGGACCGTCGAAGTAAAGATGGATTTATATTAATCGATTTAATTTAACTACACTTCGAAGCAAGTACCTACAGTAGTGAGAGAATTGCCATAACAAAAATATCATAGTGTTACTACATTGTAATAAGCATTCGATTTAACATTATATCGATTTACATGTACCTACGATTATTTGTGATAGAATTTTGTATATAAAAATGATTACAAAACCAACACAAGTGGCGCCTGGCTAAAGGGGTAATTATCAATTTTTGGTTAATGTTGAATTTATCTCTTTTCTTTAAAAAAAGCAACATATTAGTCGTTAATCCATAATAAAATTATAAATGTGAAACTGTGTCTGTCTATCTTTCTGTTACGTCACGCTTCAACCTCTGAACCGATTGAGATAAAATTGGTATGGAATATATAGTTGGAATCCTGGGGAAGGACATAAGATAAAAGATAAGATGAGCTGTTAATTCCTTAAACAGCATTGTTAATCATATTATATGCACTTATTTGATAAATAAAGTTATAATATTGTTTGTTTTTTTCTTATTTCACTAATATTTCACTATTCTAATTCACTATTTAAAAAAAAACTTCTTCTTCGTATATATGCATACCGTCCGCCTCAAAAACTCGCACACTGTCTATTTGTGTTGGAGTAAACTTGACGAGAGCGAGTGTTACTTGGGCTGCCAGGTTTTAGAAGAAAATAATGAATAAATATTAAAATAAAAAAGTGTGGTTGATTTGTGAAATATGGCTCGTCAGCGGTTTAGGTATGCATATGAGGACTTCATGTTTTTAATTGCAGACCCATACGCCATACGTCAAAAAAATAAGGACATAGAACCGTTTAAGATAATTTTAAGACCAATCTTTGCTATTATTTTCTATCGAGTCGATTTCGTCCAATTATGTTTCGAGTCCGTCTACGGTCTTGGAAATATGATGAATATTAACTTATATTTTTTTTGATGTGCTAGAACAAATAAATTTTCTTAAAAAACTGCTTAAATAATATCAACTTCAACAAATTTGGTCTTGTCAGCCTCTTAAGCGGTGAAAGGTGGAGGACACCGGAAACATTCCAACCGCTACCCGCTACCATTAGGCTCAGCCCTACCGTACTCTATGGCACCATACATACACGTCGTCGCCTACGCAGCGTATTTATGGCGACGGTCGGCGAACGGCGATTTATTGTATCGGTAGCGAGCAATTAGTCAGTTTACTGTGTCGTATGTTTACCGTGATTTGGTACCTGATTGGCGATAATATCTTGAGGTCAGTTTGGTAAAGCTTTTTGCAATCTAAATTTATTACGCGTACTCCACGCGCTTTGTGCTAAACGTATCAAAATCAAAACGACCACGCGCTATTCATTAATATCATATTTGAAACGGAAATGTTGAGTCTAATTGACCTCTTGATTGGCGCTATAATATCCTTGTTAGTGTACCCACTAGGTAGGTGGAGCACTTAGAAGTGATTTAAAAGATGTTTAATTGGATACATGTAGAGAGGATGTGGTACTATTCTCTTAATAAAATGTCCTTTTCCACGATCAGGCACTTTTATTTTCCGCACCGCACGCAACACACTTTTTACTACATCATCTCAGGGTCGCCAGGACGCCCGACGATCTAGGTCGAAAACTAATTTATGTTGCTATAGAAAAAAAAAAAATTACCGAGCTAACTCAAATCGCTTAATTTTTTTTCTTTTATATTTCTATTATAATTTAGCATTTTAAAAACTACATACCGTTTTAATATGAGAACTAAACTACGTTTGTATGGAAAGTCGACTTGAGTTCGACGGTGATCTTATGAAATAATATCGCACATTACTTTTATGTAATATTTTTATAATATATATTATAAATAAATGAGTAAGGGGAGTTACGGTAGCCCAGTGGTTAAGGCATGCGGCTGTCAAGCGGCGGTCGTGGGTTCGAATCCCGGCTCGTACCAATGAGTTTTTCGGAACTTATGTACGAAATATTTACCGTTAGCTTTTCGGTGAAGGAAAACATCGTGAAGAAACCGGTCTAATCCCAATAATGTCTAGTTTTCCCTCTGGGTTGGAAGGTCAGATGGCAGTCGCTTTCGTAAAATTAGTGCCTATGCCAAATCTTGGGATAAGGTGTCAAAGCGGACCCCGGGCTCCTTTAGGGGCAGAACCGGGAATAACGCTAGGAGGATGAGATGTCCTTACGCTCGTCCGAAAAGTTACTAATTACCCCTCTGGAAACCAACAAAAAATAATATCACAAGAACCGCACACTTAAAAACCTGAAAACTATTCATTATCATACACACGCACCAATTCACACACAATAAAGATATAATCTGCCGAATAAAGTTTCCTCCGTCATTGTCACTTTGTTACTGAGTTTCAACCCCTGATTGATGGTCGGGGGTGGCAACACAACTTCCTGTGCTCACTTCCGGTTGATACTTTTTTCACTTTTCACGTTTCCGGTGTCAGCTGTCACGGAAAACACGACAGTGGATTTCGTGAAATTTAATTCAGTTTCAATATTTTCGTTGCGTTTAATCTTAGTAGGTTGAATACTTATATTCATATTCATTTATAAGGTTTGACATTTTCGTTTTAAGTCATTTCATGACACCCTACTTAATAGATTAGTAGGTACCTTATAAGCGAAACTTAACCTATTTGATTATTTACATTTAGGGTCATATGTCAAATAAGTTATACATGCCATCAGATTTTGTTAGTTATAATTATTTTATGTCTGAGATCTAAAACTAACTACATTATATGTCCTGTTTTTATTGTAGTTCGTATACGAGTAATACTAAACTTTTATCGTCAAGGATTTCGTCTACCGAGTAATAACAATGTTCTATTAATAGTTTCTTTAGTTCAGTCTTAAATACCTCGTCACTAGGTTGCAATTTGATTACATCTGGAATATTATTAAAATTAGTATGAATTAATACTGCGATCCTTTTTTATACATAGCTAAGTTACTTGGATAAGTTAAAGTTATTATTACAAATCTAGATCTGTTCATTTATGGTCTAATATCTCATAGCACTGAAAGTGTTAAGCACGAACGTAGATAACAGACAGAGGCATCTAGTGCTATCCTGTCTTTCACTAGGATCCGCTTTCCTGACCGCTTTCTTCCACTTTGCATGATCCCGCATACAGACGCACTATTGCATTACTAAATAATTGACAATAGTATAAATACAAGATGCTGAGGAATCCAAATAAGTAGTTCTATTTGACGACCGCTTTAGCCTAGTTGGTAGTGACCCTGCCTACGAAGCAAGAGGTCCTGGGTTCGAATCCCGGTAAGGGCATTTATTTGTGTGATAAGCACGAATATTTGTTCCTGAGTCATGGATGTTTTCTATGTATTTAAGTATTTATTTCTCTATATAAGTATCTATATCATCGTCTAGTACCCATAGTACAAGCTTTGCTTAGTTTGGGACTAGGTTGATTTGTGTAAGATTGTCCGCAAATATTTATTTATTTATTTATTGATAATAGATATGTATTAGACGTAACCGTATTCCTATATACGTACCCGAGTGTACCGTCACCGATGACACGGCTCGTCTCGGCGAGGTCGGTAAAAGTTGTTTACGGTTTCCGGACGCGGCCGCATGATTTCGTGACTTTAATTTTGTTTGAAAGTTAAAAACGTTGAGCGTATTCATTTAAGTGAATTATCTCTAAATTACAAGCTTAAGCTTATTCAATTCCTCTCTCATTTTGGCGTTCATGTCGGTTGCATCAGTAGCTTCTTAATTCGGAATTAAATTTATCATTGGAATAATGTCACTCTATTTTAGTTTATCTACAGTCCCTCTCATCCATGAGAGGAGGCTACTGCCCAGCAGTGGGACGTATCTATATACGATGCTAATATCTTATAATAATAATAAATATTAAGGGACAATTTTACACAAATCGAACTAATCCCATAGTAGGTAAGCTCAATAAGGCTTGTGCTATGGGTACTAGACGACGATATATTTAATAGAAATAAATACTTAAATACATAGAAAACATCGAAGACTCAGAAACAAACATTCATGCTCATCACACAAATATTTGCCCTTACCAGGACTCGAACCCAGAACCTACAGCTTCATAGGCAGTCAAAAAAATAAAAAAAAGGTAAAAAACTTTGTGAGTTTTATGTAGGGGGAAATTTCAAAAACTAATCACACGATTTAAAAATCTTTCATCTGTTAGTATGTTTATAGAATGGACTTTTAGGCTAAATATGGAATGTATTTTATCCCACAGCTCCGCCTGTTTTTTTACAATCCGCGGGCAGAGTCACGCGGGCAGCTAGTCCTAGGTAAGTTTAATACGATAATAAGAACACTAGTTTATACGAGTATTGAGCCTGTCTTATCCTTTTGATAAAAAATCCTCAATCCGCCACCTCCTTAGCCTTAAACCACACAACAAATGTGACACCTTGACAGACAAGCTACCAAATACATTTAATGGAGCCATCGCAGCCGATCATCGTATTTATCTATCTGTATCTAACAACCCAATCTGATTCGAACCAAAACGAGATAAGCGACGAAATTCAGCTTTGCGTAGAATCTCCGCACTTTGGTTCCAGATTTGAGTGGTTGGTCTTAGAAGTTCGGTAGTCTAAAAATGGTAGATAAGTTGTTTTGAATTGGGTGTTTCGATCATTTTCGGTTTAGCCGGAAATAACACTCCGGTACTATTTATGATCGGGAGAGGCTGCCCTGGTTTAAAATTGAGTTTTAGTACCTACGTTGATCAGCGCCGTATAGGAAGGATTATAGTTAAAAGTGTGGTGATTATGATTAGATCGTCTGTGTCGGGATTCTTTTAGATGTTTTATGATTATGACAAGGAAGGTTTCTATATTAAAGACTATCCTGTCGACTTTGACGTAACTGGAAACTTAACGTCTGTTTGTTTTTACTATGAATATAAGTAGGTATTTATTTATTAAATACGCTCACACAACAAATTCATTCAGTATCTGGACTATAATTTTTTAAAATCATAACTTAAAAACAAACTTATTCACTAGATATGATTAATTACTTATCAGTTTTGCCAGACTTACAGGGATAGGCAATGTGCATAAGTAATATTTAAAATTTAATAAATAACATGACATTTACCTAAATGTTGCGATAACTATCTAGTAAATACTCTAAACTTAAAAACCCAATTTGAATGCATCTTTAACTTTATTTTTAAATGTGGGTAGGGTGTGTTTAAAGATGTCGTAAGAAGGAGGTTCTGCCACCATATCATTATACCTACTTACCTACTTACAAACGGCACATTTGGACAACGGGGTTTTACTCGTAAAATGAGACAGTGTTATTTTTGTAAATTTCGAGTTGTTATAATCTGTGAACGAGATTTGTACCTGGTAATAAAGTTCAAGAGAGAAAGAAGAGAAGGACAATCAATGTGTTACTGTACAATTTTGTATTTAATGTAATTAATTCACTACATTTTCTGCGAGATGAAAGAGATGGTATTTTGAATTGTTTCAGCCTGCCGTATTAAAAGAATTCCAGTGGAGCTTTCGAAGGTCTAATCCATACGAAGTCACACGTAGAATGAAATGAACCTACGCAAACTGCTGTTTGATCGAGTTCGAGATTCAAGGCACATAATCTCAAAATAGGACTAAGTATTTTCTTACCTTAATATTCATAACCTCGCTAACTCGTTTGCGTCACTTCTCATTTCTAAAGTACCCTTATTGTGAGATAACAATCGTAACCAAACGTTACGTAACTAATACGAGATCGAATAAACGCGCTTCGAATAGATTTCGATCTCGCTACGGTATTCTTCGATTCGACCCGTCAAACTTGTAACTCACAATGCCGTTGTCCTACGAAACCAACTGCAAAACGTTAGGCTCTAGCGTTTAGTTTTCGATGCGTAATTTAACGTTCGATTCGTACTACCAATCGGTAGTGTGAGACCCAAATTTGATATTTCGTATCGATGAATACCGTAGCGACTGTAGTTTACTATTTCACTTGCAAAATGGCCCGTGATATCGTATTATTCCGTCAAGAGTTACCGTAGATCCGATCGAAATTTATCTCAAATTAAAGAACTTATAAAAATAAGGGTTTTGAATTGACAACATATATCCGCAAAATTCGGATTGTCGCGTATTTTGTATTTAAAAATGCAAATAAATGGCCCCCGCGCCGCCATATTGTATCGACAGTGGACACTGTCGACGTCGCGATGCGCGTATTCTGTAATGTCATAACCGACAAACATTTTAATTAAAACGATAAATGCTAGTGATATAAGGTTGAATATTGGAAAATCGTGAACGAACGTGAAGTCGATGGCGAATTAAGTAATGTATAAGTGCCTCACGTTACAGTTTGGATTTTTAGTTCTATGAGTGACCACCAGGGGCGGTGGGTGTATAGACTTTTCATACTAAATCTTGACGATAGGCGCTAGCGTCTGTAGTAAACGCAACTCACGTCAATCCCACGCTAAAAGTACAGGTTCATGAACAATACACCAAGTAGTTAGTAGGTATTAGAAACGTAAACATACCTACAACCTATAACCTGATGGGAACACGGGCGTGAATGCAGAATCTCATTCTCATTTTCATTCCCAGATGGGGGAAGGCAAGGGCACCTTTTTTCAGTGCCACTGCTATATGAGTAAGACTGCTATAATCAGAAAAGGTGTAGCATCGTTTGAAGTAGCTCAACTTGAACGACCAAAAGCGCCATTAACGAAAGACTCGACCTAGACCATCCTATCCATATACTTACAATGACCAGGGCCAGCTATACTGCACACAATGTGACCGGACATTTAAAACTAAGTTCGGCTTTGCGAGCCATATTCGTGCTCATCAGAGAAAATTGCGTAAGTCATCATGCGATTTCAAGGAAAACCATACTGAAACGCGAAAAAATTGTATTGCTATGTTTGAAAAGGACTTCATGGTCGAAATAAGTAAAACTATGTAGTACAATATTTCCCTTTGATATCCTAGCTAGATAAATGAAGAAACGTAGACGAATTTGTCTGTTAAAATTCTAACGTTATTTGGAATGAGGTATAGCATTGTTGGGTTTAAAGAAGGATCAAATGTGATATTGCAGTGACAAGTTGGTTGGGTCTGTGACATGCTAGCCTATCGCCCCAGTAGACAATTTTTACGACACCTACACCACGGAAAGAAAGAACCATCACCCTCTACACGAAAAAGAAACTAAAAAAAATACGTTTTGGTTTCGTAATTTGCCCACATATACCATATATTTTGGCTAAAACTTACAAACACTGGAATGGCAGATAGAGAAAGACCTAGAAATATATTTATTTGAGAAGTAAATCCGCGCACGTAATTACAGGGTATCAGCGTTCGCGCATGACAGTTGCCCCCAGCCACTGTCTCTGCGCCGGACGTACGGTCGACATGTCGGGTTACGCGTACAGTCCGCTTTTGTATTCATGATGACGTTTTAAACATTGTTTGTGTCGAGCCGCTTTTTGATAATAATACTTATATGATCGTCCTCCTCACGTCGTTGTCGTTGCTGAAGGTCGTGATTCTCCTGTTGGTCGCGAGTTTGGGAGCGGGGGCGGAGGTGTTTGTTTGCAGCGATTGAAACGTGCGTTTAAGGGGCTACCGGCCGAATTTGCTGTTTTTACGTCGCTTATAGTATGCTTGAACGTTGTACAAACAATAAAGTTCCGTAGACAATATTTTAGCGTGGTAATTGTTCTTTAATTTGGTGTACTGATATTTAAAAAAAGATACTGCGGTGCCCCCAGATAATACCTATTAGTTGCGTACAGTATTGTTTAATGTTCATGTTTAATACCTACAATTGTATTAATTTAACAATATAAATATCTAATAACATCAATCGTTTAGTGCCTTATTTATAGGTAATATAAATAGATAATGATTAACACAGATATTTTAATTATAATTAATTACGTTGCACAAAAATCAGATAACACATATATGGGAACAATCACTTTCTGAAATATTTTCTTCCGAACTTGAAGTTTCACATGCGTTTATGATGAATGGATGCAAACACCACGCCGCAAAAGGGTCTTGCCAGATTTTTTCTGTTATCTTAGAGATAACAGAAAAAATCTGGCATTGTTATCTTTACCTATTGTTATCTCAAGTGGCAAGTCGCCTTCGCAAATGAATGTGCGATGTATTGTGCAGGGGAAGCGGGGAGCGGGGCGAGCCGATCGCTCAAGGTCGTTGGCATGGGGGACGGCCTTAACGAACGCGCGACTGTCGCTCGACAGTAACTATAGATTACCTGTCATTATCACCTGCATCGATTTTGTATAGCGTTTGTATATGATGATGTTGATGATGACCTGCCTCTGTTCGTTGCATCGTAGATACCATCGTGATGTTTGGTGTTTAGTTATGAGCGGACTGGGTCTGACCATCTGACTGGTCTACGTCCTCTAGACTCTAGTCTAGAGCATTTGCCTATAATCTTACCAGTAACCTGTATCGTCATGTTTGTCTATGTAGTGAAAAGAAATGCTGTTTTGACTTTTATGCTGATTTTGGTTGTTCTTGCAAAAATGTTTAACATTTTTTTTGGTGGAATCACGTCGACGTAGGCCCATTCGTTTGCCTCAAACATATGTTTACAGAATCTTATATTTGCTTTGCCGTGGGCTAACTTATATTATTTTAGATTTTTTTTTTAAATCACCAAGGTACTTATTTTGTTTCTTAATTTCTATTGACCGTAATATAAAAGTAAGTGAAAAAAAATGTCATATATTTGTACCTGTCTGTATCATACGTAGGTATCATTGATACAAAACAATGGCCTTTATTCAAAGGCTGTACAGTCGGCTTCACAAAGGCTCCAATTTCCTATTTACAAGTCCAAGCTGTATTACCACGAGAATTACAAAGTACAAGACAAAACAAAGAGCGTTTATGCAATACACGTCACATGTGTGCTCCTGGGGACGCATGTGCCGAAAGCGCAACTATCTCGAGTTAAATACATCTAAGACAAGCAAAAACTGACCTTATTCTTGAGTCGATAAGGCATAAAGCGCCTGCTTTGAAGAGGCTTCTTTGCATCAGAAACTGTCTTGAAGACGCTGCTACTGGATTTCAAACTTAGTAAATGAATAGTTTAAGTGCGTTTTCTTTTGGGCTTACCACATACTAACCATTGAACAGAAATTGTGAGCTGAATTAAATTGGCTCTTAACGATAAAGACATAAGGAAATGTAAGGTTATAAATATAAGTTTGTACCTACACAGTATAGGAGCATTGCTCCGACGCATGTCAACGTATGGGTACGATCATATCGCACCTTGGGTGCATTATTGTACGGCTGGCGACAGCTAATCATATGCCGTATTACCTAACTGTTAAAGACTGTTTTAGATATTACTTAACTGATACTGCTCTTCCTTATAAGTTAACGTTATTGCTTAACGCTACCTACGTTTTATTGTATGACTAGGTACCTATGTAGAGGATGTAATCTGTCATCTACCAAAGTACCTAACTATTAAAACTGTGTGTATATAGTGACTGTAGAATAAAGCCTTTGTAATATAAAACATAGAATCAAATGAAACGAATTCGTCGCAAAGCAGAAGCGCAGCTGAAAATTAATTTGATGGAAAGTCTGTTTCCGAGTGGACTTGTATGTAAATAAATACTTGAAGACGTATCGTCTTCAACACGAATCGAACTAGTCCCCAAGAAGCAAGGAAGCAAGACTAGAAATCAGGACGGTACGCAACCCTCGTGCTTCAGTCCTACTTGCACTTGGCTGGTTTTTTAGGGTAGGCAAAGTGAGGCTACATAGGTAATATTGCAGCTATATAAGTACCTATTCTAGGAAATTTTATCGAATGCATTATAAACAGGGACCACCTCGTGACATGTAATAGGTACCTATTTATGAATTGACTCCGTACTTGTCCTAAATTAAACACCTAACTGGTGGTCCTTACCACCATCCACGCTCACAATATTTACACAAACTTTTTACACCGTTCCTTATTGAGACAAGGACTCATCTTCACCCGACCAATACCCAAATACGCCCTTGTTCTACTAAAGTTCGATTTTAAGATCGATACTTGCGGTCCACAACTCCACACGCATTGCAGCTATATGTTATTCACAACTTTTTCTCACTTCATCACCGCTAAATATTATATCTTGACACCGGGATTCGTAATAACAACAGGTAATCGGAGATCAGTCTAACGTTGGTTCGTCTGAGGTAAGAGTAGCGTTGTGAAGACCAGGACTCGTGTTCACAAAGCCCCAATCGCGCAAACTCTTCCAGTTTTCCAGTATTGAAACCTCCCGCGTGGTCGTACCGGAGGTTTCCTCTGGATTTTCCCCAGGCCCTCCCTCCATGTTCCGGGTGCTTTAATGGGCTGGCGTATTAAGCAACAGCCAGGTAAAAAAAAAACGTTTAGGTATATGGCGTACTAACCAGCCAAGCCACTGTTGTAGCCCAGCTCGTACGACCGGGTATTTTTCAAAATGTACGAAAATCATTTGATATTTAACAATAGCTTTTCGGTGACGGAAAACATGGTGTGGAAACCGGTCGAATCACAATGAGATCTAGTTTTCCCTCTGGGTTGGAAGGTCAGATGGCAGTCGCTTTGGTAAAACTGCCTATGCCAAATCTTGGGATTAGGTGACAAAAGCGCCTTTAGGGCACAACCGGGAATAACGCTAGTTGGATGATGATGAAAGCGTATACTAACCACACGCATGTAACTAGCTTTAGTATAAGTTTTATCGATACATATATAGGTACGTTTTCGAACGCGTTTGCGTTTAGTTTCAATTTGTACGGCAACGCGTAGTTCCTAATAGTTACCACCAGAGGCGCTGTTCGCGCTGCCATACAAATAGAAACAAAACGCAATCGCGTTCGAAAAAGTATAGGTATGAGCTAATGCTCTCGTTTACACACTTTACTGTATGTGCACACGTATCATCATCATCATATCAGCCGAAAGACGTCCACTGCTGGACATAGGCCTCCCCAAAGCGTGCCACAATGACCGCATTTTGTTGACATGTAATTTTCTATTATCAATAGATAATGAGTATGAGTATCAGGGTCAAGACATACTATAGGCGAGCGACTAGCGTTGTGAATAACACCCCAGTTGACAACATGGGTGCGACCGCGTGTAAACACGCGTTTATTATCGTCATCATAAAACGCGCGTTTATCGCGCGGTGTGGGTGGTCCCTTAGCTTCATGTGAACAAACAGACGGGAATAGCGAGTGTTTGGTAGTTTGACGCATCAGATATTATAAACAAACAAATATAATATCTGGAGGGTATAACGGAAAATACCTTCTCCGTCTTTTTCACATTAACACATGACACTTATCATCTCAGACAACTATAACCTCTTTACAGTTTACACACATTTTAAACCTGTGTAGTCCAGTCAATGAACTGACAACTTGTATGGAAAAAAATATAGTTCTGGAAATAATTTATGATAGCCGATTTATTTTGAGTAACGGATATAATATTATCAATTATATAGTTACCTAGACAAGTTGAATAATTAACAAAAAAAAAGTTTTATGTGATAACGTCATAAAGCCAAACGCTCGGCTCAGGCGGAACGGGACAATGAGTCATACTTTTTCGTGCGTACTGCCGGTGTTCATCGATTTATAAGACGTTATCACGTCAAAAAATTATAACTTAACTTCTGAAAAGTCAGAAAATGTATTAGGAAATATTAGGGTTCCGCACCTCGAAAGGAAAAAGCGGAACCCTTATAGGATCACTTTGTTGTCCGTCCATCCGTCCGTCTGTCAAGACCCCTTTTCTCTGGAACGCGTAGAGGTATCAAGCTGAAATTTCTATCAAATACTCAAGTCTACTGTCCCTTGAAGCTGTGAAAAAATTCTAAGCCAACGCAATCAAAAGATACAGCCGTTTATGCCGCAAAGTTCCGCAAATTTTCGAAACTCTCAAGGGAATCAAAACCTACAGAGTACTTCCCGTGAACTCAGAATCTTGAAATTTGGTACGAAGCAATGCCTTATATTTAGCACAGATAAAGGGAAAATTGCGAAAACCGTAAATTTTTAGTCACATCACTGGAAATGTTATGTCCAATATAAACTGTGTGAATACATACTTAGTGAGTGTCAGTTTATAGTGGACTTGTTTCTATTGTACGGGTTGTCCGGAATCCTCGGTGCGCGAGTCTGACTCGCACTTGACCGGTTTTTTTAAATCTTTATATTGGTTCATTAACACCTTTGTTACAACGTGGTTTTTATGCCGTTTTTATAGATAATGGTACAGAAACCTTCGTGCGTGAGTCTGACTCACACATGGCCGTTTTTTTTTATGTAAGTAGCTTGTTTAGGTGTTGCACTGCTGGGCAAAGCCCAAAAAGTGCAATCAAGCGCCAACCCTAGCAAGCCGCGTCCAATTTTTTTTTGGTTTGTCTTTCCTCTTGTGGCTGGAATCTTCCTACCAACATATTGATGATTATTCCTCTAGTGGAATTCCTTTTATATTTAGTACATATAATAAGTATAACAAACATATTGACCTAGAGTTTTGAATCGGTCACAAGTTAAGCTCAATTTGACCGATGCAAGATTAAACCTTCATATATACAAAATTCTGTAACCCCGTCCCTCAATGTCAGACCATCACTGTTACCTACCTACCGACGATGCCGTCAAATAAAGCTTCATCATTTTTTGGTTATTTCTTAGGGATTTATTTACACCGCTCCAAATAAACATCACAGTAGCATCCTTTAACGATCTCAAATCAATTAACCATCGGCGGACTCTGATCTCTCCACCCTAAATCCAAAAGACTGTCACACTAACGAGCGAGCTGCGAGGCAAACCTTAAAAACATACCCATACACCTTATCAGGATAAAGCCACGGCAAAATAACCTCTATCACATTAGAATAGGGTGTCACTTGCACCATGATTTAGGGTCGAACGTCACAAAGTAATATCTTGATCAGTCAAAATGGACTAGACGATTCTCGATGTTCAGTCGGTTTTGAGTTGCCGAGAATTGGTATTTGTGTCGTTTTGTTACTGAGGTGGTGATTGAGATGAATTGTCGTAGCTTAGTATAAGTTTTATAGCAACAATTAAGCAAGTTTTATGCATTTATTGTGACTGTCAACTTCTCGGAACGGGCTATTAGGGGCTGTAAAGAGAGGACAGTAACGAGCGGCCGATGGGACGTTTATGACACCAAACTGTGTGTTTAATTGAGACGTTTGACCGGGCTACCAGAATTGTAGCTGGATTATATTTAATCCGTATTTAAGTTGATAGTGGGTAGTTGCATAAATAGACTACACTCATTAGAAACAAACTGTACCCATTTTTTGCTTTTGAGTGTATACTTGTGTGCATTTTTCATAACCGTGGCCATAACATTGAATATTCTATTATTTTTATTCTGCTAGTAGGCCTCCTGAGGTCTTATACAATTGTGATTTTGCTAGATAGGTAGGTACTAGTGATTTTGGAGAGTCGCATCCGAATTTTATTACATTGCAGGATTTGATTGAATACGTCATTATTTCATTAGTCCACAGCCCCGCAATGTAATGAAATCGCATACGAGTTGTTGGACCATGTAAATGGCCTTATAGACAGCGAAGCAAGAATTTGGAAGATTACCTATAGGTATTATTATTTCCATAATACAAGTACATACCCACATTCCTAAAAGATTACACTTCCAGTCCTGAAAGAAAATCAAACGATTCCATCAGATAATTTTGTACAAATCCAAGATAAGTAAATACTTCATTCGTTTGCTGCGCTAGTTTATGGACTTTCTTCAAATGTCACAGATTTTCTAAAGAAAAACCGGCCATTTCAATTTTGATTTGATTTCATGCGCGCTTCCTTCCACGCGCGCCGAGCCAACGCGACTCAACGCGCGTAATGCACATTTTTGAAATCAAATTTACACGGGTAACATATCATCATCAACATTTAAGAGCTTGGGTCTAGTCGGTGGAGTAGGCGCCAGTTCTCTCGGTCCTCGGCTAATTTCTTTAGTTCCCGGTAAGACAAGAGGTCAATATAATATGTCTTTAAACAATCCACTATTCTTGCAGTACGTAGGTATAAGTGAAACAAATGATTCCGCACTGGTTAGCGAAATCAGCATACAGCGGCCTCGGCCGTCGCGTGATGCTTAACTTGCCTTGGTTGGTTGTCTTTGTGAATCCACTCAATTTATAGCCTTTATCTGTTCTAATGTGATGTACTTGTAGATATGCATGTGGTTCATTCGCAATCGGGGTTTAGCGCCACAATGTTCATTTAAGGAAGCGACGAGATAGCGATTCACGCTAGACTGGGCCGTGTCCGGCCCGGGCCGTTTTCTAAGAAAAACGTCGGCGTTTTTGCGCGGCCGAGCCATACCGAAGCCCGGCCGAGCCACGCCCGAGGCTCAGTGTCGGCATGGCCCGGCCATGGCTCGACCGAGCTTGCGTATGGCTCGGGCCCGGTTAGGTTGGTTTTATAACTATCACGAAAAGTTTACTGTCTCTGAAAAAAATTTTTTCGATTTAATGAAAATTCGGCGAAGCATTCATTCCATGAAACGTTTGTCGGTAAAACAAGGGTAGCTATTCCAAGTTTGCCACCGTCCTAGTATAAAAACAAACTATTCATTATTTATACTAATTAGATCCTATCCTAATATCTATACGACAAATTTTCCTGACCGGCATATGTTGTAATGTCTATATTGCACAGCAGATCCTATGTTTGGATTAAGTTTGGCATCGACTCCCACGTGGCTTCAGATGAAAGTCATCCGCTGAGTCACAAGTCGGCGACATCCCGCAGTCAATGTTGAAACAGTATGGAGAGTACATGTTGGGTTAATAATAGGTAGGTATCATACTGGAAACCAAGTCCAAACACAATAACTACCTACCCACTTCATTATGAAGAATGTCTAGTGACTTCTAATCTAAGGATGACTATTCCCAAAATGGTCCAGCAATGTCTTCTTCATTCCCCTTCTCAGAAGCAAGATTTCAACAACCACAGCTCCTTGAGCACTGAATTCATAATCGTAATATAGTAGTAAGTAGTAGCTCAATCCAGCAGCCCCCGTTGCCGTCGTCGCGTACCTAATAAATACAACTCTAACGAAATGCAGTTTTTTTTTAATTAAGGAAGGGTTGAATCGGCCTTCTAAAGAGACGCTAAATATGGCGCCGGTTGCTGTCGTCCCATAGAAAACTGTCAAACTCCCAATACAATCAGTTTTTTACGAGCATAACTTGACCACCGGTTAGCCTAGTTGGTAGAGACGCTGCCTACGAAGCTGGAGGTCCTTTGGGTCGATCCCGGTAAGGGCAAATAAGTATTTGTGTGATGAGCATATTTGTTTCTAAGTCTTAGATTATCTATTTATATAATGTAGTAATAGTAATAATTCATGTAGTAGTGTAAGTAGCGACACAACTATGTACCAAGAGCAACACGAACTGCCAACAAACTGTCATGCAGTTTGGCTGTGCATTTGTTATTTAACCATTTTATGTGTCCTTTCGAGAAATAAATAATAACAAGGTACCTACCTATGACACAAGCCTCATTGAGGGGTGTTGGAGTATAACGCTGGCCATCTTTATGAAGACTAGACTCTTTCAAATCAAAAAAATCAAAAAATCAAAATAATTTATTTCAGTAACTTATAAATACGTATACAAGTATCTGTGCTGGTGCCTCTTTTTAAGTATATAATATACTTGTGCTAAGAAGATCACCGCTCTTCCACATGTTGTGACTTAGGTGTAGGCATAACTTAAAATATAATGTATATAATAAGTAAACATTTTATATTATACTATGTGGTAAGTGTGTGCGCGTGTGTGTGTGTGTGTGTGTGTGTGTGTGTGTGTGTGTGTGTGTGTGTGTGTGTGTGTGTGTGTGTGTGTGTGTGTGTGTGTGTGTGTGTGTGTGTGTGTGTGTGTGTGTGTGTGTGTGTGTGTGTGTGTGTGTGTGTGTATCACATTTAATATACAGGTCTCTGAAGTAAATTTTCAATATCAAAATAGCTTTTGGTTTTTAACCATACTGTTAACTTAGATTTACACTCATGCGTGGTGGAGGAATACATATCTATGTGCTTATTTATAAGATTATACAGGTTGGCAGATTGTGCTGCTTGTTGTCTCCTTGCAAATGCAGATTTCACTGTGGGAGTGTGGATAACTTTAGTTCTTTTCCTACGTGTACTTGTTGTTTCCGGTGTATATGTGGTTGTCTTGTGTGTCTTTATGATAAGGCTAAATATATATAATTTTCTTACAGATAATAAGTCACAGAGTGTATAAAGTTTGTTTGTGGAAAATCTGTACGGTTTGAAAAACATCACTTTTAGAAGTGCCCTTTGAGCTCTCTCAAGCTCAAGAAATTTGGTCTTAGTTGCACCACCCCATATAGGGATACAATACGCAAGGACTGACTGGGCCAGTGATATGTAAACTTGATTTAGTACGGTCTTCGTTACTACGTGCCTAAGATTTTTAAAGACCCAGATAAGTTTACGAATTCTGCCCATAATACTCTCAGTGTGCAAGTGCCAGGTGAGTCGTTGGTCGACCATAACCCCCAGGTATCTAGTGGATTCTACCTTCTCGATGGCTGGGCAGGCAAATAAATATCTTTGTATTTTAGAATTAAATACCTACCTAGAGCCTGTCAGCGACGTCTCTGTCAATCGGTTTTTGTATTGAACAGATGTCATACAATGTTTTAAAATAATATATTACAATATTCACATTATTCCCACTGCGCCCGTGTTGCTTATTTCTTAAAACTCTAATAGGTGTATTGTGTATGAGTGTAGGGTGTGTAGGTGTTGTAGGGCGTTCGATTATAGTTCGATTTGTGTAAGATGTCCCCCTAATATTTATTTGATTCTTACAATTACCGACGATGGTTTGAAACAACCGAGCCTAATTATTTCTTAACCTATTTAAATCGTTTTTTTCTAACGTTTTCCAATTAGATTGCTGTTTTTAGTCTAACTGTGTTTATAGTAATGTCGCAAGTAATAGAACCGATCGCGTTGGCGCATCGTGGGTGGCCAGTGTCCTAATTAACGCCCTTTCATATTCAAACACGCTGTAAAACGATCGTAAATGTCCCTAACCCTGTAAAGGGTGGGCGAGAGTGTATGTAAACATCTGTGCAAGTGAAAAAGTAGAGTATGAACTGTAATGTTAGTGACTGGCTTTATTGTCCAAAAGTGTACGGGTAAGTTCATCAGAGTAATAAGTACTACAGCCTGATTCCTAAGTCCTGAACCGAAATACTAGTTTCCCATGCACTTCAGTATGGCAGTTTTGAATATCTGGTTCTACTAGGAATTAATTAACATAATTATAACATTGTTTTAATCGTTAAAAGCATTTCCAGTCTCGATCACATTTTCTTTTGGTCACCCTACTTAGCTTGTAGTGATTTGTCATGAATGTATCAACTGCATGAGAAACCTGTAGGGTGACCATTTTTTTTTTTTTTTTTTTTTGTTTACCCAGGGGAAATCCATTATGGATCCCACCCGGCTCGAGAGAAGCCGAATGGGTATGTCCGACTCACACAGACTAAAACCCCTGGGGTGTTCCACCACTCGCTTTAAGACAGAGCTCTGGGAACGCATCTGCACACATCTGGAACTCTGTCAGCGTTGTCCTTGCGGGCCCACGTAGGTTGTAGGGAATGCTGCCCTACACACTCCACTGTCAGCACCCCAGAACACCATGGGGGCTTTCCAGCTCGGGACCGCTTCTAGGCGGATGATGGTGCTCCCGTCCCATCACCCGCAGGTCCTCGTTATGGCGGCAGCATGCGGCCTGCGAAGGCCCTTCGCCGCCTGCCCGGCCTCCTGCGGCGCTGCGGGGCTGAGTTGGCATCGTCCTCGCGCGTCCGCTCTGCTGCCTCCTTCTGCATCAGGACTGTGACGCTGAAGTTGGCCACTGCCACCCACGCCTCCTCACTGCAAACCATTCGGCTGATTAACGCCGGGAGTGAGAGGTCTCTTCCTAAAGCCGTGGACAGGGCTGCGCGGGGCTCCACCCATGCCGGGCACTCCTCACGCGTGTGTTTGGCCGTGTCCACGGCTCTTCCTCCACAGTGGTGGCACGCTGGTGACTGCTCCCTACCCACCACCTCACACAAGTATTTGCCGAAGCAACCATGCCCGGTCAGGAGCTGCGTGAGGTGAAATGTGGGTGCGCCGTGCTTACGTTCAACCCATTCTTTCAGAACGGGCCGAACAGCATCCACCAAGTCCCGGGTAGCTCCCGGGATCTCGAGTCTCTCCGACCACCTGCGGAACATGTTGTCCTGAGCTTCAACTCGCCACAGCTGGACCTCGCGTGGTGCAGGCCAGTAATTGTCGTCTTCCCTAGCCCATTTCACCCGCCAGAAGACTCCTGATAGGACCTTGGCTTCCAGGTCCCAGGGTGGACTACCGGAGAGTAGACAAGATGCAGCGTACGACACTGTGCGGTACGCTCGTGCCGCTCTGAGTGCTATGGCTCGCTGTGGACGTCGTAGCAGGGTCATATTCCGAGCACTCATTGCGTCCGCCCATATTGGTGCCCCGTAAAGCGCCACCTGTAGGGTGACCATGAGGTATGCTGAAATAACATAGAAATAAAATTTACATCGTTGAAAGAATATGCTATTTGTTTGCCCTTATTATCACTCTAGGCAGCAGTGAGGAACCTAGGTTAGGTTAGGACTTGAAAATAATATTATTATTTTTTTTTTATTTATCTATATGTTCAAATTACATCTTACAAAACATTTATATTCTCGCCAAACTGTTACGTTTGATGGCGAGACGCGCTCAGTTTTTATACAACTTAACCTATTAAACTCATCATAAAACAAAGTTTCATGCCTAAAGTAATGAAAAAAAAAATATACCTATTTCTGCAAGTATACATATATATACATACCACATACACATCCATATGTGATAAGTCGAGAGTGTGTTCTCGTCTCATCACACATGCATTTCAGTTCACGACTTAGGAGTCAGCCTGTATAAGAGCAGTTACAAACGTGCTTTTCACGAACAAGCCATAGATCACTTGTCATAGCCACATTAGCCAGCAACATACTGTATCGCGGTGGAATCACTTCAAAAATACGCCGTGCGTAACCGTTAATTGCGCTTCTTATGCTGTCTATCTTGATTAAGGACCCGATTTCGACATAATTTGCTCTTAGATAACTATCATAAGTAGAGTAACTTGTTGGGGTTAATCGCCATCTTTTTACCCTCTTAATTATTTCACAATACCTTGCCCTGGATTCATAAGGGCGGTCAAAATTTCTCAAATTAAAAATTTTTCCCAATTTTAATTTCCCGTACTATGACACTGTTACCTTAAAAAGAACATCGCATAGAGTCCATTTGCTTATTAGGTTAGGTTTGTTTTAAAAATTGTGAAAGATCTACGGTTTAAGATGAACCATCTGGGAAAAAATTACCTACTATTCATGAAGGTTTTACTTACAAATCGTAAATGTTTGACTACGAAAATGTGATACACAATATTACCGTGAAACAAACCTGATCACTTACTTTTTCATTAAATTTGTCGGTTACACACGGCGACTTTTTTGCAGCGATATAAATACTAACGCGATACGGTATCGACGTAGGTAATTTTCCGATAATGTAGCATGTTCGGAAAACGCGTGTTTGTATTGCTGAAATAAATCGCCTTGTGTCGCCGCTTTTAGCTCTGGCACATGCATTTGTTCAATCGATGCATTTTAACTATACCTATAGCATAGGCACCCTTTATATTTACAAAGCAAATCGAATAAAGATACAGACCAGTCTCGTCTCTGTACAGATCATCTCATGCGCTATATGCTTCGTCATCACATTAACATAACATAACAGTTCGCTGGAGGTGACAGCAGTGATTGTTTATATCGGCGCGGGCGCACGGGACGATGACGCGCGCAAATCCATTCCCACGCTGACGTCACAGGAATTGGCATCCTTCATGACGTCAGTCATTGTTGTCAACTGTCAATAATACATCGTCTTAAAGTTGATAGGTAAGTTTTGAGGGCTTGAACAACAAATCCAACCTAAGATCTTTATCCAACATAATAAAATTCGATTCGTGACCATTAGTTACGATAATTGTTTCGTATCGTAACTCTTGTGTGATTTTTACTTTACCTCACAATATATTAATGTATTATTAATTAATACCCATGCATATATAAGATTAGATTAGATTAATTTATTTCACTATAAAAATTACAAGGTAAAAAGTATAGGTATGTTTTATAATCTGGTAGTATATGAATGTTATTAACTTCCGTAATTGTTGTTTATATCAGAAATAATTACCTCCTAATAAAGCTTTAAGTGAATTATAATATGTATGATGTGGATATACCCACTTAATAAATAAAAAATGTAGTAGTAAATAGGTATCTTACAGCCGGTAGGGTGACAATAAATCCAATGTTTGATGCGGAAATAAGCCGCAGCATGTAATTTCTCCCTGTCGTAATACATACGTTTTGTTAGACAGTAGATCTTCTTTACGTAAGTATTATTATTTATTATGTGACTTCGCACCTAAAGGCGAAATAAATTCCAAGAATTCTCGGAATGTAATCACGTTATAAGTCACATTGTTCCTCAGATTAATTGTGGAGCTGTCAAGCTGTGAAATAAAGATGGCAGACATAACAGTACATGTTCCGGCAATTCTCGCCGTTCTGACCGCAACAGGCAAATAATAGTACTTTACAGTTGGTCGAATACCTACTCGCCATCCTATATAATATCTTCATTTGTGAACAACATTTTGATTACGTACATAAGAACACTCGATTCGATTTTCAATTGTAAGCTAATATAAATAAATATTATCAAAACAAATGTAGGCAACGTCACAGAGATACATACAGAAATGTAGGTCGGTGTCTTTCCTGTGAACATACTAAGCCAAAGTAAAGAGCTTATCTTCCCTTTTCTGACTGTACAGCTTTCAGATATATTTGTCTGATATTAACTGTATTTTCCCGCCACCAGAGCTCTCCTTAGTCGCTATAATTTCCATTACGTAGACTACTTACTAAGTAACCCAACTTATTTGTGTTACATATGGCTGCATTTATTTAACGACACCAAAGTAGAAATATTCAAAACAAAGCTGCCACGATTCCATTCGTCTTAAATAATTGAAATGAGCGAACATCCCTAGGATATCGCTTTGGTTTCATGCCCCTCAATCTAATTTTAAAAGACATGACATAACAGCGACATTCCTCAATTTTAAAGCAAACCTGCCTTGAAACTAGAGAATTTCAAACCACACCCAAATTTATACCAGTTTTCTTCACACTCATTGCCCCGTAGCTGTGTGTAGCTATTGTCTAACATTGACAGTCAAACTGGTCCATCACGACGCTATAATTATATAGGCCATGTCTGTCCGTCTGTTTGCCCGGAGCTAATGATCGACATCATGTGTCTACTAAATGTTTGTACAAACTGAGTTTTGGTGTTTAAGTGTCTCACGGATGTTTTGTTTAGCGTGTACCGTGTACCAACTATGGTACACGTACGAAAAGGTAGCGTGTACCTAATAGTACCTATGCACCTCTACTAGTGCCTGAAATTATTTGAGATGACTGTGCCGGTAGCATGTCCATATCTGGATCGTGTGATAAGAGCTTAGAGTATAGATTTCTACAGAGGGGCCACCATAAGGGACGGGAAGGCTCCCATGCAGCCAAATTAAGAACTGGTCTGAAAATGGCTGACGGCTAAACAACCTACTAAATTTGGGCGGGTAACGGTTTATTTGCCGCAACTTCATGCTAACTCAGATGCGGCAAATAAAAAAAGTGGAACTATGACAAGGACAACGAATGATGCTTTCTGTCACACTTATAGGGATTTGTATACTACCATGTCGCTAAGTCGTGGTATTATTATTAGGTACCGTACAGCTTATCCTGAGTCATCATTAGACCTCGTTATCTTGTTGCACTGTCATTGCTTTTCCGTAGTGCGTGAATGATTTTTTTATCGACCGTTTTGATATCGATGTTTATATAATGCAACAATGCGATTGAATTTTCGCCTTTTAAATCTTTGCTCAATCTCAATGAAAACTTCTTGATGAAAAATGAGTAGATAACCTCATTAGTGAATCGATATAAATGATTTACCTATTTGCAACTGCACCGACGAAAGGTAACTCATCATTTCCAGTACATCGGGAACTTCAATATCGTAAGTGGTATTTATTTGCAAATGTTTTGAAGATTCTTTTGTTGAACGCTGATTTTAAGTACCTATTTATCATTACTAGATGAAATGTATAATAGCAGCCATTTTTAAATTACCAGTACCAGCAGCCTTTAAAAAGCATTTGTTTTAAGAAACTGTGTGGGGCTGGTCAGAGCGCTCTTCGCATGTAATATATGCAGCAGGATTTACAGTTGCCGCCCAATGTGAAACTTGTGATCACCAAAACCCCTATATGACCCTTAGTAAAGTTACATTGACGATGTAGAGTTATATACAGTGTATTCTTATTATTGTGGAATAACTATGATAAACAGTCTTGTATTTCTCGCACACACCCGAGACTTTTATTTCTTATTTTTATATCATAATCAGTGAGTATTTATCAGTGACATATAACTCTGAGTACACTATCGATATTTAGATAGTCGATAAAAAAATCATTCACGCTCTACGGAAAAGCAATGACAGTGCGACAAGATAACGAGGTCTAGTCATCATAATAATATTATGTCATTCCTGGACATATTATGCCTAACTGTAAATTCTATAGGCTGGTATGGTATCTTTGAGTATTAAGCCCACTGGAGATGTCATACACAGGCGACCCCCTCCGGCAAAGTAAATTGGTCAACTGGTCAACCACGTTATATAAAACTACTTAAAGTCGCTTCATCGCCATTTTGTATCGATCCGTGTCGCGTGACGTTTCTCTCGAAAAATGGTGAATTGTGCAGTATTATCATGTAAAAGGCGATCTGACAGCTCAAATTCGCAACAAGTTCGCGTTTCCTATCATGGGTAAGTATTTTTACTAACTATTAAATGTGTATAGAAGTACAATCTCCATTTAAAGAAAATACCGTTTGCGATACGTAAACGACAGAAAATGTAAACATGGTGTCGTGGTACGGGGTCGAATCTGTCTTTAGGGATGCGATAAAAGTAAGAAAAGTGACTCAACATTTGAATGAATCATTCATTCATTCAATCTCTGTGTCAGTTTGTTTAATAGTCAGTTTTTTTTATTAGACATTGAATTAAAGAGTAGGTATATATGTATGTTACATTTGAATCTTGTAAGGTGAATTAGAAAATTACTTTTCTCTGGACATACGTTGTTCAAATTTAGTCTTAAAAAGAAAAGAATTGTTGGCAAAAAAATATCTAGATAAAAGGAATACATTTAGTGCGGGATCATGAATGTATGTGTTATTCATATACTATTATTTATATACTTTATGTTAAATGACATATAATTATAACTACTTACTTTATGTTATGATTATATGTCCTTTTAGATTTCCAAAAGATCCCTATATAAAGGAGAAATGGAGAAAATTTTGTAATAACGAAAATTATTCTTGGAAACCTACACGTACAAGTGTTATCTGTTCAGATCTCTCGTACATTGATACTGGGCGGGTTCACAACTGACGCCGCGACGAGACGCGAAACGAGAAAATCTTCCTCTTTCTAATTTGCCCAGGCCAAGTGAGACAGAAATTGCTGAGTCGCGTGAGAATTGACTTGGCAGCAAATTGTGCTAGATGTACATAATTATATGGTACTTTCGCTAACAAACCAACTTATAACATTAGAGATAAATAATTTTTAAAAGGATTTGAACTAGTCAAATAATTAACCGTCGTCATCACCTCATTATATTCAATAGACACTATCCTCGTTGGATATCCCACCAAAAACGTAAATGTAAAAAAGGAGAGCCAAGTTCAATACAAAAATTATGCTTGGCTGTGGGCTTCGCCGCAAAAAGAATGTAGATCTAAATGAGTGCCAAGTTCTATGCAAAATCCAAATATGTATTTATAGGAACAAAATAACATTATGAACAAATATTTAACTCTATTTCTTTGCTTTATTGGATACCTATAACAATTGCTGTTATTTAAAAATGTGAGATCTTAAAGTAGGTTAGATTTGACTTGTGCAGTTTTCTTTACATCAGTCATTTTATAAAGTTATTCAACATGTATATATATCTATATTTTTTTTTAATTCTCATAAAAACTGGCCAAGTCAAATCTAACCTACTTTAAGATCTCACATTTTTAATTAACAGGAATTGTTATAGGTATCCAATAAAGCAAAGAAATAGAGTTAAATACTTGTTTATAATGTTATTTTACGTCCTACCTGGCCATAAAGTAGGAATTACCGCACGCTATGCGTGCGGAAAACCCCCCTTCCTGGCCAGATAGAGACGTAAAATTTTGTACTCACCACGGGCGGTAATAAAGAAAGCCTCAGAGCGCATATTTATCGCCCTTGCCTTCGGCTCGGGCGTCAAATACCTGCGATCTGAGACATTCTTTGTTTAACCGCCCTAGGTAAGTAATGTACTATTGTTCCTATAAATACATATTTTATAGATTTTGCATAGAACTTGGAGAAACGAATGCAGTAGGTGGTGCATAGATTATACTTAATGAAACAAAAATCAGAATAATTATATAAAAAGACGTAGGTACCTACATAAATAGCTAAACTACCTTCAGCATGAATATGTACTAAGTCTTGCGAAGTTAGGTCTTGCTTACGTAACTATACCCCACTATTTTCAAAGCCCGTAAGGTCCCCAGTAATTTTCACTAATAAATAATCCGTTCCACCCTAAATCACCGCCCCTTAACGATTATAAAGACGTAATTACCCCCAAACTCATAAATTCAACCTAATCACAACAAGTACTTAAGTTGACATAGAGTGAGAACGCCTTACTTCCGTTCTGGTTGACCGGAAGTGCCTTGCCGGAAGTTGTATACAAAGTGCGAGCCTTCGCGTGCCGGGGATACCATCAAGGCTTCGCTGGGCCGCAGGTAAGCTAGCCGTATTTATGGGTGAGACTCAAAATGGAATATTAATATGGGAAATGGGGATTTGTAGCTCGTAAACGGGTTAGGAAACTATCAAAGTACAGAATAAATACGACGATTATGAAATGTTCGGATAGATGAAAGAATATATTTCAAACTGAAACTATTTTCATTGGTTTGTACATTTTTACAGAATGCCTATAAAATAAATAACAGTACTTACCTACTGTAATCAAATTAAAAAAGGCATAGCTTCAGATACGTGTTCTGTTTAGATTTATTATTATATTTATTAATCATTGTACGACCTAGGGGGTCTCACGTAACGTTCCGAACGCGCGTTAGTACAATTTAACTGTCATTTTTCCATAGAAAAAGTGACATTTAAATCTACGTGACGCGCGTACTGCGTTACGTGATCGACCAGCTGGTAGTAAAAAGCCGACAAAGAGCACCCATAGTGCTGACCTGTCCCCCGCCACACTCCTAACAAGGAGAGCGTGTGAAGACCAGCGATCGAGGGACGCATTGTTCGAACGTTAGGTAGATCTAAACGTCACATTTTATATGGAAAAATGACAGTTGGATTGTCCTTAACGCGCGTTCGGAACGTTACGTGACTACCCCTCTGGAGTCCGGAAACGCACAACAGTCACATATATCTTGAGACGCATTGCACGACTCAAAAGGAATTTGCAGGGCATGTGGGTCGCCGAATAGACAACCGCTGGGCTCATAGAGTGCTAGTATGGGGACCCCGGACCATAAAAAAGAGGCAAGGCAGACCCCAAATGAGATGGTCCGATGATATCAAGAGCTATGCCGTACCATATTGGCTCAGCAAGACGAAATGTAGGACAAAGTGGAGAAGATTGAGATACATCCAGCAGTGGATAGATAAAGCCTGAAAAAGAAGTTACGACCTACGCACAGTGTTCCCTAGGACCTCATTTTGAGACAGTCTAACTTTATTGGATGATCGAATAGAGAAAGATGTCACGAATGAAGGACAAAAACTCCCGCGTGACTCACTATCATAGTTTTGAAACGAATGCAATCTAAACTTTAAGTCCCGGAATCTTAAGATAATCTTAATCTTTTTTTTTTAAAGAAACCAACTTAAATAAATCTAAATTTTGCACTGTGATGAAAAGGCTTACTGTAAGGCTAAATTATAAACCATTTGTAGCCAGGCTAGGGCTTCTCGGTTTCAAGATAATCACGAAAATGTCAAAATCTTATTTATTTTTTTGTGATTAATGTCTTTAGTATTTGCCATTCATTTTAGCTTTAAAACGTAGCCACAATAATGGACTACTACCACAAAAAAATCCGATTGCTTATCTCACGGACTTCCGGAGATAACAATTTTTTTGAAATCCCGGTTTCCGGGATTTTGATAAAATTTAAGTGTTATTTATTGGCGATAGTATTTAGTACCAAATTGAAACTTCATCCCGCTAGACCACGTCTAAAATATTACAAAAAGTTGCGAAGTTCCAAAAATCTATGAATTATTAGTCCTTTAGGGTTATAAGAAAAACTCGGATTATTGGGCCAACATCATAAACAAGTTTGCAAAAAATCAGAACTACCGGATTTAACGCAAACTACCCCGTACTTTCAGGCGACAAGGTTACTGCATCATATATCAGATAATTTTCAGACACAACATGTTATCTACGTTCGAAAACCATTTCATGATTCACCAAAAAGTGAATTTTCCGTGAATTTCCCGAGCCTTCCGTACAGATAGCGATCGTACACACCAGGTTGCCGTGAGCGATGGTTATCTGCGTAAATCGTCCGCGATTGTCGCTGTGATGCAGTAAGCGATCGCGTGTTGTACCTTAGAAGGGATTTAATGTACCCACCTACCTACGTAGATATCAGTGGCGCGACGTCGACCATTTTCGCAGGAAAACTGCTGCTAAAGTTATTTTACCCGTATATCGCGTGGCTAATTTTCGTGACGTAGTGGAACGAATTAAATTGTACTAATCAAAGTTCTCAACAACAACGTGACATTAATTTGGAAAATTCTCTGCTACAAAATTAACGATGTCTGCTTATCACACGGTTCCTAAATAGACCAAGCAACTTTAGCAGCAGTTTTCCTGCGAAAATGGTCGACGTCGCGCCACTGATATCTACGTAGGTAGGTGGGTTCTTAACAACGTGACATTTATTTGGAAAAAGCTCAGCATCTTTGGTGCAGCGTAGTGTTGTTAACGGAATTGGTATACCTAAACTATTTCAATCGTAGTGCTTAATTAGCGTTAATAATGTCAATATTTACCCTAATGAACAATTTTGGAAGATATTGTCCATGCCAATTCCGAAAACAGCACTACGCTGCACCAAAAATGCTACAAAATTAAACGATGTCTGGTGATAAGTGCTCAGGTGTCGTTAATTACACATGCAAGGTATTCAATAGATTAATAAGATGACGATACCTATACCTATTTTATTGTTTGTACAGTATAGTATATAAGACCATGGTTGTTACCAATTCGGGAATGGAACCCGGAACCGCTACCCACATTGCTAAGTTACATTATGCGTCATTACTTTACAGGACTTACAGGAATTAATAAAGCGGTAAAACATGTATAATATAAACTACATCGTGAGTAAGTTTCCTTTTAAATTCAGTCTCTCTTTGGGCATCTGCCCTACACCTGGCACCTAAGAAAGGAGACACCTGGAGACCCTGCGGCGACTATCGAGCATTAAACGCACGCACAATACCTGACAGGTACCCCATCAGGCGCATAGAAGACTTCTCGCTCAGGCTCGCTGGTTGTAGCATATTTTCGAAGCTAGACCTGGTCAAGGCCTACAATCAGATTCCGATGTATCCTGCTGACATTCCCAAATCTGCCATGACGACACCATTCGGCTTATTTGAATTTCCGTACATGTCGTTTGGTTTGTGAAACGCTGCTCAATCATTCCAGCGCTTCATGGACGAAGTTTTACGGGGCCTGGACTTCTGTTTCTCGTACATAGACGACGTTTTAATATTTTCTCAGGACCAGAACCAACATCAAGAGCACCTGGAACAATTTGACAGCTTTGTCCATTACGACTTTAACCTAGATCTTTCTGTTTTGGTCAAAGTCAATTACAGTAACATCATATTATGACAGTAGGTATATCTTCTTACATGTTATCGTAAACACTTTGACACACAGTAGGTAAATGACGGAACATTACCTACGGTAAGTCCTTTTGTAGACATAATCGTTGTAGGTATAAGTATGTATACATAAAATTAATTTAACCACATAACCTAAAGTTGTCACCAATGCCACATCTCCGCACGTAGGTAAGTACCTATTATAGCGAATTACTACACCAAAGCCGACATATGGCGAGCGGCTTTTATTTACAATATAAACAAATGCTATCCACATGTCTCGACAGCCAGTGACAAGGTCTAAATCCACCAGTGTATCGAGACCTTTCAAATACTATATCGATCCCCTGAGAACTCTAGGAGTTGTATGGGACAGGAGGCAGGGGAAGGTTTACTTACGCTGGTTTTGAATAGAGCTGTGACACAATAAACATCGCGTCAGATGTGTTAAATGTGACAGTAGGCATGACAATGGTGTTTATTTGTGTTTCAATATGAGCGTACGTACCTATATACGGTTTGTTGAGAAACTTTGTTAAACTGTAGTGTTGGTATTTATTTTCTGACAAAAGACCGTAGGTAATTATTGGGTACGCAGATAAATGCATACTTATAATTTTATTTTGAATACTTGAACTAGTTTGTGTGTGTTATTTATACTATTTTTCACACGTATAATACACATAAATTAAACAACACAAACCTAAGGTCTTGGGAGGAGCTGCAACTGTGAATCTACACTATTTTTTACGTAAGAAACCCACAATTTCACGAAATCTATTTCAAAAACAACACATCGCCCCAAGCGCCACACAAATAACTAATTCAATAAACTATTAATTTACAAATACTAGCGTTGATTTATACGGTTTCTCAAAACCATAATGATGTAAGTTACTTCAATTTTCCATGAGGATAGGATCTATGTAAAATAAGGGTTTTACAGTCGTAGTATCAGGAACACGATCGTGGTGTTTCGTGTCGAGTTGTGAAACAAATGACACGGGCTTATCTGTCATCTTTACGCGTAATTATAGTTAGGGGTCGATGAGGGGTTATTTTATAGTTTTGGTAGGCTGGTGGTGCAATGGGTTAGAATTGGTGACGATACAACATTTATTAAGACGCTTTATATATTATGTAAAAATAGCAGGTAAAAAAAAATGTGGGGATATGTTTTGAATTCTAACTTACTCGAGGTCAATGCCGTTTTTTGGACAAAATTTTATTATTGTGTGTTTTACTCTTGAGATGAATTTTATTATAAGTTATCCATTTCTAGGCTTTTATGTAAGTTTTAAACCTATATTTTTAAAATGCCCTTTTTTAAGTATATCTAGGTTTAAACCATATAGAATCCGCCAATATATGTAGATAATAAAATCCCGAAATGCAGAGCAGAATCTCCTGAGTTTTAGGCATAAAGATCATGAGTCAAAAAAAAACAAAAGTTGTTTTTGTTTACATAAAATTATATCGTGTGAAATGTTATAAGAGGAATCGCATTGTATGGGCCGATTAAGAGTCCAGCCAAAAAATTGACTTTAACTTTGCAAAGTCCACCAGGAGACAACAAACGTAAATCTCTTTATAATCCATTAAAAATAATGACGGCTGTTGATTTGCAAATGTCAAACGTCCCATGCAAGTATATGTTTGATCCAGGTAAGTACGTAAATAAGTAATTTTATAAAATTAAAAAGAAAAACACGCGGCTCGATGTGCCTCAAACCCGTTTGAACCCAACAACCTACTTAAAGGACGAAATTGAGTGCGAAGCGTTATCTAAACTACGATCGCTGCGTGTGATGTTGTAGCGGCGCAAACCATGTAAATCGGTTTATAATGCCCTTTGCACCTATTAAACTTGCAATAACGACATTAAAACGGGAAATAGTTAAGGTTTTGTTGTATATTTGCTTAATCTATACAAATATTATAAAGAGGAAAAGTCTGTAAGATTGTAGTTTTGTATGTAGATGTAGGTAGGGGGTAGGTTATATCCGGAATTACATACCAACCAAAAGTCGCCGTCAATGGACTTTACTAACTATATAAACAAACAATGTATTGAAATTGTCTTTAAATGTCAATTTCAGTATAATAAAATAAAATAAAATATCTTTATTTTCAGACAACATGGTCCATAGATTGTTAGTAAACAAAAGGAGAAAAAAATACTTAATGACCTATGTTAGTAGAGCAAAACATTATTTTGTTTACAATTTAAAAGCCAGACTTGGCAGCCTCAACGAGGTGCACACGTACTAGGAGCGTGCAGCCCATTGAACCTGCCGAGCAAGGCGCTGTCCTGCCTTCCCGCCACGACTTGCAGGAGACTGTTGGGGCTTCCCCTCACTCGGCGTAATAACGAGGCAACTTTGTTACGCATCAACGCAAAAAAATCGTCTGTGTGCGCATCTGCAAACATGCCTGACGCACTGCAGTGTCGAGGAAGCCCCACCATCGCCCCGAACAGGTTGTTGTATAATATACGAAGGGCATGATACGCTTTTTGGGTGTAGCTGGTCCATAGACTAAGTATGAAAATGAAAAATGAAAAATTGTTTATTTCCTTTTTAAAAAAACACGTTACAATGCCTGCAGTGATTGGGACTTCCTATTAGGTAAGTATACCTGTGTTAGGATGCCCCGCTCTTCCATAGCTGGTAAGTAGGTAGGAAACTTACATCTAGATTCTAGAGGTTAATCTTAGCTTAGTTTATTTTTAACTAGTAAGTAACACCTTATAGGTGCTTATGTTGTACTAGCTGTTGCCCGCGACTTCGTCCGCGTAGAACTTTTTATCGTCTTAGAAAATGATTTCTCTCAATACAAAATTTGAACCCTCTTTTAGGGGATAATTAAAAAAAAAGTTGATGTTCATTTTCTAGTTTGTGAACAAACAGTCTAAAACCAAAGTTAAAAATCTCATACTTTAAAAATGCCTTGAAATACTCAAACTTTGAACCAATTTTAACACTCTTAGGGGATGAATTTGGAAAAACTCTGAAATCAGTTTTGTAGTCTTTTAACGTACAGAATAAGACCGAAGTTAAAAATCTCTTACTCACACTTTAAAATTTTATTGCTCGCCATTTAAAATTTGAACCCCCTTTTTAACCCTATTAGGGGTGGAATTTTCTAAAACGATTTGTGTTCTTTTTTTGTATTTTATTAAGTAATCTTTCTACAAAGTTTCAAGTCTCTAACTCAAAAACATAAACTTTCCCTGATAAAAACTTTGCACCCCTTTTTATCCCCCTTAGGGATAGATTTTTTCAAAACGCTGAAAGTCTTTTTTTTTTGTATTTTTATAAGTAATCTTTCTACAAAGTTTTAAGTGTCTAGCTCAGAAAAAGTGTTCCCCATACAAACCTTGCACCCTTTTTTAACCCCCTTAGGGAATGATTTTTGTAAAACGCCGAATGTAGTATTTTTCATGTTCTAATAAGTAATTTTTCGTCAAAATTTTAAGTCTCTATTAAAAAAATATATGTTTTTCCCATACAAACTTTGCACCCTATTTTACCCCCTTAGGGGTGAAATTTTCCAAAACGCTGAAAGTACTTTCTTTGTATTTAAATAATCTTTCTACAAAGTTTTAGGACTCTAGCTAAAAAAAATAGTTTCCCACATACAAACTTTGCACCCCTATTTTAGCCCCCTATTTTTAGGGGTAGAATTTTCTAAAACGCTGAAAGTACTTAATTTGTATTCTGATGACTAATCTTTCTACAAAGTTTTAAGTCTCTATTTAAAAAAAATATTGTTTCCCCCATACAAAATTTGCACCCCTATTTTACCCCCTTAGGGGTAGATTTTTTTAAAACACTGAATCTAGGTACTTTATTTGTATTCTAATGAATAATTTCTCTACAAAGTTTTAAGTCTCTATTTAAAAAAAAGTAGTTTTTCCCATACAAATTTTGCACTCTATTTTACCCCTTTAGGGGTAGAATTTTCTAAAACCCTGAAAGTTCTTTATTTGTATTCTAATGACTGATCTCTCTACAAAGTTTTAAGTCTCTATTTAAAAAAAAAATGTTTCCCCCATACAAACCTTGCACCCCTATTTTACCCCCGTAGGGGTGGAATTTTCCAAAACGCTGAAAGTGTTTCATTTGTATTCTAATAACTAATTTTTCTACAAAGTTTAAGTCTATAGCTCAAAAAAAAAAGGTTCTCCCATACAAACTTTGCACCCCCATTTTACCCCCTTAGGGGTAGAATTTTCAAAAATCCCTTTTTATCCCTAGCCCACGTTATAAAAGCAACATACTGTGCAAAAATCAACTCTCTAAGATTAGTAGTTTCGGCTGTGCGTTGATGAGTGAGTGAGTGAGTGATTGAGTGAATAAGTCAGTCAGGACATAGGCATTTATTATGTATAAATAGATAGAAGATAATGAAACTCCCATTCAAATATCTCAAAAAATTATGAAGCTACATCCGTTTTAATGTCGCTTGTTAGAGTGAGAAAACGATGAGGGACTGTGACGTCAATATACTCGAGCGTCATAGTAAAAAACAATCGTTTCATATGAAGGTGCGTTTTGCGGAAAAGGGACAGAACATACCCCCTCTTCAAACTTTGGACTCTTATAACTTAATCATTACCTATATAACCTCTTGCTTTGTTTTTTTCTCCATTTGACTATATTTATTTTAAATTCTTTTTCGAGAAAATACATTATGATTATTTACCATATTTTCGATTCCTGAGCTATAACCACGAACTTCGGAATTCGAAAATATTCGGGTATCTCTATCTCTATCGCACTAACCATACTCGAGTGACAGGGATGCAAATATATGAACATTGAGTATCGGTTTTCGTGGTAGCGCCGCAGGTACTTTGGCTGAATGCGCCGAGCGCGTGCCATTGTCATTCAAAAAAAACAAATTCGTGTTAATTATATTGTTTAAATTTGTTGATTTCATTTATTGAAATTACGACATAAAACGACATTTGCGCATATAAGTTCTCATATCAGAATCGAATATTTTTTTATGGTTTATATTTTAGCATTTGTCTCGTAAAGGTCTATCGTAGACGGGATTTAAATTATTAATAAGTGAAAGGCAAAGCAATTCCGCCATTTTGACGAAAATTTGACGGTTCTTATAGCTGACAGTTAGAGCAGCGTTTGATTTCAATAAAAATAAATGAAAAATTAAATGAAGTCGTATATTTCGGAAAATTAATTAACTGTCGCAGTCGGATAAAAACTATCCTAAGTTGCAGTTAGAATAATAATGTACCTATATAAAATGTTTCATATTTTTCCGTTCATGGGATGCTGAGAACATTCGAACCGCGCAAAGCTTAGTTTCAAACTGGCTGATTCTTTTTTTAATTTAGAGATTTATTATAAGTGGAGATAATTAGGGTTTTAGCCTAATTTAAGTGAAAAATAATACAAATACTATATTAAAGGTAAGTGTGTGTGTATGTGTGTGTGTGTATGTGTGTGTGTGTGTGTGTATGTGTGTGTGTGTGTGTGTGAGTGTGGGTGATTTGAGTTCAGTCAATAATTAGTACGATACAGTAGAGACTCCGTATCATCATAGCTTAGTTGCTTTAGCCATGCAGTTAGTTCAGTCTTACATTTATTTAATAATAGTTGATGTATGTTGATTATATTATGCACCTTATTGTAGATATATGCCGATTGCGCTTTATACTGCCTTTTAGCAAACATGGATTTACAGTTATATTCGGGGGCGACGGGTTTTTTACGCCGTCGTGTTTCTAAGGGAGGGTTGAAATCTAGGGTTTTGTGTAGCCTAAGTGTATGGCGGTTTGTTTACATAGTAAGCAAAGTCCATTGACGATGACGGCAACTTTAAGCTATATTTTTTCCGGCGGGGTTATCTGCGTTCTTTGCAATGAACGGGCGGAGTCGCGCGTGCAGCAAATTGCACACAAAATAAATAGGTCGGCGACACAATTATTATTTAATTAAGTACAATATCGTTAGATTCAAATTCAGTGATGCACATAAGTAAGAAGCATGTGTGCGTTTGTATTTTACGACACTGGAGATATTTAAAATATACAAAAAAGGTATTTTTTGAAGTACCTAAATAAGATCCACGAGAATGACAAGCAGGTAATTTTAACTGTAACTAAATATAACTAAATTAAATCGATCAACCAAAATAAG
The DNA here is from genome assembly GCA_963854355.1 of Epinotia brunnichana. Taxonomy (NCBI): domain Eukaryota; kingdom Metazoa; phylum Arthropoda; class Insecta; order Lepidoptera; family Tortricidae; genus Epinotia; species Epinotia brunnichana. Next base: position 12,842,987 of record OY977951.1, read on the forward strand.
GAATCCAGTGGTTTGAAAATGATAATAGGTAACATTAACATAGATCATTTCTCATTAGATGGTTAATATACTTAATTATGATATATACAAGCACAGCGACATCCATTTTTTCATTACATACAACTCAGTACCAGTAGAATAGTAGATAAGCACGCACTCAATACAACGGAACAAAAAACACAATAATGTCACCGCAATGAAATGACATCGTTTAAAGGACATTATCCCGATTGCGACGCTCTCATTGGTCCGTGCTGTCCCCATTTGTCACCAAGCTTCAGCCAATCAGGGGGCTCGTTTCAAGTGGAACATATTTAAAAGTGTCACATTTATGTACCGGGAGATAAATGCGGGGTTTTGTTTGTCATTGTTGACGCTTTGTGAAGGTAGGCGTTATAATTTAATTGAAATTGCTGTGAAATTGATGCTTGCCCGTTGCAAAAGGATATCAATGAAAAATTATAAATTACGTTTCGGTAAAATTTAATTCGTTCCATAATTCAAACACAATATTTTTTCAACATAGCTGTAAGTCGCTGACAATATTGATCTCCATTATCAGTTTGTATGCCATAAGGTACATAGTTTAATCCATAACTGATACAGGTAGGCTCAATTATTCGAAACGGGGCTGTTGTGCGCCATAACAAAGCATCCGACAATTTTTACACTCATAACGCAGAATGAAACAACAAAAAGGACACAATTTCGCCCCAAATCAAGCGTGACTTTCAACAAAAGGGGACCCCGTACACATACGCAATCGGTTACTACCCAGCCAACGCAAAAAGTTTTCCGCTAGTGCTTCTGATGTGGGTGGGGGTGCCTTGTCAATTTGGTCGGATAGCAGCCCAGTGTGCCGATTGCCTCGAGCCTGTAGCATGGCCGTATCATTGTTGTACAAAAGCGCAGCTGTTCTCTCCCTAGGGGTAAAAAAGACGTTTTCTATTTTGTTTTTTTACGGCCCTTTGCCGGTCACGGGGACAAGCGTTTGATACATTGTCGTGTGTGTAAATTTGTATGTTGAGCGGTTTGGAAATGCTTTGGTTATTTTTTAATCTTTATTATTTTGGCATTAATGCACCTACCTACTTTATAAATGTAGATATACCTACATTTAGTTTTTTTTTAATAGAAATGGAAGGTTTTCCCTTTGCGTCTATAATTTAATTCACGTTGTGTAATGATAAAAAAACCATGATATTAATATGATATAAATCTTCTTTATTTAGTAGGTACATACTTTAAAAACAATGATTCTTACCAACACCGTATATTTATGTAAGTTGATGTTGTTAACATTCTTTAATAATACTATCACTATCACCATGAAAATATTAACAAGCCTGCACTATAGTCAATTTACCCATAAAACATTTTTATCGCAAATAATGCTCATTACTCGCTTCATAACAGCGTTTTGCAGCAAGGAATGCTTAATAAACCTTCTCCCGTCTTTTTGTCACGAATAAATAAAAACCCCTATTCAGACTTTATAACCCTTACATTGCAAGCACCCAGGCCGCCATCTTGATTTTATTGTTCGCCATTTTGAATATTCTTTTATTAAGTCTTTAATAATAATGCATATCTGAGACCCTAGGGCACTCTTTCTGAGATATTTGGCTTGTCTTGTCGTTGCAGTGAAGTGGTTTAGAAGAGGCTTACCGATTTTAAGATGCTTAATTTAAATCTTCAAAAAGGAATTGCAATACTGTAGGTTTCGTTCTTGTTCTTGTGTAACGACCACATTGTTTACCAATCGATTGTTTATTAATTTAGTGATATCAGAGACGAGGATGAAAATAGTGTCAAGCAAATAAATGGGTGATCAGTGATTAGAAGAAATATTAAATGCCAGGAAATATAGGTAATAAATAATAACTAAAGGATAATGAAAATGGCAGACAACATCTCCACGTAAGTGTTTCACTTTTGATACCTAGGTACAGCAAGTTCCTAATTTAACTAATTATAATAAGTGGGTATACTTTACTCAGGCGAGTATAATTATTTACCTATATACAAACCTGTACCTATGTTTATTCATCTACTTGATAAGTATCTATTATTAGTAAATGTATTAATACATTCTGTTACATACTTAGTTGCAAAATTACAACGGTTATTCACAAAAGCTTTACACCAGCACGACAACGTTTACTGGCTATCAATGATTCAGTTTTATTTCTCTTCGAAATTTAAATCGAAAAAAACAATCGAAACAGGATGCGGCAGATGCTTGCCATTTAGCCTAGGGTCCTGACAGCCGTTTATATTATGGAGTCGTGTGATCCACGCTTTATTAGTGTTTCAAGCTGTGAGCTCTTTAATATAGCGAACGTGTAGACAGTTTTAAGGGCCAATTTTTTTAATGAGGGGATTTCGATGATACTTGAGTGTTGCAATTGTGTTGCAAATGAATATGACGTTAAGATTAAATCTTGAAGTGAGTAATCTTTATGGATATACAATATAAGCGAAAAATGTACCAAGGTATATTAACTTAACCCCTTTGCATTGCATGTGACAGAGTGTATTAGCTAAGTAGGTACAGTACGGAGCATTAATATAAGTGAGTACATAAAAAATACATAAATATCTGTATACGCCTTTATATATGTGTGTCCTTATTTATGTACGTACCTACGTATTTTCCTACCCCTGACTGTACATGTAATGTTTGAGATTTTTTACCTACCTACCTATGTATATATGTAAAATCAGTTTGACTCTGAAACTCTGAATCCACATTACATGTTATTTCGAATACGTACATCCACCACGATAGCGATTAAATTTTCGTGGATTTATAAAATAGGTAAGTACCTACCTATATACTATGACCTATGACCATTTCTTTTTAATATAGGCTGTTATCAACTTTAATTTCGCTAATAAATAATACTTGGGAATTAACCTGTTTTGACAAAAACCAATATTTGTACCGAATTTACGTCCAATGTTCCATTTGCCTTAAGGCCATCCACATTGTCGCACCGAGCGCCAAGCTGAAGGTTGTAAATAAACAAAAAAGTTTTGTTTCTGGCCACAATAGTCAGAGATAGGCAATTGTTTCACTCCGAACTCCAAAAAAACAATACCCGCCGACAGCGACTTATCTATCCAGGATTACGACCCCCTGATTTCTTTCCCCTCTATATAGGTCACTCGCTAAATCCCCCCCAAACCGGGCCACTAGGACAAAAACCAGTGTCAAGGAAAAAGGGACTTTAATACGGGGGCTTAAGGTTAGTTTCTAGGAACGAGTATCTGTAATTGTGTGGGTGAGTGTGAAGATAGTACGTTTGCGCGAGCGGGAAATTTTGCTAGGTACTGTTGTGTTCAAAAGTGTTAACTGATATTTTCATAAAAGTATGAATCAATATTCAAATTGCGACCGACGTTAGTCAATTAATAATTTTACTCCAGTAAAAATAGTACAATATTCTTGTCGTTGAAGTGGTTAGTGTGGGTTAACTTAATTAAGAAATATTAAGACTTAAAGGGGTGTTCGGAGACGCCAATGTTTTTTGAGGCGAGGGCTACATCACTAATTGGCTGGGTATCCCAGAGCGAGCCCGATCAATAGAATACCATATAACAAAATAATATATATACCACATTAACCTAGACTTCCTTCGAAAGCTGGGCACCTGGCTCACAGAATTTCTCAACGGAAAAAATGGCCATATACATACATACATACAATCACGCCTTTATCCCTAAAAGGGGTAGGCAGAGCACATGAAACGTGTGTTCCAGTGCCACTTTTAGCATAAATGTGGGTATAAAAGATCGACAAAATGTGATGTCGCAGTGATAGGTTGCTAGCCCATCGCCCACAACACACTTCAACCCTGTTCCCATAGTCGACTCTTACGACACCCACGGGAAGAAAGGGGGCGGTGCTATTCTTATCCCGACACCACATGGCCATATAATTTTGGAATAAGTTATATTTTATTCGAGGTTTACTATTTTTCAATATACCTAATTTTCACTTCGAATATTATTATTTTCGTTAGAATCTGAATTAGTCAATTTGCCTTAAAACAATCAGGCTGCCTGCTCAATGAATTAAACGTTGTTTACCTATTGAACACAAAAAAAACGAAGGTTATAAACCCAAACCCTTTCGTGCATGACTGTACTCACGCCCACCCTGATTTATGTGCGGGCGAGCGCAGCTGAAAGTTTGATGTGGGTGCGTTGACGGTCAACCCTTGAGCCGACTGTACCAGCTCCAAACATATCTACACAATTCTCAATCCTATTCTCTGGACATAAGGTTCAGAAACGTGTACATATTTATAGACGTGGCTGTACCTAACGGCTGTATCTCATCGCATCTGCTGGATGATTTGATGGACGGTCTAGTATGATGACGCATTATTTTCAGGAGTATATCAGACATTTAACATTTTAAGGCACTGAAAAATTTACTCACTGTAGTAGAAAACAAAAAGAATTGCTTTTCAGATGCATTAGATACATATTTCTTAATTATATATTACATTTTGTTGAATGTCAGCCACAAAACGGTTTCTTAAATGTTCTCTATACCTAGGTATCTATAGTAAGAATCCAGACTTGGTTCCTTATTTTCCCTTTTTATCCCTTTTTACCTCAGTCTACTTAAACAATACAAAAATTATCTACTAAACGGCATAATAATATTAATATGACCTTTACTATATATACATTGCATACAAGTTAATATGAATACAACTTTAAGATAGGCACTTATCGGCATTAGTTCAAAAAACTACTCGCAAAGAATCCTTCTTTTTTTCTCGTGATAAAGATGTCTCTTAAATGATGAGGGCAGTTTACGAGGATCTAGACAGCACCCTAATTTTACATCAATGAAACGCCAGGAAAAAATATCCGTACTCATCTACCAAATAGTAAATGCTATGGTTCGAACCCGGGACCATCGTATTCGTAGGCCAGAGTCTCTACCAACTATGTAAAATGTTTTTGCGACTATTTATACAGGGTGGGCCCTTTAACAGGAGCAAAAAATTAAACAGTAGATTATTAAGATTGTGAAGAATTATTTCCAAGTGGAAGCGAAAAAAAAATATTTTTTTGAAATAAAAAAAATCTTTAAAATTAGTATTTGTATTTTTTTACTCTTCTGGAGTGCAACTATCACACAAAACTATCTTTTGAACACAAAAATGCAAAAACTATTACGACTCATTACATGATGTTACCTCAAAATCTGCATTGACTGCCATGATATGATCTCGTGGTGCCAAGATACATTACTTGGAGGTCATAACTTTAGATCAAAATTTCTCCGAAACCAAGAATTTTGGAAGTGAATGGGTTACTGCAAATGCTCTAAGGAGCGTCCTTTTGAATATTTGCTTCTGTTACAGGGTGGGCCCTGTAACAGAAGCAGAACCCTGTATAGTCTACGTACGTCACAATGTTTTTCATCACATTTACGAGGAAACAAATATATTTTAAACGAAATTGTTACTAGGTAATCGCAATAAAAAACTACACAACGCCAGTCGTCTATTTTGTTGAATTTGACGTGGTGCGTAAGGCAAAGAGCCTTATGAGCAAATTAGATGAAAAATATGTGAAGTTAGGCGCCAAAAACAATTCAAAATCGCAAAATAATAGTCATTAGTTAGCATCAGGATGGGAAGATTTGTATTATTTATTTTACAGCCAACGACGACACTTAAACCCCTTTTCCCACGTAAAACTAAAAATAAACTACTCAAATAAATCTACCAAATAACAGTGGTGCAAATTGGTGCAGAATAAAATACTCGTAACTTAACGATTGCGGGTGTGACCGTTACGACGGAGTAAAACGTTTATTGCACCCAAATGACATGTTGCGTAGATTTAACTGACTGAAAACACTGGGTTATGAGTTTACGTGTTATTTAAAAATGTATATCACCTTAAAATGTACAAACTTTCGAATACACACGCGTTCAGGAATGCAAAAAAATAATGGTAGGCACGCACCGCATACTATGGACGCTTGCGACTTCAGAAGAACCATGAGCGCGTTTCCGACGCTTTATTGATTTGGTTATTCTTTGTCTTGACTGCCAGCTAAGAGACAGGTCCAAAGACAGAGGCAGGTTTTATGTTAATAGTACGCCGGGTTAAAGGCAGAGCCGACTATTTATTTCACCGGGTCAAAGGCAAAATCAACTATCTTTGGTTAGCAAGATAGCTTTGCCTTTGACCAGGCGAAATCAATAGTCGGTTCTGCCTTTAACCCGGCGAGTATTAGCTCTTTAAAACAACTTGTAAATACGAGTAGACGCTTTCCCGTGTCATTCCTATCATCATTATCATCATCATCAGCTTATAGGGATACGTCTCACCGCTGGGCATGTATGAGACGGAACGGGCAGTCCATGTAATTCCTATAACCAAGTTCAATGTAGAGAATCTACTACTACTAATATAAAACTTGCAAAATGACGACGTACCTACTATATACGTCCTCAATTTTATCGTTTTGTAAGTAATATAACTACATTAAATGAAGAGGGCACGTGGTTTCCACACAGATCTCTTGTCTAATAATAACTGGGTGTTGGCGCGATGGTGCCCGATCAATTACGCGCGTAGCTTCGGCGATCGCGGCTCGCTCTATGCTAGCCGCTTGCCTGAAGTTACAGACGATTGAAGGGGGAATGCACTAAAGTTTCTTCAATTAAAACACAAATACCTTTGTATTTAAACTGCAATTTATAACTTAAATCAACGTTTTTCTGTAGCTAGTTACCATGGTTACGCCTTCTGGAACACTTTTTAAAACTGTGGTTTTTAACTTTTTAGCTTATTCACCACCACGCTACGCTCGTAGCGCTACGCCGTAGTCCGTAGCAGCTTAAACTCCGTATGTAGCGAAAAACGCTCGTTGCGCTCTAACGTATGCGTGTCGTGATTGGCACTGAATGGGTTAAGTCGTAATTTTTAATCCTTTTTTACTGGCCATGCTCTGAGCATGTCAGAACGTTATGTTATGGCATTTTTTTACCATTATTCATTATAATTTTTATGCCAAGATATCGGGAAAACATCACAAAACTAAATGATAATCATCTACAAATCAACCCAACGTCAATCAACCCAAATAAATTAGACACAACAGATAAAATTCACAGCCATTTATTTGCAGAGACATAGACCTTTTGGGTCCGTTCTCTCATAAGCCACTACAGTAGATTACAGAAGCATGAGTATAAGTTTAGTTAAATAGTTTGCCAATTGACGTGTCTCGCTTTAGATTGCGACTGTCAGTCAACTTAAAAAGCAGTCTCCCTATTTCGACATTAATAACTAATACGAGCAAAAATAAGACGAGCACATTTTGTATCGAAATTCAATTCAAAGTGTACTGTTACTTTGTTCTTGACTGTAGTTACTATGTTTATCTTGTACTTTAATTCGCTCCCTCTCCAAACTTAGAACCACCAAATGTACAAAACCACCTAATATCATCATTAATGATTGCGGACTAATGCTCTGTGATTAATGATAGGTTTATTGTCTTTAACGAGAGATATCGGCCACGATTTCTTAATTCTGTAATTAGATGTGAGGCAAGGATGAGTGATTGCTGCTGGAGGCTTGCTAATCATTTGATGTGAGTTACCGGCGAATATGGCCCAGATTAAGGTGGTTAGATTTAAAAAAAAATGTCTAGGGTCACGTACATGTATTGCACATAATTATGTCTTAATGTGGCGGAGGCACGATCTATTTCGATGTAATTAGCAATGGCCATCGTAACGGTGTAATATACGGACGTTTTATGTTGGATTAGAATAGCTACACCCTCTTTCTTCCCGTCCACTGAAACTTAAATGTGTTCTGCCTATGTTGACTCGTTCGGTGACAGTACTTCGACAGGTGGATATGTAGGCTTAAAAACGCTCAATTGATGGTACTATCAATGCAAGTGTATATAAATGTCCAAAAGGATTGAGTAAAGAAAGTAATCATTTTAGACTTTCAAGACCTTTTACGAGATAAAGACCTGAAACTGAAATTCTGATGCAACGCTATAATGTCTACGTCATGGGAGATCATGTTTTACAATTTACACCACGGACATAACTATAACAATAATCCCAACAAAAGCACTTCATGTAAAGTAACTGCTATAACCTCAAAAACTCAGGTGCTTTCAGTATTAAAAATTACTTTAAAAACAAAGTTTTAACCGACTTCAAATCAGTAGCCAAATTGCTTCAAGTTTGCCTATAAAATTTGAAGAATTCTCTCGATTTCTCCAGGATCCCATCATCAGAACTGGATTTAGGTGACAACGGGACCAATCTTCAAACAAAAAACATTTTTTTCAAATCGGTTCATAAATTACCGAGTTATCGCGTAACAAACATTAAAAAAAATACAGACGAATTGAGTATCTCCTCCGTTTTTGAAGTCGGTTAAAAAATTAGATCGCAAGTAGCGCCAAACCTCCTATACTCTAAGCAGCCTAAAATAGATCTACCAGGGGCAAACATCATGGCTAAAAAGTATGACTTCACGGATTCATGTTTCTTTTTACGTAACACAACATTTAGACCGGCTGCTTAGCGGCCAAGGAAAGTGTTTTAGCCAGGATATATATAGAATTTTTTGTACTCGACGATTAAAATATGTGTATTAAGATTTCATAGAGAATACTGCAACGTCACTCTTTTCATAGTTGTAGTCCATGTTACTGTCGAAACAATCGAAATAACTACTTTTCGATACGCTCCAGACAACTAAAATAAATTCGACCAATCACGTGGCTGCTTTACTGAACTGTAATGAATTGGACCAATAGAATCGCTTTGATGTCGTACGCTCGTTGATGTCTTTTAAGATATCAACAAGCGTACGAGCGATGAGCTGCACTTCGTTTCAACAGTATCGAGTTTGTTTAATTAGTTCAGTTGACTCGTAGAAAATTAATTTTAATGAACTCGTACAAAAAGTATTGTTCACAATAGTGTTATTATCAAGCTTTTTAATCTCGTACCTTACTTAGGCCACTCAGCAAGCTTCGTGGCCTAAACACGGTACTCGACTAAAAAGCTCTCTATTATAACACGATTGTGAAAAATACTATATAGAGTTAGATCTGACAATATTATTAAGTATGCAAAAAGTCCGTAAGTCAATGAATGGTCTACCACTTTTGAACTGTAATATACAAATAATAGATTCGAAAAATAGTAGACCACTTTTGGGGCTAAGTAACTAGTAATTGTATTGTAAATAGCTTGTCTATTTTAAATCACAAATTCAATAAATTGCGATTAACATAAATATTCAAACACACACTGAATTGTTTTACCTACCAGTATATTATTTGGCAATTAAAGTCTAGAGGTTGATTGACTTGACCGACTCTGTAATCAATTTTGATTAATAACAGGACAAAAACCAAGTTTTCTTAGCGCTTGTAAATAACTCAATTAAATAGTACGTTATAATTATCGAAAGAGCGATTAAAATGATTAATAATCAATAGGAAAAGAAAGTACAGCTAGTCGTGAGCCAAAATTAGACATAAAAATAATGAGCACATTAAGTGAAGCGAGTTAGAGGTAATCCGGGCCAGGAAATTAGCGGTTTTCTATTGTTACTTTATACTCTAGGTGTTTAATGATTTACCCTACGGCCAGTTTTTAGGGTTCCGTAGCCAAATGGCAAAAAACCGAACCCTTATAGATTCGTCATGTCTGTCCGTCCGTATGTCACAGCCACTATTTTCCGAAACTATAAGAGCTATACTGTTGAAAGAAAGAAAGATGTATTCTGTAAACCGCATTAAGACTTTCACACAAAAATAGAAAAAATAACAATAAATTTTTGGGGTTCCCCATACTTAAAACTGAAATTCAAAAAAAATTTTTTTTATCAAACCTATACGTGTGGGTTGTTATCTATGGATAGGTCTTCAAAAATGACATTGAGGTTTTTAACACCATTTTTTTCTAAACTGAATAGTTTGCGCGAGAGACACTTCCAAAGTAGTGTGTGTCCCCCTCCCCCCCCCCCCCCCCCTGTAACTTCTAAAATAAGAGAATGATAAAACTTAAAAAAATACATGATGTACATTACCATGCAAACTTTCACCGAAAATTGGTTTGAACAAGATTTAGTAAATCGTTTTTTTATAATACGCCATAAATCGTAAACCGCAATTTATTTAACGGAACCCTTCATGTGCGAGTCCGACTCGCACTTGGCCGCTTTTTTATAGTAAGAGCTACAGAGCTATTGTAAACGTGCAGGATAATCTAAAAACAGAATATTTGCAGCTCGTTTGCACTGATATTATTAATATAAAAAGGATTGATAAAACACACAATAAGAAATACCATCGATACTTTGTAAATGTAGATATGCTACGTTGTACCGTATTCTTCATCTTTCAGACTGCCAATATTTCAGTTTAAAATATTGACAAACAAATAAGCCGTTTAAGCAAAACTTTTGTGCACAAACGGTAAGACGTAGGTACCGTCGTAGGTAGGTAGTACGTAAAGCATAGGTAGCTAATAAATAAAAACCGGCCAAGTGCGAGTTGGACTCGCGCACGAAGGATTCCGTACCATTATCTATAAAAACGGCAAAAAAATCACGTTTGTTGTATGGGAGCCCCCCTTAAAAAAATATTTTATTTTGTTTTTAGTATTTGTTGTTATAGCGGCAACAGAAATACATAATCTGTGAAAATGTCTACTCTCCAGCTATCACGGTTTTTGAGATACAGCCTGGTGACAGACAGACGGACGGACGGACGGACAGCGAAGTCTTAGTAATGGGGTCCCGTTTTACTCTTTGAGTACGGAACCCTAAAAATGATCTTCATATCTCCCAAATCATGTCTACCAGTCACCCAGACTAAAGAAAGCGGTTATTGAAACTATTGAAAGAATAAATATAAGAAACGCTTTAAGCCTCCTGTAGAAAGTGGCAGAAAGGAACGATGGCCCATTTTTGTATCACTGGAATAGATTGCATGTGATATCCTTGTAGCCAGGCATGCCTTTTAGTTTGTCTTATATGAATTAATGTTTAATATAAGTGGATAATTTTGTAAAGTGTGCTAACAATACATTTAAGTTATTTATTGTAATTAACCAAATATGGATTTATTCCGAAATAAAATTATTATTAATTTTGATTGATTAAACTGTAGCTTGTAGCTGTTTATTGGTAAGGCGTAATTAATTCTCAAAAACTGTAAGTATATGTATATTACGATTATTACGCGAGGCCAATTTTGTACATGCCATCAGATCTACAGTTATGGTCCGATTTTGATAAATGGTATGTCATTCGATTCGTCTTAAATCTCTTCGTTTCTTCATTTTTTATCTAAAAAGTACAAAAAAAAACCTCTGTGCACTGGCCACGTGACTTTGGCTGCGTGACGTCACGTGACGTTACTCCTGTTTTGACTTGAGATGACAATGTAAAATAAATAAACATGAATTGAACTCAAACCTGTAGTAAGTTCATCAGCATAAAAAATATAAATGTTTGTTGGGATCACGCGCAATGAATTAGAAAAACCGCTGCCGCAGGTCGCTTAAGACCAAAGTCGTGGCCAAGGCGTTACGCGGTGGAGCCTCGCGAGTAGCTAGTTATTTAGAATATTTACAGCACCGCATTTCTCGTGGCCTCGCAGAACAAGTTGCGTAGATATCGGGTCGTGACAGATGCACAGACGTGATCGTGTGAATTTGGTAGTGAAATATCGAACGAGCCTGGTAGCACAATGCTCTAGAAGAAAAAAGATCTAAAATCTTATGAACTTTTTGTTTTTTAACCCTTTTTCGATTAACGGTATATATGGGGTATGGTAACTATGCTACATTAAGCAACGGGGGCGATTTGTTCGTTGCCTCATCTTGTGGTACAGTCACATACATAGGTACACTATAGGTGTTCAAAAATATCGGCACATGCACCCTAATGCCTTGAAAATAGAGGTGTGTTCCGATGTTTGTGACGTGCTTGTTTGCTCCTATGTATGTGATGGCGACTGTACATATTTGAATGCGCATAAATTACATTGAATTAATAAATTTTTGCTACTTTATAACTTTCGTCATTTATCGATGGTCATTAATGTAGTTATTCTTCACCCAATAATTGATCATAAATGCTCAATTGTCATATCATCTATCTATACATATAATAAAGCTGAAGAGGGTCGAAAGTCTGTAACATACATGGAAGACATTCGAAAAAAAATTGGCTAGGGATACTTAAAATCGATAACAGAACACTTTCCAACAGTTTTTAGAATTTTTGTCTGTTTGTCTGTTTATGTGACCGCGCATCACTTGAAAACGTACAAATGCGAAAGTAACTCTGTCTGTCTGTTACCTTTTCATACTTAAACCGCTGAACCGATTGAGATGAAATTTGGTATAGAGATACTTTGAATTCCGGGGCCTTCCCAAAGAGTCCTTACTAAAGATAGTTTTTATCTGGAAATTCATCACCTAAAGGGGTGAAAGGGGGGGGAGAAAGTTACGATATAAACGAGTTCCGCGCGGACGAAGTCGCGGGCAAAAGCTCGTATCTTATATAGGTAACTAAGTAGATATGCGGTTCGGTCAAGATCAAAAAAATATCAACATCTAAAATTACAAGTAAAATTATATTTTTCAAAGTTTTTCAGATTTAATATCTACACTACAATACGCTATTTTGAAGTTGAACTATGTTAAATGGTTATCTACAATTCACATGTTTAAATTTGTGTTTGTTTACCTTGGTACAAAATATATTTTTACATTATCTCAATTTTACTGCACTGCAGGACATTAAAATGTGGAAAGCGCCTCGAAAAAGAAATCCGTTAGCTGCCTTGGCCAATAATTCTCAATTTAATTCTGCTAGTCAAATACTCCAACAAGTTTAACGAAGATTAAATGCCTTGCAAAATATTTGCGTATGACATTTGACTCGGCGTGCAATAAAATATATTGCCTCTTTATTCGAGCGTTGTAAAACCATCAATTACCGTTAAAACTTGTTACGATTGCAATTTTGACATGACATGTTACACTTCGTTACGGTGCATATAATCTTTGATGGCGATAAATAAAACTCTGACAGATGGATCTAGGGGTCGATCTGACATACACGATTTGCATTCTTATTTATTTCACGTGATGTGCGCGTAAATTTAGAATGCGAAATGCCAAAAATCGAACCCCTGTAATAAACAGGCGGACGAACGATAGGAATGAAATTTACTTCTAGCACAACTATGGGAGGGAGTTCGTGCCCAGCAGTGGGACGAATGCAGTCTGTGTAAAACTTCTGCTATACGGTCGCCAACTGTAGTATGAAATTTTGCTGCAAACAACTGTCTACCTACACGGTCAATGTGGACCAAGGTCGCTCGGTCGGAGGGGCGTGTTGGCGACCGTATAGCAGACACTTTAGTGTTCGCTATTTTATATTGTTCGCTGTTATTCAGAACGCACTAATGCACCTCACTCGTCACGCCTAAAACATATGCTAGACGGTCGCCAACACGCCCCTCCGACCGAGCGACCTTGGTCGGCACCGACCGCTGTAGTATGTAAATTTGCTCCAAACAACCTGTCTACACGGTCGGTGCGGACCAAGGTCGCTCGGTCGGTTAGTTACTACGAATCGCGGCGTCAAGATATATTTGTGGGGAAACGGTGAGATGAACTTAAAAAAAGTTACAGAATAGCAGGGCTGAAAGTGGAGCTGTCGAAATACCACACGTGGCCCATCAAATGGCTTTAACACCTGTGTAATAAGGGTCAAAATCGTGCAGTCAATGACTTCAAATTAAAGACGCTTTCTACTCACGAAGCACCGAATTTGTAGACACAGTATAGAGTAACTAGATGTTTTAAAAGTATGATACTTTTCACTCATGCGCGCACATTCGAGTATAGGTAGGTACGTTTAAGACGATCCAAGTAGGTACAGTTAGCAGCAGAAAAAGCTATGCGGGCTGGGTGTTCAAAACGACCTACACTCACTCTTAATTTCTTAAGAATAACGTCGTCTTGTAGACACAGTATAGAGTAGGTAACTAGATGTTTTATAAGTATGATACTTTTGAGTCATACGCGGACATACAGTACCTATGCGTTTAGGACGAGCCAAGTAGGTAGATACAGTCAGCACCAGAAGTAGCTAAGCGGGCCGGGGGTTCAAAATGACCTACACGCACTGAAAAAAATGTTAGGTTGGATTTACCAGATTCCGTGTAAATGTTACTAAAGTTAGCGGTTGATTTCGGTCCTATCACGAATTTTGGTTGATTTTATCAAACTAAATAAGTTGGTGTTGTACCAAATTTATTTGGTAGATTACACCTATATTTTGTAGTAAATAGTAAAATTGTTTACAAAAGTACTTTAGTAACATTTCTCATCAAAGTACTTTAGTATATTTTTTACCAAAGTACTTTAGTAACGTTTCTCACCAAAGAACTTTAGTACATTTTTAAACAAAGTACTTTAGTAACCTTTTTATCAAAGTAGTTAAGTATAATTTTTTTCAATGTAGTTTGGTGTAATCTACCAAACGGATATTTTTCATTTTACCAAACATACTCGTCTTTTTTTACCAAATACCTTTGGCATGTTCTACTGTTACTATTTTTTGGTACAAATTACCGAAGTTAGTCAGTAGAAAATGCTAAAGTAATTTGGTAAAATCTACAACACAATTTGGTAGATATATCACTTTTTATTGGTACAATGTATTAAATCATTTTGATTGAAAGAGCTGAACTTAACTTGTAAGTATAATGTAATTTATTTGGTGAACTCTAACAAACAAAGTTAAGTAGTATTTACTAATCACGTTCTGTGTATTTTGTCAGCTTTAGTTTGGTAATATTTACCAGATGTATATTTTAGTTACTACTAAAGGTGTTTGATATATCTACCAGATATGTAACGCAGTTTTCATCAAAGTTAGTCTAGTATCATCTATCAGATTGGATCGTGCTTTATATCAAAGATAATATTGTATTATCTACTATAAGTGGATCGCAGATTTTATCAAATATAATTAAGTATTATCGATCATGTGTTTCGTATTTTTTCCTAAAATTGGTTTGGTAATATCTAACAGATTTGTACTGTGGTTTTTACCAAATGTTTACTAGTAATATCTACCAAGATTTTATCAGTGCTTGTTCTGCTAATTGTACCGGTCTTAGTTTAGTAAAACGTACCAAATAATTAGTGTACAGTTTAATGGTGTTAGTTTGGTTAATTTATCAAACTAACACTAGTACAATGTACACATCTTTTTAGGTAGATATCACCAAACACATTTTTGATTTCCAGAGTATAAATAGGGTGTGGTATCATTGAAAATTAGAAACTTGCAATATTGCTGACATGGTATGAGAGTAAAATTATATTGCAGTTTAGATTTTCAAACTACGTAGTTTTCTATGTAGATTAAAGATTATTCGTAGCCACACCCTAAAAATATTGTAGATGAAAAAAAGCTAAAGACAAACACTTCAAAAATATGCAGGCTTATTGGTAACCAACGTATTTCTTTTTAGGGAGATATAGTAAAGCTCATTTGCAATTAAAATGGTCATGAAGGCTATCCGAAAATCAGCAGTTCCTAGAGAGTGAACATTTACAAATTGCCTTTTTTAAATAGATAACACTGTTAAAAGGAATAACGTCGATTTACCAGTAACCTTATTTAATATTATAAGGGCTATATAAATACGGTGGTTTAAAGAAAAATAGTCCGAATTTTGGTACATGTAATAAAATTTATTTTACGAATCGATACAATAAACTGTAGATCACTTATTTTAAAATTATGTCAGTGACTCAGTAGGGTACAATACCTTTCTTATAATAAAAGTCAAAAGGCTGCCAGGTTGCGGCCCACATTCTTTATCTGCGGCTGACCCCGTACGTGAATCAAATTCCTTGGCTGTACATATCTTAACTTTAAGTTTACGAGATAGATACCCTGTTCACGGTATACGTAGTAAGTGTGAATCTTATAGGCTGAGTTACAAGTCATGATAAAATTTGCTGAGTAGTCTTATAGACTGGGCTCTCAGTGGAGTATGGTTTGCAAAAATAGCGCACCGTATTCTGACGTCTTTGTGTAGATTCCAGACATACAATCAACAGAATTCGCTGCCCCAATATTATAAGGTTCCATGTTGCAATTTTATCAACTTGAAATTTGAAGTTTATAATATTGGGGCAGCGAGATGTTGCCAACCATATTCTGCGTCCAGGCAGTGAAAAGTTTTGAAGCATACTTCCAGCGCTTTCAGGAATGAGTCGATATTATGAAGGATGTCGTCATAAGCAACATAAAAGTTCTTTAGGGCATCGATGGTCGGTCCGACAGCAATGATGATGGGTTGGCACCGCAGTCCCTTAGCCATTTGGGCTTTTATCCAATAGTCCAGCTGGGTGAGGACTTCGCTTTCGTTCTGGAAATTAAAATATATTGTTTACTTTTAACCGTATCCATACTAATCCTACTAATATTATAAATGCGAAAGTTTGGATGTATGGATGAATGTACGTTTCAATTAATCTCAAAAACTACTGGACGAATTTTCAAGAAACTTTCCAGTTATGTACCTTACGAGTATATATCAGAATATGACAGGCTATAATTTATTTCAAATTTCGTACCTTTTAGTATTAAAAATGCGAAAGTGTGTCTGTCTGTATATCTGTATGTCTGTTATGAAATTTAGTAGGTATCAAGATAATTTGAGTCCCGAGGAAGGAGATAGAAAGAAAGAAAGAAAGAAAGAAAGAAAGAAACATTTATTCGAGACAAACAACACACAGCGTTTGTCACGAAACGTTTCTATCTCAGCATAATGCTGGCATTGCTGCCAGCGCTGGTCTTCCGATAGAACTGATTAGGATAGTTTTATCCTGAAAATCATCCCCTAAGGAAGTAAAATGGGTAGTGAAAATTTGTATTGGAGTTTATATTAAATCCTTATGGCCGTTTGTATGGAAAGTCGTCATCACACAATAGTGTTAAAAATGAAATTATACCTTTGCATGAAGAATGAAACTGTTTATAGCTTCTTGAATGCTTGGCTTTACGGTTTTTTTTTACCATCTGTATCTTTGTAGTGTAATCTCACAGGTGGAACTATTTTATATCTGGAAAATAAAAATAAATATTTAGTTATGTATGATGCATATTTGTTGACTTAATTAGATCAAACATTATGTTTATACAATATTGGTTATTTTATTTGGTGCCAACACCCTATTCAACACTAATTAACCAATCACGTAAAAGTACACTATTGCAGAGGGCGGAAAAAAGCAATTCGTGGATGGGTAGAGTTTGACGGACGAAGCGTAGCTTAATCCGTCAGTAAATACGAATCCACGAATTGCCATTTCCTCGACGTTTCGATTTTGGGGTGATATTCGTGATTTTTTAATAAATATTATGATAACCAACCTTTGCTTGGATTTTCTTCGATCAATTTAATGTAGACAGAAGCAGCTTTAATCGTTTTCAAATGATTAAACGCATTCTCTAAGAAGTTGGGCCATTTCTTGAATAGTAGGAGCTCTGATCCTTTAAACTTGGTTTCAAAATCCAATTTAATCTGAAAAAAAAAACGATTTTATGTATTTGACTTAATGTGTAAAATGCCTAGGTATTTTGTTCTTCATCCATCACGTTTTGTCGAGATGCAGGCTTTGGTCAGCCAAAAACAAATATTGAATAATAAGAAATTCAAGTATGTAAATTATTTATCAGGGGGTGTTACCATAAATTAAAAACCGGTCAAGAGTCAGACTCGCGGACTGATTTCCGGGATGAAAGTATCCTACATTAAATATCTACATCCCAAATTTCATCTAAAAAGAGCCCGTTCACGTACTGACTGGCGCCACTGGTAAATATTTGAGATTATTTAAATTTATGAATAAGTTTGATGTACTAGTTTTTACGTTGCTGGATCCGTCAATCTATGCGTCCAAAATTATGATGGCCGTTTTTCTTTTGATTTTATCAGCGGCCTTTTTTTAAAATATTTATCGTTAAATTTAAATAATCTCAATAATTTACCAGTGGCCCTAGTGAGCGCGTGAACGGGCTCTTATTATTTTCTCTTTTTAATTTCGGATTTTTTATGTTTTTCTTTGCCAGCTTCTGCCCGCGACTCCGTCCGCGTGGAACTCGTTTATATCGTAGCTCCATACAATTTTTTACCACCTACTTCACCGACTTAAACTATTTGATGTCCTTCCCCGGGACTCAAACTATCTTGATACCAAATTTCATCTAAATCGGTTCAGCGGTTTAAGTATTAAGAGGCAACAGACAGACTGACACACTTTCGCATTTAAATTTAGTATGGATAATAAATGTAAAACAGACAGGAATACTTACATGAATAATGTTTTGGAGTTTGTTCAACCCCCGCTTGAATAATATTATTTCCTTTAAACTGGGAATCAGCTCCTTCAGTTCATTTCTTGAATGGAGTCGAGCAAATTTAACGAAATCTGATTTTCTAAAAAATAAGACATATATGTAATTCATCAGTCTTTAAACTCATTATTTAATGTTCAGTAAGTTACATACAGACAAAATACAAACGCAACGATGGCCAACCAAACCGATTTGGTAAATTTTACTGAAATTCGTTTTGTAAATTAATCAAAGTAATTAGGTAGGTAATACGTAACCAATATTTCTAGGTCAATATCTAAGCCTGAGTTAAGCTTCCTATTCATATTAAACTATAATCACAAAATTATTATATTTAATCATTAATAATAAGGAGGTATGGGTGGGGAATCCATATACGGTGTCAACTATAGGTTACCCTTGTGTTTCAGACAAAAAAGAACTAACAATGGAATAACTACGTTATTCACATACAATATAATTCTTATTCACAATTAATTAGTAAGGTATCACTGTTGCCAATTTAGCACTTTTAGTGTTATATCGTTCTAATGCTTACCTTCAAAACTTGTTATGGTAGATTGAGATAATTCCCATTCCTTCAAATATTCAGTCACCCCCACACTTAAGTCATCGTCGAGATCACTATCCATAGTTGGTTACACTTTGCAAACTAAATCCACCACGCACCAGCCGAAATGAAATGGCGCACCAAGAAAATTTCATTAAAACGCAAACAAAACAAAGTGACTATATACAATGAACTACCTCAACGCAATGAAGCCTGCCGTGCCGCGCGCGCATCGCAAGATGCTGTAGCCGGGGGAAGGGGCGCACCTCCGCAGGGCAGTCGGGGAGGGGAATAGTCAGATCTCACTCTTATGTTTATAAATTGAGTAGGATGGAACTATGCATGCAGCGGTATTGTTTTGTAAAATGTACCAGACATTTACCTAGTTAAAATTACCAAACTCTTTGGTAATTTTAACAAGGTATAGGTCTGGTAGTGACTGCAGCAGCGCTTTCTCAAAAGGTACGAGTAGATAGTTACCTATGTACCTACTAAACGCCAAATGTTTCGTGTTAATGTTGTTGGAAAAAATAGACTAGGTAAGTACTTAATACTATTTTGTGTGGCGTGAAAGGTTGCAAAATAACAAAGCAATAGAATCTCATTCCTACGACCAACAAGTAAAGACAAAACGATTTATTACTTGATTATATACTTATAACTAGCGACCCGCCCCGGCTTTGCACGGATTTATACGTATAATACATGCATGAATTATACATATAAACCTTCCTCTTGAATCACTCTATCTATTGAAAAAAACGTAAGCGACTTTGTTGTATACTATGTAATGATTAGGTATTTAGGTAATTTACCAATTGTATATTTTAAGACGTCAATTAATCAATGATAAAGTTAAAGGTACATCCAGCAGCAAAAGTAGCTACGCGGGTCAAAGTGCTCAAAATGACCTACACATGGCTCTAATGTCAAGAGGATACGGACTTTCTAGATAATTTAGAGCGTGTTATTTTGTGTTGCTACTTCTGCTGCTGACTGATACACCATGTAGTATCTACTTACTAGTTTTGTCAGCGGCTTGGCCCGCGTGACAAACGTAAGTATTTTGCTTATTTATGAAGACGTCCAAACAAACACCAAGGAAGGACCAACCAATTAACACACTTTCACATTCATACTATTAGTAAGGATAAGGAAGGATATTACTTACTCGTATTAAGGAAAAGCCACGAAAACTTTAACGTCGTTAAAGCCTAATTACTACATAGATAATCATTAAGTAAGTACCTACGCAACTTTACTTTTTTTGTCTGGGAATAGGTATGGCAATCTGTGGTATGGCTCTGCAAATTATTAATTTGGGTATAGTCTAGCTAGGTAGGTACCTACATACAACGTGAAAGGCGGCCTAGATTATTATTTAATTTTATTTAATACACAGAGTATATAAACATAATAACTAAAATGGTCTCGCAAAACTGTCGGAACAGTTTATCTGTGTGATTATAAACATCATAATAAGTACAGAGTTAATAATTAATTAATTACTAATTTGTAAATAGGTTTAGGTTAAATACATGTTACATACAATTGCCTACAGTAACCTATGCCTTATGGGTTATGATACTTAAGTAATGTCGTTTTAATAATGATTGAAGCAAAACTAAGTCGTACGTAATTCTAATAATTGTGCTAACTACATTAACTATTATACCTATATACTAATAAAACCAAGAGTATCTTTTATATACATGTATATAATTTAAATCGAAAGAAAACTCGATTTACTTCATATTTACGTATTTACACAATATACCTAATAGGTACCTACTTATTCCATTTAGCGTAGTGTAGTCTGAGGAGCTACCGCGAAACGAAAACAAACTAAGTTCGTTTATCTCTCTCTTTGTTGCTCTAACTAGCAAGTGCATTAGTTATTATTATTATTTATTCAGAAAACCAACAGCGATACAAAGTAAGTAACATATACTTTAATACACAGTAGTATGGCCAATTACAAGTTTACCTAGATAACTTGATATGTAAACAATTGAACGGACTATCACAACATTTGTGAAAGACAGATGATTTTTTTTAAAATTAAGTTTGAGTAATTGTTTTTTTTTGTTTTGAAGATGAAAGCATAACCAAGCATGTAAATCTATATAGGTTACCGCAAATGAGAATATATTGCTATAGTTTATCCTAATGACAATATTATGGTATAAATCCCATATTTAGAGTGAATCAAATAGATTTAGTAACTTAAGTATAATACTTCAACATTTTGAAACATAATAAGAGGTGAGTTACCTATTTCTAATACTATTTATGCTGCTTATTCTTAACACTATTTGAATATCTAAAGATATCAACGCTACTGAAATCCGCATTATATTTGTGTTAAGTATATTGTTTCGTGATATTTATTTTGTAAAACCTTGTTAAACTGGAATAATAAACCTTGTAACAATGTCACTAGAACTTAAACTGAAACATATACCTACAATCATGGGCTTTGCCTTCTTCGTACTCATCGCGGTTATTAAAAATGATCCGACTTTTCTTAATAAGTAACTATGTCGCCTGAAAGTACGGGGTAGTTGGCGGGGTTGGTAGTTCTGATTTTTGCAGACTTGTTTATGAAGTTGGCGCAATGAATAATACAAGTTTGTGATCTTGAGCGTCGAAAGTCACTTTACCAAAAATCTAAAATACCGCGTAATCCCTAAATGACTCGTTTTTAGGGTTCCGTACTCAAAGAGTAAAATGGGGCCCTATTACTAAGACTCCGCTGTCCGTCTGTCTTTAATATTAATATTATTACTAATAATTGTTTTCGCTATAACGACAAATACTAAAAATAGAATAAAATAATATGTTTATAGATAATGGTACGGAACCCTTCGTGCGCGAGTCCGACTTGCACTTGGCCAGTTTTTTGATAGAACCAAACCAAATTGTTGAGACGTGTTTGGTAAAATGTTAATTTTTTTTCGTTAATTTACACCAGGAACTCTGGGTAGGGACTATATTTTGACCTCAATCTTTTCAGTTTTGTAAGTTCAACCACAGGGCCATGTTATATTAATCATATGTTTATCATAAAATCAACCGAACCAAATTCTTGACATTTGTTTGGTAAAAATTTACAATATCCTTTGTTAATTTACACCATGAACTCTGGTAGGGACTATATTTTGACCTTAACCATTTTAGTTTTATAATTTCAACCGCAAGGTCTTGTTATAGTTGTCATATTTTAATTATAAAATAAACCAAATCAAATTGTAGAGATTTGTTTGGTAAAATGTACAATATTCTTTGTTAATTAACAGCATGAACTCTGGTAGGAACTATATTTCGAGGTCAACCATTTTAGTTTTGTAAGTTCAACTGCGAAATCTTGTTATATTTATCATATTTACAATATAAAATTAACCAAACCGAATTGTAGAGGTTTGTTCGGTAAAATGTACAATATTCTTGTTAATTAACAGCATGAACTCTGGTAGGGACTATATTTTGAGGTCAACATTTTTAGTTTTGTAAGTTTAACCGCGAGGTCTTGTTATAGTTAACATACTTTTATAATAAAATCAACCAAACCAAATTGTAGAGATTTGTTTGGTAAAACTTACAATATTCTTTATTAATATACACCATGAACTCTGGTAGGGACTATATTTTGGCCTCAACCTTTTTTAGTTTTGTAAGTTCAACCGCGATGTCTTGTTATATTTATTATATTTTATTTATAAAATCTACCAAACCGACTTGTAGAGATTTGTTTGGTAAAACTTACAATATTCTTTATTAATATACACCATGAACTCTGGTACGGACTATATTTTGGCCTCTACCTTTTTTAGTTTTGTAGGTTCAACCGCGATGTCTTGTTACATTTATCATATTTTTATTTATAAAATCTACCAAACCGATTTGTAGGGATTTGTTTGGTAAAATGTACAATATTCTTTGTTAATTAACACAATGAACTCTGGTAGTGACTGTATTTTGACCTCAACCTTTTTTAGTTCTGTAAGTTCAACCGCGACGTCTTGTTATATTTATCATATTTTTATAATAAAATCTACCAAACCCAATTGTAGAGATTTGTTTGGTAAAATGTACAAGATTCTTTGTTAATATACACCATGAACTCTGGTAAGGACTATATTTTGACGTCAACCTTTTTAGTTTTGTAAGTTCAACCGCGAGGCCTTGTTACATTTATTATATTTTTATGATATAATCAACCAAACCAAATTGTTGAGATTTGTTTTGTAAAATGTAAAATACTCTTTGTTGATTTACACCAGAAGTCTGGTAGCGACTTCAACCTTTTTAGTTTTGTAAGTCCAATAGCGAGGTTTTGTTATATTTATCTTAGTTTCCATGTAATTCAGCCAACCTTAGCTAATTTGGTAAATCCAACAAACCATTTTTTTCAGTGCGCGCTCTTTATTTCTTAAAGGCCAAAATAGACGGTCGCCAACACGCCCCTCCAACCAAGCGACCTTGGTCCGCACCGACCGTGAAGACAGGTTGTTTGCAGCAAAATTCCATACTACAGCGGTCGGTGCCGACCAAGGTCGCTCGGTCGGAGGGGCGTGTTGGCAACCGTCTATTTTGGCCTTAAGAATAACGTCGTGTTCAGGTCATTTTTAACACTTGGCCCGCGTAGCTACTTCTGCTGCTAACTGTACCTACTTGGATACCTATACTCGAATGTCCGCGCATGAGTCAAAAGTATCATACTTCTGCTGCTAACTGTACTACAACTGTACCTATATAGTAGGTAGGTATTGAATACAGCTGATAAGAAAATTAACCAAATGTTCTATATAGAATACAAGCTAGTACAAGTAGTAATAGTTGTTAGTACAAGCTTTGCTTAGTTTGGGACTAGGTCGATTTGTGCAAGATTGTCCGCAAATATTTATTTTTATTTTATATGTATGTAGAATGGACTTTCAGGCTGCACATTAGCTATATTTCATCCCGGTATACGCGGGCGAAACCACGCGGGCAGCTGTTTATTATAAAGATATACTTCCTGTATTATAAATCGCAAGCCTTTGTGCAATGGTCCCCCGGTGAGGGTAAAGCTTACAAGCGAAGATTATCGTTACTCTCACATATCTCAGAGAGAGGATTCCGTTCATTATTAAAATTCGTTGAAATCCAAAACATCCCCAACTAAGACTCCACCCTTCACCCTGCATAATTAAGGTGACGTCACAAAACTTAATATTAACGATCTGTCTTAACTTAACCCCATTAACAAACATGGCGTATGTGAGTAGAATACACCGACGCCTTTTTTTTGTGCTGAGGGCGAGAAGGATGTAACTCTTGCTTATTTTAATACAACGGTAGAAGATGTCGACGAAAAATTGACGGCAACTTTGATGTGTGAGTTTATCACAACCATAAAATTTACTTTTGATTATAATTAAAAATAATGCAGACGCGGAACTATTTATTATTGGACAATCACTTGCGATCATATTTACTTATTCGACGACGCGTGCAAATTGTATTATAAGAGACGTAACAACTCTAGGGATAGTGTTGTTTCAGATATTTTTGGTTGCCTTGTTCCGTCGCATTAATGCGCTGTACTGCAGTGCCTGAGAAAAAGTAAGAAGAGATGATCTAGTTAAAACTAAAACCATATACAGGATGTCCCAAAAGGCAACGTCAAGCAGCAACGGTTGACACCCCAAGTCATTCAGTCTATATAAAAGTAGAGAAATGTTTATCTTACGTATTTTCAATTTTAGTAATTGTTCAACAGTCAGAAAAACTACCAAAAATTCAAATTCTAATTCAAATATTTATTCGTGACACACAATTTACACATACAAAAGAAATAATATAATACACATTTTGTCACGAAATGGACCCTGCTCAGCATGTTACCAAATACATAAGTATATTTTTTTTATATAAAAAGCAATAAGAAATCATTTAGGTAACATGTAAAACGAAAAATCTCAACGCAAAACAGAAAACGCATTAGGAAATGGCCATCATATCATAATGAACGTAACCGCTTTAAACCGGTTATGACTAAATTGTCCAATGGCCGCAACCTCGCAATTTTGTCAAAAACAAGCATTAATATCAATACGGGGCAAAAAAGGGCAACATCCCGCGTCCCAGCTAACCCTTTCATGGCTGTTAAATTTCTTTTGCAGTCATTTCCCGTGCATTATCCCGCTAAAATCATAATGGAGGCGCACAATGCCCTCATTAATGTTTGGGTTATATTAAAATGTAACGTTTTAGGGTTAAGTGTGTGTTTGGAACGGTTCTTTTCTATTTGAGTTGCGAATGTTTGCAGTGGTTTTGCGTGTTTAGTTATTTTTTAAGCACCGAATATTTTTTTGTGTTTGCTGAAGATGCTTTTTCAAATGCGAAATTTGTAGGTACGGTAAGGGAAATGTATTCACGTACCTACCACCGTAGAACAATCGCGGCTTGTCAGTCGTGACAGGCTTCTACGGTGGTGGTACGTGAATAGGTAAATTTCCCTTAGGTACATACTGTACATAGTAGGTATCTAGTTAATGTACAAATTTCGCAGCAGATATTCTAATAATTACTAATTAAAAAGTCATTAAGGACTCCTACAAAATAGTCAAAACAACATGTTTTTGTAAGAATTAAAGGAATCTATTGCTGCCTTATTCAAACTATGGGGAATGGATGAAAATTTTAGAAGTGCCTGATAATTTTTTTGGTGATAGGAATAACCTTTCTTAGCACCAGAAAAAAGATGCAGACTTTTCAGCTGCGTCAATTATTTTTGAAAAATATTACCAGTTTTGGGTTCAGGACGGCGAGTGAGACACTTTCCTTGATCCGTCTCATATTACAAAAAATATTTAAAACATCTGACCCAGGCAATGACAAATATAGCTGATGCAGCTGTCAATATCATTGCAAGTGTCTGTTTACCACGGATTTTTAAGATATTTTTTTGTAATATGAGACGGATCAAGCAAAGTGTCTTATTCGCCCTCCTAAACCCAAAACCTAAGTGAAAAATTGTTTATATTTTTCAAAAATAATTGACGCAGCCGAAAAGTCGGAAACTTTTATCTGGTGCTAAGGAAGGTTATTCATATAACCAAAAAAAATATCTGGCACTTCTAAAATTTTCAGCCATTCCCAATTGCTAGATGGGTAGCCATTAGGTAAATATGCCTACTATTGTGCTCATTTTAACAATGAAACTCAATGTAGCTAAAATATTATAGAAGAATCTTTGAATTACTTGTTATCTGATGAATGAATAGTTGCATTGGTTTACTTCCGTTGCCTCACAATTAGCCTAGCTAGTCTAGCTACCAAAAATTACAAAAACCATAAAATGCGAAAAGGCATGACAATTATCTTCTCTTAAGGTGGTTCGATTGCCATACAAAACGTTATTTGACATTTGCAGGCTAACGGCGTGATATTTTAAGAAACTTATGTAACAAACTTTCATCAATTGGCTTCCCATTTGCGCCAAATTCCCCCTTTCCTAGATTAAACTTGTATAAACTAGATTAATTTAAGAAATTGGTTTGGGACGTGATATTTTGGGAAAACTATTTTTCTCAAATTCATTTAGTTTATGCAAGTTGATTCTAGGAAACGGGAAATTTGGCGCAAATGGGAAGCCAATTGATGAAAGTGTGTTACATAAGTTTCTTAAAATATCACGCCGTTAGCCTGCGAATGTCAAATAACGCTTTGTATGGCAATCGAACCACCTTAAATATATTTTGTAAAGATTGAAATGAGTGTCATAATTATGAATTATAAGAAATATTATATTAACGAGAACTTCACGTCCGCCCGGGGAATCCGGGGATCCTAAGGTATTTAGAAGGGTTAAAGTTTAGAAAGGGTTAAAGTTTAAAGAACGAAATGAATTTTGCAGCTAATAAATTCAATATTCGAACCCTTACTCATCAAGGCATTCATGTTCCTTTTTATGAGGAAACCTATGCATTATTTCGAATATACCCAAAAGTATTGTCTTTACATTGGAGTTGGCCATTAAAGTCGTAATGTAAGTACGAGTAGAAGGGAGGATTGCAAAAAAATTGTACGTAACACAGAGGAATATTTACAAAAATGTTACACAAAGTAAACAATTGGATGGTAATTGTTATGGAAAAATATTTTATTAACACCAAAACGTCACACAAATGACGCAAAAACGTCACACAAACGAAGCAAAATTGGGGTTAGGAAGCAAATGAAAAAAAACCGTAAGGAATTTTAATATTCGAATATGCCTAGCCGATTACCTATTTGTTTCACCACCCAACTATGTAAAAACAGAACTAAAAAACAAAGAAATTACCCAATTAAGACATAAGTTGACATAACATCACAATATTGTATTTCAAATATATATACTTTTTCAATCTTCGTACCACAACATAAAAACGAACAAGGTCGACACATGCGCTTCTGTTGGTTGTAGACTTATTGTTGCCCGACATAAAAATATTACGGATGTATCTTCTTATCTGCAATAGAACGCAAAATATAGCGTTACACAGCAGATGTAACACAAATTAACGAAATCCTTCCCCGAACTTTGATATAAGATATTAATATAAAATATTTGTTCTAGAGACCCTGAAAAACCATTTCCTTGATGTTTTACATGGTGTTAAATCAGTTTACAGCTCTGGCCAATAAATTAGCTTGTGGTCAGTTATACAAAAGTCAGATGAAATTTGTATGGGAACAGAAATTAAATTATTCATTAATGCGTTTTTTTATATTTTTATCAATGTTATAATATAAAACTGTACAAATTCCATTAAACTATGAATACAACTACGTGAAATAATATATTTTTTTATAGAATTTTGAAGTAAGAGGACATTTCCAATTTTGGAATGTACGGTCGGCCAAGAAAGTGGTCAGTTTTGACAAAAGTTTCTGTGAGATCTAATTGTCGCTAAGGTTACTGTCATAATATTATTGCAAGTGGAAATCGACCTTGTTGTTTCATGACGTTCAAATGAACCTCGACCGTAAGGTGGTAGAGCCTATTTTTGGTCGACTGTACAATTTTTTTGCAATTCACCCAGAAGAAATATATACTCCTTTACTTTCGGGTGCCCTAGACTAACATTAGAGAGAAGTGACATTAACGGTTGGTCAGGCTAGCGCGCTAGCGTTGGTAGGAAGCACTTAGAATAGTCCCTAGAAAATTTATTGGATTCTCGCCGCCATCTTGGCGAGAATAGGGTGCGCTGTGTTGGTAGTGAGGGACCTGCATGTCTCTATCTGCCAACACAGCAAATCCTCAAGTGAATAAAGGGTCGGCAACGCGCTTGTGATTCTTCTGGAGTCACAAGTGTCCATAGGACACCGTCGTAGTATAAAAAAATGTTTTTAATGGTTTAATTTTTTTTTAGTAAGTTTCACCCTTCACTGACTCTAAATAGTAATAATAACAATACCTACTTATTAGGTACGTTTCATCAGTTTTTTAACAAACAGTACTACGTTAATAGTTATGAACAGCCAAATTTTCATATTTCTAAATAATAATAATAACAATACCTACCTAGTTATTAGGTTACATTTCATCAGTTTTTTTTAAGAAACTACGTTATGTAATATGAACAGCCAAATTTTCATATTTACGATATAAACAAAAATACATGAATACCTACATCCCTCCACTTAAGCTACGAACTTGGGCTAAGTCGGACCAAATGGCGATTCTCATTATAATAATGACTTTCACCAACAACGGACCTTTTTCTTCAAAAGTCGCATTAACGTACCGACAACAGAACAACGCTTTCAAGCTAATATTCTTTTTAAAGATTAATCTGGGAGTTTGTATAATGCTAAAGAAAAAAGATGACTGTTCAGATAAGATATATATTAAGGTATACTCTTTACAGCAACGCTTCATGGCGTGGGCCTGAATCCGATTCATCTATTTCGCTCCCTAATAGTACGAGTATCCCAATACGTATGTTTCGCGAAGACGTGCTTTTGTGTACAGCATGGTATTACTCTTTATAATAATTGTCTACATATCCTTCTAGTTCATGTTATTGAAATATTTATTTTTATAATACGTAATTCAAACTTTTGCCTTATATACCTAACCCGCAAACTTAAATACAAATTCAGTAACCAATGAACACTCATTTTTGAATAATTTTGCGAGCTATTGAAATCTGTTCTATTTCTGATTCAACTTATGTGTTCCTTTTATATTAATATGCCAGTTTTTATGTGAACATTACAGCTGTGAATCCTCTGCCAGTACAAGTCGTTAGGCTACCAGTAGGTACCAGTTATTTGCATAGCTCATTACGCTGCATCCATATTTAATTAGGATATTTCCTTTCTTTCGCAACAATATGTTTGAACGAGGCCTTATTGGGACAAGCGTCTTCAGAATGAAAGAAAGCGAGGAATTTCCTAATCACATTTCCTTATTACGAGATTCCTAAAAACCTTTCTTTCAACACTTTCACTACCAGAAATAGCTTAGTTTTCCGCTACTTACGTGGAAACCCACGGGATTGACTACGATTCTGGGCAGTGAGTATGTTAGTTAATGCACGTTGAAAACTTCAAAATTTGTAATTATCGAGTAAAGAACAGAATAGAAGCGATAAGAAACGAACATTCATTCGTCTTTAGGAATTTCATCAAGTAAACCTGATTTTCAAAGTGTTTTCTTGCGAATTTGGATACCATTTTGTAGGTCCAGTGTTTGTTTTTGGATTGGGTCAGTATTAGACTTAAAATAGGCATGTAACGTTTCCCGGCATGTCATAGGGAATATAGGAATATCCACTTTCAACGAGACATGACACGATAGCGATATCCTAGAGATATTCTTCTGTCAATTAAGACGAATGGAATAGCGACCCTGTCATTCGATTGTTATATATTGTTCGTCAAAAAACTAAAACGATTCAGAAACTCTTCCTATTGCAACTCGTTAATGATTCGGCAACACATCAAACGTTACATTTCGTGTGTATGGGATCATGAACAGCGCATCAAGTGTCAAGTTGACAACTAATAAGAACTAGAACAGTGAGCAATTGAGCATACTATTAAATGCTACTCACACTAATTCAGTTGAAAAATATATTAGATTATTATCTTGTAAGGTACCTACTATTCACCTTTCACAAGTTTAAAACATTAGGTGCGTATGTAAGGCTCGCGATAAAAACGAAATCCCCTTAATTTCCCCCAAACAATCTCAAGGGAGGTAAGTGAGACCTGCCGGGCCCAAATCGATTGCCATTTAACTTCATCCCCTCGGTAGGTAACAGGCGAAGACGCGGCTAATGGGAGAGCAAACTGTAACTTTCTAAGAAGAACGGATTAAAAATGTTGACTGATTTTGGAGATTCTATTGACTTAGAAATTGGCATTAAAAATGATTTTACTTGTTTCCATCTTGGTATTTTCTGCTTCGTGCAACAATAGGGATGATTCCTAAGATTTTTTTTAAATGTCATTCGAACCAGCTTTCGGAGAGGAACAAATGTTTGTATGTGAGCAACTACAATTAAACAACATATAAATACTCAAAAATTTGAAACAAAGATTGACCTCATTCATTTTGTATAATGCAGTTACGCCTGCTAACGGGGCTGAGACAGATTGTTCCGATAGCTCAGTTGGTTAGTAGGGACGGGCCATGTATGCCTGTGGTCGCCGGTTCGAATCCGGCTAGGAGCCTAAATTTTTCAATTTTTCCTTTAATTTGAAGTTTTTAAAGATTGACCTTGCTGGCGGCAGGCGAAACGCTTCATAGTAATTGTCACACGGGTATGACGTCACAACTGCTAGTTGTACTAATCGTTGTATGGAAAATCAAGTAAATTGCTGTTTCAGTCGCGAAATTACGGCGTTTAGGACTCCATAGTTTAATATAATTTTGTTTCTATAAAAGCGTAAGGATTCTATTTGTAGTTTTAAATTTAGGTACTCTGGGACAATAAAAATAATTGCATATTTTATCTAGGTATTCTGCGATAGATACACGTGTCATACAAACTATTGTTTGCCTCTGTGAATCGATTACAGTATGTAAATATCTACAAAGCTGCCAAAACAGCGCTTAAAGTAAATACATGGAGCAGTAATCGCCCCCTCGTATTGACAAAGTGCACTCCGGCTCTAGGATTACAAAATGGCAGTGTGCCCGTCCTAAAACCAAACTATAAATTAAATATACACTTCAACAATGCAAAAACACGCGAAAAACACCTTTAACCAAAAGATAATAAAGACCAGTATGGTGTTAAAGGACAGTAGTTTGGAGTATATTTGAATAGATGGCTATGTATAGTGGATGGACGTACCTATTGACAAGTGCACTTTGGCACGGGATTATGAAATGCAGCGGACGATGCGTGTTTTATGTCGAAGTTATTTAATCAAATTCGTATTGTGCTACAAAAATCATCCACGAAATGCACGTCTGTATGTGTGAGTGTGTAATAGTCACAGCGAAAAAAGGTCGAATGTTACATTTAAGAATGAAAACGAGATAATAATCATTTTAATTTACGTTTTAAGTAATGGTGTACCTAATGGTTCTAGTTGGTTTCGTATAGATAATAGACAAAATTTGAAGCAATCGAGTTTTAGCTCACGTTAGTCAAGACACAAATACCGAAAATAAATTAGTTTAATTTCCTAGTTCTTTCATACTCGTAAGACCTATACCTACTAGAGTTAATAATTATATTATGCTTCTTTGACAACTTGGCGAGCGCAGCATAGAGCGCCCTAATAGGCAGAATAGTGAGACGACATACTTATGTAAGTCGCTACTGACGCTTAGATTAAAATGGCGCTTAACAAGATCTAACATGTAGGGTATACCTACTTCCTACACGTATAGGTTTTAAGGTTTCCCCATCCATATAAGCAGGGTAGATCTAGAACTCTCTTTTTCTACACACTTGATTCTAGCATCTTTTATTTCTTTTACATTTTGCCGGATTCATTAAATATTTAAAAGTAGTAGACAAAATCTTACAGAAATTATGAAATACCTACTAGCTGCCCGCGCGGCTTCCAAGCGCATTAAAAAGAACGCAGGTAAACCCGCGGAATATAATATAGGTAGTCTATAACCATCCAGAAAGTCCATTCTACACGCAGGTGAGGTAATTTTTGAATTCGGATAAGCGGTTCCGCGGAGATTAAATACTCATTATACATAGAAACATATAACTTATTTTACAAAGCTAATCAATCTCACAGACTTCATCTTTTTTAGTACATATAAATTAATGACTGAACTTTGAAAGAAAGAACGAAAACATCTATTCGTGGACAAAACAATGGGTGTAAAAAACAAACCACAGAACGTAAAAATAGCAGGGTCCACGAAAAGGCCCCGACTCAGCATGGTGGTAACCTAGAAGGCCAGCGCTGGTTTTCCGTCGGAACCTTTACATGGGTTACCTCCTGGAAGGCAACACAAAACAAATACCTACGCTAAACATAATATATCTTAAAACTATTCCAAATCCGACGCCAGAGTGGCACGGCAGATTGCATCGTGTGAACGCGTCGCCAAACTGTGTGTCAGTGTCACTGTCAACTTGACAGACCGGACGCAACTGTTATTTCAGATAGTGAATATATGGTGAATATACGTAAATACAGAAACTGAATACTAAGTTAAAAGTACATTTGTGATACAGGAAGAAAACTAAGAACGAATACAGTTTGGTGCAAAATTAAATATTGAACGTCACAAGCTCAACTTTGCATAACACCATCCAACTAATGTGACGGTATTAAATTCGATTCCCGGACCCTTATGTATCGCAGAGGGTGCGTAGGATTCGGTTTCAATTAAGTACGACCGGGAATCGAACCAGTTATAATGGACGGATTATGAATGTGTGTATGAATGGCAGTTTTTTAATAAGGGGGCTCAATAATGATTCTTGCTGACAGAAAACTATGATTATAATTTTAATGAAGGGCTCATCGTGATGTGATGGATGGGTCATGTGCTCATGTGCCAGCTTTACTATTTTTTTATAATACTACCTTTCCGCGTGGTTCCGCTTGCATATAGGTATAAGTAGTAGGTAGTTTTACAATTTAACAATTTTAATTCATACTATATGCTTTTATTTTTAAAATGTTTTTGCAATGTATTAAAACATTTTTTTTATAACGAAGAAGACAGACGGAGACGCGAGATATAGTACGTGCATCCTGTAGGTCTTATCAATATATTGCTGAAATATTTTTTTAAATGAGATGGGTAGTTCCGTATATACCTGATGACATACCTGCAACAATAGGGGTGTAGACTCAAAATTTATTATTAGATACTTCAAAAGAAAGAAGGCAAAAAAATATGCCTAATGACGAAAATCCCATTCGAATATCTCAAAAAATTACGGAGCTGCAACCGTTTTAATGTTGCCTGTTAGAGAGAGAAAACGCTCCGGGATCGTGACGTCACGATCGTCTAGCGTCATAGTAAATGACAATCGTTTCATATGAAGGTACGTTTTGCGGAAAAGGGACAGAACATACCCCTTCTTTAAACTTTGGACGCTTATAACTTTGTGATTATATAATCTTATGCGTTGCTTTTTCTCAATTTGACTACATTTTTAATCCTTTTTCGAGAAAATGCAACATTATTGATTATTTTATTTAGTGTCTACACCCCTATTACCTACTTACAAACTATCTCTCGGAAACGGACCTCGTCTCTTTCCGTAATTTTAGGAAAGCTTGAGGCTTACTTGTATTTTGCTTGCCAAATCACTGAGCAAGTTAATGGTGAATTTCACAATTCAAAAAAAATACCAAATAGGTGAATTATCTTATTATGTGATTCCAATCTTTCAAAAAAAATCATGAACCTACTCTCGTTTTTTAATGGCAACCCAATAAACATATCCATTAAAATGTCCATGGGTTGGAGCCATGGACAAATCTAGTACCAGCATTAAATCGTAAAACATCGGTATGTCAATATAGATGTATTTCTTGGACGAGTTACAAGTCAATTGCGATTATAAATATTTACAGTAAAATAGACTTTAAAATCTGGGGGTTATGGTTTAAATTGTCGAGAAGCGTAAAGAAATATATGGACGGTAATCCAGGATCACTCAAGACACGATCAGAGATTTCAAATATGCTGAAGATATATTGCTAGAGTTGTTAAAATCATATTCATTTACATGTCAAGTAGTTTATCAATTTGGTAGCGTTAAACTTGAATCATTTCTCGATCTTGCAGACTGTATCGATGTTTATTAGTCATAGTCACTGATCGATGAAAATTTTAGTTGATTTGTATACAGCCTATATTTTTAATATTACCTCAAATTGTAACCAAACGTAGCTATTAGTACTATGAACCGGAATTGCAAGAAAAAATTAAGTTCGTCTTAAATATCAAAACATAATAAATTACTTTTTGAAAATGTTTCGAGATGCAATGTATTGCGTACCTACTCTCATTGTGACGTCACGGCTGTAAGACGAAGTAGGTAGGTCAAGAAAAAAATCCTGCAAAATCGGTTCATATCCCTAACACCTACGTGGCTACAATTTGAGGTAATTTTAAAAATACGGGCTGTATACCAGACTTGTTGACTACAAACACATATCTACACTGACAGCGTATTCTGAAATCTAGCTTACATCCTTACTGGGCGGGGTGGAATCACTAAGACTAAGCGGTATTTTGTTTTTACCGATAGGTTACCGCTGTCGCCCAATTTTGCTTACACGTCGGTATACTGTTAGTATTATAATATATTTGCGTAGAAGTATTATATTGCGCAGGCGTGGCGTGGAAAGCACGCAATACCACATTGGGAAGGGAAGGGCAGTAAAGAATCTGTACTGACTCGACTGACAGTCGATACTGACAGGTGAGAGTTTACTGATACCGCACCCGAGCCCACACCGACTAATGCAATGCGTAAGGCCTTAATGGCAGTCCAAATAATCTAGGACGACATAGCTGAATGTCAGCATCCAAAATTCCACAGGCCGGAAATGATTTTCGTATTATCATCTCTATATCCATGTATCCCCAGTATTGACTCGCACTGACGCACTCGAGGCAATAAGATTAGCAAGTGACGTGCAGGCCCGGTGACTTAACCGCGGGTATATTTAACCGGCGCCGAGACAGTTACATCACGTCGTAAACGGTTAGGAGGGTTATGGGTTTGGAAATGTTTGCTGGCTTGGTGTTCTGGGCGACGTATGTTATTAGTTCTTTGTAATGGTAAATGAATATTGAAAGTCATCAGTAAGTTAAATGACAACCGTGGTGATGGGTGGTACGAAACTTGCGGTAGAGCATGCACAAATAAATATAGCGAAGCCCCCTAAACGCCCTAAGGGTATATACATGACATGTAGCTATCATTCTTGAGATGTCAATACAATGGAAGCACTTTGCAAATCTCCAGTAAACCTCAGCAGGAAAAACCATCAACATGACTTTAGATGAAAAAATTGTGATTTTTCCCACTAACAAAAAAGAGCTGCACACAGTTTTTTTTGTGATTTTTCTCGCACGGTCCGTCTCTCTCTTATTAGAAAACTTAGAAAGAGAGGTGTAGTGCGAGAAAAATCGAGAGAGCTCGCGGGCCGTCTTGTGATAGCCGTGCAGCCCCCCTATTCTGTAACTTGTTTTAAGCTCACCTCAACGCTCACCCACAATTATACCTTGACACTGCGATGCGTAGTAACTTCGCATAGGTAGAGGTCTAGTTTCGTAACGGGTGACCGGCGGGGCGAGCCGCAATAACGCGTAGCGAATAACAGCCCTGGACGGCCCACGAAGAGACGGGTATACTCTACATATGTCGCCCGACATAGCTCGTGGGCCGTCCTGTGATAATCCTGCTGGAGAGAATATTTTATCACAATCCACATAAGACATCTAGACACGAGCTATAGCTCGTCTAGTGCAGAAATACCCTAATGGCCTTATTCATAAAACCCATTTTAGATAAAATACCGGTATTTCTTTTGTCTTTCTGTCACTTTATATGTCTTTTGTGTTTAGGGACGAAACAGATATTAGTTACCAGAGCTTTGTTAAGTTTTATGAATAAGGGAGTAAGTCTACCAACGATGCCATCTATCTACATAGTTGTTTATAGGTACCGTGAAGGTGGCAAACATGATGTAAAGCGAACATTGTAGCCTTTGGACTATATTATCTAGAATTTACTACAGGATTAATATAAGGATGGCGGATTTATATCTACTATACTTACACAAAAATAAAGTTACTTTAAATACGCCTAGTGAGGAGGCATCCTAAGCCTAAGTATTCACTAGGGTGGCCAGACTTAAGTATTAGAGTTGAAGTCAATCAATTATTATTGTTTGCAACTAATCAAGACTTTTGTCCCTGAAGACATTCGTGTTTGCATGTTTAAGTAACGTAGGTACAATGTCATAATCGGTTGCCAACAATTAAAGACAAGATATGGCTTTTAAATCTTTGTGTAAATTGTCCATGTTACTTTTACTACCTAAGTTAGGGTCTTCTTATAAAAGACAAGTATTTGAAATAGAAATAGAAATATAAATATTTTTATTCGTAATAAATGTGGTACAAAATGGTGTTACAATTGTTGTGAGGCCAGACATTTAGGCTTTAAGAAGCCATACAAAATACACACATACTTTACCTACAAAAAAAACACATGCTGATAAAAAATGAAAACAAGCGAAAATAAATTAATGCAATATAAAAGTATTTATAATTAAGGATGCAGCGCGAAATATTCTTTTAAAGAGTAGTGGCATTGATTAGCTAGTACAGAATACAATTTAGTTTTAAATTTATTGAAGGGTAGATCTGTAATATCCTCGGGTAGCTTATTGTATATTTTAACGCACATGGCGTAGCTGCAACGGCTTTTCATTGCAGTGTGCATTATAGGCAGCACTAGTTTGTTTGGATACCTCGTATTGAAGTGCGCCGTTTCGGATTTCTTTTTAAATAAATCTGGATGCAACTTTACGAATACACAGGCTTCGTAAATATATAAGGATGGTACCGTTAACAACTTCAATTTTATAAAAGTGTCTTTACAAGATGTTCTTCGCGAAATATTGGCTATAGCCCGGATACACTGTTTTTGTGCTACAAAAGTGCGATTTATGTGTGAGGAATTTCCCCATAGCAAAATTCCGTAACGTAGGTTGGATGCCACAAATCCATGATAAGCATTAAGGGCAGGTTTCCTATCAGTTATTTTTGTTAATCGCCATAAAACATACGCAAACCTATTAATTTTTGATTAGTATTAAAATAAGAAACTTTGGTTGATTAATTGATTACCTATGCTATATTAAGGATGATTCGTACGGAATACTTTTTTCAGACGAGTTCCTAGTTTTTTATAATACGAGGTATCCGAGCGATATTGATCCTTTCCACAAATCATTGTTAAGTGTTAAACATAAACTGTTAGTAAAATGTAAGTTATTTTTAGCTCATCCATGAGAATAATACTTACCTAAGGTAAATGTTACTATTCACATCACCTGAAATTCTAAATCTAAAGTGTCTACATTAATCCCTTGTACCTAAACCTACTTATTACCTTTAACTTGTGCATGTTTAATTTGTTAAGTTTATACATTTTTCTTTTAAACATTGTTTTTCTCTATGTCTTATGATTAGGATATTATGCTAACATAGTTTTCATATATTAATAAACCAACATATATATAATATGGCAACACTGAATATTCCGGAGTCAGCATGGGCAAAAAACGGGGTACTCTAAATTGTTTTTTTTATCATCATCATATCAGCCAAAAGACGTCCACTGCTGGATAAAGTCCTCCCCCAAAGAGTGCCGCAATGGCCGGTCCTGCGCCACCCTCATCCAGCGGACTCCCGCGACATTTATATACCAGGTTATCACTCCACCTTGTGGGGGCCTACCCACGCCGCGCCTTCCGGTACGCGGTCGCTACTCGAGAACCTTTCCGCCCCAACGGCCATCGGTTCTTTGTGCAATGTGCCCCATCCACCGCCACTTAAGTTTAGCGATTTGTTGCAAGGGCTACTAGTATATCGTTTTCATCACAGTCACCTGTTAATTATATAAGTAGATTTGGTTGCCTACGCAATTTTGGCAAATGTCACGTTTGCCGACCGTCGCACAGGCGAATGTATGAATAGCTCGGTTTTATATTTTTTTCCTATACCTATGTATTTAGTTCCAATCTCATGCAAAAATTGCAATCAAACTCGAATGAAACCCCCAAGGAGTAGGCATTTTTAAGTGCTCCTGTATAAGTAAATAAAGGCAATCAGAACCCCTATTTACCAATTAGGAGTTTCTGTTCACGCAGCACCGGTTGGGGTCATGTCACTTGGGGGACATATTTTTTAAACGATTCGAACAGAAATCTACGGTTTGAATATAAGAGGAATATAAGATGAATATGCTATTTCGAAAACGTCATTTTAAAACTCATACATAGGTTACACTGACCACCACAGTTTAGAATAGTTAGAATACTTTTATTAGTGACAATAAAGAAAGTGCACAGAAATCAGCATACAATATCAGTAGGTACATACCTAACCTACAGGCAACGAGACGATACAAATAATTGCATGAGAGAGAAAAAGAGCGAGATATCCACTAATAAACGTATCAGACAAGGACGGAGTAGGTAAACTAGTATCTCGTATTGATGACTTGATGAGTTAGTGCCATGAAACGGTTCCATCACAGAATATTCCAAGTGATATTCCAAGTTAGTTTAGGTTTAATTTTAACTTAGGACTTAATAACTTACTACTAAGGAATTAATACGGTATGAACCTGTTTCTTATGTCGTATCATAACTTTTTTATTACTTGCATTCATAAACACACGACACGCCTGTATGGTTAAGTTAAGACGCCGTAGATTCAGCGAAGTTAAGCAGACAGAGTTTTTGAAACAATATAATGCATATGTTTATAATAAAATGGTTTAAAAAAAGTACGAATTGTAATATTGAGGCTTTTCTGCATGGAGATCAGTGATTCGAAACATCACGAACATAGGTCTAAAATACACTTTTAGTTTCCTTATTACATTGATTACTACTTTTATTAAAAATAAATACAAGTTCGTTTCTGCATCTGTACCTACATTAATATATCTCAGTTTACGCCGTTGAACCCCATTTTGTTACGAAACACCAAGAACAGTTCCTGCGAGCTTCGAAAATCAGCAATATCAGGGAAATTGAAATCTAATTTGATCATTCGAAGGACCACAAAACTTATTGTACGAAAACAACCCTCGTCCTACCGACTATAACAAACAGCCCCCAGATTATTTGTCAAATATTCTTATTAAGCGCATGTCCAATAGGGCCCTTGCGGGGCAGATATTATTTTTAATCCCTTAATGGCGGCCCAGATTTCATTATGAGGGTTGATTAAAAGGGTGGCGAATGGCGATTGATTTTTTTCGACATGTCGGTCTTATGTGCTACGTTGGGTATGTAGATTGTTACATGTGTAAGGGTGGATTGGAAACTGTTTTCAGATTTCAGATTGTTTATTGATAACATTACAGTATAAATTTAGTGTCAAAGCTACAGGAACCTACGACGGTGATCGTCAAAATATGGAATAGAAATACCATTCGTGTTTTTTTTTTAATTTTGCAAAAGTGATTCAACAAAAAAAACTATACAGGGTGAAATCGGGGTCGTGTAGCAAGAAGACCAAAAGCTGAGCAACTTTTCCCAAGAAACCAACCAAGAAATCGCATAAAAAAACTGCAGTTCCATACATTAACTCTCAATTAACTCACAGTTAGTTGGTTCTTATTTTTTTGCGATTTCGTTGTTCGCTTATGGTCTTCTTGCTACACGACCTCGATTTCACCCTGTATAGTTTTTTTTTGTAGAGTCACTTTTGCAAAATTAAAAAAAAACACGAATGGTATTTCTATTCCATATTTTGACGAACCTGCTCACAAAATTTCACGAGAATCGATTGAAAAATGCGACCTGTAGAGAGTGTAGAGGAAAACAGCAGGACAGCGTGACATCGTGACACCGAGACAGGCACCGGACATACGAACGATTTTCGGCCCAAGCTGAAGCACAGAACTTAGCTTAGCTTCACTCGCTCGTTTGATAAACATGTCAAAAAACATCGTGTTGATCTCCCAATAAGAATCGTCATTAGATTGTGAAATAAACCAAAATAGGAAAATTGGATGGATCACAAGCTTGTATTATTTGTTCGTTTGGAGTGTAGAATAACACCTTTTAAAAAAATTACTCATTTAAATATGTAAAAATAAATGAATAAATGATATAGATCATACGTTTCGATCGATCCAGTTTCGGAAAGCGTTTATACTTAGGTACTGAAACATTCCAAGGCACTTATTAGAGCCTTTAGCAAAAAGGCGTCTTCTGACGCCTTGGCGCTAAGTAGGAACCGTCTACGCATGCTGGTCAGGGTGCTTACTGGGCACTGCCGCCTAAATAAGCACATGCAAACGATAGGACTGTGTGACACAAGGCAGTGCAGATTCTGCTTTGAAGCAGAGGAGACGCCTACACACATCCTAACCGATTGCCCTTGCCTCATGCGCAGTCGTAACTCCTTCCTGGGCAAACACATCATGTGCCCGGAGGAGATCAAATTTCTTGAGTTCAACAAAATCCTGCAATTCTTCGAGTTTGCAGGACTTGACCAAGAATTGTAGTAAGTGGCGATCACAATAGATCAGCGATGGTCGCAGTGATATAAGGGCTTTGACATCCCGAAAGCCACTACCAGAATAATAACAATAATATTAGGTACAATGTTTCACGAGCACTTTAGTTTAGTGGTGGGTAAGTACTAATAGTAACCCTGTGAAGCTTATACCCTTAGCGTGGGCTTGAAGTGAGTTGCGTCTACTACAGGCGCTAGCGCCTATCGTTAAGATTTAGTATGAAAAGTCTATACACCGCCCCTGCTGGTCACTCATAGAACTAAAAATCCAAACCGTAACGTGAGTCACTTATACATTACTTTGCCCGCGATCGATTCGACTCCACGATCGTTCGTATAATTTGATCGAT
Source organism: Epinotia brunnichana (assembly GCA_963854355.1). NCBI lineage: Eukaryota > Metazoa > Arthropoda > Insecta > Lepidoptera > Tortricidae > Epinotia > Epinotia brunnichana. The sequence goes on from OY977951.1 coordinate 12,884,136, forward strand.
TTTCCAATATTCAACCTTAAATATGTCACAAGCATTTATCGTTTTAATTTAGATGCTAGCGTTTGTCGGTTATGACATTACAGAATACGCGCATCGCGACGTCGACAGTGTCGATACAATATGGCGGCGCGTGGACCATTTATTTGCATTTTTAAATACAAAATACGCGACAATCCGAATTTTGCGGATATATTGGTAGTACGAATCGAACGTTAAATTACGCATCGAAAACTAAACGCTAGCGCCTAACGTTTTGCAGTTGGTTTCGTAGTACAACGGCAGTGTGAGTTACAAGTTTGACGGGTCGAATCGAAATCTATTCGAAGCGCGCAATGGCGGTTATTCTAATGGTTCCCGAACGCATCATTGAGGATTATAATATGTGGGTAGATAAAGTAGTGTATGTAACTGTACATAATTAGGCATTAAAACACTCGTGTGATCCTCAGCGAGTTTCATAAACCCACACTCGTGTTTAATGCCCTTAATTGTGTACATTCACATAAACAACTATTATGCACCATAAAAACGAAACCCGTAGTTCGAAACCCGGTAAAGGCATTTGTGTGATCAGCACAAATATTAATTTTTGAGTACTTAGGTACTTACATAGTTATAGGTACTATATTACATACGGTTAGCATACAAAATTACAACAAAATAACGGCGCACCTCTGAAAATGGTAGCCAAAACACTAGGCCTCTATAGATTTTATCAAAATTGCCTCCACTTGAGATAGAATACGCCAATATTCGACGCCTCTCCCTATAATTCACATATCGCGTGACAATTCCTACTACACACCATAACCAATTTAAATTGACCTTTTACCCTCCCTTTTAGCAGCACTCTTGAAATCACATTACGTCAAAGGAATCCACACAAAAAACGACTTTGAGTTATATGTCACAGGGTTTTGATTTGAGTTACGTGAAGCAAGGAGATCAGGCGAAATTTATTTCTGTTGTAGACTGTGCTATGTTGTTGGATGGCGATGGAAGGGTATGGGAGGTCTTATTAGGATGGTGGTAGGGCCCATAATAATAGATCTGTGATGATAGCGCGTTGTTTGATGGGGTTTGATAAGGCGGTTAATGCACGGAAAATCTGATGTTTGTTTATTTACTGAGACATTCATGAAAAAACTGATATATCTACTCACTTTAAGTACACCCTCAGTTGGCACATGCTCATGAGCTGTGGAAAGATGTTGCCATAAGTAAAAATATACACCTACCTATTAGGCACCTTAGCATTTCAGTCAGACTTTCTATTATTCTTAATGGGTCACATTTGTGTAGATAGGTATATTATACGCGGTATTTTCCAACAGTATTTTTTTACATTAGCGTGAAAAAGAACTAGTTAAACTTCTAGCTTCTACTTACTTTTACAAGCTTTCTAATAACTTGCTATGTATGTTCGGGTGGAATCTTGAAACTCTATTTTGAATATCTTCAACTGATTGAGCTGAAATCTTGGGTAAAGGTATAGTTTTGATGACAACCAATTATGGTACCATCGAGCTGATCTGACCATAAAAAATTGTGTCGTCAGCGTCACTAGTCAGTTACGAAGTATAACAGAGTGTTATTGACGTTTATAACAGTTGCTGATTTGACTAGGCATCAGTAAAATACCATATTGTCCATCCTTGTACTCAGTTTTAAACAAAACATTGCCATTGTATGAGATTTACTAAACCTTTATATCCCGATCGTGTATCTCCAATATATTCTATCCAAACACTTGACACATGACAATGGTGACTTACAACACGACAGACAAATCAGTATTCTATATATTAACACTCCGAAAAATTGTGCTAAATTTCATTGCGTAAATGCCCAATACCGCACAAGCTAAAAACTACTTAAATGATACTAAGACAAGGTGGAGATTAGTTTGGAATGATATGAAAAGCCTTTGTTTCCATACAAATCTTTGTTGTCAAATTGTCGCAAAGAATGATGTGCTTATTAACTTGGGCACTCTAATTGGTTGTTATAATATGTTCAATGTAGAGGATATTATGACAATGTTTGTAGTTTTGGTTTACGGGATCTATTGTTGTCAGTAAGGCATATTTTCGTGTAAGTAGCTATAATTCACCTCATTCCCTATGAGCATGACATGTATGTTATATTTCTGAATACTTAGTAACAAGAGAAAAGTGTTTTTTAAATATTTATTTGCATTGGGTGATTAACTTTGATTCAAGATCATAAAATGTAGTACCTATGACGTAGATTTAGAAGTGTGGAATTCTTTTTTCCGTTGAGGCAACCTGCAAACCAGTCAACCAAGTACCTACCCAATCATCCAGGGATGACTGAGTTATGCGGTATTTGTATACATTAAAAACGAGAGTGGAGATAGTTGGTCCTTTCCAGTCTTGGATCCAACCATGGCCATGATCTTTAGAAATAAAGGACCGACCAGAGAGATATATGTTTTACTCAGCAGGCCAACGTGGGTAGACTTAAGCGGGTATTACATTGTCCTGAATTTAGCATCCTGAATGACCTAGGAAGCTGATTCAGGAAGGTGAAATCGCATCTAGAATCTAGATTTAGGATTCTTAGCTAAATGCGATTACACCTTCCTGAATCAGCTTCCTAGGTCATTCAGGATGCTAAATTCAGGACACGCTTTAAGTGGGAGTGGACGGGACACATTATTGCACGTAGAACCGATGGCTGTTGGGGCGGAAAGGTTATCTAGTGACGACTACGTACCGGAAGGCGCAGCGTGGGTAGGCAAGGTAGACTGATGAACTGGTGGAGGTCACGGGGGTCAGCTGGATGCGGCTGGCGCAGTACCGGCCATTGTGACTCTTTGAGGGAGGCCTATGTCCGGCAGTGGGCGTCTTTCGGCTGATAAGATGATGATGTTTTGCTTGAGTATGACGATCATATGAAAGGGATTTGGGTCGACCCTTAGTAAAGATTAAAACTTTTTAAAGACTAATGCCACCTACCATATTCGGTTGCGCCGTGCCGCGCGGCGCGGCGACCGGATCGCGGCAAGAGTCCAATTAGCAGTGCAGTGTCAAAACGACACTGCCCGAATTTACACTGCACAAAGAATGTTTCGTGTAGCTTTGGGTAAGAATAGAACTGGCAAGTCTTTTCTACTAACTTTCCGACTGTGAAATACTCTTTTCATTTAATTTTTTGAGAAATTTTTCTATTTTTAGGCACAATCTTACACAAATCGAACTAGTCCCATTCCCATAGTAAGCTCAATAAGGCATGTGTTATGGGTACAAGACGACGATATATTTTATAAATATAAATACTTAAATACATAGAACACATCCAACACTCAGAAACAGATATTCATTGCTCATCACACAAATATTTACCCTTACCGGGACTCGAACCCAGAACCTTCAGCTTCATAGGCAGCGTCACTTCACTACCCACTTAGTGTCTCTATACTTACTATAACTATATACTTACTAAGTATATTCCAGACCTACGCTCATCAATGGGATGTTAACTTTAGGTATTATTATACCAATCGAACGAGTAAGGCCTCTCACAGACTGGCGCGGCTTGCGGTGGCGGTCAATAGGTAGTCAATGTGACGGCTAATGACAAGTTTACTATTGACCGCCGCGCCAGTCCGCGCCAGTGTGATGCGGGCTTTATTGATATTCGCCAATCATTCGGATCCGTTTGGATACTGAACATTTGAACAACAATCCTCTGCTTGAATATGGTGCTTGGACAATATGCTAACCACCGATTTTTATGCCCGGTTTTAGTTGGGTCTTAGACATCAAGGCATCTTAAGGCATAGGTACATAGGTACTTATCATTATTATATTTATTATGTAGGAACATTAGGAGTTTATATTACAGGCATGAGAGAGAGACAATAAGGTATTTTTTTTTTTACAACGACGGTGGCAAACAAGCTTACGGCCTGCCTGATGTTAAACAGGTATCGTAGCCTATGTACACTTGTGACTCCAGAAGAATCACAAGCGCGTTGCCATCCCTTTATTCACTTGAGAATTCGCTGTGTTGGCAGATAGAGACATGCAGGTCCCTCACTCCCAACACAGCGCATCCTAGGCAGCTCTGGCGACCTTACTCACCATCAGGAACACAACACCACATGCTTCATAGCATGCATACATAAAGCAACACTACAAACCAGTGGTGCTATTATGGCTGCGGTCTTCTGTAAGGTTGAGGTACTTCCCCAGTTGGGGCTCCACATAATATTTGTTGTAGGCATTTACTTCTTCAAGTTGTAAAGTCTTTGCCACTTCTATACTATTCTTAACACCCAACGCGGCATTACAAGGAATACTGTCGCAGCTCAATGCAAAATGGCTCCTTTGTCTGGTGTTGTCCTTTTTAATTCGTGACTTTTATGCGTCAAAGTGATTCACTTAAACATTTAAAGCACCGCCATGCACTCACCTTCACCCTTATTACTTATGACATAAGAGCCGTTGTCGCTAACTGAATCGGCTTAAGAATTAACTGTACTAAAATGAGCTAATGTTTTTATTGGAAGAGACCGCGATGACAAAAAGCTGAACCGTAAAAGGTCTGAATTGAACCTTTTAGCTCCGAAAAGTCGTATGTCTATATAAAACTTGTACTAATATAGTTTTTATATCATTGATCGCTTGGATTGAGACGCGAGTTCCTGAAAGTGAGCCGGGTTTTATTTTGTCGGAACGGCGATTGAACGCAATAAATTGTTGACGACTTTGTATTGAGATTGGGGTCGGTGGATTTAATTAAATCCTGGTTGGTTTTATTAATGAACGTCACTGAAAAGGCACTAGGTGATGTGCGTAAGTAGGTATAGGAAGAAAGCTATAACTGATGTAAATTTAAGTATCTATTTTAAGAAATTAACAGTTTCAAAAAAAAATATATTTTTTTTTTTCGATATGGGTCGTTTCTTTAATATCTGCAAAGTATTTCTGTTAAACATCGATCAATTATCAGTATCACACTCTATTTACAGCACTCTATTTTCCCTTTTCGATGGGCATTTGTTGGGGACTTCTCTAAAGTAGGTATTTATTTTTTTGTAGACCCCATCGTAACCGACATATCTAGGTACTACTTCATCGTGTAGACGCGGGCAAGAATAGGTCTATGGACTCTATGGTCTCCCCGCATGTCGTAAAAGGCGACTTAAGGGGGTCAACGGGGTCGCCAGTGTTATTTGTGGCGGGGGCTACAGCACTTGGTCATGTACCCCAGAGAAGGCGACGAAGATGCCCAGAAGGAGCCCGCAGGAAGGCGCGAGGAGGGCTCTAGTGCGTTCAACCTGAGATCCTAGAGTCCTCCGAATCACTTAGCGCAGATGGCGGCTGACGTGGAGTTTTTAGTGGGTAAAAACACCACATAACGCAGACTTCCCCCGAGAGCTGGATACCTGGTTCACAGGTTTGTCGACGAAAAAAAAAAGAAACAAAAAGTTACCTACTACCTATACTTCAATTAACAACATACCTACTCACCGTAATTTAGCATTAAAAAGTGTGATCAAAATAGTTTTTAAATAACATATCAATTAAACTTATATATTTAACATCATCATCATCATCATCATCATATCAGCCGAAAGACGTCCACTGCTGGACATAGGCCTCCCCCAAAGAGTGCCACGATGGCCGGTCTTGGGCCACCCGCATCCAGCGGACTCCCGCGACCTTTACCAGGTCATCAGTCCACCTGATTTTTAACATACATATAGGTAATATACATATTTACAGGTTATCAATTTATGAATAGGTATAAAAATAAAATTGACGTAGTCAACCTCGTGTAGGGTACGGTACGTACATGATTATAAGGTGTAATAAAATCCCTGATCGTTTAGACACAGAAAATATTTAACACCAGTTATTAACATCTTAATTCGTATGCATTTGTTTGATTTATCTTCCTTAGACGAGGTCATCCGTAAAGGTTTTTAAATTATATTAAAATCTCAACAACATAATAACTTCTTAGATAACTTAATTCCAGCAACAAACCATCATTTAAAATCTAACAAGACCCGCTTCCGTTAAATTGGATAAAACATGAGAAAACTAATTAAAATGTCCAGTTACACTATAAAACTATGCTTCATAAACATGACTTTTAAACGATTTTGAACCTTGAGGCATTCAATATGAAAGCAAATTGTAACAAAAATCAAAATACCATTGTATCACTAAAATGTCTTACCGTTAAGAACCTGCATTTATCTTTATAGCAACTTTAGGCACTTAGACACAGGGCTTAGTATTGCATTTTCTTTTTTCTGGAAACTTTTATAAATATTTGTGGAATAACCAACTTAATTTACAGTTCCTGCACTAGCGTTACGCTCTTATTATCTTCCACTTAAAGTTCATTATTCAATTGTTCTCAATTTAGAACATGTAGATCTATGACAATGGTTTCTTCATATCAATATAGCATCATGAGAAATGACGAGTGGAAGTTAACAGTGTGTTAACAGTCTGAATGGGTCATAAATAAAACAAAACGACCTGTTACTTATAATTAGTTTTGTTGAAATTCACCTCTAGTGTGTCTATTGTTTGTTTTTAATTTCGGCAATTTAATTTGTGTACAAGTACGCTATATTTCCCAGCAACGAAGAAGAAAAAAGAAATACCCTCTACCTAAAAGCGTTCCTATGATATATGCCAGATATTTAAATTCAAAGATTTTGATTTTTTTGTCCTTGCCCTCGACGCTGCACTAGTCTATGACATGGGCACTTTAAGTCAAAGTAATATGGGATAAATTGGAACTATAGTTAAGAGGTTTTCTCTTCATTCCAATTTTAGCCATGTCACATGTCATGGAAACGTGAATCTTACCCTGTATTGTGTACTAATGTCAGTAGATATTTCAATTTAATATGTGGCATAAAAAGTGATACCACATCAGGTCCCAGGTATTATGCTAAACATTTTCTTAAGAACCCGGTCACGTGCTCGCTACTCACTAGCGCCACTGGTAAATAATTGAGATTATTTAAATTTAAAGATAAATAAATACTTATTTAAAAAAGTAGGCCACTACACACTACATGTATTTTGTATGTACCTAAGTACCTTGTGAATATATCCAACTAGTTTTTATGTAGCTGGATTCGTTGGATCTATGAACTCAAAAGACAAACGGCCGACACAATACGGCGGAAACATTGGACGCATAGATTGACGAATCCAGTGGCGCTACCACGGAAATCGAAACTCGAAGTCCGTATACCTATTACCTACCTGCATCTCCGTCACTCGAGTATTATAAGTGCGAATACAGCACATACACACATATCACACGAATACAAGGCAACGAGCACAGGAATAGTTTAGAGGCACGGTGACAGCGATTGCGGTTCATCCAACCAAATCACAAACATCTCTGTTTTTTACACCTAATGAAAGAAGCACAGTGTCGGCGTCGCATTGGTACGATTATAGCGACATCATACGAAGCTACTGGGGTTCACTGTGTCAATGTTTGTATGGTCACAGTGAATTTAGGGGCAAAAAAGATATCTCTAACCTGGCAAACAGTCAATATTACCCATAGATACCTACTCAGTTTTAGAAGTGTGGTATGAACAGAAAAACATCTTTAATTTTAACAACATTAGGTATTTCTTTCTATACTGTACGGTAAGGCAATGATGCACGACCTGCAGCTAGACCAGAGGGGTAATCAAGTAACGATCCGAACGCGCGTCGGTACAATTTAACTGTCAATTTTCCATATAAAAAGTGACATTTAGACCTACCCGACGTTCGTACAATGCGTTACGTGATCGACCTACAGAGGGGTAATCAATCACGTAACGTTCCGAACGCGCGTCGGTACAATTTTACTGTCAATTTTCCATATAAAAAGTGACGTTTAGACCTACCCGACGTTCGTACAATGCGTTACGTGATCGACCTACAGAGGGGTAATCAATCACGTAACGTTCCGAACGCGCGTCGGTACAATTTAACTGTCAATTTTCCATATAAAAAGTGACGTTTAGTATGTAGTAGTAGTGACCCGACGTTCGTACAATTCGTTACGTGATCGACCTACCGCTCACGTAACGCTGAGTAACGCATTGTATAAGGCGCGTTAGGTAGATCTAAATGTCAAATTGTATATGGACGCGCGTTCGGAACGTTACGTGATTACCCCTCTGAATAGGTACAGGTGAAAACATTTTCATAAGAATTTGTCACATTCAGTGTTCTGCGTCTCAGTTTAACTCAAAAATTCTGTCTTATTCCCATTTCTGCACAATCCGATCTCTTTTACACATTTGCGCCGATTAATACATATCAAAGACATTGTCCGTCATTCTCTATCAAGCAGTGTAAGAAAGAGCAGAACGCACACCGTCAATGTCACTACAAAATCGATAAACGCATGCACAGCCCACAGAACTGTGTAAGTCCAGAAGCCCTACACCCACCATTAGGACCACACCAACAAAAAAGTCGGTGTTTTTGGGACATCTATTAGCAACCTCCGTATGTTTAAAAGCTACCGGGGTTTGCGTCAATGTTTGCCCGCGCCGTGGACACAGCACTTAGGACGCCGGTGGGAATGGGCCCTTTTTGCACACCATGTGACTCATTGGGGCTTAAGACATATTTCGGTGGCTTCATTCTCATGAGATAGGTTGGGGTTTCATATCCGCCAAGGTTTGGAGTAATTTCGCTGTACAGTAAGCTAGGAAATGGGTCTACCAATTTACGACTCTATTATTTGTACGTTAAGGTTCAAAAGTGGGAGACAACCTTATTGGCAGACTGTATACGCTCAGTGAGGCGAGGACACATTTCTGTGGGATATTAATTTTATACACTTTTGTTAATTCCGATAGAGACCTTAATATCTAAATGCGCTGGATAATATTAGCATTTTTGTTTGAGTTTAGTGACATGTAGATTTATTATTCTGCAATTTGTAATGATTATTGTTATTATTGTATTGTAAATTACCGTTTGACATGTAAAAGTGGCCTGTTTGCAAAATAAATATTTGAATTTGACAACACCATTTTTTCTGACAACGCATTATGAATGCTTGAATGAAATCAATACTTAACAACTACATTTTGTATTTATGTTTTAGCAATTCGATTTTGATCAAAAGTTAGTGAAGCGATTGAAGTTATGCATGAAAACTGAAAACGTAAATTATTTCGACAGTTTTGTAAATACCTTGGACATATTTAGTTGAATAGGAGAGCACTACAAAATAATAAAAAAACACTAAAGCTGGTGAAGGAAGATGTTTGAACATGGATAAATGCCTATGCACAACATGATGGCACGGTGAAATGTCATTAGAGCCTTAAAACAAATAGTGAGCCCATCCTTACGAAGCGCCGCGCTGCGGAGGTTCACTCGTACTAATCACTTGCACACACAACCTTAGTCCAAAGATGCCGCCGAATGTGTGCAAGCCTTAATACATCTTGTCTAAAATCACAAATAGACGTAAACTCCATAAAACGACATTCGAATTACAACCGTAACACTTAAACATAGAATCTCAAATGCAGTGATGCGATCATTGAGGTTGATTCACTTGTTTTTAAACGGACGACTTTCGAAATTCAAAATGAGAAACGACTGAACTCCAAAGCATTAACGTTTGAAGTGAAGCGTTTTTAATTCTTCTTTTTTTTCTTTTAAACGGCTAATGTAACCTTTATGTTTAAATACAGCCAGTCCTGGGACCACCGTCGGGTGTTTACTAAGGCTTTTACAGATCTTCAGTAATAACAATATGTTCATAACGTTAGGGCATTAAAGGGGTTATGTTAGGATGGGTAACCTATGTTTATGCGTGTTAGCGCGCTTAAAATCAGTGCGGTTTGGTTAAACGCGGAGGACCACCTACTGGTTAGTTAAAGATAGGAACTTATTTTATTTCAAACGACTGCCTATTCCCTCTTTTCCATGATAGGCCTGTTTCCAACAGTGGGACGTATATTGGCTGGTTTATTATTGTTATTTCAAATAAATGGGTCTGAAAATTATATACCTACAGCTAATCTTTGGCATGCTAAATAAAATAAAAAATATATCCATGAATCTTAACGACATTTTCATATAACCTAAACATAACAGAATAACTAAAACTGATCAAATTAACGTAGGGTCATTTCGCCGGTTAGCGACCACCTAATTTTATGTGCCGGTTAGCGACCACTTAGCTGAGTTGGTGAACTCACTGAACTGAAAGCATATTTTCTCGTTTTTTTAGTTAATTCCTATTCCATAACTACTTACATACAATAATGCATACGGCTAACTGTTTCAATAGGCTCTGTAGAATTGATGTTATCTTCAATTGAAAAAACCATGTTCTTCAGGTGGTCGCTAACCGAAGGTGGTCGTGTAACCGGCGAAATGACCCTAACCCAACTTTTAGAACAGACAATACCTACTTAGACATTTACAAACTGCAGAGAACGCTGACAATAACAATATTTACTCCAAATATGTTTCAACTTCCTTTAAACAAAGCCCGTATCAACTCAGCTTAAAATCAAAGGTAGGTATCACGAATCTTAAAGGGCTAATAATAAATTATGTTATCGCTGCGCACCCCTGTTGCTTTACTATTCACAATTTCACCTCACCCACACTTAGTATATATCCTGACCCCGACATTCGTGAAAACAAGTCGTAATCGGAGGTCCGACTTACACTGAATCATCTGAGGTGGGGTGTAAAGTTGTGTATAACAGCCCTGTTTTGGCTGCGTGAGCTGCGTCACCCTCAATTTGCAAAACAAATTAGCGGGCTCCTTGACAACCGACGGGACGGCGAGATGTTTATAAACATTGGGAGGTATCTGCTATAGATCAACTCATCTTCGCGCGGCTGTATGTGAGCGTGCGTTTGTCATTATGCCATAGAGAAAGCTCACACACACATACACATGAGTTACAAAGATACAAGCAAAGACATTATCACAAGTGGGAACGAGATGTAATGTCATATTTCCAGTACCTCATCACGTATAGTAATTATTTGTTTGTCACCTGTCGTCAAAAATTGTACTGAAACTGACGTCGCACGCAGATAATACGACTAAAGTACCTATTCAGGCCCCGTAGCATTGGATGGCCTTATCACGTGATAAGTGATAGGATAAGCGCGTCGTCTCATTCTATCGAACGGTGTCAGCCAGGGACGGCAGCTCTATCCTATCACTTATCGCGTGATAAGGCCATCCATGCTATCCGTCCACCACGTCGGTGGCAAACAAGCTTACGGCCCACCTGATGGTAAGTGATTACCGTAGCCTATGGACGCTTGCAACTCCAGAATCTCTAGTCTTCTGATCGTTCTCAATTTAGTCAGGTTAATTTAGCTCCATCCCTTTTGGGCATTCGCTATGGCTCCATCTATTAAATCCTATAGGTATCTACACATATGCACGTTTCATATGTGTGGCAGTAACAGTGCCACGGCAGTCGTCGTAACAGGCGCAGTTACAAACACATGCACTCATACAGCCGGACGCAAGGGCAAGTTGATATATTTGTAAGATAGCAGGCAAATTATTTTCTGATAAAAATCGTAGACAGATACTGCAGTTGTTATGATAGTTACGTTTATCGCCAAATGCGAAACGAGTAAGTTATATCGGAGCTTATCTTTCATCTTTTCATCGAAATATTTACTCAAACCCTGCGGGAAGTTTGTTAAATTTGCTTTCTACGATTTGAATTATATATAAAATTATACAAGCTAATAAACAATAAATAAGCTAAATCGATGAAACGTTTTACGTCTCTCACATTTTTAATTTTCTAATACATTGTGACATTTCTATGGCATAGGTAATGGGGACATGTCACATTTTGAAAGTTAACTCGCGCCCCATCTGTATTTCTCAAAACATTCTAAACTCAATTAATCAAGTTTATTGCTTTACATGTTGTTACATGGATATTACTTATATTACATTTTAGGTCTCAAACTTGAGCCCTGTAAGGGCATCGCAATATAAAACACGTACAATTTTTAATAAGGATTTTTTTTAGCTATTGGAACTCACCAGTTCTGTAAATAAAACTGCAACTCCTTTTTCACCGCCGTATTTCACCCCTAACCCTTCGCTCATTAGTCCTGCCGCATGCATGCATAATTTACCTGCAACCCTGTGCCCGCCCTAACGAGGTCGTGCGCAAATTGCTGACAGATTATCACATTACCTATTAGACTTAGTCTATAGGTAGTCGTCTAGAATTATCGGTTTCATGGCTTTGGTTAATTGGAGCAATTTTTTTGTTTTCTTGTGACTTTGCAATCAGGTAGATGAGGGGTTATGTAACATTACGAACAAGCGTTTGGCAAAACTGGTGTCCTTAGTATCTTGTATTTTTCCATACAAACAATTACATTTTGATCTACAGTACGAAGCGTCAGTTAGGTAAATACTACAGTATTATATAAATTAGTGTAAAATTCTTAAAATGTTGTTGTTCATACGGACAAGAGGAGGTTATATGCAAAAACAATAACGCCATAGACTGCCTAGCAAATGTTCATGACCTGACTACATTTAGTATGAACCTTACATAAAGACCCCTCAATGCCTTAGAATCAGCCAAAATTTTGCCGATAAGACCTAAACTGCCTAGGTAGCTGGGAGGGTGCGCCGCGCCGTGCGAAACGACATCTGGCGAATTTGATAATGATATCGTCAGAATTAGGTGTTTTGGAACAATTCTATGAGTAAATACTTGTTAGTATGGAATTCAAAGCAGAAAGTAAGTAGGTCCAAACGAATATAGATCGCGAAATCCAGGAAGACACTCCACTCCTTCTCTTTGCGTATGAGTTATATTCCCTATTATATGAGTAACTGTTCTATTAGCTTGTCATCACGGATATGAAATTAATTAAGTATTGCTTTGACAATGAATAAAAAAAAAACATTTTAACGGTGAAATGTGACTTCATTTCATTGACATCTTGAGCTGAGTTTTCATTTTAGCATCGTAGGTATCTCAAAAACGAAACCCAACAAAGGCTTTTACACAATATCCCGATGATTCCTCGTCATGTTTGCGAATCAGGCTTGATTAACAACCGCCCCTGAATTAATAACTGCGGTAATTGAGATGTTTGCATAGATGGGGCCGCGACCCTTATTATTTGAGCAAGGATTCGTATTTAGTCATCCGAAATTTTGCTGAGACGATGGCTTCCTATTATACTCAGTTATATAGTTAGAAGGACTAAAGTACCCAGTGTTGCTCCCTGAGATACACCCTTGTTTATTTTTATGTTGTAAAGGGTGTATAAAAAGATGTATAGCTGTGTGTGTCAGAAGGGGTAAATGTCGCCGTTATAGTGTGCGTTGGTTTAGAATAATGTGATTCAAAGTGATGAAATTTTGAGAGTTTGCAACTGTCGGTATTTTCGTGAAATAAATATACAGATAAGAAATCGCACGCTAATTCTAGCGTCAGTTCAGTCCATCAGTATTATGAGAGAATGAAAGTGTACCTAACCTTTGTGAATGACAGAGACAGACAGATCATACTGATGGACTGAGCTGACGCCAGAATTTGCGTGTAACCGAAGCCTTATACAGTCTTGTTCAATAGGCTTGTTGCGTGGTGTTAAATTTGATAACGTTGTGTTGCTAAATGGATAGTAAACCATCGAAAGATTGTAATAAAGTATAAATTACAAAATATAATTCAAATCATAAAAAGATATGAACCTTGAAAGTTTAGAAAAAAAAGTTTTTTTATTTATTGTCCAAGAGTAAATTTAAAGGTACCAATAGAATCCCTACGCTTTAACAGAAACAAATTTGTACGACAACTATAGACCTAAACGCAGTATTTCGCGACCGAAACAGCAATTTACTTTATTTTCCATGCAACGGTTAGTACAAATAGCACGGTGTGACGTCATACTTTAAAGCCAATCAATCCTATTAGTTCATACGAAGCGTTTCGGCTGCTGTCAGCGAGGTCCGTCTTTAACTCGATTTTTTGGGTATTAATGTCCTTTAAATGTAGTTGCTTCCATACAAACATTTGTTCATCTACAAAAACTGGTTCGAATGGCATCGTAAACAATCTTAAGGTCACAAGCCCATTCATCCGGGATTTTGAAGGTGTAATTACACCTATATATTTTTTATAAATTTTAAAATGATCTTGTCACGGACCTACTTGATTAGGTATACCCTGATGGTTTGTTTTGTATTCCTGATGTTTTAATCAATGTGCTGCTCAAGATAGTTCATATAGTTCAACTCTAATAATTTAATATAATTTCAAATGTTTTCCCTGCCCCCGAGATTAGTTTCGTAGCTTCAGGAGCATATGTATATGCTGGCTGCACCTATTTATTATTTATACCCTAAGAAAATTACGGTTTTTTTGGAAATAATTCAATATCAGGCTAATTATTTGTATACGGCTTTTATATGTTATTTTAAACCACTTTTACTATTGAAATGAATAATCCTATGGAACGGAAGTTAGGAAAAAAAATTAACCCGCAAGCAAAAATGCTATCAGTATTTTTATGGTGAAAACATGTTTGAATACTCAAATGTTGAGACTTACTTACTACCTAAATACAAAAATATTTGCATCAGGAAATATAGGCATTTTAATTAAATATTTACGACCTTGAGATAATATTGAATTTCATCTGGCCTATAGAAAGGTTAATTCATTAACAAAAATAATTGGATTATGCGCGTATCCCAAAGAACGTATATAGAGTCTATATACGTTCTTTGGGATACGCGCGTAATCCAATTATTAATCTATATTATAGACGTAGTCAATTATAAAGTAAAGAAAGTTTATACCATTTTCGCCTGATTTTACGGAATTTATGAAGATTACTTTTCAGTATGTTTTACCGTATCGGTATCAAATTTAGGTGGATTATTAATGAATATTTAGTCAAATTACCCAACCTATTTTTTGGTGTAAAAATATGGCTGATATCTATATATTGTTGTGTTTTCATACAGCGAAACCGTAAAGTTCTCAGGGTATTATTATTATGTATCTCCTGTTTAAATTCACGGGACAAAGCCCGGTCCTTTGGAAGGCGTGCGTGGGGATATAGATCCAACACGTAGAGGCCCTTTGGAGACGAAGTTTAATGTGATGTAATACACCTGCTAGAACCCATTCACGGGTACATCGGTAGATACCCGTGAACCGGTTCCAACAGGCGTTGGGGCTATTGTGGGTTATATGGATAGAGAACGGGTTCTATGGTGATGAAATTTGGGTGGATTATGAAACTGGGCTATTGCAAAAAGGTCCGGACACCTACCATAACATTGTTGTACACAAAGTTATCGAGGCAGGCGGTGACTAGCCGCTCATTAGATGGGCCCCTGAAAGCGTCGTCGTACAGACGGCCAGGAGCAACACCGGGTGAGCGGCTCAGGGGTGTCGAGAGGTGGTGCTGCGCTTTCTCCGAAGTTACTCGCGGCGTTATGCCCTTTAACACTTCCACCCCTGGAGCATATAGCTCTGACGACTCCTCTCTGGACGGCCAATGAAGGCAAGCCAGAGCTGAGAGTCCTGCGGGCTCCCTTGGGGTTCCACTCCGACCGACGAAGACACGCCGGAGACGGAGGCCCTGACCGACTCTCGGGAGCACTCGGGTCCGTGGGGTCGTTACTATTATTATTATTAAAAACATGTTAACACAACATTACAGTCTATAACTAGGTACCTACATTGCAAGTCCAGAGACTGAAAAAATGGTGCAGTTACTTTATTGGTGAGTTTTTTATTACCAAATGTTATCTTGCAGAATAAATATATAGGACATGTACCTACATGTCCTATATATTTATTTAGGTACCTACCTACTTTTGATATGCACTAACTATGCGATGCAATAGGTTTGTGTGCTAAGTTTTTTTTACTGTTCCATTTGAACCAGTTTTTGAAGATAAATAAATGTTTGTATGGGAGCAACTACCTACAATTAAATATAAATACCCAAAAAATTGAGTCAAAGAGGCGCAATTTGAGGCGCCAGCCGAAACGCTTCATACTTATTGACATAGAAGTATGACGTCACAGTTTGCTATTTGTCTAATCGTTGTATGGAAAATTAAGTAAATTGCTGTTTTTGTCGCGAAATACTGCATGCGTTTAAGTCCATAGTTGCTATACAATGTTGTTATTGTAAAAGCGTAAGGATTCTGTTAGTGGCTTAAATTTTCTCTAAGACAATAAAAAAAAATGCATATTTTATTTCTTAAATTTCAGCGTCTAATATTTTTATGATTTTAATTTTATTTTGTAATTTATACTTTATTACAAGGAAGGTTCCCACGTCACCATGCCCTTAACGACATTGTTCGGAGGGCGCTCGTGTCAGCTAATGTGCCATGTATGTTGGAGCCTCCAGGCCTTTGCCGGTCTGACGGTAAAAGGCCCGACGGCTTAACCCTGGTGCCCTGGCAAAAAGGCAAATGTCTCCTCTGGGACGCTACATGTGTTAGCACTTTTGCTGCTTCGCACATTGGTCGCACCATACGGGCGCCTGGAGCTGCGGCTGAGCTGGCGGCAGTACGGAAGAGGGACAAGTACTCGGGTCTCTCAAATTATTTATTCGTTCCTCTTGCGGTGGAGGTTACTGGATGTTGGTGCGCAGAAGCCAAAATCTTTTTCAAGGAAGTGGGGTGCCGCTTACAATTGAGATTGAGGTCTCGGTCCCCGCTCTGGGTCATTTTTAGTGCAAAGGTTAGCCATAGCTGTTCAGCGCGGCAATGCGGCAAGTGTGATGGGCACCTTTGCGCCTGGAGTGACCCGGGGCGGGTTATTCGATACTTAATTATCAATGTTGCTGTTTTTACTATTTAATTTTAGTTTTAGGTATTGTATTGTTTTCTTCCTTGTTAAAAGTGATATTAGTAATTATAAATAAAAATTCATTGTTTTACTTTATTACAATAATTTGACGATTTACAAATTTTACAATGAAATTAAAAAGAAAGAAAGAAAATACATAATAAATAAGCACACTACATTATCAATTTTAACATCAGGAAACTACCCTATTCTGGATGGTTTTATTTACACTGCTCGCGACTTGACTATTTGGTGACATTGCCATTGATATCGCGAACCGTCATAACTTTGTTTCTGTACGGCAAAGCGTATAGGTAAATAAATACAAATAGAGCCAGTTAAATACACAGTGTACCTCAAGAACAAGTAGGTACAAGTGTTACAGTGCAGTGGGAGATAAGGGCTCATTCTGGTTCGGGCAGCGTCGGGGCACGTCACGAATAGTCACGATGCGAGTGCCATGACTAATGACAGCAGAGCGCGATCACGCGATCCTCTGTAGCGTCTAAGCAGAAGGTACTACGAACTATACGATTCTATCGCCTCGGAAATAACATGGAGTCCCGCAAGGGTCGGTTGTTAGCCCGTTTGCATTCATAGCTACTGCATGAGTACAATAATGTAAGCATTATTTGATAACAGTTGCCACTTTATCTTTTAAAATGTCCATCAGAGGGGAGATCGCGTAAACTTTTGAACGATTGATTGATTGGTATTTAATCCAAAAATGTAATTTAGAACTACCTAACGTACAATCTGTTACACAAACAATCAGTAGGACACAAAAGGAGACGTTATATTTCGATGACATAATCCCGATATAGCGTGCTAGCTTCGGAACAACTGCCATCCGGCCACAAGGAGCCATGGCCCATCTCATCATCAACATTTAAGAGCTTGGCTCTTGTCGGTGGAGTATGCGCCAGTTCTCTCGGTCCTCGGCTAATTTCTTTAGGTCCCGGTAAGACAAGACATTTGCTTTTGCTCTTAGTTGCTGTACAAAGCTTATCCTTGGACCATCTTGAGGGCGCTAAATAGGCTCAGATCGCAGGTTGGCCGCTGTAAGGAAGACATGGCCAGACGGGGACTGCATCGTTGCCAATCAACCCAATGTATTTGCGGTACAGCACCGCAAACCATGGTGCACCTGATGGCGTGCCCCACATGCCCACACTCCTGCTCGGAACACGACCTGAGGGATGCGACAGCCAGAGCTGTTCACAACCGCTGCCCATTGGGCATCTCTTATTTGAGGAACACGAAGAAGAAGATCCCGATATACCACAATGCACATTTGACATGTTTCAATAAAACCTCGTGACATGACATTTCGATGATGCCAATTTGATGAAGAGTGGTGATATCACTGGTTTTTTATTGTTTTAGTTATAGAAAGTCGACGTGGATGGATATCAAATTTCGAGATATCACAAGATTTGCGATGCAACAAATTAGGATCTATGCAAAAACAATCTCGTAAAAGGTTCAAAATGTCGACGTTTGCTATTTTAAACCGACTTCAAAAAAGGAGAAGGTTATCAATTCGTCTGTATGTTTTTTTTTATATGTGTATGTTACGCGATAACTCCGTAATTTATGAACTGATTTGAAAAATTATTTCTTTGTTTGAAAGCATTTATGCTTCCAGATTGGTCCCGTTGTCACCTAAATCCAGTTCTGATGATGGGATCCTGGAGAAATCGAGGGAACTCTTCAAATTTTATAGGCTAACTTGAAGCTATTTCGCTACTGATTTGAAGTCGGTTAAAATTTTGTTTTGAAAGTCAATTATCACGCATATAAAAACCAACATAAAATAAGCTCTGTTCAATCCCGTATCATTATTATCCCTTAATACATAATATATATATATACTCCAAGCACTCAACAAACAAAACTCGGTCTGTCACTCCATACTCTGTTATTACCCTCTCAACCCCTTCGGATCGCAAAAAACTAATACACCCACTTTTAATTCAGTCCGTGACAGTTGACATAAAGGGGCATTATAGGGTTAACAAAGGGCTGCGACAGCCGAAGGGTTAATTGCTATGGGTGGGTATGTAGCAAAGATGGCGGGTAAAACGTTATAAAAAGTAGGTATGATTACTGCTATAAGCTATGTTTGAATAAAATATGTCGTTGTGTTTGGTTTGGTGCATTCAGATTGCTGGGCGCTGTTTTTCCTTGCTTAATAATGGTAACTTAAATGACAGGTAACAGTAATAATAAACCAAGCAATTCGCAACAGAACCAAGGTAACTGATGTAGCCCTCCGAATCGCTAAACTTAAGTGGCAGTAGGTGGGGCACATTGCACGTAGAACCGATGGCCGTTGGGGCGGAAAGGTTCTCGAGTGGCGACCACGTACAGGAAGGCGCGGCGTGGGTAGGCCCCCCACAAGGTGGACTGATGACCTGGTAAAGTTCGCAGGAGTCCGCTGGATGCGGGTGGCGCAGGACCGGTCATTTTGGCACTCTTTGGGGGAGGTCTATATCCAGCAGTGGACGTCTTTCGGCAGATATGATGATGACGATGATGATGAATAAACATAATTTTCACCTCACTTGCTCGGAAAGGCCTTTTTGATATTTATTGAGAAAATCGCTTTTTATCCACATGTGAAGAAAGTAGACGTAGAACGTTAAATGTACTATGACTATGACGTAGAACGTTAAATGTTTACTTTTGGTTTTTTGTATAAAATATAATATGTGACATATTTATTTAACTTTTTTAACTTTTTTTTTAATTTTTGTTTTTACTTTTTTTAACTTTTTTTAACTTTTTTTTTCTTTTTTTTTTAACTTTTATTTAAACTTTTTTACCCTTCTTATTTTCCTCGCTGTAGTGAGGTGAAAAGATTTGTGTTATACACGGGTGAAAAGTTATTTTACGTCTCGTGTGTTGAAACGCTCGCTACGCTCAGGATTTTATTTTTAAACCACTCGCTTCGCTCGTGGTCAATCATAGAATCCTTTCGCTGGCTCGTGTTTCAAATGAACACTCGCAGGTAAAATACAACTTTCCCCCCTTGTAGAACAAATAACTATTGACGGTTGATTTGGTGTTGGTTTAACTTTTAGTATACTTGAGATTATTAGAGTTGGCCAAATTACATCAAAGTACTCCATTCAAAAAGTAACTATACCATCCGAAGTAGAAAATTCCAATGCCAATGGCAGTTTTATAAAAAGTTGGCTCAATTAAATAATCTTAACCATAGATACACTGCATTCGGTCGGACTGAGGTGAAATTTTGCCTTATAATTTTGTCATGGTATGAGTTGACAGTAATCAATAAACCTAGGTAAGTAGGTACCTACTTATGAATATTTTAATAATGGTTTTGAGCATAAAGAACAATTAGGTACCATAGTGTTAGCATCCTCTTATATTTGTTGCGTAAGATATTTTTACATCATCTTATGGGGGCTATAATTCATGCTCTAGCTCTGCCTAAGTTTTGCTCCAGAAGTAGGGCAAACCTTGGCTAATCTGTGATATTAACCTTTAACTACCGTCGTATACGTCTCACAGACGTCACCACTTTCATTTCAAAAATATTTTTGCGAATGTCTGGCGTCTTTTTTGGGGTCCTCTAGCCGCAGCCAAGACCGTAACCGCGGCGAGTGCGCACGAGTCGGTTACGGAGCGATCGACGTCTCACGGACGCCACCACGGTGTTTATGTACAAAAAATATGCACGTCTCCTGGACGTCACCTCGGTGTTAGTGTTTGTGACTCTATAGTAATTATCGTGTATCCTAGTCGTGACGTCATCTTTTAAGTTTGAGCTATATTTTTTTTTATATAAAATTCTAAGAAAAAAACAGGTAAGGCTTACTGTCAGTATAAGGTTCTGCTCGCTACATATTATTAATTACCCGTAGGAAGTTAGTATCATTAGGAACTACCAATTAGTTCAGTAAAAATATGCCTAAATCATATGATGTCAGTTTTTTTATGTTTAAAGTTTGGAACTTTTCATTTATGTAATATGATGAAACATCTTATAATCAAAAGGTATTTTATGTTTTATAGATAATATCTTCACAATTTTAGTAAAAAATAAGACTGAACCAAGTCCGGAAATTTAGCATATGAAAAATGTCGCCTCATAATTAAAAAAATATTGTCAGCATGATTGAAGTTATTCAGTGTTTTTTATCCCATTTTGAATTACCTAATATAATTACCCAACTAGTTTAAAAGCTTTGATAATACTCGCATGTCAATAGGATTTTTTAAAATCGAGTTGAAATATGGCGTCTGCAGTAAGACAGTACCTCGGTGTTAGTGCTACTCAAAAAGCACCTCGGTAATTAAAGGTTAAGTTATTCGGTGATAGCTACTTTAAGGTCTAATTGCGGAGTTACTCGATATCATTACGGCTTGTAATAATTTCCAGTAGGTGGCGGCACTGTCATTCAACTTACTTACGTGCAGCAAGTATCCGAACGCATTCCTCAAAATTAAGAAAAAATAAACTAAAAAAAAACTCGAATAACCTAACCATCACCGATTAGCCAAGGTATAAAGTAACGGCCTCCGTAGCCCAGTGGGTAGTGACTCTGCCTACGAAGCTGGAGGTCCCGGGTTCGAATCCCGGTCAGGGCATTTATTTGTGTGTTTATCACGAATATTTGTTCCTGAGTTATGGATGTTATATATGTATATAAGTATCTATATGTATGCATCTATTATATATATCATCGCCTAGTACCCACAACACAAGCCTTATTGAGCTTACCGTGGGCCTAGGTTGATTTGTGTAAGATTGTCCCGTAATATTTATTTATTTATTTATTTATAAAATCACATAAACCAAGAATGTCCCAAAACATCCACAATACTGAAATAATATACGAGTAGCTAGCGTGCGACTTACTAGCGTGCAAATGTGACAACTTGGAACTCCAAACAGCCATACGTTAGGGCAATTTGGGGCACAATATGGTAATTTAGCGCGACAAAGAGTCGCGACGCGTTGACGCGCGACAGTGATTAATCGCCGGTGTCGCGATGTCGCCGACGTGGGAACTGCGCCTTATGGCGGTGGGTGTACGCATATTGGGGACTGGCATGTTGTATGTAGTTACGTACCTATAGTATATAATTAGATAATTACATACAAATTGTTGCTTTTATAAAACTGTTTTACCCAAAAAGCTCGTTCTTGATAAGTAAAACGCTTCATTGCAAATAAAACTGCATAAAGTAATGTCCAATTTCCTTGCCATTTACAAAAAATTATGGCCCACTCTATATATTCGACGCCTCGCATGCTTGTCACCTTGCACGTCTTTTGTGGGTGCTCACCCAACTAAAGGTTTCCCAAAGGGTAGTATTTTCATTCCCTCTTTTTTTAGCAAATTTATGCCACGTCCACGTCGATATAAAGCGTTAAAATCGTGATGAAGTTTCCACGATTCAATTCCAAAGACTTTCTTTATAAAAGTGCCTTTACATTGCGAGCATAAAACATATCAATACACAATTAGTCCAACAAAGCACTGAAACTCCAACCACCAACTCAATGCTCGCACGCACGCAAACAAAAGTCGTGCATAAAATAACTTGCCATAAAATGTACCTACTTAATGCTTAAATAACTATAATTATAACTTAAACCGTACATCCATTAGAGTGACATATTCTGTAGGGCGACATGCGCATACGACCGCAGATCGACAAATGTTATTCTCAGAAAGTCGTCGTCACCGTTAAAGTCACTTAGGCTCTTCCATCACTTATTCATACATACTACTTGTATCACGCATCAAGTCTAATAAGGCTTAAGTGCTTTCGATTAAGTGCCTTCGATGAAGTGCCCTCTCCTCACAGCGGGAACAGAGTCGCAACATATTTCCAACCACTAATTGTCAATTGAAAACCGCATTGCGTTCGCATTGGACCGAATTACATTCGATAATTTCGGATATTATCAACTTTTTCGAATTGGAGTTGATATTTTCTCGTTCACAAATTACGAGCACGCACGGTGTGGTGTAAGTAATTTTGATGTTCGTTAAAACGTTCACGGCTTTGTTTTCCAGTAAAATTTAGCTATTTAACTGCAGTGGGGAATCGAGACATAATTAATGCAGATATAAATTAATAAGTACATAGTAATTATAAACAGCAATACATTAGGAACAATGCAGACAAGGTATACGTACAATCCTATCAGGTGTAGGTATATTGCTGATCGAAAAAGCGGATGAGGCATACGAAGGCAAAGCAAATATCAGTCACAATAGGCCTCCACATCCACACACCGGTCACGGGCGCGGGCCCGCGACCGGTGTGTGGAGGCCTTTATTGAACGAGCAAGCGAAGCGAACGAAGTTGTCCGTTTCAGCTTGGGCAAAACTTCTTTCGCAAAAAAAGTTTCGCGTTATACCTGCCGCTCACAGAGCCAATAGTGGTATTAATATGTTTATCTATCCAAATAACATAAACCCTCCATGATGCGTTCAAGAACCGCACATTATGACCACCATAAAAATAAACTGTTTTGTTAGAACAAATTTCTTATCTGTGAAAATGTTATGATTGCTAAATAATAACATCGATTTCGATAATGTTATTTCATCAAACGTCTCTGAAAGACAAAGAAATTTGATTTATCCTCTTTTCTAAAATCAGTCGAGATGACGTAGTTCGAAATGAATTGTCAATTTGCATACAAATTTGACAAATGTCACACGTAAGTAAGATATCGAACGATATGATAATTGGATCCGACTCTAGTTTGTCTCTGAATTAAAAAAAAAACTATGTCAGCTGCCAGAAAACGACGCCGCGATGCCGGTCATAATATGCGGCTCCTGAATGCATCATGGAGGCTTATGATGTGTGGATAGATAAAATTGTGTATGTAACTGTACATAATTAGGCATTATGTACAGTCACATAAACTACTATTAATTATCTACACCCATATCATAAATCCTCTATAATGTGTTCGGGATTATGGTGGTAAAACGACCACACACATGCATGCATGACATTATTGCAACCGCAATAACGTAACATCAGCGTTTTATCTGTGCCAGGTTATTATAATATATGAAAAATCATAATAATATCCATATCGATGTTATTATGGAAATCTAGTTGGTCATGCATGATTTGAAATCTAGTCGGCCATGCATGGCGGTGCAATGTCGGTTATTCTAATGGTTCCTGAACATATCATGAATTTTTATACTCGTACAAGTAAGTTTCATTTTTTTTTTTTCATTTCATTTTTCGTGGCATAAATCGCACAGATAGGAACCTCTATCACTGTAAGAGGTGGCAGGCTTCGTGCGCCCAATCACCACAGTCCCAGTTTCCCACAATGGATCCAGTCTTCATCTGGTGGGTCCACATAAGGATCACCACTTTGCTGCACCATCTGAAAAAATATAACTTTTCAATATTGAATTTGTGGTCCGGGCAAAGCGGGTAGTCACCCGATTTGCCCTACCCACTTTGCCCAAACACTTAATATTTCAATTGATAAAGGGTATAGCCGTGTTTGTATGGCGAAACTGCCTTTGACGAGAAAATGGTTTTCCTTTTGCTCGGATAATTATCTTTATATACGTTGTAATTTCACCAAATATCAGCCCCAAAATCGTCGTGATTTATGAGATAATTAAAAAAAAAGGAAAATCGTTTTTATTTATTATCTACTAAAGTAGCAGCCCGATTTTTTTGAAATTTGTATATATTATGAAGATAATGGAGGACTTTTTACAAAAAAAAAATTAATATGAAATTTTTTATTTAAGAAAAAAAAATATTTTTAATATTACAATTTTTTTTTACTTACATGGTGGCGACACCTTCCAATATTGGATATTTTATAAACCATTTAATACTCTACCACATATATTTTTTCCAAAAAATATCACTTGGATCAACAGGTTAAAAAAAGCTAATTTGTAACCTCTCATACATAGGTTTCCCTTTACTAGGTAGGGTAGACACAACAGTCTTTATGTACTATGTCATTGGAAACATAATATTACAGTCCTATAAATCTTTGCTGTTAAGACAAATACAAATATAAATACAAATCGTTTATTTGTTAGACTGACATTATTAAAAAATATATATACTATTATAGGTAATGGAAATAGATTTTGGGTCAGTGAGGGCAGCTACCAGATCCCGTGTTGCGAGGCGAAAATGGTCTTAGGAGACCTTCCTTCGATTTCAAATTAATAAAGATTGGCGTGTACAGATTTTGGAAAAAACATACAGGGTGCGAGAAAATGGTAATTTTTGACAAACTTTTTTTTGATGCTTATTTAGCCATTCCTGTCCAGGATCAAAAGCTTGTATGGAACCAATAAGAAATTTTCGGCTAGAAAAGCCATAAATCGAGAAAAACTTTCCCCATACAATTTTTATGAAAATGAAAAAAGTTTTTTTTACATGTATTTTTTTTATGTCAATCGATTCCATTTCTATCCAGTAGGTATCAATAGTTTCCTTGGGGTCAACTTTCGGTAATGTACAAAAAAGCCAGAAATTAAAGAAGTTTTTCTCCATGGTAAATGTATGAAAACAGTTCTCTTTGTGTTTGCGTTTAGGCTTACCTAATCCACGCCTAAATTTAAATATTGGGTTTCATCTTTCATTAATTTCGCTAATATTTAAATAAAACTGAAAGAATCTTAGTATAGTACCTAAGTATTTTTTCCTTACAATTAGTTTGGTATCTATTTACTGATGAATTAAATGTACCTAATAAGTAAAATCAATTAGCGTGTCATTTTATGTCATAATAAATACCATCGCGTGTCACCCCCGGGTGACACCTGTCCTGTCGTGTCACCGCAATTACCTATGTCATCACACGGTAATATTGTAACTAAGCGATAGTATGATCATGAAGACGTAAACAAATAAAACAGACGATACAAACAAGTATTGCTAAATATTATATCATTAGGTATACTTACCTAATGTCTGGTAGGTAGGTCAGTTTATATTAGGTATACCGCCTCAAAAACTTAACTTCAACTCATTACATTACACACATCAATGGTAAACACAAGTGAATACTCAACATACATACATACATACATACATACATACATATAATCACGCCTCTTTCCCAGAGGGGTAGGCAGAGATCACGGATCTCCATTTGCTACGATCCTGACAAACCACTTTCGCTTCACTCACTTTCATAACATTTCTCATACATGCTCGTCGGTTTAGGGTACTTTTGACCTGGCCTTTCTGTAAGATTTCTCCAATTTGATCGGAGAAAGTTCGCCTAGGTCTTCCCCTTCCAACTTGCCCTTCCACTCTTTTTATATACACTCTCTTCGTTAATCTTCTTTCATCCATCCTCTCTACATGCCCAAACCACCTTAACATACCCTTCTCAATGTTCGTGACTATATCTCCATCCATTCCACACTTATCTCTTATCACACTGTTTCTGACTCTATCACTCAATTTCACTCCACACATACTTCTCAACGCTCTCATTACTACTGCATTCACTCGATTTTGATGTCTTTTTTGCCACACCCAACTTTCGCTACCATACATAAGTGTGGGCACCAACACTCCCCTATGCACAACCACGCGTGCTTTTTGCGATATTTTCTGGCTGCCCATAAAGGCATTCAGTGCCCCATTCACTCGATTCCCTGCATTCACTCTCCTTTCAATATCTTTCTCATGCTTTCCGTCTCCAGTAAATAGTGTCCCCAAATACACAAACTCTTTTACTTGTTCCTGTCTTTCTTCACCAATCATTATTTCGCAGTCTGTCATAATTTCATCTTTTTCAAATACCATCATTTTCGTTTTACTTACATTCATCTTCATCCCTTTCCATTCAAAAGATGCATTCATCTTAGTTACCATCATTTGTAACTCCTCAGCAGACGACGCAAGTAGTACAAGGTCGTCAGCATATAGGAGACATTTGACGCGTAACCCTTCCATTCTCAAACCACATTCATCACCTTTCAGATCCTGCAGACAGCTGTCCATGAATAGATTAAACAGCCACGGAGACGCTACACGCCCTTGTCTAACACCCTTTTCGATGTTAAACCAGTAACAGTATATGACCCGTTTATAATCAAATCCGTGATTAATCAAAATAATAATTAACGACGTAAAAACCGCATTCAGTTATTTTACGTGACTTTTTAAGGTGTAATAACTAATAAGTGTCATCGTGTCTTACCGCAAGGCACCTACTGTCGCCGCAAAAATAAAATTAATAAGTGTCATGAAGAACATCGGCCATTTACGCGACACTATAAATTAGCGTCATCGCCTGTAGCCCACAGGCGCGCTCTGTCGCCATAAAAATCAATTGATGAAAGACATATTTTTGCAATTGAGCTAAAATTAAACCAAAGGATGTATGTCGAGGTACGAAAACCTTCGTCAGTTATTTTATTAAATTCATTCCTTTATAAAGTCATAGACTACCTCTACCTCTTAAAAGCAAAGTACCTACTAACTAGACAAGTGCATATAAAATATACTTAATTGATATGATAACAAGGATCAAAATAGTTCACACCTTCATCTAGTTTCGTATCAACACCAAACCTTTTTAATGACACAGTCAAATAAACAAGTTCGTAAGAGTTCCAATCAAATATACCTATTATATTTAATTGTCAGTGTTTGTCAGTATAGTAGGTAACATTAATAACTCTGCGTCATATTTAATTTGATAATGCCGAGGAATTTAAATAAATCTGAATATTACGACATTCACTATTTGACGTCTACATATACCTACTCTGGTACACACGTTCGGAATCCGCGGACTTATAGCGCTCGCAGGCGTTTACAGAACAATAAGTATCGCTCTAGAGTGATGTAAGTCGAAAACCGAATCCGGAAACCGATATTTTAACTCATACCTTTGCAGTGCAATAGAGCCACATCTCAAATGTTTTTTTAATTTTGAGTTGTGGCCGTATATCAGGCAATAGGCGACTTATGGGTGGAGTCCGGCATGCTTACAAGGGCATAGTAATACTAGTGTTATTATCATTATTTTGACGAGAGACATCATTCTGTTCTTGACACGTTTTATTGTTATTGACCCCGTACATCTCTGCCAATATTACATTAATGATCCTTTTTTTTCTGTTTTAACGCCCAGATACAGTATACTTACATCTCTATAAGAACATTAGAATAATTATTCATTGTATTTGGACGCTCAAAGACCTTATTTATACATATCCGGGGTACTAAATTAATATCATAAACTTATTGTTAATTCTGATACAGACCTTATATCGAATGTAATTGTATTATACAATTTAGTTTTTTTTTTGTTTTCATTTAGTGACGTTTAGTTTGTTAACCGTTTAGGTAATAATTGGTTAAAATCTGCATCTTTTAAATGATTATTGTGTAAGATTATTAATATTATATTGTAGAATACCATTTGACATGTAAAAGTGCCCTTGTGGCATATTTGCAGAATAAATCATTGATTTTGATTTTGATTTACACCCAGCCGTACCTACTCTAGATTAGCCTGTTATTGCAAATGCAAACGTCAATGCGATATTTTGTTTCGTTTGAAATGAAACGGTGGCAGTACTGATAATGGGGAATGGATGAAAATTTTAGAAGTGCCTGATTTTTTTTTGGTGTTAGGAATAACCTTCCTTACCACCAGAAAAAAATTGCAGACTTGTCAGGTGCTTCAATTATTTTTGAAAAATATAAACAGTTTCCTCACTTACGTTTTGGGTTTAGGACGGCGAATGAGACATTTTCCTTGATTTGTCTCATATTACAAAAAATATCATAAAAATCCGTGGTAAATCGACACTGGCGATGATATTGACAGCTGCAGCAGCTATATTTGTCATTGCCTGGGTCAGATATTCAAAATATTTTTTTTGTGATATGAGACGAATCAAGGAAAGTTTCTCATTCGCCGTCCTAAACACAAAACGTAAGTGAGGAAACTGTTTATATTTTTCAAAAATAATTGACGCACCTGAAAAATCTGCAATTTTTTTCTGGTGCTAAGGAAGGTTATTCCTATCACCAAAAAAATAATCAAGCACTTCTAAAATTTTCATCCATTCCCCATTGCCTTGGTGCAAGCAAATGTCGGCATTAAGTTGACGAACGTTTTCTTACCCGGACTGCTGTACCTCCCTACTCCAAAAATTAGCTCCACTAGCTATAAAGCTATGAATATATGATATTTCTGGTATATAAAAAATGCCACATGTTAAAACTATTCATAGGTTTCAAACCCATAGTACACTACGTGTCGCACATGTGACTCATACCTATGGGTGAATTTTGCAAACTCGAATCATCAAAGCCCTCCGTCTTCGGCATCGGGCTTCTAATAGACTCTCGTCCGTAAATAATCTCTTACCGTAATCGTGGCACAATACAGCCTGTATGTTTAATATTACCTCAACTTGTAACCATACATAGCTTTTAGTATGATGAACCGATATTGTAACAAAATTGTAAGTTGATCTTAACTAGGTACCAAAACGTTATTAACTAATTAATTTTTGAAAATGTATCGAGTCGCAATGTAATGCTTACACTCATTTGACACATGGAAGAAGCGGGTTACTTGTGACAGTTGTGACGTCACATCAGTAAGACAATGTAATACATTGCGTGCTGAATTATTTTATAAGGAAAAAAAGTTAGTAATTAAGAAAAAAAATCTTGCATTATCGGTTCATAGCCCTAACACCTACCTCTGGTTACAATTTGAGGTACTATTAAAAATACACGCTGTATAGGTACTATAATATTACGATCGCACATTTGCGCACAATAATCAAGTGAACAAGCGTCCAATCATTAACTAGCAAAGAATTAGCTGTTTATGTCGCTAGCAGTGTTTGTAGTCACCTAATTGCTTACTGATGTTGTAGTAGGTACTATATTAAGGTAAACGTGTCTTCAGACGGCTCGTTTACGCGACACTTTACGTAAATATGTGTCATCGGCTGTCGCCCGCGGGCGCTGTCGCCACATTATGCAAATACCTACGCGTAAAATTGCCGAGCCGCGTAATTGTTTGTAACCGTAAATTTACTCGTTACGGGCGAATTGTGGCTTTTATGAGTTATTTTTGCCGTTTTCTGATGCCTAAGGTTTTTATTTATTTAGTAACTTAAGTTAACTTTCCTTTAATCCATTAATTAAAATTTTAATAATTTTATGAGCGTTGCTCATGAAATTATTTTTCGCTCACATAATACACAATTAGGTTATTCATTTGTTTACTTGCCCTTCAGTTTTCCTAAGTATCTATAATAGTGGGAATCGAGTAGCAAGAAGAGGTATGTGCAACAAATAAAATATCCTTCTGAATAAAAAACTCAAGCTTTAAGGACCAGACTCACCATTGAAAACATTGTTTAATTAAATATTCTCTATGGAATCCGCCATTTTGTCCACTTGATGGCGTCGCCAAACAATCGCCCCCCGGCAAAAAGAAGCGCGTGCAAAACTGCCTTTATTAGCGGGGTTGAAGGGTTAACACTGGGCTAAAGAAACTAGAAGCCCCATGTCTAACGATTTCAAATAATATCCAACTCACAATTCGGCAGTTCCTAAGGAGACATGAGAATGCTAATGGGGAATGGATGAAATTTTTAGAATTGCCTGATTAAGTATGTTTTTGGTGATAGGAGTAACCTTACTTAGCACCAGAAAAAAATTGCAGACTTTTCTGCAGCGTCAATTATTTTTGAAAAATATAAACAGTTTCCTCACTTAGGTACGTTTTGGGTTTAGGACGGCGAACGGCGAAAGAGACATGTTCCTTGATCCGTCTCATATTATAAAAAAAAATTTAAATATCTGACCCTGGAATTATAGCCGTGCAGGAAATTGGGAATTGATGAAAATTTTAGAAATGCCTGATTATTTTTTTGGTGACAGGAATAACCTTCCTTTAGCACCAGAAAAAAGTTGCAGACGTTTCAGCTGCGTCAATTATTATTTCAATTCATATTAGGTAAGTCGGGCAGTTGCCGACCTACTACATACCTAATTAAAAACCGGACAAGTGCGAGTTGGACTCGCCCACCGAGGGTTCTGTACAAAATAACAAATGTATAGTTTTCAGATTTTTCGCTCTACTTGTATGACGATATAACATGCCAAATTTCTTAGTTTAGGTCAACGGTCAAATGTTGAAATTTTATAAACGTTTTAGCGGCATAAACGGCCGTATCTTTTAGTTACGATTACTTAGAAGTTTAATTTATTCACAGCTTCGCGGGACCAGCACGGCTATCACAAGACGGCCGCGACATACTCTCGTCTCGAGCTCTCTCGCAGTATCCGTCTCTTTCTAAGTGGTCTAATGAGAGAGAGACGGATAGTGCGAGAGAGCTCGATAGTATATCGCGGCCGTCTTGTGATACCCGTGCAGAGTATATAGGTGGTTCTAATTTCAACTCGATACATCCACGCGTTCCCGAGATAAAGGGTCGTGACAGACAGACAGACGGACAGGAAAGTGATCCTATAAGGGTTCCGTTTTTTTCCTTTTGAGTTACGGAGCCCTAAAAATTTTAACACCTTCGACACCATAACCTTCGTTCGTTTGTTGAGTGCGGGTTTTTTTAATTAATTAAGATTCGACAAAGCAAAGCAAAAATACCTGACACAGAGTTGACAGAGTGTCACATCGTGTCACATATTTGTACGCTCTTTTTTGTCGCCGATATTAATGCTGGTGACTGTACCTACTTCTTCTTCTTCTTCTTATTTAAGAGCTAGGCTCTTGTCGGTGAAGTAATTTCCAACTTGTTCTACATTCTGCCTTTCTTTTTATTTCTCTGTACGATGAAGCGTTTATTTTCTCTTTTATTTGCTACATGTAAGATATCTTCGGCCTTCCCCTTTTTCTTTTCCATTCTATTTTTCCCTCTATTATTGTTCTCATCCAGTCTGACATCCAGACTGTACCTACATGAAAACTAAATAGGTAGGTGTTTCGATCAAAGAGGAAAATTAAAAATTATTCGCCATGGGCGGGATTTGAACCCGCGCCCTCTGGAATCCGTCCATTGCTCTTATCCAACTGAGCTACCGTGGGTCCCGCTAGTGGCAACGAATCTTTAAATCTCTTCACTCTTCTAATTAACCTTAGGGATTGAAAGATTCGTTGCCACTAGCGGGACCGACGGTAGCTGTCTGTTAGTAACAATTGGAGGTCGTTGTTGTTCTACGTCCGTAGGAATAACCCTAGAAACCCTACACGTGACCTCCGGGTGGTGCTAAAAGAACAACAAACTCGGCAGCTGCACTGTTCCTTCTGAACCTCGCAGCGCACACTGGAACTTATCAGCGACATCAATACGAATACATGTATGTACCAGTGTATAACCGCCATACGATAAATAAATAAGTAACAATGGGGTAGTTAACAGTAAATGTATACAAAGCAGAAACATCCGCTAGCGAAATTCTAAGTTTCGATCAAAGTGGTAAATTTAACAATTATTCGCCACGAGCGGGATATGAACCCGCGACCTCAGGAATCCGTTCAGTGCTCTTATCCTACTGAGCTACCGTGGGTCCCGCTAGTGGCAACGAATCTTTCAATCCCTTCACTCTTCTATATAATTAACCTTAGGTATTGAAAGGTTCGTTGCCACTAGCGGGACCCACGGTATCTGTCATAAGAATTGGAATATTTTACCTTGGACAGTAGAGTCGCTTTTTGAATGGACTACTTTGATGCAATTCGGCCAACTTAAATAATCTCAAGTAAGTTATTTTGTGTGTTTTGGTACTTAATAAATGTATTTTGATTTGATTTGATTTATTACTTACCTTTCTACCTAAATAAATAAAGAAAGAAAGAAATTACGTTTATTTATCATCACATTTGTAGGATAAAAGACAAAAAAATACAGACATAATGATTAAATGCTAAAATGGCTTCCACTCAGCTTTGTGCCACGAAATGGTGATACCTATTTCGTAGCGCTGATTTTCAGTGGCGCCTTGATGTTAATTCTATGTAACTAAGCAAAAAGTAAAAACTAAGTAAAATAAATACAAAAAAAATCTAACCTGATTAATATTAAATATTATATTATATTTGTAAGACATTTCCAGTATCGCTTATCCATGTGCCAGAGGGTTAAATTTGCTTGCTCCCACAAACTTGGACGTGGGTACCATGCAGAGCATTTCAAAACTTTAATATATACATACCTACATACAGACATACGCACGTGCCCTTTTATTAACCCGGCCTTTTTTAACCCCACGCTATATAAGACGGGCATTTAAACATTAATTTGGGAAGATGAGAGGTTCAGGGCTATTTATTATACATATACCAGTACAATAATTAATTTTAGTATCAAATGATAGGGTTGGAAGTTTTCATAGGAAGCTGGTTTATGTGTAAGTACCTACCTAGTTTCAATAGGAAGATTTAAAGACATAGACTTTAGAGAATAATATCTATTAAAACGTAACAAAAATTGAACTGTTTATTTCGTTTTTATAGATACATTATTTTGAGCGTAATTAGGTAGGTACCTACTAATCTAAATATTAAAGATTTTATGAGTCAAGTACCTAGTCTTAACTAATTAATTACACTTGTCGAAGTACTGCTATTTCTATTAAATTATACATAGGCAATACGGTTATTTGCAATATGTTAGAATTAAGAAAGAAATAATGACATTATTAATACATACTTAAATGTTATTATTCCATTTCAGATTATATTAATAATAAAATAGATTGACATTTATTTTGATACATTTAATATTTTTTCTTATAATTAATTAATTACCTATACATGACATATTTAATTGACATTCTTAAAACCGGACATGCACTAATACATTGAACTAAGTATACCTACCGACTTATATTTTTTTTATCACAAATTGTTTAACTTCCATTACCTTACTATAGAATTATAATTTGTATTGTACAAAGGCACCTTAATTTTCTACCTATGTATGATAGTAGAGGTATGAGGTACTTATTGAGTACCTTGATAGGTATTCAAAGTTTTTGTAGGTATGTTAGCAAAACATAGTGAAACTGTAAAAATCACGACCACTGTAACTACCTATGTTTACAAATAAAATACTACTTACTTACTTAATACATGCAAAATTTAATTTACAGTTCACTGACAGTATCTAAGTGCATGTCATAAACCAAACAAAAAATAGGTACCTACTCGAATTTAATACCTAGGTACCTATTACTAGCTAACTAAAACTTACATAATTTTTAAGAGGATTGTGAACCTGTAATTTTTCATACAAAAAGCGATAACGTTTTTCACCCCGTAAACATTCTTCGATTATTATAATTTTTGGACATGTTGTAGATATAATGAAAAACTAGGTCTGTACGTTTTGATTTTTAAGAAATATTGCTTGCGGTAAAAGTTATTAGCATCTAAAAATCGATATTTTTGACTTGAAAACTTTGTCTATCGTTTTTTTTTTTTTAATTAATCTAATCTGATTTGCTAAAAAAAGAAAACGTACAGACATAGATTATAGTGTACTGAATCTAATAATACCAAAATTAATTCATTTCATAAAGGTTTAGGGGGGTAAAGTAAAGTCCATCGTTGTATCACTAATACTCTGGCATCAAGAGTTAGGTAGTTACCTAATTGAATATAAAAGCTACTGTTGTTTGCTTGTATCTAAAGAATCATCTTGACACCAACATTATATAAACTAAGAAGCATATATCCTTGGTTACGAAATAAATAACAAAGGAACAAATCGTTCGCAAGCAGAAGCCACAAACGCTTTTTATCTCCTAAAACATCACTAAGGTCGCAACCTCTACGCTATTGTTGTGACCCAAACGTATTACAGACAACAATTTGAAAAAATACTAAACAAACCAATAACAGCTCTATAGTCTGGTGAATACAATTCATTTTTTTTTACTAGCTGTGCGTATGTAACGATCGATTGACGAAAATTGAATTTTGAATTTAGCGTCCTAAAGTTCTTTTCAAATTGAAATTAAAAACAAAAGAACCGCGTCTCGCCACAAGCGAATTCAAACTTTATTGATATAGTACAAAGTTAAAATTTGCTTGGATTGATTTAGTAAGAAAATTACCAAGGTCCAGATGGTATCTCGGTAGTGAAGACGCTATAAATTAGTCAGATATTGAATTCAATTATTAAGTGGGCACGTTTGGTTTTATCTGATCGTGTTAAGTTTGGAAACTGTTTGGACGTGACGACACGGTCGTATTGCGTAATTTTTGAGTAAGTAGGTACATGATATAATGGCGCCTGAAATAATTTGCGGTATAAACTTTTTGATAAACTTGTTGAATGCAAGGTTTGATAAAGAAATTAAAGGACTGTCATGATTCATAACTTAGAAAAAATATTTAGAATTTTCTCAATATTTTTTTTTCTTTAGTGGACTAAGTTTTAGTAGGTAGGTAAGTAGGTAACTCAAACTGCTCGGGTAAATATATTTTGTAATATCTCGGTGATGGTGATATCACGGAAGGTACCTAATCTGCTACATTTAGAAGTACCTAGCTAAACGTTGACACTTAGGTACTTAGGGAGTATTCGTAGTACCAAAACTACATATTATTTAGGTACCTACATATATGTGACTTTGACTTTGATTAAGTTCACCTACCATAAGTGTCACTTTGAAGGTGGTTGCGAGACTCATTTAAATATTTATTTCGCAATAGATACCTAAGACGATTTCAAATAAAGCTTAACATGCGAGTATAATGTACCGAGTAAGGGGTTACGCACGGCCACAACAAAAGAAAAAGTTAAAATCAATTCCAAATTTGAATGAAGCACTGTCAAGTCGCGTCCGATACAAGCGGCGTGATCAAGATAAATAAATAACTACGACAACCTCGTATCACTCATGCATGTTTCAAGTTACTTCCAACTCTAATAACATATAAGCAATGTTGAGTTTTGTGCACTTGAATTGCTTAAGTAGCGAGCGTTACAATGATAGCAGTCGATAAACGTTTCGCAGATATTGCGTCACGAAAGCCGGCCGATGACAGTTGCCAGAAGTTTGCAGTAGATGGCGCTTACATTAATGAGTAAGCGAGTTCTTGCGAATCGAACCGTTGTACAAATAATTCCGGGAATAATACTGTAGGTACCTAAGGTACCTACATGATTGGGGCACCGCTGTACTCAATCAACCTACCAATCGCCGCTTGTCATTTTAATTATTTGCATGAAGCCTAGCTTTTATAATTGGTAGGTACCTACCTAGAGGTAGTTATTTAAGTCCAAGGGTTGTGTTGTAGGTTACGAATCAATAAGAGCGTGTTATTAACTATTAAGTAGTTCAGTTTAGTTATTTGAACGGTACCTACTTATTAAATAAATATAAAATAAATTGATTACTTATCTAGAGATAATACGTTCAATCAATAAAAGTTATTCATTAATCAATGTTTTTTTTTCAGTTCCGGGATTGAATGAAACTACAACATGGCAACATCTGCAAACCAAGAGTAGACAAAAACTAAAGCGTCGAGCCACCATTAAAGAAAAAAAAATTACATCTACGCAGTGTGATAAAACTGATAAACTTGAACTGGCCTCCTGCCGTTGCATCTGAATATAATTTTATATAAATAATATACTCGTAAGCGGGTCTTTATAAAAGAGCACTACGAAAAATCGCTAGACATCATAAGCCTCTCTTTTGCAGTAGGCGGGTAAAACCTAAAATGTTTTTTTGGTAATATAAGACGTTTGTCCCTAATATCTACATGACAAACATTAGTAGGCCGACTGTACCTCAAAGAAGCATACGTCGCCAGCGGGGATGCCCGCGATGATTTACGACCGTACAGTCGGACACATGGCTGGTAATTACATGTAACGGCATTGTGATACTCCTGTGTTACGGGGTTAAGTAAATGACGACTGTACTTTTCAATAGACCTAACCTCGGCCCTCATGAAAGACGGGAAATAGAATCCATCTGTTTCTAGCAAATGGTTTCAGAAGAGTCAGTTGCCTTATTTGGTCTTTGACAAATAATAAAAGCGACCAACATGCCTATGTCAATATAGTCAAAACTCGTCTATAGATAGGTAAGTACAGTCGCCATCACATACATAGGTACACTATAGGTGTTCAAAAATATCGGCACATGCACCCTAATGCCTTGAAAATAGAGGTGTGTTCCGATGTTTGTGACGTGCAAACAAGCACGTCACAAACATCGGAACACACCTCTATTTTCTCTCTATTTGCTCCGATGTATGTGATGCATTAGGGTGGTCTTGTTATAGTAAGTGTAGTGGGTTCATGTGGCCTTTTTTTATAAATCGACCGTTACAATTGGAATCTTTTAACTTGGACGGTAGAATTCACAGAAATATATCTAGATAGAAGGAAAGAGTGTATGTACCTCGCGTGGCGAAACGATGACAATTTGTCATCAATGCTCGCAGCGAACTTCAGTCTGCTCCCGACCGCGGTCTGCGTGCGACGTCACACAAAATGGTTTGTTGCCCAATAACCAATTGTTCAAGCGGCTCCAATAAAGTTGGATTTGTAAATCGAGGTATTTCCTTTTTTCGGTGAGTACTGTTTGTCCTTAAATCTCTGTTATTAATTAATAAACGATTTATTTTACTATTTTCATCGAACCAGTAGCGGGTGATTGTGTGCCAACGCTAGTTTTCCATTGCGGCTTTAATTTAACGAGCCAGACTTTGCGTGCGTTCAAAACCAGCGATGTAAAAATAAGCTATTCAAACAGTCGAGTCACGTTCAAGATCGATTCTCATTTTTTCTGTCAAAAGTAAGAATAGTGCTGTACCACAGTGCTGTCCACTGCGATTTTATTACTCGATTAAAATCGACTTTGAAAGCAGAGGAAATGATAATTACGTTTATATATTATTATTTAGCACTTCATGAGTTCATAGAAATCGTTTTTGAAGTGTTTAATTGATACCTAATTTGATATTTTTTCGTGTGTAATATTTATATTGTATATTCAACTTTTTAACCGTTATGCATAAATTGACATTGTTTATTTTTGTTTAATAGGTAATTGTCTATTAACTAGTTGTTAAATGACAATCCGTAATTAGAGATACTATTTCCACTTTGTGTATTAACATTTTGAATACTATTATTTTTTTAATTCTTAAATTGACGATCGTGATAAGGATTCTTATAATTTTGACATTGTATGCAAATCTATACTAATAGTAATTTTTATCTCGAAATATATTAATCTAAATCTAATGTACGTAGTGAAAAGCAAATATTATTAACAAACAGATTATGGTTAGGTAGTTTTCTATTGTAATTTTATTTCAGTTTTCCGAATGATCCTCACGTTAAAATTCTGTTGTATTCTGGCCATTGCCTACGGCAGTGTTTTTCAACCTGTGGGTCGCGACCCCCAGGGGGGTCGAGAAGCTTCTTCAAGGGGGTCGCGGCTACTTGAATTTTGTAAGGTCAAACTTAAAATAGAGATCTCAAGTTTGTAAAATAGAAAATATAATCTAAGAACCCAAAGAACAGCGCAGAGTGGGGTCGCGAAATATTTTCTTACTGTAAGGGGATCGCGCCATGAAAAAGGTTGAAAACCACTGGCCAACGGTATCTGGACGCATTTTAGAGGACTTATAATATAGCTCAGCTAATGATTAAAGTGTAGCGTGCGTGAGCAGGGACGTAAACAATCCCTTTAGAAATTGGTTCAGGATGCTTGGAGAGTGGACATAAAGTCCTCGACGAACTATTTCCTTCTATACTGTAAAAAAAACTAAGACCGTTTTAATATTATTTACATCACACTTGCTCATAAATGGTGTTATTCCTTGCCTGTATACAGAAGGACAATGGCCTAAATTGTTCCCGCGGGAAATAATGTTCCCAAGGGAGTAATGAGCTTGTGTGTGATCTGATTGGTTAAGCAAATCTGGACGGCAAGAATTCTGCTCTGTGATTGGTTGGAAAATAAAATCGAGCATGGAGCATGTGGTTCATG
This sequence comes from Epinotia brunnichana, assembly GCA_963854355.1. Classification (NCBI taxonomy): domain Eukaryota; kingdom Metazoa; phylum Arthropoda; class Insecta; order Lepidoptera; family Tortricidae; genus Epinotia; species Epinotia brunnichana. The sequence goes on from OY977951.1 coordinate 12,923,050, forward strand.
CCCTGCAAGAACCACATGCTCCATGCTCTGTGATTGGTTGAAATATTGAAGCTCCGCCCTCCACTCGCACTGATCTAGAAGTGAAGTTGTCAATTTCGTCAACATTTGATTGATGCGCTTGTATAAAACATAGGTTTTTTCTGTCCTTTGTGGTTATTGAAAATCATTGTGTAGGGTCATTTCGCCGGTTACGCGACCACCTTCGGTTAGCGACCACTTGAAGAACATGGTTTTTTCAATTGCAGATAACATCAATTCTACAGAGCCTATTGAAACAGTCAGTCGTATACCTTATTGTTTGTAGTTATGGAATAGGAATTTACAAAAAAAACGAGTAAATATGCTTTCAGTTCTCCAAGTCAGCTAAGTGGTCGCTAACCGGCACATGAAATTAGGTGGTCGCCAACCGGCGAAATGACCCTATAACACGGGAGTAAGAATATTGCAAACTCGAGTCATCAAAAGCCCTCCGCCTTACGGCGTCGGGCCTTGATAGACTCTCATTTGCAATATTCCTCATACGCCCCTTGTTAAACAATGTAAGTACTATTTTCATTTCCTCTATTGAATCTAATTATCATTTCCTTTGTCGGTTCGTCGTATCAATATTTTGAATCGATACGAAATACATCTACAAGTTATTGCAACTGCCGCGTGCTAATCGATGTCGCGCGGCTTATGTTTCCCGTCACTAAATTACGCTCGTGACGTCAAAGTACCTACGCAAAATGTTACACGCTCGGTTCCCTTACTAATCGATGAGCTTTTCCCTTCTATCTTGATATAGTTCTGTGGTAGAATTCTTTTTTGAATGTACTACTTTGCCTTTGGTGCAATTCGGCGAACTCTAATAATTACAGAACCTATAATAATAATAATGATAAATTCATTTATTTCGACCAACTAGGATCATACAAATTACAAAAATACAAAACACAGCAAAAATTTATAAAATAGGTAAAATTAAATATGTAAAGTACGGCGACAGCTGGACGCATATGACCACATTATGTGGTCACTTACCCCCCACTACCGACGCGGTTTACTAAGATTTGTTTGTCATTACATGAATCATATGACAATGATTCAAGTAATGACAATCAAATCTCTCAGCCAATGCCCATCTCATTCAATTGCATTACAATAGGTAATGTAAAAGCTAACAACATCACTGTAAATATATAACTACTTACCTACCTGCGAATTTCATCACATTGTTAGATACTATTATCGTCCAAAACATTTTATTTTCTCCACCAAACACTGACAAATATCTTAAAAAAAACTACCTAATACTTACTTCTATATTGCTGATTTGAATTGAACTTACAACTCAGATCTGCACCTACATTAAATAATGCACTTGTCATGTCAAAAGATAAAAGTAAAAAGAAAACAAAAATCAATTAATACGCCATTTAAATAATAATCGAACCAAGGCATGTGTTGTCATCGCTTTAAATCGAGATCCTTAATAACTCCCACCATAAAAGGAACAACAAAGTAACCAATTTCATCCCATATTGTATGTCAAAAACTCGATTATGTCCGGTATTCTGATGACAAAATAAACAAAAAACACAATGCGTCGAACGAAACGCATCCTTCGAATAAATAATTAAAGTGTAACGGAACGGTTTTTTTGAAAGAAGAACGCCCGTTTATTTTCCCGCGCGAACGAGGCGTGACATTCGAAATTCGGTGTTATAAGCACAAAAAATGGAAAAGTGGGTAATAGTTGGTATTTTATTAATGTGGATAACGGGGTCTTTTGTGGGGTTACGTCATCAGTTCATCACCTTTTGTAGCTTGAATTAACTAGACTAATGATGTTTTGGTACACGGTGTGGGAAGGAAATCGTTTTTGACGTTTATTTAATGGCATTGAATAATAAGTAATCATCCCTATCGAATTATTTAGTCATCAGACTAAGAATTCGAACCAGTTTTTGGAGAGGAACAAATGTTTGTATGGGAGCAACTACAATTAAACAACATAAATACCAAAAAAATTACACACACACGGGTAGGTAGGTACCTATGACGTCACAACTGTTATTTTTACTAATCGTTGTATGGAAAATCAAGTAAATTGCTGTTTAGGTCGCGAAATAGGTAGGTACTGCGCTTAGGTAAAATGTTGTCTTACAATTTTTATTCTGTAAAAGCGTAAGGATTATATTGGTACTTAGTTTTAAATTTACTCTAGGCCAATAAAAAAAATGCATATTTTTTATAAACGTTCAAGGTTTCGATCAAAGAGGAAAATTGAAAAATTATTCGCCACGAGCGGGATTTGAACCCGCGACCTCTGGAATCCGTCCATTGCTCTTATCCAACTGAGCTACCGTGGGTCCCGCCTGTGGCAACGAATCTTTCAATCCCTTCACTCTTCTAAATAACCTTAAGGAGGCTCGTAGCGACATCTACCGTGAAGTTGTTACAAACTTCTGATACGGCACCAACGTCCCAAGTTACATTGAGAATCATTAGTAACAATGAGCTACTCCATTAATATTTCAATAATTTTTCAATTTTCCTCTTTGATCGAAACTTAGAATTTCGTTAGCGGACGTTTCTGCTTAGTATATAATAAATTAACGTTCAAGGTGTTCTTTTTCTTCTTTTTATGATTTTAGTTATATTTTTACTTTACTACAAATAATTTGATGGTTTACTATCCATTTAGCAATACTACGTTATCAATTTTAACATGAGGCATCATGTCTAATATATGCAGTGATCGGCACGACCCGTGCAACACGGTGTCAATGACCTCAATCATTATGTTAATATAGATATTCCCCGGGATTCCGGAATTCGAGTCGGTTAAGGAAGACAATACCAGACCCGAAGAACATAAGTAAAAGTAAACATATCTGTTGTTAGACATTGGTTGCATTCCTTATCAATAAATTAGAGAAGGATGACATCAACTCTGTAATAATGACTATTAGGTCTTTTTCACACCAGTTTAAACTATGTGTTTGGCCATAAACGCAAACAATAGAAAATCCGAAAGTGACCTTCGACATGCCAGGTAGTCGGGAAAAGGGTTTTTTTGTATATCAATATTTTCTTTAATGAAAAATGATACAATTTATGAGTTTACTAAATATTCTGACTTCTATTTACAAATACATTTATTAACTCTCAGTATAGTTTTTTTTGCGAACTAGATCACGGGATTATAATCATGCATGTCGTGGCCATACTCGTATTAATATTTCTTCTCGGAATCCCGCGGTGTTGCACGGGTCGTGGCGATCAATGCTAATAAGACGCCGCATTTCAATTAATAATAGGTAAGGTATCGGTTTCTCTTAAATAATGTTTTTTTTGTGATATACTTTTCAGGGTTGTTCTAAAAAATACTTTACCAAATCCGGAATAGGTTGTTCAAGATAATGCTTTCAAATTTTGCCAACTGTTTGTTATTTTTACCTTGCATCTGTTTTCCAATATAATTTCCAGAATTACCATATTTTGGCCTTTTCTATCTCTCACTCTCTTTCAGCCATCTCAGCGTTAATCCCGGTTGCATTCTCGGCTGGTGCTTCGTAGCCCACTTTCCGCTTTTTGCTTCTCCGCATCTACAATGCTTTTCTACGTTTCTACAATTCTTCAATCAAATCATTTATTTTCTAATGTATAAAGAAGTAGGTAGGTACATATATAATTAAAATTAAAATAACGAAAATTAAATTAAAACTAAGTTAAATCCAAAACATATTATATTATGTTCAAGACTTAGTACAAGCCGCCTGGTGTTTTTAAACATATCTGACTCAACCATGTCGGTATTTAAAGAGCCGTTGGAGCGTGACATAATTTACTTGCGCGCTTTTCTCTCTAAGTTATTATTGCAGGTGACTTGTATAATCCTCTTTTATAAAAGTCTGTGAGCTTTGTGCCTAAGATTGTAGGTACGTTAGTTTGTAGCTAGTTATTACCGGAACTAAGTATTTGTCCGATTTCAATTTTTTTATTATTTATCCCGCGGGATTTCCCTTGCCTGCGTTCTTTGCAATACGCAGGTCGCACACGGGTGCTAGATTAGATATAAAAATAGATCTTAAAAAACACATGTACCTATATTCTCAAAAACGTATTTAAATACACTCGGCGTAAAAAGTATCGCACCTTTCCTAAAATTAGTTTCAAGCGATTATTACTCCTAAGATCCTGACGACTGTATCCTGTCGATATGAATACCTATCATTTGAAAGGTAATAAAACCCCCTAGGCTTTAGCTTTCAAATGATACTAATATCTACAGGGTACAGTAAGTATCTTAGGAGTAAGAATCGCTTGAAACGAATTTTAGGAAAGGTGCGATACTTTTGACACCGAGTGTATAATTTATTCGACGTCATCCCCAATATCCCCGTGTCCGATGCCAGCTGTGTGCGTTACGTTGGTATGATTTACTCGCGTGTTCCGCTCAGGTGGCGCCGGCGCATCTGCCTTGTTAATAACCTATTGTTGCGATGGGAGGATATTGGTTTTGTATACGAACTTTTGGTGGTCGTCGTAATGTAGGTACCTGGAGATATTCATTTAACTTGCACTGTCAAAACTCAGCAACTATTTCCTCTCTTCGTATTCAAAAATACCTCAGCGTATGACATTTGTACAGTCAGGGGTATTAACATGCCTATGTACCTAAATAATATCCTTTTCCTATGCACCAATAGGCTAGACTGGGTACGATTGAACCAATTTTTCGAATGTCGTCCGTAGTTTTGCTTTTTATAATCTGTAAGATGAAGAAGGTATCAAATGAAAGAGCGTGTTATTATCTACTTATCGGCGATAGATTTTTGGGTCCAGGTGTTCTAGTTTTAGCAGTAGATCAAATTGAAAAAAAAACCTATTTGAAACAGTGACAAAAAATTATACTTTTATGTGTTTTATTCGTATTTTTTTATGAGATTACGTATAATTTAGGAACTGTTTTTAATCAGCTTGCGTTTTTGCGCTTACAAGTTAAACACTACGTATATTATCAGTCATTTGTCACCTTATTTAAGTAAGTTACCTAAACCAACCCAAAAATAAACTATTTGCATTTTAAACGTAACAAAATTAATTAAAAATACATGAAAATAAACTAAAAGAAAACTTACTCTGACTTTCATTAGTCAATGTCAAAAAAATACAAGCAAATCACTCTGTTGCAACCGTCCCGTTTCAACCGTCCCCACCTCCTACTTTCGGAAAAAAGCCGTTGTAGTAATCATGAGAATAATGATACAGTCAAACTAGATACGCTGACATGGATTCCACAAGCTTCACTTCAAACATAAACACACACTCAATACTCTCACATAAATAGAAACCAGAATAATTGAAAAGCTCTACGAGTGAAAATACTTACTTTTGGGGATCAAAATAAAATAGGGCCTTCTACAAACAAATAACGCGCGCGGGAAGCAACGTCACGATTTTTTTCGTGTACAAACCGATCGTCCGCTTCTTTCCCTCCTTGGACCCCTCGCGGTCTCGCCAACGGTTTGCGAATTATTTACATTGTTTCAACCGACCTCTGTTTTAACCGTACCCAGTCTACCCTACCAGTAGGTACCCACCTTAACGACATTGGCGATAAAGTCCTGTACCTACAGATATTTATGTACATACCTATATTAAGACCCCTGACTGTACCTGAGGCCCTAAGCACACTACGTTTTATGTCGCGTTTTACGTGACGTTTCAGTACCTACCTACATTTTCGCCGACAGAAAACCTAACCAACCACCAACCATTTAAATTTTTGTGCAGACTAGCAACAGCTGTAAATAAAAACAATGTAATAACGTACTTAATTATGAATTTATTAAGTACTTATCTAAAATAAGGAATTCATTATCGTATTTTTTTCTAAATAAAGGGTTAAATTCTAAATATAGCGTAAAATACACACAGTGTTCACAAAATTTTAAATGCATCTAAATGCACCTTTAATGAAAAAGCAATTAGAGACATACCTAATTAATTAACTAGGTAGGGTATGTACGTACCTACTATTAATAAAAGTTGAGTACTAAATGCTTTCGAGGTGAATCATTTTGTCCGCTCTAAGTCGTAGTTGTTAAAATAGATGAAGTGGAACTGATTATACTTTTTAAGTTAAGTTCCTTGGAAAAATCATGGGTAGATACTGTAGATAGGTAATTTAAAATGAAAAAAAGTTTCGAACTAGTTGTTTATTCAATTCAATTCAATTCAAGACATTTATTTCGACCAACTGGGATCATAGATAAAGTTAGTTACAGTTTCTTAGCCTAAAGTTAGTTTAGGTAACACGCTGACCCCTCCACATAGAGTTAGGTAGGTACATATTATGTAATATCTAACTGGTAGTGTAGTCTAGTCTCACATTATGACAGACCCTCTTTGATCATCATCATCATCATTATCAGCCGAAAGACGTCCACTGCTGGACATAGGCCTCCCCCAAAGAGTGCCACAATGACTGGTCCTGCGCCACCCGCATCCAGCGGACTCCCGCGACCTTTACCAGGTCATCAGTCCACCTTTTGCCTACCCACGCTGCGCCTGCCGGTACGTGGTCGCCACTCGAGAACCTTTCCACTCCAACGGCCATCGGTTCTACGTGCAATGTGCTCTTTGATGATATAAAACAACTATAGGTACTATGTAACGTAGTTATTATTTTATTAAAGCTGCATGTAGGTAGTGCTGTATGTATTATCTCACTATGTATTTATGTTTATTTCTCTCTCGCCTTGCACAATTTATTATATGTATAGTTGTGTAATTATAATTGTATGACGTTTCCGTGAGTCACCAACGGTGCTGGCTGAAAATCAGCGCTGTAGGTGTCTGACTGACACCTCAGCATAATGCTGAGCCAGTGTCCGGTTCACGGCCGCAGAGACACACTTGTTACATGTTATTTTTATTTATTTTTGCTTAATATATGTGTCCTGTGTGTTAGTGAATAAATGTATCTTTCTTTCTTTCTTTCTTTCTTTCTATAGGTGACCTTACAATTTTAACGGATTAATTCGTCCACGTTTCTTTGTAAATCTTACGTTACCGAAGGAAAATATTGTAAGTAGAGGTACCTACTATAGTTTTACTTATTGCGGTCATTAAGTGCTTTTCAAACATAACAATACTTACTATTGATTTCCGTTTCAAAATGGTTTTCCTTGAAATCACATGACGATTAAAGCACGATTTTTCTAAGCTTAGGTTGGTATGTAGAATATGGGTCGGAGTTATTACTATTTTTGTTAGGTAAGTATTTTGCCTAAATTTTAGGTTAGGTTAGGTAATCAACTCACGCTTGACCCATATTTTATATCCGGAAAACCGTTTATTGGCTAAGCTAATTTATGTTTATTTAGCTAGTTATGTAAGTATCTCATATATTGTATCGTGTCCAGCAATAAATTACTTCCTACTAATAGTAAAAATAACTTCCCTGTCACTAATAAGTGCTTTTATGCCTGTCAATAATTATGTGAAAGCAGACTTTAATTAAATCACACTACCTACATAATCATCGCTGGGTAATAATAATAAATAAGGCAGGTACCTACAGTGTAGAGACAGGAGGTAGCTACTTACAGTCGCCATCACATACATCGGAGCAAACAAGCACGTCACAAACATCGGAACACACCTCTATTTTCAAGGCATTAGGGTGCATGTGCCGATATTTTTGAACACCTATAGTGTACCTATGTATGTGATGGCGACTGTACTTACATAAATGAAGGTGACTGTACCTAAGTAAAAGAAAAGCGGCCAAGTGCGAGTCGGACTCGCACATGAAGGGTTCCGTTAAATAAATTGCTTTTTACGATTTATGACGTATTAAAAAAAAACTACTTACTAGATCTCGTTCAAACCAATTTTCGTTGAAAGTTTGCATGGTAATGTACATCATATATTTTTTTTAGATTTATCATTCTCTTATTTTAGAAGTTACAGGGGGGGGGGGACACACATTTCACCACTTTGGAAGTGTCTCTCGCGCAAACTATTCAGTTTAGAAAAAAAATATGTTAGAAACCTTAATATCATTTTTGAAGACATATCCATAGATACCCCACACGTATGGGTATGATGAAATTTCAGTTCTTAGTATGGGGAACCCCAAAATTTATTGTTTTTTTTTATATTTTCGTGTGAAAATCTTAATGCGGTTTACAGAATACATCCACTTACCAAGTTTCAACAGTAAAGCTCTTATAGTTTCGGAAAAAAACGGCTGTGACATACGGACGGACAGACAGACAGACGGACATGACGAATCTATAAGGGTTCCGTTTGTTGCCATTTGGCTACGGAACCCTAATTAAGTCTAAAATTAATCTTGTGGGTCTATTTAAGAAATTACTTTTTTAACCTACCTAATACCTCCCTATCCATAAAACTTAAAATGCCTTTATGCCTGTGATAAATAAAATTTCTTTTGTCCCGTTCGTTATGACAGAACAACAAACTAATTTTAACAGGATTTTACCTAGCTAAACGGGTTTGTTAAACGTTAATGCCACTTGTCTCGCGAGTTGTCTCGAGCGAGAGTCACATAAACAGTAGTCTCTAAGTGTTATAATAACTATGGAAAGAAAATGTCACTTGCTAGCCTTGCTGGATTGGATTAAAAAAAACTACAATAGCTATACTCAATCAAAGCCGCATCGCTGCTCAATAGGGTAAGGGTCAGCACCAACAGCATTCTGGCAATGTTTGCAGGCAGGTTGGATGGTGCCTACCTAAACCATTGCAGTGCACTGCATGTAATGGGAAATAATGTCTACTAACACTTTAGATGTAAGATGAAATTTACCTACTAACCCTGACATGTATTTATATTTTTTATGGTTTGTGTATAGTATTTAAATGTATGATCCAAGTTGGTTGAATAAATAAATGAATTATTATTATATACTATAGGTAGGTACCTCTTTCCAGATAACATTAGAATTTGAACACATTTTTAACATAATAAAAAGTCTTGGCGTTTGAAAATGGCTTTCCCTTAAATCGCATACCGATTACCACTCTATTTTTCTAATCGTATTTGGAATAGGTTATACCTAGGTACTAAGTGGCAAACTGACGTAGGTATCCTGATCATAAACTACGAACATGGGATCTAATTAACTCGCAATCAGGACTCGATTACCAGGGCCATTAAAGAGTCGTCGTAAACTTTCGCATCAGACGGTGGCCAATGCTTTCGTTCCAGTGACCGGGGTTTGCACCAAAGGTTACCTATTGAGGTTTCATATGCGGGTACAAGTCTATTATTAATATTATTTATTTATTTCAGACAGCAGATTAACTGCACCATTGTGGAATGTGGACCCCAACAATGGTGTTAATAAATACTTATCCTAGGTTAGTTATATAGCTATAGACAGATCGTTCAATTTACGAAGGAATACCTAATACCACACTCTTACGTAATCTGTATTATTATAGACAAAATCATAAAGGTACCTTCGCAATGGGTAGAATGGATCCATCTTGGCTGTGACTTCAACGGTGCGCGATTCGTATGAGTGAGAGATCCGACCGCAGCATCTCGCGTCCACCTAGGTGTAATGGTGGCAGGGCAGAGGCCTACAAAGAGATGACAACATATTATTCCTTAAACACTATCTCGTGTTAGGGGCAAGGCACAGCGAGCGGAATGTCAACTTGTGTTGGCACTACTGCCAACATTACAGTACGGAATTGTTTTTATATTGGCGCCCATGACTTTCACGCAACTAGTGGTTGTACTCTGTAAACTCTTACCGTTTGATATGAGATAGTCTGTGTCTCTCTTTCTCTTCTAATAGCCGTCCTAGATGACGGACGCATCTTTATCTTTATATTAGGTAGGTGATCTCCAATAGGTAGTGTATTTGTTGATTGATAAAGAAATAAACTCAGTGCAGCATATGTTACGAAGACCAGCATTATTATTTACAACTACAGTCCACTACAGAATCCAACAACTTGCTTATAGTATTTGGAGCAGTCTAACTGGGGAGGTATACTAACCCTACCTACTGCGGTTAATTTTGGAAGGGGAGAACCAACGGAAAGAATGCATGGGGAAGAAGAGGATCAACTGACTTGATAACATTAACCTACAGCCCCCAGATTACGCCTCGGCCGCGACTTCCAGTAGATACCTATAGCGGCGGGCAGCACGGCTATCACAAGACGGCCGCGACATCCTCTCGGGCTCTCTCGCACTATCCGTCTCTATCTTATTAGACCACTTAGAATGAGAGATAGTGCGAGAGAGCTCGAGAGTATGTCGCGGCGTTCTTTGTGATAGCCTTGCAGGATGTCGCGGCGACATAGACTATAGGTACCGTCATACATGCCTACTTTGCCACCAGGGGGAACTTTGCCCAAGAAGCAAATTTTAAAATTTTCCTCTTGGGCAAAGTTCCCCCTGGTGGCAAAGTAGGCATGTATGACGGTAGGTACGTCTTTTTCTGAGCATTCTAATAATAAGGAGACAGTCAATCTCGCTGCGGAACAGCTCGCGAGCCGTGCAAGTAGAGCTGCACCAATCTCTTGAGATTGGAGCACGGCCTATAGCTTCCACGTAGCTAATAGGCTTTAAAACGTCTGCTAGACGGTCGCAAAAACGCCACTCCAACCTTGGTGGGCACCGACCGCTGTAGTAGGTACCGTCAAACATGCCTAGGTACTTTGCCACCAGGGGGAACTTTGCCCAAGAAGCAAATTTTAAAATTTTCCTCTTGGGCAAAGTTCCCCCTGGTGGCAAAGTAGGCATGTTTGACGGTATGTAATTTTGCTGCAAACAACTGTCTACACGGTCGGTGCGGACCAAGGTCGCTCGGTCGGAGGGGCGTGTTGGCAACCAGCAGACACTTAACGACCGTGATAGCTGTAGATGTTCCGTATGATAGGTAGGTACCTATGCATGTAGAGTTCATTACTCCATTAGCCATTAATAGTCGTCTTTAGCCCATAAAGTGCAGCGACGGGTGTCCAATGCGTTTAGTTCCGTCGCCACCGCGCTATGCGACTTTATGGCCGCGTTGGATCCTTAAGCCTCCACCACACTGGCGCGGCCTGCGGCGGCGGTCAATAGTAAATTTGACAGCTAATGACAAGTTTTCTATCGACCGCCTCTATTTCACTAACTTGACAATGACAATTCGACTTACATGGCTGCGTCGACAGGTGAGAGTGGTTGATGGACAGCTTATTGACCCCGCAATGTACCTACGTGGAATGGTCACTGTACGGTCAGGTTACAATTGAAAAGATGGTGAAATAGGGCCCAGTAGGTCAATCACGTAACGCATTTGTACGAACGTCGGGTAGGTCTAAATGTCACTTTTTATATGGAAAATTGACTGTTCAATTGTACCGACGTGCGTTCGGAACGTTACGTGATTAGGTACCCCTCAGGCTGCGCCAGTGTGTGAGGGGCTTAATAAAAGCGCATATCACACACTGCCGCCGCATTCCGCTGCGGCGTGCGGAGCGACGGTTCGCAACGCTATACGAGTACCTACCTATTATGTACATTTATAATTTATAATTCATTTATTTGTTGCAGTATGGGTAGTGTTGTGGATACCGATCATTCCGAGGCTTATAGACTTGAGCCTTAAAGACTCCCGAGGCTTAAAGACTCGATGCTGTTTAAGAACCGTGTTGGTTTATTTTACGCATATAAATGTAAAATATTGAATTTTCGTCATTTGAGTCTATAAGCCTCGGGAGTCTTTAGGGTTCGAGTCTTTAAGCCTCAAAATGATCGTTATCCACGACACTGAGTATGGGTCTTACAAGATGTTAACCTAGGTATAGTAGGACAGCGTGTATTTTTAATATTACCTATACCTAACTCAAATTGTAACCAGAGAGAGGTGATGATAGGTGATGTTAGGGCTATGAACCGATATTACAAGAATTTTTTCCTTATAAAATAATTCAGCACTCTCTCTCTCTCACTACATTGTCTTACAGATGTGACGTCACAACTGTCACAAGTAACCCGCTTTTTCCATGTGTCAAATGAGTGTTAGCATTAGGTAGGTAGGTACCTACAGTCATTACTGCTCGATAAATTTTCATAAATTAATTACGCTTTGCTATAGTCAAGACTAACTTACAATTTTGTTACAATATCGGTTCATATAGTAACTAAAAGCTACGTATGGTTAAAATTTGAGGTAGGTAGGTACGTTCATTTGCGTAAAATTATCATATAAAAAAGTTACCTAATGGTCAGAAACAAAATTTACGCTATAGCTCGAGTTTTAAACAGCTCTAGATACCTATCACAAATGTCGTCGTAAGTAGGTAGTAAAGATAATAGGTCAAGTTTAACAGTTGCAGAGCTTGAACCACGAAGCCACGAACTTCGAAATTCGAAGTTCGGGTATCTCCATCTCTATCGCACTTAGGTACTTAGGTAAGTACTCGAGTGACAAAGATGCAGATGTACGAACTCCGAATTTCGATTTTCGAGGTAGCGCCGCAGATAAACGACCGCCCGTTCTGAATCCAAATTATTTTCGTTCCAAATTTAAATCCGCTCGGTAATCCGTGCAGTGCGCCGCGCCGCGGATCAATACCCGGGCGCGACTCGAAAAACGTCCTAATGGTGCCAAGCTTGACTGTCGGCCAGCATTTAGCTAAGAAAAACGGTAATTTTACGTTGTTTTTATGTTTTTGTACGCCATGGCTAACATTACAGTCACAGGGCGGTGACATCCGAAGACCATTGCCGAATTAGAAATTAAAAAAACATTATAAAAAACAAATCACTGACAAGAACCTGATTCGTTGCCACCGCTTTTTACTTTTTCAAATCCTTTCATTTTAAAATAAGAATGCATTAAGCCCCGCCCACCGTGTGACAAAGAGGACCAATGGCCGATGTCGCATGCTTACGCCCGCGACAACGCCAACCAATCACAAGCGTCGCCCGCGTCCAATGACATCGTGGTGACAACGCGACAGCTAGGTCAACGCCCTAGTCACATGGTTTGCTCTGATTTACAGTTCATTAGAAAGTGAACTTTGCCGCTACGTAATAAGGTTCAGTGGAATTTGATGTCGTTATTTGAATTTAATTTTCTATTCTCATTGGTTAAGATTTTAAATGGGATATGGGAATGGAGGAAAATTTCAGAAATGCCTGATTATTTCTTTATGATAGGAATAACCTTCCTCAGCACCAGAAAAAAGTTGCAGACTTTTCAGCTGCGTCAATTATTTTTGAAAAATATAAACATTTTCCTCACTTAGGCGTTTTGGGTTTAGGACGGCGAATAAGACACTTTCCTTGATCCGTCTCATATTACAAGAAAATATCTCAAATATCCGTGGTAAACTGACACTGGCAATGATATTGACAGCTGCAGCAGCTATAGGTAGGTATTTGTCATTGCCAGGGTCAGATATTATTTATTCATCTAGGTACCTATTAGTAGGTACCTACCTACTTTATATTAACTTGCACTGTTCGTATGTATGTAAATATGTAAGTATGTAAATATGTATTAAGTATGTAAGTTGTTCGTTAAAATTTGCAATCCATTTTTCAGTCACTTATCCCGTTATGCAATTGAGCTGAAATTTTGCAAGCATAAGATATGTAGGTACATATCGCATGACAATGCAATATTATGATGACTTGGAGCTGATCCGACGCTGGAGCTGGAAGGTGGTCATAGGAACTCCGCAATAAAAAGACACAACCACATTAAAAAAAAAAAAAAAAAATTTACTGTTTATTGCATTAATTTAATTGTTACAAGTATGTCTACTAATTGCTTAGCGCAATCTCAATTTTTTGAGATTATTTGCTAAGCTTAGCTATTATCTATCACATTTCTGAGTTTAATCTATATAACTTAACTTATTTATATAATATAAGTGTTCGCATAACAGTATTTATTTTCTATTATTTTACTTATCACACATGATCATGACATTGAGTTTGGGCTCGTTAGAATCGTCTCAATGAGTAGGTAGGTACGTACCTAAGTACCTACTTGAGGATGGTACAGTTGGCAGTAAAGTACCAAAAAATGAAATTTTTGACAGAAACTTTTCTTATTCTGATTTGCTATCATTTTAAATGGGTATCAGATAGACTTCGGATAGCTATGCTAGCGGATATAATAATATATGGCCATCATAAGCCGACTAACACTGGCCATCTCTCCTTTTACTCCGGGAGAGACCACACTTAAAAAAAAACAAGTCACAACACGATGTGAGCAATTTTGAGTTTAGGCCAAACTGTTAGGTACTTGTATAGGTAGGTACGTTGCAACCAAACCAAAAATAACTATTATTTTACGAAACGAATATCATAAAAACATAAACCACATCTCATCTCAAAGTCGCGGCGTCATCGCCGACCAATCCCGCACCAGATGGCTCCGTCCCCCGAGGATATCATATTATTTTACACACAGACTGTATCAGAGCGGTATGGCACCCAACTTTCAACCTGGAGGAACGTTAGTTAGATTCCCGTCTCGTACAGTCGCCATCGCATACATCGGAGCAAACAAGCAGGTCACAGACATCGGAACACACCCGATATTTTTGAACACCTATACCTAGTGCACCGATTTACGAGGCCATTTAAAATTTAATTTAAAATACAACCTTTTTAATATAATACTAGCTGTTGCCCGCGACTTCGTCCGCGTATAACATGTCATCGTCTAAAAGTTTGTTTAACGAATAAATTAAAAAAAAAAACATTAAAAAAAAATTAAATAAGTAAACATAATAGTACATTACTACAGAGGCCGGGAAGTAAGGGGTTGCCGGCCGAGCACATATAGACGGCCGAGCGTAGCGAGGTCGGATAGTTATGAGGCTGGCAACCCCTTTTCACGCTGAGGTATGTATAGTGCTTTTCTCAAACATGCAATGAAATAAATTACAAAAACTCCATGATATCAAACTTTAATTTTTTGAGAAAGTTCTAGTACCTATACCAAGACAAAAAAAAAAACTAACACATAGGTACATATATGGCACCTAGACACTATTTCTTCGTCGGTATTTTCGTCGGAACTCATTTTAAATATCAAAATCAACAACGCACAATAAATCCAATACAATAAAATTACAGAATTAAAAATTATCAATTTTGCCTCCAATATGATTAAAAAAATACCTATGCGGTTTGAGTAGACATTTTTACCGCTAATATTTAGATGAAATAATTTAAATGTGTATTTTTCTAGTTAAATTGGCAATTTAAAATAATTACAATTTTTTAATAATGTGGTACCTATTTGTTATGTTCAAGTCGATTCTACATAAATAAAACTGCAAAATATAGCAAATGTCGCGTCATTTGTTGTTTTTTTTTTGATAATCGTAGTGGCAAAATGTCACAAAGAACCAAAATGCAAATGTTGCTTACCTATAGTTTTTTTTAATGGCTGAACGCCGTGATGCTGTGCCTCTAAGAAATGTGGAATGGAAATTAAAAAAGACCATTTATTTTACCAGGGTCTGCCTGAAAACCAGCGTTGCAGTGACCTCGCTGTAACATTATGCTGAGGCAAGCTCCTTTTTAACATCACACACACACACACACATCAAAATTGTAACATTCATTTTAAATTTATATTTTAATTCTAATCTTAAGGTTCACATGTATTAATGTTTAAATGTTTAATTATAATTTCGTGTAATGTGATGTTGAATAAAGCTTTTCTACTTCTACTTCTACTTCTACTACCATCTTGCAGGCCTAGGCCTCCAATTTTGCGTGAAATGTCATTATGTGTCTCTCGTCTCTCCGCATCTGAAACGTGATACTTCGCTGCCTGTTATAAGGAACGTAACGTCAATATTTCATTGCATGTTTGAGAAAATAATATTAATGTCGTAGCAAATTAAAATATAAATTCTTATGTAGGTAGTTAACTATGTGTTAATAATCAATAAATGGCAATTCTTATTCTAATTCTAATAATAGTGCACCAATGGGTATGTGATGGCGACTTTACCAGCTCACTGGGTTTTTGAATACGTACGAATACTTATCATTAGATATTTATCAGTAGCTTTTTGTTGAAGGAAAACATCGTGAGGAAATCGATCTAATTCCAAAAAAGGCCTGTAGGTAGGTACCTATTCTCTTTGGATCGGAAGACGACTTTAAGACCAATATATCATAATAGGTAGTATAGCATAACCTAACATCTAAGACAATAAGAAATTTTAAAATGTATTTGACATGATATTGACCTGTAAAATATGAAACTTTATCAATAAAGTTCTGAAGGTCAGAGGCAGTTTAGGAACCTACCTATTGTCAGGTTATATTAGGTAAAGTACCTAAAGGTAGGTAGGTACCTACCTACCTAATAGGTGGATATGTAGCATTTCTTCGTTCCTCGTGTAGGTAACCTCGTTTATTTCTTATTCGATTTAACTGCCTTACCTATAAGATTTTGGGAAATAGGTAACTAGTTACCTAATTTTAGAATATTCTTATCAGACAATATTCTCATTTACCTATACTTACCTAAGATTGATGGATGCAGATATATCACTGTCAACTGGACAAATAGGTAGGTAGAGTAGGTAGGTACCTACCTACACGTAGGTATGTACTAAGTAAAGTAATTTATTTATTTTAAGAGTGTTTAACAATGCCTCTATTCCTTAAATAAAAAAGCGGCCAAGTGCGAGTCGGACTCGCACATGAAGGGTTCCGTAAAATAAATTGCGGTTTACGATTTATGACGGATTAAAAAAAACCTAGTAACTAGATCTCGTTAAAACCAATTTTCGGTGGAAGTTTGCATGGTAATGTAGGTACCTACATCATATATTTTTTCAGTTTTATCATTCTCTTATTTTAGAAGTTACAGGGGACACACATTTTACCACTTTGGAAGTGTCTCTCGCGCAAACTATTCAGTTTATAAAAAAAATATATTAGAAACCTCAATATAATTTTTGAAGACCTATCCATAGATGGACACGTATGGGTTTAATGAAAAAAATTTTTTTGAGTTTCAGTTCTGAGTATGGGGACCCCCAAAACTTAATGTTTTTTTTTCTATTTTTGTGTAAAAATCTTAATGCGGTTCACAGAATACATCTACTTACCAAGTTTCAACAGTATAGCTCTTATAGTTTCGGAAAAAAGTGGCTGTGACATACGGACGGACAGACAGACAGACAGACATGACGAATCTATAAGGGTTGCGTTTTTTGCCATTTGGCTACGGAACCCTAAAAATCAATTTTCAATACTTTCATTAGACTGATAGGGTCGTTTCGCCGGTAACGCGACCACCTTCGGTTAGCGACCACTTGACGGACTAGGCTGCTTCAATTAAAGATATTAACATTTCTACAAACCCAACAGAAAAATAATTAGTTATCAACTATTCTTGAATAGTGTCAGAATAAGAATAAATACACTTTAAAACCCAAAGCTTAATCCAAAGCAAGAAAAAATAACCTCAATTCACACATTTCACACATTGCTTCCGAAAAGTGTTGACGTGCAGTGAATCTGTAAAAAAAATAACGCGACAGTTGGCGCGAAAACTTTAGTTACGTCACTTAATTTTATTATTATGCTGAAATTAGTTAATTGATCGTTTAAATGATTAAGCTGTTGTAATAATTTCGTTGAAATTCGGCATATTTAAAAATAGATTTAAATAAAATGGGGTGGTCGCGTACCCAAATACATAATTACCAAAGAAGTCGGATAGCGACCACATCGTTTTCTTTTTCTTTCCTTATGGATTCTTATGCGGCACCCGCGATATTTAGCTTGGCTAGCAAATTGAGTCGGTATTTAAGCCGCGCCAATCCATGTTATGTCCATAGTATATATAATATAATAATAATATATAATTATATATTATATTATATAATAATAAATAATTTATATGAGATAATTATATTATAAATTCGAAAGTGTCTATGTCTGTCTGTCTGTTATCTCTTCACGCTTAAACCAATGGACCGATTTTGATGAAATTTGGTATGGAGATAGTTTGAGTCCCGGGAAGAGACATACCTAGGATAGTTTTTATCCCCGAAATAATCCCCTAAGGGGGTGAAAGTTTGTATAAAGCTACGATATAAACGATTTCCACGCGGACGGAGTCGTGGGCAGACGCTAGTGTAAGTAGAATATAATCTAAAAGTTAAATAAAAGCTTATAAAAAGGTGGCATTTAGATACCTACTATGAATGACATGTGTGACTGTAATATCAATATATATAAAAGCACTATGGTGTGAGCGAGAAGTCGCGCTTTTTTCGATTCTATTCTTCATTGACACAGCAATGTAAAGTAGATTTAGAAGAGTAACAATTTAGGGGTGTAGACACTAAATAAAATGACCTATAATGATGAATTTTCTCGAAAAAGGATTAAATGTAACGTCAAATGGAGAAAAAAAAGAGCAGGGGATTAAGTAATCACAAAGTTATAGTATCCAAAGTTTTTAGAGGGGGTGTATTCTATCCATTTTCCGCAAAACGCACCTTCATATGAAATGATTGTCATTTACTATGATGCTCGGGGATTGTGACGTCACGATCCACTAGCGTTTTCTCTCTCTAACAAGCAATATTAAAACGGTTGTAGCTTCGTAATTTTTGGAGATATATGAATGGGATTTTCGTCACTTAGGCTTATCATTTTGCCTTCTTTTTTTGGATTAATAATAAATGGTTAGTCTACACTCCTATTTGTAGTGGTATAAGGGCAGTTAGGTAGGTCAAACTTTGAGAGAAAGAGGTCAATCGTCGAATCCGACTCGCCTGGGTAGCGTTCGGGAAGCTACGCTATGGCACATATTTTCGTCCAATAAGTATTTCGCAGTGTCTCATGGCGAGTCTTTGACCAGTGTGTGTTGCCAGTGATGACGTATGGCACTGGAACGTGGTCGCTTACTATGGGCCTCATAAGAAGGCTAAAAGTCACCCAAAGGGCAATGGAGAGGGCTATGCTGGGAGTTTTTATGCGTGATCGCATCAGAAATGAGGCTATCCGCAACATAACCAAGGTAAGTAACCGATATAGCCATCCGAATCGCTAAAGTTAAGTGGCGGTGGGCGGGGCATATTGCACGTAGAATCGATAGCCGTTGGGGCGGAAAGGTTCTCGAATGGCGACCACGTACCGGGAGGCGCAGAGTGGATATACCCCCACAAGGTGGACTGATGACCTAGTAAAGATCGCAGGAATCCGCTGGATGCGGGTGGCGCAAAACCGGTCATTGTGGCACTCTTTGGGGGAGGCCTATGTCTAGCAGTGGACGTCTTTCGACTGATATGATGATGATGATGATTAATCGTTTTATTAACTACTTAAACACTATTTGCAAGAGTGGTCGCCAACTAGCTAACAGGTGGTCGCAAACCGACTAAAGCGGTCGCTATCTAGCGAATTCGCTATTTTGTAACCTTTTCTATATTTTTTCCTAATCTATGGATGAAAGTGCTATATTTTATTGTAGGTTTCAAAACTTGACTATACTTAGAGCCTTTACGAATACCATCTATTATGTGTGTATATTGAATAGGTATATTTTTACTAATCTAAAGTGAGCAACTCGGCTAAGTGGTCGCTAACCGGCGAAACGACCCTACCTAATTTTCAAAAGCGTCAAAATAATGAATGTTTCTGGCACTGAAATTATCTAAGTATTAGGTACCTAGGTAAACTGCATATCTACTACCTACCAAAATTTAATGTCCACAGTATGAAAATGTCTAAATATCCATGTATGGATGGATGGACTGCAGGATTTATTCGCGCCCCACCTACACTTCCGTTTCCGCCGCAGGCTGATATTACTACTTCCGGTTCGGGTGTCTGTTCCAACAGCACGTGGGTCTGCCTAGAAACGATATTGATATAAACCGAGTGACTCCTAAGTCGTGAACTGAAATATTATTTTCAAGTCCTAACCTACCTCACTGCTGCCTAGAGTGATAATTAGGGAAACAGATATCTAGCATATTATTTCATTCAACGACGAAAATTATATTTCTATGTTATTTCAGCATAACTCATGGTCACCCGTACCCTATTCATCCTACAGGATTTTGATGCAGTTGTCATTCATGACAAATCACTAGTAGCACTACGTATGCTTTTAACGATTAAAACTAATATAAGTAAGTAAGTAAATGTTTTTGAATTCCTAGTAGAAGCAGATATTCTAAATCGCCATACTAAAGTGCATTGGAAATTAGTATTTCGGTTCAGGACTTAAGCAATCAGCCTGTATATACCTACGATACTGCACAAATATAAATGTACCTATATTTGTACCTTTCGGTACAACCACGATAGGTCTGTAGGTTCCTACCCTACCTAATTGGGTACCTAAGTATCTAACTTTTCAAACCCGCGTCAGGACATTTTTGGCCTGACGCGGATCTAGATACCTAACCGTAAATTTTTTGAGGGTGAAAATGACAATTGATATGTCCACATAGGTGGTTTGAAAAGTTACTGTCAAATAATTCAAACCTCAAAATCACAAAAAATTGGTACCTACGTTATGGTGATAGATAAGGTAGGTGGTGATAGATATCTAATGTAGACGTGAAGTGCGTCAGTTCGTAGGGTGCCTACCTACCTTAGGTAGGACGGTAAAAAAATACTTATTTATTACCTACCTAACTGGCGAATTTCTATTTCAAAAAAACCTAATAAGTAAGTATAGGTACTTACCTACGTAATTTTGCGTGGTTGGCACTCTAAGGGTCTCGAATTTTGAGTATTATTGTAAACCTTACCTATTACCTACCTAAAGAGTAGGTACGTCAATAATTGTACCTATCTTTAAACAAATCCAATCAGAAAATTGCATTATTACATAAATCCAAAAAAACAGCCAATCAAAAATGCACAATAGGTAGGTAAACATAAAAATTATAAAAACCAGAATCATAGCAAAGACAAGAAAAAAGAAAAATTAGACTAAGCTTCCTAATTGGGAATGGATGAAAATTTCAGAAGTGCCTGATTATTTTTGTACTTACAAAAATATCACATTGGGTCTAGCCTATAATGATAATTGTATCTATGGAAAATAAAGAAATACCTAAACAAAATGTACCTAACTTGATAAGAATAATATATTTTTGATAGATTGCTGCGATTTTAAGGCCTTTTTCTGTAAAGGCAACGACAGCGGAAATCACACCCCTGGAATTGAAAGCGTCCATAGGCTACGTTACCGCTTGCCATTAGGTGGGTCATACGCTGGTTTGCCACACGTAGGTACATAGGTGGTGAATCCGACATCCTACCGTCCAATCAAAGCAAGAAGGTAGGTACCTACCAAGTGGCGGATCCCATACAAGCCGATTCCCACAGGCTTGCCCAAAATATCTTTTTAGGCAAGCCTAATTCTACTCTAAACTCTTTCATAACTTTTTTGTTCCGGCTTGCCCATCGAAAATTTTTACGCGCCGCCACTGGTACCTACCTAAGTATAGTTGGGCCATTTTACGGAAAGTTGTTCTTACACTCGATTTTTTTTTAATTTTGATAATATCGGGTTTTTTCTACTCAGAATCGAAAGCACTTTCGAACCTAATAGTAGAAAAAAGTGTCCAAAATGTTACATACAATTTTCGTATTTTTTTCTCCTAAAACATTCGAAAGTCCTTTCGATTCTGAGTAAAATGAACACGATTTTATCAAAATTCAAAAAAAAGTCGAGTGTAAGTACACCTTTCCGTAAAACGGCCCAGTTGTTACTTTTATGATTGGTGTTTTTCTGTAAAGGAGGCGTCTCCAGTTGATCTACTCCAAAGTCCAAATATCATCTACTTACACATCATCATCATCATCTACATCTAGGTACTTTGATTCATGAGCCAAACGACATTCCAACTTGATATATTGTTAATTAATAGGGTCCCGTTTTACTCTTTGAGTACGGAACCCTAAAAATGCTGTTCAATTTTAACGCGCACAGGTTTTTCGACAAATTCCATTTTAGATTGCCGTTCCACAGATAATCGAAAGCCGAAAAAACATCATGACATGTCAAGCGCCCAAGTCATTTCATGCAAAATTAACATGCCATCCCTTTTTTTCTGTCACAGACGTGTGAGGACATGCCCTTTGTTCTTTTTTTTAATAACGGTCTTTAGCAAAAACCCTTGGATGTGATCTACCTTTTAATTGCTTGTGAATTACTCGAATTTGAACCGTATTTTGAATGGTTTAAAGAAGTTTTCGAAGCAAAAATAAGCTGGTTAAATGTGCAACTGTCATCTAATAGGTCATTTCCTGTGGGATTTGTGGAATTTGAACCGTATTGTAAGAGTAGTAAGGAAATTGTGGAGGCAAGAGCAATTTGGCATTATTGTGCAATGTCATCGTATCGGCATATGTAGTGAGAATCCGAGACGATATTAAACTTTTTGTCTTGAAACTTTGGCAAATGGTTCTATGATGAGACGAAAATAAACAGAACACAAAAAAGTAAATTTTTTACTTGTCAAAAAAAACTGCATGAGACTGCATTACAAACATTTGTCTTTGATTTACAGTTCATGACACAGTAACCATATTATGGTCACTCTTGTGATGATATCATAGCTAAAGCTTTTCCTATCATCAGAAGGTTAGGTACCTATCTAATGCTCAAAATGTCAAATCGAGAAGGGCGGCGTCCCCCCACAAGGTGGACTGATGACCTGGTAAAAGGTCGCGGGAGTCCGCTGGATGCGGATGATGCAGGACTGGTCACTTTGGAACTTTTTTTTTTTTTTTTTATATCGACAGGCTCAACTGGTACCACCTTACAAAAGACCGCAGTAGTAGTATAGGTTACCTATACTACTTACTACTTCCTCTGTAGGAATTGTTACACTTATTATTTGTTGGAAATGCTTTTACTTTATATTTTCACATTATCTGTTAAAATCTCGACTTAAGTACTAAAGATTTTCAATGTAACTTGGGACGTTGGTGCCGTTTCAGAAGTTGTAACAACTTCACGGTAGATGTCACTACGAGCCTCCCTAAGGTTAATTGGAAGATTGAAGGGATTGAAAGAT
Organism: Epinotia brunnichana; assembly: GCA_963854355.1. Lineage (NCBI taxonomy): Eukaryota > Metazoa > Arthropoda > Insecta > Lepidoptera > Tortricidae > Epinotia > Epinotia brunnichana. Next base: position 12,946,129 of record OY977951.1, read on the forward strand.
TCATTGCCACTAGCGGGACCAGCGGTAGCTCAGTTGGATAAGAGCAATGGACGGATTCCAGAGGACGCGGGTTCAAATCCCGCTCGTGGCGAATAATTTTTCAATTTTCCACTTTGATCGAAGCTTAGAATTTCGTTAGCGGACGTTTCTGCTTAGTACTTAGTATAAACTTACTGCCCTTTACTTGTTTATACATATAATATTGAGATTATTAGCATTTTCTCTTCGGGGGTACGAATATGGCAAGTTTCCCCTATTAAAAATTAATTAACCTGTCTGTTCCAACAAAAAGTAGGAACTAAACTCAATAGTAGGTAGGTAAGTTAAGTTATTTACGTCATACCTGGCCATAAAGTTAGGAATTACCGCACGCTATGCGTGCGGAAAACCCCACTTCCTGGCCAGATAGAGAGGTAAAATTTTGTACTCACCACGGGCGGTAATAAAGAAAGCCTCAGATTGCATATTTATCGCCCTTGCCTTCGGCTCGGGCGTCAAATACCTGCGATCTGAGACATTCTTTGTTTAACCGCCCTAGGTAAGTAAACACTGTATTTTCCCTAAATAGCGCACCGCAATCTGAATTCTGATATATATTGTATGGATCCCAGACATCCAATAAATGGATGTTGCCAACCAGTTTTGTGGTCAAGTCTCCCATAATATTTGGGAGTGGGGGGGGGGAGACTGGACCACAAAACTGCTTGGCAACATCCATTTATTGGATGTCTGGGATCCATCACTACATAGTATAAAACAAAGTCGCTTCCCGCTGTCTGTCTGTCTGTCCCTATGTATGCTTAGATCTTTTAAACTACGCAACGGATTTTGATGAGGTTTTTTTAATAGATAGAGTGGTTCAAGAGAAAGGTTTATATGTACAAAACATGCATGTTATTATTATTTTCATACATATAAACCCGTGCGAAGCTGGGGCGGGTCGCTAGTATAATATATATCAGAAGTCATATTGCGGTGCGATATTTTTGCAAACGAAACTGTACTGAGAGCCCGGTCTATTGTACCTATTTGTTTTGTTCTACCTCGACCCGCACTAGCAGTCAATGTGGTATGAGTAAAAATAGGACGAACTGAAAACCAGCGCCGTACCCTACAGCCGCAAGGACTGTCACAGCATATGCTGCGTGCGTTCCTTTTGTCACACAGATAAGTCACAGTATAAGACAGGTAGGGCACAGCGGAATGTCATCTCGCTGTCAGCCCAACTGGGGAAGTACCTCCACCTTACAGAAGACCGTAGCCATAATAGCACCACTGCTTTGTAGTTGTGGTGTTGTGTTCCTGGTGGTGAGTAAGGTTGTCGGAGCTCCATTGGATGCGCAGTGTTGGGAGTGAGGGACCTGCATGTCTCTATCTGCCAACACAGCGAATCTTCAAGTGAATAAAGGGTCGGAAACGCACTTGTGATTCTTCTGGAGTCACAAGTGTCCATAGGCTGCGGTACCTGCTTAACATCAGGCAGGCCGTAAGCTTGTATGCCACCGTCGTTGTATAAAAAAAACACAAATAATTTTGTAAATTTTCCATCTCTATATGTGTATAAAAATATTGAGAGGCTGGGCATACCGCTCTGATCCCTTGCCTATTACAGGTACATTTGTATTTGACTTAGCACCAAGTTTATCGTCGAAAGATGACGCCTGTCCTACCTGCCCAAACTTCACCGCCGTCACATATCCCACAGTTTATCAACACTTCACATAGTCACGTCATTCTCAAAAAACATAATGCCTTCTACACACGCGGCGTCAAAGCCGCCGCCTCATCAGTCGGCATGACGGACAAAAGTTTTTGTCGCGGGATGACATTGAGAATGTGGAGATGACAATATTGCAGCAATTATTGAGCCCTGATTATTGAGGTTTGGAGGTGTGAGCCGGCGGTATCAAAGGATGGTTTGGGGTTCAGTGATGTGGTGTAGGTAGGGTGTCTTGTCTAGCCCTACTCTAATAATACCTACTCTAATCTACTGTGTACCTACATAGGTAATTTCCATCGAAAAACGAAATGTTACCAGCAACCTTCAGACTGACAACCGCCTGTCACAGCAAGATTTTTTGGAAACTGTTCATTCATATTAATTGCAGGCCGATTTTGTAATGTTCCATAGTACAGTCGCCTACATAGGTACACTATAGGTGTTCAAAAATATCGGCACATTCACCCTAATACCTTGAAAATAGAGGTGTGTTCCGATGTTTGTGACGTGCTTGTTTGCTCCGATGTATGTGATGGCGACTGTACGTAGATAGATTTAAATGCCCATTTTATATGGGATAATGACATTTGAGTTGTCTTAACGTTAATTTGACACAATTACCCGTCAGGAAAAAGTTTGCATTGGGTGTAGGCACAAATATTTCGTTATAAGGTTAGCATGGAGGCGATTAGTTGAGAAAGAGGGTGGTTCAACTGGTCGCGGATGGAAAGAGCTAGAATAAGTCACGCAAAATCGTGTAAAATGTCCCTATTGAGGGATAACAGTAATACCTACAACATCATCATCATCATCAAGTTTAACATGTGGTAGCTGTGTGAGCCTCTGGTAACATAATTATTTTACCGAAATGGTTTTCGAATTTGAAATGTACTTACACTCTTACAGTATATAATTTGAAATGTTGTCATTTATAGAACAGAACCCTTCGCCATACCGCCCCGACTCGTTGCAGGTTATTTTACATGACGAGTGGATTCGGTTGTCGGACGTGTTTTTTTAATTGTCCGTCAGGTGCCTGCGGATGACACGAGGAATTGAACTAATGGTTGTGTTTGCTATACCTTGGTACCTACGTTTATTTTGTCGATGACAGTTTTTTGAGAAAGAGAATTTTAGTTAGGTACCTATAAAAAAATAAGATTTTGACAAAAAATACATTTTTGAAGTCAGTTTTTAGGTATACAGTCCCCCGCGGCTATGAAGTCAATCCTGACACATTGCGCAACTATGAAGTTTCTGAAAAAAATTACAATTTCAACCCTAGAGGCATGTCTCAGGATTGACTTCATAGCCGCGGGGGACTATAGGTATTTAACAAACCCTACCACAAAAAGTTCCCATAAACGGTCATCGTTAGACCAGCTTGATGATAATGATGATACTTTAATACACATTTTTTTCAACTTAAGTGTTGTGAATCCTAGGAAGCTGGCTAAATTCGGCTTGCAAGGATTTAGCTATTTTAGCTTTAAGTACCTTCAATTTGAAGTTAAATAAAAAGATGCATTAACTAATATAAGTACTTGAGCTTGGTTTTGTTTATTGTTAATGCTAGACCATCCTCATCCTTATACATACCTCATCCTCAGTAGTTTGCTATTCTTTCTTTCACGTATTTACTTTCAGCCACGATAATGTACAGAAATATAGGTAGGTATTAAATAAATTAATTTCCCAGAACAGTCACATTTAAGAAACGGCAAGGTTTGGATCGCATTGTTACATAACTTACTCCCATCCCCATCATCATCATCACCATCATCATCATCATCGTCATATATTTAAGAGCTAAACTATTGTCGATGGAGCAATTTCCATTCCTTTCTATTCTCAGTTTTCTTCTTTACATCCTCCCACCGGAACATAGGTACCTACTCCCACTTCCCGAAATATTCATAATTTTGTCGGTTTTTACCTGACACTGAAAATTCACCGTGTACGTCTAGGTCGACAGTTAAAAATGATACCAGCGGCAGCAACTATACACAACCACGAAATAAAGTGAATTGTGAAATCGGTCAAGATCTCAACATTACACGCCTCCAAACCTCCAAGCTGTCCAAGTTCCAAGCACTTGACAATCGTCAAGTCGGTCAAAGATAGCGAAACGTCCCTTCCAAGCACATTTGAACCTTAACCTTTCCACCACTGACCACCAACCAAGCCGAAGTCACTGGCCGCAAATTAAAAGAAAATAAACGGCAGTCACCCAACACCGGCTTTTAACGTGATGGGTGACAAGTGACGGCCGAGACGGCTAATTTAGCCGCGTAAGTCGATTTGTACGGTGCTAATGGACCGATTAAACGATTCGCTTTTGTCGTTCTAGAATGTCCTGCGGCGGGTCATGCAGAGTAAAAAAATCCGTCATCTTTCCTGTGGAGTGTGTTCGATAGTTTATCACTCACGTGGTTATATCTGTCGAGCAAAACAATGACGCACGGCCGTCCTTTTCTCGAAGCCATTCAGGCCATTTTCAACATCCTGTAATTATGTGCTTAATTTTCAGGAACACGTAGGGCATAATATGGCTAACATACAATATCAATAACATTCAATTTGAACTTTTAGTTTAAGAACTATTGTCCGTCAAAGTTCGTTAGTTTTGTCACTGACATACTCACTGATAATGGTCACGCTAATTCTAAGTTACTTCTAGCAGATCCACAAGCTGCAAATTGCAAACATAATAAGTCTTTAGCCTAATAACTCATAAAAAACCTAAAAATATTGCAATTTCAGTCACGTTTCAGAGAAATACAAACTGCATACGTAAGTTTGTAATCCTATACAAATACATGCAATTACAAAGTTACTTTTGCAGTTCCTTCCTGCAAAACTATACAAACGTTATTTGCGGTTGGTAAAGTAACATTCCCATACAACGTCTACAAAAAGAAATGAGATCCCATAAAAAACACTCCATGTAAAAAGTCAGGCATTCTTATTAATCTTTATTTGCTTGCTAAATAAGATTTTGTGACTTGGCAATCACACTACATGGTTTTAGGTACCTATGCAAAAATTAGTAGGTACCTAAATGCAGTAAAGTTCTGTGATTCCCAAGTTGCAGAATTTTATTTAGCAAGCAAATAAAGATTAATAAGAATGCCTGACTTGGCTCTACGAAATATCTCACCACTTTTTAGTGTGAACGAGTTTCGAGACTTGGCCTATTTTTTACATGGAATGTTTTTTGTGGGATACAATGTTTATATCGCATAACAGTATGTAAGGGGAAATGCCGATTATGCGAATCAATAGCATGTATAACTTTAGCAGTGTCCACAGGACCTTAAGGTCAGATATTAATATCTGTATGACCACTAACCTGCACTGGCTCCTATAAATAATATGGTTGGCGTCGAGTAATCTACTGAGATAGTTCAATACAGGAATGAAATGCGCTTAGCATATAGGTATCGGGAGCTGCATCTGCACCTTCGTGCGGGTTAAGCGGAATTGACCGCTTTGAGATTGACATGTTGACTAATAATTGGTTTTGTGCTTCGAAAGGCGAAGGTTTCATTTTGTCAATGTCCATAGGAAAAATACGTGCCTAATTCTCTGTATGACCTGGTTCTTTGCCCAGGTACTTTGGTGCTTTGACCAGGTTAAACCCTCGCTTTGTCATTTTGACTTCGTGTTAAAATTTACTGACATTTTCTACTATATCTAAGGGGTATATAAGAACATTAAGAACATATCTTTTGAACGATCGTTAGGACAACTCCACTGTATTTTTTCCATATCAAAAATGACATTTCGATCTACCTAACCTACGTAAAAAAACAAAGGGAAATGTAAGTTTTAGAACGTAAAGCACAATTCGACTATCATTTTCCCATACAAAAAATGACATCTATAGATATTCTAGATCTATCTGACGCACGTACAATGCGTTACGTAATCGACGGACTACATCATCTACGTCGTAAACTAGATTAGGTATGTCAAAACCGGCTGAGGTCAAAAGTTCTACATACATAGTCTAAGTTAGACCTAAAAGAAACCAAACAAAACCGTAAACCCGAGATAAAAGAAGTCAAAAGTCAATAAAATAACTAATCCTACCCCATGGTCAAAGTTTAACATACTTTAAGATAATAATAATAAAAAAAAACTATATTCAAAAAACTTGACACTAACCATAGTTCAATCTGTGTTAGGTAATGTGAACAAAGATGCGCCGGCGCCGGGCCCGCGCCCCCCACCGCTGGTGACACGCATGCGTATACATACAGGATGATCGGAAACAAGGAGAAAATTATTAAGTCGCACAACTGTAGAATGTCATCATCATCATATCAGCCGAAAGACGTTTGGACATTGGCCTCCCCCAAAAAGTGCCACTATGGCCGGTCCTGCGCCAGCCGCATCCAGCGGACTCCCGCGAACTTTACCAGGTCATCAGTCCACCTTGTGGGGGCCTACCCACGCCGCGCCTTCCGGTATGTGTACTATAGATTATGACCTAGCGAGCGAAGCCAAAGTAGTTGTATGCTTCAGCTTGGGCCGAAATTCGTTTGTCCAGTGTCCGTTGTCTATCCCGCTGTACCTCTGTTCTCCTCTACAGGTCGCATTTCTTAACCGATTCGCGTGAAATTTTGTGAGCAGGTTTGTTGATTAAGTACCTATGTATACTTAGATAGATTTATTTGTCAATTCAATTTCTCGAAATTAAAAATTTTGCAAGCGAAGCAGTTACTAGTTTGAGCAAAACGTTCAAGGCCACTCACAGACTGGCGCGGCCTGGCCGCGGCGGTCAATAGAAAAATTGTCATTAGCTATCAAATTTACTATGGTCCGCCACCGCAGGCCGCGCCACCGCCAGTGTGATGGTCTAAGGCCATGACATTACGAGAATTGCGCTTTTTTATCTGTTTATTGCGCGGTCGAGACGAGCAACGCACTGTGATTAGTTGGGATCACACGCAATGTCGTGGCTGGGCCGTTAGTATCACTAGCTGGCGTAGAAAATATTTTTCGTGAAAATGAGTTGTTTAGTAACCATTTTATACATTATAACGTAACAATTTTCGGGTCGGAAAAAATATATCATAATCTGCAAGATATGGGAAGTAACATAGTTTTCGTAGAAATCCATTTTAACAAAAGAAAGAAGAGAAAAAAAAATCTAAAGTGAACCCTGTTATTTCACTTGTAACCATTTTACTGCTCCATTTTTTATCAGAAAAAGATGAAATTTTATAATCTTCTTCATAAAGTAATGAACAATAACTTTATTTTCTTACTTACTTAAATTTCTTCTCGTTTTCTTAAATATTCCGAAAAAAACATGATATCCGCGCTTTCGAACAAGCACTTCCATCTCGCTCACGCGTATGCTCAATGAAAAAGGTAGAAAAGACCATGAACGTGCGGAGCCTTAAAGAATAAGTATGATTGAGATGATTTAATGTGTTCGACTTTTTATAACACTGTCATTGGAATAGGGAACTTGCATCTTTTTATTTTATTACGAAAATCAAAAGTATAATCCAGCATTAAAACCACTGTATTAGCACTAAAACTTTCTTATGATCTATTTTTCTGATGTTATATGCATTTGAAATCTGCACGCGCCGGCACCCCCCGAAAACGCTCTATATTAAACTGGCTTATGCTATGACGTCACAACATATATTCTCGGCGCGTTTACTATGGAGTAGGGTGATCTCACCTAATTAGGTGATAAAATCGAAATTTGAATAAAAGTCCATGTTATTGTCAATCAATGTTTTTACTTTTAATAGGAACAACAGACAGTCTTACTATTAGCATAATCAGTCATTTAAATCTTAATTATTACAAGTAATACTGTTCATAATCTGCATTTATTTATGCTGCCTGAACATCGCTTATTTGGTGACAATCACTTTAAGTCGGTGATACGCACTACTCTAATTAGACTATAACCAAATTACACAAGCTTTAATATTTTTTTATCACTTAATTAGGGATAATGAGTTGTATTTGAAATATATTTAGAAAACAACATAAAATAGTATTAAATTAAATTGCATGTATGCATTTATATAATGTCATGTTTGACTCCAATACGTTTTCAATTGCTGATTTTAACGTAGCTTCATTGTACTTGCGGTTTTTTTCTTTTTATTTTATCATCGTCCATGTTCTGAGAATTAACAACTAAATCAGTTTCTGTCAAAAAAATCATTTTTGGTACAAGCTTTTATTGCCGACTAGTTTTCTATAAACCATCATCAACTACTCATTGGAACGATTCTAACGAGCCCAAACTCAACGGGGTTACGTCGGTAAGATACTGAATTCCCATGGCCACCTTCTGTCTCCATCATCAGATCAACTTGATGGTACCATGATATTAAATTGTCAACCAAACTATAATAATACCCAACATTTCAGCTCCATCGGATAACGGCAAGTGACTGAAAAATGGATTGCATTTTGACGGACAACTTACATACATACGAACAGGCCAAGTTAATATAAAACTTGTAAAAAAAATTACTCATTTAATTTGGTGATAAACAACCCATAATAATATGCTTACGTTGCTTATGTTTCGCAAGTTTATTAATTATGGATTATTCAACACAATACATGCAATAAACAATTAAAATACACGCGTTTTAACTAAATTTCACTCTTATCTTTAACTTACCTTGTTTTATTTGGTGATACCGTTACGGCATCAAACGTTTGAAAATGATAACTTTTTGACCGGCTTTCACAACATACTGTGAAAAAACTATACAAGTTTTGTTAAAAACGATAACTGATATATCAAATATAATGTCTTTTTACTTCACTGTCCACTTTTTATACAAATCAAGGCACTTTTAGTATTTAAAAACTAATTGTAAACGCAGAACCAGTTTATACATGTCCGCGCGGCGCCGAAATGACGTCTCGTGCGAGAAATTTGAAAATATTAACTATTTCGCTCTCGCAATTTGACCCACGAGAATGCAAACGAAAAAACCACTTAATGCTCTGTACTAAGGTTGCATTTAAAAGGCCCTAATTCACTAGGTTTATTCGGTAGCGTCCTTCAAAACATGTATAACCGAATGAGGCGTGTCACCGAATTATGCGAGTTTACCCTAGTAATTAATTTGCAATTATCTCCACAACATTTGCGTTTAAGTCTATACTTGTCATACAAAATATCATTTTTACTTCACCATTCTGTGTAACTGTTATGTTATTTTATCGATTTTTTTTTTTTATTTTTCGTCATTTTAATGCTAGATATATAAAACGAATACAATCGTGTTTATTTATTTATTTTCTTGTGTATTATATTTCTATGTATTGCATAGATTGCAATTTATTCGAAACTGAAGTCCCATGCAAGTTCCCTATTGGAATATTTTACCTTGGACGGTAGAGTTGCTTTTTTGAATGGACTAGTTTGGTGACATTTGTCCAACTCAAATGATCTCAAGTATAAGCCAAGCTGTTACGTTTCCACGTATATTCGCCGCCATTTCTTCGGTGTTGAGTGTACTCATGTACTCAATGTACTGGCTATAACATTGATCCAAAATCGACGACTCATTTTGCCTATTGAGTTGGTAGTGACTCCGCCTACGAAGCTGGATGTCCAGGGTTTGAATCCCGGCAAGGTTGTATGATGAGCATCGAATATTTGTTCCAGAGTCATCGATGACATGTAGGTATTCAAGTACCTACTTATTTAATTATCAATGTAGGTTAGTAGGTGTTTCGTGAGGAAACCATTCTAATCCCAATAAGGTCTAGTTTTTCCTCTGGGTTGGAAGGTCAGATGGCAGTCGCTTTCGTAAATCTAGTGCCTAATGCCAAATGTTGGGATTAGGTGTCAAAGCGCACCCCGGGCTTCTTTACGGCACGACCGGGAATAACGTGAGGAGGACAATGATCTGTACCCTTATTGTGAGATACAATCGTAACCTAACGTTACGTAACTAATACGAGATCGAATAAACGCGCTTCGATTCGACCCGTCAAACTTGTAACTCACACTGCCGTTGGACTACGAAACCAACTGCAAAACGTTAGGCACTTTGCGTTTAGTTTTCGATGCGTAATTTAACGTTCGATTCGTACTACCAATCGGTAGTGTGAGACATTTCGAATCGAAGAATACCGTCGCGACTGTAGTTTACTATTTCACTTGCAAAATGGCCCGTGATATCGTATTATTCCGTCAAGAGTTACCGTAGATCCGATCGAAATTTATCTCAAATTAAAGAACTTATAAAAAATATTTTGAATTGACAACATATATCCGCAAAATTCGGATTGTCGCGTATTTTGTATTTAAAAATGCAAATAAATGGCCCCCGTGCCGCCATATTGTATCGACAGTCGACACTGTCGACGTCGCGATGCGCGTATTCTGTAATGTCATAACCGACAAACATTTAAATTAAAACGATAAATGCTAGTGATATAAGGTTGAATATTGGAAAATCGTGAACGAACGTGAAGTCGATCGCGAATTAAGTAATGTATAAGTGCCTCACGTTACAGTTTGAATTTTTAGTTCTATGAGTGACCACCAGGGGCGGTGTATAGACTTTTCATACTAAATCTTGACGATGGCGGTAGCGTCGATAGTAGACGCGACTCACTTCAATCCCACGCTAAGGGTGAAGTAGGTATGTATATCGTCATCTACTTCAATAAGTAAATAAATATTTGCGGACAATTTTACACAAATCGATTTTACCTAGTCGCAAACTATAAGCAAAGCTTGTACCTACTATAGGTACTAGACGACGATAAACATACTTATATGTATAGATAGATAAATACTTAAATACATAGAAAACATCCTTGACTCAGGGACAAATATTCCTGCTCATCACACAAATAAATGCCCTTACAGGGATTCGAACCCAGGACCTATAGCTTCGTAGTGACCCTGAACTACCACCGGCTAAACCGGTTGTCGAATAGTTTGGAACTAGGTCGCTTTGTGTAAGATTGAACCCAAATAGTTATTTTAATTTAAACTAGAACGCACCTACAACCACCCTGTATAACCAGATTACCCTTCATAATCCATATTTCGCGGCACTTTTTGTCTCTGATGAAGAAATACCATTGTCTGTGGTCCGATTTGTTCCGGGTGACACCGCGATAATCGACCCACGCTATATCGATCCACCATAATCGATTAAGGCTTTTGAGCGAGCCGGTGCCTTTGTTGTTTCTTTTTAGTCAACCTGTCACCTGCAAGCGAAATAAAACCTTACGACAGTTGACTTTAGGTTCAGCTTTAGTTTTATTGGGAATCGAACTATGACTTTGTCACGCTGTGTCTACCAAGTTATTAAAATTAATTGATGTTATCCTTATTAACGTGGAGTAGAGTTTAGTTTTGCTAGTTGGGGTGGTATTTAGGTCTTGGCGGTGTTTATGATATGTCGCCGATATACTAAAGCAATTTTCGTCTGCCTTCATTGTTGTTAAAAATCGTTATAAATGTTATCGCGAAATGAAATATTACAAAACGTTATTAGTTTTGTGGGAATTGTGATGAAAGAGATGAATACAAAGTTGTGAATAACCTAAATAAATTTAGGCAAATTTATTCGTGTTTTCCTTATATTGAATCTTTGTTTTATTTTATCTTGTGATGTTTTGTACATTATATTTGTCTTCGGTTTCCGCGAATATCATTCATTGTCTTAATAAATCAATTTGAACGTATGAGTGCTGAAAAGGGCTCGAAACGTGGGGATGTATTTAATTTAATACTTACACAATAATTATAGGTATGGTCAGCCTCACAACTCTCACAAGGGGCTTAACAGCTTTGTACCGTGTCGCATTAAACGTCGTGTTAAACTGCCATATGAAGTTGTCAAACGAGTGAAAACGACAAGGTACTCAGGTGTTCCGCAACTTACGAGGCCGACTGTACCTACGCGATAAAATTCGTTCTTTAACGTTTTTTTGTTCGTAATTTTCTGTATGGCGTTTTTACGTTTGCAGATTTTTTTTGACAAGGGCAGATTATTTGAAATCCTATACTAATATTATAGATGTGAAAGTTAGAATGTTTTCTATGTGGAGATGTTTCGAGTTGAGTACTCGATTTCAATCATATTAGGAGCTACCTAATAACAATTCTAACCGACACAGCATTATAGAAACCAACGAAACATTTTCAAATTAAACATAACGACCGAATAAATCATCTCAGCCCAAAACGGTTATTTTCAGAAATGACGTCCGGAAATGATGAGAAACAATGCGCGGGCGCCGCCCCCCGTTCCCACGTGTGACCGAACATGCTTGTAAGTCATTTTGGTATATTTACTACTGTAGATAAACTTAAAGTAGTAAGAAAGGCGTATTGCGGCTGATGTCACGCACTCATACTGACACGCGTCGCTACTATCATCATCATATCAGCCGAAAGACGTCCACTGCTGGACATAGGTCACCCGCATCCAGCAGACTCTCGCGACCTTTACCAGGTCATCAGTCCACCTTGTTGGGGGCCTACCCACGCCGCGCCTTTTCGTAGGTACGTGGTCGCCACTCGACAACTACACTTAAGGGCAACTCGGAGTAGCTTGGATGGCAGGGTCGGGGGACCCAAGCAGTCCAATAAGCCCACGGGATTGTAGCGCCCCGAAATTGTCCCAGGGCACTCTTCCTGTTCGTGCCCGCGTAAACGGGCCAGTCGCGAGGGTCAAAGTAGAATGCGTCAAGCAAACGGCAGCGACATGGTTGGACAATCGTTGGGGGTTTAGTGGGTAGTCTGGGCCTTTTGTCCGGGAGTCCCACACAGCCGTCCGGTCTTTGCTTTGACACTTAATCCCAAGTCCCAAGACTTGGCACAGGCACTAGTTTTACGACAGCGACTGCCATCTGACCTTCCTTCCAAACAGGGAAAACTAGACCTTATTAGGATTAGACCGGTTTCCTCACGATGTTTTCCTTCACCGCAAAGCCACGGTTAAATATGAAATGATATTTCGTAGGTACATAAGTTTTTGAAAAAACCCAGGATGAAATTCGCTTAGCCTTAGGTACCGCTCGGCTATGACGGCTATCATGTATCTAATCTTACTTAAAGTATGGGATTGAAATAGACTTTTATTGCGCGCACTCGTTCTGGGATACAATTTCATTAGTTTTCATTTTCAGAACACAACCCTTTGTTTTCGTGGAGAAAACCTGCGAACCGTTCATGTTGTATTTCTATCTACTAAAAACATCTCGGTGGTCACCATTTGTGCTCTTATTCGGAGGACACCAGGGTCTCATACTGAACACTGGACTGCACGCGCCTCGCTACAGTCGCTACATTTGAATAAAGTTACGCGCATAAATCAGTTGATCTATCTGTCATCTAGCGATACCCCTATAGAAGCCCTCTATACCTACTTACATCTAACCGAGATTCAGACAAGGCAAGACCTAGGTGTTCAATTGCCTGCAAGTTGCCGTCTTCTGTTTCACAAATTCGTAAACTGAATCATAGGCAATATTGATTTGTTTAAAAAAGCCAGATGCCACGTAGGTATGTTAGGCGGGCTATCCGCGCCACATATACGAGTATGTCTAACACTTACCGGACGCGTAACTCAGGCGCGTCGTTATCAAGTACCGCTATATTGGGATGAGTTGTCGTTTGGGAGAGATGTAGCCGGACTAGAAGGGCTTAGATAGGCACACTAAGGCCACCAGAATCATTCACTGTCACTGTCAGGTTCACCAGAATTGTGCGAAGCTGGGTATAAATTTGACACCTTGTTGACAAACTTGTGCGGTGTCAAATACCTGAAAACAAATCTTCGCACATCTCTGGTATAATATACATCTGTCCGGTGTAGGTACTCTGAAAACTAATGGCCCGATGAAGTCGTGTTTTGGGTGACTAGCTCATATAATAGTTGCTTCTTTTTGAAGTGATCTTTAGACCTTAGTATTCGTACCTACATCTCTCGCACAGTTGGATACTACACAAAAAAGTTTGCACGACATTAACTGAATTATTAAATCTGCCATCTTAGATACCTAAGCGAATCAAAATGGACGGTATTCAAAAAACATGACGTAGATATTATAGAACAATATAATATGCCCTAAACGTCGATAAAAACTTTTATATTTAGGTACTCTTAAAATATTGGGATACGTACCGTACCAACTCAAATTATTGTCTCTATCCATATCGATTTACTTACAACAACATGGATTGTGTAATTATCTATCGATAAAATAATATAAACGGCACTTCCAGCGCCATTTGGTCGTAGCCCGCGAGACACGCGCTTGCGCATATTTATTTATTTTTACCGAAATAGACCGATGGTCGCCGAGTGCGGCCGAAGGAATCCGACACGTGGCTTATGTCTTAATGTAGTCGCAGTACTTGACTCATGCGAGGTGGTTACACGGTTACACTGTACAATTTTATACTCACAGAACAGAACAAAAGGATCCCCACAGAACAGAACAAACAGATCCTCTCTTCTACTTCTTCCTGGGTCACGATTCCAAGTAGGTATTTACGAATAATAAACGAATACGAATGTCTTCAGGGCTGTTATTCGCTACGCGTTGATGCCGCTCACCCCGCCGGTCACCCGTTACGAAACAAGACCTCTGCCTACGCTTAATTACTACGCATCGCGGTGTCAAGGTATGATTGTGGGTGAGCGTTGAGGTGAGTTTAAAACAAGTTACAGAATAGGGGGGCTGTTCCTCATTGGCAGAGGGATGGGTGATGACCCTAGGATATCGCTTTTCTGTCGAACTCACAAAATGGTATGAAGGTGTTCAGCTACTTATGACTTTCACTGTACAATCGACTTCCACTTTGCCTTGGGCCATGATTCCATATGGCCTTAATTCCTCACTGACAGAGGGTTATGTCCCTAGGATATCGCTTTTCTTTCAGTACCATTCTGATCTTGAAAGGCAAACCCATGAAAGTGTGGACACGCCACATATTGTAATTTGTAAGTCGAATCAGGCCGGCCCTGGGTTTAAAATTTGAACTAACTGACATTATGGTGTTCTGCCAAGTGTTTTTGTTATCAAATATTCGACGGTAGTCTTGCTCACCCGAAATTTTTCATTGAAATAAAAATCCGTGACGTCAAAAGTAAAAATATATCCTACGTAGAACTCGTCGTTGCTGTTCAATGACTAATTTAACATCACTGTTGTCAATACTTTCACTGCTCTTTGTTAAAACCATTTTTGTATTGTCATACCTATATGAATTTTGCGAATTTTGTTACTCCTCTTAACAAATGGCTCAAAATTGTAAAGTTATGATAAGATCTCCTGTCAGAATATGGTACTATTTACAATTTACAAAATATGTAAACTTGTAAGTACTTAGTTACAATGTTGTGTTCAATAAAGCACAATTTCCTACAAATAAATTGTCATCTTTAAAGTGTAAACATTTATTAAACAGAAATGAAATTATGTAAATTTTCCGGCATGACTTTCTAAGTTGTAATTTTTATTAAACAGAATTTGTTGAAATTGTATTGTAATCGGTCATCTAAACCTACTGGGCTGTTATTCGCTACGCGTTAATGCGGCTCACCCGTTACGATATTAGACCTCCACCTACGCTTAATAGTTACTACGCATCGCGGTGTCAAGGTATAATTGTGGGTGAGCGTTGAGGTGAGCTTAAAACAAGTTACAGAATAGGGAAGCTGTTAAATTGGTGGCAGCGACAGTGACTGCGACTCATCTAATGGGTGCATGTTGATACTCTTTACTATTTAACATCCTGTAAAACACATGTAAGCAATTAAATAAATACAAATCTTCATACGACATTGTGGCGCAAACGTCACCCTAAGAGGAAAGAGCACATGCTGTGAGAGCGATGCCATGAGCTGTCTAGCTGTCAAGCATCGTTTTTTTAGACAGTATAAGTAGTTTCTAGCTGTTATCAGCATCATCATATCTGCCGAAAAATGTCCACTGCTGGACATAGGGCTCCCTCGAAGAGAGCCACAATGACCAGTCCTACGCCATCCGCATCCAGTGGACTCCCGCGACGTTTGTACATGAGATTATTGGAGTTGGCCGAATTGCATCAATCAAAGTAGTCCCTGCCTACGAAGCTAGAGGTCCTGGGTTCGAATCCCGGTAAGGGCATTTATTTGTGTGATGAGCACGAATATTTGTTCCTGAGTCATGGATGTTTTCTATGTATTTAAGTATGTATTTCTCTATATAAGTATCTATATCGTCGCCTAAGTAGTACCCATAGTACAAGCTTTGCTTAGTTTGGGACTAGGTAGATTTGTGTAAGATTGTCCGCAAATATTTATTTATTTATTTATTTAAAAAGTAAATCTACCGTTCAAGGTAGAACATTCCAATTAAAATGAAAGTTTAACAAAAAGTTGCCCACATTAAATAGACCAATCAAATTAGCTAAACCCGGACATAATTCGATAACTGTAATTTTATTTTTCTATGATGTAAAGTATTGTTAGTTATAGTTAAAATAAAAAGAATTAAACATTTTAGGGTTCCGCGTCATTGTAAAAAAACCAAAAATCTTAATTTTTAACAAATTCTGTTCTCATAAGTTCAGCATAATATGTAACTTTGTAAAAGTGCCTCTGACATGACGCTTGCATACCAGTTAAAGAAATCAAAATTAAACTAATTAATCAACCGGGACTATCATTAATAAAGAAAGTTCAGTAAGTTACACATTTTCTGGCTTATCTTACCAGAAATTATAGATAACTGCAATTTAACAATTTATTCTGAATAGTATATTATGTGTGTTGATAAATTATTAAAAATTAAACAGATTCTCCTTGCGGATTTCTAAAATCACAAATATTGGTCGTTTTTGGAAAACCAAAATACATAACTACTTGTAAAGTGTTTGATTTATGCTGTCAACATATTATTAGTACTATAAGAAACAAATAAAACAAAAAATATTCACGGTTATTAATTAATTCAAATATTTTTAATACTTGTGTTTTAATATTAATGCTTTGTGCCTCAACTCCCGACCGGGCTGTCGCGAGTCGCAGGCATTCAAGGCCGAAACGCACTGACAGCGGTGGCGAAGCGGCGCGGGGCGGCGCGGAGACGGTACTTGTAATGTTCGAGCTAATATGAAAGGATCCGCACGCTTTTATGCTGAGATAGAACCGTTTAGTGACAAACGCTGTGTGTTGTTTGTCTCGAATAAATATTTCTTTCTTTCTTTCTTTTTTCACGGCCAGTATTCTGTGCGAACCTTTTCGTATTAGATCGTAGTTCGATCATTACAGCCAGTACCACCTCCACGCTGCGCCGCGACGCTTCGCCACCGCTGTCAATGGGTTTCAGCCTTCATTTATTATGGGTAGGTCAATGATTGTCAAACATTTATAAACACGAATCTGGCGTGCACCACGGTTCGGCTAGGCTGGAGATTTATTGAAATATTGTGTTCATTAGATCGATAATAACTAAATTGTTCAGCATGAGACATAATTGTCGTGGAATCTCGATTACCTATTTATAAGCGCTTAGTTTTCTGTACACAATTATTTAAATAAAAATTATTACTTAAGTGGGTGCAGAAAGGGGCGTTATTCGAATCATTCTTTATTCAAATAATTATTCGAATAAACATTTATTCGTCACTTATTTATTCGCGAATAATTTATTCGTCTACACTTTCGAATGACGAATGATTTATTCTCATTTCATTCGAATAAATCCTCGAACAATCCACGAATAATAATTAAGGATGCGGTTGCTCGTTACTTACAATACAACACGTACCATACACGAATTTAACACGATCACTACAAGTGTACCTATTTTCAAGTATTAATACCCTTTTCTACTAATTAACAATATTTTTGAGAGTTAGGTGAATCGCTTTATGGGGCATTTAACAGGTTTGTTTCATTATGCCATGTGTGTGGGCTTGCTTATATAATTACGTCATCGTTTTTAGGGTTCCGTACTCAAAGAGTAAAACGGTGCCCTATTACTAAGACTCCGCTGTCCGTCTGTCTCCCTGTCTGTCTGTCCGTCTGTCACCAGGCTATATCTTATGAACCGTGATAGTTAGACAGTTGTAATGTTAACAGGTGATGTATTTCTATTGCCGCTATAACAAAAAATACTTAAAAACGAAATAAATATTTTTTAACTTGTTTTTTTCTTTTACAATCGTAAGATCGATCAAATCGATCTAGTCCCAGACTAAGCAGAGCTTGTACTATGGGTACTAGACGACGATAAACATCTTATATAGATTGTTCAGTCCTCGCCTAATGCTAGGAACTGAGCGCGCCTCACTATCCGTGGGTCTAATTCTTGCCAGTAATGGCTATCAAAAGTGTCAAAATATGATTAACTTAATGGATTCCCGGCGACACGATATTTGTAAATTCTGTGTAGCTTCCGTCAAGGTCCTGTCAAAGTCAAGTTAAATCAAGTCTCCCAAGCTGGTCTCCGGGGCCAAGGGAAGCGCCGTGTCTTACCACGGGCGGCCGGGCCGTCAATACGCGGTCCACCAAGCACATATCACCAAATGTCACTGTTTCCACCAAAACGACTCGGGCCTTCAGGCCACCAAACGCGAGTCTCAAAGTACTGTCTACCAATACACAAACAAAACACTCGGACACCCGTGTGCCTACAAAGCGAGCGATATTACCAAAGAACCACGTTTTCCGCACGAACGTGTTCACAGTGAAAATTTATGACAAGCAAAAAAGTGACAGCCAAGTGTCACCTTCAAAACCACAGACTAAAAGGGCGTACACGAGAGGCGTTTAAGGGGCGTGCAGACGATCGGCCCGAACATAGATAAATAAATAATTACTTCATCATATCAGCCGTAAGACGTCCACTGCTGGACATAGGCCTCCCCCAAAGAGTGCCACAATGGCCGGTCTTGCACCACCTGCATCCAGCGGACTCCCGCGAGCTTTACTAGGTCATCAGTCCACCTTGTGGGGGGCCTACCCACGTAATAAATACTTATATACATACATAGAAAACATCCATGACTCAGGAACAAACATTTGTGCTCATCAAACAAATAAATGCCCTTACCGGGATTCGAAACTGGGACCTCCGGCTACGTAGGCAGAGTCACTACCAACTAGGCTACAGGGTTTGGTTGTCCCAGGTTGGGAGCCCCCATACAACAAACCGCACTTGGCCGGTTTTTTTTTGTCAATTCTTGACCCCCCCCCCTATCATTATCCTGTTAATTCCTTAAATGGACTCTCCCCGCCTCATAAAATGACTACCGTCATCTAATAGCCCCCCCCCCTGTTTTGAAATGACGTAATATATGGACAGCCACTGTGTGTAATTGCATCAATGTTATGTTATTAGAGGCAAATACGCATGTAAGATTGTTTAATTATATACCTTTAATTGTACATTGTATGTACTTAATCATGTTATATTATATATGTGTGTATTTAGGGTTCCGTACACCGAAAGGAAAAGACGGAAACCTTATAGGATCACTTTGTTGTCCGTCTGTCAATACCCTTTTTCTCAGTAACGTATCAAGCTGAATTTGTTGTCCATCCGTCCGTCTGTCAAGACCCTTTTTGTCAGGAACGCGTGGAGATATCAACCTGAAATTTATATCAAATACTCAAGATTACTGTTTCTTGAAGCAGTAAAAAAATCAAACTTCCAAGCCAACGCAATCAAAAGATACAGCCGTTTATGCCGCAAATTTCCGTAAGTATTCGAAACCCGCAAGGGAATCAAAACCTACAGGGTACTTCCCGTGAACTCAGAAACTTGAAATTTGGTAAGAAGCAACGCCTTGTTGTAAGCACAGATAAAGGAAAAATTGCGAAAACCGTAATTTTTTTGTTACACACTGAAAATGTAATGTCCAGTATACACTGACACGCACTAAGTATGTGAATACATACTTAGTGAGTGTCAGTTTATAGTGGATTTGTTTCTATTGTACGGGGTGGTCCAGAACCCTCGGTGCGTGAGTCTGACTCGGACTTGACCGGTTTTTTTGTCACCCGTGGTAAAGCCGAAATATAAAAAATAAAACGGGTGAAATAATTACAATTAATATCCGTTTCACCTTGCACGGCGATGTTAATTGGTACCCTTGATGAAGCGGTCACCTCTTTCTAACAAATTTTGAAACTAGGCATCACTGTTCTGTCTGTAGGAAAATATTACGTTTTTGAGATATATTCCATTAAAAAGCATTCCTACAATATTCGTTCAAGATATTATTCCCGAAAAGCATTACGAAGGATTATGTGAATGATTAAGTTATTCGCGAATACATATTGGCGAATAATTATTTGAAATATTTGTTCGTCAGTCGCGAATAATCCTATTTATTCTTATTCGTTAATCGTATTCGAATAAATTTTGCCCATCTCTGGGTGGGTGACAATAAGCATATCGACTACCTACCGTAGTTTCAAAGGGCGTATGGGACTAAATATATTGGTATAGAAGGAATGTCTCTGATACATTTTGTCGTAACTCTCAGTTCATTCTACGATACGCGATTTTGCATTGTGAACTTTTACACAAATGTGTCTGTTACGCAAAAATACTCTTGCTTTAAATATTAAATAAGTAGTAATTTGTAATTTCATAAATCGAATAATTCTTAGCTTTCACTTATTAGGGTTCCGTACCTCGAAAGGAAAAAAACGGAACCCTTATAGGATCACTTTGTTGTCCGTCCGTCCGTTCATCCGTCTGTCAAGACCCTGTTTCTCAGGAACGTCAAGTCTACTGTCCCTTGGAGCTGTGAAAAAAACAAACTTCTAAGCCAACGAAATCAAAAGATACAGCCGTTTAAGCCGCAAATTTCCGCAAATTTTCGAAACTCGCAAGGGAATCAAAACCTACAGGGTACTTCCCGTGAACTCTGAATCTTGAAATTTGGTACGAAGCAACGTCTTATAGCACAAATAAAGGAAAAATCTCGAAAACCGTACTTTTTTAATTAGATCACTGAAAATTTTATGTGGAATTTTTTCTATTGTACGGGATCGTCCAGAACCCTCGGTGCGCGAGTCTGACTCGCACTTAACCAGTGTTTTAAAGCTAACCACGATCATGCCATCATCTCTTTCATTTACTTAACAGTGTGTTCATAAGAGTTTACTTATGTTTACGATAATAAAAGGAAATCATTCGTCCCTTACGCCCTTTGGACAAGGGTTTTCAAAGGGCGTAAGGGACAAACTGTGAATTTTTCATTAGAGCTAAATATCCTACAATTAGGATATTCCATTGTATTTGTTTTATTTGTACACGGCGCGGTCGGTGCAAAACTCATAATTGAAATAAACTCGTTATGACGGGTTCGCCGTCCGCTCGCCCGCTGGCGCCCCACTCTCTCCCCGCCTCGCACCCACCGCATGCATCTAGCTCCACGACGAGGTCGCGAGTATTTTCAATTAAATTTTCAATTTCTTAAGCGTGAAATTAACATGCTTAATTTTAATGAAAACTTGATTATCGTACACAAAAAGGTATTAGTAAACAAAAATTTCATAGTTACTATTTATAACTACTGAGAAATACATTATTATTAAAACGTTCAAAATACATGTTTAATTTTTGATTTAAATGTCTAAAAAGACGCAATATAGCTAAAACAGATAAAAACATCATAGTTACCATTTTGGCTTGTCTAGCTAGATATTGAGATCAGATGAAAACTGTTAAAAAAAACGGACATGCGAATTTGATTTCAGTTTAATTTTGCTATTAAATGATCGCATTTGAATGCACCTCAAAGTTATACTAACAAGGTATTTGGTTACCTTTTTTACTTTTCGGAAAAAGTTAGGTAGTGTACGTTAACTCGTGTTTTTTTAAAATACGGTTACGATCGCGGATTTTTTACTTAATATATGTCATTAATATTTCATACTGAATAGTAAAATCCGATAAAATAATAAAAACAACGAGTTTACGAATTATGTCCAGGGTAAGCTAATTTGATTGGTCTAAAATAATCTCAACCAAAGTATACCAGTACCTAGGTTACTTTCTGAACGTAACAACGGTTTCTTCCGTGACTCAATTTCCGAATGCTAAACTTATTACATTTGATTAAAATTAGGTATATTGGTTAGAGCGCTCGCAGTCGCACAACACAACAAATGATTACCCGGCTTTCGCGAGATGAAACACGTTTATTTAGTAGAATTAACCTAGTAAAACAATTAAAATTAAATCATTGTTAGATGACATCATTTTTTTTTAATTTACCTGGGGTGAATATAGGTCAAAGAACAATACCTTGCATATTTTACGGTGGCATTAATACATGTTAATCGATTATAATTATATGCTATAAAACTACATTTAATAATGAGAGAATCTGTTCGATAAGTTGTTGGCGCATAGAAAAATTGTTCAAGATACAGTAGTCATAAAGAGTATCTTGGAATAAGAAAATAAAATCTGACACGTGTCTATTTACTTACTAAGCGGGCTATCAGATAGTTTTGAGCACCTTGTCTTGTCAGAGATGATTGCCTAAGTTTTTAGACATTATTGTCTTTAATTTTTTGTTTATTTGGTTTATTATAGATCTACAACTTCTTTTACGTCATACCTGGCCATAAAGTAGGAATTACCGCACGCCATGCGTGCGGAAAACCCCACTTCCTGGCCAGATAGAGACGGGAAAATTTTGTACTTACCACGGGCGGTAATAAAGAAAGCCTCAGAGCGCATATTTATCGCCCTTGCCTTCGGCTCGGGCGTCAAATACCTGCGATCTGAGACATTCTTTGCTTAACCGCCCTAGGTAAGTAATGTACTATTAAAAGTTTATTTGAAACTTGATCGTAAAAAGTAACTCTATAATTGAATGTATAATTTAACACGCAAGTATAAAAAAACAAAGGTATCCGGCGGACCCCAAACTAGGCTGAGCCTGTATGTTGGGGCCCTGGAGTGCAAATATGTGAAACAGATTTGGTAGATGAACATTGAAACAATTTAAGAAGCAAAATTTACAACAAGTACAATGTTCGTATACGAAGCGACAAGACAAGTGCACGAGCAACTGTGTGTGTGTGCTTAAACTCGACGACAAGACATGTATATCATTTTTTCAGTGCACCTTGTTATAAAGGACACTGTTGTTGCATCACCATACATTGGCACAATGGGTACCACAGTATAGCACAGATAACACACGCTTTAAACTGAAACCCAACATCTCCATCTAATTCGATTCGAAAATGTACATACAATAAATCTACCTTTCCTCTGATGATGCTGGCCACAGCTTCCTTTAAGCTCGGCTGGATGGATTTACAAGCTTTAATTCGGCTAGATATACGGCCCGCGGAGCTTTTACGGCTCTGGCATAATGCTTTCGTGCCTTATTTGATGTATAACGCGGTTAACATTATTTGAGCGCTCGAAGTTACGATATTTTGGGTACGGGATATATTTTCTCATACTTTGTACACGATGTTTTCTTTAGTTACTTACGTATTTTAACGTCTTTTTCAACCGACGAAAAAAACGGAGGAGGTTCTCAAGTCAACGCGTATAATATAAATATATATTTTTTTTTATGTATGACCACGCATAACTTTTTACAGATTGGTTCGATTTGGATAATTATTTTTTAGTTGGAAAGGGAAGTTGGTCCCATATAAATTTGAAAAAAAAACAACCTTAAGGGTAGGAAAATAGGGGATGATTGATTTTTCATCGGTTAAAACTTTGTTTTTAAAGTAAATTATTATTAGTCACACTAACGTTCCTAGTTACAGGTAAATTGAGACAAGTTAAGTGTCAAAGTTATGATTTACATATGATTTACTTAACCTTCACGCGTTCACTGTATCTGTAAGTTTCTACATTTTATTAACAAGATTGTATCATGGGTACTGAATATAATTAGGTATACTAACATAGAATAAAAAAATACAACTGATAAAATGTATTAGGAGTGTTTTCCTTTACTAGCGATATGTAGCTTGGGTTGGGTGTATCGTCCCTACTTGAAATTAAAATGTCGTTGGTTATGTTTTACACTGGTCACGATTGGAATCCTTAGTGATATTGATAATGAATATTCTTGAATGTTTACCCTGCAGGTCGATCACGTAACGCATTGTACCTAAGTCAGATATAGATTTAAATGTCACTTTTTTGTATGGTAAAATGACAGTTGAGTTGTCTTTAACCTTCGAAAAAATACGTGATCAGGGTCTCTGATTTACCATGGCAGTAGTAACGTAATGTCAACGTAAATATCTAGTGACATAGGTACAGTAAACCGGAGGGGTAATCACGTAACGTTCTGAACGCGCGTCGGTACAATTTAACTGTCAATTTTCCATATAAAAAATGACATTTAGACCTACCCGACGTTCGTACAATGCGTAACGTGATCGACCTATATACTTTGTCCATGGAGGGTAACTTTGGCTTTCGCGAATTACTTGGTCCTCCGCTTTTTTATGAGTTTAAGAATGGTCTGATCACCTTATTTTTAGTATCAGCTAATTGCTCACGTTGCTACTTTTATTATTTGACATTGCTATGTGTGGTTTTTATGCGGGCCAAAGTAACCCTCCATTTTACGTATCTAAGTAACGTTATTTAAAAAAGTCTCTTGCAATTTGACTTATGATATTAATTTGATAAGCTGCCATGGCCGGTTCGAGTTCAACTTTTCTGATATTATAATGATAAAATAGATTTTATCACCTTCATTGTCATATTTTGGCATATTACTTTCGCGAATCACTGTTCTTTAGGCAATTTCTTACACAAGAAAAGCAAAATTCCGAGTACGAGTAGAAGCGCTTGATTTCTAGTAGCCATGCTACACCACTAGTGCGGAAATGGGATTCTACACTAACACTCTGGTTTACTTACAAAGGATTTTAGCTAGTTAAAATCGATATTAGGTAATTGTGTTGTTAATACTGTTTACATTTTAATGCTGAAAGTAGTTTAGTAAGTAGATGTTGTGTAGGTACATTTTCTTTATTTTTGAACGAGCGAGCGAAGCGAACGAACCCTGTTCCAGCTTGGAAAAAAAAATAGTAGGTACCTATTTCTGGATGCTCCGCTGTCCGGCTGCTCCGGTACTGGTCACATTTCTCAACCAATGGGTTGGATTTTCACCTCTCGTGAAATATTGTTAGCAGATTCGATAATTATATAGAATTTTGTACACGGTATCTAACTGTTGAGCCATTTAAAGCTCTCTTTATACTGGACACTTCAAAGCTACCTAAAGGCTCAACGAGTACAATATTTAGGTATGACCTGTTGTGTAATATTATACATATTAATATGTAACACAATGAAATGTAATTTAACTCGTTCAAAAAGTGGAATGAATAGACATATCTAGATCACCTAAATATCAGAAAAGTAATCTC
Organism: Epinotia brunnichana; assembly: GCA_963854355.1. Lineage (NCBI taxonomy): Eukaryota > Metazoa > Arthropoda > Insecta > Lepidoptera > Tortricidae > Epinotia > Epinotia brunnichana. Next base: position 12,971,260 of record OY977951.1, read on the forward strand.
TGTAAAATATAGATATCATAAATAACATTCAAATGAGGTAGGTAATGTTTGTGAAATGTATGTCTGTAGCTTTGTAACTTTTAAAGTTTCTAGGTTTGTATGTATGGCAAAATCCGAAACTACTAAACGATTTTAAAAATCCTTTCACTTTAAGATGAACGTAGGCTCTATTCTATGTGACTTGTATGTGGCTTCGGCTAGGTTTTTTGACTTTTTTGTAATTAGCGGGCTTAGCCACGCATAAGCTAGTCTCTATACGTATACAAACCTCAAAGGCTAACGCACTATAAAATCGTTTAGCTATGTTTTGTGTATAGTGTGTAATTTAAATAATTCTGTATAACCATAGCCAACAATTACCTCTGATATGTATCAACGGCCTTCGTGCAGGCAGTTGTCGCGATGTCGCATCCATTGTTCATTTGCATGTACTAATTATAGCGCAGATTATGCAAGCCTTTGTCTATTTTTCAACACCAATTTCCATCATTTCTTTTATGTAAATCAATTGTGATCCTTATGCGTATAGGATAAGGCTTATGTTTGATTAGGTGAACAGCAAATATATCTTTGATGAGTTATATAGAAGCAATTTTAAATTTGCCGCCATTAAAATAAATATGGCGTTTATTGGTGATACAGAAAGCCTTTTCTTTGATAGAACAAGCCGCAAATGCAAATTTGTGACTTGAGAATAACAATGTCAACTTTTCATGACTCTACCGTTTTAAATTTAATGCAATAGGGTCGATAATAGCACACACCAGTGGCATTATTAAAGTTGTTATGTAAATATCGAATAAGATGTCCTTTTGTAGACATTATCAGGGTTGTGCGAATTAATTGTCACTATTTTCTATCCTTTTGTTCGTGTCGGACATGAATCATGATTTGACAGTTGAAATGGTGACATAATTGATTTGACATTGGCACAGTTGTCAATAAATGAGAAAATATTTTTTAACGCTTTATTTATATAAATAGCTTCACAATGATGTCGTGTTTTAAAATAGCTCTTAACCTTAACAATTATTATAATAAGCCTAGATAGATTTCATAATTATTTAAAAAATGAGGCGACTATTCTCACGATGACAAGTTTTTTGCGTCCTACATTTAATTATGTTTAAGAAATATTACGTCACATATCTTGATTATATCAGATTTTTTTGTACAGTCATGTGCAAAAATATGTATCGATTTAATCCTCTCATAAATGTGTAGGTATATGTATGCCTCCGCTGACATAGGAGCCATGGGACATATTTATGCACTTATATATTTTTTACATACTTGACTGTAGATATCACTAATCAAACCCGGTTTAGAGGGCCGGCCGTATTATTTATCACATAGCTAACTTCATTTCCACTTGTGGACTTCCTATTTTTAATTCTACCTATTATTGAAACAGAAATATCGAATTCATAAAAATTACATTGAAATTGAATCAAGTATCTTTTCTCCTATTAAGAATTTAAGGTATTCCAACATCGACTCGATACATATACCTATATCTCGGACTCAAGTGTGCATGAGAGACAATTCTGTAAGTACAAAGTACTAACGAGTTGGTATATCGATCATAAAAACCGGCCAAGTGCGAGTTGGACTCGCGCACGAAGGGTTCCGTACCATTATCTATAAAAAAGGCAAAAAAATCACGTTTGTTGTATGGGAGCCCCCCTAAAAAAAATATTTTATTTTGTTTTTAGTATTTGTTGTTATAGCGGCAACGGAAATACATAATCTGTGAAAATTTAAACTCTCTAGCTATCACGGTTCTTGAGATACAGCCTGGTGACAGACAGACGGACGGACGGACGGACGGACAGCGAAGTCTTAGTAATAGGGTCCCGTTTTACTATTTGAGTACGGAACCCTAAAAAACTGTTTTGCCAATTCTGCCTCTAAAAAAGGTACTTAAAAAGATTCGCGTTTCCACTTAAAGGCACAAAAACATTTATAATAACAACGCAACTGTTTCCACCCAAAAAATCCTTAAAAACATGATTATTACTACTTCGTCTTATGTCCGCCCATCTCGGGACATTATGAATGACACATTTACGTTAAGCTAACGTACTCATCTCTATCCCTATAATTTTAAGGTTGAATATCGTCTGTGCAGGCTTCAGGATAAATTTGCATGTGCCTATGACTTTTTATGAGACACGCCTACGAAATTGTCGGTGACTTTAGAATTAAGGCCTTCGGTTGGATGTCACGGCGTTAGAAAGTCTTTTTATTAATTTATTTGTATGTTAGTTTTGATTGTGTTTTTATGATCTAATGTATACAATACTAGCTGCCCGCGCGGTTCCATCCACTTATTATAAAAAACTCAGGCGGAACCGCAGTATAAAATATGCCTAATAATTGTTTTTTTTTTAATCGGGTGAGTACCTACCGTGTTTTGGAGATTACCCTCTACACACAAACTAACAAGGCTTTTCGTCATTGTAATATTAGTATAGGTGTTCAATACAAATATGTAGGTAGCTACCTACCTACGTTCATTTTTAACCGACTTCAAAAAAAGGAGGTTTTCATTCAATTGTATTTTTTTGTAATAAAAGTATAGCCTGCGCGGTCCTTAGCTATATTTGAAATATAAAATAAAATGTAATGTAACGTACCTAACACATTTTTATAATTAAGTGTAGGTACCTACCTCCTACTAACCTAATATGGTGTTTTTTATTTCGTTGTCCGAAATAAATGTTTTTTTTTTATAGCGAGCAAGGCTTGACTTTTATTAATCTAATAATACCTAAGACCTTTGAAAATTAAGTTCCTAATCCTAAATTTATCGTATGTAATGCCAAGATATAACATTTCTTACCAGCAACGATTATGATAAACTACCTACTTACCTACATGTTTCCAATATAAATATGTTTGTAATATAAATAATTATTTATATTAATCATAGTAGATATCTATAATGTAGTATTATATTGTGCTCAATGATTCGCCTTTCAAAATACTTTTCACGACAAAAATGGTTTGGATAAGAAAATTAATGTATTCTCCCCTGAGTCGCAGCTGCCGCCAAAAGCTAAGTAAAGGTCCAAAAAAGGCAACATAGACACCCTAAAGTCATTTTTAAAATAAAATAAAAACATTAAAAAGCAATGTCCCGTCAAAAATTAAAACCTCCACAATATTCAAGCCTAAGGTCAATTTAATTTAGTTGCCAGACGAAAAAAGTCGGGACCAAAACTCATATGTGTGTCCCCGCCTATCGTGTTCTCAGGAATCTATTTAAATCAGGGGGTCCATGATTAACTTTTTTGAAACCCTTCGTTTAAATGAATTTCGCCATTGGCTGCGACATAATAAATGCCTTTGTTTTTGTTGAGTTATTGTGGACATTAAGTTAAATGTTAATGTGGGAAATATTTCATAGTGGAGCCTGTTTAATGGCTCTGCTAAATGCTGATACTCATTTGCTGTTTAGCAACCTTTTAACATTTATATTTCTTTAAACTTGCAAAATACTTAGGTATGTGAAGTAATTTTCGCCATTATACGTTCGCTTCTCTCGTAAGTCGTAATGTTCAAGACATTCTTGATAGATTCCATTGGACTTTTCTTTGATTTGTTCTATGGAAGCACGTCTGGGTCTTCCCTTCCCCTGCCTCTTCTATGTTCTCTTCAATGATGTTTTTTTGTTATTTTCATATGAGTTTTTTTTAACTGTAATTGGAATTGGCCCATTCTTCTTTGCACGGTAGAGTTTATTTTTGAATGGCCTCAAATAATATCAAAGTAGGTATATTCGTCGGGTGACAACCAAAAGTCACTACCAAAACTGTCCCTGCTCTGCAAAACCTCGTATTTCGGTACGTAGTCGATATCGAGATACGACCTTTGATTTAAGTAGGTATTTGTTATTAAGTGAGTTTTGGTTGTCACCCGACGAATCAGCATCTGATCTGAGGGGTAATCCAATCACGTAACGTTTTGAACGCGCATTCGGTACCTACCTAGATCCAACTGTAATTTTTCCATTGAAAAAGTGACGTTTAAGATCTACCTGACGCGCGTACAATGCGTTACTTGATCGACCTGCTGATCAGCATTCTCTTCTACCAAATTATATTGGAGGCAGACAAGAAGGAAGACAGAGAGTATATCAGACTTTTGGAAGACAAAGTTGAGAATCTGCAAAAACAATATTGAAATTAAAAACGTGCTGAAAACGGAAAAGGAGACCAGTGGCGACCTGGTCAACATGGTAACGCACTTGTCAGAGGCCGTCGGCTTCAACGTCAAATCGTCAGACATTGCGGACATACATCGGGTACGTAGCAAGCAAGACGACAGGCAAAACACACCAATTGTAGTAGAACATGCTACAGAAATGTAAGCGCCATAATCTAAATACTTCAAATGATAAACTGTGCGCTAAACACCTCGGATTCAAGAAAAATTAAACCTGCCCTGTATTCGTCTCCAAACAACTTACCCCAACGGCAGCCCGCCTTCGGTACTTGGCTCGTGACTTAGCTAAATCTAAGGGATATGAGTTCTGCTCTGCTGGACTTAATTCGGTAAGGTGTTTTTAAGGAAAACTGCTAACTCACGGATCATTGAGATAAAAAATGAGTCCCAAGTACAAAGTCTATATCAGAAACCTTGACTAGATAATTTAAACTTACTTATTTTGGCATGCACTTGTTATTTTAATTTATTTAAATTGAATTTATACTGCTTGTCTGCTGTCCCGTTTGCAACGGTCACAGCTGTAACAAAAATATACGAGTATGTTACACTATACACTTCACACGAATTTACTCTTTATACCTACAAACATACACATAATACAACCATGCACACACACACAAGAAATCTAACACTAAGCCTAATAAAACTGGAACATACCATTCAGTCTCAGTTATTAAATGGATATATTATGCACTCAAAGTACGATGAAATTACTACATACAAACCCCTGAATACTACCCCAGCTGAATTTGAATATACCCCTAATGGATAACACCCCCTCAACTCTTAACCAGTAAGACGACCTACTAGTTGCACAATCCGCTATATGCAAATGCGAAGATATACCGAAACATATTCATTTTAAACAGACCGACCTAACAGTTATATCCCAGAATATTAGAAGTATTTTCTGTAACTTGGAAGATCTCATCTTGACTCTCACACAGTTTAGGTTCAACATTGATATTATAATCCTAAGTGAATGTAGATTAAACTCTAACAAGCCTATACCACTTCTAGAGAACTACGTTTCCTTCTCAACTACGCAACACATAAACCAAAATGATGGAGTAGTTGCCTATATGAGAAAGACTCACAAAGTAAAGGTAAGAGAAATAAGTATCTCTTATGCATCCGGTCTTGAGATATCAATCTTAGATAAGAAAATTATTGATATCTACCGTTCTCCATCAATAAATAACGCCGATAAATTCACAGATACACTAAACATTCATCTTGAAACAATTAAGACATGCAAAAATATCATAATTACTGGTGACTTAAACATATATTTAATCCCTAAAGCTAATGAACAAACATATGAGCGCTCTAATAGGTTAAACTATTTAAATATGCTGGCGATGCACGGAGTACTCCCAGGACACTTTTTACCCACTAGGGAGAAAAGCTGTCTTGACCACTTCATGATTAAGTTAAATAAAGGTAATTATCAGGCAAATATATACTAATTTTGGATTCAACTATAACTGACCACTCAATGATATTACTCAGTCTCGGCACTACTAACCTATCAAAAACTACTAAAAAACAAAGACTAGCATCAATTTTAACAGTGCAATTACTAGTCTAGCAAAAGAAGATTTCTCAGACTTATTTAGAATGAATGACCCCAATCATGTAACAGACCACATAATATATACAATTAGGAAATGTCTGACTACAAACACAATAACGACACTAATACCAAGAAATAATCGAATTACCCTGGATTACCTTGGGAATCCTCCGATGCATCAAAAATAGAAACAATGTGCAAAGAGAACTCCGGTTGAACCCTGAAAATATTATACTCTGAATAACTTACAGAAGGTACCGAAATTTTTGTAATGGACTAATAAAAAAACTGAAAAGGAAATATGATAAAGAAAACCTTAATAAAGCTAGTAAAAACTCTAAGACCCTATGAGGGCAGTGAATGATATAACCAATAGGAAATCATCTAAGAGTGATAATTTGGAGTTACTAGATATTGAAAGCACACCAACTGAATCAATTTATGCAGTGAATGAATATTTTTCTAACGTTGGTAAATCCCTTGCTGAAATAATTTTATCATCAGGAAACACTAACGCTAATCATACTCAAAACCTCAACAATTTTGGTATGTCCTCCTTTGTATTATATCAAACAAATCGAAACGAGGTTTTTATTGTTCTATCGAACCTGAAATCTACTAGTGCTCCTAGATGGGACAACATTTCTACCCAGTTTTTAAAACTAGCGAGTACTATTGTTGTTCCGATTCTAACGCACCTTGTGAACCTTTGTTTCAAACATGGTGTCTTTCCAGATACCTTGAAACAGGCTATCGTCACTCCGGTTTATGAGGGTGGGAACAGAAACTGTGTATCCGATTATAGGCCAATATCCGTCTTACCAGCGTTCTCAAAAATCTTAGAAAAACTTATAAACACGAGATTAATGAGCTACTTAAATAAATTTAATATATTGTCAAGTACTCAATATGGATTCAGAAGAGGCCGCTCCACAGAGGACGCAGTGTAAGACCTATCTTTTCGTATAGTTGATAAAGCAGATAAAAATAAGAAATGTTTAACAGTATTCTTAGACCTTAAGAAGGCATTTGATACTGTCTCTGTTCCCATACTTATAAATACTCTGGAGGACATAGGCATCAGAGGGATTCCATTGGCACTACTAAGTAGCTACCTTCAAAACCGTAGACAAAGGGTTAAAATTGGTGAATATGTGAGCGATGAAAGTAACATATGTTACGTTGTCCCGCAAGGGAGTGTTCTGGACCCAACTCTTTTCCTAATATATGTCAACCAACTCTGTCTCTCAAATATTGATCATGGATCAATCTTTGCCTACGCTGATGATACAGCTATTGTTTTCTTCGGTGATAGCTGGGAGGAAGTTAGGGCTTCCGCTGAATAGGGGCTTGCTAAAATTGCCTCTTGGCTTCAAGACAATCTATTAACTCTAAATATTCTGGAAACCAATTACATTTGCTTCACAATATATAATAGGACACAACACTCTAGATTTACATTAAAGATTCACACATGTAACAACCTAGAAGCGTCAAACTGTACATGCCCAGTTAATAAAGTTGAGTCGACAAAGTATCTGGGTATCATGATAGATCAACGCCTCACATGGCATATACATACCGAACTGATCATGACCAGAATTCGCAAGCTGATGTGGATTTTCAAAAACCTTAGACATGTAGCGACTAAGAAATGATTAAATCAAATATATGTGTGCCTGGCTCAATCAGTACTAATCTACTGCATCCCGAGCCCCACCCCAGGGCTACTAAAACAAAGTTTATAGAGCTAGAGAGGGCGCAGAGGGCATTACTTAAGGTAATGTACTCAAAGCCCTACATATTTCCTACCAGCAACCTCTATAAAACTGCTGAATTATTATCAGTAAGAAAACTGTACGTATTAAATGTATTACTAAAAAGACACAAAACCACTATATAAACTCCTGGAAGAAACGACACAAGAACAAAGAGAAGAAAATCCGATATTATATCCACACCCATAACAAAGTCTGCATTTGCAAAGAGGCAGTATGCTGCTCAGTCAGCTAAATTATACAATTACATAAATAAGCATATTTATATTCACAAGTTCTTTTATAAAAAGTGTCAGGCTACGTTAAGAAACTGGATTAACACAAAAAGCTATTTAGATATTGAAAACCTACTTAACTAGTCGGAGTAGTCTAAGATTTAATGAAAGTAGTAAATTATGTAAAGATAATGTTTTAGTAAGGACTATACAGTGTTTTTTTTTTAAATGGGACAGTATGGGGAAATCCGAATCTAAAGGAGATAGAGGAAAAGTGTCCAAGGAGACATTAGGTGTTTTTTTATGTAAACAAATTTGGCTCATTAAAATTTTTGGTCAAGCGTGAGTTGTTCTTAAAAAAATATAAAGTTGGTATTTTTTTTTTGACGCGGTTCGGCTCTGTTTCATGTAAGGATTATTTCATTGTATGGAAAGAAAAAAATTTGAACAGCAAAAGTTGGTCAAATTTAATGAAAACTAATCTTAGATTAGTTGTATTATATAAATATATATATATATATATATATATATATATTATTATTTCTCAAAGCTCCTTGTGCAAACTTTTTCTTTTATAATTTTTTATATAGCTTATTAAAAGTTATCTGTAAGTTTTAATAATGTTACACTAATATAAACTAATGCTACCATCCACGGAAGAGCGATGTCTCTTAACACAGGTATCTTGAATACTCACAAAGCGGCATCATCCTTAATACTGTTATTAAGTTGTACCTAGTTATTGAATAAATATTTTTGTATTTTGTATTTTTTGTATATTTGTCCTTCTTTCTGTCCAGCTTATGGTTTCCTTTGTCTGCCAGGTATATAGGTACCTAACCTTTTAATACTTGCTGTTTTAAATACAGATGAAATATACCTGAGTTACATCATGTTATTGGAAGTATTACATGATTTTCTAATCCGGCTCCGTTGTTTTTTGACATGGATGATTAGGCTGTATTTAGGTATAGATACAATACAATTTCGTATTCATTTAAAAGTAGAGTACGTTTATAAGAATAACACCACTTATTATCATTTAACATTGTCTTTATCACTCGTGGTATCATTCACACAAACTGTAAGTAGGTAGGTACCTATCAGTTTATAACTTTTATACAAAATCAACAATTGACGGTATAACTTCCTTAATCCTATTCTGGCAACCCTGGCTGACGGTATAAAGTTTCCAAATTCAAAATATAAAACGGTATCAGCGGAAACCGCGTCACGTCCAGTGGATGTTTTGAAATTCGAACATGAAACGATCACAGTCAACACAACCAAGATCTTAATCCATTGCATTATGAGCTATATTCGCATGGCTAGGTAATAATTGTTACTTTTAAAACGATTAGTGTTTACAGGGGAGGCACGCGCGTTGGCGCCAAACGCTGTCGCCATTTTGTGACAATGTTGCCAACCTCGAAATAGATGCCACACATTGGCAGGAAGCGGATGCTGGTGTTTGGAACTGGCTAGTTCCAGGTAGGATGTAGATGATGTAGCTGTTTTAATATAGTTGTGTTAACTATAGAAAACCCAGGTACGCCACATAGTAGGTAGGCCTTTCTGAACTCAGAAAGGCACCAACGTAATGATGAAATACATTTCACTTACCAATCCAAATTTCGTATACTCAGAGTGAAGGAAAACCAAATTACAACTAAGTTCAATATAAATTCGTCACATGACATCATGTCCATACCACAAAATGTTATAATCTTACACTCAAAAAATAATACGTACTTAAACCATGTTGTAATAAGATTTATTTTTTGAGACAAGTACCTAATAGTGTCTGCAAAGTATTACATTGCTGTGAATCGCGCATATCTTACACCTCATCTGAATTGCTATTAAGTCATAAAACTATGCACTGTCTGTGCCTAGAGGAACTGCTGGTTAAATCGTAAAGTTAAAAAAATACATAGTAATTTACTTTTCGTTAGGTGATATTAAATGTTCTAAGGATTATATTTAACCGCCACTATTAGAGTAAGTACCTACCTAGTACCTACTATGTAGGTAGGCTAAATATTTTAAATCGGGTCACTTAAATAAAACCCAACTCGATTTGCTATTTGGACTCTGTGCACATTTTCTTTAGGTACCTGTATAAGTTACATACCTAGTACCTACCTACTAATAGGAATGATGTTCTCATCCACCATCATTTTTATTTCAAAAGTGGGTAAATTTCTAGTCATACCATTTCGTAGAAAAGTAGGGTAAAAAACAGCGTCTTCATCAATCATGACCACCACGTCATCATCATCATCATATTGTCACATTATAAACCACCTCCATACGTCCCCGGTCTCCCCTCAGAATTGCCCGTTATTATACTGGGTGCTGTAAAATTTGCATATAATGAGAACAACTCGTGATTGTCATAACCGCTTCTGTGACAATAACCACGGTTTCTTTAGATAAGCCAGTTACCTATTGTTTTATGAATACTTATAAGTCAAAATCATTTTTTTTGTTAGGTAAATATAGGTATTTTGAATGTTTTGTCATGAAAATACGTTTTGTTAATTTTTGTTAAGAAAACATACTATTCATGTCAACCGTTTTATGGAAATCACTACACCAGGAGGTCGTTCACGTAACGCGTTGTACATTCGGCCTCTAAGTTGCTGAACACCTAAGTACCTTGTCGTTTTCACTCGTTTGACAACTTCATATGGCAGTTTAACATGACGTTTAATGCGACACAGTACAAAGGTGTTAAGCCCTTGTGAGGGTGACTGTACGTGCGTCAGATAGATCAAAATGTCACTTTTTGTATGGGAAAATGACAGTTGACACAGTTGACAGCTGGCAACGTTAGGACAACCTAACGTGCGTTTGAAAAGTTACGTGAGCATGGTCACCCATCTGATTATCGTTTTTGAAACGACAAGGCTAATAATGAGGTGGATAAATATAAAAAAAAAAATGTCCTTCGATATTTAATTATTAATCTGATCCAACTGCCTGAAGTGACAACCCAGGCGAGACAGTCCTGGCGCAGAAAAGTGAGGAGACCCGACCCCAAATGAACTGGGAGCAGCTAGTCGAGCACGTAACGCATTGTACGCGCGTCAGGTCTAAATGTTACTTTTTACATGGAAAATTACAGAATTACGTGACAGTACGTACAGTCACGTGATTATCCCTCAGGGAAGCAGAAGATACAGTTTCTACCGATATAATTGAATACGAGTGGTCGGTACCACTCGTTTTTAAATTTTCTATGCCTGTTTCAAAATAGCGTTTATTCATTTTTGACAATTTTCGAGTGAAAGAGTCGAGCGCTCGAAAGTCAAAAATCGGTCCCCAGGATCGTTTTCATGTCTATTACAATATTAAAAACTATCTCAAAAGTCAAATAATATTGAAATGAGCCTGTTTTCAACTTAAAATTTCCTACGGCTTTTAAGGTTAGGTTAGGCTACCCGAGATTTTCATAGATTTTTGACTAGTTTTGAATCGATACAAATACTTTTGCACTACAGATAGAATTATAAAGCAAACGGCTATCGATTCTTCAATCTTTAATCTCCAGTTTTGTTTACCATATTTTGAAAGAAATGAAAAGTTCTTTTTTTATGATTTTTTTAAACATTGTCTAAAAACACCTTTTTTGTTATAAGATTGCTGTGAAAGATCTAACATATACGAAATCTACATATTTGGGTTCGTCTCTGATGTCTCTATAAATGTGTGTAGGGTTTTGATTTTAAACTAATTAACACAAAAGTTATGGCCAGAAAACCTGTTTTTTGGTCTAAAATTGTTCAACTTTGATGCCAAATATCTCGAAGACAGTGATGTTTGAAGTAAATCTAGGATACTATATTGCTTAAACCTGTTGTTTTTAATATGAAAAGCTACAAAAAATATTAAATAGAAAACTAAGGGATTCAGTTCGAATGTAATTGGCGTATGGGATCCCTTAAGCACTATATTTGGAGATTTCAATAGTTTTGATGAAAGGGCGCACTCACCTTGATGGACCCTATATTGCTGGGCCGTGTGTAACCACACTAAGAGCATTGACTTCGTCATTGTATTGTACTTACTGTTAATCTAATTTTGGGAATCCCTTTCATTTTCAGCCTTAACGAGTGAGAGCGGCAGGTTGATTAGTTCCGAGGAACGAAAGAGCCTATAATTATCTAGAGCGAGCGTTTTTGGACGATGATTTAGTTAAACGTTTTTTAAAGCCTTGTTTTGATTTGTTGCTTTAACATTTGGGGGACATACTGCCGGGCAGGATATAGAAACTACGACGATAATCGTTCGTACCACAAGGCAATACACAAAATGTGGATTGAACGATCTTTATCTGGATAAATTTATTTTTATATTATTTATTTACAGATACTTGGAAAACCTGGAGAACAGCAATAATTCTTACATGTAAGTAACACAGTATTTTAATTTATTACTTCAACCACATGTTTTATGATGTGACGCGATAAATAGGCTAGGGCTTCAGACTTCAGACTGTTGCTATATACGTATGTAGTTATATAGGTATTCATTTATTTTGAATAAATACATACATTTAATTGAACGAGAGAGCGAAGCGAACGTAATTGTTCTCTGCTTCAGCCAAAACTCTTTCGTATTTCCGGATATCCGGTTGTTCTCTCCTACAGGTCGCATTTCTCAACCGACTCTCGTGAAATTATGTGAGCAGGTTTGATAATTACATATCGATTTTTTTGGAAAATAATAGTTTTTTTTTAAATACAGCCAAGCGATCTCAATAGCTTACCGAGCCACTAGTTTCTTTTGTTTTATTTTTTAGCATGATTCTGGTGCAACGACGTGACGTTTTGAAGAAAAAATATGAAATGTTCTACTTACAAACACTTTTAATTGAGATACCTACCTACCTATTACAAATGATACCAATATTTTCATACACCGTTACTCAGCAGCAAAGTTCGTCACAGGGCACGACAATGAGTCCCAAAAATTAAGGTTGTAAGAAAATTGCCGGTTCTTGTCAGGTTACAATGGGGACTAATTAAGACCCCTCCAGTTAATTAGATTCGGGTTTTGGTATCCATTGAAATAAACGCTTTGTCTCAGTTTAAGTCTGGAACCGCAATTACTTTTAATGCCGGTTGTTTTGACAGTGGATATTACACAGTAGGGTATGCCTTAGTTGCACTACTAAAGAAGAATAGAGTTAATTCTAAAATTAGTCCTGACAATGTTCCCGTTTAATCTCAGATTAAGTGCTTAAGCCTGAAACACTTATTAAAACGCTACGCGACTCGATGACACCGTTCCTATTGTATTCGATGTCACGTAGGATGTTCATAGTGTGATTCTGCAGGTTGATCAGTGATCACGTAACGCATTGTATTTAGATCTACCTGACGCGCGTACAATGCGTTACTTGATCGACCTGCTGGTCATAGAAACCGATACATTTCATCGGATCGCGTGGCGTTTAATAATGTGTTTCTACCTTTCCAGCCTAAGTGTCACAAGTCACGACCAGTAAATAATAGATACCACCGGTGATCGAAGAGCTGGCAGCAACCTCGCTTAGCTATTCAGCGAGGTAATGCTGTCAGCATCTTCGGCACAAACACAATGCCGCAGTAGCCTTTTTTTACAATCTTTATATTAACTTGCACTGTTCGTATGTATGTAATTATGTATGAGCCGGTCCGATGGCAAAAGGCCGGATGGCTTGACCCTGGTGCCATGGCAGAAGGGTAGATGCTTGCTGTGGGACGCCACTTGTGTGAGCACTTTCGCTGCCTCGCACCTTGGTCGCACCATTGGGGCAGCAGGAGCTGCTGCCGAGGCGGCTGCGCTTAGAAAGCGGGACAAATACTCTGCATTGGTGAATTATTCATTTGTCCCTCTTGCGGTGGAGACTATGGGATGCTGGTGCTCAGAGGCCAGGGCATTCCTGGCGGAAGTGGGGCGCCGTTTGCGACTGAGAGGGTATGACCCCCGTTCCGGGTCATTCCTGTTGCAAAGGTTGTCGATCGCGATTCAACGCGGCAATGCGGCGAGTGTGATGGGCACCTTTGCACCCGGAATGACACGGGGCGGGTTATTTGACTAAGTTTTATTGACTTGTAAACTTATCTAATATTATGACTTTTATTGTACGTTGACAATTGTTTTTTCGTTAATAAATATATCTTTCTATTTGAACAATATAATTTAAAAATTATGTAAGTATGTAAATATGTAAGTATGTAGGTAAATATGTAAGTTGTCCGTCAAAATTTGCAATCAATTTTTCAGTCACTTACCGTTATCCAACTGAGCTGAAATTTTGCAAGCATGTGTATATCGCATGACAATGCAATATTATGATGACTTGGAGCTGATCTGATGCTGGAGCTGGAAGGTGGCCAAAAGAACTCCGCAATAAAACGACACAATCCCATCGAGTTTGGGCTCGTTAGAATCGACTCAATGAGTACTTGATGATGGTTAGAAAAGTACAGTCGGCAGTAAAAGCTTGTACCAAAAATGAAATTTTTGACAGAAACTTATTTAGATTTAGGTTAAGTCGTTCACTTGTACAACGTCTATAGACGTCGCAACATAAGGCATAGGTGCCCTATTAGGAGACCCTATAGGTACCTATAGTAAGCTCAATAAGGCTTGCGTTATGGTTACTTATATTTAATAGATGTAAATAGGTACTTAAATACATAGAAAACATGCAAGACTCAGAACCAAAATATTCATGTTCATCACACAAATAAATGCCCTTACCGGGATTCGAACCCAGGACAGGACCTTCAACTTCGTAGGCACCAAACATGAGCTGAAACCTGTCGCCAGGAATCCATTAAAATATGCACGTATTAACAGTAAATACAAACACTTGTAATCTCTTAACAACATCATTTGCATGCGGACCGCATCGCAGGCACTTAGCGTGAAGATATACTTGACATCTATCAATCTTGTCACGTGACTTGATAACTGCTAACGCATGACAATACAAAAACGTACCATAAAGTCACCTAACATAAGGATAAAATTCGCGTGAGCATAGCAGTGTCACTCTTCTGTGTGCGTAAACGAAATTGAGATGTATTGTCGGGTGGTAAGACTGAAATTACTTTGAAAGTATTTTGTCACTGGTACAGTTGAGGTCGTGTGAAATGTGACATTTCGCGTTACGTGTCATTCTGATAATGCCTATGTTGCGGCGCAAGTTGAACGGTCGACATTTTATGTAATGCCTCTTTTACAAGCGTTTATTTAACCTTGACCTGTTCGTTTGTTAGTGTGGGACAAATCTTGGAATAATAATTTTCGAAAACTCGAATGTAAAGGATGGCGCCTAAGAACAGAGCGCCCGCCTAGTGGGTTTCTGGTTCTTGGCTCAGAAAGCTAATACAGCACTCAAGGATTAAAAAAATTAGAAATTGGTTGCTAAAAGACTTGTTTTATAGCTGCAACGAAGTAATGAGACCTGTTATTGTATAATTTTATAATTTATAGAAATAATTATTTTACATACATTTTATATTTAATAATTCAAATTGTCAACAAGTAATTTATTTCAATTTTAAATGTAATCTTCTTCACGTATTATTAATATTAGGTATTACCTGTCATCATCATCATCACAGGCCTTTGCGTCTATTCCAGACGATTTAAACATTGCCCTGGAGACATCGTTTTTAACCTGTAACTATGTTATTAATAAACTTTCATTTCATTTCATTTCTAGTGTGGCGTTCCTGGCCCCTTAGCATGGATGGCGTTATCACACGATAAGTGACAGGATAAGCGCGTCGTCTCGTTCTATCGAACGGTGTCAGCCAGGGACGGCAGCTCTATCCTGTCACTTATCGCGTGATAATGAGTATTTATCCTACTCACCACACCATATGCATATCAAGTTCAGTAGACGGCAAACTTCGTGCGCAAATGACCTTGCCTGCGCAAAGGCGAATTGTACGTGCGAGCTGCCCCCCCACTTCGTCCCGCATGTTCAAGTTGTTTGCCGGGAACTGTAGGTAGTTGTGTTTTTACCAAGCGGATGGTGATCCTGGTAAGGGCAAGTTTGTGTGCTAAGCATGAATATTTGTTTCTGAGTCCTGGATTTTGCCCAAGTACCTATATATTTAAAGTATTTATATCTATTAAATAGATCTTCGTCCCAGTTCAAGAGAGAGCTCACTATTGGGCTAGTTTGATTTGTGTAAGATTGTCCCCTAATATTTATTTATTATGGCTTCGGCTTTTATGTAAGCTGGACTGCTGTTGTGGTTCTCCAATATGTGCGAAACGGCATTCCGCTGAGCCCCACTCCTTTAAAAACTATCCATCGACACTAACCCAAGTTTAAACGCTTCTCTTCGATACTATAACTTAAACCGAAGTTAACTTTAATAGAAGTGAATTAAAAACTGAAACGTGACACTTCAAAATCCTTTAATTACGCAACAGTAGGGTTACGAAACGATAATATATCGACGAGTTAACTATAGTTGCCACAATCAATTTGGCGTGCGATGATGGCAACTCTGGTTGCCAGAAGCAAGTGAATAGTTATTATTTACTATCCTCTTGACCCTAAACATAATCCTCCTAGTGTTATTTCCGGTAGCGCCCTAAAGGCGCCTGGGCTCCGTTTTGGCACCTAAGATTTGGCATAGGCACTAGTTTTACGAAAACCATTGCCATCTGACCTTCCAATCCAAAAGGAAAACTAGACCTTAATCGGCTTAATGGGACTAGACTGGTTTCCTCACGATGTTTTCCTTCACCGAAAAGCCACTGTTAAATCTTCTTCTTTGCCCAGCCCATTTCCCATTTTAGATGGGGTCGGGCCTCCTCGTACGTTGGCGCCAGGATATTCTCATCTCTTTTTCGAAAAAAAGCCACTGTTAAATATCAAATGATATTTCGTACATAAGTTTTTGAAAAAACCCAGTGGTACAGTCACCGGCATTAATATTATGATGGAACAAAGGCCGCAAAATATCTGATGACAACTCTATTCCTAGAGCCGTTAGAGCGTGTCAGATATTTTTGCGGCCTTTGATTCATCATACTCGTATATTGATGCCGGTGACTGCACGAGCCGGGATTCGAACTTCGAACCAACGACCTCCAGTAGCTCTAGTATAAGTTTTATCGATACATAGATGTATACGTTTTCGAACGCGTTTGCGTTTAGTTTCAATTTGTATGGCAACGCGTAGTTCCTAATAGTTACCACCAGAGGTGATGTTCGCGTTGCCATACAAATTGAAACTTAACGCAAACGCGTTCGAAAACTTATTGTATCGATAAAACTTATACTATACTTGGGCTCTTGAGCCCAAAATCAATTAAGTAGGTATTTGAAAAAAAAAACATAAAAAAAATTTGCGACACTCAATCAAAATTGAAACGCGACGCTTCGAAATCCCGCAACAGTAGTGGTGTGCCATTACGAAACGTCGATATCAACGCGTCATCAATTAGACGTGACGCGATAGTCGGTGACCATAAACTTGATAGTGAGGAGACGCGTCACGCGACGGGCCCGTATTCTGACGAGAGAGTAATTAGTATATACTTAAGTCATGATTTATTCGTTTCTTTCACAATGACTCTTTTATAATTTAAAATTATTTTACAATGCTACAAAAAAGTTTATCTGTGAAAGACCCTGCTTACATTATGCATGTTGACATAATATAAAACGAAAAAAAAACTTTTAGAAGCGTGCAGTTTCCCCGCCTGTGATGTTTACACCGCGATCTTGGGAAAATTCACGTGCTAATTTAAGAATGGAGTAGAGAATAAGAGATGGTAAAGAAAACAGCCATTTAATCCTAATTCACGTTCATAGGTTAAATCTTATTTTCTGTGTTTTCTTCTATAGGTCAGCATTTGTTTAAAGTAAAAAATATAGCTTAATAAAAATACATGGTATTAAGCTTTGGCAACTTTGCTGGTTGATGTGTATCCGCCGTATTATTAAGTATTATTGTACCGTTGTTTGCCGAAATAAACATTAAACCATTAGACATTATTTTCAATTAAACATTTCAAGGTTGTAGTTTTGTGTATAATAAAACTGCAAAGGCTCATCATTAAAGCCAGTGCTTGCGAAGAATCGATTTATGATTAAATATTAAGACTGTTCGAACCTTGAGTTCCCGTCACGCGCACTATATGTTAGGCTATACTTATGTCATGTGACCTTACTGCCATTGACGTGACTGTCATTAATCTTTGAGGATTAATTTTAAGCCAATTAGAATGATCAGTTGCTTATTGTACAAAGATTCTGTATTGTACAAAAGTTATGCTACTAATCGTAAAAAAAAACTATTACAAATTACGTAAGTGGTAAACTACGTCCAAAATGGTTTCCTAGACTGTTTTAATTGAATTAAGATTCACCATTTTTAGGGTTCCCTTTTACTCTTTGAGTACGGAACCCTAAAAAAAAAGAGAGAAGAAGAAGTTGAAGAATGAAAAACTTCTTTTAAAATGACAACCATACTACGTTGTATGGAGAGTCGCGGATCCTGGAGTGTTTAATTATTGATTACTTGCTATCAAAACGGTCCCATACTCATATTTACAGAAACACAATGATTTCCGCAGATCGTAATTAATTAGGTACCTACATCTTAAATCTTGTGATAATTTCATGAAATATTTCTTCCTGTGAATCTAAAATCAGAACCATCAGAATAGTCCTCCAGGTCGATACTTGATAACCACTGAATTATGTCGACAAGTGTAACACCCTTATTTGCATTTAATTAGTTAGTACTTGTCGTCCGATAACCCGTGCCTGAGATACGAGCTATGCTTACCTATGAAAGACTCAAGTGCCGTCGAATCTTGTTACAGTAACTCTTATCTGACTTTCTTGGTGCAATTGAATTACCATTTACTGTCACTAGATTTTAAGATCAATTTCGCATGGTACGGACTAGCCTAATAGGAGGTCTGCGAACGTCGTAGTTCATATTGTAAGTTAACCTTAGAGTACCCTGGTAGCGTGTTTACATTGAGATAGCGGGGCATATTCTTACGACTGCACGGGATTGACGGATTGTTGAAAGGTTTAGCGAAATATAATGTTCCCATTAGTATATCGTGACAGTTGCGAAATAGTTCAAAGGTTTCCTTCTGGCTCAGTGGCGAGCGCTATGTAGACCTCGACTGCCAACATCTTGTCTATTAGAAAACCATTCATAACATTATTATACATTTAACATATTACATTTTCTTGAAGGAGAACCGAGTTAAATAACTTATGATTTGCCCACGATGACATGTCAGTGTTGTGGCTTGTAGCATTCGTCGAACAGCTTGCTTAAGAAATTATTGTGTTACAACTTAATACGAGTTTAAGTACTCATTTAAGTATGTGCCTCGATACAGTACAAACCCTCGAACGTGAAAAAAAAATCTTTAAAAAAATGTCTATCCCAACACGGTATGATTTTTTATTAAAATATCATAAACATGAAGAAAGACTGGAACAAGTAAGAGAGTTTGTGTATTTGGGGACACTATTTACTGGAGACGGAAAGCATGAGAAAGATATTGAAAGGAGAGTGAATGCAGGGAATCGAGTGAATGGGGCACTGAATGCCTTTATGGGCAGCCAGAAAATATCGCAAAAAGCACGCGTGGCTGTGCATAGGGGAGTGTTGGTGCCCACACTTATGTATGGTAGCGAAAGTTGGGTGTGGCAGAAAAGACATCAAAGTCGAGTGAATGCAGTAGAAATGAGAGCGTTGAGAAGTATGTGTGGAGTGAAATTGAGTGATAGAGTCAGAAACAGAGTGATAAGAGATAAGTGTGGAATGGATGGAGATATAGTCACGAACATTGAGAAGGGTATGTTAAGGTGGTTTGGGCATGTAGAGAGGATGGATGAAAGAAGATTAACGAAGACAGTGTATATAAAAAGAGTGGAAGGCCAAGTTGGAAGGAGAAGACCTAGGCGAACTTTCTCCGATCAAATGGAGAAATCTTACAGAAAGGCCAGGTCAAAAGTACCCTAAACCGACGAGCATGTATAAGAAATGTTATGAAAGTGAGTGAAGCGAAAGTGGTTTGTCAGGATCGTAGCAAATGGAGATCCGTGATCTTTGCCTACCCCTCTGGGAAAGAGGCGTGATTATATGTATGTATGTATAAACATTTAACAAATAATATATATTTTTGTTACAACAGGCCTAAACATTACAATGTTTTCTCTGAAATGTAAAAGATAGCAGCGTAGCGTAGTAACAATTTTTAATTGATAAGAACATGTAAAATCTGTTACGTAACTACGTATTGACGTAAATCGAATTATTATTATTATTATACCAAAAAATATGTATAATTTTGATTTATTTTTTATTTTCTGTATTTAATGATATTATGTAATTGCCGGTAATAATTATTAATTTTGTACGCTTATAAATTATAGGTACTTACCTAGTTTATAAGTTACAATTGCTGTGCCCTAAATACCAGGGTTCATCTTTGATGTTGCGAACATGAAGCAATAAATGAATATGAATATTTATATTAGAAATATAATGAATAGTTACTACGCATCGCGGTGTCAAGGTATAATTGTGGGTGAGCGTTGAGGTAAGCTTGAAACAAGTTACAAAATAGCGGGGCTGGGCTGTTATTCGCTACGCGTTAATGCGCCTCACCCCACCCATCATGCCTAACGAAACTAGACCTCTACCTACGCCTAGTTACTACGCATCGCGGTGTCAAGATATATTTGTGGGTGAGCGTTGAGGTGAGCTTAAAACAAGTTACAGAATAGGGGGGCTGTAGTCACGACCCTCAGTCTAGACTGACGCGACGAAGAAGAACAATAATTTATACTTACATATATTTATTATCATCAACGTTTTCTAATGATTGTCACAGTCATAAAGCAGCCCTAATTAGGCAGATGTAACAAAAACAATCTTCACGATCAATCAAATGACCGCGTAAATCATAAAAAAATACTTAAAGTAATTTACAAAACGTCTTAAGACTACCAAGACCTATAAGCGACATACGTCATTTTAAATTATCACATCTCGAACGTGAATTGGCATGAAACGAAACGTTTCACAGTTAAGTGACCAAGTCACAGAGACCCCTAGTTCCATGAATATTGTATGGGGCGAGGGGCAATATTATATGGGTGATATATCACCTGCCCTTGCGCATCTGCGGTCAGTTTATTGTCCAAAATGAATGCTAAAGGGGAAAAAAGGATTTAAAAAATGGACGTTGTACAAAATTATTCGGTAGTGATTTTTTAAGGCTATGCTGGTTTAGACGGCGATATTTCACAGTTTTTTGGGGAATAGGATTTCTTTTATCTTACAAATTTGTTCATGACGACTCGAAACTTTATGGTGATTTTCAATGTTAAGTTTCAAATCGAGTGTTCAAAATTTGTTTTTATTTTTCTTTTTAATTGAATTTAAATATTTGTATTGTACCTAATATTGCTATTATTGCTATGCAAAATCTTCCTATGGATTGGCTTAAAATTTATACTTGGATAAGAATATTTGTCTCATTTAGAATTTTAGACCCATTCAATTCACCCAAAGCCCTATCTCCGATCAAAACACAATTAGAATATTTGGAATACCCGTCATTAATCACATTTGAAATTGGAACTCTTTCAAAAATAAATGGCATCCAATCAAAAGGAACAATGAAATAAACGCAGCTTCCAGAAGACAAAAGAAGCTCGCGGCAAACCAAAACACGAGTGAAACAGCTCAAGTGACATTATGCGTTGAACTACGTACGATCTTTCGGTTAGAGAATGAGTCCTTGTCTTAAGCGGAAAAGTAGTAAGAGACTGTACTTACTACAGGAAGTTAAGACGTTTTGTAAGGCTGTGTTGAATAAATGCCAGCCCATTTACAAGGGTGTAAGATATGACGTGATATAGATCACTCACTTCGTAATAAATAAATAAATAACATAAGAAAAATTACACCGTAAAGCGAATGTAACCGGAGGCGCTACGGGTGTGCTAGGCTAGCATGGATATGTTGACTATTCTTGTCTCACAAAAATCCTGTGTCATCGATTAAGAATTTAAGATATAATGACACCCAATGGCTATATACCTACATTCATGTAAGATTAGAAAACTTGTGCGTTTTTAGTTATACGATTTCAACGAAATTTTTACCTATTGGTATGTTTGGAAAGCACTTGATGATCGAAATAAGTAGGTAAAACTAGTAAAATATTTCCTTTTTACAAGCTTTATATTAACTTGCACTGTTCGTATGTAAGTATGTAAATATGTAAGTTGTCCGTCATAATTTGCAATCAATTTTTCAGTCACTTTCCGTTATTCAATTGAGCTGAAATTTTGCAAGCATATGTATATTGCATGACAATACAATATTATGATGACTTGGAGCTGATCTGATGCTGGAACTAGAAGGTGGCCATAGGAACTCCGCAATAAAATGACACAACCCCATTGACTTTGGGCTCGTTAGAATCGTCTCAATGAGTAGTTGATGATGGTATGCAGAAAAGTACAGTCGGCAGTAAAAGCTTGTATCAAAAATTATGGTTTTGACAGAATCTTATTATATCACTGTTTAATAACAATACCTACACAAACTAAACTACTTATGAAAAACACATACTTAACTTGAATATAAAACTAAAACTAACAAAGTATATAATTAAAATAACTAAAGCTAAAAATTTAAAATACCCTTAATATCCTTGATAAAAGTAGAATCGTAGACGAGTTTGTGCGTTAAAAAACTAATGTTATATACAATGGGGTATAGCGTCACACAATGATTAGTGGATTTGCGAGCTGTTGGGCTTTTGCGTATTTTATTTACTTAGTAGAAATGACAGAATTGTTTTGGTTTTCAACCCAACTTTCATACTTGCTGTCATAGCATGCATTTTTCAAATTGTTAGTTGTATAACTTTTGAAACTGGTACAAATCGTAAAAAAACTTACCTACCTATTTCAATCATTAAAATATTATTTTCTGATTCCAATCCTAATGTGTCGTAAAAATTCTTGTAAATGTCCTTGAACTTGTGTAGAAAATACTCAGTAGGTACTTTACCTATTTTTTTACGATATTGACGTGTTTGTTTCACATCCTGACTGTATACAAAACCTAATTTGATTCGACGAGGTCGTAATTCGAGTTTGGCGAAGCAGAAAGGGATGTACTTGCCATTGTTGTTTTTTTGAGAATAAATAAATAAAAAAATAAAATATGATATTGTATAACATTTTCGGCTCGCTTCGTTCTGATACGTTACTAGTCAGATAATGAAAATCATAAATTAAAGTCGTATCCAACATAGTCCTCACGGACGGGCGGTGCGCGAGGGAGCGACAGGGACGGATGATTTAGAAACCCCTCGGGAGAACGCGACCCGGTATTAATATTGTGACTGACTGTGCAGTATAATTAAAATCACCAGATAAATAAGATACAAGCTAACTTGTAACTGCCATAGTACCATTCACAAATTACAAATTGTCAACCGACGTTGATATGGAGAAACGTTTCATGTCACAGGTTGATCGTCCACCGTGTAACAAAATGTACACGCCCGTTGGTGGAACTGAGCGTTTCCGACCTAACGCAGAAAGATATGTATAAAGAAACAGATATATACATACCGACACCATTTCTTTATGTCGCATAATAAGTATAATTATTCAGAAATATGAAAGTTGACTGCTTTTTTTAAACTAGAAATAAGGTGCAAAAGTGAAAAGTATTACCTTTGAATTCAACCGGATCGATGGAGACCGGAGGAATCGGTACGGAAACTATTGATTTATTAAAATGAAATGCACAAAATAATAAAATTGCCCAAATCCTATTTCAAATCAGTCCTCAGTTTGGCAGAACGTTTTATGTTAAACTAGCGTTTAAGTTTTCGTGAGAAAGAAAAAAAATGTTTGCTATTATTCTAATATCTGCATATAAAGTTAATATCAAATAATTATCACATTTCAATTTATATTTTAACCGACTTAAAAAAAGGAGGAGGTTCTCAATTCGTCTGTATGTTTTTTTTGTGCGTCTGTTACGCAATAACTCCGTCATTTATGAATTGATTTGAAAAATTATTTCTTTGTTTGAAAGCAAATATACTTCCAGATTGGTCCGGTTGTCACCAAAGTATAGTTCTGATGATGGGATCCTAGAGAAATCGAGGATACTCTTCAAGTTTTATAGGCAAACTTGAAGCAATAGCGGTGTAAGTAGACACTAAATAAAATTATCAATAATGTTGCATTTTCTCGAAAAAGGATTAAAAATGAAGTCAAATGGAGAAAAAAGCAACGCAAGAGGTTAAATAATTAAGTTATTAAGTTTTAAGAAGGGGTATGCTCTGTCCCTTTTCCGCAAAACGCACCTTCATATGAAACCATTGTCATTTACTATGACGCTAGACGATCGTGACGTCACGATCCCGGAGCATTTTCTCTCTCTAACAGGCAATATTGAAACGGTTGCAGCTTCGTAATTTTTTGAGATAGGTATTCGAATGGGATTTTCGTCATTAGGCGTATTTTTTTGCCTTCTTTCTTTTGAAGTAAAATAAATTTTGAGTCTACACCCCTATTTGGCTACTGATTTGAAGTCGCTTAAAACTTTGTTTTTAAAGTAAATTATAATCTGTTGCATCTGCTTTTCCCATATCCTACGCCTTTGATCACTCCTTTCCGTTTCGGTATCTGTCGCCAGCACCTCCAGCTAAATTGGTACCAAATTTCAAATTCAAATCGGTTCCCAGGCGCCCGGGGCACCACTTTTAACCCGCTAATTGGTACTTTGGTGATTTGGTGGCTTTGATGTTGATTGGTACCGGTACTGGTATTAGTATCAGTTTCGATTAGGGTAGGTCGTGAGGGGTTCTTAATTTTGTTTTTTTAATTGAGCTAGTGTTTATGAATGATCTTCGAGCCAAGTTAAATGAAGCATGTCGGAAACAATTCTGTGCCCGTTAGCTTCATCCTTCTCTTCGTTGTCATCTTAGATTGTTTACTATGACGGTTGCAAACCAGTATACGGCCTGCCAGATGGTAAGCAGACAAAATGAGTAAATGGGTATTTTTACAAGCTGTATATTAACTTGCACTGTTCGTATGTATGTAAATATATAAGTTGTCCGTCAAAATTTTCAATCCATTTTTCAGTCACTTCCCGTTATCCAATTGAGCTGAAATTTTGCAAGCATATGAATATCGCATGACAATGCAATATTATGATGACTTGGAGCTGATCTGATGCTGGAGCTGGAAGGCGGCCATAGGAACTCCGCAATAAAACTACACAACCCCATCGAGTTGGGGCTCGTTAGAATCGTCTCAATGAGTACTTGATGATGGTATGCAGAAAAGTTCAGTCTGCAGTAAAAGCTTGTACCGAAAATGACATTTTTGACAAAAACTTATTTTAAATATGTACTTATACGCGAAACGATGCTAACTTAACTTAGACTATATACTGCAGTCACTGACCTTAATGGCTTAACGGGCTGGAGCTGGATCCTCTGGTGTCTCCATGATACCAGGGTACGCGACGGCTGCTTCCTCATTCCATTACGTGTTTTGATGTACAGTAACTGCCAGCCGGCTTTGCACTTAAAGTTTGCACTGTGAGGGTCTATGGACACTTGTAATACGCCTGCCACAAACTCGTCGAGTGACGTGGGAAATAGCGAGGAAAGAAAGCAGATACATAGTGTGGCAACGCCACTCGTCATTCTGCCTCATCTTGCTCCTCGTCATGCCCACCACTCCCAGTTTTGTCGGTTTTTTGGGCGCGAGTCAAATGAGCGGCAATAAAGGCAAGTAACCCAGTGCGGAGCGTCGCGATTAATCTCGCGAGAAGAGCAGTTTGTGGCCAGAGGCTGAGGCGGGTGAGTGTGGCTGAGGAGTGTTGCGGACGCTTTATTGATTTGAAGAATCTTGTCGGCTGCTAGAGACAACTGCTGGTCAACACAGCGCATTCACGTGTTTTCTAAAGGAACATGGGGTCCGCTTCCTAACCTAGTACCATAAATGCACTCGCTTTGAGGAAGCGCTTGCCATCTAACCTTTTAACCTAACGAAACTTAACCTTCCTGCAATTAGGCTAGGGGTTATACCCACCAGAAATGTGCGAAGATGTGTTTTATACTAATTTGAGACACGAATTCTTGACTGCTAGGTGGTGCTAGGTTATTTGACAATATATGAAAACACAGCTTCGCTATTCATCCTAATAAGCGTGAAAGGAATCAATAACTTGGCTGTAAGAAGTTCCCAAGCCACTGCAGCAGCTGTATAACTTCGAATATATACAGGAAAACTAATCATTATAGCTTCTGTGGTCTTTAGATTCGAAGTTTTACCGATAAGCACATGAAGCTAAAAACCCGTATCTCAAAATTACATCCTATTACCTTGACAACCCCATACGCTTAATATAAATTAAATACCGCCACAAAATAAAATTAACATAAAACGATTCCCAAAATACCTTCAGTTTAAAATCAGACTTAATCTTAGAAATGTTCCCGAGGCTATGACACATGCCCTTAAGTACGATAATATGGTAATGGCTACCGAACTAACTTTATTACATTTAAATATATCATATAACCACTATACACTGAGCTCTGGCTACCCAATATTATTAAAGAGTCACGGCTCTTTACAAACTGGTCACTTACATCGTTTATCGAAAGCCCAATGTCTCAGAGCCTTAAATGGAAGTAAAGTACAAGCAAAGAGAGGTCATCTTATGTTGGCGGTTCAGTAGAAATTATTAGTGTAAAACGGTTTAGAAAGAATTTGACTCAATTGCTAAGGGACATGGTATTATTAAATTTACATTTGAAATTGGTTGAATGTGCCTTGAAGGTTTTTATAATCTATGTTTTAGCGGTTGTTGTTAGAAGTATAAAGGGCATCTATTTATGATCAATTGCCTCTTCTTATATTCAATCTTTATATAGGTAGGTAGGTACTACAAACTTTATGAATCATACATATTTTCAAATAAATGGTATATAGGTATTCATATCCAAGATTTTACTAAATGCCCTGAATTTTGAAAAGTGAGCCGTCTTGCTTTACAAACCGCTATAATATGTATTTACTAGGTATACTTATTATTAGTTATATCAACACCGTGTACTACCTAAGTAAGTTTAGTGTGCCGCTGAATATGTAACTAGGTAGGTACCTATCTAGGTACATATTCACTTAACTACAGTACAGTAAAAAAACTTTTTATCTGATATAGGTACCTTACCTACTCCATTCATACTAGAACAAAACACACAACATCCAGTAAAACTAAATAGGATGACTAAACTAAATCAATAACAATTTAAAATACACCGCATATTTAAAAAATAAAAGTAAAGTGAGGTCTGTTTGAGTCTTAGATTAAAAATGATAATATTTTCACGGTGCATAAAAATGCGACGTTAAAAGCTGTCATTTATTTCTTAACTCTTTTAAATTACCGTGTTAAAGCAATGCAT
The DNA here is from genome assembly GCA_963854355.1 of Epinotia brunnichana. Lineage (NCBI taxonomy): Eukaryota > Metazoa > Arthropoda > Insecta > Lepidoptera > Tortricidae > Epinotia > Epinotia brunnichana. The sequence goes on from OY977951.1 coordinate 12,998,592, forward strand.
CAAAATACCTAATTGAATATAACCCTCCTTATTTCATTTAAAAACACGCCCCTTATTTCCCCGGGGAGGAAAGACGTCGCTTATTTTATAATACCGGTATATTTACCGGTTAATATTTACCGGTTCGCGCGATAGCGGATAATTAGATAGCGACGTGATTTCGTACGGGAAGACGAAATTAATATCAATGTTCTTTGTTTAGAAGTTTAGGGATGTGGTAGTGACGGTGTCACTGCTATCGATGACTAAATAATACTTAACTCTTATAGTTGTGAAAATTGCATAATTGAGTTTTGAATACCTACGGGATTTTTTTGTAGAATTTTTTTTGCTATTCAAAATGTTTTTATTTAGGTTGGTTATAGGTATAGAACTAAGTATTCATCGAATCATGCTTTATAATGATGTTTTGTAATATTGAATAAAATACCTACGTTGATATATTGGGCTGTAAATAAAATTAACCGATAGTTTAGATTTTAATTGTTACTAGACCACAACAAATATATTTTTCATAGGATACCTAAGGGTAATAATCGCACTTCACGGAAAACTTGTATTTTTCAACAAAAACGCAAAAAAAGACTTAGGTACTATTTTCGGCTTTCTGATCGTTATTTTTAGTTTTTGAATCAAGTAAGAAAAGACGGAAAACGCTATAATATCGACAAAATATCGACACTATCCCATCACTAAACTTTGCCAAATGAAGACTAATGCTGCCGCGTGCGTGGGGTCCCGGGTTCGATCTTAGACATGACAAACAATCTATGACATAAGTTTATATCTCTTCGTTATTTAGTCATGAACTAGGGTGGTCGTAAAATATGAGACAAGTCACAGTCGTTGTACTTACGGATGTTATTGAACGTTGGGACAAACACACGTTTTAAGTAAATGTAGTAAAGAAAGCTGAATTCAAGTTGATGAATATTGATTTCAGTAGTGATTCAGATATTGCGACAAATAGCTAGTTTCTTTTTTTTTTAAGTTTTTTCTTTTTATTTTAGTTTTTAGGGTTCGAATCTTTCACTCGAAAACTGTAAAAAAAAATGAAATGCTATTACGAAATAGCGATAGAAAATTTAAAAACGAGTGGTCAACTCGTATTCAATTCTATCGGTAGAAAGTAAGTGCCTGCAATGTTGACATTATAATTATTATTATTAACTAGGTAGCGACCCGCCCCGGCTTTGCACGGGTTTATATGTATACCTAATACATGCATGTATTATACAAATGAACTTTCCTCTTGAATCATTCTATCGATTTAAAAAAACCACTTCAAAATCCGTTGCGTACTTTCAAAGATCTAAGCAAGCAACAGGACAGCGGGCAGCGACTTTGTTTCATACTACGTAGTGATAGTGATAGTGATATTCGAGCGCTCGAAAGTCAAATGTCGGCCCCCTGCCCCCCTATTCTGTAACTTGTTTTAAGCTCACCTCAACGCTCACCCACAATTATACCTTGACACCGCGATGCGTAGTAATTAAGCGTAGGTAGAGGTCTAGTTTCGTACCGGGTGACCGGCGGGGTGAGCCGCATTAACGCGTAGCGAATAACAGCCCGAGTCTGTAGCGCTACATGTCGCGTTGACGAACAGTTAGCCTAGCGGGTTCTAGTGATGCTGCCTACGACGCTGAAGGTCCTGGGTTCGGATCCGAATTGTGCGATGCATATATATTTGTTTCCGAGTCTTGGATTTTTTCTATGTTTTTAAGTATTTATATCTATCATATATATCGTCGTATAGTACCCATAATACAGCCTTATTGAGCTTACTATGGAACTAAATGGATCGATTTCTGTAAGATTGGACAATCTTATTAAATTAAATATTAATTATTTATGTGCGTTCACAAAAAAACAGCGTCGTTTCGCCTTCTGTGGATCGGCTTTATGCTGAGTGGACTCCGATTTCACATCTAATCTTATTTCTAATATAGCATCTAAGTGTTAATGTAAAAATGTACTTAGTGTTATTTGCGAAATTAAGTATTTTCTATTCTAAGTAGCCAGTGGTAAAGGAAAGTTGAAAATGATATCAAGTCTGGTCACAAGGTTTGCGGAGGCAAGAGTTGTCAAAATTCAATGTCAAGGTGCCTGTCGGTTACTATAAAAATGAAATGTCATCACCCGACTGCATCAGAAGGCGGGTTATGTTTTTAAGGTAATGTATGTGGCCAATAAAATTCAATTTCATCGGTTACAGCTACAGTCCAAAGAGCTTGATGGATTATGATAATACTTACTTATCAGCTGTCGTTAGTTTCCTCATAAGTCAGTTGGGTTTTTTTGAACTTTGACGATGATTTTAATAATTTGTGACGTGCTTTAGTCGGCATAGTGAGCGGAACACTTGAGAACGAAATGGGCGTTAATTGGTAACACAGCGGCTGGCACCGCGCGGTACCACTGAACGCCCTAATCGCGCGATTAAACAACTTCGTCCAAACGCTTCGATCCCTAAGCTTACTTAGTATTAGAAATGCCAACTTAAAATTAATAAGATTGTAGTTTTATGATGTTTTTCGCAGTTGGTGACGTGCTTTACGTCGGAACGCCGCGCCGTGAACGCAACCCTCAAGTATAAACATATGGAAGTTAATAACTTAGCAAATACAATTTTGTATTTATTGCCAATTGAAAAAGCGCTAGTTTTGGCCTGGCAACATTACGAACGAAGTATTATATAAAAGAAAAAGTTTTCAAATAAAATAAAATGTTTTACTCGTAGTCGGTTTGAATATATTTAGGTACTGACCCGTTGTTTCATACATCCAAGGAAGTAGGTCATGCATATTGCTATTGCATAAAGATTAATCACCCCACGACGGTTAAACAAATCCTCATATTTTGACAATAAATTAAAGTAAATTAAATACCTACATAATTCACGAATTTTAAATTATTTCCCTTAGCAGTAAGGGCAAGTGAGCCTTCTTCGTTATTTTGCTCTAACACCTCATCCCTCCCATAGTCATCAACTCCGAGTCCTTGCAGCAGAACTGCTGGCTGGAAGAGTCACCAGAACAGAACAGAACTTAGCAGTAAGGCTTAGTAACAAAAATAAAAATCTCTTATATCTTGCCTTTCTGTCGCTTCTTAGGTTTACAACAACGGAGAGTTAGCTGCTGTCGCTGTAGTTCCCGATTCAATTACACAAGTTTGACGAGTTCGAGCCCCCACTGCCGACCTACTCGGTATCGCTCGATACATGTCGAACAAACTCAGCCTGTATGGCATAACCAACGCCTCGACGCTGTGCGAGATAATCTACCCTCCTCTTTCTAATTTGCACAGTGCGAGTGAGACAGACGCTGAGTCGCGTGCGACGCGACTTGGCAGCATATATAGCAAGCATTAGAGCATTCCTGGGCATGATAGGCATTGCTACGTATTTCACCATGCCACAGAAGGGCCAACTTAGCCGCGCAAAGCCAAGATGGCCAACGTCGCCAAAGATGAAGATAATAAAAGCCGAAGAAGGCAAATAACGACCGGCTCATTTTTATGCCACAAAGTACGAAGTACTGATATGGCCCCCACCACACTTACATAGTGAGTGTGTGAGAAGATTCACGATTCCTGGGCGTACTCGCGCATCGCTTCCAATGGCTAAGTCCACGTCCACACCAGTGCGTTTTCACGTTCAACAAGGGCATGCGTCATAGAGATGTCACACTCAGTCTAAGTAAGAATAAGCGTGACAGCAATATGACGCATGCCTTGTTGAACGTAAAAAAGCACTGGTGTGGATTTAGCTGAGATTTCTGACTTGTCGGTGCCAATTGTTACTGAATAGCTCCCTTTTTATCAGGAATCTCCTACTCCCGCCAACCTATTCGGTATCGCTCGATACATGTCGAGCGACTTCAGGAGTTAGGGTGGCGAGATAATTACGATGAGATCGACTTAGCACGGAACTGAGAGGTTGACCGGTACCAGGCAGATAAGTAGATAATCCTATCAACTTTACAATATATTTGATATCTCTGCGGGGAAGTTTCAAAAATTGCGAAATTTCTTGTATGGAAAGTTCTCAGAGCTTAAATTTTACAAATAGTGTAAAGACGTTAAGAACTCCCTCCATCAGCTGATATTATTGCCTGCCTAAATATGTACATACATACCTAAATAGAGATACATCCATGCGATGAATTCCCACCCGAAACTTCCGATCGGAAACTTGTTTTTAAATTCTCGTGAGTGTCCTGATTTTTTTGAGAATTTTCCTTTTTGGGTCATTGTCAGTCACAAAAACAAAAATTATATTTCCGGTGGTCAATAGTTAAGGGCTTACGTTTATATATTTATAGATTTGTTTTTATCACATATAATTATAGACGGGGCAACGTCGTTTATGCGGATTCAGAGTACAACCAAAAATTAAGCTTTATAGCCCTTAACTTTGGCAATGTCCACCGAAGAGATGCGAACCTAAATCTGACAATGACCCTTTTATTGTTTTAAGTAGGTTCATAATGTATATGATATTTTTGTTATTTGGAGAATGTGTACATTGCCGTACCCACCCGCGTCGTCAGGGAGTTATTGTCAACCTTTATGTACCTCCATACAACTCAAAAGAGTTTCACAGTTTTTTTTTTAGTCTTACCCTTACTGACCTATTTGGATTGTTCAGTCTATATACAAAGGGGTGAACAGGCAGACATACAAACACTTTAAAGCATTCAATATTTGCCTTTGAAATAAAGTCGAGGGACCTTAAGTACCTTAGGGACCTTAATAAAGCCTTCAACACATTTGGCGCGGCCTGCGGTGGCGGTCAACAGTAAATTTATTAGCTACTGACAAGTTTACTAGGCCGCGCCAGTCCGTGAGAGGCTTAAACGTTCAAGTAAGAAGTCTCATCACGCAAATGACAGACATTAACTTAAACTCTCGGCTATTTTGGAGCCGACAGAAAGTCATTTTAAGGTTATCGAGTCCTAATTTGTCGGTAAAGCTAGCAATAGCAATAATAGCTACGCGTAGGATTTTCTTGAATTACGCCACTCATCTCTAGTTCATTTGCCTAGTTTATTTATACGTTTTTATACTGCTCACAGAAGTTGTTTCGTTTCACGTTTTAATGTCGCATGTTAGAGTGAGAAAACCATCGGGGACCGTGACGTCACAATCCTCGAGCGTCATAGTAAAAAACAATCGTTTCATATGAAGGTGCGTTTTGCGGAAAAGGGACAGAACATACCCCCTCTTTAAACGTTGGATAACCTATATAACCTCTTGCGTTGTTTTTTTCTCCATTTGACTACATTTTAAATCCTTTTTTCGAGAAAATACAACATTATGATTATTTTGTTTAGTGTGTACACCCCCATTTTTGATCTATCCTACATCTGTATTGTCTTTTAAACCACGAATTTCGGAATTCGAAAATATTCGGGTATCTCTATCTCTATCGCTCTAACAATACTCGAGGGACAGAAATGCAAATATACGAACTTCGAGTTTCGGTTTTCTTGGTTTGGCTGAATGCACAAAGAGCGTGAGCGTGCCATTAAAAAAAACAAATTCGTGTTGTCAAATATTGTTTAAATTTGTTGATACATCTACGATTGTTGATACTTAATACGATATTTATTATAAGTTCTCATATCAGAATCGAATATTTTTTTTATGCTTTATCTTTCAGCATGTGTCTCGTGAATGTCTATCGTAGACGGGATTTAAATTATTAATAGGTGAAAAGCAAAGCCATTCCGCCATTTTGACGTTTCTTATAGCTGACAGATGTGGCAGCGATATACTTTAAGAATAATAAATGAAAAATTAAATAAAGTCGTATAGGTATTTCGGAAAATGAATAAACCGTCGCAGTCGTATAAAACTAGCCTATGTGACAGCTAGAATAATAATGTACATTTAAAAAATATTTCATACACGTATTTTTCCGTTCATTGCTGAGAACATTTGTGACAGCACAAAGCTTAGTTTCAAATTGGCTGATCATTTTAAGGGTTCCGTAGCGAAATGGCAAAAAACGGAACCCTTATAGATTCGTCATGTCCGTCTGTCTGTCTGTCCGTCCGTATGTCACAGCCACTTTTTTCCAAAACTATAAGAGCTATCTATACAGTTGAAACTTGGTGAGTAGATGTATACTGTGAACCGCATTAAGATTTTCACACAAAAATCGAAAAAAAAACATTAAGTTTTAGGGGTCCCCATACTCAGAACTGAAACTCAAAAAAAATGTTTTCATCAAACCCATACGTGTGCATCTATGGATAGGTCTTTAAAAATGATATTGAGGTTTCTAACATCATTTTTTTCGAAACTGAATTGTTTGCGCGAGAGACACTTCCAAAGTGGTAAAATGTGTGCCCCCCCCCCCCCCCCCCCCGGTAACTTCTAAACTAAGAGAACGATAAAACTAAAAAAAATATATGATGTACATTACCATGTAAACTTCCACCGAAAATTGGTTTGAACGAGATCTAATAAGTAGTTTTTTTTTAATACGTCATAAATCGTAAACCGCAATTTATTTCACGGAACCCTTCATGTGCGAGTCCGACTCGCACTTGGCCGCTTTTTATTCAGAGATTTATTATAAGTGGAGATGAGTAGGACCCGCAATCTTCCTAATATCGTCGACTCATCGAACCCCTAGACGGCGGACGGGTTTTCTTCCCAGTGGCCAGCTGCCGTCACTCTGTTTGGTCAGATGGCCATCCCAGCTCTACACATGTTTAATAACCAGCTTAATTAAAAGGGTCCATGATTTAAAAAATGGAATTTCTTTGTCGATTAAGTTTTTTGTAGATTTCTACAGTTCACAAAGCCACTAGTATATTGTTTAACTTAAATATGTAGATATTTCCTGGTCCTATCATACTCACGAGCCAAGACGACGGGTAAAGTTTGTTTGTTCATTATACATTTGCAAAGTACGTTTCCATTGCTCTAGGTAGAGCAAGTTAGGGTACAAACCCAACACTTAACAAAAAAACGTTTAAAAATTGTATAATTTGTCTTTACACGTGTTCATTTAGAGGAACCTATAACAGTATTGTAATTCCAGAGTAGAGTAGATACACTCAATAAAAACTATTTAATAACACTACCACTGAAACAGCTGGAGCTAAAAACATACCATTCGAAATGCCGTGACATCTGACATATCCAATTTGCCTACTAGTGCAATAGATACAATTCCAAAAGTAATAACATTGGTTAAAATAAACTTTATAATATTTGTCATTACGTCTAAAATAACCTCGTGGCTATAGCAAACTTTATATGTAAGGAAGCAAGCGACAAGCGTTTTAAAAAGCATCATTTTCTACATACGTGTGTAAAAAGTTAAAGATACGTTGGTGTTCTCGCCCGCACAAAAACAAGCAAATTACGCACCTTATTATACGAAGCGGCGATGTCGTACGAATGACAATCATTAATATTTAAGGACCTCATAAAACAATATTACGAGTCTCCGTGCTTGCTCAATGAGGCTCACAATTACGGGCCATAACACAAGTTCGATCCCACTCAATAATTGGTAGGTATCTCCGAAACACATAAATTATCTTGACGTTTGTCTTGCCTGGACTGTTTTAATTGGACAATTTTCTTGCCAGTTTTTATGGAAGTGGATGTAAATCTAACGTTCGACTTCCAAGTAGTGTTTTACTACTTACAGAACTGTTAAAATGTTCGTATTGTTTTGGCAGGGAACTGCCGTAGAAGAATTTCTCCTTGAAAATTATGTTAGAAAAGAAAATTACACAAGAAACAGGTAGGTATCTACGTATCTAATCGTATGCGTAATAGGCACAACAGGATTGCATTACTATCTCTACACTTAAACCTGCCATCAGCTTAAAACAAAGAAATAATAATAACCAGTGATCGGATCTAGGATGCAATTTGGGGTGAACGACCTCAAACGTTATGGTTATCGTGGATGTGTCTCGTGTTTCCCGGGAGTTTGGGAAATGGGCTATTGTAAATTAAAAAATACGTCACTTAATATTTGCACACTTAAAGAACACTAGAATTGTCTAATAATGGGTATTTATAACTGTAATTATTATTATTTGTCGATATGTTGAGAATGTGATAAGCAGGGCTCGATTTGAATGACAATGTCAGTCAAGACATTATATACTGCTCATTTCAAGTGGCCATTTCATTTAATAAAAGAGGTTGATAAGTGGTAATTGTTTACGAATATACTATTAGAAGGCATTTTATGTGCGGTGCAGTGCAACGTCGTCGGCACTAAAAGCTCGAGCCCTGGTGATAATATTAACAAAATGGTGATACTAATAACTAATAAAAATTATTACTTTTACTTGTATACCCTGGTAAACATACAAGAATAATAAAAATACATAAAAGATAATACATACAAGTTACGTTCAGTTATTCTATTCTATGCAGTAGGTACTGTAAACATTTTTGTTGTTTTTACATTTTCTGTAAATTTCATACTGTAAACTACTTAAAGCTATTTACCTTTTAGTAAAGGTAGGTAACAAAAAAAGTCGCGGGATTGTAAGTCATATCCATCTTAATATTACGGACTTAAACCCCGGGAAATTGCATCCTAGATCCGATCACTGAATTAATAACAAATTTGACAAGAGGATTAAAAAAATATATAACCCTAGTGTTGGACGCCCTCTGGCCAGATGCACCCAATGACTTGAGGAGGGTAGCTGGCAGTGGCAGCGCGTGAATATTTTCGATGAGGTTGCGCATAAGGAACAAAAAAGTAATGACAGAGTTTAGTTAGAGTATATAACAATAGGCTCTCCTAAAAATACATTTTAGTCAAGGTTGTGGGAATCGGCTTGTATGAGCGCTCCGCCACTGGTAGCTTAGTGACTGGATGGTGAAAACGCGAGTGTGGGTCATGTGGTACCCTGGGGGAGACATATCCAGCAGTGGACTGCAATAAGCTGGTGTGATCTGTGGGATGTGATTTTCATACGAGGACTAAAGCTGGATTCATACTTATACTATACTTATCTGATGTCATACTCTCTGATGCGCTCTGACACCTGGAACAAGAGGAATGTAATTCTAATCGTACTTAATGTATGAAACTGATATCTGGGGGCACGGAAGTGCCCCCGCCAAGTCGAGCAAAACAAAGAGGCACGGCCGTAAGTACCATCCTTTTCTCGAGGCGATTTTCAACATCCTGTATTTTGTGCTGGCTAAGTTAGAACCCTTAATTTTCAGGAACATGTAGGGCATAATATGGCTAACATATAATATAAATAACATTCAATTTGAACTTTTAGTTTATTTATTGTCCGTCAAAGTTCGTCAGTTTTGTCACTGACATACTCACTTCTGATAATGATCACGCTAATTCTAAGGTACTTCTAGCAGACCCACAAGCTCCAAATTTCAAACGTAATTAGTTCTTAGCCTAATATATCATAAAAAACCTAAAAATATTGCAATTTCAGTCACGTTTCAGAGATATACAAACTGCATAAGTAAGTTTGTAATCATATACAAATACATGCGATTACAAAGTTACTTTTGCAGTTCCTTCCTGCAAAACTATACAAACGTTATTTGCGGTTGGTAAAATAACATTACCATACAAAGTCTACAAAAAGAAATGAGATCCCATTAAAAAACATTCCATGTAAAAAATAGGCCAAGTCTCGAAACACTTTCACAGTAAAAAGTGGTCAGATATTTCGTAGAGCCAAGTCAGGCATTCTTATTAATCTTTATTTGCTTGCTAAATAAAAGTTTGTGACTTGGCAATCACACTTACATAGTTTTAGGTACCTATGCAAAAATTAGTAAGTGTAGTAAAGTTGTGTTTTTCCCAAGTTGCAGAATTTTATTTAACAAGCAAAAATAGGTAAAGATTAATAAGATTGCCTGACTTGGCTCTACGAAATATCTCACCACTTTTTACTGTGAAAGAGTTTCGAGAATTGGCCTATTTTTTACATGGAATATTTTTATGGGATCGTTATGACGCTTTATGGCACGACACGTCAGATAAGTATGAATCCGGGTTCATGGTAACTTTAGTGAAAAGTGGCAATGATACTGGCGAACAGTTAATTTTTTTCTACTCAAACTGCAAATCGTAAAAATCAAAGTGGACATAACAATTCTCAAGCTAATGCTTGTAGACGCCATGTCTACAAGCCCCATTAGCCAATAGACATGTAGCTAGATTTGCGATGGCACTATAAAAAAAACAAGGTAAAATGTCGTCCCTACTATTAAAATAGTTGAAGCTAAGGCATTCAGTAAGAGCCCCAAAAGCTCACTCGCAAGAGCTTTGCCCCCAGCGTTATTCCTATCACACGAGTCACAGGTGAAGGCTATAATTTGTCGGTCTATCCGTGAACTTGCGGACAATTGAGTCTAATAATTGTAACACGGTGTTACTGCGTTCCCAGCATTGTGGGCTTGAGAAAATATCACCATATCACAGCTTAGAACAAAGAAAACAATTCACTTTATAAACGCTTGGGACACTTGCAATTTCAGACAATCGTAAACGTATTGGAAAAGTGCCATATTATCTTATTACATATTTTTCTTAAGCTGAAACTTATAATAGACCCTATAAAGCCTTCGTAATGAAGTTTTTTTTATCCTTGATAAACTCCATTCTAGAATAATATTAGAGGTTTATTACATTGTCTGCCGTCGTAAAGAAATAGTACATTACCTACTATAGAGGCCGGGAAACGAAGGGTTGCAGGCCAAGTAGATATAGGATAGGGATACGCGGCCTGCAACCCCGTTTCTCGCCGAGATTTGTATAGTGCTTTTCTCAAACTTGCAATGAAATAAAAAGTAGTCAATTTGTTTTATTCGTACAACTAAATAATACGTTTCTGATAGCTGTCAGTGCTGTCACATCATAACCTATAATTGTGTCCCACATTTCTTACTAACATATATTCCTCTTATTCCCTAAATTAAGTATTAGTTTATAGTTACGTGAACTGATATCTAACTATATAGACGAGGCACTACAACAAAGAAAACACTTATAATTTTTATGAAATTTTCATACGCCGTCATGTACCTACCTTTGGATTTCGGGGGCAGTAAATTATTCATGGCTACTTCTGCTCGCAATTCCGGAGGCGTACAGTTAAATTTCATATAATTTTCGTCCGAACTCATTTCGAAATTAATTGCTTTTATTAGAAAGTTTCAAAATAATTACGAACTATTGACAAATCCGGCCAACAAGAAAAGAAAACTTTTTTCAATTTACGCGCCAAACTTTTTTTAACCTATTTAAAGCAACGTTTTACCCGGTGACATTAACATTAGTCTTAATCTTTTTTTTTTTTTGGTGATTGAATGCTAATACGTTCTGTCACAATTTGACGTTTATAAACAAAAGACGGTTGCTTTGCAGGCCTAGGTGTGTAAGGTTGTATGAAATTCCTTTACATATCATCTTCACTAGTCGCACCGGATACGTAGTATTTCCGGACCTAATTTGAAGTAAGTCATGTCAACATTTCATTGCAAGTTTGAGAAAATTAAGGTGGTGGAGGCCAGCAATAAGCAACGCGATGTACTTACGGCTTATGGCCGCTCCCATTAGAGACAGATTGTAGGCAGGTATGACGTCACGATCCTAAGCAGTGAACGACCTATGTAGAAGATTTTTTAGCAATATATAAACAGGGAAGTTTAAAGTAAATATACACAGCCGCAACCGAGAGGGAAATTCACATGGAACCTTTTTAATTGAGTCATTGTACATGGATTAAAATAAATGACTCGTACGGTTTGCAATCCGAATCCGACTTTTATCCGAATTGCAAAGCCTCCTCGTACCGTATGTAGGTTTATATTTTTGGTTTTTGTTGTACATCTCTGCTAACGGTTATTTAACAATAATCTTGCTCTAAATATGAGAGATCCTAAATATTTTATGTTTTTTTCGTTGAAGCGTTTTTTCAGCAAAGTGAACTCGCTGCAAACATTCCAACACGACCAATTGCGTGATAGGAAGTGTGATGTGATCTGAGATAACCTAAGATTGTAGGTATATTTGTACAATTGTTACTTGGATACTATAAAATAGTCAGAATAATCTTAGATTCATATGAGGAAGTGAATGAGAGGTCAATTTTTGAGCGTCGTTTCTGATCGTATTCGCCCTTTAATAATGCGGGTCGTAGAGATATTTAGTTTCGCGTCTCTTCTATGGATATTGTTAAAGTTAGCTATAAATTAAAGCCTAATTTTTGGTTGAACTCTGAATCCGCATAAACGGTGCCTCCTCTTCTTTAATTATGTGCGATATGTCATTTATATGCACATACTAAGCCCTTAACTAAATATTGACCACAAGAAAGATGATTTTTGTTTTTTTGACTATAATAATTCATTTATTTATTCAACCAACTTGGATCATACATTTAAATACTATACACAAACCATAAAAAATACAAATACATGTCAAGGTTAGTAGGTAAATTTCATCTTACATCTAAAGTGTTAGTAGACATTATTTCCCATTACATGCAGTGCACTGCAATGGTTTAGGTAGGCACCATCCAACCTGCCTGCAAACATTGCCAGAATGCTGTTGGTGCTGACCCTTACCCTATTGAGCAGCGATGCGGCTTTTTTACGTATTATGGCAGCGAAGCTGTCCACGCGCGCCTCCGCGAACATTGCCGACGCGCTGCAGCAACGAGGCAGCCCCATCAGCACTCTGAATGCATTATTGTACTGCACTCGCAAGACGCTGTACTGTTTTTGCGTGTAGTTCACCCACAGGCTACTCGTATAAAAAGATGTGCAATATGCTCGACTATGTATGACTGAATGCACGCTCAATAAGCAACATTCAGATGAATGCATTTAAAGAACGCTACGTAGTTTTGAAATAGTAGAAAAATTAAAGTAACCTACTAGAAATTAAAACATCCAGGTTCATAATGAAATATCTATTGTAGATATATTTCTATTATTTGTTCAGAGTTTTCGACCGCTCATAAAATTTAAGTGCGTTTCAAAAACCAACATTTTGCATATCTCTATACTCTCCTTAATGTCAAAAATAAAACTGACCTCGGTCTCAAGTCCGCCAGTTAAATAATTTAACCGCCGTTATTAAAAAAAATAGAACTCAATGTCAACCGCGTGCGCAATACAAATGTGTAACTTCACATTACAAATGTCATAACGGAAATTGAGGCACGTAGCCAAACATATATTTTAATGAGCCGGAAATTCCGTGTAATACATAAAAAGTATGTTCTAAACATAATGACACAGAGCAAGGGACGGCGACACTTAGATGTAATGAGCATGACTCGGCGTACGACACTATGAACATTGCACTAGTGATGTTATTTCGTGATGGAGAAAGGTTATCGATAGTTCCAATTCTATAAAACAGCATATTTCGTTTTTGAAAGCACATAATCTGGGTGTACAGATGAGACTCGTGTTTTGAATATAATGAATTGGATCAATCACGTCATTACGATCGAATATACGAGGCGACAACTGCGGACGCAAATCTACCCTTGTTTTCTTTGCCATTCTTCAATACACAGTTACAAACATTACCCACCATGACGCAATGAATGTGTGAAACGTAAAGTAAACCACGTCATTGAATTAAAACTGAAACGAATGACAAGGTCATGTCAGTGGGCAGAAAGACTTCGCTGTACATTAGGTACAGCGAAGTCTAGGAAAGTAAAGTCTAACGACCGTATTCATGAACGTTCTACAAGCCTATTTTACCTAAAATGAAAGGGACAAAGCACATTTTATTTAGTGGAGGCGTTTTAAGTTATATGAATAAGGGGGTAAGTCTAGTAAAACATGAATAGGCAGGTTATTTTCACTAGGTGTTATAACTGAGTTTCGCTTTTCGGGTAAGTATCATAACTCCAGGAATATCAAGAAGGTACATCTATGGTATCCACTGCTGTCTCAATAAATAATAGTTTTTGGTCTGGTATTTCACAGTTATCGACAAAATATTTTCAAAATATCGATACTTTCAAAATATCTCCGCCGCCCTCCTGGCACCTGCCCGTGCGCTTGCGCACCCGTTCATTAGGTCGCCGCGTGATTGTCATTTGGCCCCGCCCCTCGCGCAATTATCATAATTCGTATCATTACGCGCGCATGACGAAACGTGACGTAGTTACGACGAAAATATTAGAACGTGGCCCCAGTTTTAACGCTAGGATGTCTCGGTTATTATGGATAAGTATATAGTTAAGCTTAACAATTGTATGTTGTTCTTGCGGTTCGATATGAGCATCGTAGAGGCGATTCTCACAGACAAATATGTTTTATTGTTAGGCCGCGTATTACTAAAAACTCCCTTAAAATAATATCCCGAAGATCTTTTCTGAAAATTATGAACCGGACGAGTCGTTACTTGTTCGTCAAACTTACATTTTACATACCTTACATCATGATTTAATTTTTATGATATGTATTAGTGAATGCAATGACGCGTAGTTGCAGCATCCAAGAGGCAAGCGGATGGCTCGCGGTAACTATTTGAGCTCCCGAAAGTGTTGTGTAACCGCTCTGTGCCACCCGTACTGAGCCAACTTGGACTAGGGCGGAAATAGAAAAATGTAGGTATGGGAAAAAAAATTATGTTACATAAAGTGCACCTAAATTAGAAAAAAATAATTAAAATCATATAAAGATATGAGACTTGAAAGTTTAAAAAATTAGTATGTTTTTTAACCCGTATTTAGGTTATACTAACGTAGTTTTAAGGCCCCCACACACCGGTCGCGGGCGCGGGCCCGTGCCCAACCCGCGCCCGCGACCGGTGTGTGGAGCACTTAAATATAATATTCATGTTACTAACAGTTCCTGTGCTCCGTTATAAACATTATTTACGAGACTAAACAGGCAACACAGGCCAAATGGCCGTTATTGATTGATACGCCTCAGTGTTGCCATTTAATAAGACTTTTATTGTAAAATTGTAACTTGTAATTTCGGTGCAAGTGGAAGCGAGCACGAGAAACAGATTGAGATTGGAATTGAAAGCGTCGATCAAAAATAGACCTAGAATGGGGAAGGCAACTGTCAAACTGGCAGCTCCAATAGTTGTACCTAAAATGCTAAATTTGTATGGCGGGAAGTACTTTTTATTTATTTTTGCGAGAATGGCTTTATTTTTCGTCCCGAATTTATCCGTAGTGGGAATCCACCGTTATCCGAAAGAGGCTAAAAATAAAAGGTTGTGGATTAAAGCTATGGGGAAGATTTTTGCCTTAGAACTGAATATTGTTTCCTTACATAGTAGGTACAATTGATCTTCCGTCTCTCTGCCTTAGATAACGCATGGTTTCTTGAGCTGTAAGCCTTTATTTAATAAGTTTAATATACTTCCACTTCCATGTCAGTACATTAGGGACGCGTGCTGTATGGCCAAAAAAAACCAGCAATATTTCACTCAATGCAGCGAAACCACTAAAAGACACGTAAGAGCTCAATATAGGAACCTTTTGGATCAGCCTCTCTGCAGATCGGCCATATACAAAAATAATTGTTATAATATGTGTATACTCCTGTACAATAAGTTACCTGACATTATTAAATTAGAAAAAATGACCTCTTTCAAAACAAAGTTAACCAAATGGCTGCATGAACAATGTTTTTATAGTATTAAGGTGAGGCATCTCGGGTGAAGCTACATACGCGACACTAAAAACCTACTAGGCGGCGCAACATTATCGTAATTCTCCCCAGAAACACACACCGCTACATTTCACGCACACTATCTCACTTTACTGTGACAGGTCACTGACCTCGGTATTTTTTTGCTTTCGTGATATTATACATTTAAATCAGTCACCAACCTCCATACAGAAAGTGAAATTGTCAAAACATCTTATTGAATAATGTCAGACTTGTTGACATTTTCTTATTCTGCGATGATTCTGCGCAAATTCTGCGTATGTTTCTTAGTCTTAGGTACATTTTGGTATATGAAATATGTACTATTGATAAGTCAATAGATTAGTCTTTAGATTGGCAATGTCATAGCAACTCTATTCGGTCTTCGCTAAGGTGCAAAATTTCATGAAAATAAGCAAGCGAAAATTTATTAACATTGCTTGACAAAAGGGGTAGCATTATGGTAAGGACTCAGATCGAGCTGGCTTTTTGGGGGGCTTGAGCCTGGATGGATAATTAAATTTGAAAATTCAGTTTCATTCTCAAGTCTCAACTCATCACAATAGAGGGGCCATTAAGCGATCACGTCAGTCAGAATGATCGAGCCTTGTTGGTACGTACCTATTTGTACGTTACTGGGTAGGTATCTATATTAGGTAATCCTTATTTTGCTCCTTAGTTTTATAGTGTGAGAATGCAAAAAAGTAGGTACTACAAATAATACTAAGTATAAAATACCGTCCTAAAACATAATTATACATTCGGTTTCTGCTGCTGTTGTAAGTGTTATTATGAAAGTGTAACACCAATGTATTAGGTATACCCGTAAACCAATATCAGGCCAGAATATAATTATACTAAATAGACCTAATAAACTCGTACCTACATATATTAATACGTATTTAGTACTCTTTAATCTCTGTCACTGACACCCCCTGGTGCCTCTATGATTGTGATGTACGGTAAGTAGTGTCGTCAGCAAACCGAAAGTGAGTAATGTAGTCGCAGGTGATGGTGATACCTACATCAAAGGGTAGACACTAATAACATAATTATAGTAATTTGTTAGTGATATGTGGAAGTTATTTGTATATTCATGAAGATCATAAAAACTCTTCGGTGCTCTCCAGTACCACATCCAATGAACCTGGTTCAAAGCGATGCGTTGTTAGGACTATAGAATTCGACATTAAAATCGCAAAGCACGATGTAGTTCTGGTTTTTGAAAGCTTTATATTAACTTCACCTGTTTGCATGTAGGTTAATTTTGTCAGTAACTTATTTGGTTTTGTTTTATGGATCAGTTAGGGTAGTGTAGACACAAGTTTGCGACTTCGAAAAGCTTGTGCCAGTTGCGCGCGACACGCGTAAAACTGCGAAATTTTAGGACTTTTTTTACATTTACGTCTGAATTTTAAAGTTGATTAAAATGGGGAACTTGCATGTGACTTCAATTTCAAATAAATTGCACTCAATTGATGCGGATATACGTAGAAATATCATACAGAAGAAAAAAAAAAACGATTGTATTAGTTTTATCTCACGTTAAAATGACGAAAAAAAAATATTATTGTTTCGATAAAATAACATAACAGTTACACAGAATATTGAATTGGCACAGAAAATGATATTTTGTATGACAAGTATAGACTTAAACGCAAATGATGTGGAGATAATTGCAAATTAATGACTTACTCCATAGTAAACACGCCGAGAATATATGTTGTGACGTCATAGCATAAGCCAGTTTAATATAGAGCGTTTTCGGGGGGTGCCGGCGCGTGCAGATTTCAAATGCATATAAAATCAGAAAAATAAATCATAAAAAAGTTTTAGTGCTACAGTAGTTTTAATGCTAAATTATACATTTGATTTTCGCAATAAAATAAAAAAATGCAAGTTCCCTATTCAAACAATTTTATTTGAATTAAACTGCAAATCTGTAAGCTCTAAGGGGACGAAGCTATTGCCCTTCGAAAATGATATATTTTTTCCGAACTTCGTCGATTTTAAATTGCCCTGTCTGGACCAAAACATAATCATAAATCCCTCGCGCTATGAGAAAAAATATTAGTAATAAAGTTAAACTCAATTTAATTTGCTTTCATTAAAACACAGAGAGGTCTGTGAGACTAATAATTCAATCACAATCTCGAAAACACTAAAATAGGTAAAAATTGATTATCAAATAATGAGACATTTGGTGTTACTATACTGACAAATGTATAGGTATTCAAAGGGCTTTGCATGCACATTTGCCACCAACTACCAGAGAGCTAAGCTCAAATGCTCAGTTCTATGCTTAATTTGCTCAGGAAAATTATTCGAAGTCATCGCTTTGATTTCGATAGGCGATGACGAGAACGATCTTGAGAAAGCCCAGGCACAACACGAACTCAAAAAACTGAAAGAACCTGAGGAAGAAAGCGTGGAAGAACCTGAAGAAAAGCTTCTAGCTGAACCAAACCAAAAGAAGTCTGTAAATTAAAAAGTAATTATTGTTTTTACATGATTTATAGCCCTCCGTATTGCTTTTAAAAGGCAGAGGGCGGGGCACATTGTGGTGCGGCAAGACAAACCTTTTAATCGGCGCCAGCCGGCAATCCAGTATTGCGTTCGTGTTTCAGCATACAAGAAAGAATTTTGTTATTTCACAGTAAACACTTGTACTTCGGTAATCACTTGTGGTTTTTGTATGCACACTTGTAGGATTTTTGAGTTTTTTCAATAGTTTTTGATTGAGCGTTAGCGCGTGTTAGACGGGCACAGGACCAGCACGTTTTAGTGCACTGTGGTTTGGGGTGAGGGTGAAGGAAAGTTGCCAGGTATGGCGTGTAATAGGATGCGTTCAAAAATGTGTGGTTGTATATTAAAAATAAATAAAGTAAATGAGTAAAATTAATAGTAATGTGTAGGTATTGGCGCCGCCATATTGCACATTTGATATTATTTCTTGTGTAACATTTATGTTGAATATTAAAATTTTAAATTTAGGTACCTAATGCATAAATAGACTATATTTGAAGGGCCATCGCTTGAGTTTATAGACCTGTGTCTTAACTAAAATTGTTTTAAATTTATTTATCTTTTAAAGTGTACTACATCTTGATGGTCAAAGTAGCATAGTTTATGACTTTTAAACCAAAATTTCGTGTTCACACTATCCTAACTATATATCGGTTCCATATACCGAAAAACCATGCCCTTGCGATTTAAGCCTATTTTGTGTCGATTTCTACTGACCTATATCTACAAAGAATAATATAGGTAAGCAATATTATATCGTAAACTAGTGAATATCTGTGAGTTAATTCAAATGAACCCTAAGCATCCTCCAATGTGTGAATCCTCTTTAGTAGCAAGCGTCCATAGGCTTCGATATCTCGCAAACCGTGTGTTTGTTTGCAAAATACATGATATAAAAAATGGTACTAATAATAATTCTTTGATAATTGTACTGACTGCCGTACTTCCTGGATGGCCCCTCGATTTCGATTCCTGCTTGTAAGGTATGTATTTTATTTACTGATATTTCTTTTGTACGCATAGGATTACAAATGATATGCCATTTTATACTATATATGTATGTATCACATACATACATATAAACCTGAGCTCTGCTTGGGTGAAAATAGAGAAAAAGAATTTCCCAGATATGAGACTTAGCTGGTAAGGCGAAAAAATTATATATTCTATACTACTATATATAGAATGGGTGACGCAGGACCGGTCATTTTGGCACTCTTTGGGGGAGGCATATGTCCAGCAGTGGACGTCTTTCGGCTGATATGATAATGATGATGATATATAGAATATTTTTCTTTTTCGCCTTATCACAAAGGAATAAGGTGCCAAATTGTAAACATAGCTCGGAAGTCGATTTTAGCTACCTAATTGTATTCTCATTGGCAAGATCCGTCACATCATTATATCCTTCCCATAAAGCTTTAAAGCGAGCATACGTTGTTTACTACAGCATACTTAATCTAAATATGTCTGTTCTAGTGAATTCCTTAGCCTCAGAGTAGGTAAAGAAAATGAAACAAATTCTTCATTAGTAGGAATGTTTTATACCACAAGAATAAAAAGTATATCATTCAATGTAAATTACATCATACAATGAAATCATCCTACTTCATTATTTGTAGGTAAAAAAATATGTTAGGCAACAAAATGATGCAAATCTATATATTATGCAATGGAATACTTTACTGTTTAGGCATATTAATTATTACAATTATTTACTACTTCTTCTTCCTCACTTGACTTTCAAACTCTCACTCAGGTCTGCCATGAAACCGCTTAGCGGGCGCCTACGCCGTAGGCACCGGCAAGGAGCGTAGTACGTAGAGATTCTGGGCAGTGAATGTGTTAAAAACTTGGAGTTGAAGTGTAGTTAGGAGGTATCTTGAAGAACTGTATCCAATTGGGTGACAATAATCCGTCTTGATTTGACCACAATAAACACAAATTACATCATGCTTGCATATTCCGAGTAGGTATAAATATTCTGACAATCTCTTTCCACATTCAATTGGTTGGAACTGCAGGGGATTTAACTGGATGGCGTCATTATTACAGCGGATCACAATATACTATCATAATCGTTATAGTTTGTACACTATACGATTTTCATTGTATTTAATATATTATTATTTTATTGAAAACGATATATCTAAGTCCTAAGACAGCGTAAATGCCAAATGTCAAATCTTTCTATATGATAGATCGCTGCCCCAATATTATAGGGTTCTATGTTGCACTTTTATCAACTTGAAATTTGAAGTCTGTCAGAGTGACACTAAGTCTAAATTGAAGTACCCCGACAATGTAACATAGGACCCTATAATATTGGGGCAGCGAGATGTTACGACATACACCGTACTAGACAATGTGACCTGTGTGATAAAAAAACATTCCACATTCTTAAGAAACGTATTCGAACTTCTTTCATTAATAGCGGAATCTTAAGATGAGAAATATGAAAAATCGGGTTGTAAGTGTAGGGTTTGTGAACGAACTTTTGTGTTTTAAATTAGAACAAATTGTAAAAATGACCGAATATCTATTTTAAACGTTTATCCACCCACATGACACCCTATTAATTCTCCCTGAAAACGTATCATTTTCTAACAGCTGGTATTAAACTAGCGAATTTTACAGTTGTCGAAATGCAAAAAATCGCGACAGACGTCCGTCCAGCCCGAGGCCGCTTGGCCATCTGCACAAAGTACTTTGTTGTATACTGAAATAGAGAAAAATCTCTGGGCCTAAAAACGGTAACCCTGTTATTGATGACATTTGATGCGCCATCTGATATTTTTATTTGAAGACTCCACTTGAATGTTAAAAAAAACATACAAAAAGTGCGTCGGTCGCAGGGTTTGAACCGGGGCTCATCGAACAAAACCAAATACCGCCGTCTGTACCCCTAGGCTACAGATGTCTTTTAACAATACGGTGAATTTCGAAATACCTTGACGGCGCGTTTCATCACCATAGAAACAGGGACATTATTGACCCCGCCGTCGTCACAATATAGTTAAAGAAAATTAATAAATTATACAAGTATTTTAGTTTTGCAATTATTTATTGATATTATTAGTACAATTAATTATTTTCCGATTTTTAGTAGGTGCCGCGTGCTTCCATCTATTATTTGCATTTTACATCTATGAATTATTATGTGACTAAATTGGAAATCACCAGATATTCATAGTAGGCCCCTGTAATTAATGTCCTCCTTTATTTAGTAAACTTATTATGCTGTCATTACCGTCCACCTAGTACTAAGATTGGCCGCCCTGGCCATCTGCCTACTAAAATTCAAACGAATGACTTACGCGCATCCGTTTTGGGCGAGATTTTATATTTATGTGCTTAATGTTACTAATTTACGTTAATTAAAAATAAAATGACCCTACTACGTTGTCAAATATTTAATAAGGAATAAAAGGATACAAAAATAAATACTGAACATTGACTAGCAAAAAAATGGTTCTGGTTTTTAGTCAACTCGACCTACCGAAAAACGCGCAATCAGAGCTAACTTTGCGAGCCTAATCCATCGAGGCAAATTAATCAAATCGTGTGTTGGGCATTATATAATTGTAGCAAATATCTTCAAATAGCATTTAAATAAGAAACCGTTACATTTTATGTAGTTTTCGCGTAATTAATTAGGAATTTCCAAGCCCATTTTGGTACTTTTCTGAAGCTGCTTCACCTTAAGGAGTATTTGACAAGAAAGTAATAGGTATGTAACAAATAGCTGTAAGTTAGTATTTAAGTCTTGACATCGTGGAATGTTCAGACAATAAAATTTAAAATATATTGACACTGACTTTGTACAAATTTGCACACCTGCATTCAGGTTGGATACGTTGGTTTATCTATTATTTTTAAGATCTTGTAACCGTATTCTGGCAAATAAATTATTTCATTTCATTTCATTTCATTTCATTTAATTTCTCTCTCTCATCGTATAGAATCTAGAAGAGCGCCATCTACAATTAGCTTTCACCGGCCAACCCCATTACTCGTGTGTTCACCCATTATCAACCCCGCCTTAGAACACGTAGTCGTAAATTCCAAAGATGCAACCACAGTTTACTTCTAAGATGGTATGAAAATGGCTATTATGGAACAAGATAGCAGACCGGAATCAACTTTAGGTAGCAAATTGCTAGGTACAGTCGAATTCGATAATATGTGACCGAAGACTGATGGATGTGCTATATTGTTAAGGGTTACCTACTCAGATATTTTTGGAGCACACATTTTAGCGATAGACAACTCTTGCAAATATTAGAATATGTTTGATTACAAAAGAGCAGAGAATTTGTAATTTATTACTAGTTCAACTAAAACTTGTCACCTTTCAAAACACCGACTTGTTTTACTTGGAAATGGGCTCTTTTTATTTCCAAGTAAGACACTGCTTTATTTGGTGTTATTTGTACTTGGCCTTAATCTCATTCAAAATATCAAAGAAAATTGTCCCCGTTTTAAGCAACAGTAGGCGTGGTGTCTCACGACATACCGCCTATTCCTTTTCCATTTTCAACTCTATTCGCATCTCAAACGGTTTAATCTTGGGTACAGTCATATGGTTAACATGGTGGCCGTAAGAAGCAATTTGGTTGGACTCTATTAGATGAGGCCAGAGCAACCGCTTATTTTCAAAAGGTAACAACGACACATGATTTTCATACGTTGATGCATCTTTCTTCTTTTGCAGGATAATGTGTGTCCGTGTCATTACTTGAGGCAGACGGCGTGAATATAGAATCGTGGTTGTGCAAGTAATGGGTTCGTTCTTTTGTTCTTTTGTCTCGATTTCGAGAGGTGTCATTGAGAGATGGGTCATGGTAGCGTGTGTAATTAAAATTTTGGTTGTCGAAGATGTTTCATTAACGGCAATAGCATGAAGAAAGGTTAGGTAAGCCTCTGTTTTGCGACTAAATGTGTGTTTATTAACTCGTCACGCTCTTATACATGAGTTATGCATAAGTAGGGTCATTTCGCCGGTTGGCGACCACCTAATTTCATGTGCCGGTTAGCGACCACTTAGCTGACTTGAACTGAAAGCATATTTTCTCGTTTTTTTGTAAATTCCTATTCCATAAATACAAACAATAAGGCATGCGGCTGCCTGTTTCAATAGGCTCTGTAGAATTGATGTTATCTTCAATTGAAAAAACCATGTTCTTCAAGTGGTCGCTAACCGAAGGTGGTCGCGTAACCGGCGAAATGAGCCTAGGAGTAGGCGCGAGCACGAAGACACAATTCCAATAAAATTGCAGCAGGGCAATTGCGTAACAATCCAACGAGTGATAGAATATTTTAACTGACGTTTTTATCTACAAAAAAATCAGTTAATTTGTCCAAACTCTTGTTTGAAAAGTTTCATATGGATGTCAAATTAACTTTATGTGAGTCAGTACCAATATTATCAACAAAGGAATAGTTTTGTCGCCAGGTGATCAGTCAAATAATTAGTTGATTTATAAAAAAAACATTAACGTAACTATACTTCAAGACTTGACATACTCGTACCGATGAACTAAGGCCACATACTGAAAGCTTTGCTTTACTTATACTAACAATGTTTAACTTTAACAATTACAACAACTTTAACATATACTGGCCTGCAAAAGAAGGTAGGTACAACACTCATAAACGTGACGATAACTAAAACTGTTATACCTTCTATTGCAGGCCAGTGTATTTAATGCTAGAAGGCTTTTTTTTCGTAGTTATCTAACTTAAGCCAGTACAATAGAAACGTAACAATATTTTGATTGTAATTGTTACTAGCTTCAATCTTGATTTAGTAAAAAACAAACCATTCCATTCATACCGAGCCCTTTGCGTTAAAAATAGCCACACCTCGATTGCAAAACCTCAATTATGGACAACATTGAACTATTCCAAGAGACTGTCGCAAAGTAGGCGTGACATTTCAACTTGTTACTTAATCAACCTCTTATTCCTGAGCCACAGAATCCCGTGAATATGAAGTGTAAATGTGACACAGTAAAGTTGCTTCTGCAATGTATAATTTCATTGAAATGGGAGCTTTGGAAGGTTTCGTTTGTGGTTGTGGAAATGTCAAAGCAATTTCCTATCGATTTATTGTGAGTGAACGTGTAGTGATAGCTCAGGCGTTATCTAGGACAGAATAACGACATCGTAAAGCTTTAGATGTAATTGACAGATTACTATAATATCATGCTGTACCTACCGCTACTGCGGATTCCTTTGGTCTCTGGAATTGGTCCAGTTAGTTAGTTTATAAAGGTTAAGAGTGACCTTTTATTTTATAATATCTATCGTACCTACCTAACTTTACACAATTCTAGTTCTACATAGTTCTCCTCAACTACTTTTAGTAGGTCATCAAATATTTAAGAGCTAGGCTTTTTTGGTGCCTTGGTGGAGTAATTTCCAACTACTTTTTTTTTTATTTATCTCCAAACTTGAGTATGTACTTTTTTTGGTGCCTTGGTGGAGTAATTTCTAACAACTTTTTTCTTTATTTATCTCCAAACTTGAGGTATAAAGTAAATAATCATGTATAATTTAATGTCTAATTTAGGTAAGTAAATATTTCATGAATAGGCCAGAAAGAGTGCCCAGCAGTGCGAGTTTTGTTGAACGGAGTTCGTCTGAATAATATTAGTGTTTTTTTGTACAGTCGAAAACAGTTACATTTGTACAAACCCGGGTGTAAACCTATCTGACCTTATATTTTCGAAACTTTGACTTATTTTTATATTTTAACTTTAACTTGGTAATGATTACCTATCCCTGGATGGTGAGGTTGTATGTCATATTTTTAGTTCTCGACCTCATGTCTTATTCTAATCTTCACTGACATCAGCTTTTTTTCAACACTTTCTACAAACACTAGTTACACAATTATCAAAATCAACTCGCACAACCGTGGCGAATTGGTCCGTTACACCTCAACACAAATAGTACAATGCATTCATCAAAATTAACGTGACGTCTTTATTACGGGATCAAAATGGAAAATACATTGCACTTTGTCAAACCTCAAATCAAAAACATACAACCTTATTTGAATCTATATACGGTCGAAACTAGTTCGACATCAATTTTGGGAAGCGCAAAGTTAAAGTGGTTTCTTTTGTATTGGCAACTGGACACAGCATTAGCAGTTTTGAGATTAATAAAAAGTGTAAATCGTGATGTACGCAAGTCCAATTAGTAAGTATAGCAACGAGAAAATTCTTAATGCGTGACATTGAAGTGTACCTACTCATAACCAGAGATGTACAAGATACCCTAAAAAAAGTATCTGAAATACAAGATACAAGATTCTCTTAAAATAATTATCTGAGATACCAGATACCAGATACTTTGGGAATAGTATCTAAGATACTAGATACAAGATAAGTATCTTCAAGATACTTTTTAAAGATAAAAGATTGTTTATGAAAAAAACTTTTCTTTATTGAATTTAAGTTCACACTTCACTGTGATTTGAGTAAAACGAGTTCCTCAAACATCTTGTCACTCATTTTTCTACGATGGGGCCGCATTATCATTCCCCCAAAAGAGAACAGTCGCTCCACAGGGGCCGAACTTGGCAAGCACGTGTTATATTTCAAAAATATTTTTTTTATTGTAGGGACAGCATCTAAACTTTTCAGGCTAGTATCTTTATTATTCAAGTATTGTAATGTTTCTAAGTCAGTTGTGCTGCTAGTAGTGCTAGTGGACCCCATGTCGTTACTTGCAATTGACGAATCGGAGTCCTCCAAAAACATGTAATATGATTCGTCTTTTGTTCTTTTTTTTAAACGACTGTCAATGTCATTAGTATCTGAAAGCGAAGCTTCAGATTTTTGTTTTTCGGCTCTAACTATTTTTCGAGCTTCGCTGAGGAGCAGTTGTTTTACATGTTCTTTATTTTCTTTAGGTAACCATTTCAATTTAAAGAAGGGGTGGGATACCGAAGCCAATATTGCATCAGTTGCTGCTGGCTCTAGTTGCAAAAATTTGTTGAATCGTCGATTTAAGTTATCTGCTATGACGTTTAGCAGAATGCTGCAATATCTAAGATTTTCTGTCCTAAGATTTTTAATGATATGTTGGATTCTCATTAGTTCTGGCAATAGACAGCCATAGTAGGTGTCTTTATCCCCTTGCAGACTTAGAATGGCTTCTGCTATTGGCTTTGAGCAGTCCACATATTCAGTTAAAAAGTGTACTTCATTCTCTTTCAATTGAGGTAGTTTCAACATTTTCATGGCATCATTGAGATGATCCTGCACTGCTAATAGATCTTTTATGGAATTATAATAAGAGTTCCATCGAGTTGCACATGGAGAAGTTGGCGACTTCCCTGTCATCTCTAAATATGTTTCACACGCTTTTGGTGACCTGGAACACAAATTCCAGAGTGCTTGGCACTTTGCGAAGGCCCCATCATGCAGTTTCTTATAAGTAGCATTTTTCAATCTTGCTTGTTTGAAATCTGTGCTGGCAATCAAATGTAATGTGTGTGTAGCGCATCTTTCATGTGCGGGCAGCAGGCAATCACTTTCCATTTCCAAGTCTGATGAAGCATCAGGAAAAGCTTGTAAAACTAAATCATCATCTTCATTATTAAAATCGTTATTAAGATCTTCTTCGTGCAGTGCAATAAATTCATTATTCTCAACTAAATCGGATTTTCCGAATACTTCAAAAGCCTTAACCATGTTTGACCCATTGTCTGTAACAGTTTTTACTATTTTTGAAAGTTTCAGGTCATAGTCTGCATTTATTTCTGCTATTATTTCGCAAACTTTGTCATATGTGTGAGCCCCCTTAAATCTTTTGCAGGCAATAGCAGCACTTTTCCTATTAAAAGTTTCGCCTTCAATCCAATGTACGGTGACCCCCAGGTAACTCCGTTTAGAAGAAGACCAAATGTCAGCAGTGCTGCACACAAAATCCACAGCCTTCAATGCACTCTTTGTTTTTTCCTTGTACTCATTAAACTCATCACTAATTTTATTTTTTGCAGTTCGACGGCATAATATTTTTGGAGGCTTTGATAGCTGTTGTGCTCCTTCAATCATTGCTTTAAATGACTTGTACTCCACTATTGAAACCGGTGACATGGATTCAACGATGAATTGTATGATTAACTTGTCCAAATTTACAGGTTTTGAACCTGTCGCAATATTGGTTAGAGTGGACTGCTTCAATTTCTTAGATAATACCGATGATCCTGAACCGCTAGCACCCATCTCAGTTTGTTTTCTTTTTTTAGGAATTGAATTTTTAAGTTTTTCATACTCTTGCAACAAATTTGCGTGACCATTCCTCTGCAATAACAAAACACAAACTCAGATCTATTATAACAAAATATTACATTAAATATATATATATATAATATATATCTAATAAAAATTGTTAGTCAACCCGGCTAGTGCTGTGCATGCCACTCATCTTTGAATTATTATATTTTTCCCTATCCAAACAAACCATAAGTTATCTTTACCTTTAAATGTTTCAGGAAATTAGTAGTGGAAGTTACACTACCCTTTATAACTTTGCCACAAACATTGCAATTTGCAAACACATTCACGTCACTTCCATCGACTTGTTGAACATTTTTATAACAATGTTTTAAAATTAGTGGTATGTTCAAGGTTTTATTCTCCTCAACTTCATCCCTGAAAACACAAAAAGCAACATTTGACTGTAATGACAAAGAATACGTATAAAAATAAAATGAAAAAAATTTACCTATAGGTACTCTACTCTATACTATACGTACCTAACGTACCTAATATAAAGGTGACATCATTTAATATTTTACACTTAGTCATACTCATATCTATCGAAATTGCTTACTTATATTTCAATTTAATTTTATTTGCATTGCATAACATAAATAAATTGGTATGGTAAGTTGTCAGTCAACATCGATTGCCAGCACCGGTAAAGTAAAGTAATTAGTAAAGAATACACCGATACCTCATACCAATACCATACCACTCATGCAAATTGCAAATAAGTAAGTCTTTAAGTAGTCTTAACTCTTAGTTCATTCTTAGTTTAGTATTCTTACCTACTCTACTGGGTGGTGTGATAGTGTAGTGGACGTGGTAAATAATCTGATTGAGTTGATGAGTTGCTATTTATATATTAATTATTTATTATGTTATGTTTTATGTTATGGTAGATACCATACCACAGCACAGCATGACACAAACATCGAATCTAATCTCTCACTGTACTTTATTTTACAACAAACCTAACCTAAATACCCATTCCTATTATGATCCAATGCAATGAAATATATACGTTGTAAAATCAAATAAAACTTACGTTTCCATGTTTAAGTTCAATTATTTCCTTGTTACTTCAACACAGTGACCAGTACAGTGCAAATTATAACACCATTCATTCACAATAATAAAATAACTTTAACGACAAAGCGCGGGCGCGACAACAGAAAACTCAACCAACCAACTAATTAGACCACAGAGTATAGTATAAAGTATAAATCTCTGTACCGTACCTTGTTTGACATTTCAAGGGTGCGTTCCGTTTCGACCGTGAAATTGTATCAGTAAACAGTAACTAACTACAAAAGTATCTTATATCTAAAAAGTATTTACAAAATACTAAGATACCTAAATAATGTATCTAAATACAAGATACAAATGCTTTTTCAAAAAAGTATCTAAGATACAAGATGAAAATACGTATCTTGTATCTTTTATCTGTATCTAAGATACTTGTATCTTAGATAAGTCACATCTCTGCTCATAACTTATAAAAGTCTACCTTTTATTTTATTTCTCTTAATTTCCGAAAGTTTGATCATGAGCACTCTTGATTTTGAAACAGAAAAAGTCACCGATTTTCATCCGCTTTGTTACTTTTTTCATACTTTTAGCACGGGTCGTTTCATAATTGAAACCTAAAAAAATATGGAAAAATTACTGGTTGCTGCTTCCTATGGGGACTCGCTGTGGGCGGGAAACCGGCTTTTGTGCCTACTTTGGTACTGGAGGCAACTGGGGAAACCATCGTAGCAACAAATATCCCCAAATAACGTATGATCTCGGCTAATGAAGAACAGTCGTCTACTCCAACTCCAAGCCAACCTCTTAAATTACGATGATGAATGCCAACTCGATCGAATCCTTTTTCTTACACATTATTTTTAACAACAACTAAAGCACAGAATTGTCACGGCTCGTTACATCGCACATCGAGGGCGAAAATATTAAAATCCCTCTAATAAGCGTTTACCCGCGCATCGCCGCAAGCGCACACCGATTGATGCGTTTATAATTATGGCGCGGGCAGTATCATTTGCACGGTGCGACGCGCCAGAAGAGTATGGGGTGGAGACTGGTAACAGCTCTGTCCATTTGTCCAACAACTCTGTCTATTTGTCCAATGGGATTTGTAGCTGGCACTTACGCATTCGAGTAAAAGAGAGGAGTCATTTGCGCGGGGTAACGCTTGAGCAGTGGCAGAGACTGATCATATTCTGACTGTGTAGGATTGGATGTCGTATGATGTATGTGGCCAGTCAAGTTCGTAGTTATGTACTGAAAAAATCCTGGGCCGGATGGATGTCATCTTTGTTTGCTGAAGTGGTTTGATTCTAAAAAGTGATAAAAAGATTAATCTTGGTCTCTCCGGTCTTGGTCAGTTTCAAGATGGCTCATAACTAGAGGCGACTTCTCCTCAATATAACGTTATCCTGTTGTATCCTTATTATTATATGAATATAATAACAGAAATATCTGAAAAAGGGGACCAGTAAAGTGGACCCCGTCTTAGAATACTATACAATACAAAATAACGTCTAGGGAATAATGATGATGAAATTGATGAGTGTTTGTGATTATTTTTACTATCTGACCGTTTCAATTCTTTTAACCCTGCTTATGCGTCTAGCCTCACCGTAATGTCCCGAACGTGAGCTCTGCGTTTAGCGACGCCCATCGCAACGATAAAGACAGTCCAATACCCGCTTTGCTATTCACAATCCGCCTAGACTCACCTCGCCACTCACTACGTCACTATTGATCCTGAGATTTTTTATCACACGTAGGTGGCAAAGAAGTACACAGCCATACCAAACCCTGACAATTGTGAATTAAGGATGACTCACGCCAGAACGGACCGTGTCCGGCCCGCGCCGGTTTTTAAGAATAACGACGGCGTTTTTACGCTGCAGCCGAGCCATACCCCTAGCCCGGCAGAGCCACGGCCGGTCCGTGCCGACACCGAGCCGTTTCCGAGCCTCGGCCGTAGCTAGGCCAGGCTTGGGTATGGCTCGGCCGTGAAAAAACGATGTCGCGTTAGCGTGAGTCATCCTTTAATGGGCGACATTATCGTAAGCCTCTTGCCTACCCTTTATTGGTGTCAAAATTCATTGTATTCATAGCTTGAGACAATAATATCTACAGGTCCCTCACTATCAACGCAGCGCATTCTCATGTGGTCTACTGCCCTAACTCACCACCAGGAACATATTAACACCACATAACTGCATATGCAAAGCAAGAAGTAGTGCTATTATAGCTGCAGTTTTTTGTAAGGTATACGTACTTCCTCAGTAGGACTGCTCCAAATATTAGCTACCAGTGCGGTCCAAAAGTTTCTGGTTACTGTCCATATCCTATTTCTTTTCCTTGCTAGGCCGGAAACTTTTAGACCGCCCTTCGTACATTCATAATGACACCGCGTCGAAGGTCTCGCTAACACTGGCTCACCTCAGTGAGTTTTCAGTTAGCGTTGTGAGTACCCTGAGAGTGTTAACTCGCATAGTTAATTCCCAGCCAAGAAATCAGTGATCTATATTGGTTTCGAGAACCTTCGGATGTGATTTTATTTCGTCTGCCATTATGCCCATTATGGTTAGAATGGGTTTACAGTTTTACAGTCATGGCTTGGTTGAAGGAGGAAAGAAAGTAAAAGTTACTTAATTTCTGAATAATGTTTATGCTTATTTTATTTTCTGGGTTGCCCTTTAAACCAGCATCATACTATTTTGCTGAATGGCATATTTTTCATTTACGTTTTCTTTTTTCCTGAAAAGTTTGGCTACCCGCTTGGTCATTTTAGATGTAGGTAATGTAGGTAATCTAGGTAATATGTAATTGAAAGAGTAAGTAACGTAGTAGTATAATGAAACTTATTGTAAAAAAATACTTACTGGACACTTTAATTGCTTGAATACTAAGGGCGACCGGCCCTAATTAGTAACATTTTTTTTTCAATTTCCCTTCTAATGATACAAGTAAAAATAATTATACAGATTACGCAGGCGACATAACGTATAATAATGATTCAAGTTTCTAACACTATTTCAAAATCTAATCTATGGATATTACAAGAACCATAATTAAATGCTGTAAACTCTGATGTTATAATGTAGGTTCTGACTTATATTTTAGACGTTAAAAACTAATTATTGTTACCAAGAAATCGTTAACATTACACCAGGTTATAAGATAACTACAGGTTCCTAAGGACCGAATCACTTGCGAATGTGCCAGACTGGTAGTTATAATTATCAGTGCATAACTTTTCTTGAAATAAATTACCCAGAATACTTAGGTCTTAACCTAAAAGATGGCGCTGATGTGTTATTAGAATAGGTATTATAGGTATTTAAAAGTGACGTTTACAAGTGATTACTCCTTTCACATTTTCTTTTAAAACGACTTCGTTTAAAACCCACAAGTCAAAAACGTACCTACTGTACCTATATTACCGTAGCCATAATATTAAGATTCGGCGTCAAGGATGTGTATTCTTTTTATTTTATAAACTACTTTCGATTAATTTATTGCATTTATTATAGTTTATTAGCGATAAGATAAGAATGCGTGTTTTCGCCTTTGCTTATATTCACTGTGTTATGTAGGTACCTACACTCAAAAGTTATTTTGGTATTTAATTGTATTGTAGTATTTGATTGGTAAATATTAATAAATCAATATGTTGACCTAGTTTTCAATTGATCAACTGGAAAATAAAAATACAACATTTTTTAACCGACTGATTGTTAAAAATATATTTTCCACTGCGAGTCAGGAGTCAGTGCAAAAAGGCAGGCGTAAAAGCCGAAAGCATTGGGTATTAAATTGGCGCTCGATCCAACACCTGCCTTTATGAATAAGCGAGCATCGCTCGCGGCCGTATGGTTTGCGCACTATGCTCAAACAACGCACATACATATTCGTATAGCAGATTAAGTGTTATTATACAAAATCAAATATTAGCTTATGCTCGGTGCTAAAAGCTGCTGAATAAAATGTTGCTTACATTCTCATTTCAATCAACATTAGATTTTAACTGATAAATTCGTCTACGTTTCTTTGGTTATCGATATCAATGGGAAATATGGAACTATGTAGTTTATACTTATTTTGATCATCAAGTGCTTTTCAAATATAACAATTACTCAGTAATGTTATTGTGTTTCAAAATGGTTTTCCTTAAAATCGCATGACGATTAGGTAACGCATGATTTGTCTAATCTTAGGGTAGGGTAAATGCACCAGTGGTCAGCCAGGACCCAGTGGTCAGCCTTTTTGACCTTTTTTTGACAAAAACACAATCTTTTTTATCGTGAAATAAATTAAAATAAATTATAAATAAAAAAATATTCGCCAGTAACAAATCTCTACAGGCGACTATAATGTTATCTGGAATATGGCCTGGCCTACGTATGACAGATTTAGAAGACTTAGAACTTAGAAATTATGTTAATAGGCTGACCACTAGTGCTTTTACCCTAGAAGTATTTGTTACATGTACTAAGTATTCAATAGATACACGAAGATGCTACCCACAGCCAACAACCTTTTGAACAAAATACTTGGTGTATGTCACTTAGGTAGGTACCTTACCATTTTAACATAATATTTCACATGATGAACATATTTATTATTATTGTTTCGTATTACTTTAAATAAAAAGCGGCCAAGTGCGAGTCGGACTCGCACATGAAGGGTTCCGTTAAATAAATTGCTTTTTACGATTTATGACATATTAAAAAAAAACTACTTACTAGAAACCAATTTTCGTTGGAAAATTGCATCATATATTTTTTTTAGTTTTATCATTCTCTTATTTTAGAAGTTACACCAACCACCACCAACTGAGTCATGACCCACCGTGGAACCTTGTTACAATTAACTGACGTATTAACGTAATATGATCGTGCGTATGTTGGTTAACTGTGACAAGGTTCTATGGTGGGTCATGATTAAGTTGGTTCGATAGTACTTACCCATAACAGAAGCCTTTTTGAGTTTACTGTGGGGCTAGTTCGAATTGTGTAAAATTGACTCGTAATATTTTATTTATCTATTTATTAGCACCTACACATTCTTTTCATTTATCTTCTTCCACATGACTATTTCTCCATAACAAGTGAACAAGAAAATAATACCTATATTTGTCCAAATAAACCTGTATAATGTGCAGAACCAATAAAACAACACAGTTGCTCACTTACCCCATTTTCTAAAAGCACTGTTACGACCAAAGGCTAATCCATCACAAAACTTGTCACACGGTCAAAAGGTCACTTCAAATTATAAATATGGCAAAATAACCCTT
Organism: Epinotia brunnichana; assembly: GCA_963854355.1. Lineage (NCBI taxonomy): Eukaryota > Metazoa > Arthropoda > Insecta > Lepidoptera > Tortricidae > Epinotia > Epinotia brunnichana. The sequence goes on from OY977951.1 coordinate 13,032,387, forward strand.
GAAATACCTTACTTCTTATAAACTTAAAGCACATATTTGCTTGATCGCTCATCCTTTTTTGTGGTCTCCTATAACTTGGTGTCAGTCATCGAGCGTTTAGCTACGGCATTATAGAATAGAATTTGCATGTCATACTTAAATGTCGTAGAGTGTCGTCGTGGGTTAAATAATGATGTCAATATGGAAGGTAATTGATGGCGTTTCTTCTAGTCATACGTCATCATTACATCGGTTGTAAGTTTCATTCTGCGATTGAATATAATTGCAGAAAACCGTATAAGTCGAAACATTAAAAACTTTAAGGTGGTTCGATTTCCATACAAAACTTCATTTGACATTCGCAGGCTAACGGCGTTATATTTTAAGAAACTTATGTAAAAAACTTTCATAAATTGGCCTTCCACTAGCGCGAAATCCCCCCTTTCCTAGAATAAACTTTCTTTGCCAAATGATAATTTGACAAAAATTGTTTGGGACGTGATAAGCAAAGCTACGGTAGCATAGTGGTTCAGGCATGCGGCTGTCAAGCGGCGGTCGTGGGTTCGAATCCCGACTCGTACCAATGAGTTTTTCGGAACTTATGTACCTACGGAACCGTTACCGTTAGCTTTTCGGGGAAGGAAAACATCGTGAGGAAACCGGTCTAATCCTAATAAGGTCTAGTTTTCCCTCTGGGTTGGAAGGTCAGATGGCAGTCGCTTTCGTAAAAACTAGTGCCTATGCCAAATCTTGGGAGTAGGTGTCAAAGCAGACCCCAGGCTCCTTTAGGGCACAACCGGGAATAACGCTAGGAGGATGATGAGTTTGGGACGTGATACTTTGGCAAAAGTTTTTTGCCCACAATTATATACATTCATCATCATATCAGCCGAAAGACGTCCACTGCTGGATTGGGCCCGTACATTATAGTGATCGGAAAAAGTTTATTCTAGGAAAGGGCGAATTCCGCGCAAATGGAAAGCCAATTTATGAAAGTTTGTTACCTTTAAATGGGGGTGAGTAGGGATTGAGGGGGCAGATCTGATGGGACGTGAATATTTTCAGTTGCTACTTTGAGTTTCTGGCTCAGGTAATTTAAAAGTAATCTTATTAAACTTTTAGACATATTTTCTTTACTTGCGGCAACACGGAGTAGCCAAACTATAACATTAAGAAAAAGTGGAGTCTCTAGAACTGAGAGTTGAAAGATATCTCGCCTGGTGTGGAACCAGGGTTGTGGGGAGCGATCATGCGGAGATATGAGCGGAGAGTGGGACGGAATGGATCGAGGTAAGCTAATCCGAAATTCACAATCCGAAAATTTTCCCCATATACGTATTCCCACTACGGGGTGAGGTGGGATTTCCCACTGTGCCACATGTAAAAGTATATTTTTATCGACGTTTGAACGCCTGTTTTGCCCCAACTCATCTTACTCACCCCATTTTACGGCACATAAGTTTCTTAAAATATCACGCCGTTAGCCTGCGAATGTCTAATGACGTTTTTGTATGGAAGTCGAACAACCTTAATGTTAACCCTTAATTTGACACTGGGAAAAATACTGGACATCTTAAAAACAAAAATCCACAGCATTTTAAACAAAAAAAGAATGTCAGGCCAACTGAGACTCTATTTTGTGGGCAGTGGCCGCTGATGTGCTCAGAAGGAAAATCTCGTCTGGCGGTTTTTTTTTGTATGACCTCGTTCCTAATTATTTGCACAAGGTTTGGACTAAGAATGGAAAAATATATTTCTCTGTACTTGACATTTAAAAAAATGCTATCAAAGTTTTATGTCTCTACAAAGTATTTTTCCCGTTGCCATCGATGTGACGATAAAATTTGTTGTGGCAATGCCTAGTATTTTTCTCGTTGCCGACTATTCAAACAATAGTAAAATAATAAATATTATTTCATCATTTTACGCCCAAATTTAGTATTCGATATAAAACTAAAACATTATTTCACAGTTGTTTTTAATATAATATGACTGTCAGACTAGAGTTAACGAAAAAAATATATAATTATAGACTTATATATAGCTCCTTGTGGTTGTAGGGCGATTAATCTTATATTTACCAACAAATTATAATATCGTCGTCTAGTACCTACCCATAGCACAAGCCTTATTGAGCTTACTGTGAGGGTAGTTCGATTAGTGTGAGATTTTGCTCGATTTATGAATAGGTACATAAATCCAGCAAAATCTCACACTAATCGAACTAGCCTCACAAATAAAAAAAACATGCCCGTCACGTCACGACCCCATTCATTCTTGAACAATCTTAACAGCTCATAGTAGAGTATTACCGTTGTACAGCGCCATCTGCATTTTGGTACTAATAACTTGCAACTAGTATGTTTGTTTATCAGCGATAATTTTTTATCACGCGTACCGATATCGGTATTTTCTTTTATTTGAAAGAAGGGACTTTAACGATAATTTCCTCGGAATTTGAAGACTTAAAATTTCATACAAAAATATTGAATAAACGATTTTTGACAAATAAAAAAAATGCATTAGATAGAAGTATCGTTTTATTTTTCCTGTATTATTTATGTCACTCGAAATCACATGTAATAATTTCAGAATTTTGGCTTGGTAAACTTCGGAGATAAAGAGGGGGGGGGGGGGGGGGGGGTGGTATTTTTTTCAACATATTCCTTAATAAATCAAAATTTAACCACTGTAAAAAATAAATAAAAATGGTTTTCGAAAGCGCAACTCAAGTCCGTTCATATGATACCCCACTTGATCTATTAACTCGACTTTGAATTTTTAACTCCCCTCATATTCGTCGTTTACCTACACAGAAAATAAAAATGTTTATTCCTTTTTTACCTTTTTGGTACGGAACCCTAAAAAACCCGACTACGCCGATTATTTTTCGGCAACAGAAAACACACGTTGAATGTTAAGTGCCAGCACTGCCCATATCTAAATCTGCTTCTTATAGTGCGAATACATGATTCATGAAGATTTGGACATAAATTGACACTAAGTTTCTTATAAATATGTAAATATTCAAATAATAAGTTCTTTAAAAACCAATAAGAAATATTAGGAAAATACCTGCTGCAATCAGTTGAAAGGTTCCTTTCAGTTTGGTCACAAATTAAATTACCCTTTCGTATTATATATTTTTTTATATAACAACCCGGCTGACCCAAACACTGACTCCTAGTAGCTCAAACAGAGGTAGCGGCACGTTTGATCGCGGTGACCGGTGTGGTGCGCCTGCGCCGCCATTAGTGACAGCGAGGGACCAGCAGAGCTGTGGAGATGGTGAGAAAGAAGTAGAACCGTAAATATGAATTTTACTGTTAGAATCAACACGTCACCAATGGACAATGATTTTCATGAGAGGTTTGATGAAGAACGCTCATAGTCGGTAGGTACATTTAAAGGATGCAACTAAGTTCACTTGTCAAAACACTGCAGCAAAAACAGCTTCTAGTGATGAAATAGGCGGTTGACTACATAATTTTACTTTTTGTTTTTTGTTTGCCCAAGGCCAAGGTAAGCCTAAGGACTCAGCAACGACTTCGTGCGGTGGCGGCAGCGATAGCGGTGTGCTATACGTGGGAGCGAAAGGCCGAGCTTCTATCTGTCCTGAGGTACAGATAGGGTTATCTGTGATGACATGTAATGGCTCTTCAAGAAATGAATAAACTGGTATTACGGCCACGACATTGCGCGGCGGCGGCATCGATTTTTCTAATTCATTGCGTGTGATCTCAACTAATCACAGGGCGTTGAGCGTGTCGACCGCGCAATGAGCAGATAAAACACTTGCCGCGCCGCAATTCGCGCAATGTCGTGGCTGGGCCGTTATAAGGTCAAAGCAAAGCATTGATAAAACCGAGCTTTTTAACCTACGTGGAAAAAAAAAGAGCTCTAAACGCATTCAGCGCCAATCACACACATACGTCTGAGCGCTAGGGGCACTTTTCGCTACATAATGGAGTTTAAACACTTACGGACTACGGCTTTGCGCTACGAGCGTGGCGGTGAATGGGTTAAATAAATACATCAAAGGTTATTTTTTTATATTTGAATGACGTCTCTTCTCATCCCTGTTCCGGCCAATCAGTCCCTAATGATTTCCTAGATGGAAGCACATATCAATACCAATCTGATTCTTTATCTGCAGCATCAAGCACTCTTAATGGCGTCAGTGAGTGATGTCTTCGAGACGCGTTAAAAGGTGTGGATGATCACACAATACCTATATATTAACGGGATGTAGGTATATGGTAACACTTTTCATTGAAATGTTATTTAACTTTTTCTTCGCATAGGTATAAAGTAAATGTTCCATTGCTTGACGCGTGATGTTGGCCGAATACTATAGCACGTTACCTGTGTAGCTGGGAACCAGTAATCGACTCCTCACGTGCACATGTTTTCTGTCAAAATTTTCGTAGCCAGTGTTGGAGACTCCAACAGTACTTAAGTTGGTACTACCTATTTGATATAAATGTTATACGTAGTCTTAACCTATTTTTACTTCTTTTTCTAGTTATCTGTGGCATGATAGCCCTTTTCTCTTCTTGTGCTAGCTAACCTCCATGGTCACAATACATTGTTTCCACTTAAATAATCTTTTTACTGTTGCTGCCTATCCCACAACTCATATAGAATCAATATCAATACCTAGATAGTCTGCGTTTCAGCCAGTACGCAAATAAAAAACATCTAGGTCACACGTGTAAACTTTGGCAATGCTTTAAGTTTATAAGGCGCCGTGCATCATCCGTGGTGCATCATATGTACCCTAAAATGCTACACATAATGATGCATGCACAGGGAACGTGCTAGCTATTTTTAACAATAGAGGTGTCAACTTATCAAAAATTGGTAAATTTACCTGAAAAATGTCCCTAACTAATAAATAACAACTTGGTAAGGACTGTTTTGAAACATCACGACGATATAAAGAATTTACCAAAACGTCCAGTTCATCCATCATTGATCCTTCGTCTATAGTCCGAATTACTGCGAATACAGCTTCTGTTAAAATTGTATTAAAATCAACATGTACCTAAATCAACCTCAATATTTTACACAGTCAAACGTATTATATTACTTTCATCTAAAGGTCTGTTTTTGCGTATTTATTTATTATTCCGCGTGTCAAAAGAAATTATCAGAACGAACGCGCAAAATACATTGAAATCTTCCTGCATACCTACTGTGCAATTTAATGTGCAACTGTCTAAAAGGTACAGTTTGCACATTAAATTGATAAATAAATACAAATCCGAAAATAAAGTAACCGAATTGAAGCTTGTGCTGTGTATAATTGTGACATAGTTATAACTAAAATGCTTACTGCCTAAACCTTTGGTGTTGTATATATGAACCTTAATTACGTTTAATCCTTGCCAAGCATTCGTACCAATGCGTACCAATGAGTTTTTCGGAACTTATGTACCTACGGAACCGTTACCGTTAGCTTTTCGGGGAAGGAAAACATCGTGAGGAAACCGGTCTAATCCTAATAAGGTCTAGTTTTCCCTCTGGGTTGGAAGGTCAGATGGCAGTCGCTTTCGTAAAAACTAGTGCCTATGCCAAATCTTGGGAGTAGGTGTCAAAGCAGACCCCAGGCTCCTTTAGGGCACAACCGGGAATAACGCTAGGAGGATGATGAGTTTGGGACGTGATACTTTGGCAAAAGTTTTTTGCCCACAATTATATACATTCATCATCATATCAGCCGAAAGACGTCCACTGCTGGATTGGGCCCGTACATTATAGTGATCGGAAAAAGTTTATTCTAGGAAAGGGCGAATTCCGCGCAAATGGAAAGCCAATTTATGAAAGTTTGTTACCTTTAAATGGGGGTGAGTAGGGATTGAGGGGGCAGATCTGATGGGACGTGAATATTTTCAGTTGCTACTTTGAGTTTCTGGCTCAGGTAATTTAAAAGTAATCTTATTAAACTTTTAGACATATTTTCTTTACTTGCGGCAACACGGAGTAGCCAAACTATAACATTAAGAAAAAGTGGAGTCTCTAGAACTGAGAGTTGAAAGATATCTCGCCTGGTGTGGAACCAGGGTTGTGGGGAGCGATCATGCGGAGATATGAGCGGAGAGTGGGACGGAATGGATCGAGGTAAGCTAATCCGAAATTCACAATCCGAAAATTTTCCCCATATACGTATTCCCACTACGGGGTGAGGTGGGATTTCCCACTGTGCCACATGTAAAAGTATATTTTTATCGACGTTTGAACGCCTGTTTTGCCCCAACTCATCTTACTCACCCCATTTTACGGCACATAAGTTTCTTAAAATATCACGCCGTTAGCCTGCGAATGTCTAATGACGTTTTTGTATGGAAGTCGAACAACCTTAATGTTAACCCTTAATTTGACACTGGGAAAAATACTGGACATCTTAAAAACAAAAATCCACAGCATTTTAAACAAAAAAAGAATGTCAGGCCAACTGAGACTCTATTTTGTGGGCAGTGGCCGCTGATGTGCTCAGAAGGAAAATCTCGTCTGGCGGTTTTTTTTTGTATGACCTCGTTCCTAATTATTTGCACAAGGTTTGGACTAAGAATGGAAAAATATATTTCTCTGTACTTGACATTTAAAAAAATGCTATCAAAGTTTTATGTCTCTACAAAGTATTTTTCCCGTTGCCATCGATGTGACGATAAAATTTGTTGTGGCAATGCCTAGTATTTTTCTCGTTGCCGACTATTCAAACAATAGTAAAATAATAAATATTATTTCATCATTTTACGCCCAAATTTAGTATTCGATATAAAACTAAAACATTATTTCACAGTTGTTTTTAATATAATATGACTGTCAGACTAGAGTTAACGAAAAAAATATATAATTATAGACTTATATATAGCTCCTTGTGGTTGTAGGGCGATTAATCTTATATTTACCAACAAATTATAATATCGTCGTCTAGTACCTACCCATAGCACAAGCCTTATTGAGCTTACTGTGAGGGTAGTTCGATTAGTGTGAGATTTTGCTCGATTTATGAATAGGTACATAAATCCAGCAAAATCTCACACTAATCGAACTAGCCTCACAAATAAAAAAAACATGCCCGTCACGTCACGACCCCATTCATTCTTGAACAATCTTAACAGCTCATAGTAGAGTATTACCGTTGTACAGCGCCATCTGCATTTTGGTACTAATAACTTGCAACTAGTATGTTTGTTTATCAGCGATAATTTTTTATCACGCGTACCGATATCGGTATTTTCTTTTATTTGAAAGAAGGGACTTTAACGATAATTTCCTCGGAATTTGAAGACTTAAAATTTCATACAAAAATATTGAATAAACGATTTTTGACAAATAAAAAAAATGCATTAGATAGAAGTATCGTTTTATTTTTCCTGTATTATTTATGTCACTCGAAATCACATGTAATAATTTCAGAATTTTGGCTTGGTAAACTTCGGAGATAAAGAGGGGGGGGGGGGGGGGGGGGGGGTGGTATTTTTTTCAACATATTCCTTAATAAATCAAAATTTAACCACTGTAAAAAATAAATAAAAATGGTTTTCGAAAGCGCAACTCAAGTCCGTTCATATGATACCCCACTTGATCTATTAACTCGACTTTGAATTTTTAACTCCCCTCATATTCGTCGTTTACCTACACAGAAAATAAAAATGTTTATTCCTTTTTTACCTTTTTGGTACGGAACCCTAAAAAACCCGACTACGCCGATTATTTTTCGGCAACAGAAAACACACGTTGAATGTTAAGTGCCAGCACTGCCCATATCTAAATCTGCTTCTTATAGTGCGAATACATGATTCATGAAGATTTGGACATAAATTGACACTAAGTTTCTTATAAATATGTAAATATTCAAATAATAAGTTCTTTAAAAACCAATAAGAAATATTAGGAAAATACCTGCTGCAATCAGTTGAAAGGTTCCTTTCAGTTTGGTCACAAATTAAATTACCCTTTCGTATTATATATTTTTTTATATAACAACCCGGCTGACCCAAACACTGACTCCTAGTAGCTCAAACAGAGGTAGCGGCACGTTTGATCGCGGTGACCGGTGTGGTGCGCCTGCGCCGCCATTAGTGACAGCGAGGGACCAGCAGAGCTGTGGAGATGGTGAGAAAGAAGTAGAACCGTAAATATGAATTTTACTGTTAGAATCAACACGTCACCAATGGACAATGATTTTCATGAGAGGTTTGATGAAGAACGCTCATAGTCGGTAGGTACATTTAAAGGATGCAACTAAGTTCACTTGTCAAAACACTGCAGCAAAAACAGCTTCTAGTGATGAAATAGGCGGTTGACTACATAATTTTACTTTTTGTTTTTTGTTTGCCCAAGGCCAAGGTAAGCCTAAGGACTCAGCAACGACTTCGTGCGGTGGCGGCAGCGATAGCGGTGTGCTATACGTGGGAGCGAAAGGCCGAGCTTCTATCTGTCCTGAGGTACAGATAGGGTTATCTGTGATGACATGTAATGGCTCTTCAAGAAATGAATAAACTGGTATTACGGCCACGACATTGCGCGGCGGCGGCATCGATTTTTCTAATTCATTGCGTGTGATCTCAACTAATCACAGGGCGTTGAGCGTGTCGACCGCGCAATGAGCAGATAAAACACTTGCCGCGCCGCAATTCGCGCAATGTCGTGGCTGGGCCGTTATAAGGTCAAAGCAAAGCATTGATAAAACCGAGCTTTTTAACCTACGTGGAAAAAAAAAGAGCTCTAAACGCATTCAGCGCCAATCACACACATACGTCTGAGCGCTAGGGGCACTTTTCGCTACATAATGGAGTTTAAACACTTACGGACTACGGCTTTGCGCTACGAGCGTGGCGGTGAATGGGTTAAATAAATACATCAAAGGTTATTTTTTTATATTTGAATGACGTCTCTTCTCATCCCTGTTCCGGCCAATCAGTCCCTAATGATTTCCTAGATGGAAGCACATATCAATACCAATCTGATTCTTTATCTGCAGCATCAAGCACTCTTAATGGCGTCAGTGAGTGATGTCTTCGAGACGCGTTAAAAGGTGTGGATGATCACACAATACCTATATATTAACGGGATGTAGGTATATGGTAACACTTTTCATTGAAATGTTATTTAACTTTTTCTTCGCATAGGTATAAAGTAAATGTTCCATTGCTTGACGCGTGATGTTGGCCGAATACTATAGCACGTTACCTGTGTAGCTGGGAACCAGTAATCGACTCCTCACGTGCACATGTTTTCTGTCAAAATTTTCGTAGCCAGTGTTGGAGACTCCAACAGTACTTAAGTTGGTACTACCTATTTGATATAAATGTTATACGTAGTCTTAACCTATTTTTACTTCTTTTTCTAGTTATCTGTGGCATGATAGCCCTTTTCTCTTCTTGTGCTAGCTAACCTCCATGGTCACAATACATTGTTTCCACTTAAATAATCTTTTTACTGTTGCTGCCTATCCCACAACTCATATAGAATCAATATCAATACCTAGATAGTCTGCGTTTCAGCCAGTACGCAAATAAAAAACATCTAGGTCACACGTGTAAACTTTGGCAATGCTTTAAGTTTATAAGGCGCCGTGCATCATCCGTGGTGCATCATATGTACCCTAAAATGCTACACATAATGATGCATGCACAGGGAACGTGCTAGCTATTTTTAACAATAGAGGTGTCAACTTATCAAAAATTGGTAAATTTACCTGAAAAATGTCCCTAACTAATAAATAACAACTTGGTAAGGACTGTTTTGAAACATCACGACGATATAAAGAATTTACCAAAACGTCCAGTTCATCCATCATTGATCCTTCGTCTATAGTCCGAATTACTGCGAATACAGCTTCTGTTAAAATTGTATTAAAATCAACATGTACCTAAATCAACCTCAATATTTTACACAGTCAAACGTATTATATTACTTTCATCTAAAGGTCTGTTTTTGCGTATTTATTTATTATTCCGCGTGTCAAAAGAAATTATCAGAACGAACGCGCAAAATACATTGAAATCTTCCTGCATACCTACTGTGCAATTTAATGTGCAACTGTCTAAAAGGTACAGTTTGCACATTAAATTGATAAATAAATACAAATCCGAAAATAAAGTAACCGAATTGAAGCTTGTGCTGTGTATAATTGTGACATAGTTATAACTAAAATGCTTACTGCCTAAACCTTTGGTGTTGTATATATGAACCTTAATTACGTTTAATCCTTGCCAAGCATTCAATCCTTAAAAATCATTAAATAGTCATCAGCTCCTTGTCAGTGTGATATCCTTTTACATTAGTACCGAATACATATTTCATGATGGTTCCGGGATGATGCGGTGATTTCGTTCGAACCTATATTATTGTCATTATTTAGGGTTCTTCATATCAAATACTTATTTGATGTTTGTCACTGTGTGTGTGTGTGTGTGTCACTGGTAAACTGTTTAACACATTGCTTTGTACATCATAAAATAATGGGACATTTTATCAATACCTAATACAGTGATAGGTGCTATTTAAAACAATTATTATTCATATTCGTGAATCGAATTAATAATCAAAACTGAGATCTTGTTGTCCCTTGCTCACTTCCAGAATCCTACGGAGTGTGTTTGATACACTTTATATCCTCAGCCGTCAGTCTATTTTGTCGAGGTCTCACTTTCATATCTTGAAGTTGTCAGTTTAATTGCGTAGCTTTGAAGTTATACGAGTACATGTTCCAATGACATTTAATTTTGAGATAGCGCCATTTGGCTTAGGAACAGTACCTATAGCATCACACAACGCTACTGGGGCTGCCCCGTTTCTGTAGTGCGTCCGGGATTTTCGCGGATGCTAGAGTTGACTGTTTCTACACAACTATGAAGAAATGCTGCACATCCCTGGTTAGCTCTAGTGGTATCTTGAGGGCATTTGCGGAGAGGTTTGATTGTCAGTAACTGAATTATTGTCATAATATATGATCCACGTAATGACAGTCAAGCCCTACTTGCTGTTCATATTTTATTTATGTTAGGTTATAATATTATTTGCTTACTTTAGGCTAAGAAACGGTAACTAACTTTATCTATGATCCTAGTTTAACAAAATAAATGTTTGAATTTGAATTTGAATTCAATGTATAATTTTATTGAACAAAAATATATTTTTTTTGTGGATGAACCCACGGCACTTATCACGATCACGCTTGGCCTGTTTTTAATTACGCAGCAGTGAGACCGCAGTGATAGTTATGGTAATTCAGTAAAAGCTACCGCTTTGGTACTGCTATTGTCGTTTGCGGTAATTAGTATGGAAGAGGCTTCATTATATTATTACTTTCTTAAAATGTTTACCTACTATTAAATTAAATCCAAATCTTGTTCACTTTTAAATTTTATAAGTAAGCATACCTTTTATGTATTGTTTATTCACTTAGTATCAAAAAGATTGCACTTAACGTGGGATTTTACAACTTCCTCTGAGAGGCCCTTTAGGCCCCCAGAGAGGACTTACCGTATCAAATCCGTTACTGGCCGCACTGCGGGCCAAACGGGGAAAAAAAAGAAAATAAAATGGGATTTTACAACTTTGTTTGTTGCTAAATATGAAAGAAAAAAAAACAAAGAGACGTCATAAAACTGACCGAAGTGTGGCACGTAAGTTTTGTTTAAATGCGTAATTGTTTTTATACAACCTGACTTGAAGATAACAATAAAACAAAAGATTTCGGTAATGGTTGGTTTTAAGTAGGTATTTTTAATTAAAACAACTATACATTGCGACCTATTAAGCAGTATCTCTAACTGACTTCATAATTTATCAAAAATATCAAAATCAACTTTACCAAATATCTGAAATTTCGAAGTATTTCAATAGATAACGGAAGGTTTTGTGTGTGAACAATCCGACGAACTGAATTGGCCCGACGAGACTTTAAAAAGTTTAATGTGCTTATTCATAAACAGTGATCAAACCTATTTTAGTTAAAAATGTCGTTAAATTTCGTTTATCTTTATCTATTTTGACATTTGTTTTTATGGGAAAGTTAAAAAACCCATTATTGAACGAGGGAGCGAAGAGAACGTAGTTCACTGCTTCAGCTTGGGCCAACATGTTTTCGTATGCCCGTTCGGCCGGCTGTTCTCCTCTACAAGTCGCATTTCTCAATTGATTCTCGTGAAATTTTGTCAGCTGGTTCAATGTATGTAACATAGTTTTTTATGTCTATTCAGATTTATGAAATAAAAAGTTTCTGTTAATAATTTCATTTTTAGTACTAAGCCCTTATTGCCGACTGTACTTTTCTGTATACCGTCATCAACATTGAGACGATTCTAACGTGCCCAAACTCAACGGGGTTATGTGGGTCAAGTACTGAATTGCGATGGCCACCTTCATAATACTGAATTGTCATTCAAACTATTAACTTTTACCCAAAATTTCAGCTCAATTGGTTAAAGATAATCTGCTTCAAAATTGAGTTGCAAGATTCCACCCGAACAAACATAGTTGCAAGATTCCACCTGAACAAACATAGCTACATACATATCACATATTTACATAGTTAGGTACATACATACTCGTACATTACAAGTTAATAGAAACCTTGTAAAGATAAAATGAAATAATTGTACTTTCAAAACAAAGTTTTAATCAACTTCAAATCAGTAGCCAAATTGCTTCAAGTTTGCCTATAAAATTTGAAGAGTTCCCTCGATTTCTCCAGGATCTCATTATCAGAACTGGATTTTGGTGACAACGGGACCAAGCTGGAAGTATATGCTTTCAAACAAAGAAAAACATTTTCAAATCAGTTCATAAATTACCGAGATGTCTCGTAATATACACACATAAAGAAAAGAGAAATAATAAACCCGGCCAATGTATTTTTATTTGGCCACGTGGTCAAACTTCTCATTTAATAACTAAGCATCGGGAAAATGAGATAGCCTCTAATAAACTAATTAATTTTCTTTATAACGCCATCTAAAAGTATTAAAGAAAGCGTCAAGTCAAGATCAACAATTATTTTTACTTGTCCTTCTAATTTATACATTGCCAACTAATTTACTAACTCGGCCACGGAATTTGTAACTCATCACCATATTACGTTTTACAGCTTCAATACAAAAAAAATGTATTTAAGCTTAACTTAAGTTAAAAGGGTAAATAACTTAAATCAAAATCGGTCTCCACACTCTCACAGCCGAGGTCCAGACCCGAGGATGACTTGCGTTCGAATGACGATGATGTATGTGCGCCCCGTAATGAGGGGCAGACATTGGGAATGGAAAAAGTTGCCGAATGTGTTGTCCGGGCTATCGAGATTGATATAGGTACTATTAGAGGTTATTATGAAAACGGTGTTGGAATGGTGTCAAGTGCTTGTCACCGGCTTATGATGGTCGAATATATACCGATAAACGCGATCCTTTTAGATCTATATGACACAGGTATACATGGCGTTGTAGGAGCCGGCATCAGCCATCATTTTGGTAATTGATGCCACAAGCGACGCACATTTAGAGACTCTGCTTAAAGCATCTTTTATGAATATTAAAGGCCTATGATAATAACATCATCATAGCTACGCTATAGGTATACCTTAGATACAAAGCGTTAAGTATTAGCGAAAACATTTATCCCTCTTGCAAAGAAATACTGGCTTCCGAAAAACTTCTTAAGGGAGAAAATAAAGATCGCGACTTAAAAGTTCATGACATTCAATTCTACATTCGCCAACGCAGAATAAATATAGTCGTAGAGATTGATAATGCACCTCAAGTAACATTACGTAATACTTCATTTATTCAAAAACGACGTAAATAGATGTAATATTACGAAGCACTTACGTCAATTTACATTGAACGTGGTAGTACCCCATTAGAATGAGATCTTGTTACGTCATCACTCCGCCGCGGTGAATAGTGAAAAAGACATTATTCCAAATTTGAACTGCAATTTATCAAGCTCTGATCCGTTCCTTTGACCCACCATGTTATGACAAGATGAAATATATCCGCCGATGATATTCCAAATCTTAGATACATTTGTGTTCTTTTTAAATTCTTTTTTCAGGGGGACGACAATGGCCAGTAACGTTGGCTTAAATAGTGATGTGACATCCGGGAGGTATGTCGATGAGTAATGGTCCAATGTCGATTTGACTGTCCATTGTGCGTACCGCGGGATGTCGTTAGTTTTTTTTGATAAATCGGCTACCGGACCGCTGGCTGGATATTCGAATTGAATTAGGTTTTGGTATCGTCACTAGTGTATTGGAATTAATTAAGTAGAATTAAATGAGATGAGGTAAAAAATGCCGAGGCGTCGTGTACTAGCAGGCGGTTAATTGAATCGACGTAAACGATAAAATGTAGCAACTATGGAACAGCATATAAGTAAGGAAGCATGTAAGTTGCTTTCATAAAAATTGGTACTTAGTGTAATAGGTACCTACGAAGAATAAAAATGTAATAACAAAATATTTCTTTTTCTTTCGTTTCGAAGCCTTCACTGACATACACTAACTTTACATACTGGTTTTATTATAAAGTATATAGATAGGTAGTTACTCAATTCTAACCAACATGTTTTTGATGTATAGGTATCTGTAATTGAAAAAAATATGAAAAATCTTCCGTCAGTACTCGTAGGTATTGGAATCCAAGTGGATTTTAATGCCTCGAACGAGATATTTTTTATTAAACTTATGTTTTTGCAAGCTTACCTAGGTATGCAAGTAAGTAATACCGTTTTGCCTAATTGCTAATTGCCCCCACTTAAGAAGTCATGTTAAATATATTTATTACATGGCACTTTTATTTTATTTTCTGTTTTTATTAGGTGCTGCGAAAAATGTCTTTTATATTATATTTCACTATACATTACATATGTATTATAACCTACCTGGTAACCTTTGATTTAAATCACGTTTTTTTTTTACTTTTTTAAAAATCTTTTTGTTGTATTAACAAAATTTGTTAATACAAATGACGTAACATTGTGAGTGATGATTATGTAACAGCATAATATGTATAATATAACCTAACCTATTATGATTTGTAAAATGTACTTTTTACAAATAAAGATCCGTATTCTGTATTCAGTGGTGTTTATCATTTACGCGACTGCCTGTTCCTTAGGCCGTTCCCGACGGCTCCACAAAGCGCACCGCGGTCGTTTGCGGCGCGGCCTTCATTGCGCAGGATGACATTCACAAAAACAATACAGCGTATAGTACACGGAAAATTTTCAGAACTAAATCTATACTTACCTATATTATAAAGGAAAAGTCTGTGAGATTGTAGCTTGGCAAGTGAGAAGGAGCCTTTGATTTT
Source organism: Epinotia brunnichana (assembly GCA_963854355.1). NCBI lineage: Eukaryota > Metazoa > Arthropoda > Insecta > Lepidoptera > Tortricidae > Epinotia > Epinotia brunnichana. Next base: position 13,047,692 of record OY977951.1, read on the forward strand.
TTTTTACCTGTTTATATGTAGAACGGACCTTTCGGGGCCTTAGGCTCTATTTTATCCCGTGTGTAGTGTAGTATAAAATATATATTTTGTCGTATTTTAAGGTTTTTATTTCATTCGTACTACAACAATAAACTGCATGCAAAGTTAGATATAAAAATACAGTAATTAATTAAACTTAGCGAATAATCTTTAAAAGTTAAGATTGGGTTAAGTTACAAAAAATATATTTGTGTAAAACTATTGAAATTAACCGTTCAATTTTTTTTTTACAGCAATGTACAGCGTCAATTACCTTCTATTAGTACCAACCAACCGTATTATTGAAAATATGTGTGGCACGACATATTATGTGTGTTATGTGTTTCATCAGCTATCACTTTAGAACTTTAGGTAGATACCTATCTATTAAATTAAAAAGAATGTTTCACTAAATCGTTGATCAAGATTTTCAGACTGATGACAATGGAATGTAAAAAAGGATAATACTAACTTACGATTACGAACCGGTCAATATGGTACCGGCAGCTGTCTTTGCATACATTCCGATTTTAATGAAGACCTCTTACGGTTATAGACGGGTGGGTGTAAAACAGCTCTTATTCATTCAAATTAAGATATTATGTACATACAAAATATATGGTTAAGCCTCTGCCTGCAAGCAATCATTTAAATGATTAAGTACTTATTTATCATGTATTATGTATGTTCCAACCACACGAATCGCATTTGTGTTATTCTACAATTTTCAATATACTATACAAAGTCGTGAAATAAAAATCGAAATTGTAATTTCCTGGCAACGTCTGATCGAGGGACAACAATTTGCGGTCACCGCCTGATTACCAATACGCAGCCAAAACCAAAACTATCAAAGCAAACCAACAGTAACATTCGACCTTACTAGCAGGCAATAAAGTTCTAAATCGATTCTATATTTATTTGGAGGTTAGGGCTGTCAGAAACATTCTGGTTAGTCGAAATTCGTCACGTTCGAAGACATCTGTCGCCGGGTGTAATCGAATCGATCGATTTATCCCTTAGGAGAAATGACGTAAGCGACATTAATTAAAAAGTATGATATTTTGATGTTTGTTTAACTTTCAATATCTACTTTAAACTTATGTAACGTAAATGTGGATGATATTTTAGTGATGTAGGTACGCCATTATAGAACTTAGTTTGTCACGACATTGAGATTGCATAATTCGATACGATGACAATTCGATTTGACCGTGTTTTGAACGTCATTATACATAATAATGCCAATCGACTAAATTGGTTCGGGGTTTGATGACACGATGCGACGGTTATTGGGTTTTTGTTAGGTCAAAATGACGGAACTAAAAATAATAAACCTGTATAAAAATATCACCTTGCGTTATTTAATTTTAAATTACCATGGTAATGTCCAATAGATACAATTTTATTTACGATGACTTGAATTTACCTACACTGTATGAATAAATTAGCTCAGACATTTTAGGGAATTTTTTTGTAGTGTTTAAAAAGATTGTTTCCTTTTAGTCTTGTGTCAGCAAAACACGCATTTGATGCAAAATCACACGTTTTTCATGTAATTTTATGAAATTCTGAATGCATGAACAAATTTTTCTATTATCATTTCAGTAAATCGCAGTTTGATTTTACTTACATCAGTAAAATTAGTTTTATTTCTTTGTAACCGAGATACGGCTACTTTAAGGGTACAGGTTTTTCAAGAAAACATGAAATAAGTAGGTACAATTAGATATGAATCTAACAATTATTCTAGCCTGCGTTAGTCAAAACAAATGCATATTAAACACCGATTAAAATGTTGAAACCGTTCAGAACTGCTAACAATATCATCCTTCCCATTAAAACAATTAAAACCTATTAAAAATTGCCTTAAGTCCAACATCTGCATCTCCAAAATGGCTCCCGTAGATTAATTCGCCTCAAATTGAATAAGCCCCGTTTGACAGCTTCAATTTAGTAGACAGTTACCCGGCGGTTACCCCAAAAATCCACTTACATCGTCTATTTGAAATTTTGATAGACCACTTGACACCTCCATTTGAGATGTAAATTGTCAAAGCAGAGGCTTATATGGAGAATTTAAAGTAAGGGGGAAGAAATGATATGTGATATGCGGTTTTAAATTGGATTGCGCTTGATTGTACGTGATCTGTTCAAAGGATCGCATTTTTTGTTGATAGCCGTCAAAATGAGGTAGGGATACACTACTAGATAGATAGGGATAGGGGTATACTACCTAGATTTGTTGAAATTTCTACTATAATATATGGCTGGAAGCGGGTGGCGCAGGACCGGTCACTTTGGCACTCCTTGAAGGAGACCTATGTCCAGCAGTGGACGTCATTTGGCTGATATGATGATGATGATATGATCAAAACATCACATATTTGATTTCCTTAGCAGACCTTTTCGTGCTTTATACCAGCGTGCACGACTGTTAGAGAATACTAAACATATTTCCTACGTATGCAAATGTAAACCAATTGAGGGGTGTACTATCCCAACTAGACAGTTAATCGGACGGAATAAATTGGACTTGTGAAAAGTGCACTCCCGTCTCACTCAATATAAACCAACTCTAACACTTTGCATGCGCGTGATTGTCCCATACGTCACCGAACGACGTTGATGGATCGAGCACCTGCGGCAACCCTTGCACTCGGGGATGAAATAATAGCTGACTGAACGTTCTTTCCGTATTAATAGGGAGGAAATTAATAGAATTGAGGAGATTGACAGAGTGACAATTCGTTTTTATAAGAACAGGGGGCTCTACTTCATTCGACGTCCTAGGTATGTAGTATATACGCTTACAGAATATTTTCGGAAACATCTTGGAATGTATAACACCATTAAATTTCTCCATGCCGTTTATTAGAAGTTTGGACCTCCCGTTTTTTATACCACGACGGTTGTTAACACGCATACACATACTGTAGCTGTAGCCTATGGACGCCGATCCAGGATGCTCGGAATTTTAGAAAAGTCACGTGCGTTTTGAGACTATATATTGAGGATTAATTGTGTTGTAAGTGTCGATAACATGGCACGGCTGATGACATGGTGGAGTATATTCACCAAAAGACTATTAGCTACTTGCTGAAGGTTTTCCGGCTGCGTTCGCGCCACTACGTACACTTCAGCTCGTTTGTGGTGCGAGTGCCGCGGCCGCTGCAGGAAACCATCGCGTATGTGCTGACTTCTGGCCGAAGGGAGTCGTGTTTCGGCGGTTCCGGGCCAACCTACCGAATTCTACACCGGAATTGAAGACGCAACGGAGCCACGCTATTTCGTCGCGTAAATAATAAGTAATTCGTTTTTAACTTTATAAATGTTAGTATATTCAATTCAATTCAATCAATTTTATTTCGGACAAAATCCATAAATTGTTAGTAACATATTACTTAATTCTAGGGTTAGTATTAATATTAATATAGGTATAGTCTAGGTGTAAAGACATATGGGGACATGCAGCTGCACCCAGTGCCTCAGCCACGGTGAGTCCCACCGGTCGACCAGCGTGCACAGGATGGTATTCGAGCTGGCGCGCCACCGTCTCAGTAGCGAGCAACACCGCTTCCTGATAATAGCGTGGAAGCCGTCGATCCGCCCCTCCGCGAACATGCCCGAGGCGCTGCAGTGTCGCGGCAGCCCGAACACTACCCTGTACGCGTTGTTATATTGTACCCGCAGAGCGCTGTATGCCCGCTGCGTATAGCTGATCCATAGGCTGCACGTGTAAAAGGACTGGCAATATGCTTTAAAAAGCGTAGCCTTTACCTTATCAGTACATCGTGCAAACCTACGAGCCAGCATGTTACAACGCACAGCCAGCGCTCTGCGTTCCCTCTCCATGTCCATATGGTCACACATGTCGTCCTTGACCCAGTGGCCCAAATATTTAAAATGCTTGAATTGAGCTAAGGTAGTACCACAAAGAGTCACAGGGGGGACTCTGTAGGCCTGTATATGTTAGTCTTTAAGGTATTTGTCATTATGGGCTTTAGATGCCTGAAATAAATGGTTTATTATTATTATGTATCTCCGATTTAAATTCACGGGGCGAACCCCGGTCATTTGGAAGGCGTGCGTGGGGATATAGATCCAACACGTAGAGTCCCTTTGGAGACAAAGTTTAATGTCATGTAGTACCTGCTAGAACCCATTCACGGGTACATCGGTAGATACCCGTGAACCAGTCCCAACAGGCGTTGGAGCTATTGTAGGAAAATGGAAAAGAGAATTGGGTCTATGGTGATGACATTTGGGTGGACAATAAAATTGGGTTATTACAAAGTGGTCCGGACACCTACCATAACAATGTTATCAACAACGTTATCGAGGCAGGCGGTGACTAGCCGCTCATTAGATGGGCCCCCGAAAATGCCGTCGTAAAGACGGCCAGAAGCAACATCGATGTGAGTGGCTCAGGGGTGTCGAGAGGTGGTGCTGCGCTTTCTCCGAAGTTACTCGCGGCGTTATGCCCTTTAACACTTCCACCCCTGGAGCATATAGCTCTGACGACTCCTCTCTGGACGGCCAATGAAGTCAAGCCAGAGCTGAGAGTCCTGCGAGCCCCCTTGGGGTTCCACTCGGGTCCGTGGGGTCGTTACTTCCCAACAGCTCGCCACAAGCTGCCCTGCCATAATAATATTATAACAAAAGATAAATGTACCGGATCCTTTTAATATCAATACCAACACCTTTATCAAACTCAGGAACCAACACAAATCAGATATGTTTCACGACAAATACTTATACGTTGAAATTAGACCCCAGTAATGTTGTTTCATAGGCTGAGAAGCAAGAATTGAGACCACATGAACCTGTAACTTTTGATTCTTATCTCAAGAAATATTGAATTCTACTGCTGCTCACAAACGCCCCAACTCAAGTTTGACCGCTTCGTTTCCTCCTTCTTAATAAAATTAGCCTATTCAACAGTTGTCAATCGATGATTTACCATTCACGGTACCTCCGGGACCACCCAATACATTGAATAGCCTCATTATGATGGCATTAAGTTGTTATCACAGTCTGTCGTCGCAGTGACAGGCGACATCGGATATTTTTAAAGACATTATTTATCTTGTGATACAAGTGCTGAACATGACCAAAACTGTATGTTTTAAAAGTAGATTACTTTAAATGTGTTAAATCAACCCACATGTTCGGAACTCGCTGAAATTAAATGTAATAAAAAGTATTTGAAATTGAATATTTCCTAGAGACATGGTACCTTTATACATTACATGGAAACATACAGTTTTGGTCATGTTCAGCACATTTCTCCAAATTTTGGGGATGGAAAAACTTGAAGACTTACATCTAAAGCGCAAATAAGACATGTAATCAATTATTTTTATGAATGAATTCACATCATTAAATTAACTAAGAAAAGTGTTCTCTCCTTGTTAATCCAACATCATTAACTGTCTTGTTAAACACGACACAAATTTCAATACATACACGTTTACATTGTCAATTATTTATGTATGTTTGTTTCAATGATAATTACAGGGTGCAGCTGAGTTACGTGTACACACCCGTCTGCAGAATAATTATACAGAATGTCAAGACTTGACTTTGGCTAAAAGTTAATCAAAACATACCAACGCCGAAAGTACTTCATTACTCTCCATTTAATAGAAAAGCAATTACGACCGTCGTAGACAAAAGTGACGTCCCTCTATAATTACTAGTATCGAGAGGCTAGTGACGTCGGCAAAAGGGGACAATGGTAAATCAACGTCAAATGTCAACGTGGCCCCTTGCTATCTTCTATTATAACCCACCAGCGTAAACAGAGCTCTCAACACGCATGACATTACTTATTCAATTCCAAAATGCCCCAATGCCGAAAACAATCGCAACCCAATTCCTATCTTATGACTCGTTAGTATGATTTAAGTTTGTGTAATATGTTGGGTTGATTAGGGTCGTTTTTGTTCTGTGCTACCAGCATGCACTTTTCGAGCTTCAGTTGCCTCAAGTGCCATCGATAGAGGTCAGGGTACTCTGGCCGGTGTCATGACTTGCGATTCTTCTGTCGCATACACCTACTGCTAATGATAATATTAATGTTGTCTCAGAAAGCAATCTCTTGAAAGCCGTCGCGACGAAAGATCTGACTTTGAGTTTTGATTCGTCCGTATAGATGATCTATTTCTCGTGACTTTGCTTTTTAACATGATGGATATTTCATTTGTTGAATTTTGTCTCGGCGTATTTCATGTTTTTTCATCACATCGATATTGTGCCTAATCATCGCTTCTTAAATTTTATATATCCCATGCCATTCGTGGACAGATTTTAGCATTGCCGATATGATTTAAATATATTCGAGGTCTATTCGGAAATTCGGGAGTTGTTTTAAAATTAGGCAAATTTACAATCTTTTATACTGGGTGAAGCCTAAGTTGTAAACAGAAATTTTTGTTTCTATCGCAGTATTTTTAGGCAAAAAACTATTATGGATCTATGACTTTCCATTGACACATTGACTCAGTAAATTTAAATATATTTTTTTAATTCACGAATTTACAAACAAAGTTTATTAATTTTAGCCTGTGTCCACATGTTTAAACTAGAATTATACTGGACTGCAAAAGAAGGTATAACAGTTTTAGTTATCGTCACGTATATGAGTGTTGTATCTTCTTTCCCAGTCCAGTGTAGTAAGAAACATCTATTTCTGTTTACGACTTAGGATTCAGCCTTTATTTTGGTATCACTCAAAAGTAAAAGGAAGACCAGGGTTTGCCATCACCCTAGCATCTTGCTGAGATGGAACCCTTTCGTGGCCCTAACCCTTGTTTATTTTATTTTTTATAAAAAAAACATTTATTCAACATCTTAAAATATGTACATAGTCTTGAGTTGGTACCTCTTTTTAAGCATTGAAATATGCTTGTGTTAAGAGACTCCGCTCGTCCACATGTTTATCTAAGTAATTTTAGGTGTTACACATATTATAGCTTAGAATAATAACGCATAGAAACGCAGTTCACGCGCAACGGTGAGGCCACTAAAACTCGGCCATAAATGGCCCAGTACGCCGATCGGTGGAACAAAATTGGTGCGTTTGTGTGCGTATTAGCGCGTGTGAATACGAGTTGATCACAACTACATGTACTCTACTTAATAAATAATAGAAGGAGAGGTTTGACGTCTTTTACTGCATGGTCTACTATTATCAGTATTATCAAGAATAATCACTTATTCTATTCTAATTATTATTCTATAAAATTTGATATTATAAGGATCTTGTACAAAAAGGTAAAACGTTTACCCATACGTAGTTTTGTAATTCTCTTCAACAATATCGACGACAATACACCTTATCATCTAAACAAAGAATTTCCCTACCCTATGCATGATCCAGGCGTAATGCAAGCCGCGTTCGTATTGAGACATAAATTTTTCATTCGCCGGCGGGCGCGTGTGATAACCCACTTGACCAGTGCGTCCCAAGAGATGCATAAAGGACTGCTAAGGAATCACATATTTCATAACGGAGGCTAGAGATGGGGTTTGTATCGATAGAAATGAGGAATTCTGACGCATTATTTATCATTTTCTTTGTCTACAAAAATGTCTGCCAAAAAATTTCAAAATGCATCAAAAATGTGTATTGACTCAATGACCAGGAAAGGTTTAATCCTATTTGATTACAATTTAGGACATTATTTCGTCACCACTTTCACAGTCACCGGTACCGCTGTCATCATAATGTTTTATCGTAAGAAAGTAAATTGACGAATGCAAAGCTGCCACAGCCTTCTTCTTCCTTGCTTTATCCTGCTTTAGGCGGGGTTGGTTCTCCTTATTTATTTAATCGTATTGCAGGCCAAATAACCTTTTTTGAGTTTGTCACTTTTTAGTAACACCCAAGAGACACGTGCATGGTTGTGGTAGGTAGCTCCTGCGGACGCAAGTGACGGTTGTCCCCCCTTTGTCAAGTGAGTGGGCAATTCGACTGTTAGAGGTTCTTACTTCTTAAGCCGCCCGAAGGCCTCTAACTCGGCTTAATGACTAGCATGCCTTCCAAAGCACGGAAGCGCTCATTTATAGTAACCACTCAAACAGGCAGTCACCTATCCAAAGACTGACCGCTGCCATCTTTGCTTAACCTGCAGTATCGGTTCCGATTCGCAGGCGCCGCTTGGCTATGACGCTCTGCTAATTATTTTGCGCCACGGCACTCTGTCGAGGGTTGTCGGTCGGGTAAATTATGTCTACTTAATAGTTTTGTGATGCTGGTCCACCATGTTGACGGCGGTCGTCCTCTGCCTTTCTTTTTCTCCGGCAGGTTTAGAGCTTTTTTGACCACGTAGGTGCTCTTTATCCCTACGCATCACGTGGCCGTACCACCTTAGGCGGGGTTCTGTTAGCTTTTCGGGTATAGGGGCAAAGCTGCCATAATATCACAATTTTTTGTGAAGATTTCTTAGTACCTAATGATTGAAATTAAGATTTGTGACGCGTCAAAATCGTATTTAATAATTCTAATGCTAATGTTACCAGTGCTATTAAACTACCTACTGCATACCTTTTAGAAAAAAAAAACTTCCCGCAATAGTTTCGATCGAAACAGATTCTATCGACCTTTACGCCCTATACTACAATCTCGCAATCCCTAAAGCGTTCACACCCCCAATTTTTTCGTACGTCGCACAAAGGCTAAGGGGCTGCCGGACACAATAATAAATATTTTGACGATAACGCATAAATATCCTTCCTTTATGAATAACAAAACTCATGTGCCACCGGCTACGGCTAAATTTCTTACTCTTTTTACGACGGTCATTCTTTCATATAAATTGACCACTATTTATTTGGGAGGGAGGGTCCTTGCGATTTTTCGAGCCTCGTAAAGGGGTTTGTAAATTTTTTAGGGGTGTAGATTTATGGGAGTGAAGCTAGGTGAGCGTTATAGTTTAAGATTTAATGTGATGACTATTCGATGTCAGTTCTGCATCTTTTATCATTGTTGTCACCGGAGAGGATTTTTATTCTAAGGACTAATACATAGTAGTTGTAAACTAATAACTAGGTACCAATGTCTGAAAATTTTACATGCTGCGTGTTCAAATGCTTGCTCATAATCATTAAAGCATTGAGTCTTCAACATTTAAAATTGAATCGTTGTTACTTATTTATCATCTACAAAATTTAGATATATTTTACCGTCGTAAAATAATTGCTCAACTGAAGCTTTTTTTAATCTAGCTTTTGCCCACGACCCACGGCCTTGTCCGCGTAGACTCCTAAGTCCCATACTAATTTTTACCCCTAATTTCATGTGTTTTGGAGACGAGTTTCAGGATAAAAAGAAAGTAGGTATCCTATTTTTGAATCGTGGTTATAATTATTTATAAACTACCTGTGTGTTAAATTCCGTGCAAATCCATTATGTAAGTGACAAATTCATTTCAAGCATTTCTTGTAATATACATACATACCCATTCTTCTAATTTTCAGAATATTTTTGTGGAAACTAAAATCAATAGTGAAGAAATTTATCACATTAATCCTATGCCATGAGGTCTCACAAAATGCATCCTAATTTCGTGGCATTAACAATGTTTTGCCTTAGACAGTTCTAAAGCCTATCAGGACTGTCCGCGACTCGTCGGTACGACAACGCCGGAAATTGCACTCTTGCTGCACGCGACATCACGATGTCGTGCGACTTTTAACAGTCGTATAAGTGTTCTTAATAAAACGCTGTTATGACATTTTGGAGTTAGGCGTTGTCGTGCTGCAAATTGCTCCGATAATGCATTTTAATTGTATGCGCCGGGGTACGGGATGTATATTGTTGGGTTTATTTTCATTATCATAGAGTTTATGATATTACAGGGTAATTATCATTGAATCAGAAAAAATATTTTAGTGTACCTATCAGCGAAATTATCCGTTTTTTATGAGAGGTAAGTACAGATTTCATGACTTTTTTGCTAACGTACATAATTAGTACACGACAAGCTATTATATTTAAATTCTAAGGACCAATGCTTGGCTCCGTCTAAATTTCCCGAGCCATGGCTTGAGTTTCCTTTTGTTATTGCAATAAAATCCCGTTCTTGTTGTACCTAAAAACGCTGTGCGTTTAACCTTAGATATAAAATAGATTTTAAATGTTCTCATGTAAGTGAATCCTATGTATTTTTATGAAAATAAAGTTCTTTAACCATAAAATAAGTATTATTTATTTTCTGTCATCTATACATATAAATGCCTATGTCGTGACTGACTTATTCACTCACTCACTCACTCACTCACTCATCAACGCACAGCCGAAACTGCTAATCTTGGAGAGTTGATTTTTGCACAGTTGGTTGCTTTTATAACGTAGGCTAGGGATAAGAAGGGATTTTTGAAAATTCCACCCCTAAGGGGGTAAAATAGGGGTGCAAAGTTTGTATAAGAGAACCTTTTTTTTTGAGCTGGAGACTTAAAACTTTGTAGAAAGATTAGTTATTAAAATACCAATAAAGTTATTTCAGCGTTTTGATAAATTCCGCCCCTAAGGGGGTAAAATAGGGGTGCAAAGTTTGTATGGGGAAAACATTTTTTTTTTAATAGTGACTTAACACTTTGTAAAAAGATTAGTCATTAGAAAACAAATAAATTAATTTCAGCGTTTTTAGAAAATCCCACCCCTAAGGGTGTAAAATTGGGGTGCAAAGTTTGTATGCGGGAAACTTTATTTTTGAGCTAGAGACCTAAATCTTTGTAGAAAGATTATTTATTAGAATAGAAATAAAGTGCTTTCAGCGTTTTGAAAAATTCCACCCCTAAGGGGGTTAAATAGGGTGCAAAGTTTGTATGGGAAAAATAACCTTTTTTTTTAAATAGATACTAAAACGTTGTAGAAAGATTACTTATTAGAACTTGAAAAAAATTCATTTAGCATTTTACAAAAAGCATTCCCTAAGGGGGTTAAAAAGGGGTGCATTGTTTGTATGGGGAATACTTTTTCTGAGCTAGCTTTGAAACTTTGTAGAAAAATTACTTATAGAAATACAAAAAAAGTACTTTCAGCGTTTTGGAAAATACCATTCCTAAGGGGGATAAAATGGGGTGCAAAGTTTGTATGAGAAAAAGTTTATGTTTTTGAGGTAGAGACTTGAAACTTTGTAGAAAGATTACTTCTTAAAATAAAAAAGAACATAAAGCGTTTAAGAAAATTCCACCCCTAAGGGGGTTAAAAAGGGGAGCAAGCTTTGCATGGGTAACACTTTTTTGGAGTTAGAGACTTGAAAATTTGCAAAAACATTACTAATTAGAATACTAAAAAAGAACTTTCAGGGTTTTGAAAACTCCACCCCTAAGGGGGTTAACAAGGGGAGCCAGTTTTGTGTGGGAAACACTGTTTTTGAACTAAAGACTTAAAACTTTTAGGAAGATTACTTATTAAAATACAAAAAAAGTACTCTCAGAGTTTTATAAAATTCCACCCCTAAGGGGTAACCCCCAGGAGAGGGCAAGATTTGTATGGGCAACACTTTTTTGAGCTCGACTAAAAAGTTAGTAGTAAGATTACTTATTACAATACGAAAAAAGTCCTTTCGGCGATTTGAAAAATTCTACCCCTAAGGGGGATTAAAAGGGGGTTTAAATTTTATATGGATAGCAAGAAAATTTTAAAGTATGAGTAAGAGATTTGTAACTTTGGTCTTATTCTGAACGTCTACACTAATGTTAGAGTTTTTCCAAATTCATCCCCAATGAGTGTTAAAAGGGGGTTTAAAGTTTGTGTATTTCAAGACATTTGTAAAATATGAGATTTTTAACTTCGGTTTTAGACTGTTTGTTCACAAACTAGAAAATGAACATCAACGTTTTTTTTAAATGTATCCCCTAAAAGAGGGTTCAAAGTTTGTATTGAGAGAAATCATTTTCTAAGACGATAACAAGTTCTACGCTGACGAAGTCGCGGGCAACAGCTAATTTTTATATATTTTATGTTTTTTGTAATTGGAAACTTTGATATCTTTATATTTGCTTATGGCTAAGCATCGTCCACTAGAGTATTATTATTGTATATGAAATCAGACAAAAACTAAAAGTATTTTTACGAATCAAGCAGTTTTTAAGGTGAACTTTTCATTCAATAAAAGATCCGAGAGTATTTCTAATAAGAAGATCAAAGTCATGTAATTGATTGAAAACATACGCGAAGCCCTTTGGTCGATTGACCCTTTATTAGCAATAGGCTACTTAGTGGATTGGTCCTTTCATGTCGCTCGTTTTCATACCAAAAGCCCTTTAAAAGGTTAAAAATATAATGGCGGATTTTACTCGAAAAAATGGTCAAAGGTTGTTTGATGAATATTCAACTAGTCATCAGTGTGATTACTTAAAATAGCTTAATAAATTGATAATGGATGAGAAATATTTTGAACGACGAAAAAGTTTAATATTTAATATTGGAGAATAATCATGACATGAATGTACATGAATCTATCTTAATTAAATTTGAGTAGAATTTACTTAGCTGTAAAACACCACGAATGGGGAATGGATGAAAATTATAGAAGTGCCTGATTATTTTTTTGGTGATAGGAATAGCCTTCCTTAGCACCAGAAAACGTTGCAGACTTTTCAGCTGCATCAATTATTTTTGAAAAATATAAACAGTTTCTTTTTTTACGTTTTGGGTTTAGGACGGCGAATGAGACACTTTCCTTGATCCGTCTCATATTACAAAAAATATATTCAATATCTGACCCTGGCAATGACAAATATAGCTGCTGCAGCTGTCAATATATAATATCTTTGCCAGTGTCAGTTTACCACGGATTGTTTAGATATTTTTTTGTATTATGAGACGGATCAAGCAAAGTGTCTTGGAAATCAATGAGGGTCGGCAACGCGCTAGTCATTCCTCTGGAATTGATAACATAGGCTACGGTATTTGTTTATCATTATGTACCTATGCTTGGTTGCCACCGTCGTAGTATTAAAAAGAACAGTAAAAGAGAGACCACCAGAGTTGGTTAAATTCATCGTAATTGTCATTCATTACATATCTACTGGCGCGTAGTTTTAAAGACATGTGCTTATCAATTAAAAGGTTATTGTTTTTTATGAGCTTAGTTAATTATTAGAGCCGTTTTAATTGAAGACCTAGTAAAAATGTGACGTCGTCTTTGATAATTTCAATGTCTGTGTTCGCGTTACTTAGAATTTATTGACATTATTTTGTGTGGGTCGCCTACTAGTTAAACCATACAATAGGTACCTACTTACGTCCGTTTGTCGTGCTCTTATATTCGTCGTTTTCATTTCTTAACCGATTCTCGTGAAAGTTTGCGAGCATGTCTTATAATTATATAGATTTCTTTTGTTGATTCAGTTTTTGAAAATTTAAATAAAAAGTTTTTTTTAAAGAGTAAATCGTATAGCTTAGTACGTTCTTAGCGTAACTCTCTTCGTTTAACTGCTGTATTTAGGTACATTATACCTACACAATAAGAACTCTACGTGCAAATTCTTGTCGTCGTCGTGTCTATCGGTTGCTATACGTGTCATGGCTCCCCGTCTTGTCACGCTTTAGTTTAACTGCTGCGCTAACCTGCAATTATTGAAATCATCTGCAACGAGGTTGCATGAAATTTTATGATAATTAGCAGCAAAAGGGTCACCGATAGTTCCGAATTAAAGAGTCTTAAAAATTATCTTCGTATATAATTTTAATGTATAATCGTGATATCGAAAACCGTCAAGCTAATGGGTTGACGATGTAAGGAAGATCACGGGTCACTCATGGATAAAACTAGCTCAGCACGGTTATCACAAGACGACACGCGAGCTGTGACGCGGTAAACTAGACTAACTGCGACCCAAATTCAAATTCAAAATATTTATTTCAGACGTGTACATCCATATTTTTGGTTGATAACAAGCGAGTCTTGACCTCTGACACAAGTTGTCGTTGTCGCCATTTGTCCCAATTTTTTTTTTTATTTTTTTTTATTGCAAAAATGCGAGCAAAAGCTAGTAGGTAAAGTAATAAAAGTTTTATTTGGCATATTTTCTTACAATAATTTACACAAAGGTCTCTTCTCTTACAAATATGTCATATTGGCATAGTTAACGAGTGAAGAAGATGAGAAGTTAGTTTTTTTGCCTCATTTATAGTACGATCATGTACGACCCTTAAGGTTATAGGTACAATGCTTTTGAATATCGTTATAAGTGGATATTACCCTTATACATATATATATATATATATATATATATATATATATATACTATAATCTCCGAAACGCTTACCAAATGTTGAAAGTACTCTGGGAACTGGTCATAGTGCGTGTTGTTAGGGGATTCCGTCGAACAAATACTTGGATGTATTTCTCAGCAATTGGGCGGAAGAGGCATCTAGTAGGGACGCATGGAGATCACGGGGTGAGGGCTTTGCCCAGCAATTGGACACACAATAGGCTCATAAAAAAATAAAAAAAATTACAATATTGCCGTGGAAGCAATTGCAGGCTGAGTATTTGTTTAAACGGACGAGCTTGCGAGTCCGTATAATTATAATACGGAGCCTGCAATTGCCATTCCGGCTGAGACTAATATAGTGCTTTTCTCAAAAATGGAGGAATAAAAAAGACTATATTGAAATCAAGCTTTATTATTAAATACAAATTGAGGATACCGCAAATTACTTAAAATTAAACGTCATAATATATTTTTTTAAACAGAATCGCAAGTGAAAAACGCAAACTATTTGAGACTCATACAAAAATGTCGCTTTTGCAACAGAAACATACGAGTTGATTGGCTGAATACGACCTGGTGCCTTCTTTTATATGCCAGTTTCTACTTTTTAAAAAGTTTGGTACTCGATAAATAAAGGAATTTGTATGTAACATTCCAGGCGACCTGTATTGTTTTTTATTTTTGATCCGGCCTTAAACTATAAACTTTACCTCCCAATATGTATCGAGTAATGTTCACTTTGCGGGCCATTTTTGAGAAAAATAATTTCTCTCAAAAATGGCACAGGGGGCCGATTTTTGACTTTCGAGCGCTCGAAAATTAAATGAAAGTAAATACGATTGTAGTGACAAAATTGCAGGCACTTATTTCCTACCGATAGAATTAAATACGAGTGGTCAATACCACTCCTTTTTAAATTTTCTATCGGTATTTCTAAATAGTATTTCATAATTTTTGACTGTTTTCGAGTGAAAAAGTCGAGCGCTCGAAAGTCAAAAATCAGTCCCCAGGTCGTATTCAGCCAATTCAATTCGTATTTTTCAGTTGCAAACGCGATGTTTTTGTATGTGTCTCAAATAGTTTGCATTTTTCGGTGGAAAAATACACTTGCGATTCTGTTTCAAAAAACGGCGGAAAATCATTAACACATACCACATTTCACGTTGCGCAACGATATCTAAAGTTTATTTATTCCTCCATTTTTGAGAAAAGCACTATATTAGCCTCAGCCGGAATTCGTATTATAATTACACGAATACTCGGCCTGCAATTGCCTCATTCCCGGCCACGGCAATAATGTACCTACTATAATGTGTTCGACTTTTTATAAAACTGTCATTAGAATTGGAATGTTCTACTTTGGACAGTTGAGTTGCTTTTTGAATGGACTATTTGATGCAATTCAGCCAACTCAAATAATCTTAAGTATAATAGTTGTAGTAAGTATTTTGTAAATAGGACACGAAAAAGTATCTGAAAGAAATGTAGTTCTAGTCCAGTTAAAACGTGCCAGATATATTTGCGCGCTTGGTTTTGCCAGATATTAATAATACAGGTGACTGTACAGAGGGCACGAAGTGCATGAAAAATATGGAGTTATAGCGGGTAAACTCGTATTACACAAGCATGTCATCATCATCATATCAGCCGAAAGACGTCCACTGCTGGACATAGGCAGGCCAGCCTTAGGACCGGCCATTGTGGCACTCTTTGGGGGAGCCCAAAGAGTGCCACAATGGCCGGTCCTGCGCCACCCGCATCCAGCGGACTCCCGCGACCTTTACCAGGTCATCAGTCCACCTTGTGGGGGGCCTACCCACGCCACGCCTTCCGGTAGGTACGTGGTCGCCACTCGAGAACCTTTCCGCCCCTACGGCCATCGGTTCTACGTGCAATGTGCCCCGCCCACTGCCACTTAAGTTTAGCAATTAGGAGGGCTATATCGGTAAACATGTCAAGGTTACTGTAATGCCGCACTTACTGTAACAGCAATGTAACCAGCAAATAGTTGAACCGGCACTCGAGGGTGCACTTCGGCGCGTGCGCTCCGTCACGCTCCACGAGAATTGCAGGAAATAAATACTCTCTACTAAGGGCTTCTCAAATAATAAGGGATTCTTCAAATCTTGGGATTAGGTGTCAAAGCGGACCCCGGGCTCCTTTAGGGGCACAACCGGGAATAATAACGCTAGGAGGATGATGATGACTCTCTACTAAGGGCTACCTGTAACCAGTGACAGTTTTAAGCTAAGTAAAGTGTACCGAAAACAATTGAAGAAAGCTGCAAGATAAGACAAAAGAAGAAAAGTGCCACGTTTACACGTGTGATGTTTACTGTAATGTCGCACTTTACTGTAACCGTACTGTAACCCGCAGTTAGTTGAACCAGCAGTCGGGAGAGCGCGCCGGCGCGTGCGCTCCGTCACGCTCCACGAGAATTGCAGGAAATACTCTCTACTAAGGGCTTCTCAAATAATAAGGGATTCTTCAAATCTTGGGATTAGGTGTCAAAGCGGACCCCGGGCTCCTTTAGGGGCACAACCGGGAATAATAACGCTAGGAGGATGATGATGACTCTCTACTAAGGGCTACCAGTAACCAGTGACAGTTTTATGCTAAGTAAAGTGTACCGAAAACAATAGAAGAAAGCTGCAAGATATGACAAAAGAAGAAAAGTGTCACGTTTACACGTGTGATGTTTACTGTAATGTCGCGCTTTACTGTAACCCGCAGTTAGTTGAACCAGCAGTCGGGGGTGCGCGCCGGCGCGTGCGCTCTGTCACGCTCCACGACAATCGCAGGGAAATACTCAGGGCTGCCACAGCCTGCGAAAATAAAGATAAAAAGTTTTACCCCCTTATTCATAAATCTGAACAGACGTTTTCTTCTTATTCTTCTACCTAGCGTTATGCCGCACGTCGATCACGTAAAACGCATTGTACGCGGGTCAGGTAGATCTAAATGTCACTTTTTATATGGAAAAATGACAGTTAAATTGTTCTAACGCGCGTACGGAACGTTACGTGATTACCATACCTGTGCTAACTCGGGGCACATTCTAAGGATTTGATATCGATAAAAAAGATGTCGATATATATTAATGCATGTGCTCATTGAAAATTCTCGATTACCATAAAAAGGTTCGATATCATATCTAAACACATATCATATCTGTTTTATTTTGACTCAAAAATTATTATTAATATTGTAATTATTATTATGTCCCGTTGACCACTGTGGACGTTGAGAGAACGTTTAGTAATTTAAAGTGGATATTTTCATCTAGACGGCAATCTTTAATAGGTACCGACGAATATGGAAAAAATATTAATTGTATTTTATGAAAACCATTTTACAATAAACAAATTATTATACGTTTTAATTTGTTTATTGTTTTTATATAAAAAAAAATGAAAATAAATAATATTTATTTATGTTCAATAACATAAATTTAGATGTTGACAGTAACATCGATATATTTTTTGTCGATAAAATATTTTGCTACATCACTTTAGTATAGGTGCCCCGAGTTAGCACATGTCTGGTGATTACCCCCCCCCCCCCCCCCCCCCAGTCTTTGCCAGGGTCCAATCTCCTACAAACTGTTTAAAAAAGATGTATTGCCCTTTTCTCACATTTTAACGCCATTATAACTAACCTCCAAGGACCAAGAAGGCCATAAGAATATCTATATCAAATTCGTAGATTTTTTTGTAACCTTTGTGACTTATATTATATATACTTAGTACCTATGGTCACCATCAATTTAAATATCCATCATTGACCAAATCTGTCAAAATAAGTTTTGAATATTCGGAATACTGACTTATAACACTAACAGCCAACAGCTTAGTTGCATAACGTGTGAAGGCAACGTCTTCAGTCGGCTTGGCTGATATTTTAATCGTACCTTCACTTGAATATATTTTACATGCGCATGCTTCACATTATAGTACCATGTAGTTTTTTAAATATTCAAAAATAATTGACAAAATGTAATTCTAGGATCACTTACAATGCTTAATAATCACTTTTCGTTAACCTTTTAACCATCTTGCGATACATGTCTTCTGTTCAATTCACGCTCGTTTTGGTTACCTGCGTTCAGGCCTCGCCTAGTGCAGGAGCCTAAGCAATATACTTCCGGAAAGTAAGTGTTGTAATAAGTTTCGTGCTTTCTACTACCACTGCCAGTGTGTTCCGTACAATACGTACGTACCAGAACCGCAGAAATAATATTACTAATTCATAAATTCATATGTATAGTGATACGCCTGGGCTACGTAGGGGCGAAATAATGTATTAAAGGTTATGAAGTTTTTTGTTAATCCCAGATTAAGTCATCCCGCGTGACAACCCTGCTGCCGACGATGTTACAGTGGACGGATCGCGGAGTGTAAGTAACCGCACTTCTTCTACGAGTATCTTTCAACTGCACGTGCCGCCTGCTTGCGACGATTACGAGCGCTCTTTTTTTAAATTGTGATTGGTACTTCCCTCATTTATTAAAATTTTCATGTAAATTGGGGTAAATTAAGCGCGTATACAGATTCCAATGAACGATGCCTAGATGCTTCGTAACTATATAATACCAAAAAAAATTGTAAAGCTGGATTGTGAGAAGTGAAACCTTTTATTTCCCAAAGCGGTAACTAGGTACTTAAAAAAATGGCAATCGACTTTTATCCACTGATTGATCGGACCATTCAGAGGATGCAAGTTGCAATGAGTTTAGTTCCTGAATTCGGTATATTAATTACTAAGTGTACTTCTGTAATGAATACACAACCCACCTTAACAGAATATAACACTACGTGAATGCTCTGTAGCTGTTGTACAGTTAAGTCGCCATCACATACATCGGAGCAAACAAGCAGCTTACAAACATCGGAACACACCTCTATTTTCAAGGCATTAGGGTGCATGAGTGTACCTATGTATGTGATGGCGAAGGTACAACAGTACCTTCTTAGTGAGTGAGTAACATCAACAGAGCTTCCGAGGATGCACTGTGTCAACACCGCGAATCCTCAAATATATAAAGAGTCAGCAACGTATGGGACTTCCCTGAACCTGGTACAAAATAAATGTTCTCTTCTCTTCTCTTCTCTTCCTGCAAGCGTCCATAGGCTGCGGTATCATCTTGCTATCAGACAAGCCGTTCGTGTAATATACCTACGCTCTGCTTGGTATTAAAAATGATTCGGTGTTATAAAGGCGCACGCACACTACATAATTCATGCGCGCGACCGGGCGCGTCGGTCACACCGCGCGGACGGAACCGCGCGGAAAAAACGCGCGACTCGATCGCCGCGGGACACGCGAGCTTGCGTAACGATGACAGTGTGGATGTAGTCTACCGCGAACAAGTGCTATCGCTTACGGGTCGACAGGGCCCTCGTCTCCATACAAACATAATTTGGTTCTCATTATAAAGAGAAAAAGATGCCCGCAGCTTTAGAACCAAACTTAAAAAGTATCTGCTTGAACATCAAAAAAGAAAGGAAATATACACAGTCACCGGCATCAACATAATCCGCAAAGAAATCTGACACGCTCTTAATACGGCTCTAGGAATAGACTTGTCATCAGATATTTTTGCGGCCTTTGTTCCATCATAATTATACCTACTTATTAAGTTATTACCTACCTTTAACTTGTGCATGCATACTGCGTCGACGACCGGTATTGTATTATATTAAAGAATTTATTAAGTTCAAATTTTTAAAATATTTTCAGCTTTTTTTCTTTATGATTACCTATTTTGTTATGTTAACATAGTTTGTATGTATTAATGAACCTCCAGGTCTTTTGATTTATGTCTATATTGGTAGGTACTCTTTGTGTGCCCTTTATATTTTTGTTTATGTGACTATTTGTGTTCTAAATAAATTAAAAAAAAAAATATATATATATATATATATCTATTTATGCCGGTGACCGGCGTACAAGCTAGACACAAGTTATATTTAAATTTAATAAAATGGTAGTTATTTTTGTTTAGTGCCCACCTATGTTACGTCCCTTCGCATTGCTTTCATATTGTTTTGATTTTGGTCTGTATCTCTCTCCTTGTTATCCTACATGTTGTACTAAGTTTGCTTGGTTACGAGTATGATACTTTTTAATTGTACTCGGTTTTCAACCTTGCATGGCACGTGATTATACACCGTGGGCGTTAATAACCCGAAAGATTTTAACCACGCATTCCGGAGGTCATTAGGAGTAAAAAATGTTAAATGAATGCAATCCATATTCAGCAAAAAAAAAATTTTTTTTTCTGTATTTTTTTCGGTTTTTGTAAATAAAATTTGGATAAGTATCGCTTCCTGGATGGAAATCATCCCTTTTAATAAAATGGTAACAATTATTTCTCCAAAAAATAATGAATTTAGTGAGTGGTAGCTGTCACTTTGATGTATGTCAATAACGACTCGAAACTTGGCAACATCGGTAGCAACGTCTCCATCAAAAGCACTTAATGCACTTTACTAATCACAATAAATAGTTTACATGAAAATGATAATATCTTCAAAACTAAGCAGGATTTGACTGGGGTTCAAATAACATTGTTTGCGCTTAATGACCTAAGGAATGCGTGGTTAAAATGTTAAAATATTTCGGGTTATTAACGCCCACGCCCATAGTTGTAACTTGTAAAACATAAAACATATCATATAATCTGTATATTGTAGACTTTTTTAAAGATTATTGTAGATAATTATTATTAACATTCGTTGTGGATTGAAAAAGAAGCACGCTTGTCTGCCACCTGTCACTGTCACCTGTCACTGTCACTGTCAGTGTCAGTGTCAGTCAACTGCTGCAACAGAATAGCAACAGAACATGCAGGAGGGATATGGCTGCGTTCTTTGATCGATGTATTGTTTTTATATTTGTAACTTTTGTCCCTTATCGTGTTACGCTAAATGTTTATTTATTTTTTGTTTATTATGGCTGGATTTTATTATCCACCGTGGAGTCACTCGATGGTTTTATCGGAAGATATATAGCGATTATGCTGAGATAGAACCCTTTCGTAACAAAACGCTGCTTTGTCTCGAATAAATGTTTCTTTCTTTCTTTCTTTCTTTCATATCTAGGTCTAGTTTCTGTTGCTAGAAATTAATAACAACTCTTCAAGTCTACTTGAGTCGACCGTGTTAGGACCGCAATAAAAGCGCCAAGGGAGGTAAAACAAAGAATGTCTCAAATTGCAGGTAGGCATTTGACGCCGAAGCCGAAGGCAAGGGCGATAAATATGCGATCTGAGGCTTTCTTTATTAATGCCCGTGGTAAGTACTTCAACGTCTCGCCATGAAATGGGCATCTCCACGCGTTACGGGCGGTAAATGCAACTTTATGGTCAGGTGCGACGTAAACTGTATTACGGTACCTACAGGCTACTTCCTGACTTGGCAGGGCGGATTTGGTTTGCGGTATTTTGTACTTTACCGGAAGCTAACTGATGTCACACAGATTTCCTTAGGCGTTCCTGATTTGTCGGCGCAGAGCATAGATAAAGGACCCTCTATCTACGGTGCGGAGGCGGTACGATATCAGTAAGTTCTCAGCTGTTAGTGTCAACTCTCAGTCGAGTCAGTACCGATTATTTACTGCATGGTTATCATGTTGTTCATGGTTGAAGCGTTCAAAGCCCAGCGGCGCCTGCGAGTCGGAAACGTTAACGCAGGTTAAGCAAAGATGGCAGCGGTCAGTCTTTGGATGGGTGACCGCCTGTTTGAGTGGTTACTATAAATGTGCGCTTCCGTGCTTTGGAAGGCACGTTAAGCAGTTGATCCCGGCTGCTGTCTATGACAGTAGTCGTTAAGCCGAGTTAGAGGCCTTCGGGCGGCTTAAGAACCTCTAACAGTCGAGTTGCCCACTCATTTGACAAAGGGGGGACAACTGTCACTTGCGTCCGCAGGAGCTACCTACCACAACCCTGCACGTGTCCCCTGGGTGGTACTAAAAAATTACAAACTCGAAGGCCAAATAATGAATACCATACGATTAATTAAAAAATGCATGGTTAAATTTAATGCAATTAGGAAGCACTCATTCAGTGGTGTTATAAGTATAACAGGTGTATCTGTGTGTTTGTCTGTGGCATCGCAGCTCCTGAACAAATGAACCGATATAAGTGCGGTTTTTTTAGTCGAAGGTCTTGTCTGTCGAGATGGTTTAGCTGTGTTTTTTTTGTGTCGGACGGCACTAGGTAAAGGCCATGCCAGGATAAGCTAAGTGAATCTGCCCCCAGCGAGTTATGGCTTGTAATTTTTTTTGATGATGTGGCTTTGTATTGGTAACATCAAGCATGCAAAATGTATTTTTTTTTCTTTTTTGTATGGCAATATATCCTATAATTAATGTCATATAATTGTCTTTAATATATGCACATTATACGTGCCACACGTCAAAATCACAAAAACTTAAACGCTAGTTTTACAAAATATGATATTTTATTTTTTATTTTAAAACTATAATTTTTTGGGGGCTCAAATTTTGCATACTTGTAGCCAATACAAAGCCACATCATCGAAAAAAATTACAAGCCAAAACTCGCTGGGGGCAGATTCACTAAGCTTATCCTGGCATGGCCTTTAAAAAAACATATTTTTTTTTATTTCGGCAGTTATTCTTTGCGATCGTTTTAAACATTGTGGTGGTTTGTCATGAATAAGGATGGGTTGTACCAAACCGTCTGTTTAAATCGTATGCGGTGTTCGTTAAAAGCTAAATGTATGGAAAGTTTGACAAGTTTCTATGGAATGACAGCTGCCAGCTACCTTTTACGTTTCTACTGGCCATTCATGAGATAGATACCTCAATATTTAAGACACTTCAATGTATGTTAATGCTGAAGAGAAATGAGACTGTAATTTTTGACTCCACTGAAAAATTTAGTTTTGTGGAGCAATTTATCAACGTATTTATGTAACTTTTGTTGTTAATATTTTGATTAATAAAAAAAAAAATAAGTTTCGTATTTTATGTATGATCGGTCTGTAATCGTAAGTTGTTGCAACTCACCCAAACTGTTTGATTTTGGTTCGTTTGGTTTAATCCGGCCGGGCTATTCACGAAACATAACGTCATTTTCTTTTTGTACTGCTCCATTCTGTAACCCAAACCTAACATTTTCTGCGAACCGATCTTCACAAACCCACCGAAGATGAAACTAGCCGTGTGGCATCTAATTATAAAACAACACAGGCAGCCACAGAAGTTGACATTTGACAAAAACGCAGCCTATCTCCCGTATCAAAATTGTCCAATCTACCGTTTTGCAGACCTTACCGCGAACTGTCAAAGCCTTTTACAGCTTAACCATATTAACATAGTTTACATCTAGCTAAATAAATGACAATCAAATATTAATCTTATCACTAAGTAAGTAAGGGTGCCAGTAGATTTTTGCAGCAGCATTTCTCTGCTGGTAAGCGTATGTATCACCAAACCCGAATTTACTGAGTTATAAAATTACTTTTTTTTGTTTGTCCTTGGCGTTGACTGGCCAGTGTTCAGCGTTTTGTAATAATTTAAGAGTTGACGGGAAGGTCTCCTGTGTGTGGTAGTTTGTGTGTTCACCAAATCACCTAAAATAATTCGCTACAATGATTAGGTTGTGCTAGTCGTGCTAACTCAAGTAGGCTATCGTCAAAGACATGTTTACGTATTTCACGAATGAATAGGTATCAAAGTTTCTTACAAAGATTTAGGTTAACATTTTTTTCCTTTAGACATAGCCAAAGTTAAAGACTACCGGTCTTATTCATAAAAAATCCTTAAAACACCGTTGATCAACGTTTTAGTTAAAACACTCACTAAGCCTATTTGACGTTTGTTAAAAAGTGTGATTTATAAACCTCCGCTAAGCCTCTGCTAACTATTGGGCCGTTAATTGACAGATTAGAAATGTTATGTTGCCGTTCTGGGAAATCATAGAGCAAAATTGGTGATTTTCGATTTAAAAAAAAAGTTTGACAGCTTTAATACCGGCAAATTGTAGGTAAATTAACTCCACAAAACTAACGTGCACGTAAATAAGATGAAAATTAATAAAAAGCGATGTGAAAACTGGATGTTGGAAGGCAAGGTAAGAAAGGATACGTATTTACTGTAATTCGCCATTAAATATGAAGTTACCCATGCTTATTTTATAATTTATGCTGACTATAATATTTTGCAGACTGGCGCCCCAGGATTATTCCTCAGTTAAAAACTTAAGTGGGGCTCTTTGAAGCTCGCTGTGAAATGGTGGCCGCCACCTTCTCAGGCCCCACTAATAGGAGTTCGTCGTTGAACCTGTGATACAATAATCATGGAGTTTTCATCTAAACCAACCTCCAAATCCAACAATACGCTGTGCCTATATGAGGTAGTGTTTTTGTAAACAATAATAGTTACACAAACGTGAAATATTGATGTGTTACGCAAGCTTTCTAAAACTGCTTAACTTAGTAGCAGCTAGATAGCTTTGAAACCAAGAAGTACAAGCACTTGCCTTTAAGTAAACTTTACTGTTACGAAAACTAGTAGGTAGGCTTACATGGTTTTTTCAGAGAATGTTGTGGAGTGGAAAACAAAATATACCGACCCCTTTTGTTCATGCATAAACAAATATCGTGTCTGACTGTGGTAGTATGGTTTTGTAATCAACACATGAAGCAGGTTTACACAGTCTTTCCATTGCAGTGATCATTATTATTGTCATGTAGTACATGAAATAAATGATTGAATTGAATTGAATTGGCAAGCTTAGTCAAGATATACCATCGATAGGCGAGTGAGTGGAGCAGTTGATGAATTCACGAGCAGCCCATCTTATAAACAACACTACATATTAATTTACCATTTGACGCTGCTCAGTTTCTTAATAAAACATAGAGATTGGTAACGTTATTGGATTATATATATAAGCTAAAAATAAACTTGAATGAAAATCAAAGTGTAATTGAACATCATGTTTTATTTCTTCAGATTGAAATAATTCCTGCTTTGGAGGTGGAATCATGAGCCTTACAACAAGACTGGAGAGCCCGCCGATGCTTCGGAGGTGGAAGGGCCTGAGCCCCACTAGCCCAGAGAGCCCGCCAAGGGACATCTAGTGGAAGAAAGAAAGGTATATATTTATTACAATATAATTTAGTATTACATTCGAGTTTCAAATAATGAACAGCTTTCCTATGTTATTTACTAATATCTAACATTGTTTTTTTTTATTTCAGATCAGACATGTGTGGGGTTGAAATAGGTAGCTGCTCAGAAATTAAGTGCCAATACCGCCAATTAGAACTACACAAGATTAAAGTGGAGAATGAAGAGAGAAGTTTCGTCTTTTCTCTTCATTCTGATATAAATTTGTATTCAATAAAATATGCAATAACCAAATTGTGTTTAATTTTTAATAAGAATAAACATAATTCATTTTTTGTCAATAAATGTACAACATCAACATAATTGAGTCAACCAACCTATTTTCCTTGTAGCAATCCTGCCTGGAATAAGGTATACCTATTTTATGAACCCGCCTAGCTATCCTAAACCATGAATTCTTGGCAGTGTATTTGTTAAGTAACATTGTACCCATTTGATATTGATGTAAGCAAAGCAATATTAGGTATTTACTGCCATATGATACCTACCTTTTTTAATTAGAAGTGCATTTAATAAATGCCTGAAGATATGCAGCATTGGCCGACCTGTGGCTTAGATGCCAGATGTTACATCTTCATTGATTTCTTGTTTCAGTACAATATCATCATCTTCACCTAAAACAATAAAATTGTGAGATGTTTCACCAGATCTATAATAGTAGACACATTCCGCAAAGATGGACCCTACTTGGATGCATGACGTGCAAGTGGGATGCATCTGCGTAGTGGCGTATTGGTAGTATGTGTTATGTACAGACAGATAAGTCATCTCGCTCATATTTAGCAGCCTAACGGCCTGGCCAAGTGGCCACGACATTGCGCGAATTGCAGCGCGGCAAGCGTTTTATCTGTTCATTGCGCGGTCGAGACGCGCAACGCACTGTAGTTAATAGGGATCACACGCAATTAATTAGAAAAACCGCTACCACTGCCGCCGCCGCGCGTGTGCGTGGCCAGGCCGTAACTGGGGAAGTAGGTACCTCCACCTAATGACAGAAATCAGGTATACAATCTAAGTATCGTTCAATCCGAGGACGCGCCCCACTTATATCTATGACTTACGTTAAGGATAAAAAATGCTGGGGCGCGTCCTCCTGGACGATACGTACCATAAGAACAGCGGCAGTGGCGGAGCGGAGCACGGCATGTAACTGCTTTCGTACAAGTTCGAGCCTTACGAAGGATAACGTCAGCGACCCGCTCTGCGTCACCACTGCCTGCGCGTTAGCAGTTTTTGTATAACCTACCTCCTGTCCTGGGCATTCAAGGAATAACATCCCTTTCGGTTGAGTATTCAGCTGCATCGCTGCCATATATTCTTTTGGTGTCATGTCTCCGGTGTTTTTGTAGGTGCACAATTAGGTAATATTTATAATATTAAATACGTAGGTAACTAGTTAATACGATACGACGAAACACAATACAATAGGTTAGGTTTATTCACCCACTGTCACTGATAACTTTTTAACTTGAATTGCGCGCGCATTCCATTATTCGTGTAGAAATAATTATTTTAATCAAAAGGAAAACTTTGTTTTAAGTAAATTTACTCATTTGTTTGTCTGGTTACTTCATAATAAACTGAGAAAGTATTAAAATAACTTTAAACGTTCAAAATCGTATTGAGAGTTTGCTCCACAAGCTCGAATACTTGTTGTCAAAATCAGCTGTTTTCAATTCGGCGGCCATTTTTATCCTTAAAATGGAGATAAAATAGGTTTAAAGAAGGGTCTACGGTTCGTTAAGTTAGCGAGCCGTTAAAATAGGCTTGATGGACCCAACAGCGTTATTTGACGTTTATGAATCACGTTTTAGCGAATCAGTGCTATAGCGAGGCTATAGCACTGTTTTAACTTTTTATGAATAAGACCGTACGTCTTCAAAATTGTTGGTTGAGCTCATAATCATAAAGTGTGCACAAATGATAACATTGATAACGTACGAGCACAAAATCTGTAACTATTGACAGACAGACTCAGAAAAGACGAATTTTGCTTTTTTCCCACTTTTTATGACTACAAACAAAAATGACAGCAACAACTGTCGAAGGTTTAATATAACGAACGTTCACTTTACCCTGTTTAGTCTCCGCATACCTTTTAATCACGACATCAAAACGCAAACAGATTAAAAATCATTAAGTTTATAATGAAAAATACTTTCCGACCGTTCCTTTCAAGCCCCTGTTTATGAATTGTTTCAAAGAGCCCATGCAATTAACATTCTTCTATCCCTAGTGTGTCATACAACTCGGAAAACACCCTTAAAATAACAAATCAACTTTAGTTGCAACGGAAAATCAACTCTATCGCTCACTGTTTGAGTATTTAATCATATATTTAAATGGATACGTAAAACTGAAAATAGGAGTGTCAAAATTAACAAACTTACTTTACGTATTAAATTAAGATAATGTAAGGAAGACACCTGAAAGAAAAGTACGCTTTGATCTTGGCCGCTGAAAAAAACATGTTGGTTTTAAATGTTTTACGCAGTGGTACTTTTGATGTAACCTTTTGTTATGCAACTGACGATAGGAATTATAATAGTAGTTTATGTGACTGTACATAAAGAAGGGCATTAAACACGAGTGTGGGTTTATGAAACGAGCGTCACGTCAGTGAGTTTCATAATAGAATCACACGAGTGTTCTAATGCCTAATTATGTACAGTTACATACACTACTTTATCTAATACCCACATATTATAAATCCTCAATGATGTGTTCGGGACCATTAGAATAACCGCCACTGCACCGCCATGATTTCAAATCATGACCAACTAGATCTCCATAATAACATAAATATCGATGTTGTTATGATTTATCATACATTATAATAACACTGGCATAGATACGAGTAAAACGCTAATGTTACGTTACTGGTTGCAATAATGGTGGTCATTATATATGGTTTCCGAACACATTATAGAGGATTTATGATATGGGTGTAGATAAAGTATGTAAGATATCAATACACACACTTTATTTTATTCTGTCGCCAGTTGCCAAGATTAATCCTTTGGGTCATTTTTCAAAATTATAGAATCCTCCAGATGTAGGGTTTTGTCGAGTTTTTAAGTCCTTTTTGAGCATTTTTTAAGTCCCTTGGGTAAATTTTTCCTAGAAACTTAGTCACGTTGTCTCCCGCCTCGTTAGGCGGTATTCTGCCCGTTGGGATTTTACCAAATAGTAGATTGACCCAAATTCTATCCTCTTCAATTAAAAACTAGAATTGTGACAGAAGCTTTTCTTTCTGCGATATGGTAATACAATCCAAATTTTGGTGCACCATGCAAAGGTATTATATTTAGTTACTTCGTAAGTGTACGAGTGTGCGTAGAAAGACATAACGTATGTTACAAAAACATCTCCTGCTTGTAATTATATAATTATAATAAAGCAAATGTAATTAGGTTCATAAAATTACTTCATATAAAATGACCTCCAGATAAAATTTAGGAAGCCTTTTTCCGTCTAAGTTGCTATTCTATTGAAATATGATTAAATTCACCTACCCTGACGATTTTCTTTTTAGGTAGGTACTAGGTAATGCAGACACCTGTCAAATTTTTAAATCGTTAAAACTTACTCATATCTGGGTAAGTCCAATGTACGAACTCTTCGAAACCACGAGATGAATCTGACAGATCCATCGATACACTTGTAATCGCATCGGAAATAGCTCGATATTGCATTAGAAGCCTAAATTAGACCGTTCGTTGACCCGCACTTACTGGCACGTGCGCGTGTGGCTTGACAGATGAGACGGGGTTGGACGTTACTTCATCTCCATAATTTCTTCGTAGAAATAATAGCGGTATTGTTTTTTCCATAGAGTAGTACCAAGACTAGCCTGTACAATTTTGACGCTTAAACTCGGATTGAGTCCATAATGTTGATTAATGACCGATACATTTCAAAGATGGCTCGATGGCTTGATTGGGACGGGGGGTCTTCATATCCTATATAGGTACATATTTTAATCACAATCTCGAAAACAGCGCTAACAATTTCGATGAAATTTGTAGTAAGTAATACAGTCGCCATCACATACATCGGAGCAAACAAGCACGTCACAAACATCGGAACACATCTCTATTTTCAAGGCATTAGGGTGCATGTGCCGATATTTTTGAACACCTATAGTGTACCTATGTAGGTGATGTCGACTGTTACCTATAGGGGTTTTCATATCTGGAAAAACTCGCTTTCTCTATTTTCACCCGAGCAGAGCTCGGTTACACCGGTATTTTATAATTGTTTTTATTTTAAAGCTTCTATATCCGATGACGTTAAAAAGGAATGCCTAATGTTAAATTCAATGTCAGATTCACTTTCCAAGTGCTATTTGGAGTCAACGGACGTAAGTCTTTGAGCAGCTTTTGTGAAAGCAGCTGCAGCGAAATTGTCCTTAAGTTGGTCTTACGCTCAACAAAACGCATTCTCTGCTAGAAATACAACACCACGTGCCTACAGAGTATTAGGTAAATAGTGGAGGTACGTCTTGTCGAGCTGCTTCAAATATAAGCAGATTGACATTCCGCTTTGCATTACCTTTATAGGTTCGGCAAGGTAGAAGTACGAGTATACAGAATGAAGCACCTAGGTTCTCCATACCTACTACGGGACGCAGTCAGCAACACCAAGGCACTCACCAACTTTCTAGACGAGCTGGGTTGGTTAGAGTGTAGCGCCACACCGCCGTTTCACGCAAAATAGGCACAATGGATGTCGACTTGCGGAAAACGCCCAGTATAGTTATACCTAACCTAGTTAGTTAGTTAACTTACTAGGTTCGGCAACGCTATAGCCCACCGACGTATTATGACAAATATTATAATATACATATGTGATGCATTATGTAAACTAAATAAACATATATACCCGGAACCCGGTGACGTGCGCACGAGTGGACCAAATATCCCGCTTGTTATATTTTAACGACCGCGGCAATTGACGTTTGGGTGGTCCCATAAAGCCCAACTGATCAATCGCAGTATTGCTTATGATACAAATAGAATATGACAGTAAAACTATTTTGGTAGCGGTTGAGTGGCGACGGTGGTAGGAAGCTGTGTTTTTAGTTTTTATATTTGGGAGTTGAAGATTCATTTGTATTATATTGTGTATAGTCTCAATCAATTCTGTACGATAAATTGCAGACGCTTCATAAAAAAATATTTGGAACACTAGGTCCTTCACTAGTTATTCCACGTCTTTACCAATTATTATAAAACTGAGGTTCGAGTAGGTATGAATTGTAATTATCTTTATCAGATTTAATGTGGGCAAATATTGCATAAAAGTATTGACATATTTTCAGTTGCAGCTTACACTTTTTTTTCTGACGCCTGGCATTGGCAGATTTTCATTTCATGTCGATTTTTATTTTCCGTCAGAATTTGATATTAATGGGTATTTATGAAGAGAGACACTGTACTTTATGCGACTTAGGTCCAATTCCGATGAGATATTAAAATTGAAAAAATCGGTTCGTATATTAAAAAACCGGCCAAGTGCGAGTCGGACTCGCGCATGAAGGGTTCCGTGCCATTATCTATAAAAACGGCAAAAAATCACGTTTGTTGTATGGGAGCCCCCTTAAATATTTATAGAATTTTTTTGTATTTGCTGTTATAGCGGCAACAGAAATAGTAATCATTTTTGAAAATGTCAACTGTCTAACTATCACGGTTCATGAGATACGGCCTCGTGACAGACGGAGAGACAGACAGACGAACGGACAGCGGAGTCTTAGTACCTGATAGGGCCCCGTTTTACCGTTTGGGTAGGTACGGAACCCTAAAATGGTGAACACAAAATAACATATTAGATATTGTATGTACGAAGCTTGATTTTTGTATTTAAGTAATTATATTTGCTTATACTCTTCTTGTCCCAAAAATAAAAAAAACCCGCCAAGTGCGAGTCGGACTCGCGCACGAAGGGTTCCGTACCATTATCTATAAAAATGGCAAAAAAATCACGTTTGTTGTATGGGAGCCTCCTGTAGCCTAGTTGATGGTGACCCTGCCTACGAAGCCGGAGGCCCCGGGTTCGAATCCTGGTAAGGACATTTATTTGTCTAATGAGCACAAAAAATATTTGTTCGTGAGTCATGGATGTTTTCTACGTACTTAAATTAAATATTTATTTATCTATATAAGTATGTTCATCGTCGTCTAGTACCCAAAGTACAAGCTTTGTTTAGTTTGGGACTAAGCCGATTTGTGTAAGATTGTAAAAAAAAAAAAAACAGTATGAAAAATTATCTATTAATTCAATTTTTTAGTATTTTTTGTTATAGCGGCAACAGAAATACATCATCTGTGAAAATTTCAACTGTGTTTTCTGTCATGGTTGTTGAGATAAAGCCTGGTGACAGACAGACAGACATACATACAGACAGACAGACAAACATACATACAGACAGACAGACAGACATACAGACGGACAGCGGAGTCTTAGTAATAGGGTCCCGTTTTACTCTTTGAGTACGGAATCCTAAAAATTATATCAGTAGGTACTGAAAATCAGAGCACAAACATCAAATTATTCTAATCTTCTAATTTCTATTACATTACAGGTAGGTACACTATGTTCAAACTCGCTAGGTTTGCTTTAACTTCCTTTGCGGCTGTTTTAGGGTGGTAGATAGAAAACTTAGAAAGAATTGTAACAATACTTCCCGAAAATAAACTTCTAAACAGCCTCAATGGTTACTTACCATAAAACTTCACCGTACGTTTTGTACTTGTTCTTCGTGTGTGGGCCTTGGTCACTTTGATGAGGCAAGTAAACAACTGAAACAGTTTAAAAACCATTTTTAGATATAAACAGGATTTAACGGGTCATAAAAATATAGACAACCGTTACGACGGCGCGTTGTCTATTACAATATGAAGTTTTAGTTTTTGATGTAGATAAGTAATAATCTGTATTGATTGTGTAATTTAACGCGCCTGTATAAATAATCATCATAGTCGGCTTTAAGCATTAAAATCCTTAACTTTCAGTATGAAACACGTTTTAGCAAAATATTAATACGCATAATCAATCAAATTAGCATGTCAATATAACTGTTAGTGCTAATAATAAGTAAAAAAAATTAAAAACAAAGTTTAAACTGACTTCAATTCAGTACTGCGCCAAGCCACATTTATTATTTAGGATATATACATGAACATTTCTGCATTTCTTTTCCAATTTACAACATGCACTGCTTTCCGAGAGCAAATGCGTTGATTATTACAGAAAAAACCCAAGTCGCTATCAGTGGGCTGATAATATTTGAGGAGTTCCGTGGATTCCTAAAGGATCTCAGAATTACCACTTCATGAGTTGCTACTTCAACGGAATCATGTCAGAATCTTTGACGAACTTTACATCTTTGAGGAGTTCCATAAGTCATCTGTGGTCTTCATCATCAGTTCCACTTCACCAAAATTGCGAAATACCGAAATCACTACATGCGTGCCTATACAATATGAGGGTTGCCCTCAATTTCCCTGGGATCCCATCATCAGATCCCGATTTGGTGACAATGGGACCTCGGAAGTATACTCTTTCGAATAAAATTTTGGAACATATAACCTCCTCCTTTTTTGAAGTCGGTTAAGTAAATAAATAAAACTGACTAATACCTATAGTTTCGAACTTTGAGCTATCTGGGTATAATGCCATTAATACACTTATTTAATCGTTTAAAAGACAGATAGATATACGGACGACATTATTAATTGACTGCAATTTAGTAGTTCCTCTTTGAAAGTCGACTGACTAATAAAAACGTCACGTCTCCTTTCTGTTCTTGTAAATCTTCAGCACTGAAGGTTTCGAGATATTTTCAACCGTCGTCCGACACTTTGTATATGTTACGATCGCCCAAAGACATCCGACGACAGCCTATTTATCTTCTAATAAATACCAGACTTGAACAAACCAACCGATTTTCAGTTCGACTTAGGATTTAGAATTCTATGAAATGAAAATAAGGGTGGTGTTTGACGCATCTCAAAGTCAACAGAAAGCAAATAATATCTCGGTTATATATTATTTGTGACTTTTAGTAGAAGAGATTTTACGACCAGCTTTTATATGTTTTTCACACGTTTTTTGATAGAAACACGTTTAACATTAGGCACGTAATAAGAACGTTTTAATAGTTGTTATGACATTACGTGAGACGGAATGTATCAAAATTGAATTATTAAAATAGAATAATGGCGGGCGGGCGTTTGACGTTTGTCAGGCGTTAAAACGTTGCTTTGACAAAAAGTTAATCGCGTCGTAAAGCGAAACGAGCGCCGTGTCACAGGCGAGCTAAACAACAATAAAACCGACAAGTCGTTACTGAAATTAGGGCCCGGCATTATTTTTATTTTGGCTACCGTCAGAAAAAAATAGCGTATAACCGTTTGACAGATAATTCTAATCTTAAAAAAAAACGAAGTATAACTAAGGTTCCAAAATGAAACTCACCACCCGGGATTTATGAAGATAAAAAAAATGAGCCGCATTTCAGAATGTCTGACACATTGTCTGTTTAGCTAGTTTATAAACATTCCATATAAGCTAAATTTTTAATACTAACTTATCTGTTAAAAGTCTGTGTTCAGTCTTCTTTAGATACGACTAGTAAATATATTTTTGGCACTAACTGGATCCGAATAATTTACAAATCGTACATGCTGCTTTCAAAATCATAAATTGCTTTGAACGGAAAATGCAGATATTCTTGCTTCAAAAATATCCCACATCTGATTCACGCAAGCCAAACAAAACACGACTCATAAACTCCACTGTCTCTTTTACGACGACACCGAATTAGGATCACTCATCACTCTGCATTAACACGAGGCAAAACGACACGACTCGATATAACATGACACACGTACTAAGTGGAAACATGGTGACATGAAAAAGTTAAAGAATTACTACTATTATTTCGTTTGTCAGAAAAGAGTTGGAGAATAATCTCTGCCAGTAAAAGCTTGCCAAAACATGATACAGTTTATCAGAATGTTGTTAACAATTGAAAGTCAATAATTATGGATACTATGAATAGATTATTAGAAAATTTGACGGAGGCCGATATCTACAGCATGCAGTCTGGAGATTAATTAACACTGTGTAACATTTAACATTTTGTTGTTTGTTGGTGTAACATTTTGGTGTAGTCAGTTCTCTGAAAAAAAGTTACGCTTAAAGGTCAAATAGGGCGATGTTTCTAAGCGAGTGATTGCAATCGAGAGCGTTTTAATACTTACTACATATATGTTGTGTAAAATTTTTTTTGGAATTTGCCATCAAAATAGACTTGAAAACAATCTTGTTACAAATAATTTGAATGTAGGTACAATATTTGGTGTATTTGGACGAAGTGTTTTGCCTACTTTGTTTTCTTAGACTGCAATAACTCCTTTCACCATGGCAACACCGCCTGTGACAGCTCACGTTTTACAGCTAGGTATCGCCATCAATGCCAATAGGCGCGCTATTTTTGTACGCTTATACATTTACTAATTTACAGCGCTATAAAGTTTTACTTGTCACTCAGCCGCGATTTACGTCCCGGCCGTCCTAAATGCGGTTTCTTCCTTCCTCGTGTCATGTGCGCGTGCGACAGAGGCGTCTCCGGCTCGTTCGGGACCAACCATCTGTGACCCAACGTCAAATGGAACAAAGGAGTATGTCTTCTGATGTAACGTAAACAAAGTCTAATTTCCTGAACATGTCTTTGAAACAGCTTTACAAACTAAAGGGCACATAGATGGCAGCAATGCCAATCTAAATGGAACTTTATCTTTGAAGGCTGTTGATTGAAATTCCGGTGTATTTGAAGAAGTAAATGAAACTCTGTGGAAGGTAGTCGGTGTAAATCGAACAGGCGGCGCCGGCGACGTCGTCGGGACGCCACCGCTCGTACAAACAAGCGAGCCGTGTCGAGGAAGGATGCTTAACACTTGCACCTCTAATTATATCCGTGGAACGCGATGTGGAAACAAATACATCTTGTAGTACAAATAGCTTTTTGCTTATTGATGACTTCGACGATGTTTATGTGACACTAGGAATGCATCTATATTGAGGGAGCGAAAATACTTTCCTACAGTTCACAAGTTAGTTAAGAAATTAAGTGTATGTACTTACAAAGTTTTGTAAACTCAAATGTGATGTGAAAGCGTGAATTTCGATTAGAACTCACTGTAAATATGTAGTTATGTAAACTTAAAATTATATGAAAATATTCAAGAAATTCCTTTAGGGTAATCTGCTTGATAGTAATTTTTCCAATTGTGAGGACGGCCGGCCTTAATGTCAAGGCAATAGTTGTGATAATTGGGCAAAAAGTGTGTGCCGATGACTGGTACTTTGGGTAAGGAAAGGTGAATTCTTTAACTTCGCCGACTAAACTAACAAACCATCAATTGTTTCACTGTTTACATCCACCTATTTCCACGAGTACAGACACACGATACTAAAAACTCAAAGTGTCTCCGGGAAAAAAGTAAAAGTTAAAAGTGTAAAAGTTTCCCAGAACACGATTGAGGACAGGTTTGTTTAGACTGTGCGGACGCAGATGTCACTGGATGACGACGACGAAGCTGAAAATAGAATGAACAGTTAAACAAACCGTTGGAACACCTTTGATGAAATGTACCTGAGTAATTTTGGATTTCAGAGCAAAGGGGTTTGAGCTTGTGCAACATTTTATTGATCCAGAAATAGAAAGGCTACTATTATTAACTATTTTATATTTTGCAAAATAATGCAAATTTATATAGTCTAGATTTCTCTAGAGAGAAATATTTTGAGCCTAGCGGCTCAAAAGTCAGATGAAGGTTCATTCCACAAAAAAACAACATAGTTGGCTACATTGCGTAAGGTTTCCTACATACTTTAGGTAGATCTAAATATCATCGTTTGTATGGGAAAATTACACTTGAGTTTTGCTGACGCGCGTTCCAGAAGTTACGCAATTTCCCCTCAGCAGAACATTGCGTAACTTTTGGAACGCGCGTTAGGACAAATCAACCGTTGTTTTTTTAGGGAAAAACAATTAATCCTCTGGCAGCAAGTTAGTACACACGGCTCTTTCAGAATGCAAATGGGACACCTCTAAGACGATAGTGCAAATTACTATTGTTTACCTATGCTTTTTTTCTCATATTGTAATTGACCATATAAAACAAGTTTTCTATAGTTATCTTATTCTCATGTAGGCCTGTAAATGAATAAGTGCGAAAAATAGTGTGTTACTTTGAGCACATTGCGCAGTAGGGTTTTCTTTACTCTGTTTGAAAGTTATGTCGCTGTGAATGGAAAGGTCATTAAAATTTGATTAAATTGATTATAAACGTATTGTCAAGTATTCTGCAGTTTCAGATTGATGTGCGTCTAAATTTATCACGTTTAATCGAATGACGCTCACGAATAAAACCGAGAGGACGTCCGCATTAATGCCGATAAGCAATTTGTCTTGTCCAAAGTAAACATGGAATAAACATCAAACGAGGCGTTTACAGGCGACAGCTCCCACCTTCAAATCCAAAACGATTATGACGGAAAAAAATATCGCTTGAATTTCAATCCTACCGCCTTCAACTTAACGTTTATAACATCCAAGGGATGTGTAGGGATCTGATGCTCTTCTGTTTTTAATTGGGCAGACTATTCCATTGACAAAATCCATTAATGCCGACGCCGAGCAATTAGTAAACAAATGAGGCGAATGACAGATCGGGATAGTTGGCAGCGTGACAACGAGACGCGGTTGGGAGTTTGGGAGGTAAGGGGGACTTTATATTGCATACATGCGTAAATGGGGCGGAAAACATGCACCATGACCCAGACTGGGAATGTGTTGAAGGTATTCAGCATTTATCCACTAGTCCCTGAGTAAGTAGTGAAATAGGCATGGACATGATTAATGTTACAGAAGAAGCATGTTCATATAACATTGCAATTAGTGATCTGAAGTACCAGGACCTTCGTTTTGCAACTTAAAATTTAATTATAATCTGATTACTTATTCGCCATACTCGCATACTCTTGCTTGGCAATAGTTTGAGCAAGACGCTATGACCCGTTCACAGTCGTGTAATTTCAATTTCTTAAATGTGTTCTCGAATTGTATTTCCCATTTCCGTTCCTGGGGTTTGGTCATAACGGAACTCTCGGGTAATCGCAAATGAGGTGCAAATATATATTTATATCATTAATCGCCTTGACCCTGAACAAAATAACCCAAGCATAATTTGCAACAGTTATAAAACTTATTTACTCGGTTCTTTCAATATTCCCTCAATAATCGGAAGATTATTTTATTGCCTCCGACTAATCAAACGTCTAGTCGTCTATTGTTTTATTTTACGATCGGCCATAAAGTCTTCAAACGATCTGAGACATTTCGAGAAATCCAACCACACTTTACAATAAACCTATTTATTTTTGAAGAATAATGAATGACAATGCGGAGAATATTTTTGATATTTACTCTTTCCGTGACACTGAAACTTTTTGTTCTGAGAAATCATTAAAAAATTTTCGCTCTAAAGGATTTTCCATCAAGCAGCTTCTTTACATTATTATTTTTTTATTATTATATTTATTAACCAAAGATATAAAAAACTTATTCTAAAACATGTCCCTGCAAAACTGTTTGAACAGTTTGCCTGCAGGTAAGTCTCTTTTATGCTTAATATACATATCATAATAATAACATCGTTTTTAATCCTATTTTATACTTAAATGCTAACTTATTAATCTTGTTATAAATATGAGTGTGATATGATAACGCTTGCTTGCAAAATAAGCAAGCAAGCAGTTACTTAAGTGTAGGTATGCAGTAGGTGTTTTTTTAGTGCTTTTTTAAATTTATGTTTATTTGGTTCATTTCGGATGTCTTCGGGTAAAGTATTTAAGAAGTACGGAAGTCTCTTGGCTAAAGTACGGTCTCCAAAATAGTTATCAACCCGGGGTACTTCATACTTACCCGCGGACACCGACCTTGTGCTATGTTTGTGTTCTATCGGTATTGGGCTATGTACTCGATTGCTATGATTGTTAACTGCTAAAAGGTATTTATGTTTTAGGCTAACCGGAAGTATTTTACAGATTTTAAATAATTTTGAATAATCGCCCTTGCAACTGTTTTTTGTTTTTTTATTTACTAGTAATTTTAAGAATCTAATTTGCAATGCTTCAAGTTTGTCTATGTAAGATTTGAATGTAAGTCCATAGCAATCAAGGGCATATCCCAGCACCGAGTCTACTATAGCAAAGTACAGACATTTTAGTATATTGCTTGGTACTTTAAAGCTAAGGTGGTAAAATTTTCCTAGGAGTAATCTTAATTTACTACAAATATAGTTAATATGTTGTAGCCAGGAAAATGTAACATCAACCTTGACGCCAAGATATGTAACACAGTCTACCTTTTCAATATGTTTGCATTGGCAATTATTTAAACTATTATGAAGACAAGTAAAACTATGGGTATACATAAGTGGTGAGGTTTCAGCTATTGACAAATAAGGTGATTGAATGATGAGGAATTTGGTCTTATCTGTATTTAACACTATACCATTATCATGGGACCATTTAACGACTGCGTCTATGTCCTGTTGAACCAATCGACAAGTTTCTGAAAGGTTGGTTCCGGCAAGTAGGGTGCATAGATCGTCTGCAAACATGTGCGCGGAACAGTGACGCAGTACTCGCACATTATACTTCAGACTCTTCACAAATGCGAACCAGGACGGAAATATTGTATTACTTCAATCGTCACGATTACTAGCCTAATTTTTTGTAAGACGTAACGGTTATCTTCTCAAAATGAAAGTTATTATGATTAAAGTTATTGTTGAAAATGGCGACATCGTTCTTACAGTCGTATTTTAACTAGGAGTGGACTGACAATTTACTTTCAAGGCTGCTTTCGTTTGTCATCAATAAATATTAACTTTCGCCGGTGTATACGCAGCTTTACCCATCTAGAGTAACGGCCATTCCCCAAGCGGTGACAGCCCGCACGGAACACATGTTCCGCTGTAAAAGACCCAGACAAATCCCCACACGTTTACTGCCACCAATTTAGATTTAATGACAAGTCTGCAAGACAATAGCTGCTGGATTGTTACAGTTTTTATAGGTCCAGTCATTGTTTTAGCGTATGTTCTGCTTGGCTTTAAATAGATGTACCTACTGATTATTTGGGTTGTTGGATAGGCGTCCTGTTTGTCCGGTAATTACCAGGCAGTAATTACCGAGTCATGTAAATGTTGCTTGTAATCGATGCGTACTGATTTAGACTACGGTTGCAGAAAATTATATCTAGCATCCATAGGGTTCAGGCAAGACTGGTATGACAGGTTGTTGAGAAAATGTTTATCAATCAGAGGTTTAAACTACCAAGTCACTAACGCAGCTAATTATGATTCCTTCATAAACAGTTTAAATCACTTTCCATTATTCCTTTCGTTCGTTATTGATTGTTTAACAGCAAGAAGGCTACACTCAATCTAAATAGTTATTTTTAATACAAGTGCGGAATGTAGGTAATTCCCAACGAGTGGCGATGACCAAACACACGACCGTTAGGACGTCGACTCGAGCATAATAGACTCGCATAGCATAGGTCGTGTCATCGCCACTCGTTGGGAATTACCTATCCACACGTGTACCATACAACATTTTAAAATTCATCATGCAAGGAAATAAAAAAAAACATGAAAGGTGAAATTTTAATTGTCATGAATTCTCATTCTTGCACGTGTGTGGGAATATTAGCCTGATATCCATTCCCGCACGGCCCAGCCGCCGTGCGCGAAGCGACTTCCCGTGTTTATGTTAAACCATATAAAGGCGTAAGGTATTATTCCATCAAGCATAGCAATAAATACCTATGTAGTAACTGAAACATTTACTCGTATTTTATACGTGCTTTCATCAAATTATGAACGGCATTACCTACACAATTCATGGCATGACAAATGTAGACAGTAAATGTGAAGCTTAGAATACCATAAGATTTAAAAATCCCTCTATATTGTTCAAATTCAGATTTACGCAAAAAGTAAACATCTTCCTTGACATTTGTCCCTTTTTTGTGCAACAGCATTCACTTCTGTTTTGTATTACGTATTTCTGTTTCTCGTTCTCTCCGGAGACAGTTTAAATTAGGTGTCAATTAGCGTGTCGTTGGAAGCGTGTAATGGGACATTTAACACGAGTCTCTTTTATTTGGACGTTTATTGAAACATCGTCGTCTCGTTGGTTTGCTGTGATTCGTTGTTTAATCGTTTACGTCGCACTGATTTATCTATTAACGACTTATGATTCTTTTATAGGGAATGAAAAATTTACGAAACTTAAATATGTATGGAATTTTTGATACGTTAAAGATACACGTTTATTATCATTCAAAGTAAAGCTTAGTAAAAGTGTATGTGTAAATACTACATAGTGCCTTTGGAGATTAGGGAGTAAAGCAGCTCGCAACGAGTCCTCAGGTGATGGGATGGGAGCATCGACAGCGGCAGCATTTCAGTGGCTTCATCTAACTTGTCTCCTCCTCTCTCCGCTGCCCGTCTGTCTGTCTGTCTGTCACCAGGCTGTATCTCACTGATACCGTGATAGTTCCAGTTGAAATTTTCACAGAT
This sequence comes from Epinotia brunnichana, assembly GCA_963854355.1. NCBI lineage: Eukaryota > Metazoa > Arthropoda > Insecta > Lepidoptera > Tortricidae > Epinotia > Epinotia brunnichana. Next base: position 13,088,770 of record OY977951.1, read on the forward strand.
AATGTATTTCTGTTGTACTAAAAACAGAATAAAATAAATATTTTTATAGATAATGGTAGGGAACCCTTCGTGCGCGAGTCCGACTCGCACTTGGCCGGTTTTTTTTTATGTTTTAGCAAAATTTTCAAATACTGAATTGACAAAAATAACAATTTAGGTACTTATTGAAACTACTCACAAATTTTCACCAGAACCGTTTGAGATATGCGACATGTAGATGAGAGCAGCTGGACAGCGGGATAGTGGGACATCGGACATACGAGCTAATTTCGGCCCAAGCTGAAGCATAGAACTTATCAATTAAGGTTATCAGTCGTCATCGCTTTTCTGCCTGGATCCTACGGATTGTACCTAGTTATAATTTTCAGAGAAAATTATCATGGATAGATACTGAAGTTATCCCTGATTCCAGTATCAATGATAGTATTGCTCTGAATAATTTAATTTTTTTTATCTTTTCTTTTACTTATACAAATATTAATTATATATTTAAAAAAATAATATATATATATATATTTCAATCAAAATATTAAATATATTACATAAGTACCTTTTTTAGTATTTATAATGTAAGCTTGATGTTTAACTTCTTCTCCTTTTTTAGTATAATACCAATGCGTAGGTACTAGTACATACAAATATCCTATTACAGATTCGGAAGCCACTAATATATCTGTCCAGAGTTCAACACGGCAGATTCGTCTCGGTCCAGTTCTGTGATGTTTCTAATCACCTACTTTCTTGACAAATAAATTGACCATTGTTTGTAGTCTTTTGTTTGAAATTTTGGTTATCAACAATCTTACATAAGTTTTTTGTATGGATGTAATTCTAATGTTAATGACAAAATGATGTTGGTATAGCTTCACACTTTCTCGATAGAATAAGAGTGATGGATGACTGATGACTCTTTATTACTTATGTGTATCAGAAGATACAGTCAACATCAAAATGATGTAAGTATAAACTTTTATCCTTTTATCTTTAAAGTTACACTATGGAAGAGCGGTGTCTCTTGACACAGGTATCTCGATACTTAAAAAGAGACACCAACCTGTATTTAGTTAAGCTATGTTAAGTTACTGAATAAACTATTTTTCATTTTTCATTTTTCATTTTAAAGTGTCCGACCTAACGACCTTGGTCGGCACCGACCGCTGTAGTATGAAATTTTGCTGCCAACAACTGTCTACACGGTCAGTGCGGATGCGGACCAAGGTCGCTCGGTCGGAGGGGCGTGTTGGCGACCGTATAGCAGACACTTTAAATGCAAAATTGTAATCATATATTTGACGTCATTTGCGTTTAGTTTGGTGTATTAGGTATTGGCTCAGAGCATAGAATACTAGAGAGAGGACAAGCCGCCGGCGGCCGTGTCGCATCTGTATGCTCAATGGGCATACACTGCCATACTGTGCACGCGTGCTGATCGCAGAGTATATTACGTTTTTTCCCAAAATGCCTGATATGATGCGCGTTTATTGTCAAATAAGCGTGTAGGTAAACAAGTGTGTGTGTTTTAGATGTGTGCGTGCTTTGTCTTGTCAATTACTTGGGCGTTGTGTGCGACTGTACTTGCGACAGGCTCACTCTATACAAATCGGCCGCCATGTCCGATCTCCTTATATTCATACATCTGTGGGTATTGGCATTGGGCTTTGATCGTTTTCCTTAAATTTACGTCTTAGTGTATCCTAAAAAAACATGACTCTGAGAACTTGAAAGTGAGTAACATACGTAAAAAAAGGACAAATACTCTGGTCAGTACGATTGCCATCCTGCCCGACGTAAATCTCTCGACGTGGAACGATTTTTTTATATCCGACATTGACACAATCATATTCACTAGTCAAACCGTTTCACTACTAGTGATATGCCGTTCTCGAGATAATTCTCCAATATTCCACATATGAATCGAGAACCTTCGGGAACATTCCCAGGAATAAATAAAAATAAATAAAATAAATAAATATTTTCGGACAATCTTACAAAAATTAATCTAGCCAAACTAAGCAAAGCTTGTACTAAATAATATGGGGACTAGACGACGATATAGATACTTATTTATAGAGAAATAAATACTTAAATACATAGAAAACATCCATGACTCAGGAACAAATATTCGTGCTCATCACACAAATAAATGCCCTTACCGGGATTCGAACCCAGGACCTCTTGCTTCGTAGGCAGGGTCACTACCAACTAGGCTAAAGCGGTCGTCAATTAATGAATAGGGAATGGCTCATCTTTACGCATGATCGTTTTACTCAAGGGCAAAAAGGGTAGATTTCTACTACTAGCCAAACAATACCCGAGCTAGAGTTGTTGGCAACTGGCGTTTACCCTTCATGCTCGGGTACCTAAAACATTACATGGACAGTACCCGACGGCCATCGCAGTTTCACCACACGCATGTAAACGATGTAACCGCTTTCTTCTGTGGCCACCAGCCATGAACCGAATTACGTACGAATACCTATTTTCCTTCCGCTCGTTGTGGAAATTTACTGGAAAAGGTAGCAAAGTAATTGGGTACTTAAGTAACTCTTTAACATACGATTCAACTGAAATATGTAAGAAAACCGGCCCAGTGCGAGTCGGACTCACGCACGAAGGGTTCCGTACCATTATCTATAAAAAACTATTTTATTCTGTGTTTTTAGTATTTGTTGTTATAGCGGCGACAGAAATAGGTACATCATCTGTGAAAATGTCATCTGTCAAACTATCACTTTTGTTGAGATACATCCTGGTGACAGACGAACAGCAGAGTCTTAGTAATAGGGTCCCGTTTTACTCTTTTGAGTACGGAACCCTAAAAATCACCGTCCAAGTGCCCACGTACACGGGCCCAATACTTGATCGAGGTGAGAAATATGCGTTAACTATTAGGTATTTACGTTTAACTTAATACGAATTCATTGGTAATCTTTAAGTACTGCACAACAAAAAACAGCAATTTAGGTTATTATTATTATTATTTATTTATTATTATTTATTTATTAATCACACACAAGTTTACAGTTTATAACCAAAACACTTATGAGGTAGGTACACATTCATAGGAGGTAGCATCACTATAAATAATACAACAATTTAGGTAGGAACAATTCAAAAAGAAGCAATCATAAAAATAAACTAAATATACCTAAATTACCTAATCAATCAAAGATTGAGCTGAGCAAGCATTGTACAGACTCGTGAAACTAGGAAAGTATGGCTAAAACTTTTCTACAAAATACGCCAATACTGTCGGCAAATATATCAATGTCGTCGGTTTCCTGCATGATCTTGTTTAGGATGGTTCGCGCTCTAGCAGAGGGAGCGTTCGCTCCGCGCCTGGTGCGCACGCCGGGCACCGCGAACAGACGCCGCGGGCGCCGCGCCGTCACCGCGCCGCCCGCGCCGCCCGCCGCACCGACCGCCGGCCCACTCGCACGCGGTACATGCAAGCCCATTCGCTCCAGCACGGACGCATTGTCAACTTTATTGTTGAGCAGTTGGTAATAGTGCACTACATGCAGCAGTTTGCGCCGTGTCTCAAGAATGTGAAGCCCAACCATTCCTGAAATGAAGAGGGACGGATACATATACGGGTAGTATCCGTACTGTCGCTTGTATATGTACCTGGCAAATTTCTTTTGGATTCTTTCCAGCATTGTGATGTATTTAAACTCGTCCGGAGCCCACACTACCGCACCGAATTCGAGCCTACTACGAATGTATGCTTTATATAGCATGACTGCTATCTTGATGGTAGAGAATTGGGAAGCCATCCTCATTATAAATCCCAGCGTTTTAGATACCTTTTTGCAGGTCGTCGTTATATGTTGTCTGAAGTCAAGTTTATTATCCAAAGTCAGTCCTAAGTCACGTATTTCGTCGGTCTGATGAAGTGGCATTCCGCGAAGGCTGTATTCGGTAACGATAGGTGAGCGGAGTCTAGCGAAGGAAATGTGCACACATTTCGAGGCGTTAAACTCCAGCCGATTAGTCTCACTCCATTCAGAAATAGCGTCTATGTCGTTCTGTAATTGTACTCTGTCATTGTCATCCCTAACACTGTGGAATAGTTTTATGTCGTCTGCAAACATTAAGCACTTAGACGTGCTGACGACCCTCGGAAGATCATTAATCATGACAAGAAATTGTGTAGGTCCTAGCGTGCTGCCTTGACTTACACCAGAACGAGTGAAGTATTGTTGAGACTCGAATCCAGCAAGTTTGACATATTGTCTCCGATCCTGTAGATAACTGGCAAAGAATTGTAAAAGCCGGGGCGTAAATCCTATGTCTGCGAATTTACGCAGGAGGATATCGTTATCTACAAGATCGAAAGCTTTACGAAAGTCAAAGTATGCAGCATCTACCTGCATTCGGGCATCCATAGCTTCGGTTACGTAATCAACCAAGACTATGTGATTAGTTGTTGTTGAGCGACCTCGACGGAAACCATGCTGAGCATCGTCCATTTTGACTGTGATCTGCTGAGTGATAAGATGGTCCACGATTGATTCGAACAATTTCCCAAACACAGAGAGCACAGCAATAGGACGAAATCCAGTCACGTCGGACCCTGCACTGCTCTTAGGTACAGGGGTTACTCTTGATAACTTCCAGTACGATGGATACACGGCGTGTTGTAGGGATAAATTATAAATAAATAAAAGAGGAGACTCTAAAACAGATATACAATCCCTGGCCAAAAACGTGGGTATTCCGTCAGGTCCAGCCGAGGAGCGCGGTTTGAGCCGCTTGGCAGCGCGCCGCAAATCGGCAGCATTGACAGCGTTTACTGCGACTCTCGCTGCGTCGTGTGCATCCCCCCGCGTCGCTGCGCTGTCCCGCGCCGCTTCCTCGGCGTCCAGGCGAGGTACCTCACTATGGAATACAGAGCTAAAATACTCGGCAAAAGCATTTGCGGCGTCCTGTCCCGTAACAGTTCTGTCGTGGTAAGTAAAGTCGTCAGGTCGTCTCAAATCCTTGCGTTTACTTTTTACATAATTCCAAAACTTTGTAGGATCGTCAGTGATATCACGCTCAATACCTGCTTTATAATTTTTATACGCAATATCAATCAAATACTTAGCTTGTCGTCTATAATACCTAAACATCTCCCTATTAAAATCGGCATTCGTTTTTCTATATTGTTTTAAATGAAAATATTTAGTCTCAATAGTGTGCACAATTTCAGGACTGTACCAAGTCGGGTATATGTATTTCCCTACTGCAGGTTGTCGAATTCTTTTGATTGGAACATGGTCAGCAATACATTCCTTCAATATGTATAATATATGAAACGAACGCCTATTTTCGTATACCTAAATAAATAAATATTTGGGGACAGTCTTACACAAATCGATCTAGTCCCAGACTAAGCAAAGCTTGTACTATGGGTACTAGACGATGATGTGCATGCTTATATAGATACATACATACATACATATAGAAAATATCCATGACTCAGGAACAAATATTCGTGCTCATCACACAAATAAATGCCCTTACCTGGATTCGAACCCGGGACCTCTTGCTTCGTAGGCAGGGTCACTGCCAACTAGGCTACAGACTTCGTCATATACTTAAGACGATATTTAAGCGGACGCACACCCGTTATCGGACGCATGCCCAAAATGTCATCATCATCATCATCATATCAGCCGAAAGACGTCCACTGCTGGACAAAGGCCTCCCCTAAAGAGTGCCACAATGGCCGGTCCTGCGCCACTCGCATCCAGCAGCCCAAAATGTACAACCTACCATGCATTAATTTACCCTGAACAAAATATTGCAATTGCAAAACGAATCACTTTTCTACACACATATTTTATATCTTACAAGAGAGTATTTTGGTTTTCTATATTAACGTCAACTATTTGAAGCACTCAAGAACATCTGACTAAAATCTATTTCCAGCTATAAAGCATGTTTCAGCGTCTTTTGATGCAGGCGATTGTACCATATTATAATCAACTACTGTGGAAGCACTAACTGCGTGAATAAAGGATGACTCACGCTAGAACGGGCCGTGTCCGGCCCGGGCCGTTTTCTAATAAAAACGACAGCGTTTTTGCGCGGCCGAGCCAACACCGGGCTGCTTCCGAGGCTCGGAAGCTGCCCGTTGTCGGCACGGCCCGGCCGTGGATCGGCCGGGCTTGGGTTTAACTCGGCCGCGCAAAAACGCCGTCGTTTTTCTCAGAAAACGGCCCGGGTCGGACACGGCCCGTTCTAGCGTGAGTCATCCTTAAGTTCGAATTCGTCATTAAATATTCCATTATGAACGGCGTCGATTCTGACTTTAAAAGCGACAGTCTGGCTATCAGGTATTTTCGTGTTTCGAAGTCCTGAAATTTTGGCGATGTGAATCAGAGATTTGTGATTCTAAAAACAAAAATGTTATTGATGAATATGATAATTTGATTTTGCCAGTTTTCTAATCCTAATAATTAGCTTTAGCGTTAACAGTATTTGAGAAAGCGGCTGTCTTCTGAACTTCCAACCCAGAGGGGAAACTATCAACAAATATCATCTATTTTATTGCTAGGTTACATGCTAAATTAAAATATACGTATATTAACTGAAAAAACCTGTCTCAGCAAGGGACCTCACAGTTTACATTATACTAAAACAATGTATCTGACCTGTCTCCCGCAGATAAACACAAATGACAAATTTCAACCGTGTAAAAATACCAAGGAATAATGGCAATCTGGCTATATTCCGACGACGTTTATTCTTAGTGCATTCGAAGGAGTTGGCGGCTTTTCAATTTGGTTCGGTTACCGGCCACCCGAGCGTGAGAGTACGTGTTTGTTTACTTGAATTTTTTAAAGCGGCCACGACAGTAACCAGAACATGATTGCTGTGGTATTTCAAAAGGGCTTAAATCCAGACATTTTGTAGAGGTATAGCGTCATTTTGATTTGAAAAGCGGGAAGAGAGGCTAATTATAGACGTTTTAACCTTACCACGTGAGGTCATTGACGTTGTAAGTGGATGATAGTGTATTGTTGGTTTGGATGAATATGTATCCGGTGTCCTGATCGGATTTTTATATTCATGCGTCATGACTGAATACTTGAAATCAATTGACGCAAATCTGGATCGGTTGAATTTTTCATGATGATCTCTGAAAAGTCTGAATAAATCGGTAATATACAACACTTTCTGATTAATTTTATATACAATCACACCATACTACAATCACACAGAACAGTATAATAGTATTACATACCCTATATTCTTATATAGTGTCAAACTTCGTAAAAATCGTACATAGCACCAAATACCTTGTTACGCTATCCATTATCAACTAACTACGTTTTTCAACGAATAAATCAGAAATTTGTATCGCTTATCAATATCGGAAGGGAAAAATCTAATAACATTTCTGATAAATTTATAGCTAAGGTAAAACAAGTATCTGTCAAAAATTTAATTTTTGGTACAAGCTTTTATTGTCGACTGTACTTTTTTGCAAACTATCATCAACTACTTCATTGAGACGATTCTAACGAGCCCAAACTCCATGGGGTTGTGTCGTTTTATTGCGGAGTTGCTGGCATAGCATGCATTGCATGCTATGGCATTGCAGCTCCAGCATCAGATCAACTCCATGTCATCATAATATTGCATTGTCATGCGATATAGTTACATATGCATGCAAAATTTCAGCTCAATCGGAAACCGGGAAGTGGGTCAAATTTAACTTGCAAGATTTGATTACAGACAGATAGACAGACAACGGGACAGGTGAAAGTAAATAAAAGCTTGTTAAAATGGCCTTATGGTTCTGAACAAATAATTCCTTATGGTATTACTATGTTCATGACGTACCTGATCAATCAAAATCTAATCGGATTGAGTGCCATTTATTATGGGACACACATGTTGTAGGTATTCATGTAGTTTATTTCATATGTTATATGTTTATGAAATTACTAGTACAAGCATAAACAAGGAAGTTTAAAACATACAACTATTCAAATCCGGTGTAGCATGTCAGCTCTCACCGAGTGATGAATGACTTTCCCAAGCCAAATTCTATTCAGGCGGCCAAATGTGGAACTAATTTCACTCCATATTATGATCAGTTACATACGAAGACAGTGGCGCTGCCTTCATATGGCATCGGAAGTATGCTTCTGGCTTTCCAAAGCCAAAATGTGTTGTCAGTGGCTAAACATGGAACTAACGTTTGTTCACACTATTTTATTTTGGTACGTAGATAGTGGCGCTCCGAGGCATATGTGTGTGAAGTTTGAAATGGACAAACATTTCAAACGTTACGTGTCAGAAAGTTTAGGGTGTAATTAGAGTTAATTGCTGATGAGCAAAACTATTTAGTGATAAATGGTTTAATGGAGATTGTCTTTGGATACGAGGGCTATTTATAACTGTCTTGGTTATGTTTATTTCCCGACCGCAGGCAAAGTAGAAGTAAAGTTTTGATTTCTTTTAAAATGCGTATAATTATTGGATTTCAGAAGGTAGAATAGGTATAATACTTTCCACATTTATATTTCGTATAGGTAACCAAAAACTTATATTATTCAAACAATTCTATGTGCCTTATTTCGTTTAACGTTAATTAGGGTTCCGTACTCAAAGAGTAAAACGGGACCCTATTACTAAGACTTCGCTGTCCGCCTGTCTGTCACCAGGCTGTATCTCAAGAACCGTGATAGCTAGAGAGTTGAAATTTTCACAGATTATGTATTTCTGTTGCCGCTATAACAACAAATACTAAAAACAAAATAAAATATATTTTTAAGGGGGGCTCCCATACAACAAACGTGATTTTTTGGCCGTTTTTATAGTAAATGGTACGGAACCCTTCGTGCGCGAGTCCAACTCGCACTTGGCCGGTTTTTTTTATTTAGATTTGTTTCGGTCTACCCCACAAAATTGGATATTATGTATTTTCCGTTGCAGATTAATTGGTTTGTTATCGAATTGACAAGCAACGTATCTGTTCAACAATATGACAGTGAGATCGATAATTTTATAGCGAATAATTATTGTTGTAAGATTACAAGGTATTTCCACGGTAAACGGTGACATAAACGAACTAAAAATGCGAGATTAAGTAACACAGAAATGTAACAGCCAAGAGTATATTTATGAATAAAACCGGTACTTACTCTCAGGTGGACATTTACGACAATTTCCATTCACTCATTCAAATTGTCATTCCCAGTAAACCCATTCATTCCTTCACTTGCGACGTTTCAGTGAATTACGCGAATTCCCAATAAAGTGAGACATGTCCGCGGAAAGCGCGCGTGTGGTCACCGGACGTCTGTCGTGAATAGGATGTTGTAGGCTGACAATGTATTTGAAGTACCTAACAAATTAAAAAGTGAGTCATGCTAACTGAGGTTCTGATTTTTTTTGTTTCAGAACAGAGACAGACAAACTAGACGAACCTCGTCATCATCATCATATCAGCCGAAAGACGCCCACGGCTGGACATGACACGGCTGACACAAAAAGTGCCAAAGTGATCGGTGCCACCCGCATCCAGCGGACCCCCGCGACCTTTAACAGGTCATCAGTCCACCTTGTGGTAGGTCTACCATCGCTTGATGGGGACAGCAGCTGGCGTAGTCGCGGAAGTGTGCGCAAGCGTTCCCGTGGCTCCGCCAATGGACAGGCGAGTGGGACCCGTGGGATTTTAGACGGTAGTACGGGTGGTTCCCGCTAGTCCGTCATTCCCGTCCAAAAAAAACATGTTTGTTGTGTGGGAGCCCCCTTAAATATTTATTTTATTCTGTTTTTTAAGTATTAGTTGTTATAGCGGCCACAGAAATACATCGTCTGTGAAAATTTCAACTGTCTAAAAAATGTCAACTGTCTAACTATCACGGCTCTGAGATACAGCCTGGTGACCGACGGACAGACAGACAGACAGACAGACGGACGGAAAGCGGAGTCTTAGTAATAGGGTCCCGTACCGTTTGGGTACGGAACCTTAATAGGCTGCGTCTTCCGTAACTAGACAGTGAGATGGCCAAAATCATGAAGATGATGAGAGAGGTCTAGATGAGGATAGAAACAAGAAGAGAACAAAGGCATTCACCGACAGCGAGGTGAAATAAATCTTCTGATGAAAGGTTCTGTTGCTCAAATATCATGGAAAAAGTGAACTGGTTGAAAAATAAGTTTCTGTCAAAAATTTTTTTTTGGTAAAAGCTTTTATTGCCGACTGTAGTTTTCTGTATACCGTCATCAACTACTCATTGAGACGATTCTATCGAGCCCAAACTAAACGGGGTTACGTCTGTTAAGTACTGAATTCCCATGGCCATATTCTGTCTCCATCATCAGATCAGCTCGAGGGTACCATAACATTTAACTGTCATCCAAAATATACGTTCACCGAAAAAATCAGCTCAATCAGTTGAAGATATCTGCTTCAAAATTGAGTTGCATGTGCAAGATTCCACCCGAACAAACATAGTTAGGTAGGTACATAACTTGTAATGAAGACGTGTACGTAACTAACTATAATTGCCCCTCACGAATGATCGAATAAATTTCGTAAATTAATAAAAGGCGATAAACGCCACATTTTTATAAAAGTAGTTGTCTGAATAGACGGACTCTAGATAATCATTAAAATATTTTTCATGTTTAAAAGACAGTCCTTGTCTCTTATTTAGGTTCGATTAACTCACGATTGGTTTATGCCATTTAAACAGAGGAAATAGATTCTACGAAACGAAAAGTTTGGGAACTGAAATATTCAACGATATTTAATTCTACGTAGCAAGCCAACTTTCATATAGAAGTTACAATAACGTAACGAACGTAGCGAAAAAGTATGGTATTATAATATGTATGATAATATATTTGAGATAATTTCAGTTGGCCGAATTGCATTAAAGTAGGCCATTCAAAAAGCAACTCTAGGGTCCAAGGTAGAAGGTTCCCATTCAAATGATAATCTCAACCATACCTACACATTATGTGACGCTCACTCGACTGTTTACTGGATTGTTAGCCAGTCCGATGTTATCACTGTAATGGTCGCAATGGCCACTGCCTCCAAAGTGGACTAATTGAGACCGTATAATGACTTCACGAGGACTTGCTTCACTCGGTCGCGGTCAGTGAATAGGGGCGCTTCGCCATTTCATCGACGATATAGTGACATCGCCAAACAGGCATATGCCCTGCTTGATGGTACCTAGCCTACCCTATGGATGCTGACTCCAGAATAATCACAAACACGCAACCGACCTTTATTGATTTGAGGTTGCGTTGTTTTGACTGCTAGTAATAAATGCAGATCACTCTCAATATAGCGTAACCTCGGGAGCTCGGGCGACCTTACCACCAGTCACCACCAGAAACACACCACACACCTAGAAAGCAAGTAGTAGTGCTATTATTGGCGCGTTCTTCTGTAAAGAGGAGGTCCTTCCACCGTTGGGCTGCTCCAAATATGAGATAGATGACATTCCCCTGTACCCTTCGAGTACGCCACTCGTCCCGCGATCTTCCTAATATCGTCCACCCATCGAGCTGGTGGACGGCTGACGCTCCTTTTACCTAGAAGTGGCCACCAATCTGACACCTTTTTGGTCCACCTATTACCATAATTCTGCCTGGCAAGGTGTCCTGTCCTGCCCAGCTCCACTTGACTTTAGTAATGGTATCTCCAAAGTACCCTACCTCTCTTCAAATATGTAACCTCCAAAAGTTATATTTGACAAGTATATAAAAGCTGCGTTGTAATGCATCCATTAGGTATTCGGGAGATATACATGCAGTGATTGCGTAGTTAATAATTTTTAAGACAATTTTTTTGACTGCAACTGTATCATTAATTAATTACCTAAAATTTTATGACCGAGGGCGACGTCAAACAATAAATACATACTATTTGATTGCAATCACTTGTCACATGACAATTAACTTGATGAGAAAATGCCGATCGTAATCTCAATAATGACCGCCTAAGCGAAGTACCTACCTAATTGAGTGGCCTTATAATAGGTTCATGTGAATTAAATTACTGTGGGTTATGTTACGGTCTGTGACCACTGTCCCATTACAATAATAAAAAATAGTGCATAAACTTTTTCTGTCACAAAGTATTGCCCTGGGCCACTTTTTTATATGGCAATATTATGGGTTTAGATCCGCGTAATATGGGCTTTTTTTGTCATTATAAATTTAATTTTCAAAACTATGAAACTGTATTTTATTTTCCGAAAAAAATACTAATGGCAAATAATACTTTGGTGAATTGAATCATCATCATCATCATCATATCAGCCGAACGACGTCAACTGCTGAGCATAGACCTCCAGCGCCACCCGCATCCAGTGGAGTCCCGCAATCTTTACCAGGTCATCAGCCCACCGGGGTTAAATGAATAATCAGGGAACATTTTTATGCCAAAATGTAGTAAACCGTTAATTCCAATACCGATTAGAGAGACAGATGTTCTTTAAGAACTACCTGGGGCCGTATTCACTACGTTTTAATAACAGCTTGTGTTATGGCAACCTTAATTCGATGCCAGGAGATCTGTCTGTACCCCTGGGTCGCGGAAGAGCGCTTCAGGGTAACTCGGCACTATGGTGACGAGCTGGAACACCGTGGGGTTTTAGTCAGTAGTCCGGTTGGTTCCTGGGAGTCCGTCATAACCACCCTGGCTTCCCCGGCCGGGCACTTCCCCACGTAAAAAAATAAAGAATGAGATCTATCGGTACCACATGGTCACGGAGGAGTGCTTCAACGTGCTCGTAAACCGGCACTATACAACGAGCGGGAACACCGTGGGATTTAAGACGGTAGTCCGGGCGGTTCCCGGGAGTCCTACCCGCCATAGCATCCCCGGCCGGGCGGTATACGCAAGGCCAGGTCTCCGGTCGACGCCGCACGCCGCGTACAGCAAGTTGTATGAAAGTGCAGCTACATTTCTATAGAACGTGACGCTGCACGCTGTAAGTGTCGTGCGGCATTAACCGGAGACGGCGTAGACCATAGACTTAAAGCATTTCCCCACGTCGCAAAGATCCATCTGTCCCGACTTATTGGTAAATAGATAGGTACAGTCAGCATCAAAAGTAGCTACGCAAACGAGGACGTCAAAAGTCTTTACTAAAAGGGAATAAGAAGCTTTTGACGTCTTCGATTGCGTAGCTACTTTTGATGCTGACAGTACCAATCTCTAGTGGTTTGCTTACCATCAGCTTGTAGGTATGCTTATGTGTCAGTCATGATATAAAAAAACCGGACAAGAGCGAGTCGGACTCGCGCACCGAGGGTTCCGTACAAAATTAAAAATGTATAGTTTTCAGATTTTTTCCATTACTTGCCAAATTTTTGATTCCCTTGAGAGTGTCGAAATATACGTTTTTTGCGGCATAAACGTCCGTATCTTTTTTTACGTTAAGTTAGAAGTTTTATCACAGCTTCAACTGTAGGTCTGAGTATATATTATGGTTTTAATTTCTACTTGATACCTTCACGTGTTCCCGAGATAAAGAGTCTTGATAGACAGACAGACGGACAAAAAAGTGATCCTATAAGGGTTCCGTTTTTTCCTTTCGAGGATACGGAAGCCTAAAAATTAAAAAAGGTTGACATCGACGTGACAGTAGAAATTAAGGCACCATTCGAAACGATGAATTCAACTTTACTTAAGTACTCCAAACAATTTCTTCACCAGATTTAATTAAAGATAAATTAAACTATAAGCTACGGTAGCCTAGTGGTTCAGGCATACGGCTGTCAAGCGGCGGTCGTGGGTTCGAATCCCGGCTCGTACCAATGAGTTTTTCGGAACTTATGTACGGAATATTAACCGATAGCTTTTCGGTGAAGGAAAACATCGTGAGGAAACCGGTCTAATCTCAATAAGGTCTAGTTTTCCCTCTGGGTTGGAAGGTCAGATGGCAGTCGCTTTCGTAAAACTAGCGCCTATGCCAAATCTTGGGATTAGGTGTCAAAGCGGACCCCGGAATCCTTTAGGGCACAACCGGGAATAACGCTAGGAGCATGATGATAAATTAAACTATTCAAAGTGTTGTTTTTACAGTGACGTCACGGCTCGTGATTTTCTTGTTTTCACTCGGCTGAGCCTGCTTTAATTGCTGTAAAAACACAATCCTGTTTCAAGACCAAACAGATTTAAATCTAGCTCCACTTCGTTGCAAATTCAATCTTACCTGGAGAACATAGGGTTGAAAATGAAAAAGCTTTGGTGGAAAGAAGACTCCTTTCTTGTTTTGAAATAAATGACAGTGCACGCCCTGCAGAGTTGGTAAAACGCTAATTTAAGACAGTAACATTTGCATCTGGCATTGGTTACGACAAACATGGTGAAATTTGAAATTTCTGTTTAGTTTTTGTACAATAATCATATTACATGTCGTATTGTAGAAGTGGGGTATGCGGCTCAGAGTACGGAGACGAGATTAAGAACGCGTTAAAACTTAAAATACATTCATAACGGTCATGACATGTCCATTGGGATAGTTCATTCGTAAAAAAATGTTTAGGTTTTTAGACTTTACGGAAATGTAATAGTTAACTTAGAAGTAACTAAGGTACCTTAAAATGCATAATCCTTTGTGCTTGTCTTTGTAATTCATATCGGTGGGCGAAAAACTATGTGTCTTCTAAATCATTAAGGTACCTCACTGAATTAAGTACGTATACTATTATTTTACACTAGGAATATTTAATCGAAGATATTATATAATAAATAAATAACAAATTAATATTTGCGGACAATCTTACACACATCAACCTAGTCCCAAACTAAGCAAAGCTTGTACTATGGGTACTAGACGACAATATATTATTATATACTTATATAGAGAAATAAATACTTAAATAGATAGAAAAACATCCATGACTCAGGAACAAATATTCGTGCTCATCACACAAATAAATGCCCTTACCGGGATTCGAACCTAGGACCTCTTGCTTCGTAGGCAGGGTCACTACCAACTAGGCTAAAGCGGTCGTCATAAGTAACGCAAGCGCAGCTTGGGTGGACTGATGACCCGGGGCCTATTTATCAAAAGCTTTTAACTTGTAATATAAACGGACGCCTCTTTTCCACTCTTTCTATTATAGAAATCCATCTTGTAGGTATTACAAGTTACAAACCTTTTTTAAATGGGCCCCTGGCAGGTCGCGGGAGTCCGCTGGATGCAGGTGACGCATGACCGCTCATTGTGGCACTCTTTTGGGGGAGGCATATGTCCAGCAGTGGACGTCTTTTGGCTGATATGATGATGATGTAAGTACTAACAAAAAGGTGATTCTTCAAAGGCAACTTTACAATCATACGGTAGCGTATATGACAATACAAACTTATGTGAAAATATAAACACAAATATTCGTTACTTTTGCCACGGATTCACAAACGTACCCAGTTTTTTTTATCACACGCCGTCCAACGGTTTTCAGATTTTAGTCGATGTGAATCAAATTACGAGGAATTGATATTGCCGCCATCGCCGCCATTCGACAATTAGTTAGGGCCATTTGTAGGATATAGAGGCCGGCCGGGCCCAGTTTCCACGATGTAAAACTGAAGTTGCTGGGATGGCGCAAGTTAATAGAGGTGACGATTACCAATAAAGACAAGTGAAATCAAAAGATTTTTCAATAAACCCAACTGCGTGCGACTCCCTATGTCACTCACACGATTATGAGGAATGGTGGATAACTGTGTAGCCCGTGAAGTAGAATTTTCTTGTCCACATATATATATTTATATTATATATATTTATTTATTACACAATACAGACTTCATTATAAATTACGTTCATGTCAATTTAAAAGAATCCCTATTGTGGTCGTCTATATACATTTGATAAATAAAATACAACAAAATTATAAAAACAAGACAAATACGGCAAAATGTAAAAATACATTAAAATAGCATGTCAAAAATGTCACCGAAAAGGATCGTCATCATATTAAGGTTAGGTATTTAATAGTGATTTAATAATATCTCAAATACAATATCGACAACACGAGATTAGCTATATGCTATATATGAAATCAAATACAATGTCACAGTGTAGGTACATTATGCAATTTAGTCAAAAATTCACTTACAGATTATAATGGTTTATCCAACAGAAAGTTTTTCAACCGACGTTTAAATGTTATATCACATGCTTCTGTTCGTATTTCAGCGGGCAAACGTTCATAGTATGTCGGACCTATAACGCGCGGGTTTTTTTCTGCAAGTGCCATGCGACGTGGGACTGTTCCACACTGTTCTTAGTCGGCCTGTGGAGCGGAGAGTCATGCCCGCAACCTCGACACGTTCAAACATGGATAGGTTACGTCTAACAAATAATAGAATTTCAAATAAGTATGTGGAGTAGTGCGTCATTATTTTATGCGTTGCAAATAGATCCCTACAGGAGTGTCTTGGTTTCACACCGGCTAGTGTTCGTAATGCCCGATTTTGCATTTGACTCGATTGGCATCCGTAGAGTTTCCCCAAATTAGTACACCGTATGTCATATACATACATACGCTCGAGAAACATAATAATAATATGTCCCTGAGGCAGTCGGTTAAAAAAGGTCCGCGTAGAAATCATGTTACATAAAGAAGATTAGGTCCTTATTATTGTTTGGTTCCCATTTCATTTTATTCAGTCACATAATAAGCTTACAGTGCGGTCACCAAGTCGTTTATATTATGCATAGTAAAATATCCCTTAGTTTTTGAAATAAGTAAGATACGAGGTTTTGAAGAGTTTTGGTAGTGACTTTTGCTTGTCACCCGACGATACCATAATTGAAGTTTTTGTTGTGATTATTAGGTACCTATTATACCCACGGCACAAAATACCTTTTTTTCTAAATATATTTCCTCTCCAAAATGGTCATAATAAGGTCATATGTACAATTGTACATCATACGTTGCGTTTAGTAACAACAGCACCGCTCTCTGACCAAACTTAAGCCACACCCGAAACCGAATAAGCTACGGCCATTCCGATCCATCCACACGGACGCTCGATATCAATAACGCATTACCGCAACAACTCTTAATTGACGGACCGTGGTGACATTTCACCGCGGTCCTTTTGATCGCCCCCCATCGCCTCTTCAAAGGATGCCGACTATTAAAATAATTAAATTCGTACGTACAACTATGCGACATTTTGTCTAGTAGTGCGGCGTCTTTAATGCCCCTTTTTGTCCAAAAAACAGGTGATTAAGGACGTGTGAGGGTTTGTTTGTATTGCTTAATTGGTTGGATGGTTGGTTGAGTTGGACAAATATTTGCCATGTTGGCCGTCAATGCTCTGTGGCATTTTACTATTTGGCAAATGTATCGCGATCGGTTATATTTTCTTACTGTATTCTTTTTTCTTCATCATATCAGCCGAAATACGTCCACTGCTGGACATATGCCTCCCCCAAAGAGTGCCAAAGGTGCGCCCACCCGCATCCAGCGGACTTCCGCGACCTTTACCAGGTCATCAGTTCACCTTGTGGGGGCCTACCCACACCGCGCCTTCCGGTACGTGGCCGCCACTTGAGAACCTTTCCGCCCCAACGGCCATCGGTTCTACGTGCAATATGCCCCGCCCACTGCCACTTAAGTATTCTTACTACAGGGTAATATGGTGAAGTCTTATGGTTGAAGATCGGTTGGGCGTCTTAGGTATACCGGTGAGGTGACCAAGTCCAAAAAGTCGACTGAATAGAAACGGCATTGGACAGTTGAGTCTGGCAGTCTTTGCCGGAGATCAAGATACACTTTGGGTCGTTACGCCACATCAGTATTTTAATGCTGGTTTTTCAAAGTTGTAAAGAAAGACCGTACGTAATGCACAACAGAGGGTGGTGAAAAAAACGGCAAGCTACTCCAGGGTTTCAAATACAAGATTTTCATTTCAATAATATTTACAATGCACTTGCTCTGAATGTGCCCCTTTATATGGTTGAACATAAACACGGGAAGTGCTATGCCAGCACGGCGGCGCCGAACGGACCGCGCCCGTGCGGAATGGATTGCAGGCCAAAATTCCCGCACACTATGCGGGAAAGAGATTTAGTGAGTTCGTGACAATTAAAAGTTCACCTTTCATGCATATTTTTTTTATTATCTCGCATGATGCATTGTAAAATGTTGTATGATACGTGCGGATAGGTAATTCCGCACTTGTATCATAAATAACTATCATTTTCTCGATTCCTTTTTTCTTCACGCTATCATATCACTGTGTTTATAGAATCAGCAAAACTCCGAAGAATCCATTCTATAGGTACTTTACTGGTGAAAGCATTTTTTTTCGAATGCGAAGTTCCAGAGATGTGGCATAAAAACTTGCAACGCAAAGTCACATCATCGTCGTCAATATTAAGAGGGCCATTTCCTCTGTACGCATTCTCTCTCTCAGCAAAGTCCAAGCTTATAATATTCATACAAGTATAGTTGGCAAGTAAAGGCGTAGGCCCTCATATAATAGTTGTTTATTGATGCCAAAAACTCAAATTTTTATCACACACTTCTGCCAAACCACAGTGCGGTTTATTGGCAGACGAGACTCCAATTATTTCTACACTACATAATATTTGTATATACTTACTGGTCTAATAAGAAGAAGATAACGCTCTGCGCTCTTTTTCTGCAATATTGCATTAGATTAGATTCTACTGAAATAAGGGTCAATGTCAATGCACGAGTACCACAGAGATTCTCATAGAACACTAATCTTAAAAACGTTCGAATCTAGGCATCGATTCAGTCCTCACGAGCGCCATTTAAAAGTCAAGGTTACTCGTTGCACTATTATAACTGCGATTATAGCACATTGCAGTTGGTGAGCGTACAACCATGCAATACAGCGTGTCGATGACCATGGGTCTTTAATGTAAGTAAATATCGTATGAATGAATGAATTCTTTATTTCCATAACTCTAACGAAAGTTCTCAATGTTGTTCTCAAACTGATCTGGTGGTCTTGGTCTACTTATATATTTTTATTTTTTACTAGAATTGTATGATGGGTTGTCATTTTATCATACATCGTCGAACAACCATCACGCACGTTCTGACAAGTAAGCGAATGCGAGTGCGAGCGTAACGGAAGTCTTACGCAGCGATAAGTGATAAAATGGTAAGGAACCATCATCAATAATGAAGGTTTTTTTCCATACAAACGAAATACGTCGCCTTTAATGCTGATTTTATTTCGCTTATTTTACGATACTTACATTGAATGTTCCAATTTTTTAAATATATTTTCATGTTTTTTAGTTATTTTCAGTACCTAAGTAGGTACCCAAGTTTTAAAATACTAAAAACTCATTCCTCACATTTAAAGACTATTTAAAATGAGGACACTTTAAATACTTTTGGTCAGGTTGGTAATGTACTTTTCGAACGAGCGTTAGGACAACAAAACTCATTTCTAAAAACTCCTCCGTACGGACGTAACGTTATGCAATCGGCCAGCACATGCATATGTTATTACTTATTAATAATAGTTTGGCCAAACGTTGGCCGAACGTTTGTCACGAGGAAGAAGACAGGTGTTTAATGCTGATGGAGTGGCTAAGTGTTTGCGACGTGTAAACCGTTTTTAAAGTTGACAGATGACGTTCCGTGATGTTACTAAACAGGTAAACAGGTAGTTCCGTGATGTCCCGTTGTCGGTATTCAAACTGGCGTTAAACGACATTTGACATGTCAAATTAAATTTATAGCTTGATTGTTGTTTTATAGGCTACATTCAACTGCAGTCAATGTATGAGCTAGAGGGCATACCTATGTTTGATTGCATTTTCATTTAACATTTTTTATGGTCAAATTCAAATGTCACTTCCAATTTCTAATTTGATTCTAAAGTCGTTTACGATGCAACGTTTCGGCATAATAGTGATCCCCACTTCATGTATCTGTCTTTCAGAATCGGAACTGATACATTATAGAAAAGTGATGTCCCAGGGACGTACGTCCTCACTGTCTTTAACACAACTGGAATCGCGGCCCTTATGATCTAGGGGTGATCACTACTCTTGAATATCAGTAGCACTAGTTTTATTTTAAGTTTAGATAACTGCAAAGTAAATTTTAGTGTAGGTACTTACACTCTTATTCAGATCGATTCACTCTATTGTTCGACCGCGATGAGTTTAGTAATAGTACCTACTTATAGCTGTATTCTTATAAGCTTCAATGTATTTTTATGGAAAAAACTGTCGCCAAGGTCACCAACAATCCCATTCTACGTTTTGGTTAATACTGCCATGTTGCACATTTTTGGTTCAATAAATAATAAAAATAAATAATTCTAATGGGGAATGGATGAACATTTTAGAAATGCCTGATTATTTTTTTGGTGATAGGAATAACCTTCCTTAGCACCAGAAAAAAGTTTCAGACTTGTCAGCTGCGTCAATTATTTTTGAAAAATATAAACAGTTTCCTCACTTACGTTTTGTGGTTAGGACGGCGAATGAGACACTTTCCTTGATCCTTCTCATATTACAAAAAATATTTTAAATATCTGACCCTGGCAATGACCAATATAGCTGCTGCAGCTGTCAATATCATTGCCAGTGTCAGTTTACCACTGATTTTTATGATATTTTTATGTAATATGAGACGGATCAAGGAAATTGTCTCATTCGCCGTCCTAACCACAAAACGTAAGTGAGGAAACTGTTTATATTTTTTAAAAATTATTGACGCATCTGAAAAGTCTGCAACTTTTTTCTGGTGCTAAGGAAGGTTATTCCTATCACAAAAAAAAAATCAGGCGTTTCTAAAATTTTCATCCATTCCCCATTGCGGTTTGATAACATTTACAGTCTATCCATCACCAAGATGACGGTGCTTGCGTAATATTGAATTTCAAAACTAGGTATTGTAATTACAGTTACAGCATAGCCTAGACATTATAAGTTTAGTTACACCCTAGTATTTTATAAGCGATTCAATAGTTAGCTTACCCCGACTTAACCCAATAACTTAGTAATACAAATCACAATAAATAGGTAAATCTCCAAGCTGCATTCTACAACATCGTTCAGAACCTATTGCAACAACCAGGTCATAAAGATTATCTTGCATGACCACCCACAACAAAAGACGATCGATGGGAGCTTTTAAAATGTTAATTGTTGTAAAATATCACTCTCACAGTTACCCCGTAATTTCGCAAAACTAGATCACGACGCGACGGATTACGCAAAATACTCGGACGACTAAAAATCACGACAAACGCTAATAACAAGCTCTTGAAGCTATGAATTATACAACCACTTTACTTAGACCTCCCCCTCCCCCTTTTAAACTAACTTAACATAGCTGCAAGTCACTAAGCAACCACATGACTAACATAAAATGGTCTATGTTAATAGGAAAATCGCATCTGTAACGCGTTTTTGAAATTGGAATGCTGGTGTTAGAAGAGGTCTGTCTTGGTTGGGCGGTTGAATGGTGCAGGAGACAGGCCGTGAAAAATGGACGGGTTGATAAAGTGCCGTATACCACGCGACGTGGTGCAACCCTGCACTTAGGTCTAAAATAAACTAATTGTTTCTGCCCCTTGAGTTTGGGCTTCCTTATTCAATGACATGACTTTGTAAACTAGGTACCTACTTGCACAGACTGAAAGTGAATTATTTCAAAGTTTATCGTAACTTTTAGTTACCTTCGTGGCTGTGGTTATAAGTCGACCCATAATTATAGCAATTAAGTGTGAATGTTTTTTACGTACGGTCAACTATAAAGAGATGTATCCATATGATGTTACAAAAATATGTATACATAGACTTTACTACTATAGTAATAAGGTATACATACAATACATCATTTTGTAACATTAAAAAACATACTTATCTATGTAGTCGACTGAATTAAAAACTTTTCATTTGTTGAGTCCAGCTCAATTGACAGCATTATTATTTTCTCTGTTACCTTGCTTACGTAAAGGTTCATTTACATATTGGGTAGTGAAAAAGTGAGTTTAGTACATAATTCCTGTTTCCTGGAGAGGTGATACCATTGCCCTTTTTCGCTTGATTCACTTTCATAATATTCTAATACCTACACGCTTGTCGGTTTAGGGTAACCTATCCTTTTGCTATTTTCTTTCTTTTTCGGATTTGGTCGCAAAAGTTCGGCGAGCTTTTCACTTTTTTGTAAGTTACTGATTTTGTTAATCTGTTTCAAGACCTGACTTCTGAAACTACTCTATAAAAAAATCTTTCTCGGGTATTTAGAATGGGCCTTTAGGATGTCCATTAGCTATCATGTTCAATTAAATAGTATTTTTGTTAAATTCGACCACAGCCCACAGCTAGTTTTGAGTTAAAGGAATCCCTTCCCTTCACATCGAATGTCAAAATGCCAGCACCAATAATGAATTGCACAATGAATATTAATAAAATCATCTAAAGACTTACAGACCAGCCTCATATAAATTACACTGAATGCAAGACCCAGTTCCAATTGGAATTCAAAACATTTCCACCACACTGCAACTAGTCAAGTCTCTGTGAAAAATAACGTTTATTGTTTGGTAGATATAATTTATTAGACATGTCAGTATAAAAATAACGTAAACGCCAGGGTTTGAGTGACACTTGAGTCATTTTGGAAGCTTGTAGAGCTAAGAAAAAGTGTATTGTATTGAAATTGTAACAAAACTAATTTGTTATTGACGGCGGGACTCACGCGCCGCGGACGATCTTAACACTGGTAATTACTACGGTTTTTACACGATACGATTTCATATTAACGTTCAGTACGCTCCTAAATACGATGGTCTGTGGGACTGTTGCCTTAAACCCTCGTATGTTTAGGTACCTAAGGATCTGCGCCAAGGATTATACTGAATCTATTGTTTTACACCTTACAGTTATTATTTCATTTAACAATTTTGACATCAGCATAGGAGAGTCTAACAATCATACAGAAAGGCAGAGGAAAAGCAGGAGATTCTACTCAACATTATATTCGCCTGTAGGTATTATTCTTTTAATGTACGAGTATGATAAGTATTACGGATATTTTTGTCGACTTTGAACCAATTTTATATTTTTAAAGAACAGAATATAAGGCATACATAAATAACAATCATCCGGTGATCCGGACCAGGCTAGGTAGGAAGTTACGAGCTCTCATCATGTATGTCACTGACTTTCAAATATTCTAATGCAATTCATGTAGGTACTGCAACTAAGCGATAGTTTAATAATTTGGCTTTTCTGTAAACTTAAGTAGGTACAGTAACTCACTTAGGTCGATCACGTAGGTACCTAACGCATTGTAATTCGTACGTCGGGTAGATCCAAATGTCACTTTTTAAAGTTACGTGTCACCCCTACTGTCTTTTCATACCTATTAAGACAATATATGCAAAAAAAAATCTTCCTTTTTAATTGTACCAGGCATGCATAAAGTCGTAGAATATAAAAGCCCCCACCTCGACAGATACGAATGCAGCCCATTCACAGTCCAGTTATAGGTGCCGCTACGGTCGGTAACAGACCGGCAAGATTTAACGACCAGTGTCCATTTCGACACACGGTGACGATCCAGTGTGTAACGCGTTATGTCCATCGCTATATAATTATGTACCGCTAGGTATATAGATGTAATGAAACAGTTGCGGAACGATCGAAGCGGCACGGGACGTATTATAATAATATGCAATTGTAACATTCAGTCGCTTAGCTACCTACCTTCGTACCTGAGTACTACAGAACAGAGGGAGTTACTTTTCTCGATCGGCGATTATACCTTGGTACACAACATTTTATTTACAATGACGCCGCAAATGATCGGCAACATTGATCGCATCAGAAACAAGGCTATCCGCAGCAGACCTAAAGTATCCTATATAGCCATCTGAATCGCTAAGTTTAAATGGCAGTGGAATTGCAGAATCGGTGGCCGTTGGGGTGGAAAGGTTCTCGAGTGGTGACTACGTGACGGAAGACGAAGCGTGGGTAGGTTGATGATTTGGTAAAGGTCGCGGGAGTCCGCTAGATTCGGGTGCTGTAGGACCGATCACTTTGGCAATCTTTGGGGGAGGCCTATGTCCAGCAGTGGACGTCTTCGCCTGATATGATGATGATGATGATTGGGTCAAAATCGATGCGTTTGACGTTTAGTGTTCCTGAGTTTAGTGGGTTCTACTTCCGTTTCCTACACTCTAAGTACCTATATAAGATTGATCAAAAATATCAAATTAATTCGTCAATTTCGGCCTACATCCACCCACTATTCACACCACTACACCGCCTGTCAAAAATATACTGCTTATTTTACGCCATAACTGTAATTTAAACAGTCGTAAATGAATTATTAGTTCCACAGGAACTGTACAATAACATTGGTAACAATAAAACGTTATCGGGCGATCAGTGTCTCGCACTTTGAATATTTCGGCTATCGTGGAGGGAAACTACGGCCGAAATTAGTGAGGCCAAGTTCAAGGCATTGACTGAAGCGGTTAGTGTTTTAGTAGGGTGCTGTAATATTGTAGGGGTGTCGACTGGGTAGGCAAATCAGCAGCTTTTTGAACGAGTGAGCGAAGCGAACAATATCCTTAACTTGCGGGAACAAGACCCGGTTCTCGTTTTCATTCCGATTATATGACGGTTAATATCCTTGGTCAAGCGTCGTTTAATTTAAGTTCAATCCTTTTTTTTACCAAGAAAGTCGAATACACGCGTATCCGTTGAGAAGATTAATTGATGCGACGCTTTTTGAGGCTTTCACAGATTACAAAATAAATAAACAATAAGTAATAGCTGCTAGCAAAGGAAATTTAGATATAATTTGAATCGAAATTAATGTAATAAAGTTTTCGATGAGGAATGCCCAGAATTTAATAATTGTATAAATTAATTTTCAGTAATTGATTGAATCAGGAGTTACTTGGCGGAATTTACTTCAGCAGTATTATTTTGTTATTCCGGTAACTATAATATTATCTTTAACGGTTAATATTGTTCTAGTCTAGTACCTTAATTTTAAAGGTATTTTTTTAAAGGTGGCCTAATGTATAATAGTTTTTAAATCAATTACGTTATAATATTCAGAGAAGGGTACAAAAAACGTAGTGTTTATTAGCAACTTGTACTGATGGAGGAGTGGGACTACCTGACACAAGTATACATACTTTTACTTACTAGTTACTAGGCAGTTGCCTTTGTTGCAACAAAAATAATGAAATAAAATAATTTTTAATTTACCTACATTTTTCATTATTTTATTTCACGTTTGTTCGTTAATTTCGTTATTGAAGAATAATTTCGTTAGCGAAGGCTTCCGCTCTTGAATTGTCCCAATCGCCTGCGTACGAGCAAGGTGTTATTATGCAAATGGTGGGAGTTCGGTTTCGGCTGAGTCAATACCAGCGTAATTGGCGACATAGCCTTATGTTACAAGTGCTGCGTTTGCTCTATCGATGATTTACGTCCATTATTTGAATATATTTCGTATTACCTATAGGGCAAACCTTGGCTAATCTGTGATATGAAGTTATTCGGTGATAGTTACTTTAAGGTCTTATAGCGGAGTTACTCGATATCTTTATGGCTTGTAATAATTGCCAGTAGGTGGCGGCACTGTCATTGAACTTACTTACGTGCAGCAAGAATCAGAACGCATCCGTAAAATTAAGAAAAAAAATACTTAAAAAAAACTCAAAAAACCTGACTATCACCGATTAGCCAAGGTTTGCCCTACCCTCTAATAAGAGACATTTTTATAATAAGACATACTTTGATCGCTAGAAATATAAGGTTAATGTGCATGTTAATGCCATTCGTTCGATGTTTACAATATAAAAAGTTAGTGATATAAAATAAATATACATAAGGTACCTACGTAATTACTAAGTACCAACGTGGAAATGCCGCCAGTACATAGTATTTTTGCACCAGGAGTGATAGGAGACGATTTATTTTAGAGCTAAGTATTTTGTGTATATTTTTTGTAATGAGTGTCAATTGTTTTGGAGTATTTATAATACCATTTGTGATTAGGGTGTGTTTCCACATAAGTGCGGTATCGATTAATTGTTTGTATTTAATTGCATACGAGAGCGTTTAACTGCATGAATACATACGCAATGCAAACGAATTTTCTTGGAAGACATTATCTGGTCACTTAGTTAGGAAAGCTCGAAAGTTACGCCAGTGCAACAAAATTATGACACAATAAATAAAATCATTGAGACAAGAGGTAAAAAGAACTTCGGTATAATTTAGCTATTTTAAGTTACAAACATAACAAATTCACGGATTACTTTTCCCACAATGATTGGTCTGAAAATTTTAGA
This sequence comes from Epinotia brunnichana, assembly GCA_963854355.1. Classification (NCBI taxonomy): domain Eukaryota; kingdom Metazoa; phylum Arthropoda; class Insecta; order Lepidoptera; family Tortricidae; genus Epinotia; species Epinotia brunnichana. The sequence continues at coordinate 13,115,081 of OY977951.1, forward strand.
CATTTAGTTTTAGCAGGGCGGTCTCCACGCGGCGGCCATTCATTATCCTCCTAGCGTTTTTCCCGGTAGTGCTCAAACTCAAACGAGTCCCGGGTCCGCTTTGTCACCTAATCCCAAGATTTGGCGTAGGCACTAGTTTTGCGAAAGTAACTGCCATCTGACCTTCCAACCTAGAGGGAAAACTAGACCTTATTGGGATTAGACCGGTTACCTCACGATGTTTTCCTTCACCGAAAAACCACTGATAAATATAAACTTATATTTTGTAATTTTTTTTTTTTGAAAACGCAACACCACAAACCTACAGAGCAAGTAGTGGTGTTATTTATTATATCTGTGGTCTTCTGTAAAGCGTTACTTTCCCAAAAGGGCTTCTCCAAATATACCCTACCTCTCTCATCATTATCGTATCAGCCGATAGACGTACACTGCTGGACATAGGCTTATAGAGTGCCTATGCCAAAGTGCCCTGCCTTACGCTACCCGCATCTAGCGGACTTCCACCTTTACAAGATCATCAGTCCAGATCTATCCACATTCCACACTGCATCTTCATAGGTAAGTGGGCACCACTCAAGAACTTTTCCGCCCCAACGGCCATCGGTTCTACGTGCAATGTACCCTGCCCACTGCCACTTAAGTTTAGCGATTCGGAGGGCTATAGGGTTACCTTAGTTCTTTTGGGGATACCCTAATTTCTGATGCGATCACGCAGATAAACTCCCAGCATATGTTATGTTATGTTTTTATTTGTATTAATCATACATTGTCAATTATATTCAAGAATCAATTTAAATAAATAACTAAAATACTGGGTTCGAATGTCCTAAGAATAAAATTAAAATAATATGATACAATCAAAATTCATTATATTTCTACATATTTGTTCATCTAGGAACTCCTTCACAGAGTAGTAAGCCTTTGTTGCGCAGTATATATATTTACAATTTGTTTATAAAGCCACTTTCAGTGTCGAATGTTCTGATTGGCTCTTGTATTTTATAGTAAATTTTGGCACCCATTTCACCAAGAGACCTGCCAGTCTTCTGGAGCCTGAGTGCGGGGATGGCCAGTCCTGGTTTCCGTCGTGCAAAATAAGAGTTACCTATAATATAGGAACTCCTCGGGGTTTATTCTAACATACTTACCGATATGTAGAGAAATATATAGAGAGAAGGTGCCCTACTGTCTCATCTGATCGGAATCGGCAGATTAAACGAATCACTTTTATTTTGTAATATGATAGCCCTCTCCATTGCCCTTTGGGTGACTTTGAGACCCTTCTTATGAGACGCATAGTAAGCGACCACGTTTCAGTGCCATGTGTCATCACATCACTGGCAACTGGCAACACACACTGGGCAAAGACTCTCTCGTCTCGAGACAATGCGGAATATTGGACGAAAAGATGTGCTACCTCTCTCACGGCTTTCAATTATTTATTAATGGCGTTGGCAGGTCAACGACCTTGCAGGTCTAAAAGTACGTTACGTCAAGGCATTTAAATAAAACACCTGCCGCACGCCCTTCATTAGTGAGGTCACGTCACGACGGCATAATCAAAGTGGCAGTGACAGTTCCTTGACTTATTGCCACGATCGCATGATACCGGTGTGACTAAGTGGGAACCGTAAGAGATTAGCTCATGTAGTTCACGATTTGAACTGATCTGGAATTCAATGAGTCAAAGTACTGGGAATTGATGGTTTGCGATATCGTGGATCTACTCGTACCATTCATTCACCGTTTAATCCTACTATGAATAATCATTTCATTAATGCTTGTAGTACGTAATCCCACGAGTATTTGTTTATTAAGTTATTTTCAGTGAAAATTTACATCTATAGGTACGTTCATTAGTGAAGAAAGAGATTTCCTGTGCATATATTATACGTGCGTATACATATATTCTGATGAAGGCAATTTCTAGTAGGAAATGTGATATTTTCTGACTAAAATTAGTCTCATAAAGTTTACTTAAACAATTTTTTTCTCAAGATCCAGCTTACTATTTAATTCCTGGTAAAAGTATAAAACGTACGACACTACAGTCACTGTAAAACCCATTCACAATCATTAGATGCAATTCACGAGTACCACTTGTCTTAAGAATTTACCTGAGTTTATTTTCCCGTAAAATTTTGTATGAGCAAAAAACGACACTTTTGTCCTGTAACGGCTTAACACTCAAATAGTCTAAATCGACAAAAGTCCAGATCCGGAGGGATACATACTTTAGCTACCAGCAGTTTAATTGCCTGCCAAAAGAATAATAGGTTAGGTATAGATGTATTGAAGAAAAAATCATCGGAAACTTCCTAACGAAAACTTGTTGTTAATTTTCCTGTAAGTTTCTGAGAACTTCCCTGTTATTTTGAGAATGTTCTGTAACTTGTACGTTGCTATTCGAGATTATACCGACCCATAAAAATAGGTGCTCTAAGCAGTTCGTGGATAAGGAAAAATGTGATGTTACTTATATGTCAACTGCACTAAAAGTTGCACAATATTAACAACACATACAGATTTATTTATAAACGTGTCACCTCATTATGCTATCAATATTGTACATACTGGCCATAAAGCACACATGACAATCACTTAATTGGTCACTCTTGCGCAGAACCCAGGGACGGTAAACCTTTATCCATCAATGTAAAAAATAACACGTAATTTGCATTAGGCAAGTAAAATGAGCGCCTCTGTTTAAGCATTATTCACCCGAGCCAAAAGCGACGCTCGCATAATGTGTTTTTGGTTACAGCTACTGGTAACCAAAGCTACTGGTATCTTGTACTTATAGTATGAGAGTTTGCTATAAGAACTAGCAGATAAGATAATAGCCATTCACTTCCCACTCCCTGAAGCAGCTCGGGGTGCTCTTGCAATCAAATTCATAGAAAAACAAAGGCACTGGTTTTTAACGGAAGTACTGCAGCCTGCCCTTCGTATCTAGAGGTACTTGACCTTATTGGGATTAGGCTTCCATTTTAAGCCTTGAAATGAGGTCTTTTCGGTCACGGTGTGCTGTTTGTATATTCAAATTAGTTTACGACCCCTGACATAGTATGCTAATGTTTGTCACGTCTAAGGAAAATCACGGACATTTCCCACAAGTCAAACCTATTGGTTTCCTGACAATGACATCACTCGACCCGCGGCCAAGGCTATCACTGCATCCTCTTCATTAAATCGTTTTTGCCACGATCGTATCTGTGCTGATTTGACATTTGCTGGTAAAAAATTAAGTACTTAATTTACTGGACATGTTATTGGTCGTAATGTATGTTGTTCCACCGCGCTTAGAGTCTATCTAACAATTGTGTTTCTGATTCCAAACTTATTTTAAAGCGCGCAGCGCTTAGGTTTCAAGCGCGTAATGTATTGAAATCAAATTAAGACGCGAAATGTAACTCTCAGATTGAATCCTTGTGCTTTGACCCTTTAATAATTTTAATTATTGGACTTGTATTATTCTTCAATTGTTTGGTTTATTTTTATCATTTTGCTGTGTTTGCAATTAATGCACTTTGGTCAATGTAAAATACTAGTATAAGAGAGGTACCAAGCAAGTAGTTTAAGCAAGGCTGTTTAAAAAGAAAACCTCTTTCATATTGAAACTTTAAGTAAAGCTCGTGGAAAAATTGCTATCATGGCGGTTTTGATATAGGTGGTTCGCGGTTATACTCGTATATAAATTGCAGTACTGTACCAACACCAACTATCCCTTATTATTAAAGTGCACTAACAATTTAAAATTTATTATAATTTTAATAATTATTATTAATTTCAAATAGATCCACCTGTTACCACAATCCTATACCAACCTCTTTCATCATTTCTCATTTAATTATGCCACCAATGGTAGAAATCCAATCCACGAGACAATCGCGGATCACCGGAGACAGGCCTTGACTTTATCGAGTCATGGTTTGTCAATTACGGGCCATTGTGCGCGCGCGGCGATGGTATCGCGCGGTGACAAAAAACGCCGCCGTGCGCGCAGGTATTCACGACGATTCACCATCAACTCAAGCGGACTGGTGTAAATTTGACGCTGTAGTAGTGAGATGTGCGTCAGTACCGGCCCTAGTAATCAGGGTGGGGTGAGATGGTGTTTAGGCGCCCTTTGACGCTTTTACTTCAGCTGCCAACTTTTTTTGTATCATTTTAGCGCCCCTTGACTGGTGCCTCGAGCGGCCGCTGCCTCCGCTCTATATACCTACCCTCGGGCCGGCGCGGCGCTGCGTAGACGACCATTTAAGCCAGTTCCAGTTTCAATTATTTGTATGACGAGCACGAAGTTTAGTATTTGTTCCTGTTCATCTAGTATCCATACTGCAATACGTAGTTTGAGACTAGGATGATTCGTGTAAGATTGTCGCAAACTTCTTTTTTCAATGTCTTCGACTCCCCTTCTGGAGCTGTCCCGGGTCGCGTAACTGCGATGGCGATGGCCGGACGGGCTGTGAGAGTGTACCTAAGACCTTCGAATACGCGCTGTTATTATGAATCTTGGAGTCAAGATATATCTACCTACTGGTGAGCGGTGAGACGTGAAATAAGTTGTGAATAGCACTTTATACCTTACGGGTTCAAGATATACTAGGGGCGAATGGTGAGGTGAATCGAGGTTGTGAATAGTGTTGGACTTAAGTGTGATGCCTCGATATTAAGTGTAATAAAACAACGGAAAGACATTATTGAAATTAAAGATTCTGAGGGTAAAAAATAGGTTTTATGTTGGTTTGAATATTTATGTCGCGAAAAAGTAAGATAAATTCAATTAGTTCGTCCCTTTCGATCTGGAGTTAATTCATTATACAGGCATCATTTCTCATTTCATAAATATATTTATTGACTCTCAAATTTATACGTTACGACCCTTCTCGAATGCGCAATTTATTAAGGCAGTATTTTGACTCCCTAGTTTTTTAAACCGATGCAGAGCTGGGCAGGTGGTTGTATGAGAAAAATATGCTGTTTTTAATACAAGACAAAACTTGAAAGTTGTTATATTTACGAAGACTCAAGACTATGACAATAATTGTTCTTCACCCTTCGATTTTGCCGACAAGTAGGTATATCATAAGCTTTTGGCTTGTGTAACAGAGATTCCATAGAAGTAAATGAATATAGAAAATGCCTAAATCGAAGCTTCCGAAGAAAAGTGACCGGTGACAAAAATATAAATAGCAAAATAATATATCAAACTTCAGCCTAAACGATGACGAGATTGAACCAAACAATGTCCCTACGTGACGCTGATACAACACAGTGGTTCAGTTTCATAACAGACTATAATATCTGCTAGCCCGGTATAGGCCGTGTTGTGTAAAGAACGCAAGCAACTCCGCAGGACTATCACCATCCAGAGTCTATTCTAATTTTCCAAACCGGATAAGCGCTTCCGAAGATTGATCACATAGTTTTCCTCTTTATAATATTAGTATAGGTACATAGATAAAATACTGTGTCTTCCAAAAATATTATACTGTGTACGCGGCATCTTGTCGATACAGATGAAGAGATGCCTCCTACTGATTGGCAATAGGTAATTATCATCTGCGCCGTCCTTATCTATCTTCAAATATGTAGCTATTAATGTCTCTATTGGCAAAAAACTGGTTTGAAGCCGTAATTATAGGAGACAGGGAGACATTGTACGGGTTTGGAATTGGAACTGCGTTTTTGAGAATTTTATTATCAGTTGAAGAAATTCCTTTAATATAGTTAAGGACCTATTTTGTTGCGTTTTTTTTTTCTTAAATGCATAATGATTATGCTACACTTACGTCTTTTTTGAATTAAAAAAAACTAATATTTGATAAAGTGATGGTCCTAAGTAATCTAAGCACTTCTTACTTAGGTAAATTATATACGATGTAGTTTTTTAAAGTGCAAAAGGTCCGGAGTTGACTCTGAAGAACCATCACTTATACATCATGAAAATGGGAATGATAACATAATGTACATGTCTATAGATAGAGACTAAAGAAGTGCACAGTCATATCTTACCAAATGAACACATCTATTATCAACAACTTACGATTGAAATTCCATCTCAAAAAAATATTCTCACACCTTCATGCAAATCATCGATATATCAGCGTCATGCACCGAATCGTGCCCATTAGACGGCCATCATTGAAAACGTTTCAATGCACGTTTTCCGTCATTCGGTCCGAGGGGACTTCCGTCATTGATTACCGACCTCACAAGCTATTTAGATGTCACGACCAATGCTCAGCAATCACGACCGAAAAGGTCATGGCTAAAAATTAAACACTATTCAAACAAATGGTAACCCTTTGGCGCTTCACGCTAAATCTCTCATCATCATAATCATCATTCTCACCATCGCCAACATTATCATCATCGCCAACATTATCATCAGTTTATATAATCAGATTCAGAATCGTAGAGGTACGTCTCACTGCTGGCTACAGGACTCTTGGATAAGATAGTCGGTAGAGGGCATACTACCCATACCATATACCGGTACATTGGCCGAGTGCAGGTCAGGTGCACCCGTACCCGTACCGAAAAGCACCCGATGGTAAACATGGAATGGTATTCCGTAGCTGGACTGATGACCTAGTAAAGGTCGCTGGAGTCCGCTGGATGCGGGTGGCGCGGGAACGGACTCTTTGGGGGAGGCATATGTCCGGCAGTGGACGTCTTTTGGCTGATATGATGATTCCGCAGCTGTAAATAAGTTGGGAAACTTGTTGTCACAAACTGTGAGCCGGGATTCGAGCCCAAGACCGCCTTTAGACAGCCACGCTTGAAACACTAGGCTACCGTAACTTAATTTGTGTAGCTAAATCTTCAGCGTCACAAAAATGCTAAGGGAATTAATTTAAGCTGTGGCACAATGCTTTACAAATAAAGATGGACACAAACTCCGTGACAGGTCTTTTGTGGAGTGACCATTAATCATCCTTTTTTGTCACCTCTTGCTAACATGACGAAATTATATTCTTTGTGGGGTGCTCACTTATGGGAGCCTAGTCATCGGCAACCCGTAATTAGTTTTTAAATTGGATGGAACAAAAAAATATCAAACGTCCCCGCGTTATTGGACTGAGAACAGCCGTTTGGAGTCCGGTTTTTGGATATTGGCTAAAATGTTGATTTGATATTAGAATATGCCCCATGGCATTAGGTCCGCCTTCTGTTATGTTAAGATGTGTTTGTGCAAGAAATAATAAACAAATAAATAAAGGACTGAAATATAGTCGAAACCTAATTAATATACGGCTTGACTCGGTCACTTCGGCACTCTTTCTAGATAAATTATTTGTTTTGATCTCGAATAAATGTTTCTTTGTTTCTTTCTTTGGGCTCAGGCCTATGTCCATCAGTTGACTTCTTTCGGCTGATTATGATGATGTAGGTGAGGTAATTTTTGTTTGTTCAGAAAGAAAAGTTGATTCAATATTATGTAGTAATGTCCGTTAATTAGTATATCCATGTATTCTTAATAATATATGTATTTTGTGTCTATGAAACAGATTCTGAGGGCATTGTTGTCGATAAATTACCAGTTAAAAGGACCGTAGCATATGTGGTCACCCTAACGATGTATTCAGAAGTTCCCAGAGCAGTGATTAGATTTGACAAATTACTATGGAACCGACAACGTTCAATTTATTTGGTCCTAATTTATTGTTGCTTGAAATTTAATTTAAATTGCATTTACGTTAATTTCAAGGTTGCGGTCATCAGCTCAGGGGATCATTTATCATTTTAGTAGTTTTGTTAACTTTTTTATTGTTCTGGCAATTTTTCTAGTAGTTTCTATTATTGGGGGCTTGAGCCGCTTGAGACTGTGACCATGCCACTTGTCGCTTGTAAAGATGACTTTTAAGACCGTTTTAGGAGTAAAGTCCAATCCATGCTATCTACAAAAGATACAAATTAAACAAATAAAAAAAAAACACTTTCTTAATTTGTAATATGTTTAGATGGTTTTTTTTATCCAAAGCTGTCAATTGTATTTATGGCACGGTTTTGCTTACGGTAGAGCGCAGCCAAACTTGTGAGAGCGCAACTTACAGTCGACTAGAAAAATATGTGTCCAGTTTTTCACCTTATGACAACGCCCTAACGTGTAAAAATGGATATACTATATTTTTTGTTCATCTGAACAACTTGATTGAATTAAATGACCTGTCGTTGAATACCGCAGAGTAATCGCGTAACTTTTTACGTTAGGATATATCAACTATCATTTTTTAAGGTGGTAATGACAGTTCGTAATATTACTAAGTTTCAAAAACGAATGCAATTACCCTAAAGGACCCGGTTTCATATAAGGACTATCTGGGGCATCAATCCCCGTGCTAAAACCTATTCGAAATTGAACTCGTCTGTACACTGAGAGTAAAGCGGGTTCCCAGGGTGCCCTGCAAACGGAGCGATATACAGCCTTCAGCGAGGCGCCATTATCATCAAACTGTCTTCCAGGAGCAAGACGTCAATGCGATTTAAATACAAGGGCCGGTGGGGCCACGCAAACGGCGACTTATTACGTCTTCAGTTCAGGCCTATTTGTTGATTATTTCATCAATTTTCGATCGAAACCCTAGAACTGTTAAACCAGTTCCATACTTGTCTGACGTAATGCTCTCTTATGCGCTCTGACCCAACAGCAGCCGTCATGTCAGAGCGATCAGATTAGTGTGAATTTAACCGCACTAAATGTATTAAACCATTGAAACCCATGTCGTTTTTTCGCGTCACGACACCAAATGTCAGATAATTATGAATCTGGTTTAAGTAGTTTTTCTAGTTCGGATCTTCACCTACCAAAACTTTTAAATAGTTACACGATTGCAGAAAGACTTTGCCTTCGGTTGCCTATGTCTTTTGAATATACTGAATCATTACTTTGGACAGAATTCCAACTTGTAGCATAAGTTCAGATTGGAGTGGTCACTCTCTACTAACTGAATTACAGAAACCCTTTTCGACTCTACGGATCCATCGATGACATTTGGACGACTTCAGAAAATAAATTGGTAAACCCAGATTAGGAATTGGGGAAAACAGCAGGAACAGAATCGACGAATGTATGCTGAATGTACTCTTAACTATTGCTACCTTAAAAGGTTGAGTTGGACGGTCGGTCGCCAGAAACGCAAGCAGCCACTTGTCAATTCCTGAAAACAATCTATTATTCAGTTTGCTACATAGTCTGCCCGAACCAAATTGGTAAACCCAAAATGGGAATTGAGGAACACAGCAGAGGCAGTAATGCTATTGACGAACTGGTTTTGCGGCGGTTGCCATAAACACAAGAATATACGCTAATAATAAGCAATTGTTCAGTTTCATTATTTGCTCTCCCACTCCACGGCCCACCGTCCAGTCCAGCAACAATCGCAGTGCTGTCAGTCGCATCATGACGCCGGGTCACAAATCTTTGAGATAAGGTTTGGACCACTACAAAAACAAAATTGGTAAGCCCAGATTGGGAGTTGAGGAAAGCAGCAGCGGCAGAACCTACATACTCGTAGTAAAGTCGAACTATAAGTAACTGATCATCTAGATACCTTGTCGCTTTTATTAATCTGCCCGCCCGCTCCATGGCCCACCCTTCAGTCCAGCAACAATCGCGGTGTGACGGCGACGCTCCACTGTACTGTCAATCGCATCATTAAGCCAGGTCACACATCACCGGCACTTCATTAACCATCGTGCATCGGGATGAGGCGCACGTATTCGAGCGAGATTGATGTATAATGCCGGGAAATTAAGTGGCTTTTTAATGGTGTTTACAGGAATGATTTATTGAGGAGTAATAGATTTTTTTGTGAAATTGAGCCTAGATGGCCGTGCAAATCTTGGTGTTATAAACTAGTCTGTCTTAAGAATTTCCTTTTTATGCAACAGGCAGATGAACTCCGGCCACTTAAGGGAGTATGCAATTATTATTATTATTCATTTATTTCGAACCATTTAGGGTCCATACACACATTACAAACAAGAATTAAAATTACAAATTACAAATATGATTTATTATAAACATTAAAATATAAACAAAAACTAAATAAATATTAAAATCTTAAAAAACTATCAGACTATTAGCCATACTCGTATGCATGGCGTTCCAATGTCCCACTATCGGACAATCCAATCTGTCAATAATGGTGTTCAGCAGGCTGCTGGGACTGTCCCGCACGCGACGCATCAGGGAGGCAACTCGTTTGCACATTATTGCCTGAAAGCTATCGACTCGAGCTTCCGCAAACATACCCGATGCGCTGCAAAATTGAGGCAATCCCAACAACATCCTAAAACCATTATTGTATTGGACACGTAAGGCATTGATAGATCTCTGCGTAGACTTGACCCACAGGCTGCAGGTGTAAAAGGTCTGGCAAAACGCTTTAAATAGAGTTATTTTGATTTCCCTCGTACACCGTGCGAACCTGCGAGCCAGCATATTGCTTCGAACTGCCAATGCCCTACGCACTCTCTCCACATCAAGATCATCAGAGAGGTCCTCGGTGACCCAGTGCCCCAGATACTTAAACTTTGTGACTCTCATCAACTCACTTTCTCCAAGTTTCAGCGGTGGTACGAATTTGGGTTTCATGTTCCCCGCATTGAACACAAGTTCTTTCTCGCTCGCTTTTCTTGGAATTATATCTGAGACCATGAGCCATCGCGTACCTCTCACAAATGCCGACCAAAATCTCCAGAGCCCCAATTGAAGGGCCCAGCAGAGCCATGTCATCGGCGTAGCTCACATTGTTCATAATTTGGCCACCAACTGAGCACCCGACTCTGGCTCTGCTGAGCTCATCAATCAGTCTATTTATGTACAGGTTGAAAAGCCGCGGAGAGGTCAAGCCTCCTTGCCTCACGCCGCATTCCAACATGTACTCTTCCGAGTAACAGCCCGCCCATCTGACACTGTTCCGCTCGTTATGATTCCAATATTCAAGAATATGGCCTAGTTTTTTAGGAGAAGAGGTCTCCCTCAAGAGCTTATCTCACAGTAAGTATATTGTACGAAACGAGATCGAACGCCTTCGACAAGTCCAAAAAACACGCGTACACCACGGAGTGTAGTAATTAATCGTGTGCTTGAGCCGTAAAATTGCTGTCTCAGTGGAAAGACCTGGTCTGAAACCGAATTGGGCCTCATTCAGCTGTATACATTGAGCAAGTTGACGGTCAAGCAAACGGTCCAAAACTTTCGTCGGCAGCATCTCCGGTCTTGTCTTTCGGTACCGGTACAACTATGGTCTTCATAAGCTCCTGAGGAAGATACGAGTGGCCGATACACAGATTAAAAAACATTGCTAAAACTCTAGGCAGGTGGACACCAGCAAAGCGTAGGTGCTCCACACTGAGGCCATCGTGACCGAGTGATTTTCCCCCCGTCATGTCTCTTATCGCAGCAGTTACTTGTTTGGCGGTAACACGGTTGTACTCATCTCCCACCATAGCCTCAGTGCCGGGCGACCCTAGCGCCGTTCCTAACGGAGATTCCACCTTAAAATGTTCCTTAAAAAGCTCGGCTATGCACTTGGGCTCAGACTGCCCTCCAACACTTGCAGGCACACACGACCCAGCTCCCAGCTTCTTTGTATGCTTCCAGAAGCCCATCTTTATTTGTTCTTCGTTATCTTGACACCACTTCAACCTGGACTTATAGAGCTTTCTGGTTTCACACATGTTATTGAACACAGAACAATCCCAAGATTGGAAGTGCGTTGCCAACTCTCAGGGCAACATTAAGTTTCCTTAAGCAAGTGTCATCAACGTCGTGTCACAAGATGTTACACACTGTTTTTTGAAATATATTAAATAATATAAATGTAGTTATCCCAATGCTTTGCCATATCTTCAAATGCCTACGTACGAGTATATTTATAACATCTTGGTGAGGGATCACAGGAGATTCATAGTCTTTCGATAAGAAATACAAATACAAATCTTTATTTAACATAAAAATGTGGTACAAAAGTCGTTATAAAATTATCAGGTTTCACACATTCCACCAGAAACTGGCATGCAAAATTAACATAGGAAAAAGACTTAAATATCGAGAAACACGACTTAGAATACTTAAAACCTAATGTTTACAATGTCAATATGAACATTTAATACCGTCACAATTACAATTATATTCCTAATATGTCATAATTACATTAACTACTAATCTAGTCACAATAATAGAATGATGTCACAGACAGATGATGACGTTAATATATTATGTCCAAAGCAAGTGGAATGGTGCCCCAGCTTGACCATTCCGGTGCGGTTTCAAGCGAGTCTGGCAGCAACTGTCGCTGTCGCTGTCCGACTGTCATGCGATATGACGCGTGAAAAATTGCCGTGGCACAGCACAGAAATCGTAAGAGTATATACTAAACCGTGGTTCTGTACCTAGTCGATTAGATACAGGAGATACCTACCTTAACAACCTATTTTTACTGATTATCCTACTGCACTCAATTATAATAGAAGGAAATTATATAGAGGAAGAATGAATATGAACTGACTCGATAATATCAAAAAATGGACGGACATCAAGGACGTGGCCACGCTCGCAAGACTGGTCAAGAATAGGATAGACTGCGCAAAAGGTGGTCACCGACGCCCGATAGGGCATGGCAGACAAAGAAGAAGACTCGGAATGACACATGATGCATATTTTATCGAAGTGACGACCACGTACTGAAAGACATAGCAATGGAAGGCCCTCGACAAGGTGGATCGACGATCTTGGCAAGATCGAGGGAAGCCGTTGGTCAAGGGCGTCGCAACCGGCCATTGATCTTCTGGGGAAGCCATTGTTCAGTTCGTCCAGCCGTGGACATCTTTCGGCTAATATGATGGTTATTTATGAGCGATTCCGATGTTAAGGAACGCAGAGACAATGTGTAAGTGTAGAACGACTCTGCAAGCTACGAATAAATTATCAGAATTATGTAGACTAACAAACCACTGCAGTTATATCAATACAACTGCGATTATATGGCAGAAAGCAAGGGCATTAAAATAAGTGTAACTAAGCTTTATTTTAACAGATTTTTTTTAAACTAAGCTTAACAACAATTTTCTGTTCTGCCCAGTTCATCAAAATAAGATTTAGTGTGGGTTATGACTTTTATGACGAGTAAAGAGTAAGACAAGCATACTCATAATGTATCACACAAAAATATAAAGATACGAAAAATTACTTCACTTAATTTAAATGATAAACGTAAACATCACGGCCTGTCGCTTCGGAGCACATTTTATTTGACGTCAAACCGTAATGCGTTTTAAAAACAGAATAAATGTTGATGAAAAATAATCGTTCAATATCTTCATATTGCATTCGAATGAAGAAAAAAAGTTACGCTCTCACACCGACCTGGGCAAGCCGTCTATCAACGTATGACGTACTGAAACACTAAGATGTAAACACCATTCAAAACTTCCAATATGAACCTTGCTGCCTTGTGTTAGGGTTGTGTGGTGTGCATGTGTTATGTGGTATATGTCGGGATGTCAAAGCGTCGCGAAGCAGCGCCGACGCGGGATCGTCTCGTGCTGAGAGTAATCTAAGTTCACCGCGACTAGTGACGTCCTTAAAGAGATGAAAGTATCGATAACTGTGCTATAAAAACTGCCTAGGTAACAGACATACAGACACCGAGTGATCCCATAAGTGGACCAAGGTATGGAACACCATAAAAACATACTTAATGAAGGTAGGTACCTACTACCTACTGACCAATCGCGAAAGTTCTTTTTAGGCATAGTGGTTGGAGATTGCATAGGTACATCAGTTAAAGGTTTGTATGTCTTTTGAATTATTTAAACACCTATATTACCTAACTTAAATATCATGTCGGGCACCCTGCCAACTCAGAACAAAGAAAGTTTTTTTTTTAGTTTTTGTTAGGTTATTTTTAACTTGATTTTAGTTTTATTATTTAAATTCTAGTGAAAAATTTAGTATTATATTTGTTATACTATCATGAATGAAATGTATTTTTTCTTATGATTTTTGTGATTAGAGTTTGCAAAGTAGCATCCCACATCTTACTAAAACTAGTAAGCAATGGAAGGATTGGAGCGCTTTATCATAGGATAAACGAAGTACCTACATTCAAACATACAATAGAATAGTAATGTAAAAACACGTACAAAAACAATGTGTGAAAAGGGTCACCAATACACAATAATAACACGTACATCATAGACACCTTTTAAATGTTAATTCGCAATTAAAGATGTTTAGATAATAGCGAAACAAAGGCAATGCCGACAAGACATTAACACAAAGTAGTATTTTTTATCACCTGTCTCAGACACGTCACTAGGTGACAGGGTTCGGTTCGACAATAGTCGTTTTATGTCCATTTAAATGACCCACTACACTAGACATCCTGCCCTGTTGATATTTGACTAAAGTATCGTTAACAAGTTATAATTCATTTAAGTACGTTCTAATTGACGGGTTTCAATTACTGTGGCATCTATCGTAAATCCTGTTTAGTTTCAATGATGCGTCCTTAGTTAAAATGTCACGTCAAGCCTAATTAAAAAAAATGCGGATTTCAGTAGCGTAGATATATTTAGATATTCAAAGGCATCTTTTAAATTGCAAGTAATTAATAGTGTTAAGAATAAGCAGCATAAATAGTTTTTGAAATAGGTAACTCACCTCTTATCATGTTTAACAATGTTGTAGTATTGTACATAAGTTAATAAATCTATTTGTTTAGAGTAAATATGGGATAAATACAATAATATTGTCACTAGGATAAAATATAGCAATATATTCTCATTTGCGGTAACCTATATAGATTGACATGCTTGGTTATGCATGCATCTTCAAAAAAGAAAAAAAAAACAATGACTTAAACTTAATTTAAAAAAAAAGATCTCTCTTTCACACATGTTATGATAGTCCGTTCAACTGTCAACTTTACATATCAAGTTATCTAGGGAAACCTGTAATTGGCCATACTACTGTGTATTATATTATAAGTTACATACTTTGTATCGCTGTTGGTTTTCTGAATAAATAATAATAATAATAAAAACAAAAAGGACGCTAGATCAGATCCACAAGCATGTGTACTTTCTAGGGTTCAGTCTCTGAACCACTATATACCTACTGATGGTAATCAAATACATGTGAGAATCCATGCAAAGATCATGCGTCTGCCAATCTATACCTACTAGTTTTTCAGAAGCATAAAAAGTTTAAAAAACGATATCCCGACTACGGAAAAGTAACTATAAATAATATTTGTATATATTTTGAACTCGACATTTTCTCCTCTTTCATTTGATAGGTATGAGTATCAACACGCTATGATAGCAAAATATTTTATTCAATGTCAGTCACTTATTTGAATGTGACAGCCACCATGTTTTTATTTTTCATACAAAAGGTAGCCTATGTCACCCGGAACACAATTTCAATTCAATTCAATTCAATTCAAGACATTTATTTCTACCAACTGGGATCATAGATAAAGTTAGTTACAGTTTCTTAGCCTAAAGTTAGTAAGTACTATAACCTAATACATATAAAATAAGGACAGTACTTATTAGGGCTTAACTGTCAGTACGTGGATCATATGGCAGTGATTCACATACTTCGAATCGATTGACACCCCATTTATCAAAATCGGTTCAGTATGTTAAACGCTACAGTGGAACATACACAAATACAAACAGACTGCTAAAAACATGTCCCTTCCTTTCGGCTTTGCCGTAGTCGGGCAAACAGGGAAAGGTTATAAGTTTGTATATATTTAGGGTGTAAAATCCGGAACTAATCATCGGATTTCAAAAAATATTTCACTAGTATATATACTTTTAACTTGACTTTTAAGTTATATGTCGATTCTGACGTGGGGTTATATTTTATACCGCCACTTTACCTGGGTTTATAATAACTGTGTAGGTCTAACGGAGCCGCGAGGGCAGCTGCTATGATAAAAAATAGAGAGCAATGATCAGATTGAATTTAAATTAAAATGCATATCACTGAAGGCAACACCACGCTACGGTAGCCTAATAGTGGTTCAGGCATGCGGCTGTCAAGCGGCGGTCGTGGGTTCGAATCCCGGCTCGTACCAATTAGTTTTTCGGAACTTAACTTTGTACGGAATATTTACCGTTAGCTTTCCGGTGAAGGAAAACTTCGTGAGGAAACCGGTCTAATCCCAATAAGGTCTAGTTTTCCCTCTGGGTTGGAAGGTCAGATGGCAGTCGCTTTCGTTATTTCCGCACCACCGGGAATAACGCTAGGAGGATGATAATCACTGAATGACTCATTGTCAAAGTCTTCAGTACATAACATTGTTAAACGAGCGAAGCGAACGAAGTTCTACGTGTTAGCTTGGGCAAAAATGCTTTCGTATGTCTGTCCAGCGGATGGATGTCCGGCGGTTCTCCTCTGCAGATCGCATTTCTCAACCGATTTTCGTGAAATCTTCAAGCAGGCTCAATAATAAAAATTATTTAGGCAGTTTTAGTCAATGAATTTTTTTTAACACTAACTCGGCAGCTCTACAGCTCACAAAGGCTCACTAGTTAGTTACAATTATTTGTGATAATCTGAAATTTGTATTATTTTATTTATTTTTATCGATATCGATAGCGAAGTTCCCACACTGTCGTCATCAGTGCCTCCGCGGGGCGCACGGGTCAGAGAGCCGAGACAATCTGTCAAACGAAAGAATCACACACGACTGCGCCAGCGCCGCCCTATTAATCATATTTCGGCCTTTTTTCTACCATTTCCGAACGTATGTTCTCTCAGATAATGGCTACTATTCTGACGCCGATTTCACAAACATAAAACTATCGACAACATGGACTTTATTGACGAGGAATAAAGGCGGTTTTCGCTCAGCTGAACGAGCCCATTATGTCATATGTGGTAGGTTAAACGAGCGGTGAGGCCTTTAGACAATACTTGTAGTTTGATTCGAGATGTCATGTTTCAAAGATAAAATCTTGACGAAAATTTTTGTTTGACGGGGTCAAAGTAGGTACAAGCTCTTCAATTAGATTTGACATAGTAAGCCTAATGCGATGGACGGTTGACTTGTAACAAAGAGGATCGTTTATTTGGAAATTGCATTACCCAATTCTTTAAGTTTTGTTGATGCTATCTCTTATTGAGGAATGAAACAGTGGTGCATTCTGTAAATACGGGTATTCTGTACTAAGTGCTCTAACAATAGTTCTTTGTCGTTAACTTTATAGTAGTAATTGAAGAGCCATACCTATATGTTACCTAATGATTTAGAAAAAGGATCATCTCAACATCTTGTGCTACGGTCAAAATGTGTAACCCTGTAAGAACATTTACTGAATATCTATATGTGTAACAATAATCTTCATCATCATCTACAAAAGTACGACACAGTAGAATATCAGCTCACTCATATTAGGAGCAGCTCAACGGTACCTCAAACTACCTTACAGTTACAGAAGACCGCAGCGTGCAGCGATGATAACACCACAACAAATATCAGCTCACTCATATTAGGAGCAGCTCAACGGTACCTCAAGCTACCTTACAGTTACAGAAGACCGCAGCGTGCAGCGATGATAACACCACAACAAATATCAGCTCACTCATATTAGGAGCAGCTCAACGGTACCTCAAGCTACCTTACAGTTACAGAAGACAGCAGCGTGCAGCGATGATAACACCACAACAAATATCAGCTCACTCATATTAGGAGCAGCTCAACGGTACCTCAAGCTACCTTACAGTTACAAAAGACCGCAGCGTGCAGCGATGATAACACCACAACAAATATCAGCTCACTCATATTAGGAGCAGCTCAACGGTACCTCAAGCTACCTTACAGTTACAGAAGACCGCAGCGTGAAGCGATGATAACACCACAACAAATATCAGCTCACTCATATTAGGAGCAGCTCAACGGTACCTCAAGCTACAGAAGACCGCACCCGTGATAACTAACCCCCCACTGGGATCCAGCCGTTTCGCCAAATTATTTTGGTGAAATTTAATTACCCAAACAAATTTTGGCAATTGTGTTTGGTAACGCAATCTTTTGAATAATTTTAGTAGGCACATTTTCATTTGGTCAAATTTTCACTCAGCATAATACTACGGAAAATAACGGTAAGGCATTTGGTATTTTATCGAATACTTTATTAAAGTAGAAAATCTTTAGACAATAAATATTTAGTCAAATCATTGACGTACCATAAAGTAAATAGACTCACAATGCCGAACAAAAATTTCTAGAAATGTGCCCCAAAATGACAACTCTAGCTATATTTCAGTAGTTGCTAATAGCGTTAACTTATAACCTGCAGCAAGACATATGTTTCATAAAAAAAAGAACTCAGTTATTGAGATTTTAAGCACCATATTAGCAAATCAACATCAACAGATAAAATACTTTTTAGTTTATTGAGATTTTATCATAATGTGACTTAACTGCTCACGTCAAAACTAAATAGCGAATGAATGGAGTCGCGTTATAAAATTATTTTAACAATATTTTATGTAGGAATTTAAACAGAAAGACCAATATCACAAATAAGTAAATCAGGTTTCTTTATTTTACAAGTGGGGAATAAACAGTTTCAAATGTCCAAATTATGTATTGATATTGGATATTTACTGTTAAGGCTTTATTCAATATTGTGACAACAATTAAAAAAACATGGAACAGAAAGAGAAAGTTAAAAACTAACTAAACCTAACCTAAACTATGTGAACCTAAACTACTATATACACATATTTCCCCCAAATCGCTGCCACTAGGCAGAGTATCCATAAGGCTGGCTGCGTTGCCCCGTTGAATGGCAATGCCAATTCGCTGTGCGAGGAACGAGCCAGCCCTGTTGTCACCAGAGGATATATATATATTGGATTATACAATTATATTAAAGTTAATTAAGAGTCCGCAGTAAGCTCAATTCTCCATACAAACGTAGTTACGCTCTCATTTTAAAACGACTAGCTAGTTTGCTCTAAAACTTTGTACTTAGAATACCGTCCAGGTCTTTAATTAGTTTATGTAGCTTCAGTACAATAGTAAAACAAATCAGCAAAATGAAGTTTGTCATACGAAACTTGTTTTTGCTGTATTTTGTTTGTTTTATAAACTGGATCCATATAAACTTATTAATTTTGCCCGACAAATTATTGGAAAGAATTGAAATTAAAATTGGACTCGTTAGTCCATTTCTTTCCATGACAGGTGTGACAGTTTTAGTTGGCTGTTTAATCCATTTTTTGTCGTATATATTATCCGAAGCAGAAAAATGAGTCCAACAAACGACGCGCGAATAGAATAGAAAGTTCTTTATTGTTTTTTCTTTTCGGTGTTACAATCATGTCCGCTAAACGGGTGTCTCCTTTATGGAATATGTCTTAAAGATCAGTACATTTATTTTATATCGTGTAGCAAATTTACAGCTCACAGATTGTAACATATTGATGTTTTACTTCGCTTTTTATGTTAAAGTCGTTTGGTTTAAATAAATCGTCTCGACTGTCGCGTGCTATGACTGCAGCCCATTTTGCATGTCGCTGAGGATTTCTTGGAAATCTTAAATATGAAAACCATATAACGAAGGTAACAACGTCATAAAAAAGGTGTCTCCTTTATGGAATATGACTTAAAGATCAGTACATTTATTTTATATCGTGTAGCAAATTTACAGCTCACAGATTGTAACATATTGATGTTTTACTTCGCTTTTTATGTTAAAGTCGTTTGGTTTAAATAAATCGTCTCGACTGTCGCGTGCTATGACTGCAGCCCATTTTGCATGTCGCTGAGGATTTCTTGGAAATCTTAAATATGAAAACCATATAACGTAGGTAACAACGTCATAAAAAAAGTATCTAATACCGACTCCTTAGATTTATGTTCTGCGACGTACGTCATTTGAACTAACAAAACTAATTATTTAAAATATGTTTAAAACTATTAAATAACAACGAGTTTACACAAATTTAGTTACGTTATCAAAAGAATTTACTGGAATAAATATATCCCATCTTTTTTTCTTGTTTTTTTGTTGGTATTTACGCAGTTTTTGACTGAACATTTAGACGTATCTGACAACCAACAAGTCTGACGGTCGAAACCAGACTAAACGCAAAAGAGCCGGCCAATTCCATCAGCCGGTTCTTTTGGACTGCCATTTTTTTCGGCTGATTGTGTATCTAGTTACATATACTAAATCAATGAGTCAAATGAATTTTTATGACAAAAAAACTAAAGACAAAAATATTACCACGAAAAATACAATTGAGGCGGGTGCGTAACGATAACTATGACTACTTACCTAAATACTATTTAAGTACAATTTGCAAAGTGTTTTTTCATGTGCCTTGAAAATCATGCTTCGTTGCTTGCTTGAAAACTGACGATACAAATCAGTTGCCTTATTATATTTGGCATAAAATATATTTTTCCAACTGAAACATTTTACTCCAGAAAATCCAGCGATTGGCCGTAACTTTTCATAATAACTAAATTGAACACCGAATCTGATTATAGAAACGTAATGAAGAGTCTATAAATAGTTGTAAGTGATCTTGACACGAATTCTTTATGGTAGGGCTACTCTATCGCTATGACATCGTCGCCGCGAGCCAAACTAGTGATAAATCACCTGACGAATTTTTGTTAAGTTATTATGATGTAGCATTATAAAATCGTGATACAACTGTGCATGATCTCCGAATCATTTGAGGTTAAGTTATTAATTACATGGTTTTTAAAGAGCGGTCAGACATCGGAGTTTAACGCCAAGGATACGCGGCAACGCGTGTTACGAGTTGTGATTTTGGCTTATATTTCGATGCCATATCGCAGCGTCAGCGTATTTTTAACCGACTTTAAAAAAGGAGGAGGATATATATTCCACTGTATGTTTTTTGTTTTTTTTTTATGTATGTTCGCCGATTTCTCCGTCAATTGTGGACCGATTTCCAAAATTCTTTTTTCATTCGAAAAAGTATACTCCCGAGGTGGTCCCATTGTCACCAATTTAGGATCTGATTATGAGATCTCAGGGAAATTGAGGGCAACCCTCAAATTTTATAGGCACGCGTATAGTGATTTCGGTATTTTCTATTATAACTTGTGTATTTACGCTCAGAAATCGCAATTTTGGTTAAGTGGAACTGTATGAAGACCACAGATGACTTATGGAACTCCTCAAAAATGTAAAGTACTTAGGTACGTCAAAGATTCTGACATGATTCCGTTGAAATATCAACTAATGAAGAGTTAATTCTGAGATCCTTGAGGAACCGACGGAACTCCTCAAATATTATTAGCCCACATATAGCGACTTGGGTTTTTTCTGTGATAGTCAAGGCATTTGCTCTCGAAAAGCAGTTCATGTGGTAAATTGGAAAGGAAATGTGGACATTTTCATATACCTATGTGGCTTGGCGAAGTACTGAATTGAAGTCGGTTTTAACTTTGTTTTTAAAGTAAATTATATAAATAAATATTAAATAAATAAATATTACGGGACAATCTTACACAAATCAACCTAGCCCCACGGTAAGCTCAATAAGGCTTGTGTTGTGGGTACTAGGCGATGATATATATAATAGATAAATACATATAGATACTTATATACATATATAACATCCATAACTCAGGAACAAATATTCGTGATAAACACACAAATAAATCCCCTGACCGGGATTCGAACCCGGGACCTCCAGCTTCGTAGGCAGAGTCACTACCCACTGGGCTACGGAGGCCGTTGATCAGCATCATCAGGATCGTCATTTTCAGTTTGTAACCGCCCCATTGCTAAATTTAGGCCTCTCTTCCACTAGGACACCCGTCTTGACCCTGAAGTACCTAGTCAATTCCAAGAGTGACCCGCGATCTTCCTAATATCGTCAACCTATGAAGCTAGTGGACAGCCGACGCTCCTTTTACCTAAAAGTGTACTCCAATCCGACACCATTTTCGTTCAGTTGCCATCACTTCCATTTCATGACAGTGATCATGATATGCTATAAACTATGACTTCATAGTCAAAGAATGGCCTCCGTTACCTACGCTGTGGAGTCCAGTTAGGTCTCTCACGACGTCAAACCGGCGTGAGGATCATGACAGATGTGACATCACTGGTGCTTGCGACCTTCGAGAGCGTGCGATTTTGGACGCGATGTAGGTACTTTATATGGGTAGAATTGGCTTTAGATTTGTACCTATATCAAATTTTGTTAGGAATTGAATAATTTATTTAGTTAAAATCATAAATATCAATCAAATGCGTCCGCCAGCTAAAGGTAGGTACCCTTTTTCAAGTTGTAAATAAGGTCGAGTTTTGAATTGCAACATTATACCTACAAGTAGTGATACAAATAGTGTCTTTATCAACAAAAAGGTACTAGTATTATTTGACTCGAATTGAAAATGATTAATAAATTAGTCAATTTCAACCAACCGTCCGTCAATGGACACGATATTAGTACATTGAAATAGCAATAATCTTTTGGTTTTAAGTTTAAGTGCAGGCCAACTGAAGGGCAAGGTTTCTTCAATAGATAATAAGAAACAAACCAAGCGTCTGCGTTTTTTTTGTAATATGGACTTATTTAATATAGATAATGAATCTAGGTAGGTACTAAAAAAACGAGAAAATATCCTCTCAGTTCACTAACTCATATATACTTAAGTAGGCGCAAACTGCCACACTAAATTAGGCGGTAAATAACCTGCCCCATACCTTAAAATCGATATTCTAAGCACACATTGAAAACAATTGTAGGTACATTTAAAAACAACACTCAACTTATTCCTTCGTAAACTTAACGACTTGTCAGATCTGTTATCACATAATGCTATAGTAGACGAATAATTGATTTCGCATTAACATTTACTCATTTGACTCCCGTCACGACCGTATGCGAAACATAATTGTCCGTCCGTCCGTCATGTAATCGGAAAAACCTATCAACCAATAAATTATGATCAGTAATAATTTTCTTGGAACACCGGTTTCCCGTTTGGCAGGAAAAAGCTTAGCGGAATTGGATGTCAGCGGTAATTGGTCACAGATTCAAATGCTGTTTGATATTTTTTGTTCATTCTAAAAGATTGCTTGGATGAATTAATGATTTATCATTAATTCATAAAGTACCTAAGAATTGAAGTTGCGAGAAATGTAAACAGGATGTAAACTAAATTATACAATTTGTTGAATTGTGTTGTCCTCTACATATGACATGTATTATCGTGTGTTACACCACTCAATGACTATAGTAAGAGCTGTAATGTATCAACCCATATCTATGCATGAAGAGTCTAGGTACTTATATATTTCTTCTTCCTATAAGTATGTCAGCCATTCGTGTAGCATGTACCATGTATTCATTAATTATTACAATTGAAATACAATGTATATACTTTAGAAAACTTATTATTATAGTAGGTACAGGTACGTCATATAAAAAAAATATATAAATTTTTAATTTCTATCGATATATAATGTATAAGTTACAAATTGTAAGTGTGCGTCGTTTATTCAGACTTAAGAGCAATAAATGTGGCACTTTAAGACTACAAACGGAGTGTTCTTAGTTGCATCAACTCCCAGCCCCTCGCTCTCCATACCGGTGTCGCGTCGCGTGGTACAGACAGACGCTGCTTCCATCCACACCCTTAGAACACTATTCGATAACGTAACCTCACTTTTTATGAAAAATACGTAATGGCAGGATAATATACCTAGTAATACAGTAAAGTGTTTTATCTATCCAAATATCATAAACCCTCCATGATGCGTTCAAGATCCGCACATAATGACCACCATAAAAATAGACTGTTTTGTAATAACAAATTTCTTATCTGTGAAAATGTTATTATTGCTGCTATCGATAATATCATTTCATTCAAATTTCGAACGTCTCTGAATTTAAAGAAATTTGATTTGACCTCTATTCTAATATCAGTCGAGATGACGTTTAGTTCGAAATGAATTGTCAATTTGCATACAAATTTGACAAATGTCGCACGTAAGTAAGATATCGAACGATATGATAGTGTAATCCGACTCTAGTTTGTCTCTGAATTAAGAAAAAACTATGACAGCTGCCAGAAAACAACGCCGCGATGCCGGTCATTATAATTGCGTTATTAGTTTTATTCTACCATATTTATTTCTACATAACCCGTTTATGTTTACCAACTGATTGGTCTACGACTTTTTTCCCATTTGAGCCGAGAACCCTATAATAAGGTTCAATAATACGTACTGCATCGGGTACATTATTATATCACGGCATCATAATTTTAAATTGTTGAACTGATCACAAATTGCGTTTACCTATAAGGAGAATCAGCAAGTGTGAATGCCCTTCTAACAAACCGCCAGGCTACTTAAACCTTACTTAGCAATACGTGCTCCAAGCCAAGCCAATATCGAAAAGGCGACTGTAATAGAATTACGAAACCTCTAATAGTCTAATCTAACCTCAACGATCAGAAAATAACCATGAAAAAGCTATCCCTAACGCTCCCGGACTTGGCCGAGGTCGTTCGAGCCAGCAGTCTTGGAGAATTTCATTTGGACGGGTTATACCTAGGATGAGTAACAGGAGTTAGATTCCATTGAAGTACCAAGGAAATCAGGCTTCTGTTATTTTTACAGTTCAGTACGAGTATACCTAAGGTAACCGGGCAGGGCACATTGCACGCAGAACAGATGGCCGTTGGGGCGGAAAGGGTGGCGACCACGTACCGGCAGGTGCAGCTGGGTAGAACAAGGTGGACTGATCACCTGGTAAAGGCCGTGGGAGTCCGCTGGATGCGGGTGGCGTAGGACCGATCACTTTGACACTCTTTGCGGGAGACCTATGCGGAGTGGACGTCTTTCGGCTGATATGATGATGATGATGATGAAGAATTTGGTACATCGCTTTATTTATGTGCTCAGAGAACTAGATCCCAAGAAAAAAAATCAGAAACGCATTATAGCTTCATAAAACAAATGTTGATTATATAATTGAAATGGATATACCGTCCATTTTTTTACGTAAATACGATTAGTCCCGGGTGTAACTGAGAAGCAATTAACAGCTTAATTCAGCAGCATATTGTAATATGGTTGATTATGGACAAAAGACCAAACATACACATGCATTTTTCTGAGCAAAATTTCAGCATAATGGAGAAAAGTGTTCCTTCGATCGTTTGGTCAATTTGGTGCAACCAGATTTTATTAATAGACTTCAAAAAAAGGAGGTTATCAATTCTACACTTAAGTACC
Organism: Epinotia brunnichana; assembly: GCA_963854355.1. Lineage (NCBI taxonomy): Eukaryota > Metazoa > Arthropoda > Insecta > Lepidoptera > Tortricidae > Epinotia > Epinotia brunnichana. The sequence goes on from OY977951.1 coordinate 13,140,365, forward strand.
TACCTAAATAATATGACAAAATAAATGCAATTAAAGTGTTGATGATGAATTTAATTCTGCCCTGAACTAAAGACCTATCTAGAGTGCCTTCTTCTTATTTCACAATAAAAATTACAATATAAGATTTGGATAAATGTCAAAATTGCAAGAATTTCTACCATGATCCATTGTACTCGTACTACCATTTGTAATAGAATAATGTGACAAAGATTCAATATGCAATATGTTAAAACCAACAGTAACTTGACCACTTCCAGCTAATCTTTAACCATCAGAATCCTTTAGAAAATGGTCGTCGGTCCGACTTAGAAAATTACTTACATGCCGAAGCAATTTCCTGAAACCGCAAGTATCGTATGGGCCGCAAATAAACAGTGGACCCTTTTGTGGGGCCGCCGCCACAAGATTGCACCGAGACAATGTCTTATGCTGCATATTGAATAGCTCTTCCGTGGTAGAAGGGTAGATTAGGCCAAGATATAGATATGACAAGGTTTTCGTTATACTACGACGTGGGCAAACAAGCATGGCTGTCCGATGGTAAGCAGACATCTTAACACGAGACATGCGACAACCGCGTAGTTGATAACAAAAACTAAAAAATGTTTATTCTCTTTAAGGTTTATATATATATACATACAATTAATCTGCCAGGCAGAAAAAGCTCCTAATTTATATTTAAAGATTATTTGTAGCTAGATGGTCACTAAGAAAATGCGATGAAGACAAGTTAGCTATAGCAGTATTCCAACGACTAATAGAAAGAAGCATGTTAGGAATTAAATTAGCAGATAAGATAAAAAACCAAAATATTAGAACGACCAAATTAACTGACATTGTGAAAAGAGTGAGGATACTAAAATGGAACTGGGCGGGCCACATATGTCATATGAAAGGAAATAAATGGATAAGAAAAATCATTGAATAGATCCCGAGACCGGTCGCGGGAGTCCACTGGATGCGATTGGCGCAGGACCGGCCATTTTGGCACTCTTTGGGGAAGGCCTTTATCCAGCAGTGGACGTCTTTCGGCTGATATGACGATGATGAGATTCCGAGAGACGGCACCAGGTCGCGAGGACGTCAAAGGACAATATGGGCAGATCCGTTCACACAAAGGCTTGGTCCACACTGGATGAGCAAAGCCAGAGACGACTCTGGAAAGATAAAGGAGAGGCCTACGCCAAAGAGGTGACTACTACTTCAATAAGAATCATGACGTTATGACAATTACCTACTTTGTTACACTTTTTAGTAGAAATAAAAGGCTTTATTTTATTTTATTTGTAGCTAGACAGATGCAGGTCCTTCCCTCAACACAGCGCGTCTTCGGAAGCCCTGGTGACCTGGGAGCAAAACACAGGGCAGGTAGTGGTGTTAATATGATGGCGGTCTTCTGTAAGATGGAGGTGCTTCCCCAGTTGTGCTTCTCCAAATATGTGTCATAAGTGTGAGGTGACCGAAAATGTCCAGTTGAAAACAATGAGGGTGACTAAACTAGGTTTAAGTAACCTAGGGCGGCACATAATGCACCCACAAGAAGTACAACATATCACCGCCCAAAGAATCTGGAACTTCCTGGAGGCAACGGGACTTAACGGTGAACTCTAAAACAAGGGCTGCCACAATAGATCACTTGCTGGTCGAAGCGGCATATTAAGGCCCACAAACAAAATAATAATAATAAAACTAGGTTTGTAGGTACTTTTATAATATTAACATACCTACAGGCACTTTCTTTTGATCCTCAAATGTTTTAATATACCCATGTATTAGGTATAAATTGCCTTGATGATGGCTTGATCAGTAAAGCGCTTAGTAATTAAAAAAAAAACAAAATTGAACAGAGGCATGAATAAGCGCTAATAATAAAATAAATAAATTAGACAATGGTTGACCCTAGTCTACCCGTGTGGTGTCGGGTTGGAATAGCACCACCCGTTACTTCCCGTGGGTGTCGTAAAAATCGTACTAACGGAACAGGGTTGAAGTGTGTTGTGGGCAATGGGCTAGCAACCTATCACTGCGTTATCTGGAGGCTCGGTAGTGCCTCCGCCAAGACGATCACATTGTATCGATCTTTTATACCCGCATTTATGCTAAAAGTGGCACTGGAACATAAGTTTCATACCCTAACCTACCGCTTTTGGGAATAAAGGATTGAATCTATGTATGTATGTATATGACTCTGATCTGGTATTATAAATCTATAATTTGATACCTACTTTATTCTCAAAAACGATGCTCAATAAAATTATTACATATCTGCCCATTGGTTAAATCTAAACAGTGAGATACTTTTTGTCCCACACCGCTGGCTCATACAAATTTGGTTTCAAATATGGGGACAGTGCAATTTGCCAGGCAGTCGTCGTAAAGCCAGATAATAATATACATGTTTAAGTAATTCATTCCGGGATTTAAGAGTCAGATCTAATATTTTACACAAATGAAGTAGTTTCAAGTTTTTTTAAGTTGGTAGTGTAATAAAAATCACAAATGAAAGTTTTCGATTTTTAAAATATAATATTACGAAAAAAAGGTTTTTCTTTTTGCAACTTTTTTCACGCGTGTTAGAGCAAAAGGTTATCTTGTAACTTGACAATGAGAACATATGTTTTAGCAAGTAACTGACCACTTTTGGATTAGGTATTCAAAAGTATACCACCATTAACGTCCTGGCGCCATCTATAGATAAATCAGAAGCTCAATTATCTTACAAATTACAATACCTTTTACGCCATTCTGTGTAGCATTATTTTAAAAAGCCAAATCAAACTAGCTCTTACTACATCGTATTAGAGTCAATTTAACACTGTATTTATCACCGGCGCCCTACAAAGCATAATCAAACAAAAAACGTAAGACAATCACCTATTACCATCTCATAAAGACGACATTTCGATCCAATCTCGAACGATGCTATCCAATTTTATTTGATCACTTGCTATTTGGATCTGGAATGCGATCTCATTCGTGATCCACATGTCATTTGTTTTGAAACAAAAAATGCGCTTAGAGACTGACTGATTATTTGAACGCACTCGATTTGAGAACAGGGTAATTGCGTAACTTTCGAACTCGCGTTAGGACAAATATAGTTCATTTGTCCTAACGCCGTTCGAAAGTTTTTTTTTAAGGTAGGCAAAAAATTACCGTTGATATGCTCTAACGCTAGTTCGATAAGTTACGCGATTACTCTGTTCTCAAATCGAGTGTGTTAAAATAATCGGTCAGTCTCGCATATTTCAAATCAAATGACACGTGGATCAAGAATAATAAAAACAATGAGATCGCATTCAATTACGCCGTTGGACCAGTATTTCATCCGCGTTCTATTTTACTCTCCCTACTACTACTACTACTACTGTTCTTTCTTTTACTTAGGTTATGAAATACCGACCCTTGAGAAACAAAATAATGTACGGTACATCAAAATACAAAATGATTTCTCTTACTAACATCAATAGGTAAGAGCGAAATTGACTCAAAATTACAAAACACTACATTAAAAAAAACATTAAGCTTACCTAAACTGACCTACCTGAGCACAGAAAATAATTGCTTGTGAAAAAAGGTCCCATCATGATGCCTTTCCCTCAATTCCAGAAAGTGTCGCAGCAAATTGGTACCAAATTAGAGAGGTCGTCTTTCGTCAAAAAGCAGATATGACGAGCAACGCAATTGTCCAAATTTCATAACTGTCCAGCCTCTGGCGGACAATTTTACAAATTACTTACTCGTCTCTTAATAGGGCAAAGTGAATTATCGGTCGTTTTTTTCCTCTGTTAAGCAACGCGCGATTCTCACGGCCTTACGACATTTTAGATTTCGTTGATTCCAACGTAAGTGCTGATACGGTTCCAGTTTTATAATGTAGTATTGTTTTAAACTGAGATTTTGTTATGCAAATGAGACCGGGTTATTTGTCATGAGATTTGCATAATGGTTTGTTGGTTTCTTGGCCCATTGTTTATTTTTAGGGAAAGTTTGTATTTCGTTGACTACAGTTCTTATCAATGCTTATTAGGCGGACTTATTGGACATGTGTCAGGTTTTTGATACTCAACATTTATTAAGATCCTATTGGTGATCGTATTATCATTATTCTGAATTATTATTTTCCACGTAATTTACAATGTATCTTTCCGCACATTATACAAGTATTTTTTGTGAATCAATTGGTCAAACAAAATAATCCACGATACGTTTTCAAAAAAGGTACAGCGTTGGATAATACTCGTAGACAGCAAGGGCTCATTTTCACTGGTCGCCACAACCTGACTCCCGCATGCGGAAGTTCGCGGTATCCTTGTTTTTGTAAAAGAAAACAACCAGTGAACATGAGCCCTAACCGCTGTAAAAATAAACAATATCTGCTGTTTTCAATTAAAACAAACGGCGGTTAATTCGGAATAGATAAACTCATGGAAAAAAACCACAACAAACATTGTTTTCCGAACGCGAGTGGCAATTACAATATGACCTATCATAAAATTAATGACGCCGACATAGTGCACAATAACAGCTTATCGACAGGACACTTCAAGTCATGATAGCACCCGCAAGCAGTGCCATTTAATAATCACTATCAGTATATCACAGATAGAGTAGACAGGTGGCTGTTCACAGTTTAATGTCGCAAGGGTCAAACTAGCTTACGAAACAGCCGATGAACGTACGTACTGTACCTACATAGGTAGGTACATATGATGAAAAGTATTTACAAACCAAAGTCTTATCTTACATAAGTAGTCGTAGTATAAATTTAATAATATTCAGGCAGGACTTGGTTCTTTTTGGTTCAGTCTTTGTAAATGTTGAGCTTTGTATCTTGTCGGTTTGTCAAATATAAAAATAAATAATACTCATATCCGTACAGAAGATCCACTGTCTAACGTAACCGATGTTTGACAGCTAGAAAACTTAAATCAGGGCATCCGTGTGCAGGTGCATGCTCTTTAGTTAGGCTGGGCTCAAACGTCCGGTTTCCGCGTACGGTTTCCGGATTCGGTGTTCGACTTACAACCCTCTAGAGATTATTCTGTAAACGCATGCGAGCGCTATAAGTCGAAAACCGAATTCGGAAAACGTACGCGGATACTGAACGTTTATGCCCAGCCTACGTTATGATTACGAGTGAATGAGTGTTACTGTCCGCAGAAATCGGATGAACTATCTGCTCGAAGGTACATGATTCTCGGTTCAGCGATTTTGCAGTTGCATCGTTCTATAATTTCCACTCCGTAGCTCGAAGGTACGCGAATCTCGCCTTAGCGATTTCGCAGTTAATGCGGAAAGCGATCCCGCGGCGCCCCTTTCTTAAGGCGGAGCTGGCAATCGTTGGGGTTTTAGACGGTAGTCCAAGGCTTGCCGCGGTTAGTCCGTCATACCCGCCCTGTCCCTTCCCCGTGGCGGGCGGGATGCGTAAAAGCATTTCCCCAACGTAAAAAAAAAAAAAAAAAAAAAAAGGTCACATACTATATCTAAACATAGCTACTTATTTACATCTATTAACTAAAACATTATTTGATAATTGTATATACCTATGTAATTCTAATGTCAATTTATTATTTTGAGCGGTAAATTGTAAATGTACTATTAAACTATTTAAGGGTGTCTGTAATAAATTCTTGATACGAGTAATATGTTTTACTTATTAGCCAATCTTTAAGTCTTATATCCCGATTAAGACACGTTGGCACCTTGCAGCAAGGTGTATGTATGGACTCGGCGCATTCTTAAATTGACCGGGTTAAACAGGTTTGTTTTTAATTCTCGGCAAATGGATTCTTACTCGACTAAAAAAAATTAATCCTTCTTGTGGATTAATTGATTATTTCTTGTTGGATATGATATAGAAACGTTTCATTGATAACATTTTACATGAATTTATATTGAATAAGAAAATATTTATTTTATTTTGTATTGGCTGTTTAGAGATTTCATCTAAGCCTCGCTGCGGGCGCACTGCGCGAACTACACGAAAAAAAATAGCGCTATTATAGGTAATTTCACAAATATTTGTAAACATTGATGATGCGTGTTTGGTTATTGTTAAAAATGTTGACTCGTAGTGAATAGAAAAGTGATAAATAGATTTGACGCCACTGTACATTCTTGGAGATGTACAAATATGTGAGTAAAAACCTGTTGTCATCAATAACTAAAGGAAACAACTTAGTCTTAGTCTCCTAGCCTGTAACAATTTCATGTTATGAAAAGGATTTTTTCTCGCAAATGTGTTGAAAAACGTCGTATGACACGCGTGAGCTTTGATAATTACATCCTCGGCTCTATTATCACGCTCACCTGCGGTTCGCGTGACAATTCCGCCTCTGATGTAATGATCAACGTACCTCACTTGTATCATAATGTACTATTCTTGGTACTTGGTACCCGTCATCTCACAATAATTGTTTCCATCACCTACACCGTAATTGCAACTCCTCTGTCGCAGCGTCTAATTACCGCACAAGGGCACGTCACGTCGCCGACGACGACGTTGATTGCGGTCCGAGTCCGGTAAGTGCCTAATATATCGACACCTCCTACGTATACTGATACAAGTGACAATTTTAAGATTTTCAGTTTTTTGCATTTTTGTGATTAATATGTCTATATTTACCTACCACAAAAATTTCGTACGCATATTCCAATTAGTTTCGGAAAAAAAATAGCGTGTATGAATGCATCTAACACCATTCATCTAATCGGTACGACATAAACTGAGGCAACTCACTTACACCACTATACGCGGCACCGATATAGTGGTGGGGCGGGTTTAGTCCAGTGTAACTAGCAGTTGCCTCAGTATGCACGCTAGCTCTCGCTGCGTACGGACGGTGTTCCGCTTTGTTTTAGTAGTAGACGACGAAGCATACATCTACGTGGACAAATATTTTTAGTAATTATGTTTGGTGCACGTTGCTTATGGTATTTTATTGATAAATGGAAATATAACATATCAATAGTACATCGTTTTCTTGTAGTTGGGCATACACAAAATGAAGGTGACAGCATGCATGCTCTAATTGAAAAAAGAACGAAAAATGTCAATATATACACACCTGAGCAATGGTATATGGCTATGCGTATGGCGAAAGTAGAAAAACCGTATGAAGTTATAGAAGTCTCCCAAGACTCGGTATTTAATTTTAAGGCTTGTCTGAAGCTATTCAATAATTGGAGCAAAGGTACAAAAGGGCAAACCGTTATGTGGAGCCGAATGTGTGAGGTATATGTATCACACGAAGAGCCCTTTACATTAAAGTACAAGTACAGATTCGAACAGGAATATGAATCTATTGAATGTGCTTCCATGAAACAAACAAGGAGCCGACTAAGTGAGCTTGAAATAGGGTTGGATAGTATTATTGTAGCTTACCAAGCACCATTGCCTCTCGACAAGCAAAAATTGAAAGATCTTGGTGATATGTGTAAGACTGGTGTAATTCCTGCTAAATACCACGAATTCTATCACAAATTAGTCTGATACAATGACCTGATTACTTATTAAGGTTTCTTATTTTGATTACCTAAAATATGTTCCTGTCGGTTAAAAAGAAAATGCTTTAGATTGTTTTATTAAATAAGCAATGTTGATATTTTATAAAACTGAAGCAACTAAAGTAGTTAATTTTGTTGTTGAGTTATTTTGTGTTCATTTTATAGTAGATTTGTATTTTTTTAAGTATTATTTTTATTAATTATTAGGTCAAAGTGATCTCAATTTCATTACGTTAATTTTATATTAAGAGAATTGATGATCTCAGTTGTGATTTGTAAAAACCTTTATTTACGTTGTGAAGTAAAAAAGGGCCAAAGTTAAGGTAACTTCCTAGATACTAAGTAGTAATATGGTAAGAATATATTCTTATTAAACTCGCCTTAAAACATAAACATATTCAGATGATTAATTTTATTAATGATGCTCAAGACTGATTCTGACAGTGTGATAAAAAAATTACTTACCTTTGTACAATTTTCTATGAGAATAAAAACCTTTACATAGCATAGAACATTTGAGTTTTTTTTATAATTTATTTTAAATATTTCTTTATGGTACTTTTAATACATTACTAGCTGTATATTGATACAAGTGGTAAATTCATCGCAACGTATATTGATCCAAGTAAGGAAATCATTAGAACAACATTAAATAGAGGTTAATAAGAAGCAAAACTGCACCTGCTTTGTTTTTCATACAAGCCCTATGAACATAATTATCGAATTATCTTTATACAATACAAAAATATAATCAAATGAATAATCGATTTACTACGACGTATATTGGAGCATGTGGTAATTAGCTCAGTATACCACACAAGTACGACATGTGAAATACACGTATACTAGTGTATTTGCAGTTTTCTTCAAAACGGTCAAAAATTTATAAATTTGATTAATGTAGGTTTATGGAAAATGCCTTCCTTAGTACTGAGTCAAAATTTTGAAGAGTTATCTCAAAAACTGAGAAAGTTACGGGTTTAAGTACCTTTGAACAGCTGTCCTGTGAAACCATTATTTTGCACTTGTACCAGTATACGTAGGAGGTATCGATATTATTATGGACTAGTTGCGGATTTCGGTGATGTAATTCTGTCCCTCTTTAGTTATCCTACGTACGCCGTTAACGATTGGTAATTGACGAATAATTTTAACAATATCCTAGCTTGCTTAATTCGGATAGTTTAGATTATTATGTTAAAGGGTATTGGTAATCTATTTAATTACAAGATGACATCTTTATTTCTTCACCAACATTCTATTAAGGCAAAGCAGACGGTACTGTGTCGCGGACTGCAAGCTACAAAAAAGACCAAGATAGTGAACTTATACTATGACCTAGGGATTCGCTCGTCTCACACTCTCATAAATAGTTTGCCTTTAGGTACCTATGTTTAAAGATCGAATTAATAATGTATCATTAATTTCTTCCAAATCCTTAAACAGACAATGCTTTAGTACAACCTCATAGAAAACTATAAATAATCTGCATCCTGTATCTGTAAGTATATGAGTTAACAAATGCCGCGCATACTCTAAAGATTAAAAACAAACATCGTGAACGCTCGCAGAACAATACATCAGTGAAAATTGAGACGATCCGAGAGCTTCGCTCTCAGACTCAATAGTATCTAAGGGCGGAATTACTCTTTTAAATTGATAGATGTTAGCGTTGTGGGTTTCAGGTCCAAATATGAAGGAATTGAAGCTTTCATTCGTTATCATCCTGTCAATTATGTATGTAAATAAGTTAGAGATAAATTGCGTTAGATGCTATTCTAGGCTAAAATCAAGACTACAATTAAAAGTGTAGAAAACTCGCGTTTCGTCCAAAATAGTTGGTTTAAAACATACTTCAGCATACTAATTCAGTATTGTTGGATTAGTGTATCATTTAATGTGTGCTAGATCTAGATTTATGGATTCATAAATTAGACTACTTAGGTTAATTGCAGGAATGGATCGCTGGCCAGCAAGAAAACGCGTGGACGGACGCGCGAGCTGCAGAGACATTCTACCCGCAAAGTCGAGAAAAGTGCTTATCGATCGGCACTGTGGGGCGGGGAACGCTCCCTGGAAAATGGGCCTTATACCCTTTTATTAAGGTATATTTTCAGATGAGGAGTCGGATTAGTGGCGTGATCGTGTTAGTATTGGCTATAAATACCCCGGCGGGCCGAGGAGCGTTTCACTTTTCTATGGGACGTCGAAGCGAGATCACGCTGCAGAAGGCAAAGGCGGCCAGGCTAGGCTGACCTCTAGGCGCGTACTACTTCGAGGCGGAACAAGGCTGGTCACTGCTGGGCTGCATTACGGCTGTTGCTGAGAGGAATTAGAGTTTGGTAAGGTCGCAAATGCCTTTGCGATCGTCTGGTGAGATTGAATATTTTATTTTAAAGTGTGACTAATCATAGTGAATTCTGGAATTTCTTAGGGAGTAATTATCTTGTGCGCACATTGTCTTGAATTGAGTGATTAATATTTAGGCAATATCTTTCTGCTCGTGAACTGATATGATCTTATATGATCACGTGTGTATTTTGAATATGTGGCGGTCTAATAGGTTAATCACCTAATAAATGCGCTTAAGACATCATCATATTAGGATTCCGTATACTCCCATGAAGTGAAGTGAACACTTATTATAGTATGTTACTGTTACAATGGTAAATAATTCCTATTTGTATACCAGTATCTAGTGGTTAATTGTAGGTACAAAAGAGGGAAATCTTTATTAAAATATGTGCTAATATTATATTGTAATTTATTTATGGAGGCGCGGGTCACCTTTTGCTCGGGGCGTCAAGGCGGGATCACAGCGACCAGCAACCAGGGACCCTACAAGTCGCAGAGACAGGCCGAAATACAAACTTCATACTTCTCGAAAAGGGCTGGGTCTACTCACACAACGCGGGGCCTAACCACTAGACGAAATCACACGCCAAGCCACTTCACCAGCGCGAATCACGTATAGCTTAGGTCTAAATAGGCCTTCGAGGTTAGGTTCCAGAGATAATAAATTCTAGGTTAGATTACGGCATTGTAGGCCTGGAGTCGGACGGTTTTTTATTTGACCGAATCTCTTTCCGTCCGGCAACATCCTAGGAGATGATTTGGTCTGTTAAAGTACTCAAGCTCGATTACTTTAACATAAATAACGAGAGATTCTGTAGCTGTAGGATAGATTTACCTAGACTAGAAAACCCAACCTTTCTAGTAGGATCGGCCGGAACTAACTCGGTTTTTCTATTCGCTTTGGTACGAGTTAGTATTTATAGGAACAAAGTGGATATCTAGTACAATCGAGTCTTGATTTTACTGGATTAATTAGTCAAAGGTTCTTTAGCTTCAAAACAAACAAAATTAATTTGATATTTCTATGGTAAATAAATGATTTATTTTCTCGCTTACTATCTGTTTAATTTTATTCAATAACTTTTCCTTCAGGTAGGATTCCATTTTCAGATGACTAGAAGCTTCTCAGGAGCTTCAGCTTTCAGATAGGGGTTAATTTAAGTTCAGAATAGGAAAACATAAAAAGCAAGCCAATTTATGAGGTTGAATCGTTACATTTTGGTGAGGCCGTGCCCAGGATGAAAATAGGGTTTTAAATTCACTTTTTAGTATCCCGGGTTACTACAGAATAGAGTATTTTCGTTTTAAAAAAAAAAAAAAAGAAAAAAAATTATAATAAAAGGAAAAATATTTTTTTATTACGTGATTCGCTTGGTGAAAGGGCTAATTAAATTTATTTACAGATTTTTCTGTGTGTGGGTTATACAAATAACCCACATTTTGTTGCCGTGGAGTAGATAGAGAGATGGAGTTTGTATTTTTTAATGTTGTGTTGTGTATTATTTTCAGGACTTTCTTTCTTTTATTTTATTTCAAAGAGATTTTCACGCGCGATACGTACGTGAATTGTGTTGTGTATTATTTTCAGGACTTTCTTTCTTTTAATTAATTTCAAAGGGATTTTCACGCGCGGTACGTAGGTGAATTACTAATCAATAAGTTATATCACACTATACTATGAAAAATATGCATAGAAATAATTTTGTTGTAGACGAAGGGCTAATATTATTTTGACAGAAATTCATTTGGGGGTACACATTTTTATTCCCGACTGTACTTTTCTACATATGTTTACCAACTGCTCATTGAGACGATTCTAACGAGCCCAAACTCGATGGGTTTGTGTCATTGTATCACGAAGTTCCTAGGCCCATCTTCCAACCCCAGCATCAGATTAGTTCCTTGTCATCATAACTTTAATTTGTCATGCGATTTATACATATGTGCGAAATTTTAGGCCGAACGGAAGTCAGGAAGTGAGTCTAATCTAAGAATTAAGTAAAAACGTAACAGTACCTAAACACTCTTTTCATCGGACAGTCGTGTCAAAGTAGTGCCTACGCGTAATTTGTATAAAAGGGGGGCAGGAATGTTATGCGGAATGGCCTTACAATCTGCCAATGCCATAGCACAATTAAGTAGGTTCCATATACATCAGGCGGTTGCGGTAGTAGTTATAATAAAGTTTAGGTATAATACTTTTATTCCAAAATAAAATAAAAATAAAATAAAACGGATCTAGATAACCTCAAGATAGTATTTTGTTAAATTAGCATCTTATGTATTTAGCTACGATTATTTCATCCTTCATATTCAATTGTTGCATTTAAGTTCGCAAGAATAGTGTTGAGGTCATTGACATCTGTCCCGCGGTTGGGCAATTATTCGTTAAATAGTGGTTAGGAAAGTACCGGTGGATGATTATAGTACCAAGGACTTAGGAACATACTTAAGAACTCATCACATAATAGGGGTTAGAGTTATAGGTAACTTTCGTAAGCTAGGGGAGAAAAGTAGGTACGCGTTATACCTAGTTAGTTGACCTAGTCAAATTGAATCCAATTCTCGGCGTTTACGTTAAATCGATCGCTACTAAGTATTGTCCGAAATCTTAAGTACCTATAACCTTGCGGATATTTTCTACGTAATCGTCTTTGTAAAGAAAGTAATTGTAAGAATAGATAAGTAGGTAATTCGCGCGAGTTATATTCATTAACCAGTTAAAATGATAGGAAACTGGAGCGGTTATCTGTTACAAGAAAATGCGCATTCGAATCGGATTAGTTCCGGCTAGAAATTCAAATACCTAAGATCAAAGGTACACTATAATGGACTTTGTTGTTAGGTCATTAAGGTCAAAAGGTAAGCTGTGTGTAGGTATTTAAATGGTTGTCATCGTGAGTCAGTGAACCGGTTGTATGTACGCGTGAGATTTCAATTTTTAATTACGTAGGTACATAAAACCACTTTGGCAGGGTTAAAATAGTGACAGGTTTGAAGATAAGCAACAAGTAAAGGGCACCTAAATACCTGGCTAACTCCACAGAGGTATATTCCTGGCATGGTAGGACTCACACATTTCCACATAAATACGCGGCCACTCTATCACATTCACTTTATAATGTGCACCAGTTCAATTATCACTACATTGATTTATGTTTGAATACACACTAAACCACAGTAAAACACCTTAAACTGATTAAATAATAGACCTGAATATGTGAGAATTCGGCTTGTTGAAGCCCGCGCGCAAACTAAAAACAATTTTAAACATCGAACTTGTGGTTGTTCGGGCCGACATCTTGAAATTCGGCAGACATTTGGCGCCGCGCCGTCGGTAGGTAATCGTAAAGATTTTTGGCGGGAAATTGTTGTTTAATTTGATGATAGAGGAGTAATATTAATTAACTATATATCGCGTTCACTAATAATTTGGTGGAATGGGTGAACAATTTTAGGATCATAGGATAAATATTTATGTAATGCATTAAGGTCGGTCTTAAATAAAGAGCGTCGCACGTAAAATATTTTGACACGGAAAATTATGTAGCCAATTAGATGCGTTAATATTTATAGTAACTTTATGATAATAGCATAGTGTAAATTATTTCTAATAACTAGGTAATAATATAGTTGCTTTACTTTTGAGGTGGATACTTCTTTGCTCACGTTTTGTATAGGGGTACAGTTCAAGATGTATTGGCCACTAAATATTAGTCGCAAAATGTTATTTAGTTTATATGTCGGACATGGAAATAAAGCTTAAACGACCACCATTCCTAAATGTATCGCAAGCCGGGTGAGGTATGTTAGCCATGTTGCCACATAAATATGTGATTTACATGTACTTATACAGAATTTAGGGGTTTCGTGTCGGATGTATTAAAGGAACATAGACAACAAGGAAGTGTCTACTTGGGCTTGATAAACGGTTGTGTCCTCGGCGCGGTCTGGTTTCTCTCACGGGCCGGAACTCATATCAACGAAGTAAAAATATGGAATTAGTATGCGACAAAATTAGCTTTGTGTGGAGGTTGCGGGCTAAGTATAAGCTAGTTAGAGCCTACATATTTTATATTGGTCAATTCTAATAGGTATGTTAAGTACCTTAAAGCGTCACGCGGGTTTACGTAGGTACAATGTAATGAAAATGATAATAGATAGATTGCGCCTTACAAAACTTAGCGAAATAAAGTTTTAGACCCATCACACACTGTAGGTTTAGCGAATTTCATTGTAATCAGTAGCTTAATTAACGCTAACGTACTTACGAACGTTCGAATTAGAAAATAAGTAAGTAAGTAATAATAGATATATATATAGATATAAGATTAAGGCACTATTGTATTAGGTCAACCTGTAAAAATAGTTGCTGTACTGAAATAAATAAATAAAATAAATAAAAAAATAAAATAAAAAAGGTAACACGTGTTGGCAAGCGAATGAAATAAAACGAATTCATTGAATAAGGATATTCCGAAATCCGTCTGTCTGGTTTAGTTACTTCATGAGTCATAATTATAGAGCGGGGTTTGTGAAGTTTCAGAATAATTTAAATAATTAATAATAATTCCAGTCAAGTTAGGTTTTCATATATATATGCAAAACCAAGCACGCGTGATCTACGGTACGACATTATTAGTTAGCGAATAACTTTGATACTCAGGTTCTGAGGCGAAAGACTTCGCTGATAGGGATTTCCGAATCTCACGGGAGATTCAGCTCTAAGAAAGGGGGGCAGAAGGCTTAGAATCGTAAGACAATGTGTGTAGGGCATGAAATTGATTAACCGCAACGCACTTAATTATTAATAAGGTAGTGTTAAAGTCATGGGTTCTATCAATAGGGTTGAATGCAATTTAAATGTAGGTAGGTATAGTAAGTAAATATAGTACGGATCAATTCATTGATAGTTACGTTGATAGTAAAATTTATTACTTACGTATTTTAAACAATGGTTTCAGAATTTGTCAAGTATAAGATGGATAGTTGTCCCAGTCTGATACCGAAAGATTAGAGCTTGTCAGACAAATACCATATATGTACCGGTTCACGTCAGGTTACGAAAGATATTCGCCATGTTTACATTATATGGTAACAGGGCAATTCGGAGAAATTATATTAGTAATACCAAGTTGTGCACGTGTTATTATTATTATGTACTTTAAGGCAGGAGTCGTATATATCGCTTCTTCTTTGTCTTCTTTGCCCAGCCCATTTCCCATTTTAGATGGGGTCGGGCCTCCTCGTACGTTGGCGCCAGGATATTCTATCCTGGGTTGTCGATGTAGTCAGGTTAAGTGTCCTCATCTCTTTTTCGACATTGGACCACCACGTTGCAGGTGGTCTTCCTCTTCCTCGGGGTATATATCGCATGGCACTTTAATTGGTTACCATAGTATGTGATACTGGAGTATGTAAACTAACTGTTCCACCTCTCTAGTCATTGTTGAGGTAATGTGAATTTCGAAATAGGTCGTTAATTTCGCAAGTTATCTTAACGGCGCACTGGACGGGCGGTTTGTCCGGCGGGCTATGAATCGCGAGCGTCCGGGTTCGATCCCCGGTACGGAAAAATCTTTTTGTGTTTTTTTATTTTTGCTTTACTAACAATATTGTGGGCTACTACTTTTTAAACCTTTGGTTATTAAATTGAACGAATTTTACAATGTTTGGAGCAAGTTAAGGGTAATTGGGGATACTTATATATTTAGGCGTTTATAGTTTTAACATTATGCGATTTAGGTATTCATCAAATTGTGTATTTGTCTACGACATAGGGTCCGTCTATTTTTTTTTCCATGAAGTACCTATGACAAAAATGACTTATCAGTTAATGTAAGAGGTTGTAATTAGGTATTATTTAAGGGTCTGCGGTATAATTTTACGGATGCATAAAATTATCATCGAGGCACTCGCGTAGGTTTATTGAACAGAACGTATGGTTGTTTATAAACGATATTCGTATTAGGGCATATTTCCAAGTTCGGTTACAAAACTAGCGCAAAATAGGTCAGATATTGGTCACGTAGGAAAATTAATTTGACCCGTGGCGGGCATATTTTGATGCTAGCGACAAACGCAAGTGATATTTCTCTCATTCATGTAAGAAATAAGTAGTCGGCCGATGGATTAACTGTCACATGAGTAAGATCGCGGTTGCTTTCCGTTCTTTCGTAACCGTTCAAAAGAGTTTAGTACCTTTATTTAATTCAGTGCTGGATTAAAATAGGCCTTATGGATTAAAATGGGGAGATTTTAGAAGAAGGAATTACTTACGGTCGGTTGACTAGACACACACTAGTCGAGTTCCTGGTAGCACAGTATTCATTGTTTCACTAACTTCACTTTAAAACTAACTTTAAATAATAATACACAATATTGACTCAAACACGAGTAATGACACGTTGGAATAGGCTGAAATAGGAGGCAAAACACTCGTTGTTGCACTATACAAGTCAGACGTAACTGGAGCAATTTATTCCTTCAAATAATAGCAATCTAGACACTAGTTATTAAATTATTTGATTAATTACGACGAATGTTGTTTACAAAATTTGTCTAGCGAGGCCGCGGGAATTTGACATTTGCTGATTTGGGTTAAGATCTGTGGTGAGGCTTTAATGTACGGCCAAGTGGAGTGTTTAAACGGTTGTTACGGTTTAGGAAAAATTAGGAGTTGTGAATATATAAAGCCTGAGCTTACTTAGAGGTGGTAATTTAATTCTAAATGGGGTTTTGTCATGTGGAATACGGTGGCGGAATGAAGGGGTTAATTCGGTTTCGAGTCAAATCATTTACGCGTTACAAGAGCATCTTACATTTATAAACTGTGTATCAGGCAAGTGAGGTATTGGGAATTATGTTAAATTTTTTTGACAAGAGAGTTCATATTTACTTAGACGGATTTTCCTTGCCTACTAACATTAAACTAGGACCTTTTATTAGATAGACCTTGCCAGTACGTTGTGTCTAGTTGATGAATCTAATGATTAATTTCCCTGCGCTTAAAGTTATTAAACTATAAATGTGATTAACAGGTCCTACCAATGTCAGAATTCGCGTCGATTTATAAGGGGCCTTTTGTAATTGGGGTTAGCATTGTGATTATAAAATACTCTGATACTACATTATATCCAAATGAGAAATCCTAGTAAGTGTTTGTATTCATACCAAAATTTGTAGACATCCCATTGAAATTGAGTCGCGCATTATGTTGGGTGTACATTATCGTTTGTAGGGCCATTATCGCTTGTATCGCGGGAGGGTTAGCGTAGTCGGTTGTCTTTAATCCATTCGGTATGATAGCTTTTGCGAGGGTACTACCACAATTTTATTTAGCATTTTAGACGATAAATATCAAAAAAATAATGATAAGTAGAATAAGAAAAGTTATAGTCTGTGTTAAGAATAGTTACGCGATCCACTCACCGCTGGTTCAAATCGCGCGAATGAAACCGTAAGTACTTCGCGTTGTTCGTTTCACACTAGATATAAAAAAAAGGGGAAATTTAGTACTTTATGCTTGATTCCGTGCTTAAAACTAGAATAGAATAGGCAACTTGTAAGTTTGTAAATAAGATATTATGTGGTCGAGATCGTAAGGCGTATCTATAGTGTGCGCTCACG
The DNA here is from genome assembly GCA_963854355.1 of Epinotia brunnichana. NCBI lineage: Eukaryota > Metazoa > Arthropoda > Insecta > Lepidoptera > Tortricidae > Epinotia > Epinotia brunnichana. The sequence goes on from OY977951.1 coordinate 13,157,858, forward strand.
GGAGGTCGTGCGTCGATAAGGTTAACCGACTTTCAAAAAGGGGAGGGCTCTCAGATGGGTTGTATTTTACTTCTTTAAATCAGGTTGGACGTTAATTAAAGGCGCCTATATAGGTTGTTCAACAACAAATTAGGTACTTGTTATAAAATATTAACAAAATGGTTGGTTGTAGTATGGGAATTTAGGTATTTTTAATGCGTAACATTTATCGTCAGAAATATTTCTAAGTCAATAAATTGTCCAATATGTAGTTCACGATAGATTATACCGGTAGCTATTAAGGTAGATTCGAGATCGCTGCGTTGGGCGTGGCAAAATTAGCACTGACCCCTGGTCTTATATTGATATTGAGAGGTTAGAGATCAGGTTATACTGGCTGTAAGAAATAAATCGATTTGAGTCGAGTCGTTCTGCATTGGCGAATATCAAGGTTGGCGCAATGACCGCGGGATTGTCTCGCTATCAGCTGGGCTGTTATTCTGGGCGTACTAGGGAAGCACCTCACCTCACCTCACCTTTCACCACTAGCGAAAGTAGATCTATACCCGCAGCGCTGAGTCATCGTTACCATCGTCATCATATTAGCCGGTAGACAGCTGTTAGACAGGACTCCCCCAAAGAGTACTAGCGGTTATATCCCAATATTTAGTTGTTACGAATTGCGGAGTCTAGAGATATTTGTACGTGACCTTTTAGGATGACGTAAAATAAGTTACAGGATAACGGGACAGGAATGACTGATAAATTAAGTACTAGATGGTATAAATTTATAATTCTTTTTTTTGAGTTGGCGGGAAATTTTAATTTTGTTCTTGTCATCCCTTCCTTTCGGAGAAAGTAGGTATACGGCGGATTGACGTCTCATAGGTATAAAGGGGGAATCAGATAACCTGTTGTCGTGCGTGTCAAATTTTAGATACTTAAGTTGAAATTTTAGATCGCGGCTCATCTTGGTTTTAAGGGATTCCTGACGGGTATCATTTTCAAGTTATACGGGAATGCAGGTTCTAGATTTAAGATAAGTTTGGAATCCAGGATGGCTGATAAAATTTTTGAAAGAAAAAATCGGCGCGAGTATCATTTTCGAGTAATGCACGGATGCAGATTTCGAATTTTGGGGCTAAATTTGGAGTTCAATAGGGCAGGGTCGGCTTTGGAGAAGAAGAGGTCGCGGCTACCGTATTCGATTAGCTTGTGATTGTATATTTTGAATTACGATACAGATGTGGGGTAAAGGCGACGGTGTTATGGCAGCGTGACGGCAGTTGCAGTTGCGGGAGCGGAATTTCAAGCATCGATTGAATACTAATTATTGAAACTTACAGGTATCTTATGAGAACGAAGAGATGGAGTTCATAATAAAGGGAAGGATATGGGGCCGTGATCGTCTAGTGGTTAGGACCTTACGCAGTTATAATTATTCCGGCTTAAATTTATCTCAAGCATGGAATATGGTTATATATTTTGTCCACATGTTATGCGCTAGGTAGTGCATAAACAACGTTAAATATTTACATGAAATAATCCATTTATTACAGGTATATCTTAAGATGTATGATGCGTTTGTCAATACAATATTGACATCAGGCGTTAAATTTATGTGGGTCCTAATAGGGCGTGGGTGTAATCTTCATTTAGTAACCGGCGAATCTTACGTTTGCACAATATATGGTATTGGCGTAAGACTAATTTTAAACTTATGAATTATGTATTGCAATTTATCTGGTATTTACTACATAAATTATAGTATTACGAAAATTTGAGATCCAACTATAAAATTATTTAAGTTGTGAGAATGGGGGGCAGTTATTTAATTAATGACTGATAGGTAAATGGTAAATGGGATATGGCTTAAAATTTTGATATTTACGGGTTACTCTAGGAGGGTTAATTAAGTTTGACTTACTGTCTTTTATAATCTTCAAACATATGAAGGGCAGGTTAGTTGGCTGTGTGCGAATAGGGCTGTGCGGATCAATTAAAGCAGTAAAATTTTGTTTTGCAAAATAAGTAAAGTAGTAATATTATATTATCACTTTGTTCTACTCTTCATATCATAATTTTCTCGTCTTATAAAGTAAATGTAAATTCTCATAGCATATAACTTGGGAAGAACATTATATATCATTAATGTGGTTGTACTGTCGGATTCCGTTTAGTTGGTCTAAGTCGTGTTTAGGGCAAGGGGATTAATTAGGTTGGGAGGGTATATGTGTGTGTTCGTTGAGTTAAGAGATGTATGAGTCCACGTGAGAGGTAGTGCTGAAAGTGTGATTGTATGATAACAATGGGCTTTTACCGACTGGTCGGAGTTCGCAGTGCAACCTAGGTTTGTTGGTACTGATTGATCTCTCCAAACCATTTTACACCGGTGTTTCCGCAGTTATAGTTTGGTTAGGTTAAAGTCATAAGATGACAAGGTCCTTGTGTGACTAACTGTGGCGACACTATACTCTACAGAAGCTAAGCTGAAAGGCTAAGCTAGTCTTATCTTCGTCCTACACATCTCTTCGTGGCAAGGATACTTCCGACACCATATTCTTCGGGATGATTTGTCAACGAACATTCATTCTGAAACTTAAGTAATAATATTTTAACTTCCATTACTGGGAATTTATCAGGAATTTCCTATTATATGTTAAGTAATTTGCAATGTCAAGATTACAATCTTGCAAGGGTTCAATGAACATGGTTTGTTGAAATTAAATTTAGTAAGGCTGTTATTCTTACACGATGGTGAAGTGTTGCATTTTGTATTTGAGTAATGCAAACGTATTTTATAGTAGTTACGACATTTCTACAGTAAAGCTGGGTGGGGCTTGGACGCATGTAGTCGGATTCTCTATAGGATGTCAAGGCACTTCCTAGAGACCCCACGGGGTTGATGAATGTTACTGTGTGCGACTGGGTCACGTTCGGTATAGAGATAGAGTATCATCGCGAACGACGATTAAAGTTAAAGTTTGTTTGATGTTTTGTCAGTATTATCACTATCGTTAATGGTTTGATGGTGCTGTCAGGACATTGAAGGGATTAATGCAAAATTAACCCAGTAGTCTATGAACAGTTTGCCTCTAGTGTGGAATACAGTCTGAAGTCGGATATCCTAGTCAAGAAGAAACATTCTCCACTGGGTTTGCTTGGTGGTTATCTGTGTACTCAGTGTTCTGCTGTTCGCATGGGGAGTTATTGTAATAACATAAACCGAGATATGTGGTCGAACCTGGATCCTTGGTAGCCAGAAGGTATCTGAGGGTTCGGGGTGTTAGTGCAACATCGTGGTCATTAGGATCTATTGGGCTCACAACCTAGTACTTTGTGCGAATGGGAGTATTCTGGGGAAGTTTTCTAGCGGCGCCGACCGAGATATGTGGTCTAACTTGAGTTTGTAGTGGCCAGGGGGCATCTGTGGGCTCAAGGTGAAGCTAGAAGATAATTATATTGTGTCATCGGCCGAGATATGTGGCCTAACTTGTACTGACGGAAGCCAGAAGGCAACTGGAGGTGCAAGGTGATGCAGTATAGGGGTTTGTATTGCCAGCCGAGATATGTGGCTAAACTTGAGTTTGTGGTGGCCAGGGGGCATCTGTGGACTCAAGGTGGTACCGTAGGGATGGGTATGTGTGTCATCAGCCGAGATATGTGGCTAAACTTGTGCTGACGGAAGCCAGAAGGTGACTGGAGGCACAAGGTGATACAGGGGCTATTCTTCAACGTCCATCACCAAGCAAACGTAGTGGTTAAAAATTCACACACCTAAAATACACTTGTTGGAGAGATCGATATATCAACGAATTGAAACTTCCCGAGTTATGGGGTTGGCATTTTTTGCAAAATTATAATCATAGATTATTGGTCAGAATTAATTGGGAGAGTTATGTAAATAGACACAGCTAACAAATCTAGCCTTCAGTAAGAGTAATATTATATTTAAATTTCGTATAAGGACAGTAGGTTAACGGAATTATCTACTCAAAGTTATTTTAAAATTCACCATTTATAGGTCGCAATTCCTTGTTTGTTGCTTAGGTATGTTTTAGATTGTGATAATGCTTCGCTCAAAATCGTAGATTTCTCGCTGTGCATGATCATGGGGCAGATTGAGACGATCCGAGAGCTTCGCTCTCAGACTCAATAGTATCTAAGGGCGGAATTACTCTTTTAAATTGATAGATGTTAGCGTTGTGGGTTTCAGGTCCAAATATGAAGGAATTGAAGCTTTCATTCGTTATCATCCTGTCAATTATGTATGTAAATAAGTTAGAGATAAATTGCGTTAGATGCTATTCTAGGCTAAAATCAAGACTACAATTAAAAGTGTAGAAAACTCGCGTTTCGTCCAAAATAGTTGGTTTAAAACATACTTCAGCATACTAATTCAGTATTGTTGGATTAGTGTATCATTTAATGTGTGCTAGATCTAGATTTATGGATTCATAAATTAGACTACTTAGGTTAATTGCAGGAATGGATCGCTGGCCAGCAAGAAAACGCGTGGACGGACGCGCGAGCTGCAGAGACATTCTACCCGCAAAGTCGAGAAAAGTGCTTATCGATCGGCACTGTGGGGCGAGGAACGCTCCCTGGAAAATGGGCCTTATACCCTTTTATTAAGGTATATTTTCAGATGAGGAGTCGGATTAGTGGCGTGATCGTGTTAGTATTGGCTATAAATACCCCGGCGGGCCGAGGAGCGTTTCACTTTTCTATGGGACGTCGAAGCGAGATCACGCTGCAGAAGGCAAAGGCGGCCAGGCTAGGCTGACCTCTGGGCGCGTACTACTTCGAGGCGGAACAAGGCTGGTCACTGCTGGGCTGCATTACGGCTGTTGCTGAGAGGAATTAGAGTTTGGTAAGGTCGCAAATGCCTTTGCGATCGTCTGGTGAGATTGAATATTTTATTTTAAAGTGTGACTAATCATAGTGAATTCTGGAATTTCTTAGGGAGTAATTATCTTGTGCGCACATTGTCTTGAATTGAGTGATTAATATTTAGGCAATATCTTTCTGCTCGTGAACTGATATGATCTTATATGATCACGTGTGTATTTTGAATATGTGGCGGTCTAATAGGTTAATCACCTAATAAATGCGCTTAAGACATCATCATATTAGGATTCCGTATACTCCCATGAAGTGAAGTGAACACTTATTATAGTATGTTACTGTTACAATGGTAAATAATTCCTATTTGTATACCAGTATCTAGTGGTTAATTGTAGGTACAAAAGAGGGAAATCTTTATTAAAATATGTGCTAATATTATATTGTAATTTATTTATGGAGGCGCGGGTCACCTTTTGCTCGGGGCGTCAAGGCGGGATCACAGCGACCAGCAACCAGGGACCCTACAAGTCGCAGAGACAGGCCGAAATACAAACTTCATACTTCTCGAAAAGGGCTGGGTCTACTCACACAACGCGGGGCCTAACCACTAGACGAAATCACACGCCAAGCCACTTCACCAGCGCGAATCACGTATAGCTTAGGTCTAAATAGGCCTTCGAGGTTAGGTTCCAGAGATAATAAATTCTAGGTTAGATTACGGCATTGTAGGCCTGGAGTCGGACGGTTTTTTATTTGACCGAATCTCTTTCCGTCCGGCAACATCCTAGGAGATGATTTGGTCTGTTAAAGTACTCAAGCTCGATTACTTTAACATAAATAACGAGAGATTCTGTAGCTGTAGGATAGATTTACCTAGACTAGAATAAAACCCAACCTTTCTAGTAGGATCGGCCGGAACTAACTCGGTTTTTCTATTCGCTTTGGTACGAGTTAGTATTTATAGGAACAAAGTGGATATCTAGTACAATCGAGTCTTGATTTTACTGGATTAATTAGTCAAAGGTTCTTTAGCTTCAAAACAAACAAAATTAATTTGATATTTCTATGGTAAATAAATGATTTATTTTCTCGCTTACTATCTGTTTAATTTTATTCAATAACTTTTCCTTCAGGTAGGATTCCATTTTCAGACGACTAGAAGCTTCTCAGGAGCTTCAGCTTTCAGATAGGGGTTAATTTAAGTTCAGAATAGGAAAACATAAAAAGCAAGCCAATTTATGAGGTTGAATCGTTACAAAATGACCTGAATACAGAACAAATGAGTACCTCGAGGCCCGTACGTCAGCGTGATGTACGGCCCGAGTACCCACTGGGATCAAATCCTGAATTGATATCAAACTTTCAGTGAACTTTTAACTTCCATGCGAGATTCTGTGGGATTGTTTAGAAAAACTATGTCCAGTCAGCAACAAATATATCTCTATCTATGAAAACGAAGCGCACACAATGATTTATACATTTTACTCACCACACCAAGTCCAAAATTCGTCGGTTGGTTGGTGAATTCGATGTTTGGCCAATAAACTTCGAAGGGATCCGTGAATAATCGTGAGGTTTTGATTTTGAATTTTTAATTTTTTTATGTCCGGTTAGAACCGGCTAGATCCCAGTGGTTTGTTTCATAAAAAGCTTTGAGTACCTCCAATCAGTTTCACGTACCAGAAGGCGCAGCGTGGGTAGGCCCCCCCCACAAGGTGGACTGATGACCTGGTAAAGGTCGCGGGAGTCCGCTGGATGCGGGAGGCGCAGGACCGATCTCTTTGGCACTCTTTGGGGTAGTCCTATGTCCAGCAGTGGACGTCTTTCGGCTGATATGACGAATCAGTTTCATGCTTAGGTACTAGTTTTTGCAGCATAGCTATCATACCCGCGAGCTGTGTCGTTTTCTTACAAATTTTAATTGAACAGTTTAGTCCACTCAGCTAGTAAAAGGCGACAGTCAACCTTGCCCTTTACTCGACACCGAGAAATTGCGTTCCATCGTGATTGTGTTTAGATAAAATACCGAAGTCTAAGGGCGGTGTCTATACAACACGTTTACTGTAACAGCCTGATAAAGCTGCGTCAGGTCAGGGTAAAGAGAGATTATTAGAAATCTGACTGAATTTATAAATTAAAATAAATACAAAGTCCAATCCAATCGGTCGGTCCCTCAATGATGAGGATCGTGACGTCATTGTCGGAGAGTGCAGATTACTCGACATTGGAGCCGGTGGTGCGTTGGATATAGCGCCTGGTGTACTCGGGGTCTGATGAGTTTGTAAAAAAATTGCTAAAAGAAGATGTCGGGTCCGTACGTATCACTGATTGCGGTTCGTCTGATACTATATCAGATCGCCTAGAGGTATATCTGACTCAACACTTCCACGCGCATCTAGCCAAGAGTTTCAATACGAGCGGGCAACAAACATAGCAATATCCAATATGTCGGATCAATTAGACCTACTGATCATTTGCCTACGACCGACGTATTATCGGCCAATTCACAATTTTTCCCTGACAGGTTGTCGGTCGAAACGTGTGTTTCGTCCTTTATTAGTAAATTGAAGGAAACTTGTGGCATCAAAATATGAAATGAAAAAATGAGCAGGTGGGATTTTAATGAAGGTTACGCGTTTGCATATTTTACGACCCAATTATTAGACACTTAAAAAGAGTACTAAGTGTCATGGAACTACTCGTAATTATAAGATGATATTATAATCTACAAATCTGTTTTAAAGCATAATTTTATAATCAAAGATTGCTCTTCCTAATTTTAAAGACGTTAAAATATATTATGTTTCATTATATACGTAAATACAATTTAAACACCTTGCCTAAGATCATGCTGGGGGGCGAGACCCTTAAAATAGTGGACAAGTTTAAGTATCTAGGCCATATGCTCACTGCGGACCTAAATGACGACCTAGATATGGAGAGGGAGAGGAGAGCGTTGGCAGTACGAGGCAATATGCTCGCCCGCAGGTTTGCACGCTGTAACAAACAAGTTAAGTTGACCCTTTTTAAAGCTCATTGTCAAACATTTTACACGTATAGCCTGTGGGCGAGATTTACTCAGAGGGCCTATAACATCCTGCGTGTTCAGTACAATAACATCCTCAGAGTGCTGTTGAAGCTGCCGAAGCACTGCAGTGCATCAGGCATGTTTGCCGAAGCTCAAGCGGACGACTTTTTTGCCATTCGGCGGAAAAGAATAGCGTCACTGCTAAAACGGATGCGCGGTAGCAGCAACAGTATGCTGAGGGTGTTGGCAGAGCGCCTCGACTGCCCGCTCACCAAATATTGGGTTGAAGTGGTCATTGGTAGGGCCAAGTAGGGAATATAATATTCGCTACTTGGTCCTACCTTTCTGCCATAGGTAACCAGAGAGGTGCCTAAATGTAAATTTAATTAAAATTTTATTTAAACTAAACTTAATCGTGTAATACTAATATAGTCTTGTAAGCCCCATTTTGTTACTAACACTATTATGGATCTCGGTCTGAATTAAACAATTTTTATTTTATTTTTATTTTATTTCTATTTATTATGTATAGCATAATATACGGCACGTCTCTGACCTTGGGGCTTTAAATGCAAATATCGATCATGGTCCTGAAACTGAACCACTTTTGTTCCGCAACTTTGTAAAATAACTGAATATTATTTCTATAATTTATTAGTGTTTGAACTTGAACTGTACCATCAATGTATTGCAAACACGGCCTCATTATTCGACATCCATGACACTGACAAGTATGAAAACTAACTAATGGATGATGTACATTAAAATATTTTTTATTTTTTTGGAATAATGAAAATATAAAAGGAACGTATATTTTTGAAAAGTTGTAGAACAAAAGTAGTTCCGTTGCAGGAGCATAATCGACATTTGCATTTAAAGCCCCAAGGTCAGAGACACGCTGTTATTATTGCTGCAGCAGATGAATATCAACACTTAAATATCATGTAATGTGTAATATTGTAGCCGGTAGAGAATACCATTTGGTAATTTTAAGCTCGCCATTTGTAGTTCTGTGTCGTGTGCAATAAAGTTTAAACAAATAATCAGGAGAAGCTCTCAGAGAGGAATGGCGGCGTGATACCTACGTGTTATACTCTACTTGTCTGAAACGGTGTCAGTTAGGAGTAAAATTGAATATTTTTAATATTTTCCTTAACCTGCTGACCCTATGTCCTTAACTCTTGATTGACACCACATTATCGCCCTCACACGGATAAGCTCTCTGGGCATGCCCGGGTGCCCGCATAATCCGGGTGATCGTTGTACCCAGCCCTTTAATTAGGGACTGAGAGCCTGGATATTATTTGGCACAGCTGTTTTTGGTATCGTTCCATTTGAGGGAAATTCTTTTGGCTAATTATTTAATTTCGCAACACAACTGATTTTTTTCCCGAATGATATACCTACATATAATGCTAATTAATTTCAAATAAACTTTTTTCGGAACACTCAGGGAAATTAAAATCTCATCAACTAAATCACTAAACATCATCGTCATGCCATCAGTTTAACGGTTTTGAAGCATTGCGCTCTAACAAAAAGTACCCACTTCTGAAGAAACAGACAGAGTTCTAAAAGGTGTCATGAGAAGGAATTTATATATTTTCTTTTTTAAATAGGTATATATCCCTAGTCCTAAATGTTCTACTTTCATGCAATGTGTAGGTATCCTTGCATAATGTCACAATCTCATTTACAGTGACTAACGTTTAAAATGAAACTCAAGCAGTTGAAGTGTTATTTTAAAGTCTATTTATATTCGTAGATTATAGAAGTTTATGTCTCAGAAGCATGGTGTTATCTGACAATGACCAATTCGTTTATTTTTGGAGACTCAGTAGTCATACACCTGCACTCGAGATGGCTCGAGCTTTTAGGAAGCATCAATAGATTACGATTGTGCCACTTCAACTATCATACCAAGCGAAATTAAACTTTAAAAACAGAACAGTTTGAACTCAATGTTGAATGGCAACGTAACACTGCTGACGAAGCTTCTTCTTCTACACTCAACCACTAACTATTCAAATCTAGACTGCGTCTTGCTGACAATAAGGTAAGAATTGATTTAGCTTTCATTTAGTTCCATGGATTCGTCATTTGTGAATTCGATTATCGTCTCAAAGATGATGGTAAGAAGGTGGATTTTCCTACGGACGTGGTCGAAACTTTCTTGGCGCCACGCTTTGTCATGTCGATACAATCTATATCCGGTGCAGTTTCGGGATGAAAATATTTTTACTTATCTTAAGTGGTTGTATCTGCTTATTAATTAGTTTCGAAGGAACAGATCGGGCTGTCAAATCAAACACTTTGTCGGCGGTTCAATCGATCGCGGGAACGATGACTGAGTTACTTAATATAATGGCTAAAGGTTTAATTGTTGTGTCAAGTCATCGGTTTTTATGTTTCTGAAGTGAGATTTTAAGGTGAGAGGCAGTAAAGCTTTTACTGAAGAGATAACTTTTTTTAATTCGATATGTACCTATTGAAGGGCATTGATGCTGTTGGATGTTGACCCTCTACTTACTCTAAATATTATTTAGTAATCCTTGTGTTCGAAGATAAAAATAAATGATTATTGAAGTTGAAGAGATATTACTAGAGAAATGAGACAATAAAATACGGAATAAAAGCTTTAATAGATAACATAACACTTTAAACAAAACTCGTCCCAATTAAGATGCAAAAATGATTCTTATTAATTTAGCAAAAACTTAATAACAAAACTATTCACGGCAACAATAGAAATTCCTCCGTCATGTTTATAAAACTTCTACTTAATGAACAATAAGTTGAAACACGACTTCGTCGTGTAAACAAGCCTTTCAAAATTTGAATAAAAAAAGCAATTAGTCTATATCACCGAATCTCGAGTTGGTGACCGTTAAGACAATCATGGAGGTACTTCCTGCATTACAGGAGATAATACATAGAAATTGTATATTAAAGTGTTCTCATAAATATGTATATGTCTCGGTCTGTGGTCACACAAAACGCTTGCACAATCTTCTGCGCGGATGGCCTCACACTGCCCACTGCGGAAGGCATGGAGTCGCTTTATTGAACATTGATTTATTAACATCGCGTGTTGCGAGTTCTACGATGTGGCGCGGGTGGCCACTAATGGAAGCCGGTGGAAGCAAGTCGTATTGTCCAAACAGACATCAAACGATCACGATTATTCATGAAGGAACGAATATGATTGATTAATTTATTAAAAATGTTCACAAATCAAACATATTAAGTGGTTAAAATACTACCTACCTAACTCAACTTAACTGATTAAATTGATTTTCATGATTAAAAAAATCGTAGCATACCTATTTAAATACCCTACAATTTTAATTGTAGCTAAAATTTTTCTAACTGTTTCCGAAATATGCTGTTATTCACAGATACAGACCTTGAATTCCTGCAAAATTAAACATTAATAATATTAATCATTCATCTTCAAAAACTTAACTTTATTTAATTATGAATAAGTACCTATCGTCTTTGTGTTTGACCCTAGGAAGTTTGGGTTAAAATCAAGAACAGAAAATATCCGTCTAAGTATATTACGATCCAATCATCAAGTCGCCATTAAACATACATACCTGAGTAGATCACATATTAGATAGAACAGTTCGCATATTAACTTACACTTCTAACTAAAACTAAAATAATTATACCTCGATGTAAAAAAAAAAAAAAAAAACCGTTAAAATAAGTAGGGTAAAAATAAAGCACTGCACATCCGTGCCGCCAACAAGTCGTAATTTCGTATGAACTCTGTAGGGACTTACGGCCTTTTGGCTGGGGCGGTAGTGTAGTGTTTCGGTGTACCGTGTACCGCGATAATATTATCTTTTTTATTTTTTTTTAAGTGAGCGAATCGCCAACAAACTGCTTTGCAGTTTGGCGAATCTTTAGTTTAAGTTACTAAAATTGTATTTTCTTTGATTCTAAACAAAAAAATAAAAAAAGATCCAGTGTCAAAATAAGGCCTGAAAAAGATTTCTACACTTTGGACCTCTCTAAAGGAAAGACTAACGCATACATATAAGTTTTTGACTACCTTGGTAGGTGGATAGGAGTTCAGATAAATATATCTATGGTTTTAGGGTTCCGTACCAAAAACGTAAAAAAGGAATGGTGCGACTCTGTCCGTTCGTCCGTCTGTCACAACGTTTAATATCTCAAGAACTACGTAAGCTACGTAAGGGTTAAGACACGTATATGGAAAATTAAAAAAATATATATACATTTTTATTTTCTGTTTAAATGACGAACATGAGGGGGGTTAAAAAATCAAAGTCTAGTAAATATATCAAATGGGGTATCATATGAAAGGGCTTGAGTTGCACTTTCTAAAACCGTTTTAATTTTTGTCTACATTGTTTAAATTTTGATTTATTCATGAAAATGTAGAAAAAAATACCCCCCCCCCTTATCTCCGAAGTTTACAAAGCGAAAATTCTGAAATAATGACTAATGGTTAAGAGTAACATAAATAATACAGGAAAAATAAAACGATATCTCTATCTAGCTTATTTTATTTTATTTATCAAAAATTATTTCTTAGTTAAATTTGTAATTTACTTACTTTTGTATGAAATTTTATATCTTCAAATTCCTATCAGATTATCGTTAAAGTCCCTTCTTTCTAATAAAAAAATGATAATCGAAATCGGTACGCGTGATAAAAAGCTATCGCTATAAACAAACATACTAGGTTGTAAGTTGTTAGTGCCAAAATGCAGAAGGCGCTTTGCAATGGTAACTTCTACTATGAGCTGTTTAAGATTGTTCTAGAATGAATGGGGTCCTGACATGACGGGTATGGTGTATGAAAGTTTGCACGGAACCCTCGGTGCGCGAGTCAGACTCGTACTTGCCGGTTTTTTTTATACAGTCAGGATCAAAAGTAGGCAAACGAAGATGTCAAAAGTATATATACAGTTCAATACATACATTTATTTTCTTAAGTAAACACAAGGTGATAATTAAACTATTTATTAAAACGGAATAAGAACTTTTGACGTCTTTGATTGCATAGCTACTTTTGATGCTGATATAGGTTTTGGTAAAAAGCAATCGGTATGTATTTTCAAACAATTGTGCTCAAAAAAGAAACTTTACAAAATATATTTTTAATCATATAGCGACTCCACAACTTGCCCTGCGCGAGTCGTCGTACAAACGCCACCGGGGCACGGCGTGTAATAGAAAAAGTGATACGCGGCGCACCGCACCACTAATGCATTCTTATCAGTTTGTTCTGGGGTATTAAGGCCTTCGGTCGAAGCTTCGGGTATGTGAAATAAAGGGGTTGCCGTAATAGGCACTTGCTCTGTAGGTATGTGGTCCTGGTGGTGAAAAAGGTGCAGTCAGCATCGTAAACTTGTATACACTTTTGGTGTTTCTAGGACCTTATCTCTAAGTGATAGCGTCCTAGAACCAACAAAACTGTATACATGTTTACGATGCTGACTGGGAGACGTCCCGAGTATGCACTGCTGTGTTGAGAACAAGGGACTTGCAGTGCAAGAAATCGATAATTTGATTTCTTTTTTAACGATTACAAGCAGCTGGTGGTCGATCACGTAACTGTCAAATTTTCTATGGAAAAATGACAGTTGGATTGTCCTTACGCGCATTCGGAACATTACGTGATTACCCCTCTGGACACCCACCATGTGGGACTCACATCTAAGAAGAGAGTTTTCTATCCAGCAACACGCATATAAAGTTTTATAGTTATGTGACCTATTTAATTGTGCCCGTCTTGGGCCCGTTTTTGTTCTAGTAGATTTTAGTCACGTATACCCATTTTATAGTACAAAACAACACAAGATCCAAGAAGAATGCCATTAAAATATTGGCCACTATCTGATGTACAACATTATGGTATACCTATACATATTTTCACCATCGGAAACTGGTTTATATGCTGATGAAAATCAGTTTCGATTTCAAAACAGAGGGACTGAAATTAGCTACCTATTAGATATCTGTGTTGATGAATCAAAAAAAGATTTAACAGCTGTTCGCAAAAACGCTTTGGAAAATAAGAAACTATAGTTAACTTCAAAATACAAATATTAACAAATATTAATCTAATTTATTTGCTATAAAAGTTAGGGTAGTGTAATTAATATTCTCGCTCGGTATGTAAGTAGGTGAAGTTAAACTGACCTAATTCCTGGCGTGTCTGTGTTAGCTAACGTCGGCTTCCTTCCGCGCGTTACGGCCGCGGCTTCCTCGTTGCAACTGCTGTAGCATGACCCTAATGTATTCAGTGTATTCAAGTTTTCATTATTTTACTGCGCGACTTCATGTCGATTCGACAAAATACTAATACTCTGTATTGCACACCTCAGACATATTAAGCTTGTACAGTCGCCATCACATACATAGGTACACTATAGGTGTTCAAAAATATCGGCACATGCACCCTTAGTGCCTTGAAAATAGAGGTGTGTTCCGATGTTTGTGACGTGCTTGTTTGCTCCGATGTATGTACACAAGACACAGAGATACAGGGGAAAATACGAGTGGATGACGCAGATTTCTGGGCGATTCTCAGTTTCGTGCACACTGTCACAGCCATGGAGGTGTACCGAGGATGTAAAAAAAAATTTCGCGGGGCAACCGATTGGAACAACGGTTGCCTGACATTGTGTACTCTGTTTATATAATGAAATGCTGTTTCGATCGGCTACCTCACGACAATTTTTTTTTACATTTGCTGTAGTGAGTGACATCCACGGCTGTGACAGTGTACACAAAAATGAGAATCACCCTTCTACTCTAGTACTCTGTTATTTTATGAACACTCTTGTTAGTCTTGAGATGCACATCAAGCTGTCAAGCTCACCAAAGTTGCCAACTTCGCACACCCCTTAATCCATTGTGGTAACTGTAGTTTCAAGCGGGGTATAGGCGGTTATGATTTTTTTAAAGCAGTTTAGCGAGCATTTTTTTATAAGGAATCAAGTGTGTGTTTATACTCATAATATTCTAGGAACGTCAAAAAACATATTGCCTCATTTGAGATAATATGTTTATTTGCTTATAATAAATATTTGAAACAGTGAGATCTAAATCTCAAATCAGTTCTGATTTTGAATGATGATGGATTATACAACTAAGATACAATATGATTTATTACCGAGGTGTTTCATAATTCGCAGAATACTGTCCTTATTAAACTATGTAGAAGATCAATATAATATAGGTATATTACCTTATACTTGTAATAAATTTAACTAATGTCCCAAGAAAAAATGCACAAACCTTAAATTTAAAGGTATTACATTCGATTTTACTCAAGGGTTTGCTATTTTTGCTACTATCATCCATGAAGATGGGTCGATTTCCATACAAAACGTGTTTTGACATTCGCAGGCTAACGGCGTGATATTCTAAGACACTTATGTAACAAATGCGCGAAATTCCCCCTTTCCTAGAATAAACTGGTATAAAATAGAATAATTTGAGAAAAATTGTTTTCCCAGACTATCGCGTCCCAAACGAATTTCTCAAATGGTTCTAGTTTGTATGGAAATCGAACCCACTTAAACAGTTCCCTCTTCTCGCTCCACCATTAGATCAACTTTTATAGATAGACATTTAAATACATCCTTGCAAAGTTTGTAATCGATACGGCTGAAGGAAGTGTGTAAAACTCGACTTGCAAGATTTGGTTACACTTTAAATCTTAATTCACACCTTACTATAAAGGTGAACAATACAATACGTTTATCTTACAGATATACCTATATAAATACATACCTACTTAATTAATAGTTATAAGTGAATTTAATATAAGGCGCAGCGGCAACGCCTAAAATGGGCTTCCATAGAAAATAGTTTTGTTTATACCACTAGGTCCCATAAGTTCATAACCAATTATTACACTTTTAGCCAGTATTAAGCCACTACAAGATAGACTTATTAACTGAACCTCATCCGTTTTTCAAGCACGTCTTCCAATTCCGTTTAACAAAAGTTAATCAAATAAAGTTCCTTTTCAATTAAAATAATATTTACTTAATCAACCCTAAACTGTCGCGTGAACTTTAAAAGTAATCATAAAGGGACAGATGATTGTAATCATGAGCTGCGGAGAACGACACGTGCTAGCTGCACAAAATGAGGCTTGCGAATGGGATCTGTGTCATTGAATTTTTAATTGAAAATACTCGCTGTTAAAGTCGTTTTTTAAATATTTTCGTATGACCGATATGGATCATTACCAATCGCAGGCATTTGATCTATTTTATATTTTTTCCGCTTTTTAATGTTAAAAAATGTACAATACCTACAACTTAAATGCTACACAATCGTATTTTAATGCATTTAATTAATTAACATGTCTACATTCATTTTGTCGTAGGTAACAAGGGGTTAGCAACTTAGCATTGAGTTTAAATTCCAGTTCCCTATCTATTTTAATGGACACATGATATCGACGTCACTTACCTATCCCATATCAGAAAGTACACAGTCATTATCTATATTCGTAACAGATCGAAGAGCAACGAAAGTCATGCCAAAAATGTACTCGTACACATACAAACCAAAGTTGGTTTGTATGTGTACATTTTTGGCATGACTTTCGTTGCTCTTTGGTAGTTCCTCCCAAAACATCACAAGAACAACAGCCTAGCTAACATGACCGCGGTCCATGTTTTAACACGTTCAGTGCCGGGAACACAACTCTTGTATGCCTACGCCGTAAGCGCTTTCCGCTACATACGAGGGAAACCACGAGATCGGCTACGAGCGTAGCGATTCCCGGCGGTGAATGTGTTAAGACAAAAGCATTTGACTCTCTCGCACACACTTGTTAGTGAAGGACGCGTGCTTTACGTCTGACATATAAACAGAATTATGCTAGCTATACACTACAAAACTAAGAAAATGTTAGCTTAGAAGTACCGATGAATTGTACTTTTTGTATGACTTGGCTGATTGAAGTGTTAAGCAAAAAGTTAGTTAATGCACCTGTAAAATGTACCTTTGTATGCCAAGGCTTATAGAAAAGTAGTTAAATTGACAAAGGTAATTGTCTAGACACCGCTCAGGACTGGCATTCCAGTAAGTGCTGATGAGATATTAAGGTTAGTGCATAATGTTGTCTGAGAATAAAAATTATGATTACAAATTCAATTATTACAATTACGACTTCAATCATACCTACTGTGAATACTATACTATACTCAAGTCAGAGTATCATGGTAGTTAACGATCACGCCAGATAAAAATAAAAACCAGCCAAGTGCGAGTCGGACTCGCGCACGAAGGGTTCCGTACCATTATCTACAAAAATATTTATTTTATTCTGTTTTTAGTATTTGTTGTTCTAGCGGCAACAGAAATACATCATCAGTGAAAATTTCAATTGTCTAACTGTCACGGTTCATGAGATACAGTCTGATGACAAACGGACAGATAGACAGACGGACAGCGGAGTCTTAGTAATAGGGTCCCGTTTTACTTTTTGAGTACGGAACCCTGAAAATACTAAAATGGAACCAGTATATTTAATTAAATTTACACAAATAAAATTTTGGCAGGCGATATCGGGTGCCAATTTAATTTGTTATGTAAAACCATTTACAAGTAGGTACATATAATTAAGATGGGTATCACACACGACTGAGCATTTTTTGCGATCCCTAGGTTAATTTCTATTCAAATGATAAAAGGAATTATTTTTAATTTATTCGTTATTCCTTAGGCACCCTTACTATCCGATATATCTTAACGATATTGCCGCGTTCAAAAATAAACAAACAGCTCTATTACACACCCGGCCTATGGCCATGAGCCATAAATCTGCGCACATTGTATCTTTGCGGCCTCCTCTGGCCCAATAATGGTCCCGCGAAGTAATTATAAGGCATCATTAAACTTTTCGTTTAACAGTAAGAAAAGTATGTGAAAATAAGCTATGAACGTTTTAATGATGGATTCTTGTGTTTAATAGATTGTTCGATGTGAAATTTGCGGATTAGTGCGATGGACCCATATCGTATCTTGTATAATATAAGTAAAGTATAGTATCAGTGGCGATACTATACTAGATTCCCGCGCGGCTTCTCCCGCGTATTGCAAAGAACGCAGGCAAACTCACGGGATAAAATATAGCCTGTGACCATCCAGAAAGATGGAGCAGATTCCCCATATTTTTTTTAACCGGTCTTCAGTCTCTTTGATAGTTTTGCTACGTAAAAAGTAATGTTTAATTAGCACACGAAATTCTTTCTCTATTTTCCAACAATTTCCCGATCTAATCTGACACAAAGACAATATACATACCAATGACCAAAGAAACTAAAGGACGTGAAGTATCAACAAAATGAGCGTGCCAAGTATACTGTCATATTGGCGCATAACATGGCGGATGTCGTGCTGTTCTGCTATCGATAAAACAGGGAACATGTTTATCGATAATATACGAGTAGACAGATCTCAGAACGTACTGGTTTCCTGTAATTAAGTATTATTAAGTTATTAAGTACATAATTTAAGATGATCTAAATGACACTGTATTTTTACAATAATTGTTGTATCAGGCATTACTTAGCGGAATTCCATGATTTATGTTACTAGAAAAATAATTCTTAGCTAGCATTGTGTGTGTGTGACGTTAAATAAATGTATTTTCTTTCTTCTTTCATTTTTTCTAAGCAGCAAACAGTGTCTTCATCTAAATAAATTTCTAATAATTTCCATTCCAGCTTCTGTGATACCTACACTACAGACTGACAGGCAGGCAAACACACGTAAAGTTATTGTATAGTGTCAGTATACCCTACAAATACAAAGTTAACTACTCAAAAAAACGACAAGATACCAATATATATTTTGATGGCAGTGCACCATCTCGTAGTATAATAACATTTAGGGTCTTGTTGAAGCATTTCTGACCAAAATGTAAAGAGCAAATGTAGGTATATTTCTTTTACATTTTGCCTTATATTTTAAGGTCCAATTGCCTCCAACCTTTTTTTCTTAGCACAATCGCTTCTTGATAACCTTTATAAATAGCTATATTAGCGATCAATGAAGCCTGTTTAGTTCCAAGGTAGTACCTGCCTACTATACAATTTTACCAATCTTGACAACCCAGACGGTTTTTCAGGTTTTTTTTAATGCAAGATACTGTCTCGAGATCTCACTGGTTATAGAAATAGAAAATTCGATAATGCGAATGACGTCATCGCCATTCAGTATCGATATTTTCAAGAACAACCCTAACTGCCACTCAAACGTAACTTTAAGTACAAAAATATCGAAAATAAAGCTAAATCCTATTACAACACATAACTAATCTTAATCTGTGTACTCATTACAACATAATGCAAATGCTCAGCTCTCGATAATGCTTAAACTATCCAATATTTCAATAAAAATACATTACATACCGGTGCAAGGATAAACTTTCCTGATTTGGGCCTTTTCTTAAGCCACATCCGATTATGCTGCACCTGGGCATGGTCACCACATTCCACTAATAGTGCTCTTTGGGCTTTATGCCGTTTATAATTTTCAATTAATAGTTATTATATTATTTTGGTATGTTTACATCAGTCGTTGACATATGATGTACCCACTAAACTGACGGGAACTGACATATCCTGGCGCATAAAATGGCGATTTTTGGCCACACTTGACATTTGATCATCAACTTTCGGTTCTGACTGTTATACTACCATCTCTTTTTTGGTAGCCAAATGGTGCTTGGTTAAAATGAGACTGAGTTATTTTTGGGAATTTTATGTCTAAACAAATGATATTTGAAAAATACACCCTGTCCATAGGTTTTCCTATGTCCATGATACATACTGAGATAGACGCCTGTCTATATATAACTTGACCAAATTGAGAAGGCATTTAATGCTTGCGTATACAGGCGCCATCTCTTCTGCGATACTTAAAACTTTTCTTTGAATGTACAAAACATACAAAAAGTGCGTCGGTCGCAGGGTTTGAACCCCGGCTCATCGACTCCAAATACCGCCGTCCGTATCCCTAGGCTACTGATGTCTTACGACAATACGGCGAATTTTGAAATACCTTGACAGCCTAGCCTAGCAATCGCTAGAGCCTCAGAGAGTTCGCGGGCTATCTAGTAGGTGACACTATTTTCAATAAAAAACTGCATTTGCATTAAGTTCTAAGTTTGCATAGCATGATCTGACACATGACTCGATTTATTTTTTTATTTTTCCAAAAAAAAGATAAGTAATAACAGCCAGTAACCAAAGAGTTAAGAATTAGAATAAATAAGTTCGTTTGTAAAAAAGTTTTATTTTTACTAAAAGTCACTGACTTATCAAACCGCCCAGGTACACACAGGTAAAAGAATTATTGAAATGGGCCCAGTGGTTTCAAAGATTACTCATTACATACAAACTTACAAAGTTTCAATCGCTATTTTAAGATAACACTGTAAAATTGCTTCAGAACCGCCAAAGACAATAGAGGAAATCCTTTGAACAAAATTTTTTTTAACAAATAAATTTTAGACACATTCGAACTAACATCACATACTCAAGATGCCTCATAAAACAAACACACATTACACAACCTAACTGATTCGTATTCTCAAATCATTTCTCACGAGCAGTAATGATCCCAAGTCATTACACATCATGCGACATCAAGACAGCCTGCGGCTTGTCATTTAATCATGCCAATCATTTGGATTCCGAGGGTCAGAGTTCGACTCCCGTGTGAACGCGACATGGTGTCATGGCGAAGGCATTAGGCTTTTGCATTTACGAAATTATGCAACGTGCGTAAATGATTCTTCATTCAATCGTGCAAACGTCTGTTAGTCGTACTGGGACATTAGGGAGCTCGCGATGCGTGAGTGATTAGTGGTCGCGCGTAATACATAAAATATCAAGATTATATAAAAAAAAATGGTTCTGCCTTGGCTTTTGGACCAAGTTGGAGACTCCAAAATACTTGGCAAAAAATACTTAACTTTTTTGGTTTACTTAAGTAGCTTGTTTTTGATTATTTTAAATATTTTATTACTAACAACTCGTGAAGCATACCTATAATTAACAAAGTCGTTCAACTGTTTACGAATAAATTATGATGAAATTATTATCAACGCTACTCAATAAACGGTTCCATTCGTATGAAATTTTCTATCCATCTACATAAACCCCGGTTAAACTTTGCTCTTTTGCCGTATAAAAAACTAACCACAACGCAAAAAGCCCATTCTCACCGCACTAACCAACACTAAAGCTACGTAAAAACCTGAGGAGACAGGAAAGACGATCCGTCCACTGGTTACATTAGCATTAAAACGGTCACACAATTACACTCTGATTAGTGTGTCGCCGACCGGGTGAATTCATTAGTTCAGCTCACCTGATTTTATTTAATTAACGTACGACAGTGGCCGGTTGTGTTGTGTAGTTCAACGATTGTTTAAGTTATTGTAAGAGCATTGTTTGTTTGTGTTTCTAGTTTGTAGTTGGTGCAGTCTTTCTTAGTTTTAAACTGTGGTCTTAGTTAGTGCTGTAAAGTTACATTCAGAGTAGCGCGTACGGTACAACTGTACCATAATGTATTCGAGACTGAATACGTTCTTACTTTTAACAGCAATAGCTACGTTTATACGTAAACGCTAATCTAAATAGGCCTTCAGGAGACTATCATAATTATCACGTCACCATTGAAGCATATATTGCATTATATATTACTATTATAATTAAAAAAAACATACAATATGTATTAGGTTTCTATATTCTACTAAATTTACTCACGAACATGTAAGTATGCTGGTAATATGTAACTATCATAATATGAATAGCATACCTACCACTCCCTCCCTCACCTAGATAAGATAAGATAAGATAAGATAAGATAAGATACCTACCAAAGAAAAAGGCAAAGATTTTAATATGAACAATAAACATATAAATAATAATATACAAACACCAGGCCCTGAATTGACTGTTACTTACCTTGATTACTCCACCGGGCCGAAGGAGCGCCTCCAGTGAAATGTCCCGCGCAGCCGAGCGTCCCTTTGGGAACTGCGTGTCGCGTCGCTTATGTTAATTGCCTGCCAATGTTGTGTAATAATAATAACTACGTGGTTGTGTCTTGAAGTGGCAAGTGCTTTAATGTCAATACAAATATTATAAGCTTTTTTGAAAATTAAATACTTTAATCAGAATTTGGTGCTCGTTTGACTTGAAATACCAAATAGTAGGAGGCTATTACGAAATAGAGTTTAATGGAAAAGCGATTGCGATATAATAATAGGCTTTAGATATAATATGTAGTAAAAAACACCGAAATTCTATATCTTCTCAAAGAGTAAAACGGGACCCGATTACTAAGACTCCGCTGTCCGTCTGTCTGTCTGTCACCAGGCTGTATCTCACTGATACCGTGATAGTTCCAGTTGAAATTTTCACAGATGATGTATTTCTGTTGCCGCTATAACAACAAATACTAAAAACAGAATAAAATAAATATTTTTATAGATAATGGTACGGAACCCTTCGTGCGCGAGTCTGACTCGCACTTCGCCGGTTTCTTTGATATCATTTTGACCGGAACATTAGAGCTTTGATTACACACAAGACGTACAGCACCCGTGTAATTCTGTACTCCGAGTGAAAATGAAGGTTTAATAATAAACCTTATTTAATTGGAATTTTACAAAACGTACGTTACTTCGTTAGTATCTTTTAAAATCTCCACACCCATCAAGAAGCCTTTCAAATATCATCATAACCTTTCAAAAATATCCGTCATCTACCACTACCCCAGGCTATATCCAAAACTAGTAAATATTATTTTAATAACAAGCATTTTCTAACATACTTTCTATCTTACCTAGCGGCACAATTTTTCCCCATAAATCTGGAGTCCGTAATATTTCGCGGCGCGTGATAAACACAGACCGAGTATTATTTATGACATATTTGATCAGATAAGTCTTCTGTCCACTTCTTTGAGTTAGTGAGGGTAAGAGAAACAGATACAGTAGGTCCACTGTATTGATTACGGAAGAGTAACGATGGGAACCTATATTATACTTTGCTCTTTTTCGACCTTACATGATTTATAAAAAAAAAATGCGTAAAATTAGGTCTATGTTACAAATAACAGGTAGGCGTCTCTTTGCTAGTATCGGAGTAACTGTATCGAGAGGCATCGCTCTTCCCATGAAAGTACTTATGTTGAAAAAACTAACAAAAGGTAAAAATAAATAAAAAACGATAACAAAATTGAAAGTTTCCTTTAGTTTTTATAATCTATCACTGGAACATTTAATTAGTCTTCGTATTTTATTTACCTACATGGCAAAATAAAGAATCCTCCGAAGCCGATGGACACTCATGTGCATCATGCGCGCTAAAGGGGTAAAAAACTAGTTATAAGAACATTTGTTTAACATTTTTTTCTCTATCGTGTTTGCGCAGACTAGCTATAGTATCCGCAAAACTATCTGGCCGGTCAGGTCGTAAAATATTAGAAGCATGCTATTATTACACACAAAAAGGTTTCATTGTTACTTGTATTGCCCTACCGGCCACAGATAGTTTTGCGGATACTATAGTGTACCTACTTACTGTTATTGTGTGCGGTTGACTCCGCTTTGGGGGCTAAATTGGTAGCGTAAATCAAACGAAGAGAGTCCCAGATAGCGCTTGATGAGACCAACTAATAGATCGAGTGTTAATAACCTCGAGACCGTTCCATACATATATACAAACATATTTCATAGTAAGTATTATTGTCGTCGTCAAAAAAATATAATGTCACATTTTTAAAGTACCTAGTAGTAGCCTGTCATCCCAGAAAAACTTGTCAAACTTTCCATACATTAAGATTTTAACACAGTTTGGTGCAACCCACTCTCATTCCAGTCGTAATCGGGGTTTAGTGCAATTTACAAAAGATTACTCCCCTACAAATGCAGCTTCAGTCCGCATTATACCTACTTAATTATCCGAAACACTGTTTTTGTTTTACACCACACTCAATTAATTACATCTACCTCTAAAATATTACTCTACTACAAAAAAAAACACCCTAAAAGCGCTCTTATTGCTTTCTCATAAGGTTCTCGGGACACCTATATTATTAGGCGATAGCTCATCCTAAAACAGTCCTTATTTTTATCAGCTTAAGGTTCTCCGGTCATCAGGGTTTCCCCCTGAAGACAATAGTAATGAGCCTGTCAATATTGCTTAGCACACGACACCCGTCTAATGCCCTGTGACGTCGTGATACTATTATCGACTATTATGCGGGTGCAATAGCCGTAGTGGCTGTAAATTTCTGAAACAAAAGGCCTAGAATGCACCTTGACTCTGGTGTCATTGCAAGCATCACAATAGCCACTCAGTAGCACCTTTGTCGCTTAACTTATGTGCGACGCCATGCGTGTATTTTTTAAATGAGATCTTAAGGTTATTTTTGGAAAGTAATGAAGTCTATATTTTAAAGTTAGTCTTATTGAAGACAAGCTAGCAGAAACACGACAACGATGGTATGGCCACGTCATGAGGAGACCAGCGGACCACATGACCAGAAAAATTCTCGAGCTTGAGTCAGCGCCGAAGAAACGTGGGAGACCCCGACTCACATGGATAACGACCCAGAACCGCCAGCTCTGGAGAAAAATGATTAGGAGAGCCGACCCCAATTAAAAATGGGAAGAAGGCCGGTAGAAGAAGAATGAAGTCTACTTTCTTCAAAAAAGTATATTTTACTATTTGGACTGGATTCCACCGTAGAACAACAAAATGGACGTTGGGTAAATTAACTTTCGCTCGCCATTTTCTTAAACGTAGAATCACAGGAACGGATTTTCGGAATAAATAAAATCCTATTGTCCTTCTCTAGGACCCATATGTATTACCTTTATTTAAGTTTATTCGGTGGTCTAAACGTATAAATATAAAATACAGAGACTGAGGCAATGTACGGAGTGATACCAACAAAATATGGCCCAATTAACAATATAATTAAAACCCTCAACAGCGCACAGTCGCGCTTGTTAAAGCGTGTTTAAAGACTAAATCCATATTTAATAGGCTGTCCAACGATAGGGTATGTAGATGTCAAAGGTTACCTAAGGTCACGTGAGGTGCATGTGGGCTTGCGTGACGCTCGAGGGTCCGTGGGATGAGTGATGAGCTCTTGGTGACCATATATTTGGTTTAATGAAACCTCGTTTGTCTTCGCTTCGGTGATTGTGTTCGTGTTATATTTGTTGTTATTGTTATTTGTACCTATATACAGCTTAATTGATATACCTGGCATAGTTTATCATGGGTGGCAGGGTTGGAACACTTTGGGATATTTCTATTGATTTCACCAGTTGAACCCTCAACTAGACAACTTATAAGATCGTGTGTGAGATCAACACTCGCTAGAGTGTTAGATATAAAAAAAACATCTACAATAACTTATCCATGCACGCATTAGATGGCCATTAACATATTCAAATAACAAAGAACAACATTTAAAACATATAACTTTAAAATAGGCTAGCATGTGAGGTCACCTCGAGGCACGATACAATATGATACGGCCGGCCCGGCTGTATCGCAAATCGCGATGCTAATGAGTTTAGCGAGGAAACTTCCAGTCTTGCGGTCTACGGTGGTAAAAACTGATACATTGACACTCCATCCTTCTAAATGGATCACTAAATAACATTTTCGATGAGATTTTCTAAGTCACAAGCCACTTAATAAGCACCCATTAACAACTGACACGGACATAAGTCATGCGTCACAACACCCAAACTTGAAGGAGCGTCTATGAACAATACTCTTAATTTCCATACAAATGATTGATGGTTTCACCCATTTCCATGACGCGTCAAACATAGACATTTTGACAGTACTGATTGGCCGATTTAGGGACGATTTATGTTACACCGTGCCGAGCCCTGGCCGTGCTCGAGCCGTGCCCGGCTCCCGTGCCGTAACATAACCTGACTAAAAATAATTGATTTTGCAAATAGGCGGCCTTTTGAATGGGAATTGGACTAAATAAATTGTTCGTCTCAGTCACATATTCCTCCTGTTAAATAGTTATTGAAATTCTGCTTTCGAAGAGTTTTTGACGGGTGTCACCTGAACACGGACACGGCACGGTTGTTTTCGGCGAGGCGAGATTATATTGTATAGGGAACTCGGTGAGCGTGCTCCGGCCGGCACTCGTACCGGACTTGGCACGTTGTGTTGTGAGTTATTCTTTATGCATGCGTCAGTACAAAAGGGCTATTAGAATGATAGACCTAATTCAAGTCGATGTCACAGATTTGTGAGGTGTAAATTAAGTGGTTCAGAAAAAATATGATGTTTACGAAGACACATTTACATAATAATGGAACGAAGAGAGGGATTAAGTGGTCAGTTGACATTGATGATAAAGGAGATAAATGATGTCGTTTGCGGCGGTTTCATATGAATACAATAAGTATATATCACGATCATCTTACTGCAACAAAACGACTCGTAATAATAAATCGTATAAAATAGATTACTATGATGTCCTATGAACAATTTTTCATCAATTCTTCTCAATATTTCTTATAATAAATTGCCGTATCTTTTAGTAACTATGCTTTTATGTTAGTGCCTCCTTGTGCTAGAAGTTATATTGGGAACGGAGCTCGTAATGTTACTTGATAATAACCGACGTTGTTCTAATCTATGTATATTATAGGGTATTATAGATTGAAAAATGAAAAAGTCCTACTATCCCAGAAAAAACAAAAGTTCAGAATACCGGAGCCTAATTTTGGTATTTGAAGTAAATCCTGATTTGAACAATTTGAACCCGGCGTAGTTTGCCCTTAGTTGATATGCAGCGATATGGCTCCTGTCGTTTCGCGGTAAAGTATGCTAGCTCCGTCTAATTCCAATTTTGGGTGTTTAATACTTCTAATGCCACTATCAACCACAGAGAATATAATAACAACGTAAACCTCCTGTTCATGAGCCTATTTTTCAAAAATATGTTTTCAAATGAAAGCCAATCACGAATCCAGCTAGTAATGCTCGACTAGAATGTCCCAAACAGCTTGTAAAAACTAGAAACAACATCTTATAAATAACAAAAGCCAATTTGATCGTACCTGCGTGCGCGGTTAACCGTATATCGCTCTCGGAGAGGTCACAAATAACACTAATGCTCGTAAACTAGTTGCCGCATTAACCATAACGAATAAAGGCACTAAAAGCACGTCCCGTTCCCTCGGGGCAGTTTCGCCTGTCAATGCCAAAATTTAAGTCCGCCACTCCCATGCACTCCAGAAGGGTCGACCTCTTTGCCCTTTGTCTCAATTATTGCTGCTTTTACATTCTCCGGTTGCTTTGCCACAGACTAACTTTCGACCATACAGGAATGTTCAACAAACGTACAGTAGCTAAAGTCTTGCTTCGTCTGGATTTAGCCTGTGATATACAAGGACGCGTAGCAGGGAGGTAAAGTTACCATTTTGATGTTCATGTTTCTTTTTCTTTATTGTTGGCCAGGGAAGTACGTTTTGAGATTTAGGTACGGAATACATATCTAGAGTACAAGTCGTCGCGTAAGTAAATAATTCCGAAAAACAAGTGCAGAATCTACGACTAAATGAAGGTAGATAATAGAAAAAGCTTGTGTTCAGAAATCAGTTATCGTTCACCGGTACAATTCAATTCAATTCAAATACTTTATTTCGGTTTTTTTAATATCCATATCGAGTTAGTTACATCAGGAACACAATCTGACACGGAACAGAAACACAAACACACAGAACCACAGAACACAGTTTGATACAGAATCTGTTTATTTCAGTAAGAACTTAACTGAAAATTCTTATAAAATTTTACATTCCTCTACTTTCCCTAGTACCATTATTATGCTTAACAATAGGATAAAAATTGATCATAATATACGTACCTAGTATGCCCATGAAGTTCATCTCATTACAAGCTATTTATAAATTCTAATAGTGAACGACACGCACGTAATGATATTTTAACAAACAGAAAGTTGTCCTAATATTTTGATTTATTTACTCGTCTTCAATAGGAGCTAATATCAACAACGCTTAATCAGACAAAGCGTACAAAACATTCTGTTCCAATCTTGTTAAAGGAATGTGTTACGTCGCCATTTATCTTGCTATAACGACAATGTCTTGATGTATTTTATCACATTTAGCCCTAGTTGATGTATTTACTACCATCAACCATCGTTCGTTGAGCTCTTCTTCTCTTACATCAACTAAGTCAGTGGGTCCCACTTTTTTTGGTTAGGTGCATGCCGTGACCATAGTGTTAACGTTCTTATTTGTCATCTGTCAATTTGCCTTCTATTTTGGTTGGGGGGGTATGAAAGCTTTCGTTTATAGGTACGGGTGTCGTTTGTGTTTTGTCATCATTATTTTTGGCTTTTTATGATGTTTATTGACAGGCTGAGTTATTAAATGTTGTTCGTTTATGGCGTGTTTAATAATGGCGACCCTTTTTAAAACAAAATGGTTATTATAATAACTTAAGCCCGCAGCTCAGTGTCCTTTGCGAGTATCATTACCTACTGTGATTTAGCTAGTACTTGAATTTAGCAATGTAGGTTTGTAGGTAATCATTGCGAAACTATGATGATTAACTTTGAAAAAAATAACTCGTATGATTTATTTTCACTTTTTTTGGCAGTTAACCAAAGTAAACAAATAGTATGTATTGAATTATGGATAAGCTATTTGACTAATAAAGGATGACTCACGCTAGAACGGGCCGTGTCCGGCCCGGGCCGTTTTCTAGGAAAAACGACGGCGTTTTTGCGCAGCCGAGCCACGGAAGAGGCTCGGAAGGGGCTCGGTGTCGACACGGCCCGGCCGTAGCTCGGCCGGGCTTGGGTATGTCTCGGCCGGGCTTGGGTATGGCTCGGCCACGCAAAAACGCCGTCGTTTTTCTTAGAAAACGGCCCGGGCCGGACACGGCCCGTTCTAGCGTGAGTCATCCTTAAGTAGGTAGGTATGTTAAATAAGCTGAAAATAAGTATGCTGTATGTTTTTTGATTCGCCGATTTAGAAAGGTGGTCTGTATTTATTCTTAAATACAGGTAAAGGGAAAATTATTTATTATAAATAGCCCAGTTTTCGGTATCAAACCTAATCACAGAGTTAACGCCCAATTAATAAACAGGTTGCACGTCGCTGGCCTTTCTTGCACCCACATCTTCTTTATAACGATGTCCATAAAGTTTATTATTGCCAAACTTAGGTGTATTCATTTGGTGTATTATTTTTTGCATGCTGCATCAAATTTTTAATTCATAAGACTACAAGGTTGATTCTCGTGTACTTTAAGGAATATAAATTGATATTCAAGTTGGAGATTTAGAAAGGAGGATCCTGGAAGCATTATGTTTAATTAGTTGACTCCCGTCAAGCAGAAACTGACTGCAGAATAACCGACAGTTTAGTTTTTAGGGTTCCGTACCCAACGGGTAAAAGCGGGACCCTTTTACTAAGAATCCGCTGTCCGTCTGTCGTCTGTCTGTCTGTCCGTCTGTCACCATGCTGTATATCATGAACCGTGATAGTTAGACAGTTGAAATTTTCACAGATGATGTATTTCTCTTACCGCTATAACAACAAATACTAAAAAATAGAATAAAATAAATATTTAAGGGGGCTCCCATACAACAAACGTGATTTTTTTTGCCGTTTTTATAGAAAATGGTACGGAACCCTTCGTGCGCGAGTCCGACTCGCACTTGGCTGGTTTTTATTTATTTAGCACTAGAATTGCATGAATGCATTTGGACATGAAAATATTAAAAAAACACATGTTCCTGTCCATACTTTTTACAACCTTAGATGTTGTATTTTATTATTTCAAAACTTTCTTCCTTGCCATAATATTAGAGGCGGCATCTCTCTGCGATTGTTTGAATCTTTAGAAAATTCTGTTTTTTTAATGGAAATCGAGTCATGTTGTTGATTATCTAAGTCCGTTGATTAACGTGACGACCGGCTAAGCGTAATGAGTAGTACCTACCCTGCCTACGAAACTGAAGGCCCTGGGTTCAAATCCCCGTAAGGTGAAGCATGAATACTTGTTTTCGAGTCTCGGGTGTTTTCCCGGCAAGCTCGGCCGAATTTCACTCCCATACAAACGGAGTTTCGTTGTCATTTTAAAACTACGTGTTGGATTGTAACGAAACTTTGCATATACCTACCTATACAATGGCATGAGGTAGGTAGGTATATCTAGGTCTGTTATTAGTTTATAGGGCTCCAGTTTATAAAACGTACAGCAATAATTTACTTTCAAAACAAAGTTTTAACCGACTTCAATTCAGTACTCCGCCAAGCCACATGAACATTTCCACATTTTTTTTCCAATTTACCACATGAACTGATTTCCGAGAGCAAATGCGTTGATTTTTAGACCAATAAACCAAATCGCTGTATGTGGGCCGATAATATTTGAGGACCTCCGTCAATTCCTCAAAGATCTCAAAATTACCTTTGTCACTTCATTGTTTGCTATTTTAACGGAATCATATCAGAATCTGTGACGTACTTATATAGTTTGAAGTACATCATTGAGAAGTTCCACAAGCCATCTGTGGTCTTCATCATTACTTCCACTTCACCAAATTTTTGATTTCCGGGTGTAAATACACGAGTTATAATTGAAAATATCGAAATTACTACACGCGTGCCTAATATATTTGAAGGGTTCCCTCAATTCCTCATGGTTCCTATCATCCAACTGGGGCTTTGGAAACAATGGGACCAATCTGGAAGCATATACTTTCAATTCAAAAAAGAATTGTACGAATCGGTTCATAAATAACAGAGCTCTGAGGTAACAAACACAAAAAAAAAAAAACTGAATTGAGAACCTCCTCCTTTTTTTGAAGTCGGTTAAAAACAAGTTTTGTTTGAATAACTTAAATTCGCTGATTTTTTTTACTATGGTATATGAAGCTACGTAAACTAATTACAGACCTGCATATACCCTAACTTATTCTAAGTAGGTACAAAGTTTCAGAGCAAACTAGCAATTAGTCGTTTTAAAATGAGAGCGTAACTACGTTTGTATGGAGAACCGAGTTTGCCGGGGACTCTCAAGTTATTTATTTATTTTATTATCAATTTATCATCTAGTACCCATAACTCAAGCCTTATTGAGCTTAAATACTATGAGGCTAGTTCAATTTGAGTAAGATTGTGGGTATTCGACGGGTAGGGATCGGCTTCTATCAGTCGAAATATTATTAATAACCATGTTTGAATTAACCCGCATTTGTTATTAATTCGTGGAGACGAAAGACATTCTTTACAAATTGGACATAAATAAAGACAAAAAACATGATTAAAAACTCTTTAATTTAAAATCGTCCTTTAAAGAGCCGAAATCATTACCTGGGACGGAGCCCATAACCCCCATAATTATACCTATGGAGTGATTGATAGTTCCACGCACTGTGCCAATGGGTCTAATCACTTTTTATAAAAAAATTATACGAAGGATTAAGGGAAAGTTCACAATGGACAGGAGCGGGCGGGAAATGTTGCATTATTTATTTAATTAAGAAACGTGATTCGTGAATGTTGATTTTGTGGCTGGGATTGGATTCCTTGTGAGATTTTTGCTAGTTTTGTGTGAGGTTCTTATGTAGGTATAATATATGTAGCAATGACTCGTCTTTCGAAAAGTACGTAAAGTTGTATTTTTATGGAATTTACCAATTACGTAGGAAGCTAGAGCCAAATCCCTGTCCTCCAATTCTTGAGGCTAGTGCCCAGTAATAGGAATAAGTTTCCGTCAAAAAATTCAGTTTTGGTACAAGCTTTTATTGCCGACTGTACTGTTCTGTATACCATCATCAACTACTCATTGAGACGATTATAACGAGCCCAAACTCAACGGGTTCACCTACGTCGGTTAAATACTGAATTCCAATGGCCACTTCTTTTACTTCTGTCTCCATCATCAGATCAGCTCGATGGTACCATAATATTGAATTGTCATCCAAACTATACTAATACCCAAAATTTCAGCTCAATCGGATAACGGCAAGTGACTGAAAAATGGATTTCAAATTTTGACGGACAACTAACTTACATATTTACATACATACGAACAGGTCAAGTTAATATAAAGCTTGTAAAAAATAGAGGACACTGTTGTACGTTATATCAAAAAACCGGCCAAGAGCGTGTCGGGCCACGCTCAGTGTAGGGTTCCGTAGTTTTTCGTCCGGCACAGTAAGTGTGTGAAATTATTTTGTATTTTTTTTCAAAAACTATTCAATCTATCAAGTTAAAAATAATTTTCCTAGAAAGTTTTTATAAAGTTCTACTTTAGAGATTTTTTCATATTTTTAAAACTTATGGTTCAAAAGGATGGGGACACATTTTTTTTTACTTCTGGAGCGATTATCTCCGAAAATATTAACAATATCAAAAAATTATAATTGCAAACCCCTATCCATTTTTAAATACCTATCCAACAATATATATCACACGTTAGGGTTGAAATGAAAAAAAATAGCACTCCCCACGTTACGTATAGGGGAGGTACAACACTTTTTATTTTACCACTTTGTCGGCGTTATTGATATACATATTAATACCAAATTTCAGCTTTCTAGTGCTAACAGTTATTGAGATTATCCGCGGACGGACGGACAAACAAAGCGAAACTATAAGGGTTCCTAGTCGACTACGGAACCCTAAAAAAGGTCGTATTTTATTACACACTTAGGCTGCGTTTACGCACAGTACTATGTACGCCTGTAATATGAATATCCCGTGGCACGTGCTTGTCAAACGCTATGGACATACATACATTTACATACATTCTGACAAGTGCTTGCGTCTTCCTTACACTTAAGTTATTTCTGATGTTGAATACTCTTTGGTTGCCTAAGTCCATCAAAAATTTCCATCTACGACATATTCTAACTGGGTATCTCGTTTTTATGTGTTGATGTGGTGCTCTAGTATAATTTCCGCATGCTAACGGGAATCAGGCTCTATGAACGCTTGGTTTCTGGTATACCTAGTTGATGGCACTTTTTAATATCCCATAATCACTATCCTTAACTCCTAGCTTGATAGTCCAGGTAAGTAATCGCTCCCGACTCCTCCCGGCTGCCGGTCCCACCCTCAATAAATCTATTATTAGAAACGCCTGTTTTGCCAGGAACTACCAAAAAGCGTGTAATTTCATTAAATGGCTACCAATTTCTCTATGATGGGTTATGTGATCAACTAATCGTAAGTTGAGGTTTTTAGGAGATCGTGATCCAGTAGTTAGTTGCTTGGGGTTTGTGATCACTGTTTAAGGCTGGAGAAATTGTATAAAGGTAGTGTGCCTCGCTGCAATACAAAACCTAGGTACTTTTTCTTGTCGATAGAGAAAACCCCATATAATCTCAAAGACCATCGTTTTTGTTAGAGTGGGCTTCTGGTAAATTCGTGTAGTTTTTCAACAAGTGTAGCTTTTTCCCAACTAATAATACTGTTTTATTGGAAAATGGAGACACATACATACGTACATACATACATATAATCACGCCTCTTTCCTAGAGGGGTAGACAGAGATCACGGGAGACACAGTTATGCGTTATACTTAATTAAAAGCCAAACAACAATACATCTTAAAAAATTATAACCAATTTACCCCACCGTTTTCCAGAAATCGTATTTTTTTGCCAAACCTAAAAAACAAATCGCATAAGTGGCTCCGACGATAAATAAACCTTTTAAAACACCGATATCAAGCCCTGTGATAGGTAAATGACTGACCAGTAGACATTTGAAAAACTGTATCAAATCGTTCCAAATCACGGGTACATTTGAAAGTTAGGAGACCGGTAATTACATAAAACCCGGATTATAAGCGTCAGTGTGTAATCTTTTGCAATTTTCTCTTAATCGTTCCACTTCACCCCGCCATTTTAAAACGGCCTATCAATCTCTAATCGCTCTCTTACTAAAGTTAAAACCCTAAAAGGTCGATGTGTTCTGGTTTAGTAAAGCACCCCGAGACATTTGGACTTATGTGATAATACTAGGCTAGTGAAATTTGATAATTCGCGGTTAGAAAATCGATCGTTTTAATAATAGGACGCATTGTTGGTAAATTATGGTGCTTAGTAAAAGCTTTAGAGTAGTCCAAGCCTTCTGAATATCTTACTTAAGAATAACAAACAGTTGTAAATTTCACTGTCTATATAAATACAAACATAACAATTTTTACTTTCGATAAAGATCGAAAGCAATTAAATACAGATCAAAGATCAAAAGACGATCAGATTTCATCCCCATGTTATTTTGTTTAAGATATTTTTAGGTACAACAAGGTGGTAGTATTTTTTGAAATTCAATTAATAGCATAGTTGATTGACCGGATACAACTCGTATGTTCATCACCATCTAGTATTCTACATAATAGTGTTTTTAATTGAATCCGAAAGTCAAATGTCAAATATATTGATGTTTGTCATTCACTAGGTACTACAAGTCTCCGTTTAAATCTATTTCTAACGGCAAGGCGACTCCACACCTCTGGCGATATTCTGACGGTGCCAGATATCCATTTATCACCACCCGTCAAAACCTAATTGTCCCCTGTAACCGCTTTGTGACCATAATTACACCCTTATTTTTTACACAAAGAATCAAAATGATGTTTTTTTTATAAAAAGACTTAATTTTTATGAAATTCTAAATATTTTATGATGTGGTTCGTATGGCCGCTAGGTTGAACAAGATTTGGATAATCGTTTTCGTTAAAGACAACAGTTAGCGCCTGTTTTTTGACTACTTTAACAGTGTTTAAACTATAAATGTAAAACTATCAAGTTTTAATAAAGACCTTTAAGCATTTAATCGTGATGTGCATAAAAAACATACTCGTCGAGTCACTTTGAGATAAGACTAATAACATCAATTGACATTAAGTGACACTGCCAAAGAACGTTCCAAACACGGATGTTAACTGCCCAAACATCCTCCTCATTAAATTCAAGTAGATATAGGACGTACCTACCTAATTAATCACTAATAAAGTGGAATACCAAAACAGAAAAAAGAAACATTATAATTAGGTAGGAAACGTACTACCTATGTACTTGACATTTAGCGTATCTGCACGAGTTCCCCTGCATTTGAGCGAAGCCACTAATTACTGCAAACTCTTATTAGATGCTTCGAGTGTCGGTGTAGGTGTAGTTTTTTGTTTGATTTACTTGAGTTCACTGTAGGTCAATCACGTAACGCATTGTACGCGCGTCTGACAGTAAAATCTCAATCTAACTGTCACTTTTCCATATAAAGTTGACATTTAGACCTTACAGACGCGCGTAAGAAAAGTTATGTGATCAACCCGCTGGATTCAAGTACGATTAACGATATAACACCATGTCGTTTTAACCTTTCGTTGTACCTACGAAGTGAGATTGCCTATAATTGATAAATGTGACATGGTGTTTGAAGGTGTAGACAATGCTCATAAAACGTTACAAGGAAATTTATTATTTTTGTTGCCTGTCGTAACATATCACGATGGCAATGTCAATTGTTGTTTGATTAATGCTTATCACAAAGTAATTTGCATAATTATAAATCAACTTGTAGGTACTTTGGTATTTGTGGGTGTAATAATACTAATAATTATCAAGCAGTGTTTAGATTCGCTGCTGAGAGTGAACAATGTACAGTACAACTTACTTATATGGTCATTGAAGTAAATTTATTTTAGTAGAATATCAATCAATATTAATAAATAATTTATTGAATCAGGCGTTACTTTGCGGAAGTCCATGATATATTACGAGAACAATATTCCTTTGCTATTCCGCTAAAAAACGTGCTGGTCGATCAGCGGAGATCAAATGCAACTATTTGCGTATAAATATGCACATAATTACAGCAAAACACCACCAATAATGAAAAAACCTCGACACGTGTTTCGCCTCTCTACGAGGCATCATCAGGATATGCTGGCAGGAGATGTTGCTTGCGCCACGTCCACTCCTCACACGTCACGTCACGTCGTTGATTTTTGCTCAGTGGACGTGGCGCAAGCAACATCTCCTGCCAGCATCTCCTGGCCCCGTAGCATGGATGGCGTTATCACGCGATAAGTGATAGGATAAGCGCGTCGTCTCATTCTATCGAACGGTGTCAGCCAGGGACGGCAGCTCTATCCTATCACTTATCCGTCCAGATGATGCCACGTAGAGAGGCGAAACACGTGTCGAGGTTTTTTCATTATTGGTGGTGGTTTGCTGTAATTATTTGCATATTTATACGCAAATAGTTGCATTTGATCTCCGCTGATCGACCAGCACGTTTTTTAGCGGAATAGCAAAGGAATATTGTTCTCGTAATACAATATTAATAAATTAGAAGAAACTACCGACTATAAGTTTGATTAACAATATTGCTTTCAAATTGCTAACCGTGCATCCTCATTTTGTATAGAATAGCAACTACTTAGAACGGGTTAGTTATTAGACCCAACCCAACGAATCTATTAGGTCTGACACTAATACTATAGCTAAAAAGGTTACCTATTGAACATTTGATAGTAAATCTCACTTAATACTAGAAGACAATACTATCGACATGAACAATAGCTCCTAGCCTTCAGCGCTAATACAGTGATAGCAGAGGATGTACCAACATTTATAATTACTATTGCGTAATGCCAATCAAGCTTACAGTGCTTTTTTACCAGCACATAAAATGCTTCGATTCTCCGGCGCCTCATCCATTATGCGGGTTTTATAAAACCCATTTCTTCATCTAAATCATACGTTACAATCCCAACAGGAAGGTGTCAGTGGTTTTTACTGGCAAGACGATTAATTACGGATGTCCATTTATGAATAATTCAGGTGCGCGAGCGCTGGAACGGTCACAGAACGCGACCGCGCCGAGACGTTTGCATTTGAATGTTGGAGACCAAGGGGAAAGAATGAGGCGATTAGGAAAGGATCATTTCTGTACAACGACGATGTGAAACGTGTACCAATTAGGTGTATCAAAATATATGCAAAGGACTTAGTAATTTTATTGGAAGCAAGTACCTATAATTTGATATTAACGACTATCTTTTCGGTTAAAAGCTGGCAGCAAAAACTTTTATTTTATTCAATAAGTTACAAGCGACATTTTCAGGTTCACAAAATCTTATGAATTTGCAATGTAACCGAAATAAATTATTAACGCGCATTAAATATAACAACGAAAATATGAAACTAACTTTTCGATTTTAACAAATTTCTCTTCAAATCTGCTTTAATTATTGTCCGTCTCTTTCCGTTACTGCATTCCGTTAAAATTACAACAATTTCGAAGCAGATATCAATTAATTTCAAGCCGAGTCAGCAGAGACAGGCAAATAATATCAATCTAAGATGATTCATAGGAAAAAAGTTTCAAAGCGGCCGGTGCCATTTGTCCCGAGGCGACCATCTCGGTAATTTGGGTTTGAGTCCCGCGCTGGTCACATTTCGGAGCGAAAATTTTTGACATTCCGTCACCGCCCTCAGAGTTCGAGGTTGGATTCTATGCGTCAATGCTGTTTTAGTTGAAAATCATAATTTAGTAAGATATTTTTATGAAACAGTGGAGCTAGCACAGGCCAGCGAGATGCCTACTGGCTGGACAGTAGTAGCCATCTCGCATTATGCTATTTTAGAAAGAGGAGGTACTTAGGTACCGTTGTTTCCTCGAGTTAAATGTTTCGCGTCATTGGGAGGTAAGTTTTTGACATATATATCGCATTTTAATGTGTTTTCAGTGTGTTTCCCGCTCCTACCGACACGTTAGCTTGGCGTGCGTGGAAAAGCAAAGATGCGAATAACATTAAAATCGAATTGAATCGCTGGTTTAATGGCGTACCTACGTGAAACTCGCAACATAAAATTGTTTAGAAACTATATACGATCTCTGATATACTTTGCCTTTGGACTAGTTTAGACCAGAGGAGTAGTTGCGTAACTTTTCGAAGGTAGAGGAGGAGGAACCCTTAACTGTAATTTTCGCTAATTCAATCTCGTAGATCGATAGATCGTAGTCAAAACGTAGGTTAGGTATCGACCTGCAGGTCCCTAATAAAACAACCAAACCTCTATACGTCTTTAAAATAATAATCTACTGTGCAAAGTGCCTTCGTCAAGTAACGTTGGTAACAATGGTGTAGACTCGAAATGTATTATTACTTCAAAAGAAAGCAGGCAAAAAATTATGCCT
This sequence comes from Epinotia brunnichana, assembly GCA_963854355.1. Classification (NCBI taxonomy): domain Eukaryota; kingdom Metazoa; phylum Arthropoda; class Insecta; order Lepidoptera; family Tortricidae; genus Epinotia; species Epinotia brunnichana. Next base: position 13,195,990 of record OY977951.1, read on the forward strand.
GACGATGAAAATCCCATTCAAATATCTCAAAAAATTACGAAGCTACAACCGTTTTAATGTTGCTTGCTAGAGAGAGATCCTCTAGCGTCATAGTGAATGACAATCGTTTCATATGAAGGTGCGTTTTGCGGAAAAGGGACAGAACAAGATTCTTAAAACTTTGGATACTTATAACTTTGTGATTAAACTTCCTGCATTGTTTTTTTTCTCCATTTGACTACATTTTTAATACTTTTTCGATAAAATGCAACATTATTGATTATTTTATTTAGTGTCCCCTATTCAGTCAGGGAGTCATGTAAGCCTCCCACGCCGTAAGCCCATGGGCCTTGACTTTAGTTTTGCATAATAACACTGCTCGCACCCGCCCGCGGTCCCCGTCGTCCACTTTTTTGACAAATCCCCGCGTTCTGGATTACTGGAATGTTCTGAGGGCTTTCAGCTTATTCGTTTTGGAATGTCAGAGGATGTATTTGGGTATTGTTGTGTGCTTACATTACGTCAGCTGCTTATACATGTAAGCTTTTTATCAGTTTATGCTGATTTGATGCAAATGTGGCACTTGAAAGTAAAAAGTATGCGTGTCGCAGTATTGCCTTTTTGGGTTTATTATATTCCTTCATACATTATATGTGACTTGTACAGTGCGTCTCGTTTAAAAGATTACAAAAGATTAATCAAAATTAGAATCAGAAAAAAATGTTTATTGTATTAGGGATGAATTTATCGGCAATAAACGTTATTTTTTTATGAATGGAAAGGTTACATTACAAAATAGGTATATTTTTACATGTTGTAAGTCTCTTCGTTATAGGTAACACAGTGTTAACGCGGATAACTTACTGACAGTATTTGTACAATCACGAGCTTTATATTTAGGACCCATTTCCTTCAAATGTAGTTAGAACATTCACAATGCAATAAGGTCGAAAATTTCAGTTCAATAATAGCGGTGAAGTGTCAAGATAAGACAATTAAAATGTCTTATCGAATGGGCCCTTGAATTGATAACCTATTTGCAAATAATAAAGCTATCATTACGGTTTTCTAATTACAAACATGTGTCAGTGTCAGACAAGAAAATTGAGAAAACTGTCATTTTCACGAAATTTAATTTGCAAATAACAAATATGGCCCGAGAGGACAGCCAGGACAGAGCCAAAAAGACGAGTGACAATTAGCCGGAAAAAATCGGAAACGATCGTTTGACTCGTTGCGTCACTGAGCGGTTGCCCCTAGACACGTGTAAACGTAAGTTGTCAATGGCAAACACTACATTAAAATATTAGCTCTAAATGTCCTTAGTTTGCTTTACGATATTTCACCTTAGGTGGGTCCCAAATTAAAGCTGGTGACTGTATCACCAATAAAATTCTAACTTGAGCTTTTTTATTTTGGTATAGTGCTGATAGAATTTGAAACTACTTTAGCAATTTTCTGAATGATAATTAAACTCAGAATATGTTGTGGTCTTTAAAAACGTTTCAGATTATTTGATTATTCAAAGGAACTAATACAAGGTGGCCCCTATTATTTCCCAATATAGTCAACTAGTGGAATACCTATGATGAGAAAAGGTCATAATCATCATTACGACCACAAAGTTCACATTCCAAGTCACAGATAACGATTAAAAGCATATTTTAAACGGCTTAATTATACGTAGCGTATTGAAAAATGATGACTTTAAAAGTATTTCAACCAACATACCGAGTTCGCAATAAAGAGACCATGTAAGTAGCATTCCGGTCACGTAAAGACTCCGTTACACATATCAGTGTAATCATCACAAAGCACATTATCTACGACAGCTATTGCAACCTCGGACAGAACGGTGAAGAAACACGCAACCACCAAACCATGACGACTGACACTCACTTACTAAGAAACAAACTTATATTTACATCTCAAAACCTACAAACACCGCCTTATTGCCTAACCTTAACGACTACAATCAAAATCACTTTAAATTTGAAACCAGCAAATTTATCTTGGTACAGGCATCCGTATATGAACCACAGATTAACGCGTAACGAACCAAACTAATCAACTACACTATAGAAACCGCCGCTTTGCCACAGGTATAGTTCTATGCTGTGGCAAGTTACGTTACATACGGATGTTATGCTTTGATGATTTTGTCGCTTCGAGTAATTGTTGGCCAGTCCGTCCAATGGCTGCAATCTCAGTTTGGAAGACACAATGGTATATTATGTACAAGAGTTTATTTACCTGGCATATGGCCTGAACTGTGTAATTTTCCAGTAACTGCGTCCAGTGATGAGAAGGTTGGTGGAGACAAAAGCATTGTTCTTTTAACTAGAGAACAACCAATGGCTAAAACACATGTAATGGTGGAATAAGTAGTGAAACTGCCTTTGTATACCTACGTCTCAAATTTTCATTTATATAAAAGTAGATGACAGTTTTAATTAACACGACTTCTTTGATGCGTTACGAACAGGATTAATGCGAGTAATAAAATTAATATTAAGGCCGCGAATTCACTTAAGATTAAGCTGTAAAAAACCTGCTCGAGAGACAATTACTCATGGTAGTTGATTCACCTCGTTAGCCCCAACATTCAGTTGGGGCTGGCTCACGTCAGGTGTTAAATCGACTTTCTACTAATAAGATATAAACAACGTAATAGATTGAAACATGACCCTATGCTCAAAGAAATTACACAACTGTTCAGTTTCTAAAACTCAAAACATCTTTTAATTAGTGCGCGGAAGAAACCCAAAATGTTAACAACTTTATATTTTACCATCGAGCACGACACATTGTTTGAAAATTGAACCTTACAGCATTGGGGCAGGGAAGATTTTACTTTTCTGAATTGTTAAAATAGTCACAGTAAAGTGACCAAAAAAATTATTTTTCACGCACAATTATAACCAACGATCATTCGAACCATCGAATGCTACTTAATTGCACCAATTTCGATTTGAACCGACGTTTTTGTCGTATCATTGGACTCGGACGATTTGACTAGGAATTCATATATCATTTTATTATTTTGGCACCAATTTAAATAAAAATTGTTTTAACTAAATAATTTAGGGTAAACGTGGATGGTGTGGCAAATTTATTTAGTTTTGATATTTAGCAATTTGATATAGTTTCCAATTAACACCTCGGTTAAACTTTGCAACGGCAAATGATAAAACAGAGTAACTATTATAGGTACACAAGTAGGTATCAACAATTCTAAGCATTTTTTTTAATTATAAATATGGTAGCATTTTTCCTAATTCTAGTCTTAGATCAAACGGACATACTGCTTCGGTCCTAATTATAGTTTACGATTTTAATTGAATTCGTTTAGTTTAAACTGTAATGTTGACAAAACTTTGACCAACATTTCTAGAAAATTCAACGGTGCATGTTTCCTTCCCTTCATTAGATTTAATATTAATTTCCTATAAAAATCAGTATAATGAGATTAATGAGACATTATTATCATCATGATCGACATCTCGAACCAAGTAAAGTTCAAAAGCTATAATTTAGCATCTATATCGGAAACGTCAAGGAACCAGTTAGTAGCAATCCAAATTAATGGATTTGTCATCGCAATTAATTCTTACGATCAAAAGCGAGCGGCGGCCGCAAAGCGTTTTTTTTTTTTAATAAAATTGACATTTAATAGCCCCCAGTCGATGTGCGGTGACGGTGGATCGATTGACAAATTGCATGACGAATCCGAAATGGGTGGATTTCTTTTGAGTGTATCTGTTGTAAAGTCGTAGTTAGATGCGCTTGCGTGGCCGAGTGGGAGCGGGCGCACTTCGACGCTTTTCATCAAATCCATGTGTTAATAATACTAGCATTTATTTTTTGGCACTTTCTGAGGTCTATTAACAAAAACTTAGTTTCAAATATTTATACACATACGAGCGACATAACAGGATAAACGCACACGGTCGTAGTTTTAGGGTCTTAATTTAAATACACAGGGTGGTGGTACCGCTTAAAATTAAACGGTAGATTACTAACTAAGCTTGTGAACGATTATTTCCAAGTGGTTTTAATTGAAAAAAAAATACCAAATTTTGGGATTTGTCAAAGCGGACTCCGGACCCCTTCAGGGCACAACCGATTCCCGGTTGTGCCCTGAAGGGTAAGGAGGATGATGATGGTTTTCATTGAAAAAAAAATAAAAAAAATTTTTTCTTCAAAATAAGGTTAATTTTTTTTTACTCTTCTGGAGTGCTATATAACTTTTTATTTAAAACACAAAAAAAATTAAATAAAAATTTAAAAATCACAAAAATATCCCTTGAAAACAAAAAATGCAAAAACTACTATGACTCATTACATGATGTTACCTCAAAATCAGCATTGACTCCTGTGCTATGATCGAATGGTGCCAAGATACATTACTTGGAGGTCATAACTTTAGATCAAAATTTATCCGAATCCAAAAATAAAATAAAATTAATGAGGCCCCGGTTACTGCAAATGATCTAAGGAAGCGTCCATTTGAATATTTGCTCCTAATACAGGGCCCACCCCGTAAAGATAGTACACTTCACACTATAGTGGGGGGTAAAGTGGGTTTTGATTCAGATGATACTTCCGTACGTTGACAGGACTCAATACAATTGATGACTTTATAACCGAAAAAAATCATGATATGAAAAAAATACTAAACAAAACACTAACTAAACTAGCTGCCACCGGACGAATTCAACCCGTCCCGACGCGAGATTTAGTTTAAAGTTGGCAATATAATCGATTCGATTTTCCATTGACTATTCGTTAATAATCGCTAAATATGACAAACGGTACGTCTTCGCGTCATCACTACCAACGTGGCATCGTCAATGTGACAGCGTCAAAGATAGGAAGTAAGATATCGTACAATACCGATTAATGTGATCCGGTATAGCTTTAGAATTGCATATCCATGGTACCTTACGTGAAGTATCACATCACAAATATTTTTTACCCCACCACGTCCACGTGCTACGCCGTAGAGCGTTACAGCATTTTTTCGCTTTGTACCGTAAATCCATTGTAGAAACATGACTCATATGTAACCCATTGGCTTTGAATGGGTTAAAAACCTCTGATGTAAGGCATCATGATGTAAAGGCTCGCTGGCTGTGGCGACCCACCCAGCCAGTTGTAAAAGTCCCCGTTAACCGTCTGAGATTCTCACGACAGATCGCCGCGTTCATTATCAGTCAATCAGTTTTATTGACCGCCGCCTTTGATCGGTACAGCGATCGAGACATTTGGACATTACCGTTTTTTTCAGAAATCAGCCTTTTTAATTACTAGAGAAATTCAATTAATACTGATTGGTAGAAATGTGGATATAAGGATGCCGTATTTTTTTTCATTTTTTGATGGTCGTTTGTCATGACGCTGAAATGTCGCCTTTATAAAATATTGCCATATTTACTCTTGATACATATATATTACTAGCGACCCGCTCCAGCTTCGCACGGGTTCGTATGTATAATACATGCATGTATTATACATATAAACCTTCCTAACCTTTAACCTTGAATCACTCTATCGAATAAAAAAACCCTCATCAAAATCCGATGCGTAGTTTTAATGATCTAAGCATACATAGGGACAGACAGCGGGAAGCAACTTTGTTTTATACTATGTACCTAGTGATTATGGAGGGATGAAAGTCATGCATGTGACCAGAAGAGTGAGCCATGAATGTGGAGAGATATCAAAGACGAGGTAGGCCAAAGAAAAGGTGGATGGACTGTGTGAGAGACGAAATGAAGGAAAAGAAAGGGAGTGACGAGATGATGGGTGACAAAGTTTGGAAGAAAAAGACATGCTGCAACCTTCCTCAAGTAAATGGGATAAAGGCAAGATTACTAACGCCCAAGTGACATTTCTTATCAGTTATCCGTATTAAGTAAATACAAGATCACTTTCTCTTTGCAATGATTCATGCTATTCTGTAAGCTAGGTAATAATGATAATAAACTAAAGTAAGAATTTAATTTCTATAAAATGCAATCAACATTACATTACGTAGTCTACTACAACTTTACTACTGATACTAGTCATATCTTTTTCTAAAGATCAGACCCTTCTGATCGTATAATACCGAAGAAGTAATAAGGTGGTGGTAGTAACAGATATAAAATGCGTGTTAATGTGTATCAAACGATTATCAAAAGGTCATCGTTGTCTGATATATTATAATAAAATCTACGATTAGAAACTTAAAGATTACATTTTGTACTCCACCTAAGCTGCTTTAATATTGCCAGTTCTTACAAATGCAATTTTATTTATAAGTAGTTTTATTTATTATTATTATTTAGTTCAAGTTTTAGTGCTAAATCGGTGCCTAATTTATAAATATTGTAATTGCATTATTAGTATTTTGATGTTTATTAAATAAATGCAAAATGGTATTGTCTGATGGTCAAATCAGCAACTTTTTACGAGTATAAAACGCAGCGCTCTGTTCGGCATGAAGTTTGTAGGGGAATACTTGCAAGTGACGTCACGATTTTCTATGTGCAAAATTTGTTGATATTATCTTGTATCTTATTATGATGTAATAATCTTTAAAATAGCAAATGTAAGTTGAAGTTTAATGTTTTCCGAGTAAGTATTTTCGTTGTTTGGTAATGTAAAACAATTTTCTTTTTCCTGTTGTCGAATACCTACCGTATTGTTTTTTTTTTTTTTCTCTTTATTGTTTTAGGAACATTTAATCACTTAAGATTACGTCAGTTCCATTGTACCTTAACCTAAATTACTAAAGCTATGTATATCTACCTACGTATTGGTATTATATTGTATAAGGTATTCTAGCACAAATAAAAATATCAATTTGGCTTCTTCTGAGCTCGGGGCTGCTAGTATACACTAAAATGCACCTAAGTACATCTAACTTATTAATATTGAGTGATGTGATCAATACTTGCCTATGGTTTTCATTCCGGGCACACTCCGTCAATATGTGTTGAACATCTTCTAACATGTTACAAATTTCACAATTCGGTGATGGTACTTTTTTCATTGTTGTGTAATACGCTTATTGCAATACTAGCTTTTGCCCGCGACTTCGTCCGCGCGGAATTTGTTTATATCGTAACTTTCTCCCCCCTCTACACCCCCTTAGGTGATGAATTTCCAGATAAAAACTGTCTTTAGTAAGGATTCTTTGGGAAGGCCCCGGAATTCAAAGTATCTCTACAACAAATTTCATCTCAATCGGTTCAGCGGTTTAAGCATGAAAAGGTAACAGACAGACAGAGTTACTTTACTTACTCCGAACGCTTTTTTTTACAAAATAGACTCCGCCGCAAACTTGGTTTCTATGACCCGCCTCACCAAAATACATGCATGTAGGCTTTTTTCAGTATTATTTTGCATATTTTCATATCACACGGCCGTAAGGACCTTTTCTACTAAACCGTAGGACTAAATTAACTGACTTGTAATTTAAACATTTTATATTAAAAATAAAACAACTTCAACAAAATGTTACATCTAATAGTTTTCAAAATTGCCATAATAAAACGTCCTTTTAAACCCGTTTAAGAAAACATCTTCACCCTTGGAACGTCACATAGATATATTTACTTATGTAATGTTCCTATTCCCCAGTACTCCCAACTACCGCTATACCGTAAATGGGTTCCATCCAAATTTTCACCCCCTATTTCATTCATCAGTCATTCTCCAGGACTCAAACTATCTCTAAACCGAATTTCATCTAAATGGGCTAAATCGAATTTTTACCCCCATTTCACCCCCTTAGGGGATGATTTCTGGAATAGAAACTATTATATGTCCTTTTCCGGGACTCAAACTATCTTTCAACCAAATTTTATCAAAATGTGTCACAAACAAATTTCCACCCCCAATTACACCCCCTTAGGAAATGATTTTCGGGATAAAACTACCCTATGTCCTTCCTTAACTATCGCTATACCGTAAATGGGTTCAATCCAAATTTTCATCCACCATTTCTCACCCCCTTATATGTTCCCCTTATTTCCTCTTTTCTTGTGTTCCGGAATAAAAATTATTCTGTGTTCTTTGAGACCTCTCTCTATACCAAATTTCATCTAAATGGGTTCTATCGAAATTTTCAACCATTCATTTCACCACCTCAGGAAATGATTTTTCGGGATTAAAACTATGCATTGTCCTTCCCTAGGACTCTTTCTATCTCTTTACCTTTCATCTAAATGGGTTTTATCCAAATTTTCATCCCCTATTTCATCCCTGAGGGGATGATTTTCGGGATTAAAACTATCCGTTGTCATACTCCGGGACTCAAACTATCGTTCAACCAAATTTCATCAAAATGGGTCACAAACAAATATTCACCCTCAATTACGCCCTCTTAGGGGATGATTTTCGGGAGTAAACTATCCTATGTCCTTCCCCAAGACTCCAACTCGCTATACCGTAAATGGGTTCCATCCAAATTTTCATACCCCATTTCACCCCCTTAGGAGATGATTTCTGGACTAAAAATTATGTTAAGTCCTTCCCCAGGACTCTGAACTATCTCCATACCAAATTTCATCTAAATCGGTTGTATCCAAATTTTCACCCCTCATTTCACCCCCTCAGGAGATGATTTTTCAGGATGAAAACTATGCTTAGTCCTTCCCTGGGACTCCTTCTATCTCTATACCAAATTTTAACTAAATGGGATTTATCCATATTTTCATCCCTATTTCATCCCCTTGGGGGATAATTTTCGGGATTCAAACTATCCATTGTCATTCTCCGGGACTCAAACTATATCTATACCAAATTTGGTCTAAACGGAGTCCATCCAAAAATTCACCCCCCATTTCACCCCCTTAGGAGAAGATTTCCAGAATAAAAATTATCCAATGTCCTTCCCCAAAACTTAAACTACCTCTAAACCAAATTTTATCAAAATGAATTACATCTAAATTTTCACCCCTCCATTTTACCCCCTAAAGGCAAGATTTTCGGGATTAAAACTATTCTTTGACCTTCCCCGGGACTCAAACTAATTATATACCAAATTTCATTCAAATCGGTGCAGCCGTTTAAGTAGCTCGATACAAATTTCCGCCCCCCATTTCATCCCCTTAGGGGTTGATTTCCAGGATAAAAACTACCCTAAGTCCTTTCCCAGGACTCAAACTATCTCTATATTAAATTTCATCTTAATCGGTTCAGCCGTTTTCACGTGATGCGCGGTCACATAAACAGACAAACAGATAAACAGATAAACAGACAAACAGACAAAAATTCTAAAAACTGTTGGAACGTGTTCTGTTATCGATTTTAAGTATCCCTAGCCAATTTTTTTTCGAATATCTTCCATGTACAGACTTTCGACCCTCTTCAGCTTTATTATATGTATAGATAGATAGATAATAAAGTATTTTAAACATGAATAGAACCCAACAAATGTCACCGCAACCTATAGCGCTGATCCATAGATATCCATCTATGATCACAGTCTTTTATCCCAAAGTTCAAGTGCAGCCGCGGCAACGACATTGACATTCCAACTGATGATCTCTGATCCCACTACCATCTGACTATTAATTTATTTAATTTGGGCCCCTAATTACACACAATCGGGCGGTCGTGAGTTGTCGTGACGTTGGTGACACACAAGGTAGTCTTTTGTGGATCCGTCATGGCGTCTGACATGTGTTTTGGTCAGGGTTGCCAGCTGATAATTTTTTTATCAATAAAAAAGAAGCGAGTTCTGTGGCTACAAGGCAACTATACAGAGTGGAAAAAAATTAAAGGCCCTGGAGGGGAACTACCTTAAATCCTTGAGCTAGCTCATTACACTGAAAGGAAACATTCCTTTATTTTATAGAAGAAACAAAACTGCATTCAGAGGTCTTCTAAAATTCGCTTGGCTCACCCGGAAATCAAAACAACTAAAAATAAAAACTCCCTCGCTATTTTATTATACGAATTGGTAGGATTATTGTTCAGGATAAAATAAAGGAATGTTTCCTTTCAGTAAAATGAGCTAACTAAAGAATTTAAGGTAGTTCCCCTCCAGGGCCCATGATTTTTTTTCCACCCTGCAGCCTATGGACTAAGTATACCGGAAAAACCTACGACTCCCTGCGCGTCTAATATAATAATGGGTTCAGGATGCTGTTGGGACTCCCACGATATTGTAGCGCGTCAGGTATGTTCTGCGAGGAGCGCACAGACGGTTTCTGTGCAATAATACGCAAGCGCGTGGCCTCCCTGCATGATGCGCCGCATTCGCGTCAGTCCCAACAGCCTCCTTAGAGCCATTGCTGATAATATCAACAGCCCACTATGGACGCACTGGAACTCCAACCACGGGCATTTTTTAAAATTCGTGCACCCAATTAGCGTGAGTTGTTAAATAAAAATTAATTCAGTGTCAGTTTTGTAACGAAAGTTAAGCATACAAATGATGTCAAACTGAACTTTTTTCGCATTTCAATAAGGTCTATATGCATATGATTTATATATTGAAAAGAAAAAGTATTTTTTTATACAAACTAAATACTTAATTGTCGTTACAAAACTGACACTGAGTTAATTTTTGTTTAACAAATTATGCTAATTGGGTGCACGAATTATTGAAAATGCCCCCCCCCCCATATGGAGTCCAGAAATAATGTCTTTCAATTCATTAAATATTTATTCAGTTAAATTTTATAATTTAAATTAATGTGTAGTTATTACCACTTATTATTATTCGACATTTTAATTTTATTTTTGTTTTAATAATTTATGTAAATTTAATGTTGTACGTATAACAACGGTAGCCTAGTGGTTCAGGCATGCGGCTGTCAAGCGGCGGTCGTGGGTTCGAATCCCGACTCGTACCAATGAGTTTTTCGGAACTTATGTACCTACGGAACCGTTACCGTTAGCTTTTCGGGGAAGGAAAACATCGTGAGGAAACCGGTCTAATCCTAATAAGGTCTAGTTTTCCCTCTGGGTTGGAAGGTCAGATGGCAGTCGCTTTCGTAAAAACTAGTGCCTATGCCAAATCTTGGGATTAGGTGTCAAAGCGGACCCCGGGCTCCTTTAGGGGCACAACCGGGAAAAATAACGCTAGGAGGATGATGATGTAAATTTAATTTTGTAATTGATTGTGCTAATTATTTATTGTGTTGTGATGTATAGTTTTGTTGTGTTGGGCAATGCCTGAAAATAAAGTTTTAATAATAATAATAGGGGTTTATATTATGAAGAACGTACAAGACCCTCATCGCACAAATAGATGCGCTTGCCGGGATTCGAACCCGGGTCTGCCATCGGCTTTGTAGGTTGGGTACTACCAAGTAGGCTAATATAGAAACGTGTTCTTATCTTATAGTACATTTGCCTATTTGCGATCTCCATTCCTCAAGGCTGATACGCACTGAAAGCGGTGGCGGTGCGGAGGCGGTACCGGTTGTAATGTTCGAACTAATGCGAAAAGGTCCGCACAGAATACCGCGGCGGGACGCGGCGCGGCGCGGTATTCTGTGTGGACCTTTTCATATTAGCTCGATCATTACAACCAGTACCGCTTCCGCGCCGCACCGCACCGCGCCGCCACCGCTGTCTGTGCGTTTCGACCTTTTATCTCGTAATAGGGCGCCCTCAGACTATAGACTAGATGTAGTGACAATATAACTACAAACTATGCAGGGTGGATGGCAAGAGCTGGATAAGATTAGCCACGGTGTTCATTGGCGAATAATTAGAGAGGGTGATGATGATGATGTATGTTTTTAGGAAAAGATCGTCTTAATGTAATTGAAATATGTATGTTGCGAAGTATTAATTACCCGGCATTGCACCTAAGACATTGCACGTAGCCGTTGGCATTGCACGTAGAACCGATGGCCGTTGGGGCGGAAAGGTTCTCGAGTGGCAACCACCTACCGGAAAACGCAGCGTGGGTAGGCACAAGGTGGACTGATGACCTTGGGGGTAATCACGTAACGTTCGTTTTAAATCTACCTGACGCGCGTACAATGCGTTACATGATCGACCTGCTGGTAAAGGTTGCGGGAGTCCGCTGGATGCGGGAGGCGCAAGACCGGTCAATGTGGCACTCTTTGGGGGAGGCATATGTCCAGCAGTGGACGTCTTTCAGCTGATATGATGATGAAGTATCCATTTAATAATTACTTTTACTGAATTTATTAACTATTAGGATTGCAGTTCAATATCTAGATAAATGTAATTTAAATTTATTGACAACCCTATTCTGCTTTTCTAGTTATACGAATCTTCGCCACCTTTGAATTGCCCCCTCTGTCGCCTGTCACTACAGCATCGCAGGAGGCAGGGTATTTAGATCACTACACAGTGGTAATTCGATATCCTATCGAATAGTAAATAGTAATTGCGTCAATCATACACACGGGTTTTTTGTGTAATTGTTTTGTTATCATGGACTCTGTTGTGGAAAACCGAAGTTGGTTAAAGGTGGCGGTGCCTTTGAAGGTAGGTATATGAACTAAGAACTAATAAGCACCATCCGTAAAAAACAAGTATTATTGATGTCTTAACAACGATTACTTAATCCGTTTATGGTGTAATGGTGGCAACAATGTAGGTAATTCCATGTGTAGAGACCACATTTTTTTACAATACAAGGTATTTGCTGTCAACACGGATGCTCCTCAAATCAATAAAGAAATTATGGCCACGAGAATGTGTTTTCTCTGGTAGCATCATTTGTCTTTATTTCATTCTTGCGAAAGCAATTTTCTACGATAGCTAATATTTCTCTGACCAAATTATGAACCTTACCTACTGGCAGAGCAAGCAGATGTCTAGTTTCGTTAGGCGTGACGTGGAGTGAGCTTGGGTGTTAAGCGCGAACACCCAAGAAGCGCAAGGGGCGTCGCATTCTGGGGAGGTGAACAGATATGTGTGTCATGTGTAGTGTAGGCGCAGTTGTCGCTAGGTTACATTAAATTCATACACTGGTCTCAGGGGTCGTAGTCAGTCAACCTTTAGACCAAACAGAAGACGAAGGTTAGATTTTGGTAAGGACTTCGCTTTTGGAGGGACTTGAGCCTCTTAGCACCACATGGATCCGCTAGTGTTGTCTTCATGTCCCCACACCGTGCATGCCTCCCGGGTCCTTGCATAACTCACCGAGCATCGAACGCGGACCCTCCCAGTGACAGGGCGCCGCCGGCAGCCCACAATGGGGATTGTTCGCGCGATCGCGATACGAACTCGTTCCTTATTATTTATTGTGTGCCTAACAATTACCTATAGGAAAGATACTGCGCTTCGTTTTGTTCGCAGTAATGCGGTTTTTAATGTCGTGGCTTGTCGTAAGATGCGGTTTATAATAACTATTTTATAGCATCATGGCTCTGGTAAAGATCGCGAGGGGGATAGAGCACTACAAAGTATGAATAATTTAAGGATTCATTTTCACTGGTCGTTTTATTAAAGGGGAAAACAAGATAATCGATCCTCATATGCAGGACACGGGCTGTAACGATAAAAATCAACTGTATCAAGTAGGTATTTACGTATCTTATAAACAAAATGTATCAAGTATCTTTCAGACTTCAAAAGTTGAGGTCTAAGTAACTGGGCTAATACACAAGAGCAAAAACATTTGGTCGTATAGATAAATTATAAATTGTCAAGGGATCAACTGTCACTTGATTTATACAGAATACAAGCCTTATTTATAATATTATTTCTCAATAATTTTGTAATACGCACGTAAGATATGAAGGTAACGTTAGTTCCTGCGTGTAGATATGTCAGATGTCCATCATTGGCTTTGGTAGCTTTGTAAAAATAGAGATAATTTCCCTCGCATTCTTACAACCAAAAAACTACAATAACCTAAGTTACAATCATGGTGATGTGACATTTGGCTATCTCAAATAAAATAGGTACACAATACTTTAAGATACAGGTTAGAATAACCAACCGGCTCGAAACGGAATCATGAAGTCAAAGATAACACCTGTTCGAAGCACTAACAGAAGAGTAAGCCCTATTTCTACAGCAGTAAAGGCATTAGCACACCATATCATAAGGAAGGATAAATCTAAAGGCGCGGACACACGGTGAAAGTTCACTTGGTTTGTGCGCGGGCGCCTTCAGGCAGTAAGTATAATGATGTGCCATATTATATCGATACGTTGGTACGAAAGTCGAAGTGCTAGTACTTTTCAGACTTGTCCTCCTTCCTTCCTCTCTATCCTTGTAAACCTTTACTTACAAAAGTAATATTCAAGTTGGAGTTAGTTGGCATTAAGAGTGGCTGTGCCTACATAATAAGCGGTCGTGAGATCGAATCCCTGGAGGACAAATATTTGTGTAATTCAATTCAATAATTTATTAATGAGCGTGGATTGATACTTGACTTGATTGATGGTTTCTAAACCATGGATCTGTTTGTATAGGCAAGTATATCTTCGCCTATTACCTATAATACAAGCCCAGTTAACGTTTCTTGTCAGAAAGTGATGAAATAGGTACCTTATACTGTTATTTATTGCGTAATAACTGATAACGAAGACCTTATAGGAGCACAGTATTACCGTCCTGTTAAAAACTATCGGGTGACTATCGCCATCAATCTCGTACGTGTACTGTAAGCGTTTATATGACGATATGCGGATAATGTAATTAAGTCCGTTGTACCATAAGTTATTATTTTCTGCAATAACAATTAAATGAATATATTTGTCGTCAAAAACGAAGATTAACGACTTTATAAAATAGAAGCACTGTACATTTTATCGATATAGTTTTTATCGATACTGTCTCCTCCCTAGGCCGCGTCGCCGGCGCGAGCGCATCACAAGCGCGGTGGACAACCGATAGGCCATTAACGATTTATTGCCTACAGATTGCTATCATTACGCGCAAGATTATGTTGTTTGAATACGTTATTAGAGTGGCTTTGCTTCGATTACTTTAGTTTTGCATCTTTTAGTTTGCGGCTGGGTTGTTGGAAAATGTAAGGTTATTGAGGTTTCATTGGATTGGGTTTGTCAATTGAAAGGTTAAGAAAATGAGCATAATAAAAATACTCGTATATATAGGTATGTAAAGTAAAGCATCCCTGAGAAAATTACGGTTTTTTTGGAAATAATTCAATATCAGGCTAATTATTTGTATACGACTTTTATATGTTATTTTAAAAAACTTTTACTATGGAAGTCAATAATTTTATGGACCGGAAGTTAGGATTTTTTTTAACCCGCAAGCAAAAATGCTATCAGTATTTTTATAATGAAAACATGTTTGGGTACACAAATTTGGAGACTTACTACCTGAATCCAAAAATATATGCATCAGGAAATAACAGTATTTTAATTAAATATTTACGACCTTGAGCTAATATTGAATTTCATCTGGCATCTGGCAAAGGTTTATTCATTAACATAAATAAGTGGATTATGCGGGTATCCCAAAGAACGTATATAGACGTAGTCAATTATAAAGTAAAGAAAGTTTATACCATTTTCGCCTGATTTTTACGGAATTTATAAAGATTACTTTTCATTATTTTTTACCGTTGCGGTATTAAATTTAGGTGGATTATTAATGAATATTTAGTCAAATTACCCAACCTTTTTTATGGTGTAAAAATATGGCTGATATCGATATATTGTTGTGTTTTCATAGAGAGAAACCGTAAAGTTCTCAGGCATAGTAGTTGTCAATTTTTTCGTATAGCTCAATCAATCTGTTTCTTATCAGTATGCATTTACGGTGCTATTATTGTTGTTTTCTATAAATTTCAATATTATTCATTCAACTTACTTCATTTTTCTGCCTCCGTATTGACCTGGTGAAGCTGTTATTTATGCTTACACATCCTAATGTAATAACCACCTTTTAAATTGGATTTTCAAACGAAACTAAGGTAAGCAAGCATAGCCTACCTAAACCATTATTAAGAATAATTTGTTTTATGAAACGATCACTAAACTGGACCAAATTAACTACATTTATTAAATGGTAAAAGTCGTAGTGCTTGACACTGACCCAATACTTGACTCTTCTCAATCTTTAATTCATAACAATACAGGTGAACAATAGATATCAACTAATTAGGCATAAAGCTGTCAAACATAGTGACGTTTACCTGCCTTAAATGGGGAACTTGCATGGAACTTAAATTTCGAATAAATTGCGCTCAATCGATGCGGATATACGTAGAGATATCATACAAAACAACGTAAAAATAAAAAATAAACTATTGTATTAGTTTTATCTCACGTTAAAATGACGAAAAAATAATTATAATTTTTTCGATAAAATAACATAACAGTTACACAGAATATTGAATTAGAAATGATATATTGTATTACAAGTATAGACTTAAACGCACATTTTGTGGAGATAATTGATAATTAATGACTTACTCCATAGTAAACGCGCCGAGAATATATGCAGTGACGTCATAGCATAAGCCCGTTTAGTGTAGAGCGTTTTCGGGGGGTGCCGGCGCGTGCAGATTTCAAATGCATATAACATCAGAAAAATTAATCATAAGAAAGTTTTAATGCTACAATTGTTTTAATGCTGGATTATACTTTTGATTTTCGTAATAAAATAATAACATGCAAGTTCCCTAACGCCAAGATAAGAAATAAAGGGAATTTTTAGTTCTTTGAACATTTCACCGGCCGTGTCGTGTCGGGTCCATGTCGTCTGTCTTCGTCTCGCGCGATGTACTGCGATCAACTAGCATTCACTTGACGCTGCCTCTGTAAAGGAATAAAACATCTTGATACTTATATTCATCTAGTAGTTTGTTTTAGGGCAATTATAATCATCTGCGTTTATTGATTAATCATGTATCAATAATACAATTTTCGGTTTTCTAACAGATTTGCCCGGGTTTGCCGTTCGTATATGAAGGTTTTGTTTTAACCTTTGATTGGTTTTTGTCTAAAATATACGTCGTAGTTTCTAAGTGTAACGTCGACTATCTAGGTGTTAATTCGTTTTTATTATGAGTTATATATATATGAGCAGTATTTAACAGTAAAAAGACTATTTTGGTGGAAACTATGTATTGCGACCATGGAGGTTAGCACAAAAAGAACTCGTGCCACAGATAACTAGAAAAAGTAGTAAAAGTAGGTAAAGACTACATTAAACATGTATATAAAATGGGTAGTACCAAATTAGGTATTGTTGGAGTCTCCAACACTAAGTACATAATAGTTCTCCATATCTTGTATTTTTTTTCTCTTTTGGAGATAATGAGGGGTCATTGGTGGCTCACATTGTATACGTCTCACTGCTACAATAACTTGTTATCTTTGCGCGTGCGCGAGCCACGACGACTCTACTGCCGTGTCAGCGTATCACACGTGTCACGCCACACAAATCTAAGCTATTTGCATAGTCACAGCTGCACGCACAGCAAAGATGAGTTTAGGCTATCTATAGTACCTAGTTTTCCTATCCTAAATCGGGAAAAAAAGTATTGTTAATACTTTACTTAGGTGCTTTGGAATAAGATCATATTCATGCTGCCTTACAATAACTTTGAATTTTTATTTATATTTTTTCTGGACGCTCCGCTGTTTCGTCGTTTTATTTTTTATATGGATTTTACTTCTGTTTGCGCGTTAAAACAACGATAAAAAATTAAATAGTTATCAATGCAGTCGTAACTGAGACACGAGGCGGTATAGCTTTGAAGGAGAAAATAATATGGAGCCGGAAGTCAAAGTCGACGTTTCTGTTTGATCGGAATTTCTCGTAAATCAACATTTCGCTGAAACTCATAAGCTCTAAAAGCTCGTCTAAAGTCCTTAACTCTCTAGCAATGTGCTATATTTAACTAGTGTTCTCTTGAAGTCAAAACTGCATTAATTTAAACTTTTAACATAATAAAAGCTTTCAAATAAAAAATGGGTTGTCTAAATATAAAGTCCGTTTACGGACGATAATTTTAACCCGAATAATAATAGTCCCTAGGGTTGACAAGTAATAAAAAAAATTAGGCAATGATCGAAACCTGGTTAAGCCACATATTTATAGAATTGTATTGAGTTTTGAAACTTGTTGATCTTATTATGCTTTATTTTTATAAATTATAATACCTAATCAATTAATTATTTGATGACTATTTTTGCAATTTAAAGAGTTTTAAATACATTTTAAATATAAACACTTCAGAACTGCGTCATAAAGTCATAAAAAAACCGGCCAAGTGCGAGTCGGACTCGCGCACTAAGGGTTCCGTAGGTACATTATCTATAAAAACGGCAAAAAATCACGTCTGTTGTATGGGAGCCTCCTGTAGCCTAGTTGGTAGTGACCCTGCCTACAAAACCGGAGGTCCCAGGTTCGAATTCTGGTAAGGGCATTTATTTGTGTGATGAGCACAAATATTTGTTCCTGAGTCATGGATGTTTTCTATGTATTTAAGTATTTATTTTCTATATAAGTATGTTTATCGTCGTCTTGAACCCAGAATACAAGCTTTGCTTAGTTTTGGACTAAGCCGATTTGTATAAGATTGTAAAAGTAAAAAAAAAAGAAAAAAAAATATAAAAAAATATTTATTATTTCAGTTTTTTTTTGTATTTGTTGTTATAGCGGCAACATAAATACATCATCTGTGAAAATTTCCACTGTCTTACTATCACGGTTGTTGAGATACAGCCTGGTGACAGACGGACAGACAGACAGACAGACAGACAGACATACAGACAGACAGACAGACGGGACAGCGGAGTCTTAGTAATAGGGTCCCGTTTCACTCTTTGAGTACGGAACCCTAAAAATAACAATGGCAAAAACACTACACGATGATTTTTAATCCGTGAACAGGAGTATAATAAAGTTTAACTACTATACGTCAAGTGCCATCAGTATGGCGGGAAATTTGACGGATCTCAAGGACAGGGTTTACTCATAAATTGTCAATTGCTAATAAGTTTGTAAAGCGGTTACAAACTCATTAAAACCGATAAAGTAGTAGAGTGGCAAGGATTTTAGGATAAAAATTAACTCAAAATAAAAATTATGATTTAAAAAAAAACAAGTTTGTTTCCACGTTATTACTACTTTAACGTAATCCCCCATCAATTACTGAGTTAGAAAAAATGGTTCCTCTTCACGGATTAAAAATCATCGTGTATAAAATACTATACGCTGCCATAAAATTGTGTTGGTTTTTGAAGCTTGTTGGTAATTATACGTAATGGGTATTTTTTACTAGGTACCTAGTAGGTACTATTATATGGTACTGAAGTACAGTCAGACAGTAACATAATAAGTAATAGTACAGTACAGTTGCCAAACTTGGGCCTTTAGCAAAGCTCAAGCAAAGAAATTACAAACATACCAAAATGCTATTGAAAGGACAACAAAATAAGAACAGAAACGATAAATAATAATAATAATAATAAGCCCGCAGGGCAGCTTGTGGCGAGCTGTTGGGGAGTAACGACCCCACGGACCCGAGTGCTCCCGAGAGTCGGTCAGGGCCTCCGTCTCCGGCGTGTCTTCGTCGGTCGGAGTGGAACCCCAAGGGGGCCCGCAGGACTCTCAGCTCTGGCTTGCCTTCATTGGCCGTCCAGAGAGGAGTCGTCAGAGCTATATGCTCCAGGGGTGGAAGTGTTAAAGGGCATAACGCCGCGAGTAACTTCGGAGAAAGCGCAGCACCACCTCTCGACACCCCTGAGCCGCTCACCTGGTGTTGCCCCTGGCCGTCTTTACGACGGCATTTTTAGGCGCCCATCTAATGAGCGGCTAGTCACCGCCTGCCTCGATAACCTTGTGGATAACATTGTTATGGCAGGTGTCCGGACCACTTTGTAATAACCCAATTTTATTGTCCACCCAAATGTCATCACCATAGACCCAATTCTCTTTTCCATTTTCCTACAATAGCTCCAACGCCTGCTGGGACCAGTTCACGGGTATCTACCGATGTACCCGTGAATGGGTTCTAGCAGGTGTACTACATGACATTAAATTTCGTCTCCAAAGGGCCTCTACGTGTTGGATCTATATCCCCACGCACGCCTTCCAAATGACCGGGGTTCGCCCCGTGAATTTAAATCGGAGATACATAATAATAAAACTCTTTATTGTTGTAACTACAGTGTACATGATAAGTTAAAGCCCTGGCTCTCAAACTAGGTTTCCCTGTGTCTCAAGAGCCAGTTCCTTCCCAATTAAAGGCTTAAAAAATTGTTACAATTTTAGACTTATATTCTATTTTAACCTAGTCATGCATGTGTGTGTGTGTGTGTGTGTGTGTGTGTGTGTGTGTGTGTGTGTGTGTGTGTGTGTGTGTGTGTGTGTGTGTGTGTGTGTGTTTGCGTGTGCGTGTTTAATATTGGGTAAAATGGTCCACACACCAACGCTTTTAAAATGGGTTCTATATGATCTGACTGATTAAGAAAATGTTTAAGCATTGTTCAGTTTAATTTCGTTTCCTCGTATTTGAAAATAAACAGTACTTTTCAATTTTTTTACTCGGGATAATCCACCCATTTCAGCCTTGAACTATTGGCGCAATATCTAGTCGGAAATGAGAGGCTTTCAACCCTTGGTTAACAATCTACTATTATAGATTGTGAAGTCGTACATTTACATGCATTAATTTCAAAAACAGGCCAAAGTATCAACTCCGTTCCGTCCTAGTGCAATAAGGCAGCTCACACTATTGAGGCACTACCGCGATATATTGCCTATTGTAGCATACTAGCCAAGTTTCTTGTTTATTGTTCTGATCGCGATGCTAGCCCCTGGGCTAACTATACTGCACTGAACTGTATAATGATTTTAACTGCCGTGGTTAGGTATCCTGACTTGGAGGAGTTGGATTTTGGTTTGCGCTTCGTAAAATAACCGTGTAGGTGCTCACGGAAACCGAAGACACCAACATGGTTAGTATTGTTGCCAATGTCATAGTCTTCTTAAATTTAGTTTTAAAAATATATTTCCATAACACGAAATTTCCCCTTCCTGCTAAGGATGCGCTGGCCAGTAGGTTGAGAGCGAGGTCGCCCCGCTTTCGCGCATACTGCCCCAATAAGGAAGTACTCCGACTTGACACCGACAGCTTACTGATACCGTACCGCGGACGCGCCAAATGCGGAAGTGGCCTAAGGTACAAAAACATATGAATATTTTTCACAAAACACTTGTCAAAACGAAAGTCTTCAAGTCAAGCTTTCAGTATAGTAAAAAAAATAATGTAGGAAACTATGTCATGTTCGTGCTATAGAGATATATTATTATGTCAATTTCGTTAAGGTCTATTTTCCATCTGGGTTGGAAGGTCTGAGCAAATTCTTAGGACTAGGCACGAGTAGCAAGCGGATTCAGGGCTCCGGATGCAACCAGGATAACGCTAAATGAGAATGGGCAATTTAGCTTACCTTTGGTGGAAAAGCAGACTTAAGGCGCATTATCATTGGCCGATAGATTCCCAGACGATAGAGATTTCCAAAACGCTTGCCATAGCGCCCGTATGACTTATTTCCCCTGGTTCATAGCGGCGGGCTGGTGATCTCTTGGTTGGGTGTTCATGAATAATCTCCCTTCCAAACTACACTCTCTTTTAATTCCCACGAAGAATATAATACCCGCAAGCGGTAGAACGACTGTGCTATTGATGAGCGCTGGAGCATTCGCATTTGGTTGAGATTATTTAAAACGTGGCGGAGGACCGGTCACTTTGGAACTCTTTGGGGGAGGCCTATGTCCAGCAGTGGACGTCTTTCGGCTGATATGATGATGATGATTTAACGTGGCCGACTTTTATAAACCTGTCATTGGAATATAAATCTTTTACCTTTGACGTTAGGGTTGCTTTTTGAATGGACTAATTTGCTGCAATTCAGCCAACCCGCAAAATAATCTCAAGTAATCGACCGACTTAGCGACCAATGAAAATGCCGCGTTAAACTTTACTAGCTGCATCGACATAATACTCGATATATTATAACAACTGGTGACGACCAGTAGGTGCAATTATTGGTCAAATTATCATTATATACGGTGTGACTTAGGTTGATCAAGCGGAGATAACGATAATGACGCTTACGCAAGCGTTAAATCGCAGAATCCCAATAATTTACAATAACTATTCAACACCGCAATGCCTATTTCAGCGGTACGGTATAGATATGACCCAGTATTATCTCTACGTAACAACCGCTGAAGCAACCAATCAACGCATTTATCCGTGAATGTTTTTGTTTATTGGCATGTATTTATACCTACGCGTGATAGTGATAAAACCCCCATTTCCTTAGTACTCTTAATCAGAAATCAAAATTTTATTGATAAAACACATTATTTTACATGTCAGGCAGAATATAAAGTAGAGTAGGTACATACCTACGTCAAAATAATGCCAACAATGTCAAGTCTAAATTATTTACAGGTATATTGAAAAAACATTTTCCACGGGTCAGGTGAAATTCAATTTTATGTCAATGTCATCAAGTTTTTGACCGCGAAAAAAATTATGTAGTGTAGTTATTATGAAAATCGCTTGTGAGAGTCGACTAAGCGTGCGTCGCAGATTTTTCCGATAGTTGCGAGATTTTAGCACTCTGCTGCTAAAGAGTGCTGTATGTCATTTCCACGCCTTTCAAGACCTATTCACGCTTAAGCCGACAAATAAATAATAAAATTGATAAAATTTTGGTATGCAAGATGGTCTTGTTCCTAAATAGAAGAAGGACGAGTAAAAATAGTTGTACCTATAGACGGTCGCGGGCCACGCTGATATTTTGTCGGATCTGTCAGATTATGCAGTGACCGTTTTTTTTTTAATCCTGGTTTTGGCTTATTTTGGAAGAGTAGCATGGGGTAACTCCGACATTGTTACCGACGGATAAAATACTTGTAATAATATCTAAGCCGTGTTTATGTCGTGACAATGCAGTGCCGATAACGCGCTAATGGCTGCTTGGGCTTAAATAACTAACTATTAGGCCACGCCCACCGCTAAACGGATTCGGTTAATCGATGATCTTCTCAAGGACCAGGCTTTTATTGAGTGCTGGATCGATTTTTCGATTT
Organism: Epinotia brunnichana; assembly: GCA_963854355.1. Classification (NCBI taxonomy): domain Eukaryota; kingdom Metazoa; phylum Arthropoda; class Insecta; order Lepidoptera; family Tortricidae; genus Epinotia; species Epinotia brunnichana. The sequence goes on from OY977951.1 coordinate 13,218,997, forward strand.
GGCTCTGATTTAATAAGGCTCAGGCGTGGGAAGCGTTTTGTCAAGTTTTTTTGCAATTTTTGTCTGACATAAATGCAATTTATATAAGTTGGACCTTTTATTAAAAAGGCAGTGCACAGATAACAAATAGCATTTATAAACAAACACAAAAAATATTACTACAATTTAACATTTAGTTGAACAAACTCTGGGATTTTTATGATTGTAATGTTTATTTCTACTTACACAGTCTACACAGTGGATACACCAACATTATTGCATATTGCATGAATTAAGGACTAGCTTTACGGTAAAAAGAATCTGTGAAGAAACTCAAATGTTTGTTTTGGTCCTTTATCCGAATTGTGTAGGATATCCAAATAAAAGCTAATGACTTCATGAAGTGTACTTCATTTTTGACTCATTTATTTTCTTCAGTTGAATTTTAAAATTTTCATCACATCACATTTATTTTCATCAGGCGCGTTCTTTTTTTGTATGAAAACACCATATTTTGTTACATTCACTGCCACATGAGTGATAGGGATGGCCCAACTAAGCGGTGACGTAACACAGGACAAATTGCTCATCTCTACGTGACTTTCGTGGCCTCATGTGCTCTGTTACTAATAGGACACTTTTGTGGCTCATTTTTCATAGGAAATTGCGGTTGTGTTGTTAGCATCAAAATATTATTGACGACATGGAGTCCCGTGCGTAGGTTAGAACTATACAAATGTTTCCCGAGAATAACCTGTATTGAGAGTGAGAATGAGTAACATTTGCGTATAACTGTCGACATAACGAATTCTTAAATCAATAAAGGGTCGATAACGCGTTTCCAATCTTTCCATTTCCGGCGGGAATATTGCCGATTGCCCATTGCGTGCAGGTATTTTTTCTTGATTTTTATCACAATGGAAATAAAAAGTTCTGCGTTCGCGTACATCGTATAGCTTAAACATTTTTCAAAACGTGGTGACAAGTTTAAAAAAATGTGGCGACAGGCCGTTGTCAGTTTTAAAGTTGCGGGCAACATTGAATTCGTTGCCGACTACGTTGTAGTCTTGCCAGATAAATTCCAATACAACGCCTCATTACCTACTATAATGCCCTCTTTACTTACTCATGCAACTCTACACTCATATTACAAAGATTTGACTGAGGCCGCGTTTAGGCAAAACCGACAAGTATGGCGACAGGATGCGTGCTTCGATAGCGCAAATGGACCATACGGATGAATACGATTATAAGTTTTTATACCTCCGCTCAACCTGCGTATTGTAATAAGTAAGGTAAAAAAATACATTAGAGGAGGCATTTCTTAATTCCTTCCATCTAAAGTCCATTTCCTCTTCCCAGTATTGATTGGAAGACACTTGACCCTCCACACTCCTAATTACCGCCCGCGTCACGCCGCGTGTCGCAGACGTGATCGATGGAGGAATCATTCGGTTTGCGAATCTGTGGAGCCGCTGTGTCATTGTTTCTGTAGTAAACTGCCCTTACAACCAGTTGGTTGAAACCTCTAGGATAAGTTCATCCACATAGAGTTGTACCCTAGTATTATTGCATGCTATGAAGTATGTGGTGTTGTGTTCCTGGTGGTGAGTAAGGTCGCCAGAGCTCCCTTGGATGCGCTGTGTTGGGAGTGAGGGACCTGCATGTCTCTATCTGCCTACAATCTTCAAGTGAATAAAGGGTCGACAACGCGTTTCTGATTCTTCCGGAGTCACAAGTTTCCATAGGCTACGGTACCTACCAGCTTAACATCGGGCAGGCCGTAAGCTTGTTTGCCACCGTCGTAGCATAAAAAAAAACAAAAATCGGGGTCCGCATTGTCACGTAATCCCAAGATTTGGGGAAGGCACTAGTTTTACAATGCCATTTGACCTTCCGAGCAACTAGCAACGCCCCTGACGCAAACGACGAGTTTTGATGTGTTATAAGTTTAACGGTTACCTATTTATCACTATAAGATAATAAATATTAAATAAATTATTATTAAATAATAAATATTTAAAATTAAAAAATAATTCATCTGACGAAACATTCAAGCGCCAACTTAGAATCTTTTTATTGGAAAATCCATTTTATTCTGTTAATGACTATAAGAAAATTAAATATGTTTGACATTAATTATTGATTTGTAGTAGTTGTATTATATTGCAGTTAGTGTGATTATTATTTGAATATTGACGAACTTTATTGAATTATATTATTCTCTTCTTGACTTAACTTGTATGTTGACATTTATAATTTGTACTTAATTTAATTAGATTTTTATTCTTTGTTTAATTATTTGACGATCATAATATAAAGTCGTGTAAGCTGACTTAGCGTAATTTATATTGTATTTTTATATTACGAATATGAAATAAATAAATCTAAATCTAAGTCATTCGTCAGTTTAATTTGTCCGAGTGGTTTTTTTTTCAGAGACCGTAAGTTTTTCAGTATTTTTATAAATCAAACCTAACCTAACCTAATGGGTTCTATACGTTACTATTTCCAAAAGTTACAATAGGGTAGTTTCCACATGTTAAAATGGATAACGTAGTGTTGATAAATGGATAGTAAACCATCAAATGATTTCAATAATGTAAAAATTACAAAATATAATTAAAACATGAAAGTTTAGGAAAATATGCATTTTTTTTATTGTCCAAGAGTAAATTGTAAGCTACCAATAGAATGATTACGCTTTTATAGAAACAAAATTGTAAGACAACTACGGGCCTTAACGCAGTGGTTCGCGACCGAAACAGCAATTAACTTGATTTTCCTTTCAACGATTAGTAAAATATTACACTGTGACGTCATATTTTAATATCAAATTAGTATAAAGCGTTTCGCCTGCCGCCAGCGAGATCCACCTTTGACATTTTTTTTGCATATTTATGTCCTTTAATTGTAGTTGCTCCCATACAAACATTTATTCCTCTCCTAAAACTGGTTCGAATGGCATCGTAAAAAAAATTTACACAAGCCTATGTCAATCGTTCAAGAAAAAAAGCCTTCGAACAAATGAAACGTGCCAACGTCATGAGTCATTCGGAAAAACGTTTTTTTGAGATTGAGATAGATTCCCAAGTTTAACGAATTTGCGTGTCTCTCTGTGGCATCGTAGCACCCAAACCTAATGCATGAACCGATCTGAGTTCGGTTTGTTTGAATCGAATGTTTTGTTTCCAATCATTGGTCTACCAGTTTAATGTACCTAATTGCTATAGGTACCACGCAAACGAAAGGGGCTCACATACATATATATTTCAAGAAGTTTTCTTTTTTTGGAAGATGGAAGTACCTACCTAATAAAGAATTCATCATCATTATCATCATATCAGCCAAAAGACGTCCACTGCTGGACATAGGCCTCCCCCAAAGAGTGCCAAAATTACCGGTCCTGCGCCACCCGCCCGCATCCAGCGGACTCCCGCGACCTTTACCAGGTCATCAGTCAACCTTGTGGGGGGCCTACCCACGCCGCGCCTTCCAGTACGTGGTCGCCACTCAAGAACCTTTCCGCTCCAACGGCCAACGCCACGCCTACAAGCAATAAAGAATTAGTTGTAACTTAATACCTCGCTTAGAACTAGTACAACGTACTTTATGCCCACTTCCAAAGTCGAAGTCGCCATGTCATGAACAATCATTAAAGCAAGTTGAATCGAGCCCCTGCCTGGCTATTGTTTGTATTGACTTCGACAGTTGTTTCCCGTCACGTCATGTGTCAAAGTCGTGATGTATGGTCGAATCATACGCTCGGTTTGCGCGAATATGTTGGCGCACGCTTTTATATTGTTTCTGTCAGTTGATAAGGGCACTGGAAAAGTAATGATAAGTTTTAAATTGATTTCATCGCTAACATAATGAAAGACGTGCAGTTTGTACTTCAATTGTATATATTTTTTTTGTTTTCATTGCTTTGGAGTTTATTCTGTGTTCAGTGTTGTTTCCACTTTCACTCTTATTTTTGAGCAATTAATCGATGTACATGAGTTTTCCTAGATTACTAAGATAAAAATAAGATAAGATGATTAGTAACCCTTATGTACGCACTAAATATTATTTTGCAATAAAACTGAAATCAATACAGAAGCAGGCTTAACAAAGTATCTAAAACGTCAATACGAATTGTATCTTTTCTTATACTTTAAACAACGTTTACTTTCCAAGTAGGTGACGTATTTACGTCATTGTATTTACAAACTATTTTTTATAAACTTCCGTCAATGAAAACGAAAATTCCCTTCAATAAAAACCTCTTTGTTTAACACAACTATCTTTTATTTTCCAGATTGTTCCCGACAATGCCAAATCTTCCCCAACTTCCTCCTTCCGAACCATTACACCGGACACGACACTAAGCGACGGATCGTGTCATTTGACGACAACACGGTCACCCTAACCACGGAACCTTGTCGCAATAAACAGCTTAGTGTAACTGCTCGCTCCCACATATATTGTCAAAGCGACAAGGTTTTAAGAAGAGACGAGGGTGAATTCTGGTCGTAAGAGGGTGCAACCGAATCTGAGAAACGTGTGGCCACTTGAGATAGAATTGTGGAGTTATTTTAAAGGAATGCTTGAGGTCGCTTCAGGCATTGAGGGTTGTCGTTTAGGGAAATTTATTGCAGGGAAACGGTTGATGTTATTCGACAGTTTAGAAGTTTTCGTTTAGAGTATACTATGTAAAGCCGCTGCTAATAGATACGATCATGCACTGGCTTTACAAAGCTTTGTGAAGTTCAGTAATGAAGGCGCACATTTTAGAAATTTTATCAATTTTAATTTTACGAGCGATTGATGCTACAATGCGGAAAAGGCCTCTGGGTTAATTTTGGACCTGGATTAAAACATTACATTATTTTTATTACGAAGAGGGAAAATTGCGGATGGAATTTATAACGGGAGTTACTACTACATAATAAATTTACTTAACATTATTTTCCGAATTGTGTAAATTTTAACGATACGAAAATCGACTTGCTATACGGACACTTGAAATCGAGTGATTATTCGTTTTTAACCCCCGACGCGACGCAAAAAGAGAGGTGTTATAAGTTCATATTCATTTATTCATTGGTATATCATGCATACATAATAAGTTTGAGGTGTATGTGTGTCTGACTGTGGCATCATAGCTCCTAAACGAGTGGACCGATTTGAATGCGGTTTTTATGATAAGAAAGCTGACGTGATCGAGATAGTTCTTAGCGACGTTTAAAAAAAAGTTAAGCCATTTTTGAGATATAAAAAATATAAATGAAAATGTCAGAGGTTTTTCAACTTTTCTGAGTTGTTAATTATTATTACAGTTAAAGTTTAGGGGTAATTTATGAATTTTTCAAGATTGAAAGTGTTGAGCTGCTTGCGATTCAGAAGGACAGTCAGTGTAAGCAATCTAAGCCAAAACCCACATTCAGAGTCAACTAGAGGGTCGCAATGCCGGGAATGCGAGGCACGCGCGTGGAGCACATGCCGAGACAGTCGAGACACTGTCGGCGACAAGTGAAGCTGGGACTGTTGGTCGACGACAAATACCGGGAATATTTGCGACTCCAGTAGAAATAGTTTTCATTCGAAATGATAATGTTGAATTAGTTTGGTTTTCTTCTATAAAAAAAGCGTTTCATTTGCTTCAAAACGGTTTGCAGTAAAGTGGTGAGTCACACAACAAACGATTAATTCAATAATTTGTTTAAATAACGAGTTTGTTTCCTACATTGAAGTTCCCATATCAATATAAATTAACAGTTTATTATAATTACCACTCATTTGATCAAAGGTGGAAGAAACCCGTTTATAAACTCAATATAATTACCTGCTGGTTAAGGATCCGTATTTTAATACCAATAAGGTAGTAAACACGTATGCGGCCTGCCTGTGCTTAACAGACACCATAGCCTAGGGACTTCGAGTCCAGGGGAGTGCGTCTCCCTTGTTTTGTATTTGTGTTCTTTACAATAAATAATTTACATACCTACATACAATAATCGAAACATTAATAAACTTCCCTTAACCTTGCTAACCCACAGCTATTGTTATTATCAACAATAATTGAATTTACCTTAAACGAACGTGCAAGTTTACGAGCAGAAATATCACGTACGGGCAAACAATATTTATGTCCGACGGCAGTCACTTGTTTTATTGATTGGGCCCCACTAAGTGCGTTATCGGAGGGACCGAAACTTTGCAGGCTAAGACTGCGACAGATCATAACCTAGTAAGGGAATACCTTATCATATCAGCCGAAAGACGTCCACTGCTGGACATAGGCTTCCCCCAAAGAGTGCCACAATGGCCGGTCCTACGACCTTTACCAGGTCATCAGTCCACCTTGTGGGGGGCCTACCCACGCCGCGCCTTCCGGTACGTGGTCGCCACTCGATAACCTTTCCGCCGCTTTCAGTAGATGGTATAACAAAAAAATCTTGCTTCTTGCTAATAGACGCAAAAAAAACATAAACAGTGAGTATAGGTCACTAAGGAAGTAATGTTTCGTTTTTCACTTTGATATCAAGGAGTACCGCGTGCTCATTCAGACGCATAAGACATCAGACGGTTACACGCTAATCCTGGCGTCAGTTCAGTCCATCTGTATGATGAGAGAATGATAGTGTAACTGTTGTGAATGACAGATACAGACAGATCATACTGATGGACTGAACTGACGCCAGAATTAGCGTGTAACCGATGTCTTACACGCACGCGAAACACGTTGAAATCAAATTAGTATCAACCTATAGCTCTGAAATGATAATTTATTTAAAATTTCGGTGGGTAATGAATATTACGTGATGATAATAATATACCATAAGTAAGTATTTTTCAGGGAAGTATAAATAGTTCAACAAGTATGAATATACTACTTAGTTAAAATACTCGTACCTATTTGAAGCAATTAATAGATAATCGTACACAAAGGATTAAGTACTTTTTACATTTACTTTTTGAAGTCTGGTCCCCTAATTTCATTTGATTTACGTAAATGGTGTAAAAAAATCCTTTGAAAAGAGTACAATAGGAAATGTTTTTGTATCATATCAACTAAAAATTGCTCATTAACATTAACTATGAAACCCAGCAATGTCACATACTCAGTTTTGAACTGCCTCAGACGAGGGCGGAATTAGAGGCGCTTCATTGGATCGCAATTAAAAGAGGGACTTTGACGGAAATGATACGAAAAAACCTGTCAAGCTTAACGCTATACACATTAAGGTCAAATTAGCTTAGCTACCGTAAGAGGAAAATGCAGTAAGTTTAGTGGAAGCGGATTGATTTCTGACTTGTTTTGGCCGTTTGTGCGACGCGTTTTGGCGATGTTCTGTTCATCAATCATAGTCAATTGTTTTATTGTATGGCCGACGGATAGATTTGAGAAAAAATAAGATTTCTGAGAATCATACATTAGGTAATAAGTCCAGGGGGCGTACTCTTCATGCCGATGACATCAATTTGACGTCACGCTGCATATAGGTGATCCCAAATAGTTTTATTGTAATTATTAATCATTAGTCGTCAATCATTTTAATCATGTACAAATTACTTCAAAAGTAATCTATTCACACGTGATTCTATACATATAATAAAGCTGAAGAGGGTCGAAAGTCTGTACATGGAAGATATTCGAAAAAAAATTGGCTAGGGATACTTAGAATCGATAACAGAACACGTTCCAACAGTTTTTAGAATTTTTGTCTGTTTGTCTGTTTATCTGTTTATCTGTTTGTCTGTTTATGTGACCGCGCATCACGTGAAAACGGCTGAACCGATTAAGATGAAATTTGGTATTGAGATAGTTTGAGTCCTGGGGAAGGACTTAGGGTAGTGTTTATCCTGAAAATCAACCCTTAAGGGGATGAAATGGGGGGTGGAAATTTGTATGGAGCTACTTAAGCCGCTGCAACGATTTGGATAACATTTGGTATATGATTAGTTTAAGTCCCGGAGAAGGTTAAAGAATAGGTTTTATCCCAAAAATCTTCCCTTTAGGGGGTAAAATGGGGGGGGTGAAAAATTGGATGTAACCCATTTTGATGAAATTTGGTTTAGAGGTAGTTTAAGTTCTGGGGAAGGACATTGGATAGTTTTTATTCCGGAAATCTTTCCCTGAAGGGGTGAAATTTTGGATGGACTCCGTTTAGATCAAATTTGGTATAGATATAGTTTGAGTCCCGGAGAATGAACTATCCAGTTTGAATCCCGGAAATCATCCCCCAAGGGGATGAAATAGGGATGAAAAAGTGGATAAATCCCATTTAGTTAAAATTTGGTATAGAGATAGAAGGAGTCCCAGGGAAGGACAATGCATAGTTTTTATCCTAAATCATCTCCTGAGGGGGTGAAATGAGGGTTTAAAATTTGGATAGAACCGATTTAGATGAAATTTGGTATGGAGATAGTTCAGAGTCCCGGGGAAGGACTTAAAATATTTTTTAGTCCAAAAATCATCTCCTAATGAGGTGAAATGGGGTATGAAAATTTGGATGGAACCCATTTACGGTATAGCGAGTTGGAGTCTTGGAGAAGGACATAGGATAGTTTACTCCTGGGGGGTAAACACGTAACGTTCCGAACGCGCGTCGGTACAATTTAACTGTCAATTTTACATATAAAAAGTGACATTTAGACCTACCCGACGTTCGTACAATGCGTTACGTGATCGACCTACTGAAAATCATCGCATAAGGGGGTGTAATTGGGGGTGAAAATTTGTTTGTGACCCATTTTGATGAAATTTGGTTAAAAGATAGTTTGAGTCCCGGAGTATGACAACGGATAGTTTTAATCCCGAAAATCATCCCCTTAGGGATAAAATAGGAGGTGAAAATTTGGATAAAACCCATTTAGATGAAATTTGGTAAATAGATAGAAGGAGTCCTAGGGAAGGACAATGCATAGTTTTTATCCCGAAAAATCATTTCCTGAGGTGGTGAAATGAGGCTTGAAGATTTGGATAGAACCCAATTAGATGAAATTTGGTATAGAGAGAGGTAGAGTCCTAGGAAAGAACAAAGAATATTATTTATTCCGGAACACATAAAAGGAGGAAATCATCCCCTAAGCGGGTGAGAAATGGTGGATGAACATTTGGATTGAACCCATTTACGGTATAGCGATAGTTAAGGAAGGACATAGGATAGTTTTATCCCGAAAATCATCCCCTAAGGAGGTGTAATTGGGGGTGGAAATTAGTTTGTGACACATTTTGATAAAATTTGATTGAAAGATAGTTTGAGTCCTGGAAAAGGACATATAATAGTTTCTATTCCGGAAGTCATCCCCTAAGGGGGTGAAATGGGGGTGAACATTTGGATGTAGCCCATTTAGATGAAATTCGGTATAGAGATAGTTTGAGTCCTGGAGAATGACAACGGATAGTTTTTATCCCGAAAATCATCCTCTAAGGAGGTGAAATAGGGGGTGAAAATGTGGATGGAACCCATTTACGGTATAGCGGTAGTTGGGAGTCCTGGGGAATAGGAACATTACATAAGTAAATATATGAATGTGACGTTCCAAGGGTAAAGGTACCTTATGGCGGCCTTAGTTTTGAAGATGTATTCTAAAACGGGGTAAAAAAGACGTTTTATTATGGCTATTTTGAAAACTATTAGCTGTAACATTTTGTTGAAGCATTTTTTATTTTTAATATAAAATGTTTAAATTACAAGTCAGTTAATTTACTCCTACGGTTTAGTAGAAAAGTTCCTTACGGCCGTGTGATATGAAAATATGCAAAATAATTCTTAAGAAAAGCCTACATCCAAATGACATGAAATGTTTACCAAATAATCAATTTGACAGGAAATTATTTAACTGGCTACTTGACATTTGCTTTTATTCCGTAAATGAATTTTTAAATTATTAATTTTCTAATTATTACTTTTATTATTAATTTGTCGTATTGTATGTTGTATTTAATTAATATTTATGTCTTGATAATTTGAATGTTTATGATTTAACTACTTAAATTCAATAATATTTCTACGCCGATATCGGCAGGATATGTGAAACTGAAATGTGTAAGACATACCAACAATTGTACCATATTCGGAGAAATAAACTTTTCTTTCTTTCTTTCTTTCTTTACATGCGTCTATACATGCATTAATTTTAAGAATTTTAAGAATATTGCGGCAAATTTATGAATATGAATGAATGAATGAATACCCTTTCCTTCATACAATCCATACTAATATTACAAATGCGAAAGTAACTGTCTGTTACCTTTTCATGCTTAAACCGCTGAATCAATTGAGATGAAATTTGGTATAGAGATACTTTGAATTCCGGGGCCTTCCCAAAGAGTCCTTACTAAAGATAGTTTTTATCTGGAAATTTATCACCTAAGGGGGTGAAATGGGGGAAGAAAGTTACGATATAAACGAGTTCCGCGCGGACGAAGTCGCGGGCAAAAGCTAGTAATGAATACGTAGGTACCTACTTGATACGTGAAACGTAAATTAAACTATTTGTTTTGTTTTTATACATACATTTTACTGAATGGTATGTATAAAAACAAAACAAATAGTTTAATTTACGTTTCACGTATCAAGTAGGTACCTATTAATTATTCCACGTGTGAATAGATTACTTTTGAAGTAATTTGTACATGATTAAAATGATTGACGACTAATGATTAATAATTACAATAAAACTATTTAGGATCATCCTATATGCAGCGTGACGTCAAATTGATGTCATCGGCATGAAAAGTACGCCCCCAATAACTAACAAATACGTAACTACTTTCATCATTATTTTTTTTGTACCTTGAAGTACCTAGTTATTCATGAAGAAATGCGTTTAAAAGAAATCCTGGTTAATTAAGTACATGTAAATGTCACGTTTTTTGTACGGGAAAACGACAGTTGATTTGTCCTAACGTCCGTGTGAAAAGTGACGTAATCGGGTCAATCAGTTTTTTAGTGTCCTCCCCGTTTCTACTATTTGCTGTTTAAAAGGTTACAAGAAAATACGATGTCTGCTGTTGTTAATTATTGTCGTATTTCTTATCCAATTACTTAAAGCATGTAACTCCATGACAACTGTATTAAAAAATATTAATTTGACATCAATTTCACGGGTTGCCCAGCGGACGTAAATTTGTATTAAAATTGTAGTTTGTCACCTGGACAACCATGTTTTCTCCTAGAATACGTTTTTTTGCAAGATGCAACATATATGTTCAAATAGACTGTTTATCTGACTATAAGAACGAATACACTTTATCAACATACACATAAGTACCGATGTTGTGGTAACTGATAATGAAGAAAAACCGAAGGGTCAGGTAAAAGTTGATTGACCCATCACTAATGTTGACGCTCGCATCATGTTGATAAAGACGGATTCGCTCTGGTGTCAAGAAACCTCATAGCCGCGTTAAATAAAATATTCGCAAAAATCGCTAATCGCTCTTCGCGTACAATATAATAATGCGTTCAGGATGCTGTTGGGACTACCAAGACACTGTAGCGCATCAGGTATGTTTATGGAGGCGAGTATAGATGGCTTCAGGTCAATATTACGGAAGCGAGTAGCATCCCTGATGCGGCGAGTGAGGGACAGTGACAACAGCCTCCTGAACAGCGTTTTGGAAAAATTTGACTGCCCAGTTGTAAAACATTGGAACACAATTCATATGGGAGACAGGGTACCCATTTTCAATGTAAAATGAATGTATTTAATTAATTAATTTTATTATATTACACTAACGTAGTCATATTCTTAAGCTATTAAATGTTACTAACTATTAATGAATAACTATGGATTGTATTATCTGAAAATAAATGAATTAATAATAATAATAATAAAGTCAATGTGGTACCTACTGTTGAGCTGGTTAATAGGCTTGTTGCGTGGTGTTAAAATTGATAACGTCGTGTTGCTAAATGGATAGTAAACCATCAAATGATTGCAATAAAATATACATTACAAAATATAATTCAAATCATAAAAAGATATGAACTTTGAAAGTTAAGAAAAAAAAGTTTTTTTTATTTATTGTCCAAGAGTAAATTTAAAGGTACCAATAGAATCCTTACGCTTTTATAGAAACAAATTTGTACTATGGACCTAAACGCAGTATTTCGCGACCGAAACAGCAATTTACTTCATTTTCCATGTAACGGTTAGTACAAATTGCACGGTGTGACGTCATACTTTAAAGCCAATCAGTATGAAGCGTTTCGGCTGCTGTCAGCAAGGTCTGTCTTTAACTCGATTTTTTGGGTATTAATGTCCTTTAAATGTAGTTGCTTCCATACAAACATTGTAAACAAATTTAAGGTCACAAGCCCATTCTAGTCTGAGGATTGCCACACCGAGTAAGGTGCTGCACAGGTCGCATCTGCTTTTCACGGCCACGGCTGATGAAGTGATGGAGTACGTTCGTTAGAACACTGGCTATACGTTGAGGGTGTTCCAGCTTCGATCGCGCCACTACGGGCACTTCAGCTCGTTTGTGGTACGTGTGCCGTGGAAACTGCAAGAGGCGGTTCCTGGACTACCTTCCAAATCCTACATCGGAACTGACAACGCAGCGGAGCCACACCGTTATGTTGCCTAAATGAAGTCCGAGCCTTAGTCCACTTCATCATCATCATCATTAACTTAAGAGCTTTGCTCTTGCGAGTGAAGTGGTTACTCGGTAGTAAAAGCTTTGCTCTTGCGAGTGAAGTGGTTAACCTTGATACGAAACAGCAACTACCATAGTGTAAATATTATCATGTCAATGGTCAGACGGCGGAAAGCTTATTCAAATTGTCCTATTCACGGCAAGTACACCTGCATAACAAGTTATTTGCTAGTGGGCACTAAGATGTATTAGTGCCTATTGCTTATGCCATTTAAGAGGCCTTATATTAGGTGTACAAAAAGTTTTCGTATTTTTTTCTATGCCACGACAGTGGGACATGAGAAATCGTAAGTTTTTAATGAATAATCCCTTGTGGAATGTATTTACTTATCATAATATAAGCCTGTTTTTAAGGGTAGTAAATATTGCTTGCTGTTTAGGTAGGGGAGGACGGGGCCACAATTAACAAAATTTATATTTTCGTCTATAACTTAAAAAGCGGCCAAGTGCGAGTCGGACTCGCACATGAAGGGTTCCGTGAAATAAATTGCGGTTTACGATTTATGACGTATTAAAAAAAAACTACTTACTAGATCTCGTTCAAACCAATTTTCGGTGGAAGTTTACATGGTAATGTACATCATATATTTTTTTTAGTTTTATCATTCTGTTATTTTAGAAGTTACAGGGGGGGGGGGGGCACATTTTACCACTTTGGAAGTGTCCCTCGCGCAAACTCTTCAGTTTAGAAAAAAATGATATTAAAAACCTCAATATCATTTTTGAAGACCTATCCATAGATACACTTATATACACTTATATACACTTGAGTTTCAGTTCTGAGTATGGGGACCCCTAAAACTTAATGTTTTTTTTTCGATTTTTGTGTGAAAATCTTAATGCGGTTCACGGAATATGTACATCTACTTACCAAATTTCAACAGTATAGCTCTTATAGTTTCGGAAAAAAGTGTCTGTGACATACGGACGGACAGACAGACAGACAGACAGACAGACAGACATGACGAATCTATAAGGGTTCCGTTTTTTGCCATTTGGCTACGGAACCCTAAAAACGACTTAACATTATCACATAATTCTTTTTTTAAATGATGTTTGAACTATTCAGCTATTGTGTACTTGGTAAAAATTTGAAAAGAAGTAGATACTTTTTTCAATAAAACAGTTTGTCTGGGAAAACTCAGAAATTAATACTTACCCCGTGAACGGGGCTAGAATTAACGTGTCTGAGGTAAGTATTAACAAAAAGGGTAAGAATTAACATGTTTGTTTTATTCTTATTGTTATTAAAGAAAACAATATATATTTTTTATTATATTTATTATTTTCGTATTAAAATAACATCAGGCTTGAAAACTTGAAAGAATGTTTTATACAACAATGTCTAATCATACCAAATGTCAAGAAACAAAAAAACTCAAAATAATACCTTGTTTCAACGAAACAAGGTAATGTAATTATGTTTAAATCCCTACTAATAATTAACAACTTTCAGTATCAAACTTACTTATCAGTATTGAAACTAACATATTAGTCAATATATCTAGCTAGAACTAGATATATGGTTCATTAACTCACACAAAATTGTAGGTTGTAGGCAAGTAGTTTATTTTTAAACTTATCAGTCAGGTTATTTACCCCGTCTGTTTTGTAAATTTTTGCCCCATGGGTACTTTTTCGATGAAAAAAATCATAACTAAGAAACAGTTTACATTAGCGTTACAAAAGTAATGTAGCATAATAACCAATAAAATAAGCTTCCCGAAAAAAAAATATAGCCCGAATAAATCAAATGTTCGAGGCGCAAATCAAAAAATTGAAAAGTGAAAAAAGTTTGATGACTGCCAAAAACGGGTGTACATGACGACACAGCTCGCTCCCATGACGTCCTGGGTGGAAATAACGAGTGTCAACCTGTGCAGCACTGTTGTGAAAATAGATTCAAGCGATTACTAGTGATGTGCAGTTTATCGTTTTTTAGGTATTTGCTTGTTAATACTTACCTCTGTTAATTGAAGCCCCGTCCCGTCCTCCCCTACCTAAGTATTGCTTTTGTATAAATCCTAACATAACCTAAGTTTTGTTATTTATTTTTACTCGAGTTTTCTTTCTCATGAATGGAAGCTTTAACGCACTGGAGATAATTTGTACTTAGTGGAAATGAAGCCCAATGGGTGAATAGAATATTAATTTATAAAATTATATACTTAATAACAGCGAATATACTTAAACAAGAAATAGAAAAATTAAAAACTAATTACAAAAAAAATAACCAGTCCAAAAGTTCTGCCTGTGGCAAGGACCCCATGACGCTGGCGGCATTTCCCCTTTGGACCGCAAGAGCGATCCTTTGGGAAAGGTATGCGCCAGCTCTGGGGTCGCCTGAGGCGTGGACCAGCCGTGACGACAGGGTCCTCGTGAAGGCCTTCATGTCGGCTGACCAGGGTCCCATCGTTTCAACTGCAAGCGCCGCAAAGTCGTAGTCTTGTACTAGAGAAGAGTATATTTGCGGCGCTTGAGTAATTGGGCCTGATCAGCCGCAGCGGCGGCCTGAGACCGTGTTGCCTGTATGTGGGACAGTGCGAACGTATCGACGCACGTCGCGTCCCAGACCAGGGCCCTACCGAGTTTCCACGGTACCAAAGTAACTCCGTCCGGGCACTTGCCATCGTCTCTCATCATACCAGGAGGTTCTAATGACGAAGGTATGGAGGCAGTGGCAAGCGCCCGACGCAGCAGGTCGTTTATGGTACCATGGCGGTACATGCAGCCGGCGCTTCTGTTGCATGAAAGGCCATGTTTACCCAGCTGGTCCACACCTTTGCCGCAGACACAGGTGTGAGAACACATATTTTAGATCCCAGCCTTAAACAGATAGCTATCCTTAGAGTACCTGAGTCTAGAACTGTGCCTATGTTGCGTGAGGGAAGGGCATTTAGCCAGTGGCCTGACTCATGTGAGGAGACAGCCAAGAGTCGGGCGCGTTCTGAGTCGTTTGGACTAAATATTTTCGAGTAAAGAAGCATGAATGGATTTGAGCCGAGGAGTGTCCCATACCTTCTGGATGTGTTTCACGAGAGGGGCTCCCGGGCACGAGTCGCACCTTATGCATACTTAATTGATTTGTTCACCATATGAGTTAATGAGAGATGATGTATCGTGATCAAATATGTCAAAATGGGCAAATTTTCTGCCTTAATGTTATGTAAATGTGTAGTAAGGGCTCTTAATTCATGTAACCACAGGCCCGAGTGTCTGAGTAATTATGCACTGCGAAACCTGCGCTTGCGTGAAACGATACTTAGGAGCGGGTTCAAACCTAACGCACTGATTGAAAACGAACATGCAAAAATTAATACACAATCATCGTTTGCCCTCACCATTTACTTGGCGTTGGGGGAGCATGTTTTATTCTTCCATACCTTTCTGTTACCCGTCATTCACTTCCTTCTGTTCCTATCGTCTTTGACACAGTCCGTTTAATCCTGTTTTTGACTTAAAATGTTGTAACCACTGGTCTATTCTGTTTTTGACTTAAATCTTCTCTTGCAGTGTAAACAGTACCTCCTCCTTCGGTATATGTCGAATTGAAATTGCGTTTACGCACATGCGTAAGTAAAGGATTGTGCCATCGCGAAATGCCATTGACAACCTTTAAAACAATTTTTTTTCAAATAATGAAATATAGTTAATCAGTATACGTATTACCAAATAAGAATCTAACGTTCCGATTGACTGTCGAGGTGTATTGTGAATCGTGGATTTAATATGGTGTTTTATTGGTCAAATTAAAATGTTTGAAAATCATAAATACGTAGGTATTATTATTTTCTCTAGGGACTAAATGTACTCCTTTAGTCTTGCTTGATAAGGGCTTTTAAGCGTGAGAAGTGAAAAACATAATGCCAATACCTACACGTTTTCTTACAAACACTTTAAAAGGCAATGGGGAACTTGCATGGGACTTCAATTTCGAATACATCGATGCGGATATACGTAGAGATATCATACAAAAGAAAAAAAAAAACGGTTTTATTAGTTTTACCTAACGTTAAAATGACGAAAATTAATTTTTTATATTTTCGATAAAATAACGTAACAGTTACATAGAATATTAAATTAGAAATGATATTTTGTATGACAAGTATAGACTTAAACGTAAATTTTCTGGAGATAATCGCAAATTGATGACTTACTCCATAGTAAAGGCTATGCTGTGACGTCATAGCATACGCCCGTTTAGTATAAGAGCGTTTTTGGGGGGTGCCGGCGCGCGCAGATTTCAAATGCATATAACATCAGAAAAATAAATCATAACAAAGTTTTAATGCTACAGTTGTTTTAATGCTGGATTATACTTTTTTTTTCCGTAATACAATATTAAGATGCAAGTTCCCTATTTAAGCCGTCTAGTTGGTGTAGACCCGCCGATTCTAGCAAATTGGGATAGATCTATCCATAATTAGCGTTGGTTTCCAAAGGTTACCTGCCAATTAATTCCATAAACCCCAGGTTCCGAAACACAGGTTGCCGTACAAAAGTGATGGGGGGGAGAATGTCACTATTATAGACACACTATTCGTACAATCACCATCAAACAAATCTGATCGAACAAGGTGATCTCAAACATCTGGCGTTAAACTACACGTCATACACTAGTGTAACGCCCTAGTCTCGACTTTGCACTAGTGTATGACACGGTCACTTTATGTCAAAGTGAGGTTGCTTCAATTCTTATGAAGAAATATCCTTTTAGTTCGAATTTAACCCATATTGCTTTGTCATAAAGTGCCCATGTCATGCCACTAGTGCAACTTCGAGGACTAGGACTAGGAAATTAGTAAATTACGTCACAAATGGATCATAGTCAGTCACAAAAACAAAAATCGCCTTTTCTGTGATCAGTTAAGGGCTAATGTGTTTTTATCGTATAGAATTATAGAAGAGGCGACACTGTTTATGCGGATTTAGAGTTCAACCAAAAATTAGGCTTTATAGCCCTTAACTTTGGCAATAATCTAACAATGACCCAAATGCAAAACTTGCAAGTTGTCCTTGGACTTCTTTCTATCTGACTTATCGAATAAAATTCGAATGGGTATGCTCTTTTTCTTTCGGTTTTTCTGACGCGCTAAGACTGAGAGTGAGCGCTTGAGAAAACTACCACATTCAGATTCCAATAGCTCCTTGGCGAGGGGTAATGAGTGATCTAAAAGAATCTAGGATGAATTGCCAGCGGGGACGTAGAATTGAAATTGCATAATTCTCGACAAAAGGAGACGCTACACGGGCTGATATCGGCCGGACTGCATGCCGGCCGACGCGTGATTCGGCCCGTGTAGATACGTGTCAGAAGCACGGCAGCCGGCCAAATCAAGGTCTCTCCATACTAGATTTTCTGTGACCTTGTTTGGCCGTCCGACAAATTCGTAGGTGTAGCGTCTCCTTTAACGAATTTATTAATGTTGGTTGCTCCCCGTTTTGGTTGATTCCGTGGACCTAAGTACTCTATTAAAAAGAAGAGAAAAATAAAGAGTTAGTACTATGTGGAACACTGAAACTTCTCAAACCACCCAGACGTAGATAAAGTGCGCCCACGCTAACTATGCAACGATTAATTTGGCAATTTATACATCAAATGTCATATCCTTATATGGAAATTTGGCGGTTAAGTCGGTGTTGCCAAATAATTTAAATGCAGACTTAGCGTGGATGGACTCTAAGTACTTACCTAATTATCATCCAACCAAGCATCCACAGCCCCATTTACAAAATCCAACTCCGCAACAAAATCAAGGTAACAAAAGCAGACAAAGCTACTCAGTGAAACGCGGAACCACCGGCAAAATCCGGTAAATTTTAATTAGGCACCTTTGGCTATTCACTAAAAGGTTTTTACCGTGGAGTCTATTTCAGCGTGGCAAGTGAAATGTGGCGTATGAGAATGGAGCCCTAGGGCTGTAGCGCCCACGTTCAGATGGTCTTATACGTCTCCTGTCTGGCTGGCTGGGAGTCGGGGTTAGGTCGACGAGCGGTGGGCGGTTGAAACACTTTACTAACAAATTTATTAGAGATGGTTCGTAGGCTTATTAACAAATACTTGGGATCCCCGTTAGTTGATTTTGGATTTGGATACGGGTTAGGCTGAGGAATAGTGGGCAGTTGACACGCTTAAAGATTGAAATAAACTGTGTTAAAAATCCACGTTGAGGTGCATGAGGCAGGATGGAAACTGGTCATTCTTGAGAATTGTGTCTGCGGTTGGGTCTAATTACCGGGATGTTTTACTTAAATTTTATATGGAGTCGCGTCAATTAGACGCATTCACAAATCTGAAAGCGGGGAAAATAAGGCTAGGTTGTCGAACGATGGGCGATGGGATTGCTTAATTAATGCATTTGATTAAACTTTGCTGGTTGCAGAATCCGTGTTGATATGTTCCTTGTCTGGATATGACGGACAGTAAGCGGTTGTAACAATTCCACCACTTCACTACGAAGGATAAGCTGCAACGTGTGCAACTTGGGGATTCGTATAATACAGTAATGAATTTACGATACACTTACACTTACATTTAGTGTAAAAAATCCTGTCCAAAAATGTTCTTAAAAGTGGATTAATCGTGTAAACGGCTTAAAAGTATCGTTTTACTCCAAGTATTTTGCTACGATCAGATCTCAGCGTGCACGCCGCTCGGACTACAGGCGGCCTTAGAGCCTCAAGCGCAGACCCTTACGCGGATGCTGCCCAACCTAATAATTTCTTAATGTCATGCGCTTTGAAGGGAATTATTGTTTTGTATTAGAATAATGGTGTGCTCAGATTGTTAAGTATAGATTAGCGGGCGTACTGCTGACATATTGTACGTAGTATAACCGTTCAATTGTGCTGATAGCCTGGTTTAGGATAATGGAACGTTTAAACTTAGAACTTAGAAACGATCTGCTTAGTCGAGCACGGTTGCAAAATCAGTGCCTCCGGGGAAAACGGTGTAAGTCGTGTTATGACAACTATTTTATTGCATAATTGGGAATGGATGAAAATTTTAGAATTGCCTGATTTTTTTTTGGTGGTAGGAATAACCTCCCTTAGTACCTACCAGAAAAAAGTTTCAGAGTTATCAGCTCCGTCAATTATTTTTGCAACATATAAACAGTTTAATTGACTGCGCGATGCAAAAATAAGGTAGTGGTCTTGTTCTAAAATCAAACTGTAATTTCCGCGTAGATTGTGTAGAGGAATCCGTACACTTTTCTTGTCGTCTTTCTTAGTCTCAGGAGCCACCGTTCGTTGTCGTTCACCGTACGTATCTTCTTAGTAATGTTATTCTACGTGAGTTGCTACGTATTTCGTCGCTATAGCATCCGCGATCTTACACAGTGCCGTCGTTCACTTAATAATAATTTAAATCGTTAATTTTCGAAAAATTCCATCTTCAGTGTTCTAAAAACTTACAAGCCTAGCGAAGAGCATTTATGGAAGGGCTTTATGAATTTAGAGAGCTTTTTATCGATAAAACATCTTTATTGTCTCGTTTCAATCTGACCTTTTTGTAGAAAATCAAAAGAACAACTTTGATTATAATACGTACTAAAATTAAAACTCGATTCTCTAAAAAGTTCCGTCGTAATATTCAATTCCCACATTTGCGACTAGCTTTTGAAACCTGACAATGTTATCTATACATATAATAAAGCTGAAGAGGGTCGAGAGTCTGTACATGGAAGATATTCGAAAAAAAATTGGCTAGGGATACTTAGAATCGATAACAGAACACGTTCCAACAGTTTTTAGAATTTTTGTCTGTTTGTCTGTTTATCTGTTTGTCTGTTTATCTGTTTGTCTGTTTATGTGACCGCGCATCACGTGAAAACGGCTGAACCGATTAAGATGAAATTTGGTATTGAGATAGTTTGAGTCCTGGGGAAGGACTTAGGGTAGTGTTTATCCTGAAAATCAACCCTTAAGGGGATGAAATGGGGGAAGGAAATTTGTATGGAGCTACTTAAGCCGCTGCAACGATTTGGATAACATTTGGTATATGATTAGTTTAAGTCCCGGAGAAGGTTAAAGAATAGGTTTTATCCCGAAAATCTTCCCTTTAGGGGGTAAAATGGGGGGGGGTGAAAAATTGGATGTAACCCATTTTGATGAAATTTGGTTTAGAGGTAGTTTAAGTTCTGGGGAAGGACATTGGATAGTTTTTATTCCGGAAATCTTTCCCTGAAGGGGTGAAATGGGGGGGTGAAATTTTGGATGGACTCCGTTTAGATCAAATTTGGTATAGATATAGTTTGAGTCCCGGAGAATGAACTATCCAGTTTGAATCCCGGAAATCATCCCCCAAGGGGATGAAATAGGGATGAAAAAGTGGATAAATCCCATTTAGTTAAAATTTGGTATAGAGATAGAAGGAGTCCCAGGGAAGGACAATGCATAGTTTTTATCCTAAATCATCTCCTGAGGGGGTGAAATGAGGGTTTAAAATTTGGATAGAACCGATTTAGATGAAATTTGGTATCGAGATAGTTCAGAGTCCCGGGGAAGGACTAAAAATATTTTTTAGTCCAAAAATCATCTCCTAATGAGGTGAAATGGGGTATGAACATTTGGATGGAACCCATTTACGGTATAGCGAGTTGGAGTCTTGGAGAAGGACATATGATAGTTTACTCCTGGGGGGTAAACACGTAACGTTCCGAACGCGCGTCGGTACAATTTAACTGTCAATTTTACATATAAAAAGTGACATTTAGACCTACCCGACGTTCGTACAATGCGTTACGTGATCGACCTACTGAAAATCATCGCATAAGGGGGTGTAATTGGGGGTGAAAATTTGTTTGTGACCCATTTTGATGAAATTTGGTTAAAAGATAGTTTGAGTCCCGGAGTATGACAACGGATAGTTTTAATCCCGAAAATCATCCCCTTAGGGATAAAATAGGAGGTGAAAATTTGGAAAAAACCATTTAGATGAAATTTGGTAAATAGATAGAAGGAGTCCTAGGGAAGGACAATGCATAGTTTTTATCCCGAAAAATCATTTCCTGAGGTGGTGAAATGAGGGTTGAAGATTTGGATAGAACCCAATTAGATGAAATTTGGTATAGAGAGAGGTAGAGTCCTAGGAAAGAACATAGAATATTATTTATTCCGGAACACATAAAAGGAGGAAATCATCCCCTAAGCGGGTGAGAAATGGTGGATGAACATTTGGATTGAACCCATTTACGGTATAGCGATAGTTAAGGAAGGACATAGGATAGTTTTATCCCGAAAATCATCCCCTAAGGAGGTGTAATTGGGGGTGGAAATTAGTTTGTGACACATTTTGATAAAATTTGATTGAAAGATAGTTTGAGTCCTGGAAAAGGACATATAATAGTTTCTATTCCGGAAATCATCCCCTAAGGGGGTGAAATGGGGGTGAACATTTGGATGTAGCCCATTTAGATGAAATTCGGTATAGAGATAGTTTGAGTCCTGGAGAATGACAACGGATAGTTTTTATCCCGAAAATCTTCCTCTAAGGAGGTGAAATAGGGGGTGAAAATGTGGATGGAACCCATTTACTGTATAGCGGTAGTTGGGAGTCCTGGGGAATAGGAACATTACATAAGTAAATATATGTATGTGACGTTCCAAGGGTAAAGGTACCTTATGGCGGCCTTAGTTTTGAAGATGTATTCTAAAACGGGGTAAAAAAGACGTTTTATTATGGCTATTTTGAAAACTATTAGCTGTAACATTTTGTTGAAGCATTTTTATTTTTAATATAAAATGTTTAAATTACAAGTCAGTTAATTTAGTCCTACGGTTTAGTAGAAAAGTTCCTTACGGCCGTGTGATATGAAAATATGCAAAATAATTCTTAAGAAAAGCCTACATGCGTCTATACATGCATTAATTTTAAGAACATCCAGTAAATACCATGGTTGCGGCAAATAAATGAATATGAATGAATGAATGAATACCCTTTCCTTCATACAATCCATACTAATATTACAAATGAGAAAGTAACTCTGTCTGTCTGTTACCTTTTCATGCTTAAACCGCTGAATCGATTGAGATGAAATTTGGTATAGAGATACTTTGAATTCCGGGGCCTTCCCAAAGAATCCTTACTAAAGATAGTTTTTATCTGGAAATTTATCACCTAAGGGGGTGAAATGGGGGAAGAAAGTTACGATATAAACGAACTCCGCGCGGACGAAGTCGCGGGCAAAAGCTAGTATGAAATAAAGAAAGAAGGAAACATTTAAATTAATCATCATATTCCTTTTAGAACTACTGTAGGCACCTCAGACCTCAGAGCATAGAATACTAGAGAGAGGACAAGCCGCCGGCGGCCGCGTCGCAGTTGTTAGCTCAATGGGCATACTCTGCCATACTGTGCACGCGTGCTGATCGCAGATAATATTACGTTTCTTCCCAAAATGCCTGATATGATGCGCGTGTATTGTCCAATAAGAGCGTAGGTATACAAATGTGTGTGTTTTAGATGTGTGCGTGCTTTGTCTTGTCAATTACTTGGGCTTTGTGTGGGTTAATGTACTTGCGACATGCGTACTCAATACAAATCGGCCGGCATGTCCGATCTCCTTATATTCATACATCTGTGGTAGGCACATTCATTTTATGATGGAACTACGCAATAAATTACATTAAACACATTTACATAGCTACTCGTATCTATAATTAATACGGGCAATAAAGTTAATGATATCAAAATCCTAGCTTTGCCATAACCGCGGTGGACATCTGGCGGAACAACTATTTGTTTTATTGCTCTTTGATAAGCTGCTGATAAGCGCGTTTAGACTATCGTAGATAATATTTCATTCATGTCCACGATAATATCAGATTTTCCTCTCAGTGTCTACTTAGGTACAGCATTCTTTAGGCTGATATAGTTAATATCTGTATCCGTGAATGTCCTTGTTTACTCGTATTGGGATCTTTTTATGAAAAACTAATACGATTTCATTACGTCTTAAAGTAAGTTAAATGTAAAAAAATAAATAATAATAATAATAACTGAAAAAAAGACTGCTCGACACACCTTTGCCTAATAGTTGACACCTATTGTTCACCTCTATTGTTTTGACATAAGAATGAAAGTGTCTTGTATTCATAATGACGGACACTGGGAAGTCTACCTTATAATTGGTAAACCTATCTTCCCCAATTTCGCTTCAATACAGCTTCTTAGCAGCATCTGCAGAGTATTTGTTTCAACAAACGTTAAAGATTAAATTGGATATTAGGTACATATTTTGACGGTATCATAACATTGATCGAAGACTAGCTCAAGTTGTCTATTATTTTCTTAATTGTGTAGATAATTTCCTATCTCGGTAGTTTAACTAGTTTGTTCTTCCTAAAATTTTGTTCTAACTGTATTTCAACGAAATTTCTGGAGCTAGCTGGGGTTGCAAGCTGCTAGTCAATTGCGTAAAGTTTTGTACGTATGTTAGGTGACTGCCATTTATTGTATGAGATACAGGTACGTAATTAGGTAATAACCCTTCTGTAATAATGAATTTGACGAAGACTCCTAAATAAATAAATATCTTATACTTGGTCAGAGGGGTAAGCACGTAACGTTTCGAACGCACGTTAGTTAGGACAGCTGTCATTTTCTCATACAAAAAGTGACATTTATAGATCTACCTAACGTACATTCAGCATCAAAAGTAGCTACGCAATCGAAGATGTCACAAGTTCTTATTCCCTTTCAATAAAGATCTTTGACGTCTTCGTTTGCGTATCTACTTTTGATGCTGGCTGTACATACTATGCGTTTGTAACGTCCTAACGCGCGTTCGGAACGTTACGTGAGATTACCCCTCTGCTGGTCAAGTGTGATGGTACACCAGTATGGTGTAATAATTTGGAATGGAATGTTGAAACCAAACATCTGTATTGCTAGCGTTTCTAATAAACCTCGAACATAGATAGCCCTAGATGGCCTAAGATTAAGTCCTGATAATTTGTGTGGGCGTCACATATTCTATTCAAAATGCCGCAAGCCAAGTACATTAATACGTTCGTAAGTACATCGTTGCGTTATACGCCAAGCGTGGCACATTATTTAGTCAAAGTACTGTACATTATGGTATTTAACAATATCTAAATGCTGGCATTGTCTTCAGCATTAGACACGGGTGAGGCCTTAAGCTAGAGCGTGGGTGTCATATGGAGGTGCTGTAGAATAGTATTTTGGATGTAGAAGCGATTGGGTGAACGATGGTAGGTAGCTTTAAGGATACGTGGATGTCGTTTGATATTTAACATAGCGGTAAAAAATTGTATATAAACTGGACGACGATAAAAAACAGAGGTTGACTGTTAACGTACAGTGAAAGCTAGTTAATCAGTCGCTGTTGATAAACCCTTAGTAATATTTTGTTCTGCATTGTAAAAACGTCTTAGATATATTTTAATTTAGGCCAAGTTGTATAAGTATAGCGGTGCAACTAGGTACATTTCATTAGCGTGATTTTCATGCGGCGTCAACTGGAGTGGTCGTCTAAGCAAAATATCAATAAAGCAGCCTAAATGCAAATTAAGGTCGTTATTACGCACCCATATTCCATCCGATCTTTGACAGAAAGGGATATACCCCGGTTGCATTTCTCTGTCTATGAAAATTTGAATAACAGGAACATCAAAGTAGGCATATCTTCTGTCAATTATCGCGGATAGAATACCGGCCCTGAATGTCAAATAATAATATTTTGGCTTCCTGGGTCACAAGTGCCACAACCTAAAGTCATACAGACACAATACAGCATACAATCATTATGTCGTATTTTAAGCATACACCGAGATTGTGGCAGTACAATGAAACTGTAACCACCAAAACATTTCCCCTCTGCTCTCACCAATCTATGTCCTTCACAGGGAGAAACCATGCCTGGGGCAGGTCGCAGCGGTCTCCAAGAAAGCTTTGTAACATCATAAGATTAATTAACAATGCCTAACGTGTACTTACGGGATGAAATTCCCGGCAATATGGAGGTTTAGAGCAGACGAGATGTCTGTCTTGAGACAAGTTTGAAGACGGTTGGGTTGGTAGGCGTTTTAGTATGTTAATAACTAAGTCTGTTTCCCTTGGTTTTTGCCTTACTCAATTTTAAGAATTAAACTATTTTTACTAAACGCTATTTTGAAGGTTTAAGAAGTAGGTACGAATATTTTGACGTATTTTGTATGGATCCCAAAAAAAATCCTACATAGTGAAGGATTTTATTTGTGATACCAATGAGTAACGACAATAAGTCATATTATTTGTATAGGCAACGTTCGTGCCGAACTGAAAAAGACCTTAAACTTGACCTTGAATTCACCCTTCCAGTGGAAAGAGAGCTTGATAATGAAAATTAATACATGTATGTTAATTGTTTCGATGCATAAAAACGTGATCTTGTATTATTAGTATAATGGTTTGAGATATAGTGGGAAGTTTCAGAGGTAATGCGATACGAACAGCAATCAGACTAAACCTAGAACTTAATTAAAACTTCTCACTAAGTGCTGCGTCGAATAAACTCAGAAAGTGCCTAGTTCCAACCTTTCGACACAAAGCAAAAGACAACTAATAAAATAGCAAAAAGAAATGGCCAGTCGACACTTAAGACCCTGCAAAGGGCTCGCTCAGTATTCTTCTCGCCGACCCTCAGGACTCTCAAAGGGAAAGGGCAAACACTCGAGGCGAAGGACCAAAATAGGGAATGTATTGAGTCGCGAAATAAAATAAGGGTAAAAGAGTGGGTGAATTTGTGTTGTAGTTTGGGGAAGTGCATAGAGTAGTAATTATGTAAGGAAAAATCCAGTCCAAAAATGTTCTTAAAAGTGGATTAGTCGTGTTTAAAATTATCGTTTTGCTCCAAGTATGTTGCTACGGTCAGCGAGCTTTTCTTATAACTAAACAGGCAGTCTTACTGTCTCTTCATTGGGCATTTTCCCATAAATTAAAAAGTAAACGTACATTGCTAGAATTACATGCCATTCCTAAGCCTTTTGGGAAAATAGGTTTGTGTTATGTAGTGTGTGTAATGCTAAACTGATTTAAGGTGTGATACGTAGTAGTAATTTGTTGAGTGCATAAGTAACAAGGTTTATTCATTTCGCCACATTTTCTTTTAAGTAACAACGCTTACCGTTGTAGGATGTCTGATATATTTAAATCCACAGCTGATCTCTACCAACTGTTAAAAGTCACAGTAACGATCAACCCACAGATTGAATTTTATTACTTTTACGCTGGATTTTGCTTCATATTTATAGTTCGTACGAGGATGCTCTACAAATACGATAGAAACAGTGTCGATGCATATGATTTTGATATGTGCTCTATGGTTAGTGTCGTGCGACAATTGCGCGTTCATGAAAAGCGTGTTTGTATCACTGCAAAAAGTCGCCGTGTGTAACGGCTCGTAAGAGCGCTCGTGAGTACACCTCGTTGCGCACTAGTTTATGTACTTGTCCATAGCGCGCATCTCCAAGTATTCAACATTAAATAAAAATACATAAAATAAAACGAAATATATAATATTCTGTATTTTCGTCCCAGCGCGGTAATATCAGCTCTACAACACTCCCAGAAGGACAATACAAGGGTGACCACAGGTGCCGGCGTCCGAACTTTTCAAATATTTGCCTTCACGGCTTCCCTGGACTTTCCTAAACGCCACTAACGATAACCGAACAATTTATTTAACAGAGCGGATCAAGTATGCTTTGACAAAACAAAAAGGGAAAGAAGTTCGCCAACATTGAAATATTTGAGGATCAAAGCAGTTTAGATTTGTTACGGTTAATAGAGGGTGACTTCTGTTTCAGAGATGTTTTATTTGTTTAAGCGTATTGTTTGATTTGGCATTTTAAGTTGGTTTTGGATTCGATGTTGTACTGGCATGGTGAAATCAAAAATCACGATACTTACACTGCACATTGGTTTTGACAAAAAGAAACATGCTGATATGAAGACATTTTTTTCTTTTTCAGCGTTGTCCAGCTTAATTTATATATATTTTGTTAATCTGCAATACCGTAAGCACGCAACACATTTGTGTTGTTATTAAAACTTATGTTGTTTTAAAAATGAGCAGAGCGAAAGGGAAACTCTAAATAAAATATACTTTCCAATGTTAACGTGAATATAAGCTTAAAATATCTTCAATAAGCTAGACTATCAGAAAATATACTTCAAATTCAGTGTTTTTATTGTATTTCAGTACAGTCCACGTTTAAAGGATGTTAACAGTTTTCGTCTCATTACAATGCATTAAGGTACAAAAGTGTAAACATATTTTTGTCGTCGACTGTTACCTCTAGTACCTACATAATAAACCAACTGACCAGAGGTCGTGTTTATTTTCATGGTCTGAAGCAATGCCAAAACGTACAAATAACTATTATTACAATGTGCGCGTCCAAACAATTACCAAAATACGACCGTTTTTTAGCCATTCATAATCTAATCGTACAATAATTCGATCGCATTAAAACAAATCGATTTCCGCGTGAGTGACTGAGTCACAACATTCAAACAAAACGACTTATCTCCCAAATCTTCTCGTTCGGTTATTGACTTTAAACAATGGGGCATAAAGTCGATTGTAGAAAAAAGTTAATATGGGCAAAAACGAGATGCAATTAGCACTTGGATAAAGCACTTGCTGTAATAGCCGTGGGAGAGTCGATTTTTATAAGGCGGTGTAAGATGCGAGTGGCAGCGGATTGACTGTCTCTAAGAAAATTTGAAACTTCGTCTCAAGAATGTAATTTTTTTTTTCGATTGTGATGAAACCGATAACCGAAACGGAAAACTTAACGTTAAAATAGGTATTGTATATGAGTATTGTGCGCCTATCGGGCACGCCTAGAAGTTCAAAGGAAGAAAACGGAAGTGAGTGTTTCGAAAAACTCGCAAGATTATCTCCACTTATAATAAATCTCTAAATTAAAAAAAGAATCAGCCAGTTTGAAACTAAGCTGTGCGCGGTTCGAATGTTCTCAGCATCCCATGAACGGAAAAATATGAAACATTTTATATAGGTACATTATTATTCTAGCTGCAACTTAGGATAGTTTTTATCCGACTGCGACAGTTAATTAATTTTCCGAAATATACGACTTCATTTAATTTTTCATTTATTTTTATTGAAATCAAACGCTGCTCCAACTGTCAGCTATAAGAACCGTCAAATTTTCGTCAAAATGGCGGAATTGCTTTGCCTTTCACTTATTAATAATTTAAATCCCGTCTACGATAGACCTTTACGAGACAAATGCTAAAATATAAACCATAAAAAAATATTCGATTCTGATATGAGAACTTATATGCGCAAATGTCGTTTTATGTCGTAATTTCAATAAATGAAATCAACAAATTTGAACAATATAATTAACACGAATTTGTTTTTTTTGAATGACAATGGCACGCGCTCGGCGCATTCAGCCAAAGTACCTGCGGCGCTACCACGAAAACCGATACTGTCACTCGAGTATGGTTAGTGCGATAGAGATAGAGATACCCGAATATTTTCGAATTCCGAAGTTCGTGGTTATAGCTCAGGAATCGAAAATATGGTAAATAATCATAATGTATTTTCTCGAAAAAGAATTTAAAATAAATATAGTCAAATGGAGAAAAAAACAAAGCAAGAGGTTATATAGGTAATGATTAAGTTATAAGAGTCCAAAGTTTTAAGAGGGGGTATGTTCTGTCCCTTTTCCGCAAAACGCACCTTCATATGAAACGATTGTTTTTTACTATGACGCTCGAGTATATTGACGTCACAGTCCCTCATCGTTTTCTCACTCTAACAAGCGACATTAAAACGGATGTAGCTTCATAATTTTTTGAGATATTTGAATGGGAGTTTCATTATCTTCTATCTATCTATACATAATAAATGCCTATGTCCTGACTGACTTATTCACACAATCATTCACTCACTCACTCATCAACGCACAGCCGAAACTACTAATCTTAGAGAGTTGATTTTTGCACAGTATGTTGCTTTTATAACGTGGGCTAGGGATAAAAAGGGATTTTTGAAAATTCTACCCCTAAGGGGGTAAAATGGGGGTGCAAAGTTTGTATGGGAGAACCTTTTTTTTTGAGCTATAGACTTAAACTTTGTAGAAAAATTAGTTATTAGAATACAAATTAAGTACTTTCAGCGTTTTAGAAAATTCTACCCCTAAAAATAGGGGGCTAAAATAGGGGTGCAAAATTTGTACGTGGGAAACTATTTTTTTTAGCTAGAGTCCTAAAACTTTGTAGAAAGATTATTTAAATACAAAGAAAGTACTTCCAGCGTTTTGGAAAATTTCACCCCTAAGGGGGTAAAATAGGGTGCAAAGTTTGTATGGGAAAAACATTTTTTTTTTTAATAGAGACTTAAAATTTTGACGAAAAATTACTTATTAGAACATGAAAAATACTACATTCGGCGTTTTACAAAAATCATTCCCTAAGGGGGTTAAAAAAGGGTGCAAGGTTTGTATGGGGAAATTTTTTTTCTGATCTAGACACTTAAAACTTTGTAGAAAGATTACTTATAAAAATACAAAAAAAAAGACTTTCAGCGTTTTGAAAAAATCTATCCCTAAGGGGGATAAAAAGGGGTGCAAAGTTTATATCAGGGAAAGTTTATGTTTTTGAGTTAGAGACTTGAAACTTTGTAGAAAGATTACTTATTAAAATACAAAAAAAGAACACAAATCGTTTTAGAAAATTTCCCCCTTAATAGGGTTAAAAAGGAGAGCAAGCTTTGCATGGGCAACACTTTTTTTTGAGTTAGACTTAAAACTTTGCAAAAAGATTACTTATTAGAATACTAAAAAAGAACTTTCAGCGTTTTAGAAAACTCCATCCCTAAGGGGATCCTTAAGATCCTTAAGAAGGGTAGCCAGTGTTGTGTGGGAAAAACTTTTTTTTTTACTAGACTTAAAACTATTCAAAATGTTACTTATTAAAATTAATAATAAAGTACTTTCAGAGTTTTAGAAAATTCCACCCCTAAGGGGGTTAAGAAAGCTTTGTATGGGCAACACTTTTTTTGAGCTAGAGAATTAAAAGTTTACGAAAAAAAATCTTTCAGCGATTAGAAAAATTCAACCTCTAAGGGGGTTTAAAAGGGGGTTCAAATTTTAAATGGCGAGCAATAAAATTTTAAAGTGTTAGTAAGAGATTTTTAACTTCGGTCTTATTCTGTACGTTAAAAGACTACAAAACTGATTTCAGAGTTTTTCCAAATTCATCCCCTAAGAGTGTTAAAATTGGTTCAAAGTTTGAGTATTTCAAGGCATTTTTAAAGTATGAGATTTTTAACTTTGGTTTTAGACTGTTTGTTCACAAACTAGAAAATGAACATCAACTTTTTTTTAATTATCCCCTAAAAGAGGGTTAAAATTTTGTATTGAAAGAAATCATTTTCTAAGACGATAAAAAGTTCTACGCGGACGAAGTCGCGGGCAACAGCTAGTTTATTAATACTTTTCTTCTTCCTCGTTCTCTCACTGCGGAGGATCGCGACCACATACGGTCTGTCTCTAAAGGGTGCGGTCATAGGCCGTGTTGGAGCAAGAGTTAGAGGTCGTTGTTGTTCTACGTCCGTAGGAATAACCCTAGAAACCCCACACTCAACCTCCGGGTGGTGCTAAAAGAACAAAAAACTCGGCAACTGCACTGTTTCTTCTGAAGTTCGCAGCGCACACTGGAACTCTATCAGCGACATCGATACGAATACATATATGTACTAATGTGTAAGTAAAGTGCTATACCTACGATAAATTATAAACTGCCGCCTGCCATTTTCTTGACGGTGTCAGACCATCTCGTTGGTAGTACTCTGGGCTCGCCTACCATCAATTTGGCCTAATATTATTTGCTTCTCCAGATCATGCTTTGTTGACCGCACAATATGTCTGAAGAAACTGAGGGCCCGCTCATGGCATATAGTGGACAGACTGGAGACTGGTTAGTTCTTCTAGCCGTCCAGGGTATACGGAGTAGTCTTCGCCAACAGATGTGGATCTCGTAGACGTCGATCTTGGCAACATCGCGACTTCTTAAATTCGTACAATATTAAAAATCTAAGTCGCTATATCTATCTGTTATGTTTTTTAAGTGGTTACTCCTACATTGAACCGGTTAGGATGTAATCATCATATTATATCCTAAAGTGGTGAAATGGGGAATACATTTTTTTAATAGGTACTATACTCTGATTTGGAGTTCACCTGGAGGAGGACACAAAAGCTCTGTAGTTAAAAAGCCAATTTCTTATAAATTGTGCCCGTTAAGCAATCTATATAATAACAACCAATAGTACAGCAGTCAACGAGTTCGTGTCAAATCCGAAGTATTAATGTCAGCTATAAATGTTCGGGGCTGCGCCGAATCTCTCATGGGCGCGATCAATTCGTATGTGGCATTACGAATTTGTCACATCAGCTGAGAATAAAAAAAACTGGACAAGTTTGGGTCGGCGCATGTTTGAAGATTCCGTGGTCGTGTTCAATTATAATTATAATAACCCAACCCAAAACAAGAAACATATATCTTGTGAGTAGTTTTACCAGTTCATAAGGTATTTACAGTACAGAGTTCCCATTGCTTTCTTTGTTCTTGTGTTATCGGTCAGCGTCTCTAGAAGAACAGATATCGCGACGCGACGCGAGACGAGAAAATGTACCCTCATCTTTTGAATTCGCATAGTGCGATAAAGACAGTACCTAGTTGTGAATTGTGTGTGACGTACATGTAGCACGTAGACGCACGTAGACGCACGTAATAGCCAGGAAAACTTGAACACTGATTAACCAAGCCTTTTTAATTGCTTTGGGGAATCGGTTTTTAATAACTAATTAGGTAGGTAGCTAATTGTTAGACGAAATTGTTTATACAAGTACTGAGGCGAACTTAGCCCTGTAAAGGTTCTCTTACTTAGATAACTTTTGCGCAATTAAGTTGAGAATACAGGTCGCACGGAACCCTAAAAACATGTCCATCCGCCTCGCGATTGAGAACGCGAATTTTGAGGTTAGGCTGTTGCATTACAAATTTGTCACATCAACTAAAGTCTCGACGTATGATTGAGGATGCCAATTTTTTGATGGTGCAACGATGGTGGTGCCAATATTTTTTTTATTTTGCAAGATTTTTGCAGTTATTTGTTACTTGTTGACATAACTGTCAGATAGCGCGACAACATTCAATTCACAGCACTTAACCAAGTTCGTACATACCTATTTATCAGTTAAGATCTGTTCTGATTAAGTAAACTGGGGTAAGCGAGGATAAAAATATCGGGCCGAGCGTTGAAGCCAGCTGAAGATGTGACAGGGATAAACGAGATGATGAGTTGGACCGAAAGAGAGAATGAGGCAAAATTCTGTAGATTTGTATTTATTTATTAATCAACATAATGTCATTAACAGTTACCAGACATGACATAAAAATAGAAATACATTTGATTTTGAGTAACAATTTGAATAACAAAAAGTTTAGGTACCCGTAAGCCCGGTAGTACGAGTATGGTGAAGTAAAAATACGGTACATATGGTTGTTGGGGCCACAATAGCAAGGCCAGGCCAGGTAGCACCCGGCTGTGGCTAAGAATCTCGCCTCCGGAGTTGAGAAGAGGGCCAGAGAATCATCCTGGTCCAGAATATTATTGATAAGCCGCAGAGCGCGATGAAGAGGTGAGTTAGAAATATATCTAGTACTAGAGCTGGAGAGGCCGCTTGTATTATAATTTTACCTCAGATTTTAACTTCCTAAGTAGTTACTACTAGTTAACTTAATACTGTTATAGGACCGTTGTAATGTTACAATTAAAATACTCAAGAGCCCATTCGAAATCAACAATCCCAAACGTTTTTTCCTATAATCCCAGAATTCATTCATTAATACAATGATATTAGGTACCGATGGCTAAATGCAATATCTGGGTGCAGTATCATTAATAAGGCAAAACGCCCAACATCAAATGCCAAATTTAGTTCCCACAGTAAACCAGCACGTAGGCACACTCTCAACAAACAATTTACTTGCGATCACTATGCAATCATAATAAATCGCATCGCCATAAATATCGGTAATTTATACCGACACGTCACTTTAAAACCGGTATCGGAATACCGGTATCTTTGTGACAAATTTGAGCGATAAAATTTGCATTTCTTGCGTAACGTGTCGTCGTTTTCGTATCTGCCGCTTTAGGCTTTGGAAGCTGCGTATGTTACTGCTCTGTGGCTTTATATTTATTTTGTAACCAGTGGGTCGATCACGTTACGCATTATACGTGCGTCAGGTAGATCTACAGGTCGATCACGTGACGCATTGTACGAACGTCGGGTAGGTCTAAATGTCACTTTTTATATGGAAAATTGACAGTTAAATTGTACCGACGCGCGTTCAAAACGTTACGTGATTACCCGTCAGGTGCCCTCGCGGCTCCCCCCGCGTATTACATAGAACATAACCAAAGCCGCGGCATAAACTATAGATCATCCCGGAGATATATTCTATATACTGCTGAAAGAATTTATGAAATCGGATGTGTAGTTTCAGAGATTGTGTACCGGCAATTACCCATACATTTTATATGGGTAACTTTCGTTACACAATGGAAAAAAGTTAAAGCATAGGTTAGATCCCCTTAATTATGTACAATTTTTTTTCATTCCACCCTGGATACAAACTTACAAAGCTATAGTTACCACTGGAAAGCTACACCACCACTCACAAACTTTACCTCTTTATAATACCTGTAAGTTATTACAAGTCCGATTTTTTTATTGATTATTTAATTTCCTCATAATTCAAAATCTATAATTTATTGTAAGCCCCCGAAATTCAGGTCGCAAGTCTTGTTTGACATCCAAACGCAAGTGTCGTTCATTAAGCAAAGCTCCATCAAATTTACTGTCATCCGCAAGACTATAAAGAAACCACGAAATTCACAATCAACGCCCTTATGCCATTGACAAAAGACATGATATCGCTTAATATGCATCCTATTTACTTTGTTCTACTTCGCCGTTGGTGCATTTCGGAAAGAGCGTTGATTTTCAAAAGTGGGTCTAATTGTTATCTAAATAAGGGTGATGTCACAAACTGCAACTGTACCGTTCAACGGATACTCAGGTCGTGTGGGAAACAGCTTTTACAGCCGGTATAAAATAAACTGCAAAACACTCATAAGACCGTTGTTTCCTGCTGTTCAGTACCATTGAACTGTTAGGTAAACTTTGCAAAAAAATATGTCACACAGTACTTTTTACCCGACTGCCACAGAAGGAGGGTTATGTTTTTCGAGTGATTAATAAGAAAACATTCGTTAATTTCAAATCAGTCGCCCACTGCTGATAAACGAACAAACACAAAAAGTTCAAAAACTGTAATTCCACTAAGGAAAACTAGCTGAAAAATAAACTTTTTTTTTTAACATACCAAAGTTAGTCAACGTCACCTGGAGCATAATTTCGATTCAGTATCTTAAACGCAACGATGGAACACACGTAAATTTATTTAATCGTATGGCATACATTATTTGGCCTTTTAGTTTGTCACTTTTTACCTACCACCCAGGGGACACGTGCAGGGTTGTGGTAGGTAGCTCCTGCGGACGCAAATGACAGTCCCCCCTTTGTCAAGTCAGTGGGCAACTCGACTGTTAGAGGTTCTTAAGCCGCCCGAAGTCCTTTAACTCGGCTTAACGACTACTGTCATAGACAGCAGCCAGGATCAACTGCTTAGCGTGCCTTCCAAAGCACGGAAGCGTTATAGTTACCACTCAATAATAATCTTTGTTACCACTCAAACAGGCGGTCACCCATCCAAAGACTGACCGCTGCCATCTTTGCTTGACCTGCGTTATCGTTTCCGACTCGCAGGCGCCGCTGGCACAGAATAAGTAATAGTACTACGTACAGAAGGTTCTCTGTTAACAAATTCCCTGTTTAGATACGCCAAACGTGCCTAAATGTGGCCATCCCTTTCTATCGCATGCGACGCGCTGCGACCCGTGCGAGCGTTTCGTACCAACGCGCGGCAACTACTAATGGGCCGCCAATTTGGCGGCCGCCGGCATGTACTTGTAGCGGCGCGACGGAATCACAGAGTGAACCGCCCCTGCCGCTGGGCTATGAACGCTTACACACGTCAATACAAACATATACTGCTAATAACATATCCCATCCTTTCGGCTCTGCCGTAGTCGGGTAAATATAGGTGACAAGCCCGTGTGGTTAAAAGTGGTTATTTTAATTTTAGTTCATAAGTAGTTATAATTACTTAACCAAATTTATTCATGTCAGGATAATTAAATACAATAAGATAATAACAATAAACTTACGACTACCTGAAGCCTCAAATTTTGGTTAGTTTTAGTTTTATATATTTTTTAAAGGCCTCCGTAGTCCACTTCAAGGTTCGAATCCCGGTCAGGGCATTTATTTGTGTGTTTATCACGAATATTTGTTCCTGAGTTATGGATGTTATATATGTATATAAGTATCTATATGTATTTATCTATTATATATATCGTCGCCTATTACCCACAACACAAGCCTTATTGAGCTTACCGTGGGCCTAGGTTGATTTGTGTAAGATTGTCCCGTAATATTTATTTATTTATTTATATTCAAGTTATGTGTTTTTCATAAGTTGTAGATTATTTTGTATAATATTATTATTTTTACGTGTAACTTAATACTAGTATTGCCTATACAGTGGTTAATAAGTTTGGGCTCCACCTTATAAACTATGATCCGAACACACAATTCTAAAGTAGAAAAGGCACCGCAGATATCTGGGTAAAGCAATTACATTTAGTCTTAATATGCCTTAAAACTTTGAATGGAACAAAGGAGAGAACGAAACACACATTCAAAATTTTATTTTGACCCAAAGCGACAAAAGTACGCTCCCCTTACATCAGGCTATATTTTTGTACCCGTGGCAGTAGAAACAGCGGGTTGCTGGGGGTCGGACGCAAAGAAATTTGTCCGGGACATAGGCCGTAGGCTCAGGCAAAAGGGTGAGGATGCCCGCTCCGAGTCGTTTCTGGTGCAAAGGTTGTCTTTAGCCATTCAACAAGGTAATGTGGCAAGCATAATGGGCACCTTTGCACCAGAGGCGACCAGGGGTGGTTTATTTGACTAGGGTTTTTTTTTTTTTATATATAGGTACCTATTTAGTTAATGTATTTGTTACTGTTCCAACCTGTATGCCATACGATTAAAATAAATAATAATTTTGACCCAATAAAAGAATAGATTGAAGTAGTAAATCGACGTATTCTATAACAAAACAACCTTTACCGTAAACATTGATGTGCTAACTCGATAACTCAATGAAGGACAGATTAAACATACAAAGCGACTGCCATACATTAACTAAAAGGGCAATCTTTAAAAGTGCATTAAATTGAACAACGTGCTGAGGTCATTTTTAGATTTTTTTCTAACACAATAATATTCGTTTTCCTCAACTAAAATGGCACTTAATTCTCCCACAATTGTTTTAGTCATACGGAACTAAAGTGTATTAAATCGCAAATGGTTCGTTAATGCATTAGGTATGGGCATTGACTTCACTGTAAGGCCATGTGAAGAGTCTATGCGTTCGTCTTTTGTTGAAGATAGATGATATTTATATGTCACCCGAGTAAGGCAGTTTATTCGTTGGAGCTAACCAAGCTACATTTCCGTACTAGTGACATAAAATTCTATGGTCAAAGATATTATATTTTAATTCTACTTCGTAACTTAGCGTGGCTGATTTACATGAAATCAGCCTTACTTGATTAATTGATTAGGTTCTCTCGAAATAGTTTTTGGATGGATTCTTTTAGTTTCATGTAATAGATTTGTGGTCATGTATTGCTTTTTGTGTATTCTTTGACTTCATTATAATGTAGGTTGATATTCATTCCAAACTAAATCTGATTTTCGTTTTTTTTGTATCAGAAGCATGGACCATAATCAGATCCAATATTCTATAATCTGACCTAGAACTAAACTAGTTGTTCTGTAACGTACCTGTCAATCGAATAAACTACATAGTGTTTAGTTTTTTTTAATGCGGACGACTTACCTTTCACACGACAACCACCACTGCACTCCACTTGACACGTTAAGTAGGTATTTAATTTTTAATTAACCAAAATACATGACGTTTCCCTTGAAGCTTGATAAGAATCGTGAGAATCTTGATAATACCAAAAACAAAATCATGTCCTTAATAGACATTTATAAGTAAACAATAGTATTTAAATCCGTTGCAAATGTTGCAATGGATATTTCACAAGTAAAACTATACATGGCAATGTTGACCATTTAGTCGTAGGCGCGCGTACTAAAATTTTACAACCAAAATGACGGTTAAAGTCAATCTTGCCTACATTCTGTCAGATTAATGTCAGTTCGAGGTGGAATATTGCAGTATATCGTATTTACCTA
Source organism: Epinotia brunnichana (assembly GCA_963854355.1). Taxonomy (NCBI): domain Eukaryota; kingdom Metazoa; phylum Arthropoda; class Insecta; order Lepidoptera; family Tortricidae; genus Epinotia; species Epinotia brunnichana. The sequence goes on from OY977951.1 coordinate 13,257,083, forward strand.
AATAAAGAATGACAGCTATGATTGTTAGATTTGGTTACAGATGTATTGCGATTATATTCGTGGTGGGAAAGCGTCGGTTTGAAGACTTTGCAGTCTCGTGCTTTAGCTGAATAAGGTTGCTAAAAGTGATTGACGCTACGACATAGGGTGACTTGACAGTGACTTTTTAGTCACTGTTACCTTATTAGGGTCATGATGTACAGTCACCTGCATCAATATCTGACTAGACAAAGGACGCAAAAATATCTGACACGCCCTTAGATTATAACTCTAGAAATAGAGTTTAATCAGATATTTTTGAGCGCCTTGATTAATTATATATAATTTCGAGTGACTAAGTGAAATCTTGATATAAATTGACACACACTGCCAGTCTCATTAATCATTATAGAGTACCTGACACTTTGTCGATTTTATTCCCTAAGGACAACAGAACAATAAGCGTACGTGGCATTCAACCTCCTATGTCTCTGTCTGTTTTTAACAGGTAAATTTACAATGTATTTGTCGTTTAACAGTTACTTCGTATCTAGTATGATCCATTCTCGTTCCCTATCTCATCCACCAGAGGAGACCTGTGCCAAGCAGTGGAGTGTAGGTGTAGGTATATATGTAGGCTGATGTTGATGTTGATGATGAACCGTGATGAGGAGATATTTCAGGACCTGTTGATGCCAGTGCCTGTGAGTCCTGACTCACTGGCATCAACTCGTATCGAAGGGAAAGATCCACTTCGGGTCGCTAAACCAGCGGAGGAAGTATGGTCCATTATAGGTACCTTTAGAGATGAAACCTATTAACATTATGACGTCAACGTTAGACAAAGAGATCAGCGGTCTGTAATACACAAGTGTATTATTACACGTATTTCCATGGCATTTTTTTCTGATTTCTCTGACCTGACACACGCGAATTAACACAACTTTGACCTTCTTCTGTCATGAACTGTAACTTCATTAAAACTTCAATCCAAATGGCATGTTCCAATTACGTCGACACGCAAATAAAAATAGTCAAATCGAGCATAACTCACGGCATGACGAAACCTCGGCAAAAAACATCTCAACATGCTAAATTAAGAAGACGCTAGAACCTTATGGCACTGGTCTATACAAAGTACATTTTTATTTGGGAGCGTATCTCACGAATATTCCTAGTGACCACCGGGCACAATCAACTCGTAATTGTCTCAGCTTAGCCGGAGGACACTATTAACATTATGGCCAAGTCAAATACGTAGTACATATGCGATGGGTCGTTAGGTTCTGATGTTAGATATGATTGCTGTAATAAAGTTTATGTGCGTATTGAGAGTGCTTGATAACGTCTTGACGCAACTCGCTGGGGACGTACTTGCTACGGATAAACGGTGTAACTTAATATTATAAACTATGTCTTAATAGGGAGCAAACTTATCTTCTTCTTCGTGCTGGATCGAGAGTTGAGAAAAATAGTACATTTTGATGCTAGTGCGGAAAGTATGTCATTACTTCACGAGTGCCGAGATATCTTGCCACGAGCCGTAGGCGAGTGGTAAGACTCGGGACGAGTGAAGAATGACATTTCCGCACGTGTATCGAACGACGTTTTTTAATACAGTTGCGAAAAAATAAGAAAAACAACAAGTAAGAACAGTATTAAAAAAATTTTTTTTTGAACAACATTATTATTTTTTAACTGTATTACAATGATGTTACAGAATGAATAATATAAAAGTTTCAAATTCCTTACTTGTTGTTTTTATTATTTTTTCGCAACTGTATTAAAAAACGTCGTTCGATACACGTGGAAAAGTAAAAAGCACTAGTGCGCAAAATACAACTTTGCGCACGATTTGCAGCTACAAAAATTACCACTTTTTGAGCAACTGTATTAAAAAATATTTTTATAGCACAGCTCACCTAAGAACATTCTAGGTAGGTTTTTCTGGTCATCAATAAATATATGTTTATTTTTTCAATGCTACGCCAGAAGATGTTTTGGCAGCCACCATGTCGTTCCCAAACGGTTCAGCTGGCGGCCTAGATGCCCTTACGCCGCAACACCTAAAATACCTTTTAAGCGGCGACTGCAACGGAACGCGTGACGAGCTCTTAAAACATCTAACCGCACTGGTGAACTTCATGCTGTCAGGTAAAGTTCCCACGTGTATTATTGATATACTATATGGCGCAAACCTATGCGCGCTACTAAAAAAAGACGGCGGTATTCGGCCAATTGCCGTTGGCACCACTTTTCGCCGTCTCACGGCTAAAGTAGCTTGCCGAGCCATTTGAGAAAAAATAAGCAATGAATTTAGGCCCCTCCAACTGGGCTTCGGCTCAAAAAGTGGCTGCGAAGCCGCCGTCCATGCTGTGCGAACTTTTGTGGAGCGTCGGGCTGGTGAGGTGCTGTTGAAGGTTGATTTGACGAACGCCTTCAATTCCGTAGACCCAGGCACCCTTTTGACCCAAATAAAGGAAAAAATCCCCGAAGCCTCCCATTTTTTATGGCAATGTTACAGTTCCTCGACAAAACTAATATACAAATCGAATCTTTTGACCTCCTCTGTTGGTTGTCAGCAGGGTGATCCCATAGGCCCAGCCATCTTTAGCCTCGCCATACATCCAATCGTAAAATCACTAAATTCTAAATTAAATGTTTGGTACTTAGACCACGGTACACTAGGGGGTGATGCAAGTACAGTCTTGAACGACCTACAAACACTATCATCAGAACTTAACTCCATCAGGCTATCATTATTTTTTTCCAAATGCGAACTATTTGTTTCCGATTCATCTACAGATAAGGACCGAATAATACAAAGTTTCGATAATATAGCCCCCGGGATAAAAATAGTCACGGAAAACCAGCTTCACCTCCTTGGCTGCCCCATTTTGGACCAATCTTTTGAGAATTACATCAACAATAAAATTCAAAATTTTAAATCTGTTTCTGACACTCTATTGAATATCAACATGCATACCGCCTACACAATCATTCGACACTGTCTTTATGTTCCAAAATTTACGTATGTTCTCCGTGGCAGCCATGTCTGGAAGCACCCGACCCTGCTCCTAAAACTAGATTACCTGATTCGAGAAACTTTATCATCAGTCCTCAACATACCTTTTGACGAACGGACTTTACCTATTCGGCACGGTAGCCTGGGGATCCGCAAAATGTCCAGTGTACCTGCCTCTTTTCTTGTCCTCGGTGCATAGCGCCCAAAAACTGATTGAAAACATTCTAACCCCTGCTCTCGGGGCCATGGAGGCTGCCCATTGCACTGAGGCTAAGAATGTTTGGTCAGTTACCTGTCCCAATGCTGACCCGCCTGCCAATCCTCGTTCCCAGAGGCGGTGGGACGAGCCGCTCTGCCAACTAGTACGGAACAATCTAGTAAACACGTCAACTGGTCCGGCAGATCGAGCTCGTCTCCTTGCCACGGCGGAGTGGGAGTCGGGTCTGTGGCTACAGGCTTTGCCTTCACCGTCCATATGCACACTCTTAGACAACTCCACTTTTAGACTGGCGACTAGTTTGCGAATAGGGGCAAAAACAAACGCCCCACATCGGAGCCAATGCGGGGCGATGGTGGATAGCCTGGGTCACCACGGTCTCTCCTGCAGTAGAAACACTGAACGCATACCCCGTCATGCCAGTATAAATGATGCCAGCCTTTTGGGCACACTACCCATCGGCACTGATTTAGGAGATATTCTTTATTTATAGGTAATTTTTAGTTTTTTATTAATGTCAGTTTTAAAATTTTAATTGTTTTCACGAAATAAATTACTTTTTTCTTTAAATAAGGTGAACGTAGGTGACCGATGTATGTATATAAATGCTAAGGGCGGGTTGAATTAAAGAAAACGTGTAATTTAATTAAAGGGGGTCGATTAAGAAAGAAACAAAGAAAAACAATATCAATTCTATGGGGACTTTTTTTTGACCTAGCTTGCAGACTGCAAAGGGCGCTGTTCAGACTTGAGAATTTTATACAACTAATAACCTATCGTGGAGTCTAGCTATACCAAATCTTTTACTTTTACTTCTTATTCTTTGATGTTGAAAATTCCTTATCAAAATCGGTGCAATTCCATCGATGTAAAAAATAAGCCTCTAACTTCGACCAAAGTTATTTTTTTAAGCAAATTATTAATATTTTCAACATAATAAATATGCACATACAATAAGGAAGAGTGTATTTAATAATCAAAAATTCTTATCATTTTTGATTATTCGGCCCTCAGGTTCGCTTAAAGACACTTGGGGGGCGTAGGGTTCCCGCAAGCGCGCTCTGAAGGGACGCTTCGGGCCTTCGGCCCTACGCGGAGCTCGGCCTTCGGCCTTCGCCTGCCACGAAGCTCACCTTCGGGCCTTCGGCCCTCAGGTTCGCTTTTAACACACTCGGGGGTTAGTGAGTGGTAGCACAACCTTAAACTCCCGCAGCTCGGCCTACGGCCTTCGCGTCGCTCGGCCTGCGGCCTTCGCCTACGACAAAAGACACTCGGGGGCATAGTCGCACAGTCCTATGCTCCCCCAAACTGATATCCTAAATCCGCCACTGCGCTAACGCTTACAATTTTTTTTATAACGCAAGGAGGTAATAGAATATTATAAATAGCGTCGACCTTTCAATTTTATTACCGAATCTATCATAAAGCGTCGGCGACACTTCCCACGGCGGAGCCTTGACCTACGGCGCCAAGCGAGCTGCGGTCGACCGCTAATATGGCCGCGTGTTGCTCTAGGAAGTCCGCCATTTAAGGACTAGGCTTGAAAGATACTATTTATGTACGCAAGGGCGAAAAAACAGGACAAAAAGGTTTTACTGATTATTATGCACAGGGTACAGTTTAGAAAATTACATAGGTGGTAGATATCACGTTCGAATGAGTGTGGGGCAGAGAAATTCTGGACGTCTAACTATTATCCACCTACCAACTTACTTACTCTGCTGGCTCAGCAAACCGAAGTGGATCTGGGCCTCCGATCTGAGTTGGTGCCAGTGCGCCCTTTTCTGGACAATCACCTCCAAGTTTTCCGCGCTGCAGGGGTGGGTATTTCCCTAGTTCGTCATTCCAGCGGAATTTCAACCCAATGGACGGTAATGTTAAAAAATAAAATTAGTCGGTTAACTAGTACTTAATATGTTTTTCTCAACAGATACAAAATACGAACCATCTTCGTAGGAACGTCTGGTTGGTGGATTGATTATAGACGATTCCGGATGCAAGTGCAATCCTTAAACAGCAAAGTTCGGTGTTAAAGCCTTTTCGTAGTTCTCACCAAACAAGTGTCGATCGGTGACTCACATCTTAACTGCCGTGATCACAAAGGATACAGATACTTACAGAAGAACCACTTCCGCAATATTGATATCTCAATGACGTGAAGATTAAAGAAATAATAAAAAAAACAAAGATGATCGCGGTGAAATGCCACAAAGCCTTTGTTAGGTTTTAACCCCACACGTCTAAATCGGTTAAAGTGTTTAGAGTTTTGTTGAAATAGAAAAAAAAATTGGGCGGTTATGTACAATTTTTCGATCGTGGCTATCACATTTTGGTATAAAGAGGTTTTATGCAACAATAAAGTTCTTGTCACACGATCAATAGCATTGACAAGCCGTCTACTTAAATCGATTCCCTTAACTGACTTGTCTTTTTAAAGTGAGTTGTTTGGCATTTCCTACCAACCACAATAATAACGACATGATTTTACGCGGCGCTATATTCATCATTTACCTACTAAAACTTAGTTCAAAAATCAGACTTACTGTATAATATTTTGTGGTACCTGGATCGTGAACGTAAATCATAACTGGTAAGTCTCAGCTGGTAAATCAGTGAGGTGGTAAAGGTAGATGGTAATTTGCCGCGACACCAACACGCTTTATCGGTGTAAATGAAGTTTCAAATAAGTTAGGATTAAGTGTTAGTTTAATATGCAGTCTACCAGCCATTAGGATGGTTTACATTTATCCCGACAATAATGTGAAATTGTACTTAGTAACTTACTTAACACATTTTGAATTGAAATATAGGGCTGATTTTTTTTATGTAATTCTTGAAACACATTTCCTAGCTAGTCTAATAAACTGAGGTCAAATAAGTTAGATCTAACAGGAAAGCAAAATTGTGTAGACTTTGACACCAATAAAAGAAAATGGAATGTACCTGTTGATAATATATCCCGAAGTTTGAAAGCGTTTTAACTGTTTTTTTATTTTGAGTTCTGTAAAGGGAACTCTAATTAATAGATTCTGAAAAAAAAATGGTTCGATTCCACTTCTTTTGTTTTCATACATTTGTGATGTATACCGTCAAACATGCCTACTTGGCCACCAGGGGGAACTTTGTCCAAGAGGAAAATTTTAAAATTTGCTTCTTGGGCAAAGTTCCCCCTGGTGGCAAAGTAGGCATGTTTGACGGTACCTATATCACAAATGTATGACATATCTGTTACTATATCCATTTTACATTTTGTACAATATCGCCAGTGAAATTGCATTGATACTACTTAATTACTTTTACGTCTTTGTCACACCAACAAATTACGATACAAAGAGTAGCAAGATGCAAGTCCAACCCCATATTGTTCTAAGACTATATCAATGGATCTGCGGCAGTGGGTGTGTTGACGCGTCAAGTGGTGTTACGACAGCACTTGCGCCAGTACTTGTGCCAGTACTGGCGAGTGGGCGATGACTCAGCCTGTGCAAACAGATGACACCGCTTCGAGTGCACTGTCAATTGTTATTGTATGTTAATGAAATACATTTATTTCCTAAAATTACATGCATTTTGTTAACAGTATGATATTTTACTTTTGCACTTTCATGGGACACTGGGGTCTATCTAAGACCTAACTTTCTCATTCTATGAAACACATTGAAATAAAATTGCAACGCATAGTGTACATTTTAGATTTAAATTGATTACCTAGGTAACGGTGGGTTTTGTTTTTCACGAATGTCAAAACTGAAGAGTCGAAGCAACGCTTACAAATTATTAGCATTAGAACGACGCATTAGAACTATCCCACGGTAATACTATCATCATCATCATCACATCAGCCTAAAAAAATACTATGTCCGCTGCTGAACATCGGCTCCTCCCGAAAACGGTAATCATATACCTTATAAATATGACAAGTTGTCATATTTTTCATTTCTATGTTGGTCGACTTGACACTAGTGATGTATGTTACGTGGTTACTTAGAGCGGTTAAAAACAGCGTGTTGTAATGTATAATAACTCGATAAAATAATAATGATACCTACTTGAACAATTTTTTTTTCTCAAAGTGATCAAGCAGGAGGAAGTAAAGTTATATGCAATAAAAATCTTTAACTTATTTGTACTTTATATTTAAGAAGAATAATCAAAAACACTCTCCAAAATTTCAATTTTGACGAGACATAATAATTGAACGTTATCTCCACTTATAATAAATCTCTAAATTAAAAAAAGAATCAGCCAGTTTGAAACTAAGCTTTGCGCGGTTCGAATGTTCTCAGCATCCCATGAACGGAAAAATATGAAACATTTTATATAGGTACATTATTATTCTAGCTGCAACTTAGGATAGTTTTTATCCGACTGCGACAGTTAATTAATTTTCCGAAATATACGACTTCATTTAATTTTTCATTTATTTTTATTGAAATCAAACGCTGCTCCAACTGTCAGCTATAAGAACCGTCAAATTTTCGTCAAAATGGCGGAATTGCTTTGCCTTTCACTTATTAATAATTTAAATCCCGTCTACGATAGACCTTTACGAGACAAATGCTAAAATATAAACCATAAAAAAATATTCGATTCTGATATGAGAACTTATATGCGCAAATGTCGTTTTATGTCGTAATTTCAATAAATGAAATCAACAAATTTGAACAATATAATTAACACGAATTTGTTTTTTTTGAATGACAATGGCACGCGCTCGGCGCATTCAGCCAAAGTACCTGCGGCGCTACCACGAAAACCGATACTCAATGTTCATATATTTGCATCCCTGTCACTCGAGTATGGTTAGTGCGATAGAGATAGAGATACCCGAATATTTTCGAATTCCGAAGTTCGTGGTTATAGCTCAGGAATCGAAAATATGGTAAATAATCATAATGTATTTTCTCGAAAAAGAATTTAAAATAAATATAGTCAAATGGAGAAAAAAACAAAGCAAGAGGTTATATAGGTAATGATTAAGTTATAAGAGTCCAAAGTTTTAAGAGGGGGTATGTTCTGTCCCTTTTCCGCAAAACGCACCTTCATATGAAACGATTGTTTTTTACTATGACGCTCGAGTATATTGACGTCACAGTCTCTCATCGTTTTCTCACTCTAAGTAGCTTCATAATTTTTTGAGATATTTAAATCTCCAGTTTCATTATCTTCTATCTATTTATCTCCACTTATAATAAATCTCTAAATTAAAAAAAGAATCAGCCAGTTTGAAACTAAGCTTTGCGCGGTTCGAATGTTCTCAGCATCCCATGAACGGAAAAATATGAAACATTTTATATAGGTACATTATTATTCTAGCTGCAACTTAGGATAGTTTTTATCCGACTGCGACAGTTAATTAATTTTCCGAAATATACGACTTCATTTAATTTTTCATTTATTTTTATTGAAATCAAACGCTGCTCCAACTGTCAGCTATAAGAACCGTCAAATTTTCGTCAAAATGGCGGAATTGCTTTGCCTTTCACTTATTAATAATTTAAATCCCGTCTACGATAGACCTTTACGAGACAAATGCTAAAATATAAACCATAAAAAAATATTCGATTCTGATATGAGAACTTATATGCGCAAATGTCGTTTTATGTCGTAATTTCAATAAATGAAATCAACAAATTTGAACAATATAATTAACACGAATTTATTTTTTTTGAATGACAATGGCACGCGCTCGGCGCATTCAGCCAAAGTACCTGCGGCGCTACCACGAAAACCGATACTCAATGTTCATATATTTGCATCCCTGTCACTCGAGTATGGTTAGTGCGATAGAGATAGAGATACCCGAATATTTTCTAATTCCGAAGTTCGTGGTTATAGCTCAGGAATCGAAAATATGGTAAATAATCATAATGTATTTTCTCGAAAAAGAATTTAAAATAAATATAGTCAAATGGAGAAAAAAACAAAGCAAGAGGTTATATAGGTAATGATTAAGTTATAAGAGTCCAAAGTTTTAAGAGGGGGTATGTTCTGTCCCTTTTCCGCAAAACGCACCTTCATATGAAACGATTGTTTTTTACTATGACGCTCGAGTATATTGACGTCACAGTCCCTCATCGTTTTCTCACTCTAACAAGCGACATTAAAACGGATGTAGCTTCATAATTTTTTGAGATATTTGAATGGGAGTTTCATTATCTTCTATCTATTTATACATAATAAATGCCTATGTCCTGACTGACTTATTCAATTACTCACTCACTCACTCATCAACGCACAGCCGAAACTACTAATCTTAGAGAGTTGATTTTTGCACAGTATGTTGCTTTTATAACGTGGGCTAGGGATAAAAAGGGATTTTTGAAAATTCTACCCCTAAGGGGGTAAAATGGGGGTGCAAAGTTTGTATGGGAGAACCTTTTTGTTTTGAGCTATAGACTTAAACTTTGTAGAAAAATTAGTTATTAGAATACAAATGAAACACTTTCAGCGTTTTGGAAAATTCCACCCCTACGGGGGTAAAATAGGGGTGCAAGGTTTGTATGGGGGAAACATTTTTTTTTTAAATAGAGACTTAAAACTTTGTAGAAAGATCAGTCATTAGAATACAAATAAAGAACTTTCAGGGTTTTAGAAAATTCTACCCCTAAAGGGGTAAAATAGAGTGCAAGGTTTGTATGGGAAAACCTACTTTTTTTTAAATAGAGACTTAAAACTTTGTAGAGAAATTATTCATTAGGATACAAATAAAGTACCTAGATTCAGTGTTTTAAAAAAATCTACCCCTAAGGGGGTAAAATAGGGGTGCAAATTTTGTATGGGGGAAACAATATTTTTTTTAAATAGAGACTTAAAACTTTGTAGAAAGATTAGTCATCAGAATACAAATTAAGTACTTTCAGCGTTTTAGAAAATTCTACCCCTAAAAATAGGGGGCTAAAATAGGGGTGCAAAGTTTGTATGTGGGAAACTATTTTTTTTAGCTAGAGTCCTAAAACTTTGTAGAAAGATTATTTAAATACAAAGAAAATACTTTCAGCGTTTTGGAAAATTTCACCCCTAAGGGGGTAAAATAGGGTACAAAGTTTGTATGGGAAAAACATATATTTTTTTAATAGAGACTTAAAATTTTGACGAAAAATTACTTATTAGAACATGAAAAATACTACATTCGGCGTTTTACAAAAATCATTCCCTAATGGGGTTAAAAAAGGGTGCAAGGTTTGTATGGGGAACACTTTTTCTGAGCTAGACACTTAAAACTTTGTAGAAAGATTACTTATAAAAATACAAAAAAAAAGACTTTCAGCGTTTTGAAAAAATCTATCCCTAAGGGGGATAAAAAGGGGTGCAAAGTTTTTATCAGGGAAAGTTTATGTTTTTGAGTTAGAGACTTGAAACTTTGTAGAAAGATTACTTATTAAAATACAAAAAAAGAACACAAATCGTTTTAGAAAATTCCACCCCTAATAGGGTTAAAAAGGAGAGCAAGCTTTGCATGGGCAACACTTTTTTTTGAGTTAGACTTAAAACTTTGCAAAAAGATTACTTATTAGAATACTAAAAAAGAACTTTCAGCGTTTTAGAAAACTCCATCCCTAAGGGGATCCTTAAGATCCTTAAGAAGGGTAGCCAGTGTTGTGTGGGAAAAACTTTTTTTTTTACTAGACTTAAAACTATTCAAAATGTTACTTATTAAAATTAATAATAAAGTACTTTCAGAGTTTTAGAAAATTCCACCCCTAAGGGGGTTAAGAAAGCTTTGTATGGGCAACACTTTTTTTGAGCTAGAGACTTAAAAGTTTACGAAAAAAGTTCTTTCAGCGATTAGAAAAATTCAACCTCTAAGGGGGTTTAAAAGGGGGTTCAAATTTTAAATGGCGAGCAATAAAATTTTAAAGTGTGAGTAAGAGATTTTTAACTTCGGTCTTATTCTGTACGTTAAAAGACTACAAAACTGATTTCAGAGTTTTTCCAAATTCATCCCCTAAGAGTGTTAACATTGGTTCAAAGTTTGAGTATTTCAAGGCATTTTTAAAGTATGAGATTTTTAACTTTGGTTTTAGACTGTTTGTTCACAAACTAGAAAATGAACATCAACTTTTTTTTTAATTATCCCCTAAAAGAGGGTTCAAATTTTGTATTGAGAGAAATCATTTTCTAAGACGATAAAAAGTTCTACGCGGACGAAGTCGCGGGCAACAGCTAGTATGATAATATTCGTCAATGTTAATAAATTGTATTAGCAGTAATTCACCGTTTAATTCTCTTAAAAAGCAAAAACAGTCCAATTTATTATAGAACAAGGTATCTACTTTCTTAGTTACCATATCAAGTATCAAAATTAGGACATCATACTAATTTAAGACGTTTGACACATTTGACAATTAAACTTAATTCCAATGTACAAGTAAACATTGAAAATTAAATCTAAATAAATAAAATTAAGCTAGCCTAAAATAGTAGTGAGTAGAAAATTTACTACAAACATAATACCTACACAAAAGTAAAATAAAATAAAACAAATAAAGATAACATCACAAATAGAAAACTTGGCCCAGATCGGCGCCAGGCGGCAGGGTGCCCAGAAGGCTGGCGGCATTGCCACGTTGTATGGCAATACTAATACGCTGGGCTAGGTATGCGCCAGCCTTACAATTAAACTACTGTTGCCATATAAAAAATTGCAATTCAAAAGAAGGCTCGTCTTTCCCTGGCCAGACTACAATCGCGATACAATATCGATACAGGCCAGTGTCGCGCGACAGTCTTTTGTGTGGCTGCAAAAAGTCGCTGTCTGTAACCGCTCTCATGCGATAACTTGCTGATCATACTTTGTGTGTGCGCTTGCTTTAGATGTGAACTAGCTTATGCGCATTGAACACATGCCGTTGCAGGTATCTATCGATATCTGATACATTGTACAGTCACCATCACATACATCGGAGCAAACAAGCAGCTCACAGACATCGGAATACACCTCTATTTTTTAGTGTGTCGATAGGGTCATTTCGCCGGTTGGCGACCACCTAATTTCATGTGCCGGTTAGCGACCACTTAGCTGATTTGGTGAACTGAAAGCATATTATCTCGTTTTTTTTGTAAATTCCTATTCCATAACTACAAACAATAAGGCATACGGCTGACTGTTTCAATAGGCTCTGCAGAATTGATGTTATCTTCAATTGAAAAAACCATGTTCTTCAAGTGGTCGCTAACCGAAGGTGGTCGCGTAACCGGCGAAATGACCCTATGTTTGAACACCTATAGTGTACCAATGTGTGTGATGGCGATTGTACCTAATAAATAAATATATTTAAAATCACATCAATGGCTTGAAAATATAAAAACATCGATCCACACATTAAAACAAATCTGAATACGCCCTTCACATATCACGGCTCGATCATGTTACTTTATTCATTTTAGTTTATATTTCAAAAGATGAGACACGTAAACTACTTATCACAGAGTGAGCACATCAGTAACGAAGTTTTGCAATTCTACCACAATTGTGTTTTCATTTGTTTTTTTATGGCACCGCACGGCCAGCTACGACCTCTGCAGTGAGAGTACCAAGGTTGGATTTAAGGATGATCGTACATACTCCAGGCAAAATACGGTGTTGAAAAACATTAATTTATAATAGCGTTTTTGAACTTTATATCATTTCAAAACATTATTCTAAGATGCTTTATTCAAGAATCCAACAAACTTTCCATCCGGAAGTATTTAAATAGATTTAAATAAAGCATGAATTGTTTTTTTTTTTATTTATCTTGAATATTATAGAGTAAATGTAAATGAACCAAAATAAAGATAAAACCATTTATTAATACTTTTTCTGACTTTTCAAAAGCTAGTTAAGTTACCATTTTTTGATGTCTGAAATTTTGTTGGATTTTGTCGCTAGGTAACTATTTAATTGATTATACAGGGTGTTTGGTCCATCGTTTGCCAAATTAAAACGTCAGGTAGTTTGGGTCATTTGCTATCACTTCCAGTATTCAAAAAAAAATTGTAGCCACGGGTTTTTTTATATTTACAAAATAAATAAAAAATCAAAGGGTCCCGCCTTACACTTTTACATTTTTTTTTAAATATTAAAAAAAACCCGTGGCCGTAATTTTTTTTTGAATGCTGGAAGTGATAGCAAATGACTCAAACTACCTGACGTTTTAATTTGGCAAACGATGGACCAAACACCCTGTATATCCATTACAAAGAAAAAATCTGCTATAATATTATAAATTATTTCGAAATTTGACATTTTTCCCATACAAGTTGTCAGTTCATTGCCTGGACTAACAATATACCTAGACTTTTATATCAACAACGTGTCTACTGTGTATCTAGTTGGAATGTGACCGTTTAAATGCCACATGCACCTACAGGTGCATTAACACATTCACGGCCACGCTAATCTCGTAGCGCTACGCCGTAGTCCGAAGCAGGTTAAACCTCGTATGTAGCGAAAAGCGCTCGTAGCGCTCTGACGCATATGTGTCGTCATGGGCACTGAATGGGTTAAGTCAAGCTCACGGGGCCAAGAACGACCATAAACATGATGGCGTTAGTTGTCAAACTTCATGGTTGCAAGTAAATGATATTAACTTTTATAAAAAACCAGCCAAGTGCGAGTTGGACTCGCGCACCGAAGGTTCCGTACACAGATGAATGAATATAAGGAGATCGGACATGGCGGCCGATTTGTATAGAGTGAGCCTGTCGCAAGTACATTAACCCACACAACGCCCAAGTAATTGACAAGACAAAGCACGCACACATCTAAAACACACACACTTGTATACCTACACGCTTATTTGACAATAAACGCGCATCATATCAGGCATTTTGGGAAAAAACGTAATATTCTCTGCGATCAGCACGCGTGCACAGTATGGCAGTGTATGCCCATTGAGCATACAGCTGCGACACGGCCGCCGGCGGCTTGTCCTCTCTCTAGTATTCTATGCTCTGAGGTTCCGTACATACCTTTTATATATTAAAAATATTTTTATAATGTGATGTTACTAAAAATTTACGGTTTTCGCAATATTTCCTTTATCTGTGCTATAAGACGTTGCTTCGTACCAAATTTCAAGATTCGGAGTTCACGGGAAGTACCCTGTAGGTTTTGATTTCCTTGCGAGATTCTAAAATTTGCTGGCTGTATCTTTTGATTGCGTTGGCTTCGACGTACGGACGGACGGACGGACGGACAACAAAGTGATCCTATAAGGGTTCCGCTTTTTCCTTTCAAGGTGCGGAACCCTAAAAACACACAACACAGACAAACAGAAAAATAAATGCAGGTACTTATATAAAACTACACAAAACAGAAAATAAATCAGTGCGACAATAGCCTCAGGGCTCAGCGTTTGCTGCTAGCCTGTCAGCTGTAGGTACAGCGCTGTTCACTGTCACATCATCTGCAAAGGAAACATTCGCATTATTCGTAATGACTTTTATGTATTAAATTCATACCTTAATAGCAATTTTACAGAAAATGTGAGGACGTTTATGTATTTCACGAATGGCACTGGTTGAGTGCCATTCGCTAAGCTCGATTTTAATGTGTTGATTGCATGATTAAAAACTCTTCGAAATATACAAATTGGATTCCACTTTGACTTGACTGTGTTTTGTGCGCCCGCTACAACGCGTGCCGATTGTAGCAGCACTATTGAATATTGAATTAGATTGTAATATTAAAATTACACCGAACATCCATTTTACTACCTACCTAAGACCCAAGTATTCAGTCACCCTAAAATGAAAAAAAAAAATTTTACCGAACACTGTAAGCGAGTCGTTTTTCACAAACCTTTTTATTCATGATAAAGAAATAATAATCCGTAATACTTTATAGCTATCGTATTATCAATTGTGTTTGTATGAAAGTTCTAGTATTAGGTACACCTGTTGGCAAACTTTAAATAAAAAATACGATTGAGTAAGTATGACATATTTTTAAACAATATATATAAATCAAATGTCATAAAACCCTGATCGTTGTTGAACTGATAAACCTAACAAATTTATTACCCAGTAGCTCAAATTGAATTTTGGAATGATTCGTCACGGTTGCGTAAACAATGGAGGATGACAAATGATTCACTTAAGGTAATCACTTGAATGACGTTGGACACGAGATTTTACTTTCGTTTGACCTCAAAATTTAGACGGCGGAGGCCGACAATAATAGCGTATTAAATATAGTTATTAGGTACTTGCTTCTCCACGGTTGCGATTGCTTCAATGCAAGTTATAGATATTAGAAGTGGCATAGTGCGTCTAGTTTTAGGACATCAACATCCTCCTAGTGCTCTAAAGGAGCCCGGAGTCCGCTTTGGCACGTAATTCCAAGATTTGGCGTAGGCACTAGTTTTACGAAAGCGACTGCCATCTGACCTTCCTACCTAGAGGGAAAACTAGACCTTATTGGGATTAGACCGGTTTCCTCACACACACTTTCTCCTCTTGGAACATGACAAAAATATTTTAACAACATAGGTACCTAACTTCCTCGTCAGGGACAGACGTAAAATTTTGTACCTACTCACCGCGGGCGCTGATAAAGAAAGCCCCAGATCGCATATTTATCGCCCTTTTGGCATTTGACGCCATTTTGACATTCTTTGGTTTACCGCCCTAGGTAAGTAGGTATAATGTACTATTTGTTGACATGCTAAGGTTGGCCGCTACCTGGCCCTTACTTACCAGCAGCAGTCATCTAACAATGTCAATTTGACGTACATTGCCAGCTTGATAAGTAACGTTCCTGTCCAGCAGCATTTGTCACCCGGCAGTGTAAGGCGACGAACGGGCGTTCAAAGATTCAAATCGACTCGATCTAATGTATGAACTGCCTCTGGTTATTACCCCACGGCCCGCTGGCGTCTAGACTGTATCCTACGAACCGCCTAATATAACGCAGATACCAAAGAGTATGGGCGATCGCAAATCCAGGGAGTCTCATGTGCATTGCGGACCCTTTTTAGGCATAAATGTGAATTCGCTGAGTCGCCAGCATTACCTACCGAACGCAGGTCTCTCACTGTCAACATTATAACACCGGAACACATTGGTGTCGAAAATTTGAGCGAAATGGGGAACTTGCATGGAACTTCAATTTCGAATAAATTGCACTCAATCGATGCGAACGTAGAAATATCATAAAAAAGAAAAAAATATATAAAAAAACGATTTTATTCGATTTTATCTCACGGTAAAATAACAGGATTTTTTTTTTGTTAAAATAACATAACAGTTAAACAGAATATTGAATTAGAAATGATATTTTGTAGTAAGTAATAGACTTAAACGCAAATTTTGTGGAGATAATCGCAAATTAATGACATAGGTAGGTACTCCATAGTAAACGCGCCGAGAATATATGATGTGACGTCATAGCATAAGCCAGTTTAATATAGAGCTTTTTCGGTGAGTGCCGGCGCGTGCAGATTTCAAATGCATATAACATCAGAAAAAAAATCGTAAGAAAGTTTTAATTCTACTGTTGATATTCCTCTGGATTATACTTTTGATTTTCGTAATAAAATATAAAGATGCAAGTTCCCTATTACACATTTATCTGTTTGCTGTACCCACTGTCTTGTGTCTTAGCACTCCTCTCTTAGCAATAACCCGGTTGAGCCTTGGCACAGCTTACCTACTCAAAAATTGAACCATGCAGGCACTATTTTTGAAGATATAAATTTTACATGGTGTGGCCTGTAATAGGAGCAAAAAATTAAACGGTGGATTATCAAGTGGTTTAACAAAAATAAACAAGATTTTTTTTTGAAGTAAGTAACAGCTTGCCTGGATTCTTTTACTTAACTGGAATACTATCAATATTATATTACATTTTAAATACAAAAAAAATTGCAAAATGTTAAACAAAGACACTTAATAACTATGACATAAGTACCCAGTGTTCTACCAAGATATTTAATGAGTTACATGCTACGTTATCGTGATGTCAAATTTCGTTACTATGGATCACAACTTTTTTTCCGAATTCAATCATTTTGAAACACTGGGACCGATATATAATAACTGCGGATATTCTATGAAGTCATCCTTGAATTTTTTTGCTCCTAAGTATTACAGGCCACACCCGGTATACGACCTCCCATTCCTCAGAGGGAAAGCTACACTTTATTGGGAGTAGGTTTTATAAAGTGAGTCCAGCTGAAGGGCTCTACCGACCGACTCGGCTAGTGTCACGGCTAAATCCGCTTTGACAGTTGGTAAAGAAAATAAAGTACTACATACATATATAGTGACACGAGAAGACGCCGTAAGGAGCAAGAATGAGGAGTGTTTTTATCTGTTAATCAATTAAGCATATCGCTGCCCCAATATTACAGGGTTCTATGTTGCACTTTTATCAACTTGATATTTGATTTTTGTCAGAGTGACTAGTGTCAAAATTGACCTAGTGGTCTAAATTGAAGTACCCCGACAATGTTACATAGAACCCTATAATATTGGGGCATCGATTTGTCATTTTTATATTTTAAATATGATGTTTCTTATAACGAAGTTGGAGGCTTTACAGAAATAATTAGATAAAGGCATGGCGCCTAGCATTTAAAACAATAGCGTTCACGATACAAACATCGTACTTGCGAAACAAACATTTGATTGATATCGTCCATTTAAGCTACATCACAGTTTCAAAACTGGGCCTCGGCCATTAGCAAAATATTTCTAAACAACTTCACCAAAATAAACAAAGATCTCCTCTCTACGGCGCTCGGGGTAAACGAGGTGCAAAGTTAAATTGGTTCTTTCTATGATTCATGGCGCTACGCTCATTGTCTTTAGTCGTTCGTTCGGATGCGTTTCCAGATGCACCTAGTAGAAGACGCAACGTGACCTTGCATTTTCTTATAATTTCAACCTTGACAGCTCGAAATAAAGTCGCTTATCTTATGATACTATTAACTAAGATGTGATTTTGTAAAAGTTACAGCTCAGTTTGCATTTTCGTAACATTGTTATAACATTACAAAGTTATATTTTCAGTTAGAAATAGCGTTTCGGTAAACAACTCAGGTGAATCTAGTACGGAGTGAATTTAGTTTCATATTTACCCACCTGTGCGATAAATTTGTGGCTGTGTGGAATATTGTTTGCCATAATATTTAATGGGTGGGTGTTGATTGGGTGAGAAGTGCACTAGTTTTTAGTTTGAGCGTTGAGAAAAGTATGGGTCGACCTATATTAAGCTTTCATCACTGTTGATAACGGTTGAGTCATAGGTGAAAATATAGAAAATACATCATAAACAGTCGGTGGGTAAGAAGTGTGCAATGTGTTAATTTCACAATTCACACTTATAGTGTTTATAACTAAATAATTTAAACATTTAAAGCATTCCCGATACGACAAACATAGCTAAGAACCATCTCGACCGACAGTATTGTCAATTCTATTTAGAAAAACGAGACTCAAATCGGTTCATATGCACATACATAGAACCATAGATCTTACATATGATATATGACTTATAACCGCTCGTTTGCGTCGGGGGTTAGATACTCGTAAGAAGCAGAAAAGGTAAGCAAGAAAAGTAGGTAGGTGTTGAGTCGGTGTCGCATAAAGCAGCGGGCAGAGAATCGTGGGGTTTAAGAAGGTAGTCCGGGCGGTTCCCGGGAGTCCGTCATACCCGTCCTGGTTCCCCAGCCAGGCAGGATGAGTAAATGCATTTCCACATGAAAAAAAAGGTGTCGCAAGCAAGATGGTGTGTGCTTACCATCAGAAACCTAGGCCGTAGGTATGCTTTTTTGCCACCGTCATGAAATATATAATATAAAACAGCTGCATCAGTGTAACTTCTTGTCTACCTACTCATAAGCTTACGGAGTCCCTTGATTGCAACTTTAATACCTATTTTCCTCGGCCTTAAGGATATATCGATCAAGTTAAGATTTGTCAGCTTTTTCTACCTATTTACCTGCTATTTTCCATTAGCATCAGACTAACTAACACGGTCGCTTTTATCTCCGGCAGGCATATAAGCATTCGTCCTTTACTAGCAAGAGTGACAGAGAGGGACAAAAGTTTTTTCAGACTAACAGGCCTACGCGCGACCGTGTTAGCTTGTCAATGTTGTTAATGAGTATAATTTGGAAATTCAAAATAATAAATATGGCAAGTGAAGTTACTATAAAACGAATATCGAGGAGCTTTCACTGAATGCTGAATATAATAAGTTTTTTAAAATATTGTCAACGATTAAATTTCTTACACAACAACACTAAAACATAAGTTGTTATTATTACAAACGTATCAAGGTCAAAACAACGGCGTACAAATATAGACATAAAAATACACAGCCCCACGCAAACCACAAACAAATTAGGTAACTTTAACTAATCGCCTATAAAAATAATAGCCATAGACACGAAATTAATAAACGCAATTTAAATTCATTACCAAAAACTTGTCACAAGTGACATTGATTATTTTCACACGCTCACTGGCCATCGCTTGCGTTGTGGATTCAAAAAAATAAAAAATCGAAGTTCTCGCAATGGGTTGACAAGCATGAAGGTTGCATCGCTGCACGATCGGGTGACGTCATGCGTCGTGTTTGCTGATTACCCGTGATTGTCATCAGTCGGTAGGGTTGGCCAACTTTAAACTTTTTTAGAAATTAACTTTGGGATCTAGCTAGTCAATTGTCTTTTATTCTGACTGGAAACATACGCCAAGCTGTATCTTAAAAAAAATGTGTCCCGTCGCTATGCCATGTCACGACATGGTTAGATCACTGTTGAATCTCTCAAAATAACTAAAGCCTAGTTCGGACTTAGGCTAGTATTTTACTGCGAGTCCATACATTTGTTGCAAGTGCGAGTATTTAGTTTTTGTATGGACTCGCACTAAAATACTAGCCGAACAAGGCTTTAAGGCCTGACCCAACATAATTAAATTGACTAAAGTATAAGAAGAGGTTCGATTAGATTCGATAAAAACTGCGACACAATCCACCATAGCCCAGTGTTCCCGTGATGATGAAGACCCTAACAAGTGAAAGAGCATCGCGAGGGCTACTTTATCCATACACCATCATGAAACCATGACCAATCTGTCGAGAGTGAACGACTCAAGAGGTACAGTCAGCATCAAAAGTAGCTACGCAAATGAAGACGTCAAAAGTGTTTATTAAAAGGGAATAAGAACTTTTGACGTCTTCATTTGCGTAGCTACTTTTGATGCAGACTGTACTTATATATATAAAAAGCAGCATGCAGTATGCAGTGTGCGTGTGATGTAACGTTAAACAATTCTCGTTTTTCAGATTCAATACCTAGTATGCTACTTATTTTTACGTAATTACGAGAGTGAATAGGCACTATTTAGGTATGCATGTAACACCCTCAACCTCATCATCATTTACGATCAGGTGAAAATGTGATCAAAGGCATATTAATAAAAAATAAATACTTTTAATAACGGGGAAAATTCCTTAACCCATCGTTAATGACAAAACTTAGTGAAAGCCGAGACTGTTATTAAACCATTGAGTTGATGTATGCACGCCCACCGCGTCGGAAATCGTCAACTTCCGTCAACAAGTCGCTTAGGGGAAATTAAGAGAACGTTTAACGCCATTTTAATATTTCTCATTTCTCGTTCCACCCACGTTTGTTAATATACGTAATAATTATTAGTACGGTATTATTAACGATTTTATTTTTATGTTTGGTTATTATGGTGAGGTGTGGTGTGAACTTGCAGAACCGTAATGGAAAAATTAAGAAACGATTGTACAAGCTTGTAAGTTTTATTTAACTTTCATATGTCGTCGCCCACTCGTGGTGAAGTTTGTCAGGTCTGGAATTCTTACTGTGCCCAGCCTGTATATTAAATGTTTAAAACATTCTAGTAGTGCTTAAAGATCTGATTAAACATTTAAATGAAATAAAATCGTCTGAGGAAAGAGATTTACTAGCTACTAGACCAAAAAATCTGCCACAGTCAATTTTTACTCGGCTGAATGTAGCGAAACACGCTGAGAGCTGTCAGGGTTTTTCTGTATAATAAGTTGCCCTCAGAACTGTAGTTGCTAACAATTACCTACTAATATATTTATTACAAAGCTTTAAAAAATCCTGCTAGAACAGTGTATATATGCAGTAGAGGAGTTTATGACACTTGAGAGGTGAACGGACTTTTAATTATTTATTTTTATTTTATTTTTAACAAATTGCCAAGAGCCATTTTGAAATTTCATGACCCTCATTTATTTAAAAAAGCATTGTTTAAATTTCTAGCTGCCAAAGCATACTATTCCATACAAGAATATTTAAATGACCCTAGCATAACGTAAGCAAATGATAGCATAATTAACGACTTATATCTAGTGTGTAAGTGCATGCTGCATGCTATTTTGTGGATATTTGTATGCCTTAACAGGCAAGACATAGTGAGACAAACCATAAACTGTGACACCGATGTACATACCTATGTTTAACAAATAAAATATTTTGTATTTGTATTTATTCTTTAGACAACCTATAGCAGGAAATATAATTAGTTTTTATGTGTACTATATTTTTCACATTGTTAATTATGCAAAAATTGTTGTTAACTTACCTAATCCAGTGTTTCCATTCTTCTCTGTGAATTGTATTAATATTTGAAACTTGCAAAACTGTTTTTGACAGTCTAACAACAGAATGTCTTCAATTTAACAAAAGCCCAAAAGTTTGTTGGCAATAATACTTTTAAAACAAAAATACATATAACAATAACATGTCATTAAGTATATATTTTTCTCAGTGAGTGGCAGCCCTATGGCTACCACTGATGATCATCGCGGCCTTGGGCCCAGTCACGACGTTGACAAAATAACAACATTGTGGATTTGTCTAATTTCAGCGGAAAACCATCGGCGTGAGCCGCGCATTAATGACACGAGGCAGGGAAATGTGACAACCCTATCTAAAATTGATACCCTAGTACAACATTAAAAAAGCGATTTTGTACACTAAAGCAGCTATTGCACAGGTAAAGTGAGGCGAGAATTGAATTGATATTTAATACGGTCGGCGATTAAACATAAAAGTAGTATAGTAAAGTATATCACCGATAATAAGAGATTTTTCTTACCAACTCGCCTTGTCATTCCAGTAGAAAACATCAATAAGTACAGGTACCTACTTAAAATTACTAGTTTTAGAGGCATTGAACATTATCAAGATATTCTTGGATACGGTACACCGTAACTTTAGCATTTTAAAGGTTAGTTCGAAGAGATCCCTTATAGGGATAAGTTCGCCTATTTACAAATGGTCTTTTTTAGGGTTCCGTACTCAACGAGTAAAACGGGACCCTATTACTAAGACTCCGCTGTCCGTCTGTCTGTATGTCTGTCACCAGGCTGTATCTCACTGATACCGTGTGATAATTCCAATTTAAATTTTCACAGATGATGTATTTCTGTTGCTGCTAAACTACTAAAAACAGAATAAAATAAATATTTTTACTTCATACCTGGCCATAAAGTACTCACCACGGGCGGTAATAAAGAAAGCCTCAGAGCGCATGTTTATCGCCCTTGCCTTCGGCTCGGGCGTCAAATACCTGCGATCTGAGACATTCTTTGTTTAACCGCCCTAGGTAAGTAATGTACTATTATATACATAATTGTATAATGATACGGAACCCTTCGTGTGCGAGTCCGACTCACTTTTGGCCGGTTTTTGTATATTCTGCTATGTTCTCTATTTTGTGCAATAAAGTGTTAACTACTACTACTTTAGAACGCTATGAAATCATAATTTGCCATAAAGATGTTTTCCTCTGAAATCGTAGATAACATTTCATCAGGATAACTTATTTAAACATGCGATACCAAACTTGTCCTGTAGCCCTATAGCCCTATAGGCCTGTAGGTTAGGCTAATCCTGAAAAGTTTAGGTACAGTTTCTGAGAAAAACTACTTTTAAGGCAAATTATGATTATACAATTATGATATATGAACGTAAAATGTATGGCAAATGAAATTATGGATTTCATTAGTAACCCGGTTAACATACCGTTCTTATGACACAAATTGAAATCCAATTATGCTTACAATTTGTTCGTGTTACATAACGTGCGTGGGTATCTGTAATTAAATGTTTACTATGTCTTAAATGTATCCCAAATATAGCAAAATCTCAACAACTTCCACATCAATTATAAACTTTATTTTATTATCGTCGCAATGAAAAGTTTTTTTTATACAAAATTTATAAAAAACTTGACATTAAAACGTAAGTAGATAAAGTCAACGGCAGAGAAAACTTACCGTCAGGCGCGTTAGCTCGTTTGCCACAGACGGGGTATAAAAATAAACTTGGGCTCCCGAAGACGCGCCTGAGAGCTGGGGACTTGCATAACTTGTCGACGGTCATACATAGAGGACATAGACGGTCGCCAACACGTCACTCCGACCGAGCGACCTTGGTTGGCACCGACCGCTGTAAGCCCCGATGCATATGTTTTCGTCTATATAGTCAGAGCAGTTTTGTAGGTTCTCCCATTTGTAAGGAAATAATGTTGTCGATAAAAATTCAATACCTTTTAATACTAGTTGTTAGTTCCATTATGTATGAAAATATTTCACAGTAACACAATTAAAATATAAGGATACCACTTTTATGAGCAGTAGAAATTTTGCGTTTTTTTTTCAACCTATTTCGGTAACGAATTCAACAGGCGAAAAAAGGGCCATTACTAGGGAAAGCGACACGGCAAAGCTGACAGTTCTGCTTCGAGCCCTTTCTTCGCCCTGCTTCGAGTTTCTAGTCAAGAAGTGCAGTTGGAGACCACAATTTGAATTGGACAATAGTTTTTAAGTACCCTTTTTTCTACAATAAAAACCTTTTAGGGTTTCTATTTAACAATCAAAATAAACTACATTAAACATTGCTAATATTGTTCCTATTACTTAGTCGTTTGATCTAAGCATGTAATAAATATCAAGATAAATGTGATAGTTGTTAAGAACTGGACGAACTCTACTGCATCGGGGCTAGTAGTATGAAATTTTGCTCCAAACAACTGTCTACACGGTCGGTGCGGACCACAGATGTATGAATATAAGGAGATCGGACATGGCGGCCGATTTGTATAGAGTGAGCCTGTCGCAAGTACATTAACCCACACAACGCCCAAGTAATTGACAAGACAAAGCACGCACACATCTAAAACACACACACTTGTATACCTACACGCTTATTTGACAATAAACGCGCATCATATCAGGCATTTTGGGAAAAACGTAATATTCTCTGCGATCAGCACGCGTGCACAGTATGGCAGTGTATGCCCATTGAGCATACAGCTGCGACACGGCCGCCGGCGGCTTGTCCTCTCTCTAGTATTCTATGCTCTGAGGTGCGGACCAAGGTCGCTCGGTCGGAGGGGCGTGTTGGCGACCGTCTAGCAGACACTGGGCCTCCACACACCGAACGCGGGCCCGCCGCGGGTCCGCGGCGGGCCCGCGCACGCGACCGGTGTGTGGAGGCCTTTAAGTCTCTTCCTGTCAACTCAACGAATCCTCAAATCAATAAAGGGTTGGCAGTGCGATCGAGATTGTTCTGGTATCGCAAGCGTATCTATAAGCCACGGGTGTCTGCTTACTCTCAGGCAGACCGTATGCTTTTTCACCACCATCGTACCACCTATTAAAAAAAATTACTTTGAAAACCCCCACAACATTTTTTTTTAAAACGCTCATCCACGGCGACTTCAAATTACAATAAAAAAAAGGATATTAAAAATGAAAAGTTTGCTACCATTTTTAATTCTAAAAACCAAAGCGGAACCCAAATTGGTGATTCGTAATTAACCTAATCATCAATTGGACACACCAACAGTTTTTATACATATTACGACGCGACTTGACATTTTTTTTAATAATCACTGATCGTGGGTCCAACACCCACTTGGGTTACTGAGGCCTCGATGTTTGCCCGATGTTCTTCACTTGTGGTATTCAAATTTGAACTTTATGTTACGTATATGACCGTTACATATTGAATGCCATAGATATCTTCGAAATTGTCCTTTGGTGATGACACGCCTCTGACAAGCTGAATAATGCTTCGTAAAAAGTGCTTTATTTTATTGATTGTAAGTTTGCTTTTGCATTGTTTAGAATGGTTAAGATAGGAGCTTGCGAAATTAAATAAGTGACCTTCGAAGTGTTATGCCAACGTTAAAAATCATTGATATCAATTATGTTTTGACCAAAATGGATATAAATAAAAGTTTGGTTAACACTCTTTGTTGATGATCTTTCAACTTAAAATATTACTTAGGTACATAAATAATATGACCCTGTTACATATGTAATTTTTGTCACAGATTTATAAATGATCATATTATTTTTTGTGCTAGACAGAGTGATGCAAGTTCCTATTATTTAGAAACTTATTGGACATAAATCAAGGATTTGAATAGGTATATTATATTATCTTATCTTATCGAGGGCAAATTCGGATGCACTTCGACCCAATGGTATGTGTTGTGCAATTGCCCCCACCTTTGGAAATGCTGATGCGAGTTTTGGAGTGGGTACTCCAAAACTCGCATCAGCATTTCCGCGAACCGGACTATGGAGCTCTTTAAATTCCTTTGGTTCTGTGTAACTATTACCAAAGTTGTTCATGCTTTGTCTGGCAAGGGCATGACGTTCACGCAACAGGTGAGCCACCGTCTCATCATCCTCAACACGATTCTTTATATCACTGCCAGTGTCACTCAACTCAGTTATTTTCTGACTTGACTATTGCCAGTGTATTTCTTGGCCATAGGTACCTACTAACGGGTTAGTAGGGTATCCAAGGTGGTAAATACAGGGTTTTTTTATTACCATCCATAGTGATTGCAAAAATTATACATCTCCCTGGCCGGGAAGTGGGATTTTCCGCACGCGTAGCGTCAAATACCTGCGATTCTTTCTACCGCCCTTGGTCAATAATGTACTTATTACTTTTGTTGTGTTAGGTACAGTCAGGCGTATTAATATACGTACATAAATAACTGTACTGGCCTTTCTAACATTGGCAATAGAGTAATGTACACATATATATGTCCTTATTTCTGTACGTATATAATACCCCTGACTACTGTGTAATTTTAGTAGCCAATTTGTATATCATTATTGAGCTGTATTATAGGATAAGTATAAACATAAAATAAACACAACTATATTAAACCTTGACACCTGTCTATCAGTGAAAGTCAGACACAGGTTTTCAATCTTTTATCGCCCAAATTAGTTGTAATAAACGATCGATTTCTACCACTATCCATCACAACATGCGTCTAACACACCAGTGACATGTGTCCCAATGCCAACCAAATTACACTTGCCTTTTATTTCATCGAAAATAACCCTTATGGCGTAGATATAGGAGCTACTTCGAAGTGTGTGAGTGGAGTGTGGGAAGTTTGTGAGATGTCCACCTGTCTTGGTTTGGTACCCGTGACAAATTTGTTAATATCAAACTCGTACAAGACGGCGTCTACGATCTTCGCATTCCAAAATGTTCTTACAAGAGTACGTAGAATACAACTTTTGAATCACTCTGGTTGTGAGAGGTTGATAATTTATAGAATTGGTGAGAATTTAGTTTCTTAAAAAGTGAAGAGCGTTGTTTCTCGGTGATTTGAATTATAACGCAAATAATCATTAGCCGTTAAGTGAAATCTATTTGGAACCGATTTTCCTAACAAATTGGGAAATCACTAACAGTTGAATGAACAACTTTCGACTTCACGCAAGACTTGAAACCTGCTAGAATTCCCACATCTTCACAGCAATTACGTAAATTGTAACATATAGTTATTGCATATCCTTAGGTATGCATGTATTGCCGAAAAACCTACCTAAGATTTACAATACAGATGTCCAGGGACCAAATATAATTTCCGGTCCAGAAATTATCCGTGTTTTATTTATTTATTTATCACATTACACGAGACACCAACACAGTAACGCTCGGTCTCTCATGTGCAAAAAAATACCCTAAAATGTTTCCTGTAGGTACCTACTTAGCTATACTAATACAAGTAAATTATAAAGAGGAACATTCTGTAAGTTTGTAAGTAAGGGGTACTCCAGAACCACTTATTGAATAGATTTTTTTCTTGATGGGCATAGGCTACTCTTTACCCTTCGGGTTGCCCTGCGTTCTTTGCAATAAGCGGATGGAGCCGCGCGGTCAGCCAGTAGTCTTTAGATCGGAATCGCACGATTTTAAAACCATGCAGTTCCCGCAATATTTTATCAAAATTGTCTAACATACAATACCAATTGAAAGACGTTCAGATCCTAGAAGATAGATACCTAGTAAGTGTACTGAAATGGCAAAATCCACTCAGTCAGGCTTGCTGTTACAGACATCAAAAAACCATCACCACTTTTAACTTAGTCCTTCCAATTTTAAAAGCTATTTTCGTAGCGGTGTCTGCGACACTAATTCTAAACTTGTTTTTTTTATTTCCAATGTTGCATAGATATGCAAAACACAAATCGCTTACCAAATCAGCTCCACATTGACAGGTGGACAAGTCACAAGTCGATTTGTACCTGACACGGAGTGCCGTTGACGATACAACTGACTGACCACTTGTCAATCTTATTGTAATGGGGTAAGGTCTATTAATGGTCAGTGTATTGCTGTTTGTACGTAAGGAGATGAGATGAGTAATGGCTGAAATGCAATGTGGGAACTGGGTGGTTACAGTCTGATGTTGTGACACGGTCGCAGGTGCCGGTTGTGGATCAAGAGTAAACAGGCAGCGTTTACGATTGATAGATGCATGCTTGGGATGTCTAAACGCCATGCACGTATAAGGAACAACCTTAAAATGTAACAATACCCCTCTCCCAAGACATGCTTGAGTAATTTATTTATTTATTCAATTGTATAAGTCATGTACATTTCAATAAAGATGTTTCAAAGTAATAATAGTCAGAGCATGACACCCTGTAAGGGCACACAATGATAAAAACTTAAAATAAGTCAAATTTTTTTCAAATTCAAATTTCAAATTTTTTTTTTTTCAAATTCAAATCATTTATTTGTGAACAATAGGTATGCACATAATGTAATTATGCTAGATGGTAGGTACATATAAATTAGTCCAGCTATGTTCTGCCCCAAGGCTTACAAAAATCTTATGACTAAACATGTTCATTATAGCAGATTAACCTAAAAATAAAAAATTATATTACTGAATTATGTTACTGACTATCCTCTACTAACTATCTTGTTTACTAGGTGTCTCTTAAGTATTCTTGCACTGAGTAGTAGGCTTTTTTAGCCAGAAATTCGTTTAACATTCTTTTGAAAAGGAAAAGGTCCTTACTATCTCGGATGGATTTTGGAAGCTTATTGTATATTTTATTAGCCATTCCGAATATGCTTTTGGATAGTAGAGCAGTTTTAAATGGTTTTGTGTTGATTTTACTTTGTTGCCTTATGCTATTAAAAGTTGGAAACTGACTCAGGTTACTTTTTACATATACAGACACTTCATAAATATACAAGCAGGGTAAAGTTAGAATTTGCAATTTTATGTATAGCGGTTTACACGATTCCGTAGGTTTAATACCACATACTGCTCTCATACATTTCTTTTGTGATATAAACGCCCTTTCCCTTTCTGTGGAGTTCCCCCAAAACATTACTCCATATCTTAAAGTCGACGTAACGTAAGCGTGATATGCTATGAGAACTGTAGATTGGTTAACGACTTTCCTTAGATTGTACAATGCATATGAATATTGACTTAATTTACTACACACAATGTCTATTTGGTTTTTCCAAGTAAGCTTATTATCTAAATGTAATCCTAAAAAACGTGTTACGTCAGTTTCGTCAATTTTGTTGTCTTTAAAAGTCACTTTTAAATCAGGTATTTTATTTGTTCTTTGTTTAAAATTCATAATTTTTGTTTTAGATATATTTATTATTAAATTGTTATTATTCATCCATTCAATTATTAATTCAAGTGTCCTGTTGATATTGGATTGATAAGTATCCAAGTTTTCTCCTGTAACTATTACCGTGCTGTCATCAGCAAATAATATCGTTGGATAATTAACTGCTTGTGGAAGGTCATTGATATATATGATAAACAGTAAAGGGCCTAGAACGCTCCCTTGTGGTACCCCGCGTGTTACTTCTCGTGAATTTGATGAGTATGTAATTTCGGTGTTAGTACTTGAAGAAATTTTGTTCACTTGAGTAATTTGCTTTCTCTCACTCAAATAGGATTTAATCAAACTGTGGGCGTTGCCTCTTATGCCATATTTATTAAGTTTGTCTAACAACAAATCATGGTTGACGAAGTCAAATGCCTTCGTCATGTCCATATAAACTGCGCATACGGGTATTTTCTTGTCTACTTTGTCCATGATGGCTTGCAGTAGTTCATATATAGCCATATTTATAGATTTATTTTTGCGAAAACCTTTCTGTTCTTTTGCAAATAAATTGTGTGTTTCAAAGTATAAGCTAATTTTACTATAAATAACTTTTTCAATTATTTTTGAGAATATTGGTATTAACGCTACTGGTCGATAATTGTCGATGTCTTGTTTGTCACCTTTTTTATACAAAGGTTTTACAATGGATGTTTTCAGTCTATCCGGAAATATACCTTTTTCAATACATAAGTTAACTATACAGCTTAAAGGTGCCGAAATTATGTATTTTACTGCTTTAATAATCTTTGTCGCCAATCCATCGATCCCTGTACTATTGGTATTTTTTAATGAGTTGATAATTATTCGGATGTCATCAGGATTTGTCGGGGTCATAAATATTGAATTAGGTATATTTGATGTCATTGTATTTTTAATTACTACATTATTCCCTTTATTTAAATGTCATCTTAAGTTAGGTTTTTACAATAATCATATAAAAAGTAAAATATAAAACAATACATACAAAACATAAAATCATTATAAAAACCTAACCTAGGGTGCCGCCGGCAGCGAGGCGGGGCCTAAGCTACCGGTGGTCAGGGCGACAGAGACAGGAATCTCCTGACTATCCGCGCAGTATCCAGGAGTACCGCCTTCTGTATCTGACCCTTGATCCAGCCATCTAGCGAGAGTCTCTTAAGGTGGCGGTCGAGACTCTTCGCTATTAAACCATTCGCCGAAACGACTATCGGGACGATGATCGTCGAATCAACATCCCACATGGCGGTTACCTCGTGAGCCAGGTCTAGGTACTTACTGGCTTTGTCCTTCTCGGCCTTCACGAGGTTCTCGTCATGGGGGATGGTGATGTCGACGAGCACTGCCTGGCGTTTCGATCGATCTGTCAGCACGATATCAGGCCTATTGGCAAGAATAGTCCTGTCCGTGATGACAGATCGATCCCAATAGAGCGTGGCACGACCATTTTCGAGAACTGGCGCAGGTGTGTACTTATAGTAAGGCACTTCGGAGACCACAAGACCATATAGCAGAGCAAGTTGCTGGTGAATAATTCTGGCTACAAGGTTATGTCTGTGCAAGTACTCGCCGTTAGCAAGATGACCACAACCGGAGATAATATGCCTGAGTGACTCCCCGGGACGGCGGCATGCCCGACAAATGTCGACCGTACCGTCCTTCAGGATATACCTCCGGTAATTGTTCGTCATGATAACCTCGTCCGCAATTGCACATACAAAACCTTCGGTTTCCCCGAAGAGATCCCCGAAACGTAGCCAGTTCACCGACGCGAGCAGATCCACATCGGGCCCTGTGAGGGCCTTGCAGAACCGCCCGTGAAGCTCCTTGCTCCTCCATACCGCCCTGCGGTCCTCGGCGCTCATCACTTTAAGTCTGCGCCAGTTCATGTTTGCCAAGGAGAGCGGGGTGAAGTTTCCGTCCACTGCCACTACGTCGCGATGCATCCCACACTCGTTGTTTAGGAAATAATCCCTGAGACTGCACACCTCGCGGTTGTTACTACATTATTATTATTATTCAAATTACTATTATTATTATTGACTATGTTACTGCTGAAGTACGTTTGATCAATAAACTTATTATTAAACGCTTCAGCGATGTTTTCGGGATTTGTGACCGTTTTGCCGTTAGAGTTTATCTGCTCAATGGTTTCCTTGGGCCATTTTGTTTTTTTAGGGTTGTTAATAAAAATAAATAAGGTTATATTAATCATTAAAAACAGAATTAAATTGGCATTAGTAACATTAAACTTATAATCTATCATCTCAGAATTACTTATTACAAATTTACAATAGCATTAATACAACATTTCAATATCACAGTTTATCATCATATAAGAATTCGTCAATAAAATAATAACATTTTTTAATTAGTAATTTTTTTAATTTATTTTTGAATATAATGTCACGAGTTTCTTTTTTAATTGAATCTGGGATCTTGTTAGTAATTAGATTCCCATCAATAAAACTTAACTTTACTTACATACCGGAAGTGAAACCTCTGGCATAACAGAAAATTGGAATATCATGCCGTGTTGTACTGTCACTGTCACCAAAAACGATGTTTTTACAGCTAACTACATTTTATGTATGTTTTCAATTGTTCGTATGATGTCAGCCCTTTTTGCCTTGACAGTGACAGTATGATTTCTTAGTTTTGCATTTGCAGTTCGAGGCGACCAAACAAAATCGTCATTCAAGTATTTACGTAAATGTTTAAACATTCTTTCAATAACAGTTCCAAATCCTTTTCTTTTTAATTATTTCCTTATGTACGATTATTTTGTTTTAACTTAACCCATTCAGCGCCCATGACGACACACATGCGTCAGAGCGTTACGAGCGCTTTTCGCTACACACGGAGTTTAAGCTGCTACGGACTACGGCGTAGCGCTACGAGCGTAGCGTGGCCGTAAATGGGTTAACACTTTGACTGCCAGGAACACCCGCTTAGCGGCCGCCTACGCCGTTGTCGCTTTCCGCTACAAACGGGGTAAACCACGGGATCGACTACGAGCGTAGCGCGTAGCGATTCTTCGCAGTGAATGTGTTAAAAGTACTCCGCTACCTCTCACGCCTTGTACGTTAACCGTTTAACTTTGACATATCTGAAATAATTAGAAACAAGTCGAGTCGGACGTGACTCTATCTCGAATGATCCAGCCTCGTATCGATTGATTGGAGATCGATACAACAACGATGTCGCCGGATTGGACGATGATCTGCATTTTTGGAATTGATCACGTCATATACATGGGTATGCCCGCGGCTATGCTTACGATTTTTTGATTTATTAAATGTATAATACTGATGTCTATAAGAATACGTTTCGGTACAATTTTTAGATACAATGTCGAATTATATTTAGTATCAAATAAGCGATTTGACATCGAAGAATTACATATAATTATATTTATAATGTTAACTTTAAAATTTTAAACAATTACTAATTTGATAGTAACCAGCAGGTTTTCGTAAAAAGTTTTTTTTAAACCGTAAAATTAAGTACGCTATTGATGCACAACTTGCCTAACAATAATAGAATGTGCTGTTGTAGTATCAACATTTTTACAGTTTATTTAAGATTAAAGGTGTGAGTTTACTCGCTATTTCCGTAGGCTATGCTATAGGGCAATACTGTACATGTATACAATACAAATGTCCACTTACATTTTTTCCGCCGTCATGATTGTCATGACACTCGACTACTTCACCTTTTTTCTGCCTCCTCGTGATCGAAGCCATCCCATGAACTTACTCCATGCAATCGAAAATGAAATTAATACTGTCATTCAATGTCGAAACACCAGATCAAGATTGTACCACAAAAACCACCACGCGATGTCATGAACGTAATTGTTTTTTGCGTTTGGATGTCGTAGGCGTCTCATTCTATTTGTCGAAGTACGTTTTCCAACTGTCAAAAGTATACTAGACAATATTTGAGTTTGTGGTTTATTCAAAAAGCAACTCTAATGTTCAAAGTCGAAGGTTCCATTTCTAACGATAGTTTTATAAAAATTCGGCCACATTAAATAATCTCAACCAAACCCTCGAGAGGTCACTGTCAAGCACTACTGCTTCAAACACAAATGGACACTGTGTTCGGGAGTGTGTCAGATGAAAAGAGGTCTTTTTAAATAGAGTCCCCCGCTGTTAGTACCATGTTAGATTGATAGATGATACACGAGTTGTTTTATCGTCCCGCGACGAGGTTTTTTATATGGGACCTTTTAAGTGAGAATTGTCTCTGGTATTGGATTTTTATCTTGTCTATGGGAAGATTGAAAAGCCATTGCGAGAGGTGACGGTGTTTGATTGAATTTCTCAATCACAAAGTGACCCTTTTGATCGACAGCCGGTTTTGTTAATGGGAAAAGGTCACATTCTACGTACGTATTAGCTTAGTTAGTTAAGCGTTTTTAAAATATTTCGCAACAATGACTTTACCGATATTGAATTTCAATTGTCATAGTATTGTACAATATTCGTTGTATAGGTAAAGGTGTTAGACCTTATCTACGTATATTACATTAGAATGAATAATTAACTTCATAATTTCATTTGCCATAAATATCGTTTGTCATAAATATCGTTTGTCATTTGCCCTGAATAGTTTTTCTAAGAAACTGTAAAGAGTGTTTCACGATTGTTATAAACAAACCTAACCTAGGTTCGCTAGGTTAACAAAGTTTATTTAAATATTACTGTTTCAGAGTAGGTAAATCACTTGTATGGCAAACGTTAGTATTGGCAAACGAAATTATGGATTTCGAAGGTATCCGGTTATACAGCCTGTATGTTTAATATTACCTCAAATTGTAACCATACATAGCTTTTAGTACTATGGACCGATATTGTAAGAAAATTGTAACCATTGTACCAAAGCGTAATTATTTTTTTTTAATTTATCGAGCAGCAATGTAATGCATACACTCATTTGACACATGGAAGAAGCGGGTTACTTGTGACAGTTGTGACGTCACATCAGTAAGACAATGTAGTGATACATTGCGTGTTGAATTATTTTATAAGAAAAAAAAATTGTTTGTTAAGGTGGTTCGATTGCCATACAAAGCGTTATTTGACATTCGCAGGCTAACGGCGTGATATTTTAAGAAACTTATGTAACAAACTTTCATCAATTGGCTTCCCATTTGCGCCAAATTCCCCCTTTCCTAGAATAAACTTGTATAAACTAGATTAATTTGAGAAAAATAGTTTTCCCAAAATATCACGTGACAAACCAATTTCTCAAATTAATCTAGTTTATACAAGTTTATTCTAGGAAAGGGGGAATTTGGCGCAAATGGGAAGCCAATTTATGAAAGTTTGTTACATAAGTTTCTTTAAATATGACGCGGTTAGCCTAAGAATGTCAAATAACGTTTTGTATGGCAATCGAACCACCTTAAGTAAAAAAATCTTGCAATATCGGTTCATAGCCCTAACACCTACCTCTGGTTACAATTTGAGGTAATATTAAAAATACACGCTACTAGCGACCCGTGTTATGTGTTATGCATATAAATCTTCCTCTTTAATCACTCTATCTATTAAAAAAACCGCATCTAAATCCGTTGCGTACTTTTAAAGATCTAAGCATACATAGGGACATGCAGATTTTGTTTTGTACTATGTAGTGATGATGTTCAGACCATCATACAGTGTTACTTTTGATCAAAAAAGGGTGTTGTTGCTCTAATCGTCAAACTTGATGCTTTGCTGAATAAGGTGAAATAAACATAATAGGATTGATAGTAACTAAGATCTAACACTAGAACAAAGTAATTCAACTTACAGGCCTTTAATCAGTGATGTAGTGTAAGTATAACAACAGGGTATTGTGTGATATGTATATTTTTTTACTTGTTATTGTGTAGGTACAATAAAGTGCTTATACTTACTACAAAATAACCCTCGATCGGCACTCAAAATACCAAAGCTCGGCAGCAGATGTTTTTTTTTATACAACGACGGTTTTATTTAACAATTAATTAACAACAACAAACGGGAATTAATTAACAATTAATTAACAACGATGGTAAAATCGATAGTGACGTGACCTACCGAACCACAGCTGGCTGGAATAAATGGAGACAGCTCACAGGCGTAATGTGTGACAAAAAAATGCCCCTAAAGATCAAGGGAAAACTTTACAAAACTGCAATCCGCCCGGCCATTCTGTATGGCACAGAGTGCTGGGCCTCCACCAAGCAACATCTCACGAAGCTGCATACTACTGAGATGCGCATGTTACGCTGGTCAGCGGGCGTCACCCGGCTCGACAAAATAAAAAATGAATATGTCCGTGGCAGCTATAAAATAGCCCCAATCATGGACAAAGTCCAAGAAAAACGTTTACGCTGGTACGGTCACGTGCTCAGACGTCCTGCAGACCACATGGTACGGATAGCCCTCGACATACCAACGACGAAGCGTGGGCGCGGAAGACCCCCCGCCACCTGGCTAACGACGGTCCAAAAAGACCTGAAGCAAATGGATCTGGATCCAGAAACAACCCAAAATCGCACGGAATGGAGAAAACGGACAAGGAGAGCCGACCCCAGATAATGGGAAATGGCGCAGGCAGATGATGATGATGACGGTGGCAAACAAGCTTACGGCCTGCCTGATGTTACGCTGGTACCGTAGCCTATGGACACT
Organism: Epinotia brunnichana; assembly: GCA_963854355.1. Classification (NCBI taxonomy): domain Eukaryota; kingdom Metazoa; phylum Arthropoda; class Insecta; order Lepidoptera; family Tortricidae; genus Epinotia; species Epinotia brunnichana. Next base: position 13,292,926 of record OY977951.1, read on the forward strand.
TGTGACTCCAGAAAAATCACAAGTGCGTTGCCGACCCTTTATTAACTTGAGAATTCGCTGTGTTTGCGGGATTGTCACAATTATTTCTTTAAATTTTACTAAGGAAACATATGAAGGAGAGAGGTGCCAATAGGTGTAGGTGTTTACCTTACATGAATACGTAGTACAGCACAGCACACCACAGCACAGCACAGCACAGGCATGCGTAAAATAAAATCCAAACGGCCAATTTCCAAGCTACAAACAAAGCCGCGAAGCAAAACATATCACATAAATAACATATTCAACCCAACGTCAGGTGACCCTACGAACCTTCTTTCCCAAACTCCAAACCGCCATGCAATTGTCACTTCTACTACTTTACTCGCAAAGCTCAAAATCCCTTGTAAATTCAAGCAATGACTTTGAATGCGACTTAAATTTCTTAAAAGTCATTTGTCAAGTATGGGGGTCAGAGGGTGTGATTCGTCTCATGTTAATCAATGCATGGACAGATGATTAGATGATCAATATGTGATTTGGACATGGCTATTCGAGGCTCATAAATTATTCATTGTAAGTTTCATGTTTTCTCATGCGTTCGATGGAGCATGTTCCCGTCTATATGTTTCTTGGATATAATACAGAGTGAGGCATGAAGTAGGACCAAATAATTTCAAGTAGGGTATTACAAATGAAAAAAAGAACTTACTTGCGTTGTTTTTTGTCCTTAGTACTTAAACTTAAAATAATTATCAACTTAGAAAAGTTGAAAACCCCCGATATTTTCATTTCAAAGTTCAATATCGCAAAAATGGCTGCACCGATTTTGTTGAAACGTAGCTAAGAACTATCTCGATCACGTCAACTTTCTGATCAAAAATACTGCATTCAAATCGATCAATTCGTTTAGGAGCTACGATGCCACAGACAGACACACAGAATCGTCAAACATATAACACCCTTCTTTTTGCGTCGGGATTTAAAAAATGCATATTTTCACTAATATTATCACCCTCCAAGCATTTCTTCGGTTGTACCTACCTACCCTTAAGGAGCCCGAGGTCCGCTTTTGCACCTAATCTATAGATTTGGCATAGGCATTAGTTTTTAGTAACTGCCATCTGAGCTTTCAGCCCTTGTTGGGATTAGACCGGTTTCTACACAATGTTTTTCTTCACTGAAAAGCTACGTACCTACTGTGAAAATTCAAATCATATTTTATAACTACTTACACCTTACGTAGGTTACGTACATAGGTTTCTTTTAAAACCAAAATTCTCTAGATTGAAAGACGGCTGCAGTGGTTTTTATGACAGGATATTTTTTTACAAAAGGTATGGGTAATTCATATCTACACTATAGACACTATTATCCACAGTGAAAACAAACCGTTTTGTAAAAACATTAGCGGATTATTCAAGTCCGCCGTCCACATATGTTATAACATAACAGACGAATGCAAGATCGCTATCAGCAACCGGTAATAAATAAAGACAGGCTAATCATTCACAGCTCCATCACCAAGTCATGAAACAGACATTTAAACTATAAACACCAAAATTGCTCTTTATACAACCTTATCGCTTTCATTTTTTGACAGTACTTGCCCATCTCAGCTGATCGCTGTTGGGGTCTTAATAAAACAGAGTTCTAAGATGCAACATTTGGGGAAGCTGTTCCATCGTTTGATATATCGACTCGTAATTGAAAACTTTCGATAACCTATAGCCGATGATTTGTAGAAAACGCAGTTATTTAGAGAAAGAGCCCATTTTGATGTGTTACAGGTAACAGTCAATCGTTGAATGCGGATGTCGAATAGGAAACCATTTTCCTTTTATTAGCAACATCGACATTTGAGAAAGAAGCATTAACGAGTCAGAAAAGTACGAGATGAAATCTAATCTGATCTCACTCTTCGTGAATTTTTTTATAAAATTTGAATTTCATAAACAACTTTTTCTATATGTACCTATGATACATTTCTTTTACATTCTTTTTGAAACAGAATAACCGTAGCACGTATTAAATGTTGGCCACGAAATTGCGTACATGGAAATTGTAAATTGTAACTAAATCTCTGCTTTCCCATGTAAACTAATGAACAAGGCAAATAAATACAACAAAACAATCAAGTTCATTAACATCGGAACAGTATTCTATATTCAAAAAATTCTGTCGACTTCAGCCCAGCGATATCGACTTCTCTACAAATGCAGTGGCCCAGCCAAATCCATCCTTTTTAAACTAAAAGCGTAACCCAGACAATACCCCGCCGCCTTAGCATCGATATCTCTGCGTCCCTGACATAATTTAAGCCTTTCTTTGCATTTGGGGGTTGGACCGTCCAGACATGCATGCTAGAGGGTTGGACCGAGCAGACATGCATAAATAACTCTGTCCGGCGATGGTAATCGCAATCTCCTGAGATTTCACACTTGTACCGGCCGTTACCTGATCAAACTAACGATTGAAGTACGCCATAGCACCTGGTTATGCAGCTTTTTAACCTGGTGTTATTTAAGACATGTAAATTTAATACATAATGGAACAGTACCCTCGTATCGTACTTGGGATTAGAACCAAGGATTGTAGGGTTTCAAGCCCAAGCTCAAGCACAAGGTTGTTAAAGTAGCAATCACAATGATAGACTTAAATATGTTTCAACAACAACAATATACAATTCAAACGGAGCCTATGTCCATTGTCCATCACAAAGGTCTATTCTATATACCGGTGAAAGAATATTTGAAATCAGATTAGTAGCCTTGGAGATTACCCCCTACATACAAACTTACAAAGTCACATAGTCACACACTCGTAAACTTTACCTCTTCAGAATATTAGTCAGTATAATACATGACGTGCCGTGCCGTGCAAAAATATTTGACAACATCTAAAATTCAAATGCGGCAAGAGACACGACATGAGTGACTCGTTCAGTTTTCGCGGAGGGGCTGAAAAACGATAGGTACAGTCAGCAGCAGAAAAAGCTAAGCAGAATAGCACGTTCAAAATGAGCGACACAGATCCTTGTTCTCAGTGGTGGATCCAGGATTTTAGCTGTGTTGGCTTGAGGCCGTTTGGGGGACCCCCCCCCCCTTCCCCGGGTTCGCTCAGTTGTACCCTTAACGCTGGTGTTGACTGTACAAAACTTTCTAAAGCCCGAATCAACCCAAGTGAAATATAAGATCTCTCGGTGTTCTCTGCGAGTGCGGTTAACAGATCGTACTTGAATTAAAATATTATGATTTCGAGTGTTTAATGTGTGGCCGTGCAAATTTGTAATACACTAGCTGCCTGCGCGGCTTCGCTCGCGTATTGTAAAGAACGCAGGCAACCCTGCGGAATAGAATATAGCCTATAACCATCCAGAAAGTCTATTCTACCCGCAGGTGAAAGAATTTTTGAAATCGGATAAGCGGTTCCGGAGATCACCCAGTGCATACAAACTTACGAAGCTACAATCTCACAGACTTTTCCTATTTATAGTATTAGTATAGATTAACGACTACCCACGAAACTAGCTCCAACAATCAATACCCGTCATTGAGCAAACTAACTTCCAAATACAATGATAACTTACAAATTACCAACTTAATAGTAATTAAGCGATTGTAATCACTAACGTAATGCTTTACAGTTTGTACGAGGCAGGTATCGGAGTACATTTATGTAAATATCAATTACATTTGTAATCTGTTCGTAATGTGTGGATTACGGACGTCCTAGTTCTGGGTAAAGACAGTTGAAGAGACTAGTTGTGCGCGTTCCCATTGCGTTACAGTGGTGAGGTATATGGTTTGTGTAATTATAATAAAAGTGTGTTTAGAGTTTAAGACCAATTGTCATCATAATTATTGTGCCTGTATATGACCCGCCAATTACTACGTCTAGTCCAATGCTAGGCTTAATGAATGAATGAAAACATTTATTTCAAGTAACACAGGACTCATACAGGAAATTACATATAATCTTAAACTTAAGCACATCCAAAAATGAATTAATTTCCTATACAAAATAGGCACTGTTGGAAACATGCATTTCGCAACAGTGCCTCATCTATGGACAATATAGCCTGTTCGCTATCGACCGCAGGATAGGGTTGGGGCTGGCCCGCGCCCGGCGCACCAGGGATGTGCATCGCTTGCGCATAGTCGCATAAAAATAGTCTACACGCGCTTCTACGAACATCCCTGATGCGCTACAGAAGCCGGGCAGCCCCACCAATTAATAGTGAAACTTACAACGGGCGCAAATGCTATTTGGTCCGAATAAAATATCAACTCCTCTGTTCAATTTGTTGCTTGTCTTTGAAAAACTTTGCAATGGGCGGTTCGCAATATTTTGCCAAAATAATTATTTAACCTCGTAATTTTTGCCTGATCCAGTGCTTAAACAGCGAATTTTACGCAGTAAATTAATAGTACCTAATACCTATACCTATTCGTATTGAATGGGTCATTACTATAAAAGATCGAATTGGAAAATGTGTTTAGATTGGACCTAGAGCGCCCGAACAAAAGCATGGCATTGTTGACGCCGAATTCATCTTATGACTTATAACTCTTATAAGTCATATACGTAACCGTCATATCGTAGTAAACGAAATATAAACGCGTGGTACGCATGTGGTCATGCACAACACCTGACAAAATTTCCTTAACACTGAAAAAAAAAATTATCAAAATATTGATTAGAAACACTGCCAATATCTTGAATGTAACAAATAATTATCATCTTAATTAATGTATTCTCTTAAACCCCAAGAAAAAATCTTGGCTCAAGATAATTTCGCTTCATTTGCGATAATTAGCTTGGTTCAAGAATATTTACCTCGAATCATCAATGCATACAATCGTTTTTTTCTTTGCAGTTTGAGTTATTTTAGGTATGGATTTACGTACGTAAATTTCCCGTATCACAACGGAAACGCGTCACATTACTCACCCCGTTGAGTTCACTCCACGCTCCCTCAGCACGACGCGCTAATGACTAATATTACGGTAATTGCCGTATAAATGTTTATGCTTATCCCATATAAATGCATAATCGGCGGCACGATCAAATCGGGACGCGAAGGTCGCGGTCCGTACAATTAACATTCGATTGTCTGTAATTGACAATATTTTTGTAAGTACGTATATCTGCATATTATTTGTATTGCGATACGTTTTTTTTTTGTATTTGGGAAAAAAAAACTAAAATTCGGAATGAGATAAAAAACAACAAATAATTAGGAGACCATCCTACACAAATAGAAAACATTCAAGACTCAGAAACAAATATTCATGCACATCACACAAATATTTCACCCTTACCGGGATTCGAACCCATACTGAAAGCGATCCCGTGGCCAACGAAGTGTCCGCCTTGTAGTGGAACGCCTCTACAAGGCGGACACTTCGTTGGGGTTTTACACGGTAGTCCAAAGCATTTCCCCAACGTTAAAAAACCGGCCAAGTGCGAGTCGGACTCGCGCACGAAAGCGGGAAAAAAACCACGTTTCTTGTATGGAGCCCCCTTACATTTATTTTATACGGTTTTTAGTATTTGTTGCTATAGCGGCCACAGAAATACATATCTGTGAAAATTTCAACTGTCTACCTAATCCCGGTTCATAATCACGGTTCATGAGATACAGCTGGGTGACAGGCGGACAGACAGACCGACGGACGGACAGCAGAATCTTGGTAATAGGGTCCCGTTTTACCCTTTGGGTACGGAACCCTAAAAAAGGACTCTCTGCTTCGTAAGGCGGCGTCACTAGGCTAACCGGTCGTCTAATTTGTTCGATCGGTTCAATATGTCCGTTATACATATTCTATTTCTATTCGCACTCTCTTCCACGCCCGCTGAACTGACACAATCCAATGAAATCAAATTAAATTGGAATGCATAACATGTGCTGTCGGGTTAGTCTCTTTCTTCTCGTGTCTGTCGTTAAAGTCGACTGTGGGATCGGATTGAGGTGTGTTGTGGGCAATAGGCTAGCAATTTAACCTATCATAATCATAATCATTTATTTTGCTAAAACATACACAAAGATCGTACAATTGACATCACTATCACTTAATTTATTGAATCAGGCGTTACTTTGCGGAAGTCCATGATATATTACGAGAACAATATTCCTTTGCTATTCCGCTAAAAACGTGCTGGTCGATCAGCGGAGATCAAATGCAACTATTTGCGTAAAAACATGCAAATAATTACAGCAAACCACCACCAAACCCGTCTCCGCCTTTAAACTCATAGTTGCTAGAAATGGCAATACAAATCAAATAGAATGTGCTCTGCCGAACCCCTCTGGTAACACGGGCGTGAATGTATGTATATTTATATATACATATACCTATATCCCAAATCGACCCCCTGGTTTATGGAGTTTTAAAGTTTTCATTAAAAGTACCTATACGTTTAGGTACATTCAAATGCATTTTAAAATAAAAAGATTTGTCATTTTTGCGATTTTTTTGATAATTGTGTGTTCTGTCAATATTATATGACAATCAGGTAGTAGCTGTAGGTATGGTAAAACAAAGGTCAGGCTGTCAAAAAAGACAAAAAAATGAGATAAGTTTTGTTTTTAATATATTTAAGCCTTCACTTAAGGTGGTTCGATTGCCATACAAAGCGTTATTTGACATTCGCAGGCTAACTGCGTGATATTTTAAGAAACTTATGTAACAAACTTTCATAAATTGGCTTCCCATTTGCGCCAAATTACCCCTTTCCTAGAATAAACTTGTATAAACTAGATTAATTTGAGAAAAATAGTTTTCCCAAAATATCACGTCCCAAACCAATTTCTTAAATTAATCTAGTTTATACAAGTTTATTCTAGGAAAGGGGGAATTTGGCGCAAATGGGAAGCCAATTTATGAAAGTTTGTTACATAAGTTTCTTAAAATATCACGCCGTTAGCCTGCGAATGTCAAATAACGTTTTGTATGGCAATCGAACCACCTTAATATTAAAACATGTTCTTTTTCACATACACGATTCTTTATGGCATCAGGACGTGGTTAAAATAAAATCACCTCGTTCCTGCAATAAAATATTAAATAAATAAAATAAACATGTCAAGGCAAAGCTACCCCGCGACAATACCAAAGCTGTTAAAACAGAGTGTCCAAAAATACTGCGGGATACATGCGCAGGCGCAATTACCGTCAATCATACCGCGCAACAACAAGCGGGCCACGGGGAGGGGTGGAGTGGAGGTGAACATGATACAGTTTTGGCGTAATCGTCTACAGACGAAAAGTGTTTCCAAAAGTTAAAGCATCATCATATCAGCCGAAACATGTCCACTGCTGGACATAGGCCTCCCCGAAAGATTGCCACAATGACCGGTCCTACATCCAACAGTCCACATCCATCCAGTGGACACCCGCGACCCTTACCAGGTCATCAGTCTCTCAGTCAATTACCCTCTTCATTTACTAAACAATATTATTTATTCCAAAGAAAGCTAGTGGTTTAGGCATTCGGCTGCTAAGCGGCGGTCGTGGGTTCGAATCCCGGCTCGTACCAATGGGTTTTTCGGAACTTATGTACCTACGGAATATTTACCGTTAGCTTTTCGGTGAAGGAAAACATCGTAAGGAAACCGGTCTAATCCCAATAAGGTCTAGTTTTCCATCTGGGTTGGAAGGTGCCAAACCTTGGGATTAGGTGTCAAAGCGGACCCCGGGCTCCTTTAGGGGCACAACCGGGAATAACGCTAGGAGGATGATGATTATTTATTCCAAATAGAAAACATTAAAAAACAAATTTTAGTGTGTCATTAAAATCACACTTAGTCGAATAACCCGCCCCGTGTCATTCCGGGTGCAAAGGTGCCCATCACGCTCGCCGCATTGCCGCGTTGAATCGCGATCGACAACCTTTGCAACGTACTGACATACTAACTAAGGGGTATTATGTATGTCCGTACTATAGACATACCTAATACTAATACCACATAACACGGACACGGGTACGGCGGAAAATTGGGTCATACACCGTGTTTAAAACAAAATTCGTATTTCCTGTGGTCAATAGTTAAGCGCTTACGTGCTTATAATTATTTCCTGTGGTGAACAGTTAAGCGCTTACGTGCTTCTAAACAATGATTTTATCTCACAATAATATGCGGATTAAGAGTCCAACCAAAAATTTGGCTTTGTAGCCCTTAGCTTTGACAATGTCCACAGGAATGACACGAACCTAAATCTGTGTATGACCCAGGCAAGTCCGAATCCTGCTCAACGCGAATAATTCTTCTCCACTACACTGCGTACTCCGTGCAGTCGCGGACATATTTCTGTTACACGCCAACTTGTCGATAAATTCGGAGAAGCATTTGTTTTTCTTGGATTCCTATTCAATATATTATAGGAGGATAGTTTTTGAATAGGTATACTTTAGTGTTGCCTTGAATGCTGTTTCCAAAACGATACACTCGGTTTTAAGTAGCTCTATCGAATGATGGCACAAAATCGATTTCAGGTAATAAATAAAGTTTTCACACCTTCCATTCAGAAAAGTAAGTTTTGGTCCCCGACGAGAGGGAACAAAATGCTACTTTTCTATTCAAGCTACTTTATTAATTTATTAATTGGCATGTAGCATTTACGCATTGTGCAAACTGAACACAGATCTTAATAAAATAATCGATTGTAATTTCATCGTAATCGATTAAAAACGATCATATTTTTTTGTTTATACCTTTTTTTATATTTCTTTAAAAAATATATTTTTTCACTTGAAAAAAAAAAATCACTGTTTTTTTTTAATTTTATTTTGTTTTTCCTCATAGTCGGTGTGAAAAGTTGCACGTGTCACTCAAGAGCAAAATTATCTTCGTCTTGAGCGTTAATACTTGAATCCCTCACTACGCTCAGGATACAACGTTAGAATCCCTCGCTACGCTCAGGATTCTATAGTAGAATCCGTCGCTACGTTCAGGATTCAATACACCGCCCTCGCCGTAAATATACTATTTTGCTCCCTTGTGACATAAATAAGTTAAGAATTTGAACCACGGGCTTCTTCAGGAGGCAATTAAGATGATGACAAGACAAAAAGGCTCATGGGGGTTGGACTTGAATAATTTTACCACGATGATGATTTAAGTTATGTAAACTTAGATCACAATACGACTTGTCGTATAGAAAGGGAAGCTTTTATTGCCGAGGAAGATATAACTAGCATTGAGTATTTACACTTTTGTTTAAAAAATCTACCCTTTGGTACACCCCGACCTTAATCTTTCAGAACCGGAATAAAAGAGTCGTGAAACATAAGTGAATAGGATATCATTTGTGTCAATAAAGACAGATGGAATGGCGGCCATTACTCAGGGCCTATATATGCCCGAACGAGGCACGCATAAATATATGAGCTAACTTTTTCAAGAGCTATTATGACGTGTCAGATATTTACGCGCTCTGTCGTACTGAACAAGCGCAAAGTGAACACAGAGTTGTGGTTAGATGGAACCGTGTCACAGTCGCACGTCATGTATCGACACGGATACACTTGGCTCGAGCTCAAATTGATATTGAATTTATTTTCAATTTTACCGCGCCCTCCTTAGGGGAACAGAGTAGTTGGCGGAACAGAGAATACCTATTGAATACACACTTGTTGAATAGTGTTCTTTCCAACTATAACTCATATATCCTTTGGGAGTAATTAGGTTATTAATTAGCGTCCGCACGAGTTTTCAATGATAAGAGAAAGAAAAGTCAATAATATATTTTTTTTAATCCTGATGATTGATAAATGAAGTGTAAACTTTTCCAAAGTGCTGCAATAAATACCAACTTATTCAGACGAATCAAGCGCATTTTTAAAAGTGTAAAACTAAAACACCTTAATTGCTCACTTTTACTATATTCTACGGTGACGTGGTTTTTCTCTGTCTTTATGACATTGACATGACATTGAATTTTACCTGGCCTAAGGAAAAAGAAGACGAGGAATCTAATTTTACTTATGTATTGTTAACACTGTATTTTCAATAATTCATTATTATAGTGTACAATTGTCGTGACATGAAAATAGTTTTATACAAATAAATGAGTATGAGTATGAGTGTAGGTTTCTGCATGCATCTGTCCCTCTCTACTCTGCGCGTTTGACAGTGAACAGGCGCCACCGCGAAACGTCAAACGCTATTTCGGGTGCGACGCCCCACTTGACTCACCCGGCTGTGTCTTTCTATGACTTACCCACACTGTGACTTACTCTATCAAAATCAAAATCAATTATTTATTCTGCAAATAGGCCACAAGGGCACTTTTACATGTCAAATGGTATTCTACAATATAATATTAATAATCTTACACAATAATCATTTTAAAATTGCAGATTTTAACCAATTAGTACCTAAATGGTTAACAAACTAAATGTCACTAAATGAAAACTAAAAAAATCCAAAATTGTAAAATATTATCAAATACATTCGATATAAGGTCTGTATCAGAATTAACAATAAGTTTATGATATTAATTTAGTACCCCAGAGATGTATAATGTCTCTGAGCATCCAAATACAATTAATAATTATTCGAATGTTCTTATAGAGATGTATACTGTCTCTAAGCGTTAAAACAGAAAAAAAGGATCATTAATGTAATATTGTCAGAGATGTACAGGGTCAATAACAATAAAACGTGTCAAGAACAGAATGATGTCTCTCGTCAAAATAATGATAATAACACTAGTATTTAGGTAGTTACTATGCCCTTGCAAGCATGAACAGACCGGACTCCACAAACATCTCCCACATAATTAATTATTATAGCATACAATTCTCGTGACATGTAGGTAAATAGTTTTTTTACAAATAAATGAGAATGAGTATGAGTGTAGGTTTCTGTATGCATCTGTCCCTCTCTACTCTGCGCAGTTGACAGTAAACAGGCGCCACCGCGAAACGTCAAACGCTATTTCGGGTGCGACGCCCCACTCGACTCACCCGGCTGTGTCTTACTGTGACACTCTATCTCCCACTCCCACTGTTGGAGACAATCGAATAAACTACACAAATCGACCTAGTTTCAAACAAAGCAAAGCCTGTACAGTCGAGTTTGAAAATATATGCACGAACAAAGTAATCAAAAATATGTGAACACGAGTTTATTGTTTATGGCAACCTAAAACTCAGTTGCTCAGATATTTTTGAACCTTTGGGAACGCACAATTATATGTATGAACTCGATTGTGTGGTCGAGGAAATTGAATGTGTAGCACTTTTGGACTCTATAAGGTTCAAAAGTGACAAACTTTCGAATTCCGTGACTGTACTATGGGTACTAGACGATGATATACATACCTACTTATAACATTAATAAATACTTCAATATATGGAAAACAATCAAGACCAGGGAACAAAAATATTCGTGCTCATCACAAAAATAAATGCCCTTAACGAGATTCGAACCCGGGACAGCCGCCGGCTTCGTAGGCAGCAGTGGCGGCGCGTGTAAGATTTTGATGGGCAACCCGGAACATAAAAGAACACAAAAACTATAAGTAAAGGCTTGCCTAATAAGAAATTTTAGGCAAGCCGGTGGGAATCGGTTTGTATGGGCGCTCCGCCACTGGTAGGCAGGGTCACTTACCAAGGGTCACTAGGTCAGGAGCCAAAGATTAAGGACACATTTTGTATTTCAAATCAGGCCACCGACCGAAATGTTACAGGGTAAAGTTAGGTTACTTGGTAGTTATTGAAAAACAAACGCAATAAAAACTAAAGGTCATTGGCAGTTCAAACATTTATTTATTTTGTAAAAAGAAGAAATCACTTGTCACGGGCACCTGAATAAGATGTTATCCTCGGTCACGAACAACGTGACAGATCATTCGATCACTCGCTAGCTCACGGGTCTACAGCAACCAGTTAGAAATATGTCGATAACTGTTAATTTATTGAACTTGACTTGTGAAAATATTGATATTCTACCATCGCCATTTTCATTATGAATAAATGGCGATCAACAACAAACGACAAATTAGTTCAATAAACAAAGTACTTAGTGCAGTGTCTACTTTGTTTATTAAACTAATTTGTTAATTTTCGGTACTTCCGTACCGAATGGGATGGTATGGGCTAGGAACATACAAGTTGCAGATAATCCTTAATAGTAGTTTATGCTACTGATACATAATGAGAGGCCTTAAAATACGAGTGTGGTAAAATAGGACCACACGAGTGTTTTAAGGCCTAATTATGTACAGTTGCATACACTACTTTATCTAAACACAAATCATAAGTACCTACTCTAAGATGGGTTCAGAAGCCGTAGAAAAATGACCTGCATTGCTACGAGTGCTACCTGTAAGTTATCTTTGAAAAAAAAAAAAAAAAAAAGGAAAAAAAATTAAAGTGAAAAAAAAACTTAGAAAAAGTAAAAAAAAAGTGAAAAAAAGTAAAAAACAGCAAAAAAGTGAAAAAAAAGTAAAAAAAAGGAATAAAAGTGACAGAAAGTAAAAAAAAAGTACAAAAAAGTTAAAAAAAAAGTTAAAAAAGTAAAAAAAGAAATTTTTTTAAATAAGTAAAATTAAAAAAACATAATAAATTGACGTTTCGTATCGATAACTGTTTTAATATCTATAGATACTAGAATAGAGACCCACTTGAGTTTTGACAGCTGTTCCAAATTTAAACTCATAACGATACCAAAATCTGTACTGTAATAACATTACAGTACAGATTTTACCTACTACCACAGACAAGAAAGTTGTCATAGTAAAATTGGTGGTAATAATGCTGGTCATTACCGACGGTTTCTGAACGCATTTTAGAGCACTAATGATATGTGCGTAGATATAAAGATGTTAATATAAATATGTATATTCTCAAAAGTTTCTAAAATCATAAACGAGAACTTAAGCTAAGTTTTAATTTAGAAAGTGTCTTAAAGGGAATGTTTAATTTTGTAAATAATGTTATGCCAATTTTTTTGGTAAAAGATCAATCAACATAATTGCCGCCTTAAGAAAAAAAAACACAAGTGACAATTTCTGTCAAATTGAGTTTTTAACAGTCTCGGACTCAGCGAAAAAAATGATTTTTCTATCTCACACGGGTTTGGATATCTCTATTAAACCAGGCTTTAGACAAGTAGAGTTTATTTTTTTGTTAAATTTATTTCATGTTCGAAGTAGAAAAGTCATAATTGCATGTTCATAGGCAAAAAAGTATTATAAACAACCTATGCTTTTTAATCTTTGTCTTGGAAGTGTGCCTATAGTTTTTATCATAAGAAGAAAAACCATATTTTCAAAAGGCTTCAAGTCATTTCAATTAAAACCACTTAACATGAAACATGTGTTATATCTTGTTAGTTCGTGGTTTTTATCAATATTAAAACTTTGACCAATTAAGTAAACCACAAGAACCCATATGTGTTTTTACAAGTTCCTAGGCCAATTAGTGATAGAAACATATGTGAGTACTTGTGTTGTTTTATCTTATAGATGTCATAGTGCAAAATTAACACAAAAAACATAAGTGCGCACTTGTGTTATTTTTTCTTCGAAACGATATTTTCAAATGTTTTATTTTACGAAACAATATCTTTTTTTTGAAATATCTAATTAAATAAAAAAGATTTTTAACAAAATTCAGTTGTCTTAAAATTCTACTATTTATCTTTAATTATAAACACAAGTTTAGCTTTGTACCTTGAATCAAAACCAATTGAACAGAAGTGTAAAGTTTTTTTGATTTATCCCGAAACTTACTTTTTGTCACTTATGGTTTTTTTTCTTGAGGCGGCAGATGGCATTATGGATTTTTGAAATAAGTTAGGCACGCACTCAGCAAGTAGACTAGACAGACACGGTACCTCGCCAAACGACACCATTCTGTACAAAGTGCTACTACCTATCATTGAATACCTTATTATTTTGACATTGACGCAGAATTCTCAAAAATACATAATATCTTCCAGCTAGAACCACGAACGGCCGCAATAAATCGTTCCTTGTCAGCTCATGATAAATAAAATCTTTCAAACATTACGCCGCCATTTTGTCCAAATTGACACAAAACCCTCAAATTCACACGTCGTAATAGACACCGCGTGTCAAAAGTATCCGTTCCGCGTGTCAGGGCTGTCTCTAACGGGTGCTCGGTGAATTTTGCATGCGAGTGCGCCGCGACGGTAATGTGACAAGTGACAACCCTAGCTTTGTGTACAAATTTGCACGTTAGTACGGATATCAGGGTGTTTTGAATATGAATTGAGCCGCCAGCCCATTAAATGTAATATTATATTACAGATATAATTGTAGGTAGGTATCAATTGATCATTTCGTTTACCTACCTAACAAAATAATTATTATTTCATTTTCGTGGCAGTACTTATTATGTGTTTTTTTATTTATATCTTTTATTATCTGTGTACATTTGTCTCGAATAAATGTTTGAATTTAATAACTAAAACAGCTTTACAATTAAGTCAAAGAGCAGAGATTTAATGTCACAAAATATTCTCTAAATAATTTTCACACAATTTTATAAACTACGAGTACTAGCTTTTGCCCGCGACTTACAATAAATAGTATATTATAATCTAAGGCGCCATATTCATCAATTTATTTTATTCATCACTTTAGCTCTCCACATGATAGATCCCTCGCTAAGCATGAACTCTTACTAAATCATGTCCCCATTTGAGAAGCCAGGAAGGTCGCCAACATTCATCGTGATATTATACTGACATACCTATAGCTGCATCAGCTTGTCGCACTGCTAGGCACTATACAATATACATTCAGCATTAATGTATGCTTTTTAACTTTCTTATTTTTTTCTAATTGTATATGTGCTCACTGCTCTGGCAGGCAGGCGATATATAGTGGCAGTATATACCAACTAAGGCCAAACTAAACGACAAGTGTATGATAGGTATAATACTTTACAACGCACTTGCTCTGAAAGTGCACCTTTATATGTTTCAACATAAACACGAGAAGTGTTCTATGCCCGCACGGCGGTGCCCCCCGGGGCCAGCCCGTGCGAGAATGGATTTCAGGCCAATATTCCCGCACACTGTGCGAGAATGAGAATTCGTGACTATAAAAATTTCACCTTTTATTTATATTTTTTTAAAACGTTTTGTAAAACTAGTGCTTGGGATTAGGTGTCAAGGCGGATCCCGGGCTCCTTTAGGGGCACAACCGGGAATACCGCTAGGAGGATGGAAATGTTGTATGATACACGTGCGCATAGATAATTCCCAACTCGTGTCGATCAGAAACACTCCCTGACGGTCGTGTTTTTGGTCATCGCCAAGTCGTTGGGAGTTACATACTTTCCGCACTTGTATCTTTAATAAATAACTATTAATGAAGTCTGCGTCTGCATTAGAGTTTCATCTTAGGAATTTACTAATCATTACAATAATATCGTTACTGTGCAGCTACATTGTACTCAACAATTTTACACAAATCAGCATAATCCCGAGCTCTTAGGCTTGCACAGACGACAGCAATACTCTTTTCATATCTCATGCTCTGAAAGTGGGTCGTTGTTGTTCTATAAAGTGTGCTGAAAGTGATACGTTTCTGCTCTAGAGCAGAAAAGTAGTGTATTCCAATTGGTCCTCGCCTTAGGTATAAGCAGTATGCGGGAACTTATTCTAATAAATATCAATACTTACCCCGCCACTGATGAATATAGGTAAATAATTTAATTTTTACTAGTTCATGGAATTTATTTTATTAAATATAAAATAAGTTTATGTTGTAAATTCATTAGGTACTTTTATTTTAGCTTAAATATTCACTATGCTCTATGAGGTGGTGACAAATAGAATACACCCACAAACCTTTTTTTTATCCTAAAGTTGTGCATGTGAGCTAAGGCAGAAACGCATACAGCCAACCTTCAACTAATTACTACTAATAAATACAAATAGTATGAAAATGACACCGATTCATTCACTGAAAACGCGCGTAAAAAAAGTTTACGTGCATTATGGTCCTTGAATGAAGTCATGAAGCCAAACTAGTGCGAACTTTTGTACTGTCGGAAGAATTTAATTTAAATACATTTTCGCGATTAAAATGAGTTCATCCAGTGATTTTGAAACCGACTTAACGCCTGATTTGATCAGAACAGCAGCCCAATCTATCGTGGAAGGCCTTTTACCGCAAATTTCAAAAGAAAGATATATGAAATCATATATACCGATTTTATAAAATGGCGGTCCGCAAAGGGAGTTAAATCTTTCTCGAAAATTGTGATGCTGACTTATTTCAGTGATTTATCGAAGAAATCGAAACTATCAACGCTGTGGAGTATACAATTCAATAATGCTTAAAACCACTAACATGACGTGAATTTAAAGAAATACCTACAGTAAGCTGACATAGTTTCTAAAAAGGCAGTTGGATGGCTTTAAAAGCAAAAAGTCCAAGATTTTTACTGCAAATGAGATAAAAACCTTCTGAAATGAAGCTCCTGATGGTGTTTATTTGGCAACAAAGGTAATAAAATAATCATATTATATTGTAAATGTAACTATTTTTTTATAGAAATCGTAAAACAATAGTTTTTGACAAATACCTACGTAATTTATAAATAAGTATGTACTAACTAAAATTGTTTTGTTTTCAGGTGGCGCTAATTTTTGGTATATAATGTGAATATTCCAGACAAAAATACTACATTTACATTCGCAAATCGCAAAAAAAAAAACTTTTCCATTGATTTCAAGTAATTGTACCTATACATTGAATTAACATAGTGTTACATTTTCCTTCTGTGGTTTATTTTTTACTTTCCTCGTATTCGACATGAAAAGTAGAGTGTTTAACTCGGGTGAAAGTCACCCATTTCAGCCCTTGGTTAATAATCTACTATTCTACGCCACTGCTCGGAAATGTGGCAATAGATGGTCTAAAACCAAGCTGGAAAGTAGGCAATAGCTCTAGCACCTGAAATACCACTACTACAATGTTTCATTGTAGTAGTGGTTGGTCATTGTAGTAGTGGTTGTTCAGTTTGAACAGCTCTTCGACCAATCACAGGGCGTCGAGCGCGAGGAGCGGCGCCGGCGGACGCCGGGTCCTCTCCGGCGCGCCGGCGAGCGGGGCCGCGCTTCTTTTGTTTTTTGATTAGTATTATGATCTTCAATTAGGTACTTAATTTTGATTTAAAATTATAATTATTTGCAATTTCCTCGCAGTAGGCGTAAAAAGCACTATGTTAAGCCTTGGCTGAAAGTGCGTCGGCCCTCGAACAAACTCGTCCACCTGTTGATTACTTTCTAGCCTCCACAACAATGTACTATTTTATGCTTTATATCAAAATCATCTTGCACGGTTAATACAAAACGACGCGTGAGCTGTGTCGCGGCGCAATAGTCTATCCGTCTCTTTCTAAGTGATCTAATTAGAAACAGACGGATATTCTACCTCGCTGCGACACAGGACTCGCTCAAATGTAGACACAGACTAACCACTGACGCCACATAACACATGCACCCTCGGTGTTTTATTGGAGATCGCATTTTATTAACGCTAGATTCGGTTCAGCGGTCTCGGCATTTGCACCGTTTTTTTTAAGTAGCTTTGTGTGGAAAAAACATATAGGTACGTGCTTAGATTCTGTCAGTGTTGATTACATAAACTTACCAGGATTGGCCATGGTTAATTAGTTCCTGGATTTATAAACGAAGGAAATGTAATAATCAAGAATACTTAACTTTTTTGCAGCAGTGCGAAATTTATTTTCTGTTTTACCATGTTGGTAGTCTGGTGTATCAGTAATAGGTGTTCAACAGAAAATTAAAAACAAAGTAAACTAGATTCATCACGCGGCAAATAAATTATACCTACATATTTCCTTATGGATTATAAGTTGGATACCAATTTATTTGCTTTACATTACCTAAAGCCGGCTACTCACACACCTGCTGCAGGGGCAATATGGGAATTGGACCCTTGATTGCCTCCTTAATTGTGATGTGTGTAGGCAAGCAGGAGCAATTTTTAGATTGGGCCTGCGGCAGGGCGGCAGGGGCGCAAGACCTTCCTAGCTCCCTAGATTGTGTCTACCGCCCTGCAAGGTTGCTGCGTGTGTAGTAGGATTGGGGCAATTCCAGTCAGTTCATTGGTGACAACCGAGCGGAGTGGACAAAAATGGCACACAATGTGGCACAATTTGATTCGTTTCTGCAACCAATTCTTCACCCAATATCTTCTCTTCCTTTTTTTTTTTGGTAGCACCACAGAAAGTGCCAAGGCGATACCAATCCTCTGGTGTTTCGACAATACAGGAGGCATTCAGCGGGACTATCAATTACAAACTGAACGGCAGGTTAGTGTGTAGAGAACAGCCTAAAATTGGTCCAACCGCCGTGCGACCGGTATTGCCCCTGCAGCAGGTGTGTCAGTAGCCGGCTTAACACTGCGGGGCGTTTACTGCCATGCAATTTATTCAGATCTTGTTCTTGTGTGCAAGTTATACTGTTTTTGCATTGCCAACTATTTCCGACTAGGGCGATGATACCACTTCATATGTCACTAAAAGTAAAATAGCAATGTTTGCTACAGGCACGATTAAAAAATTAAGTTAGTTTGAATGCAAGTTGGTATCACCACTCTTTGGGACTTTAATGAGGATAAAAAAGTAAGTAATTTGTTTAAGTGATTTCTGTTGTAAATATTTTCTTACAGAAGGTGTCTTTATCATTAAAGATTATCGGAGATCGTGGTTACACAGCCTAGGTTTTTAATAACATTTTCTGCATCTTTACACCCTTTCTTTTATAATTGCTAAGAGGGCACTGAAAAATAATTCATATGCTCTAGCTTTCCCTTTTGGGGTCATGATATACTAGAGACAACTGGTCAGGTGCCTCGAGACAGATTGTGAATAGCAGTGTATTGTGCAGTAAAACGGTGAGTGCTAAAGCAGGTCGCGCCGACAGCGCGATAGTGGCTAATCGACGACCAAAGCTGGTACACTAAATGACACTCGGCACGGCGCAACGCGCGAGCTCCTAGACACGTACAGTCGCGTTCATAATTAAGTATAATATGTAGATACGTTCCCAAAGGTTCAAAAATATCTGAGCAAACTTATGCCCTTACGTCGTAGTCGTTTCGAACTCGATTGTACCTTACTATACCTTGTCTATTTAACAGAGTTAGCAAAGCGTTCTTTCTGTTGCACTTTTGCATAAAAATGAAAGGGACACGAAACTGCCAGTGGGCGTCAACAATCGCACGTCGAGTGCGGGCTCGGCTTACATGCCGCTTGGTAGAATATTCGTAATATTTCTCGTGATTTTTGTTTGTAGTACCTCAAATAATTAACTTATTGATAACATGACATTGTCATGTCATGTTTATTCATCTATAAATCATAATTATGTAATTTAAAATTAAATTAAATTAAAAATCATTTATTTCGGACTAATTCATCCATAATTTGTTAGTAACAATATATTAACTTAAAAAAAAAACTTAAAAACTAGTGTTAGTAACAAAACAAGTAACTTAGAAAAACTAATATCGGCGTGAGGGGGCACGCACCGGAGCATGCGCCTCGTCCCAGTACCGCATTATCGGGCAGTCTACCCGTTCAACAAGCGATTGCAAGATGCTGTTGGTACTACCCCGCACCCTCCGCATGAGTGATGCCACCCTACTGCGCATTATTGCGTGGAATCCCGGCACGCCCGCCGCCGCGAACATGCCGGACGCACTGCAATAGCGGGGCAGACCCAACAGCACCCTGAACGCATTATTGTACTGCACTCTTATGGCATTGACGGCCCGCTGCGTATACCCAACCCACAGCGCACACGAGTAAAAGTTTAAAGTAGTAGATAATAATATTTAAATATGTGCCCTGCAGTGCAGTGGGACGTATAGTATAGGCTTTACAAGTACAAGTATGGGTGATGATGGGGAAGAGAAGTAGTAGGTATATATATACAAAGAAATAAAACTACCTATCCGTTCTTTTCATAAATATACATTTAATCCATATCCGAATCATCTTCGACATGAATGATAAATCTCTCGGTTTCCGCCGTTGTTCTCATTTTTAGGGTTCCGTAGCCAAATGGCAAAAAACGGAACCCTTATAGATTCGTCATGTCCGTCCGTCTGTCTGTCTGTCTGTCCGTCCGTATGTCACAGCCACTTTTTTCCGAAACTATAAGAGCTTAAGAGCGAGGAAATAAAAAAAAATATGCATAAAAGGTGAAATTTTAATTGTCACGAACTCACGAAATCTCATTCCCGCATAGTGTGCGGGAATATTGTACTGAAATCCATTCCGCACGGGCAGGTGCCGCCCGGCGCTGCTCGTGCTGGCATACACCACTTCCCGTGTTTATGTTGAACCATATAAAGGGGCACAATCAGAGCAAGTGCATTGTAAAACGTATTATAATATTGTTCGGAACATTCAAAAAGTGTCGGAAAGTAGCAATGTAATGAATCTGCGAAAAAAATAACTCGAGTTTCCGTAAAAAATACCACTTGATTTCAAATTACGATGGTCATCTCAAACATAGTTTCAATGAAAGTACATTGTTTTACACAATGGATCAAGAAAATATGTGATCTGGCATTACCACATCAATACAAAAATGTATATCCTTTGCCTACGTCATGAAAGAATTATAACTCCTCATTATTTCCATTTTACTCTCAGCACCTTCTTGCTAACGTTATTATTAAGATATGCAGATCCCTTCATTGTTATAGTTTACACATCACTGAATTCATAAAAAATAAACGTCTATCTCAAAACAGTTTCCAAATTCTTGTAAGCTAGACAGGCAGCAAAAAGGCGGCTTACGCCTGACGGCTCGATTGTCTTTGATCACAAATGTATGAATAATGTATACACCCCACTAGCGCCATCTGTTGCAAAAGGTCGTAAGTAACATGACTTTAGTAGGAAGATAAGCCGTTTTACGCTGGGAAAGAAAGCGCTGTCGCGTCAAGGGGTGTAAAGCGGCTTGACTTTTAGTGGAAATGTGAAGTTTCAAATTTTATTAAATTTTTAAATAGTCATGTGTTGTCGGCTGTTTGTTCTTACTAGCTATTCTTGTATACAACAACGAGGCATATAAACAATAGACATTATTTTAGTTTAGTCGAATGTTTAGGGATTATGTAATATGTCGTTTTATATCTTCTTATTGTACTGTGCATTAAAGTTTAAATTAACAATTCTCGCGATTTTTTTAGGAAACATAACGTTGCGGGAATTTGTTGTGTAAAAAAATCTATAGACGAAGCATATTTATTTCAAACAATTCACTCTTCTCCATAACGAGAAATATGGCACAAGTAAACACCATGAACAAACCAGCAGTTATTATACACATCCAATATTGACCCGACAAAATTACACCAAAAATAATTAAACGTGAAAAAACACAATTTCCATCCTGGAGCGCAATAATTCCTCACTTTGAAGTTTCTATAAGAATTTTTAAAGAGATTAAAAGATTCATTAAGCATTCTCAGTGGTGAGACTGGCTGAGACCGTCGTTTGAGACCCGGGACCGCTTGGAAGCGACAAGTAAGATTAAAGTGAGCCCGCGAGCGAGCGCGCGATTTCCTTGGGTTTTCTTAATGTTATTAATAATTTGTAGGTTAGAAGAACTTTGTGTGTCGGTAAAAGCTCAGATCTTATCTGTGAGGCACTTTACGAGTCGTTTTTATGTGGAAATTAAAGTATTGAGGAAAAGGTCCTTTAGAGGACCTTTGATACCTTTAAATCTAATTAATCCCTAGTTTTTTACGGAAAGGCAACCTGCCATCTAACCTTGGTTAATAGCCTAGTTTAATGTAACAATAATAATAAATTGATGAAGGTAGGTAATTAAAACATAAATAAGTAACAAATCAATAAAACCGCTGCTATAGTTTTGCCCAATTTATGGTAGGTATTATGACACTTCGATATAATTCTAATTACGTTTCCCATGCATAGACTGTTAAGCAATTATTATACCTAGCTACAGTAAAATCATTAAAACAAATACGCAAGGCAGCCGCACCCCAAATTGCCTGTTATTCTTCGATCATAAAAAGACGTAAGAGGTGAGAGTTTTGTACTAAGATCCGCCATTTTGTTCAAAAGGGGGAACATAATCTTAGCCCGCTCGGGGCAAGTCTTTGTGCATTTTGTCAAACATTAATTAACAGTAGGTATGTTGGCATGTCGCGTGTATTATCGTGTTTGTATCTCTAATAAACATAAATAAGGTAAAAATACAATTATAAGTCTGGTGATTTATATTTTATTGAAACGCAAACTAATAAACAATTACAATGAAAAGAGTAAATAGTTAAAGATTTCCCAAACTTAACAAGGTTGTATTGTGCGGGCATTTTTCGGTCCTGTACTAAATTAAGAAGGTGTAGGTGTACTTTTATATTTATGAAACTTTGTTTCCATTCAAATCAAGACATTGCTTACTGGAATCTCGCTAAGCGGATAGAATCAGAATTTCGGAGTAAAAGTCTATCCTTTGTTAGTCTCCATATCTAAAATTGTCACCATAATTAATTTCGAGTAGGTTCACTGGTTTAATTGTGAAAAGTGAACAAACACACAGACAAAGTTGCATTTATTATAAGTAGTACCTATGTAGTAATGGATTTCAAGTTATAACTGTATGTGTGTACGTGTAAGTAGTGCAATCAGAGCCACTAACAAACACAAATTTAATTATGCCAAATAGTCGGAAGTCCAAAAATCCCTTACTCGAAGGGTGCATAGTTTGACAAGACCAAATTAATATACCAACTAAGAAACCGTAGGTACAGTCTGCCGCGGGCGATGTCTAGGCTCTATTAAAATTAGTTCCAGTATCTTAATGTAGCTAACTATACTTAAGATGCTGTTGTTTTGAAAGGATTCTGGTATGTAAAATGTATGATTTTGCAGTCAAATATTCGTACTCGTCAAGCTTAATAAGTTTGTTTTTGTTCATTATTCATATTTCAAAGGTAGGTAATTGTTACATAATAGTATTTTACCTACCTTTAATATAATTGTAATTCTGTGACGCTATAAGACTACTTTTTTTCTTGTCCTACCTATAGGTACTTTCAATATGAATCTTACTAAGAATTTTCAAAACTTGATCGATCATTCTAACAATAATCGTATTATTCTACATTGTAATTTTTTTTCCAAAATCTGTTTTCTTTCTATATTTAAGTACTCTGAATTAACACTTAATGGTTGAGTGTTGAGTATGCCCAACCCATCTATATATTATTATCGTTGATACATCTCAAATATCTGTCACTAAACAATTCTTCTAATAAAGATACCTTCGGAAACACACGACCCACTTGTAATCGTACTCAGCGCAGTCAGTTAAACTACACTAATCAACCTCTCACAGCGAATGACTTCTTAAACTCCGCAAACCGTTTTGTCAAGTCTAACGTGTTATTATGATACGGAAAAAATGGCGTCACTAAAACCTTGATGATACCACACCCTTTATTCTAAAACGACGCCATGATGCGGCAAATAAAATGCATTTAAGGCTTTTTGGTTCTGTGGTAACTGAGGTCTTCATTATGTAAAACAGCGTAAGAGCGGGTTTAGGTCGCGTTCTTGGGCTGTTTTGTCAGTGAATAATAGAATAATGGCGGTGATTTTTTTTCGGAGCTGGGAAAAATGTTACGAATAAGCATTTTGGACGTCACCCTGTTATTAAATCATAACGACGTGGAACAATTAGAGTAGTTCTCACGGCATTGGACTGACTCGATAATTACTGGAAGGATTTGGGCTGGAGGTCAAATATGGCGTCTTATTGTCGGTGCGAGACAATAGGAGTGTCATGTTCGAGTTTGGAGCACCTTAAAATGGAGACCATCTGGAAATTATGAGGTTATACGATACGTAGATATATGAAGGGTCCACGGAAAAACATGTCTAGTAACATTTTTTTTTTTCAAAATTAGATTTTAAGGGCACGTTAGGTATAGTTCATAACGAGCTCAACATTTTGCCATTAAAATCTCATTTAAAAAAAAAGTGACTAGACATGTTCTTTCCGTGGACCCCTCATATAGTTCCCTACACCAAATCTTGGGATAAGGGGCTAAAACAGACCCCGGGCTTAGGGTACAACCTGGAAAACGCTAGGAGCATGATTAATATGATGATGTGTATGGTAGAAATGTTCAAAATATACATTTGTGTATTTCCATGCAAAATTTATACACTTTACCTGTATTCAATTAAACCTTGCATCTTTTTAGTAGATATGTGTTTAAGCATAGGTACCTAATTAGTTTCTCCGAAGCCTTTGTGCGTTCTGTTTCTATTTGATAATTTTATCGATGGTACCTATAGGTACCTAGTATGGAAGTGCCCTTGTAGGGCATAAGTATCCATTTTTAACTCAGCTATTGAAAAAAAAATGCGTACTTTATTTAACAATACATGACAATTGTCATCAAGTCCTATATTTTGTTCATATTTAATTGTTAAATCGTACCTAATTACTTCTCTGAATAATTGAATGTGCATTTTCGTTATTAGTTAAGGTATATTTGTATTTTAATCTTTTTACCATTTGACAGAAATGTTGGCATTGTATGTATGTAATTCTAATTAAATACAATATATAAAGGACAAGTTGAAATATTATCATGTTTTAACAAGCTATAATTTTACTTGCACTGTTCCTCTGTAAGTAGGTATGCAGTGGGTAGGTACCTAAGTATGTTTTGAACCCTTTCAAAGAGCAGTTGATAACTGTGCAAAAAAATTTACACTCAGCAATAAAAGCATTTACTTGAAAATTATTCAATAAGAATTTTCATATGCCAAGTAGATACTGTAGAGTTTAGCCGAACACGGGTATTCTTTATTCGCTTAATTGTCTTGGCGTTATGCAAGCTCTACAAATAATCCTACCTAAATCTAGATTTCTAAAAGATTAGAAATCTAACTTTGAATATTCATAGACTTCGTCAAAACACTAATATATCCTAGGTTTAATTAATTAATTGGAATGCCAAAAATTAGCAAACTTTTTATTTTTATTGATACTAAAATCCTAAAAGAGCTTTTATTCTCATGGTCTATCTAAACTGGTCCGCGGCTAAGTTTCTAATTCACTCTTTTTCCTAACCTTATCTAGCTTTCCAAGAAATCGGAACTAAGAAACTCTTCATCTCCACTTATAATAAATCTCTAAATTAAAAAAAGAATCAGCCAGTTTGAAACTAAGCTTTGCGCGGTTCGAATGTTCTCAGCATCCCATGAACGGAAAAATATGAAACATTTTATATAGGTACATTATTATTCTAGCTGCAACTTAGGATAGTTTTTATCCGACTGCGACAGTTAATTAATTTTCCGAAATATACGACTTTATTTAATTTTTCATTTATTTTTATTGAAATCAAACGCTGCTCCAACTGTCAGCTATAAGAACCGTCAAATTTTCGTCAAAATGGCGGAATTGCTTTGCCTTTCACTTATTAATAATTTAAATCCCGTCTACGATAGACCTTTACGAGACAAATGTTAAAATATAAACCACAAAAAAATATTCGATTCTGATATGAGAACTTATATGCGCAAATGTCGTTTTATGTCGTAATTTCAATAAATTAAATCAACAAATTTGAACAATATAATTAACACGAATTTGTTTTTTTTGAATGACAATGGCACGCGCTCGGCGCATTCAGCCAAAGTACCTGCGGGGCTACCACGAAAACCGATACTCAATGTTCATATATTTGCATCCCTGTCACTCGAGTATGGTTAGTGCGATAGAGATAGAGATACCCGAATATTTTCGAATTCCGAAGTTCGTGGTTATAGCTCAGGAATCGAAAATATGGTAAATAATCATAATGTATTTTCTCGAAAAAGAATTTAAAATACATATAGTCAAATGGAGAAAAAAACAAAGCAAGAGGTTATATAGGTAATGATTAAGTTATAAGAGTCCAAAGTTTTAAGAGGGGGTATGTTCTGTCCCTTTTCCGCAAAACGCACCTTCATATGAAACGATTGTTTTTTTACTATGACGCTCGAGTATATTGACGTCACAGTCCCTCATCGTTTTCTCACTCTGACAAGCGACATTAAAACGGATGTAGCTTCATAATTTTTTGAGATATTTGAATGGGAGTCCCTAATGAAACTCCCATTCAAAAATGGGAGTTTCATTATCTTCTATCTATTTATCTATACATATAATAAAGCTGAAGAGGGTCGAAAATCTGTACATGGAAGTAATTCGAAAAAAAATTGGCTAGGGATACTTAAAATCGATAACAGAACACGTTCCAACAGTTTTTAGAATTTTTGTCTGTTTGTCTGTTTATCTGTTTGTCTGTTTATCTGTTTGTCTGTTTATCTGTTTGTCTGTTTATCTGTTTATCTGTTTTTCTGTTTATCTGTTTGTCTGTTTATGTGACCGCGCATCACGTAAAAACGGCTTAACCGATTTAGATGAAATTTGGTATATAGATAGTTTGAGTCCTGGGGAAGGACATAGGGTAGTTTTTATCCCGGAAATAAATCCCTGAGGGGATGAAATGGGGGGTGGAAGTTTGTATGGAGCTACTAAAACCGCTGCACCGATTTGGATGAAATTTGGTATATAAATAGTTCGAGTCCCGGGGAAGGTCAAAGGATAGGCTTTATCCCGGAAATCTTCCCCTTAGAGGGTAAAACGGTAGGGTGAAAATTTGGATGTAACCCATTTTGATAAAATTTGGTTTAGAGTTAGTTTAAGTTCTGGGAAAGGACATTGGATAGTTTTTATCCCGGAAATCTGCCCATAAGGGGGTGAAATTTTGGATGGACTCCGATTAGATCAAATTTGGTATAGAGATAGTTTGAGTCCCGGAGAATGACAACGGATACTTTGAATCCCGAAAATCATCCCCTAAGGGGATGAAATAGGGGTGAAAATGTGGATAAATCCCATTCAGTTACAATTTGGTAAAGAGATAGAAGGAGTCCCAGGGAAGGACAATGCATAGTTTTTATCCAGAAAAATCATCTCCTGAGGGGGTGAAATGAGGAGTGAAAATTTGGATAGAACCCATTTAGATGAAATTTGGTATGGAGATAGTTAGTCCTGGGGAAGGACCTAAAATAATTTTTAGTCCAGAAATCATCTCCTAAGGGGGTGAAATGGGGGATGAAAATTTGGATGGAACTCATTTACGGTATAGCGAGTTGGAGTTCTGGGGAAGCACATAGGATAGTTTTATCCCGAAAATCACCCCCTTAAGGGATGAAAATTTGGATGTGATGTGACCTTTTTAGATGAAATTTGGTTAATTTAATTTAATTCAAATTATTTATTTCAGACTTAGTCCATATCATGTTAGTAACAATAAAAACTTATAAAACTTAAGTTAACAGTTAAGAGATAGTTTGAGTGCTGGGAATTGGGGGGTGAAAATTTGGATGGAAACCATTTCGATGGAATTTGGTATAGAGATGGTTTGAGTCCTGGGCAAGGACAAAGCGTAGTTTTAATTCCGGAAATCATCCTCTAAGGGAGTGAAATGGTGGTTTAAATTTGGATTAGGATGAAATTTGGTGCCTATAGAGATAGTTTTACTCGCGTAGAAGAACAACGAATAGCTTTTGTCCCGAAAAAAATCCTCCAAGGGCATAAAATAGGGGGTGAAAATTTGGATGTACCCTATTTGGATGAAATTTGGTATAGAGATAGTTTGGGGTTCCGAAAAAGGATAATGCATAGTTTATGGAACTTATTTAGTTGAAATCTGGTTAAGAGATAATTTGAGTCCTGGGAAAGGACATCTGATAGTTTTATTCCGGATATCATTCCCTAAGGGGGTGAAATGGGGGTGAACATTTAGTATAGCGATAGTTGGGAGTCCTGGGGAAGGACAAAGGATAGTTTTATTCCGAAAATCCTCCCCTAAGGGGTGAAAATTTGGATGTGAGTGACCGATTTAGAATAAATTTGGTTAACAGATAGTTTGAGTTCCGGAAAAGGACATAGGATAGTTTTTATCCCGGAAATGATATCTTAAGGGGGTGAAATGGGGGTTGAATATTTGTATGAAGCTACTATACAACCCATTTAGATAAAACTTTGTATAGAGGTAGTTAGTAGGCGCGGCGTTGGTAGGCACAAGGTAGACTGATGACCTGGTAAAGGTCGCAAGAATCCGCTGGATGCCGGTGGCGCAGGATTGGTCACTTTGGAACTCTTTGGGGGAGGCCTATGTCCAGAAGTGGACGTCTTTCGGCTGATATGATGATGATGATAAATGATAATAATGATAAAGATAGTTTGAGTCTCGGGTAAGGACATATGATAGTTTTTATATCGGAAATCTACCCCTAAAAGGGAAATGGAGGGTGAAAGTTTGTATCGAGCTACGATATAAACGAGTTCTACGCGGACGAAGTCGCGGGCAAAAGCTAGTATAAAATAATCTTTCGGTTGTCCAACTAACTAATTATTTTTTTATTGTTTCATATTAAGTTTATGTTTATTGACTTATTACGCTATCTTTTTATTTATAACAAAAATAACGCTTATGGATAGTTTCGGATTCCATAAGCATGAATCTGACTTTTTTTTCGTGTAAAATTAAGCTAATACCTATAAGCAACCTAGCAAACTCTTAACAGATTCGAACAGCTAGCGCCATCTATTGCGGGAGTGGCTGAAACTCCCTACAATCAAAAGTCCTAATTAAAACTACAGGAATCTAAACTAAATATTCAATAAGAAATATTAATTAGTTAAACAGCTACCGTTGCATATATCCTCTGATTTCCCGCTGGGCTCTACAAAATTCATAGTTTATGTTGAATGCCTTATATCAACAGCGACATCTGATTATGCATGCATGCGATTGATTAATAATGAATTCAGATGTTCTGTTATAGCAAATTGTTATATTTATTTCCTTATTAAATCTCGTTTTGTGACGGTTAAAAGGTGAGTCCGTCGAGTCGTAAAAGTTTAATGTGTCAAATATGAATTCAGACCTTATTAGATTCTGGTTGAATAAATAAAGTCGTAATCGCCTCAAGCTGTTATTATTGCTTAAATCAACGATTCAGACTACCTTTTTAATGCAAATGAAGCTGTGATTAATGATCCGTTCGATCAGCGGTTCGGCCCGCGACATTCAGACACCAACATAACAATGTAAATAAAAACAAGACTTTTTTTCCTCAATGAGTTTATTGCGCCAGAACAATAAATGAAGCTGATCATTATAACGTTTACTTTCAACATCGATTACAAATACTCTACACGATATCATATCGTCCGCCCGCGCGGCATCCACACTCGATACCCGAGTCCATATTGCACTGCACTTCACTCCAAGCGGTACCCCTATAACTTACAGTTCGTGGGATCAATAATTACGATATATTTGTCTAAATATCACAAGGAAATACAAAACGAAATACGAAATAGAATTAACGCAATTAATATTATTAACAATTAACTATACAGAGTCCGTTGCCCCTTGGTTCACCAGGAGGAGCGCGCATGGCGGCGTCATGACACGGGGACGTGGTGCTGGTACATTTGCTCCTGGCGCTCGCAGAGCGACGTCATCTTCTTGTAGGACTCTGAGCTCTCGCGAAAAAGCAGTTTGGCGTCCTCTCTGGAGCGGGCGTGGGCCGCGTCCAGCCGGCCCGGCGACAACACCGGCGGAGACGATGCCGACAGCGGTGACATCGACTCCCGCACCGACTGCGCCCCGGCCGACGCCCCGTACGGCCCTCCACCCCCTTGCACCCCGTTATTCATCAGTAAAGGGCCCGGAAAAAAACCCCGCTCTCCAAACTGCGGGAACAGACCCGCTTGCAACGCACTCAGATTCCTACTATAGAACTTCATCGTTTCTGACACGTAGCTCGGAATTTGGGAGGATTCCTCGCCGCCGTATCGTAAGCTTTCAAGGGTCGACGCCAGGCCTTTTATGTCTGCGTATAACTTGTTCAGGAGTTCCGCGTTCATTTCGAAGCCTGGTCTTTGTTCGCGGCCCTCTGGGGAGCTTGTGGAGAGCAGGCGCCGGTGCAGATCGACGTTTGAGCTGTGTCGGTCGCGACTCCGCCGCGAGGGGAAGGCGGCGTCGCAGCCGTTGACATCACAGGGATGCAGCAGTTTTAAGTGGTCATTTCTGTAGTGCATGCGCAACGTGAAATGGTTCTGAAATACTTTGCCACACGCGGTACACCTGTCGGGGTTTTCG
The DNA here is from genome assembly GCA_963854355.1 of Epinotia brunnichana. Classification (NCBI taxonomy): domain Eukaryota; kingdom Metazoa; phylum Arthropoda; class Insecta; order Lepidoptera; family Tortricidae; genus Epinotia; species Epinotia brunnichana. Next base: position 13,323,153 of record OY977951.1, read on the forward strand.
TCGTCGATGGGAATCTCGAGATCGTTGAGGTCGGTTCTGTCGTCAGTACGGTCGCTGCTCGCCGAAGGTGATCTCGCTCGTGCAAGGCGCTCCTCCAAAGCGTGTAAATCGCTCCCGCTGTCACTTGGCGTATACAAATCTGACCGCAGTCTCAGGCCCTCGCGAACGACGCTCGGGGCACTGGATTCGTCGTCCGACTCACTTTCAGCTTTCACACGCGTTATCGATTCCGAGTCCACAGTTGCTTCTTCGCCGTTCTGAAAGGGCTCCCACTTTTCAGGCTTTTGTTTTTTCAGCGATAGCGGCTCGTCATCTGGACGGCTTGAACCAGGCGTTGAGATATTTCTGAACATATCGCCGTGGTATTCCTCGTCAGACACATTGTATTCGTTGTTTTGTGAACACCGGGTGGGATTTCCGCTCTTCCGTTTGCGCTTATTAGGGACGAAGGACGATTTTTCGTCCGATGCGGTGGGTTTATTGCGATTAATTTCAGACGCGACTATCGGTTTGGTATCATCTTTATTTTTATTTACACTTAAATCTTCCGGTTCATCCTCGTATGAGTTATTAAGTCTCTCTTCAACCGGCGACTCTCTCTCTTCACACTTAACTTTATTTTCATCGTCAGAAATATCATCGTTGTTTTCACTGTCGTAAGATTCTTCCTCGTGGGACACTGGCGGTTTAGCGAGATCCAGCGCCCCACGGGAAGGTTCTTCTGGTTGGGGGAATTTTCTGTACATTTTTTCAATTTCACTGAAGTTACGGAAGTTATCAAGGGGCACTCGCGGAGGTAGAGGTGTCGGGCCGTGGCCGGCCAGCTGCGGCGGCAGTCGCGCCGCTAGCTCAGGCGGCAGCAGGCTCGGTGGTGGTAGCGGCAGTCGTGCAAGCGCTGGCAGTAGCGAGAAAGGTTGGGAGGACCTACCGTCGTGCGCTGAAATCTTCCGCCTCACATGCGGCGAATGCAGCTTCGGGTTAGGATTAGCACTGTGCCGATTTCTCGAACGTCGCGAACTGAACATCATAGTGCACCCTTCAACCGTACACTTGTGCATCTCCCTCAAATGCACCGCCGAAAAGTGAATTTTTAAAGCTCCCTTGTCGCAAAAAGTCTTCAAGCAGACGTTGCACTGGACTCGCTTCTTCCCGGTGGCGGGATTGATGAACTGCACGCCGAGCCCGAGCGGCCAGGGCGCGGACGGCGGCTCGCGGCGATCCTGGTAGTCCGGAGAACGCCTGTCATCGCTTCTGTCTTCATCTCGTCCACTAAAGCTGGCTCCTAATTTTCTAAAGTCGAACTGCGGCGCAGGCTGGCTCACACGCGGCATCATGAAATAATCCAAGCCGGCGGGCAGGCCGGACGCAAACTCTTTGCCTTCCATCACGTCAGTGTCATAATAGTGCAGCGCGAGACGGGCGGCGCGCGACGCGGTCCGTGCGCGACTGAGGACGTGCGACACAGGTGACCGCGCGGGCGGCGCGACAAAGGCCGCGGGGGTGGCTGGTGGAGGGCAGGGGGGCGCGGGGAGGGCCAGGTGGGAGGAGCGAGCGCTGGGCGGAGCGGATCGATGCGCGGTGGGGACAGGCGACAACGCGCGGCAACGCCGCGCCAGCCGTAAACAGAACTAAAGCACCACAGTTACGTAATGCAACCTAAGCTTCCCAAACTAAAACAACTTAACTGTACCTATATATTCCAATAACTTACGACGATTCGGATCTGTAGAACTAATATTCAGACGTCCAAAATAGCTTAACTGTATTAATACTTGTATAAGTCTCTAACAGTTTCGGATGGTTGCATTACCTACTCGCACATGCCAGCGTGTTGGCAGAGCACGATCCATGTTCACTAAACATAAACTAAATCGGTAGGAGATATTAATACTAGCGATCCAAATTCCAATATTCCATATTTCTCTATAAATATATTATTTCTATATTTTATTATTACTATTTTTTTTTGTTAACATTTTTGTGTGACAAAGATATCTGGAAAATTTAGGTTGTTTATTGATATTTTTTTATACAATGTTTTGTGATACCGGCATGTTATAAATAAATTTACGGGGTCAACAATTTGAAAATGGAGTGATTAATTAAACTCACTACCTACGTAGTTTGTTAGGTTGGTTTTAATTTATGTCAACGGACGTTGGGCGTGTAACATAACTGTCATCGTCCATTAAGCCCAAGGGATTTAAGTAGGTAGGTAACTAAAGAGTTGCAACTAGAGCTAGAGTTGCGAGTAGGCAACTTATCTAATAGCAAGAGTTATCTAGTATTGTTTACAAAAGCTGTTGTCTTTAACAGCTATACGAATTGAAATTGGATCCAAAACTGAATCTCCACTATTCTCGTAATAAGATCAAGCTAGTAAAATAACCGTTAAAATAACAAATTTGCTTTACTTTACTAAACCTTGGGATAACATCATATCTAAAATTATTTTCATTCATAAACCCTAACATAACACTGAAAGGAACTAAACATCGTACCCAATACCTAGAATATAGTGTTACAATTTACAACTCTGAAATCACCTTCGGTGTATAGACATCTCTTGCCAGAGTTACTGCTAGCGCCATCTATGACGCGACTTTGGAACTAACAGTATGGCCAGTGTTTAATTCTCCTGTAATTTACTCGTAGTTATAATTAGGAAGTTTGTACTATCGCAAGTTTAACTAACCAAGTATTTTTGACAAGCTATTTGATTTTCGTTAATATGCTATTTAGTCAATAAATATATTGGTTCGTCTATTACCTATTACACATATTAAATTCAAGTCGACCTTAATTACCTACTACCTACAATAAATAAATAAACATTTTTCATTTGAATATAAATCCTAATATCACAGTATGCACTAGAATGTTTATTTCGTAGAAATGTAGGCGGTAGGTAGGTATACCAATGTTTCTTTCGTTGTTTTTGTTGAAAAGTGTTGTATTCCCAATAATGCCTTCCTTACATAGGAAGTAAATAAAAAACCCGTGTTATGCATTGGTCTTCTTAAACCGCAAACATTTGTCTATAGCTACGACAAAACGGGCATTTACGGTCAATATGCACTACGCTTTTAAGTGGTTGATACCCAGTGGTTTCTTTGACGGGCGGGGTCATATTAGGTTCGAGTCCCGTTCCGTCTCATGAGAGTCGAGTTAACATGACACTATCACGCGCATGGCGTACTGACGTGTAGGTACCTATATTTATACATATGTGCAAAGGTGTGACCGTCTTGGTGATTTTAATTTGTAATTAAATAGTGGCAACACCGCCAGCATCACGGGAACTTTGAGCCATCAACGATCCGTGGATCCTTTCTGTTAGTTTTAGGTGCATTGTTGACGAAGCCCGTTGCGTGATTTTATCATTGTTATGTAGGTACAGTCGACGCCAAAAATATGTTTACAATTTTCGCCTTATTACAATGGAATAAGGTGCAAAAGTGTAAACATATTTTTGCTGTCGACTGTACCTAAGTGGCTAGGGAGATGTGTTTCTGTACGCACTTGGCGAAGCCTGCGTTGCGGACATTTTCTTTAATACGTCCTTATATACTTTTAGTAACCCCCGACAGAAAAGAGGGTGTTAGAAGTTTAACATGTGTATGATATGTGTGTCTGTATGTGGTATCGTAGCCGGGTCATTGTCAGTCACAAAAACAAAAATCATCTTTCCGGTGGTCAATAGTTAAGGGCTTACGCTCACATATAATATGTTTTTATCACATAGAATTATAGAAGGGGTAACGCCGTTTATGCGGATTCAGTGATCAACCAAAATTAGGCTTTATAGCCCTTAACTTTGGCAATGTCCACCGAAGAGACGCGAACCTAAATCTGACAATGACCCAGCCCCTAAACAGGTGAACCGATTTGAGTGCGGGTTCACTAAATCGAATTTCTTGTCTGTCGAGATGGTTCTGAGCTGTTTGATGTGACTAGGGGGTTTTTTATTATAATTGATGTTACAGGTCGTATTTATCAACCGATTTTTTTGACATTTTATGAACAAGTTCAATTGATTCAGTTTCTCGTAATTTTTTTTTTAAAGACTTGCTATTTCTACATTTCACAGAGCCACTTAGTTGTTATTGGTGTTAGGAAACACAACACAAACCCAAAAGTGTTTGTTTTGCAGGATTTTTTTCTTATTGTATGAGAAAGTGCATTTTTACAAGGTACAAGTACCCAGCTTTTGATTCGTTTTGTAACCAAATAAAATCGCCAACGTAGCCAAATCTTTCGGTACACATCTTTATTACTGTAAGAGTAAAGATGTGTTCATCGTCATCATCATATCAGCCGAAAGACGTCCACTGCTGGACATAGGCCTCCCCCAAAGAGTGCCAAAGTGACCGGACCTGCGCCACCCGCATCCAGCGGACTCCCGCGACCTTTACTAGGTCATCAGTCCACCTTGTGGGGGGGCCTACCCACCCCTAAATATACGATATATTTGGCTACTTTGGCTGCTACGAACTATATTGTAAATATTCGTTTTGATTTATCCCAGTCAAATTGGAAAAAGTTTAATTTTTTATACGGTCAGTAGGTATGTAATATGCAAGATGCACCGGGAATTTATGTTTACTCGTCCTCCTAGACTACAAAGCATTGCGACGTAAACATTATAAAGTAGATCGACCTACAGTAACATAATGTTAGGAAGCGTCACACATTTCTAAGAAGTAATATAAAACGTGTTCCTCTTTCAGCTGCTCGATTCCTCTCCGCTGCAGGTCTGCGTGTCTTCGGCTCGCACCTCATGTATTCCTGCGGGAAGCAGTTACAATTACCCGCGTGAGTAGCGCAAGGTGAATTAAACGTTAACTTTTTTTGTGGATTTGTTATTAGGCAGCAGACTTCATATTGGTGATTCAAATCTTATTCATAAACTTTTTATCATTCTTATTTTAGCAAAAATACTTACCTCTACCTTTAAAATTTGATTATCTTTATCTGCCGCTTTGAATTTGAGTTTGTGGGAAAAGTACAAAAATAACACAGTTTAGTTAACAGAGATTTGTAACATTTCTAAGAAGTAATCTAAAGCGTGTTCCTCTTTCAGCCGCTCAATTCCTCTCCGCTGCAGGTCTGCGTGTCTTCGGCTCGCACCTCACGTATTATTCCTGCGGGAAGCAGTTACAATTACCCGCGTGTGTGGCGCAAGGGGAATCAAACTTTTACTTTTTTCCCCTTTTTGTTAAGATTCTATTTATTATGCTAATTGCCTTAGGTATTCATAAACATTCGTCTTTTTTGTTTGTGAGAGCAGGACAAAACACATTTTAGTTAACAGAATCTTTTTAAGTTTTATGAATAACGGGGTTAGGCTTTATCTGAATAACCTGATCCTGGTACAATGTTTTCAATAGCGTGACCTCCAATCGCATTCAATTATTGTAAGACTTACGATTGGTCAAACTCGAATGAGTTGAGAGGAAATGCCTAACAGGTTGCGAATCGCTTACATATTGGCATGAGAAACGGTGTTTTTACCCGGGTGGGAATTATCGTACCTAAGCTACGCTTATTTAGTGCTACCTTCCTGTATAAATTAATTACTAAGATCGAATCTTATTACTGTTCACGAATTGCTGTGTCGATACAAACCCGATAGGGTTTAACGACACTGTTAGATTTAACCAAATGTATTTTCTTTTATATATGTAATAAATAAAAAAAAAAAAAAAAAAAAAAAAAGAATTATTATTGAATATTCTTTCAGGTTGGAATTCTTTTTATCAATATCGGCACTACTCAATTCAATAGAATGTACAGTACAGTTATTTACAATAAATAAATTAATTACACCTATATACACAGGCAGAATCTTAATAAAGTTATCAACAAACAATTTGAACTTGCCCAACCTACTTATGCTATATCCAGCGCACTGAACGCATGTAAATCTTCTTATTTCATAATTTGGTTGGATTTGCTTGTAACCGCTCATGTTCTCATTTCATGAATCGCGAAATGTTCTCGTTTTTATTATTTCGCTTCCGCGCCCGCTGCCGCCTGTGCCCGACCCTCGCACGAGTGTACTATACGTTTCGCGGTTCGTAATGTAAACATGCTCTCTTTTTGTCGTAAGTGATCCGGTTCTGGTCAACGTTGATTTTTATATCGACTTAAGGTGACGGTACACTGCACCGGATACGGATTTAATGAAGATTTTAGTTTTTATTAGAAAACTGCGTTTTTATTGTGATTTATTATGTTCAATAGTTATAAATGAAATAAATATTAAGATTATTTTTTTCACAGTAGGTACATAAATACCACCTACTGCATAAATGTTTCCACATTTCTAATCTTCGTCATTATTTTTCAACAAATATATCGACTTTTGGACATTAATCTCTACAATCAGTAAAGAAAGAAATAGCAACATATAGTAAGAATTATCAAGTCAGACTGAATAATCACAGAAATGAATTAGCTGCGCAGCTGCAAGGAATGGGGAATGGATGAAAATTTTAGAAGTGCTTGATTATTTTTTTGGTGATAGGAATAACCTTCCTTAACACCAGAAAAAAATTGCAGATTTTTCAGGTGCGTCAATTATTTTTGAAAAATATAAACAGTTTCCTCACTTACGTTTTGGGTTTAGGACGGTGAATGAGAAACCTTCCTTGATTCGTCTCATATTACAAAAAATATTTTGAATATCTGACCCTGGCAATGACAAATATGGCTGCTGCAGCTGTCAATATCATCGCCAGTGTCGGTTTACTACGGATTTTTATGATATTTTTTGTAATATGAGACAAATCAAGGAAAATGTCTCATTCGCCGTCCTAAACCCAAAACGTAAGTGAGGAAACTGTTTATATTTTCCAAAAATAATTGAAGTACCTGACAAGTCTGCAATTTTTTTCTGGTGGTAAGGAAGGTTATTCCTAACACCAAAAAAAAATCAGGCACTTCTAAAATTTTCATCCATTCCCCATTGGCAGCTTGCAATTCTCCCGACTAAAGAGGAATAGGTTAGTGTAGTGGACCTGGCGAGGAGATTCGTAGACAAGGAATGAGGAAAAAGCCATTGGATGGCTTCCCCAATAAATATTTTGTAACCAATGAATGACATCAGACAGCACAAATGATTATTGTTTTGTATAAAACATATTGCAAATCTTTGTAGGAAGAAAATAACATCATTTTCAGCCCGTAATCGCCTACTGCTGAGCTTAGGCCTCTCTACGAGTACCTACCTACGCCACCCGTCCTGGGCTAATCTTATCCAGAAGTGACCCGCGATTTTCCTAATATCGTCCACCCACGTTAGAGAGGTAGGGCACAGCGAAATGTCATCTCGCTCGTATGTGGAGCAGCCCAACTGGGGAAGTACCTACCTCCAACTTACAGAAGACCGCAGCCATAAAAGCACCACTGCTTTGTAGTGTTGCTATATTATTGCATGCTATGAAGTATGTGGTGTTGTGTTCCTCCCTAGGGTGCGCTGTGTTGGGAGTGAGTGACCTGCATGTCCATATCTGCCAACACAGCGAATCCTCAAGTGAATAAAGGGTCGGCAACGCGCTTCTGATTATTCTGGAGTCACAAATGGCTACGGTAACTGCTTCACATCAGGCAGGCAGTAAGCTAGTTTGCCACCGTCGTTGTAGGTATTTAAAAAAAAACCATCGAGCTGGTGGACGGCCGACGCTCCTTTTACCACCTACAAGTGGCCAGTGGCCACCAATCTGATACCTTTTTGGTAGGTCCACCTACCATCACTCTGCCTGGTAAGGTGTCCTTCCCAACTCCACTTAAGTTTGATACTCGCATCTCCAACGTCGCGTACCTACCTTAGCCCTAATTTCTACAATGCTGGAATAGACCAATTTTTTTTCTCAAAGATGATTTTCAAATAATAATATAATTTTACTAATCATCCTGGTAATATCGCAACTTCTCATAAAATTGTCCTTATGATCACTATAATGATGTCACAAGCTGTGCTTGATGAGTATGGAATAGAGTCCTATTCAATCTTAGCTTCGATACTACTAGCGCCATCTAGTTGAAATTAGATGGTTAAACTTAACCAGGGGCGGTTCACTCTGTGATTCCGTCGCGCCGCTACAAGTACATGCCGGCGGCCGCCAAATTGGCGGCCAATTAGTAGCTGCCGCGTGTTGGTACAGGACGCTCGCACGGGTCGCAGCGCGTTGCATGCGATAGAACGGGATGGCCACATTTAGGCACGTTTGGCGTACCTAAACAGGGAATTTGTTAACAGAGAACCTTCTGTACGTAGTACTATTACTTATTCTGTGATTTAACGTACGTTTCTAAAGACAGAGGAAAAACTGTAAACCTAAATAACCGACCTAACCTAATTTATATTTTAAATTTAATCTTAAGGTTCACATGTATCTTTAATTATAATGTCGTGTAATGTGATGTTGATTAAAGCTTTTCTATTCTATTCTATTCTTAAATGAATATGTACCTACTTAAGAAAAGTCAATATTGATATTGAGTTGACATGGATGCGTCTCCAAAAGTCAAGGGTATAAATACCTACAATACATAACATACCTAAACTTTTTAAGCACATATAAAAAAAAATACCTAGGTGATCTCTTCTCAACAGCCTTAGTATAAGCTATTTATCCAATCCAATGTATGGTCGGAAATATATTAGAGCTTGTAAAATATGGTCTGAAGGACAGATAAATTTGTTTACATTGTAAGATAAGTGTACAACTTTGTTAATTAAGATAAGAGGCACTTATCGAGCGATATATTCGCAATAGCAAAAAAGCTCATAAATAAAAAAAATAAAAAAAATCCTTAGTACCTAAGTATAGTGAAAACAAGTAAAATGAGTAGGTACTATTTGTCTTTATTTACCTATATTATTTTCTTTCGTACTTATTCTCCATATAATCTAATGTGCAATCCCCTCAACCCGCTCCGTCCGACATATTTATTTCGAAGCGGCGTGTTTGTTTGGATTAAAAATATTTCTGGCTACACTTGCACACGACACTCGTGCGCATACGACTACGCCTAGCTTAGTGAGAATCGGCTAATTTTACACTGGAATACGGGACGGGAGACTTATTCCGTGTGTTCAGGAAGTAAGTTGGTGGCCGACTTGGGAACGGTACTTTATCAATAATAAAGGGCGGCTTGAACTGCACCAAACTATATCTGTAATTGTAAGCGGTGTTCGTTAAGGCGCCGTAGGTTCAGCGAAGTTAAACGTACAGAGTTTTTGAAACAATATAATGCGTCTGTTTATAATAATATGGTTTCAAAAAAATACGAATAGTAATCTTGAGGCTTTTCTGTAGGGAGATCAGTGATTCAAAACATGACTAAGCAATTTTCGCTCGATAGAAAAAAAATCACGAACATAGGTCTAAAATACACTTAAAACATTCGTAACAAATTATGCACAAAAGCTAAACATATTAAAATTGGTTCTAAAATCGGCAATATCATGTTTGAGGGAACTTAGTGATTATCTACTTTTTTTTTTTAAGTACAAAAAATTAAAATTAAAAAACATGATATCCGCGCTTCCGAACACGCACTTCCATCACGCTCACGCTTATGCTCAGTGAGAGGGAGAGAAGAACATGAACCTACGGCGCTTTAATATCTGAATATATGGAAAGTTTGATAAGTTTCTATGGAATGACAGCTGCCGACGCCATATTTAACGTTGATCGGTGTGTAATCGTAAGTTGAACTTGCCCTAAATAGCCAGTCGAGAAATGAATAGGTTCGTCACTTTTCGACTTTATTTTAATCATATTATTGTCCAAAATGACACTCGTTAGGAGAGGCCTGTCTCCAGCAGTGTACGTCTTTGGATGTTGATGATAAAGGTCCAAAAGTGACGAACCTTTTTATTCCGCGACTGTACATAGTGAAACCGATTGGATTGTAATGTAATCCATTTACTTACGTGAGGTAGGTTTGTCAATTAAAAGCAGTCAATACTTATATGCGATGTCTATAGATGTCTCTGCACCTAGTGGCGGATATAGGATTTTGGTTTGGGAGTGGGCTTGATACCTATTCGGGGGCTTGATCTCGCTGCTGTTAGACTTTGGTAAGGAATCAGATTCCTGGGGGCTTGAGCTAGACCAAAAACTACAAGCACGATAGCAGCCAGCCATAGCCAGTAAATTTTCAATTTCGACTTTAAAAAGACGTAGGTACTTATCAATTCTGTCACCCTAAATAGTTATTACAACGGAATAAGGATGTAGCCAACTGTATCAATAGCGGCTCTAGTAATTAAAATAATCATAATCAACTGCTTTATAGCCGCATTTAACCACTACTGAAATTTCCATTTAAATTGAGTTTTATTACCTACGTTAATCGGTTATTTTTTCACACATCTAATGTATGTCAATGAGACAATCAAGAATTGCAACTTCTAGTCTAAGTAGTTTTCTTCGTTAATTGACTAGTTTTAGAATTAAGAGTACCTATAGGTAATGAGTAGATAGTGATGTATTTCTGAGATACTTTTTCTTCGTGAATCACCTGCGTAGTAATATATAGCACTTCCACTAATGCAATTATAATTCAAGATGTATTTACAGTTCGCAAAAGTAGAGTGAGTTAACAAAAGATCGCTTGATACCGATCGTTTTTGCCTCTTGTTTAAGACTAAGTATTTCAGAACCAACTCAAAGTACGGGTAAGTACCTAAATAATATATACATGTACTTAAATAGTTTTTTCAGATCTTTATTACGGCATTTACGGGGTACGATCAAGACAAGCAAGAACTTGTGTCGGGGCCGAATACTCATTTGGGTTTCGGGAGTCTTTTTAAGTTAGAAGAAGTTTTTTTTTTTTTTTTTTTTTTTTTTTTTTTTATTTTATTTATTAAAAACAAAAAGTTACATATATACGTTGGTACATTGCTCCACAAAACTAAATTTTTCAGTTTGACTGTGGAGTCAAAAATTACAGTCTCATTTCTCTTCAGCTTTAACATATGTTGAAGTGTCTTAAATATTGAGATCTATCTCATGAATGCCCCAGTAGAAACGTGAAAGGAGATTTCTACATGGCATCCATGAAGTATCTTCCTCTATCCACATGAATGCCCTGAGACCTAAGAACATAACTTTTTTTTTGCACCTATACACAGGTGTAACAGTACCTTCGATTTTTCAATTGGAACCATCTGACCATGTCATGGCATCAATCTGCCTTTGTTTCAGTACGCATCACGACAGCTTCATGACGATAGATTATTAGTCCAAATAATCAGTAGACCAAAACACGAGTAAATCTAATCTCAAACCACTGCACCTCCAATTATCACAGCACAAAGCATCACGCCATATAGGTACTGCCTGAGTTAAAAACAACTTATCTACATAGGATCATTAAGGCGCTCAAGTCCTTTTGTAGGGAGGAATCCACTATTGACATAGCGTGTGGCAATATAAGAAGTACCAAGTTTTTTGCGATTTCCGTTCCGGTTACAGCGGAAAGGAACATTGAACACGCAATGAACGAAAGTGATTATGTCCAGCATGTAACGATGGTCGATGAATGGACCGGAAAATTATATTTCGGCCCAGTCATATGTGGTTCAATATGTCTGAGAAATACGGACAGACTGACAGACAGACGGAAGGACGACGAAACTATAAGGGCTCCGTTTTGGTCAATGACTCTTTATGAATTGCCTTAATTCTTATATAATAAGGACAAGAGAGATCCTGCGTCTCCAGAGAACCAAACCGTTGTCGACCTAATTGATTTGAAATTAGTTGTGTCGACAGCTACTCTGCTATTCTGTAACTTGTTTTAACCTCACCTTACCGTTCACCCACAAATATATCTTGACGCCGCGATGCGTAGTAACTAAGCGTAATCAGAGGTCTAGTTTGGTTCGTGACGGGAGAGGTGAGTCGCATTAGCGCGTTCCGAATAACAGTACTTTTTTCCGTCGAGAAAACCTGCAATCCTGGTACCCAATCATCGGGGGATAACTGGGTTATGTGGTATTTCTATCCACTAAAATCTCCACGGCAGCCGGCATTTGCGCTCCCACGCGCAGGACTCCAGGATCTCATTCTGAACGCACTGGACCCCCCTCGCGGCTCGCCACATTCGGCTCGTCCTAGGGTGGAAAAGATTTTTATCGCCTTCCCTGGGGTTTTTAGGCGAGTGCCCCAGCGCCCGCCAGAAACACTGCGACCCCGATGAACCATTTTTGTCGCCTTCTACGAGCCGGGAGAGACCGTAGACCTATTCTTGTCCAAGCCTACACAGGCAGTTCCCTTATATACTCACAAGCGGGTCCTCGGGAGCTCTGACGACTTTATACTGGCCACCATTAATGAAACCGCAACAAAATACGCACAAAGCGAGAAATTGGGGACGCGCAATTGCAATCTTAACTCCTAAGGCCATTGACCCCTCATCCTCGTACCAGAATCAGAACAATTAGACGCTACGTGCGTGTGTTTCAGGTGCCCTTCACACACGGTAATTGTCCGAACAAAGAGCGCCTTGGAGCTGCCCCGGTTACGCCTCAGTTTCACTCGCTTCCGATCGGCGTGATTAGCGTTTGGACAGCCTTGTCGTTTAGGCTAATTAAATACCTATTCGTTTTTTCATTAGTCCATTAGTCCACCTTCAATACTAGTACAATAGTACATTACTGCGAGGGCGAGAAAATCGGGACTGCCGACCAAGTAATGAGATAAGATAAGCTATTTAATTTATTTCATGAGGATAGGGATACGAGGCTGACAATCTCTTTTCACACCGAGGTATCATGTAATTATTTTATGTGAAGTACCTACTTACCTAGTGCTTTTCTCAAAAATTCAATGGAATAAAAAACCGTTAAGATTTTTTTAAACGGCTAAACGTTATGATGTTTTGTCACAAAAAATCACAACGTTAATATTACATCGCACAATTGAGATATTTCTCTTTATTCACTCCTCACACAAACAAAGCTTATATAAAGGCGTCACGAAGGTAGTCGGTACTATATCATATACGTAGGTATATGATATAATATCCTCGTACCAGAATCAGAATAGTGAGAGATGGAGGAAAGGACCATGCAGCAATCGTGCGAGGTTCGGGTTCGACACACCAAGAAGTTGGAAAATCGATATCATGATGATATATTAACTCTTTCACTCTTGGTATAATCGAGTGATACTGATAGTGATAACCCAATCTCGATCCAGGTGGAAGAACTGTGACGTCAGTTCCAGGTACCTGTTAGAGCGCATAATAAACCCTCATAAGATACATGCGTTTGGTTCATCACTTCACTCTCAATATGGGTACCTACCTATACCTATATATTTCAGCCTGCTACTTACAGAGAAAAGTGGCGGTTACTCCACCGACCAGAGCAGGGCTCTTAAGTGATGATGATTGAACTTGGCTTGGCACGCTGCCGCGTGTCTAGATGATGATGATGATGACCTACAGTCATCCAAAGCCAACGGTTGAGGTTTATTTGAACGTCATGAAACAACAAGGTTGATTTCCACTTGCAATAATATTATGACAGTAACCTTAACGACAATCAGATCTCACAGAAACTTTTGTCAAGACTGGTATACCACTTTCTTGGCCGACCGTACTCACGAGAATGCACCCTTCTCGTTCTCATATTTCATCACCATCGATGACGATTTGACGATGTATCTTTTCGTAGTCGCCATGTCATGATATCATTAGAACATGTCGAATCAGGCCCCAATGCACGAACCTATCTCATTTAGTTTTACCAATTACCATACATTTTCCCAATCTCGCAATATCATGGAATGATATCATCGGGATTTTATGTTGTCTATGCTAGAGGCAACTCTTAAAATCCAGTTTGTCAAGTAGGAGCAAAAAGTTGCTAATTAAAGTGTACATTTGGAGTATTGCCCTGTATGGCAGCGAAGCGTGGACAATGACACAAAGGGATCGAGAGAGACTGGAAGCGTTTGAAATGTGGTGCTGGAGACGGATGGAAGGCATAAGCTGGACTGAGAGAGTAACAAATGAAGGGTAAAAGAGAAGAGAACACCATCAGCGCTAGAAGGGGGAAAATGATTGGACATTTGATACGGCACGACAACTTCTTTAAAACCATAATGGAAGGAAAGATAGAAGGAAGGAGAGGCAGGGGAAGACCACGGCGCAGTTATATGGACCAAATAAAGGAAAAAGCTGGTGTCGTGTCGTATCAGCGAGTCAAGGAGATGGCGTACGACAGAGAGAAGTGGAAAATACTCCACCGACAAGAGGATAACTCTTAAATTTAAAGAAGAAGATGCTATGTTGTTTTTTGAAGCATTCGCGCTCGCACCTTCGCTTCGCACACATATACAGAAGTTTGTATTATTGTTTTGTTACAAATTACGATAAAGTGTTCCTAATTCTATTACACATTCAACAGTTTTAATGGCTTTATTTCGAAAAACTAGATAGAAAACTATTTTGCGCACTTAACATTGAAAACGAATGTTTACATTCCTCAAAATCTACACCACTATTTTATAATTGCTCATATTTTTTGTTAAATTATAAAAACCGGTCAAGTACGAGTCTGACTCGCGCACCGAGGGTTCCGTACAAACTTTCATACATCATACCCGTCATGTCAGAGTAGGTATGTTTGTTTATCAGTTATCAGCGATAGCTTTTTATCACGCGTACCGATTTCGATTATTTATATTTTATTTGAAAAAAGGGACTTTAAGGATGATCTAAAGGAAAAGTCAGTAAATTACAGATTTAATTAAGAAATTATTTAAGAAAAATAAAAAAAATGCGCTAGATAGAGATATTATCGTTTTATTTTTCCTGTATTATTTATGTTACTCTTAATCATATGTAATTATTTCAGAATTTTCACTTGGTAAACTTCGGAGATAAGGGGGAATGGTATTTTTTTCTACATTTTCCTTAATAAATCAAAATTTAACCACTGTAGAAAAAAAAACGGTTTTAGAAAGTGCAACTCAAGCCCTTTCATATGATATCCCACTCGATCTATTTACTAGACATTGATTTTTTAACCCCCCTCACATTTGTTATTTACATATGTTATTTATCTAAATATGTAACTTATTTAGGCATGAAAGTAGACGAAAACTTCTCTTGGAATGTTCATACTAACTTTATCTGCGATAAACTAAGAATTATTAGGAATTTTTTTTCATCTAAGTTTCAGGATACCAATTAGTACTTTAAGGTGCTTATATATGTCACTAGTAGACTCTATTTTGAGTTATGCCCTTGACAGCTATGGACTCTCAACTAAAACAAACATTGATAGGTTAGAAAACATACAACTTAGATTTGTTAAATTATTAGTAAACAGTAAAACTAGACACAAATGTAAAGGTACTATAAAAAGGTAATAAACTATAAACTTCTTTTCAAAATCTGTAAAATACTGCCAGTTAGTCTAAAACATAAATATTTACTACTTATAAATAACCATAGCAGTCTGGAACCTAGCTCTGAAAATAGCTTGTTAAAAACAGTCGATAATACTTATGTTACTAGGGCTATGGCGTCCGGTAAACTGTGCGTACCGAAGGTTAAAAAGTTTTATAACGACAGAACCTTAAAAAAACGTATCCCTTACCTTCTGAACAGTCTACCAGAAACTATCAGCCGTGAAAGAATAAAAAACGACTTTAAAAGAAAATTAAAACGACATTATTTAAGTATCATAACACATAAGTAACTGTATGCATGGTTTAGGTTAGGTTAAACATGTGTCTAACCTAAACCTATTTATAAATTAGTACCTAATTAATTAATTATTAACTCTGTTTTATTATGTTAATAATCACACAGACAAACTGTTCCGACAGTTTTGTGAGACCCAGCTAATGTACCCATGTTTATATACTCTGTTTATTAAATAAATATAATAGTAATAACAAAACATAAAAAATATATATTTCAAAATTTTAAATTCCATGCACGTGGATTAGCTTTATCTACATTTATTCCAAATTTCAAATTGATAGCACAAGTAGTTCCTGAGATATTTCACGTTGTGACAGACGGACGGACGGACGGACAGAATAAGGGTTCCTTTTTTGTCCTTTTTGGTACGGAACCCTAAAAAGGAAGTAACTGTAACATAAAACATTTAATTAAACCTCATTAACGGAAAACGTGGCAAAAATGGAAATCGCCGAAACCTCGGAATTTAATGACAGGACATAGAAACCCACATTCACATCTCGACACCAATTAACTGAAATTGGTCTCTATAAATTTCAAAATAAGGGCGTTGTTCAAGAAAACCGCGAGCAATTAGACATTTGTTAATACGTTTAGGAATGCGTGTTTTACGGATTTGAACTTTACAGCTATTGTATTAAGAGTGATTAAGACTGCATTGTTATTGTGGGAATTGTTAAAATTCGCCGGACCTTGGAAACGCTTTACGGATGCGTTCGGTAAAAGCAATGATAATGCGTCGGTTTACGTTTGGCGAGGTTTTTCCACTTGGATCTCAGTTATAACACCATACGGTTAGAATTTGTTGTGAATCTTCAAGGCAGTGCCTGTGCTATAAGACTTCGATTACACGCTAATTCTGGAGTCTGTCTCTGTCATTTACAACAGTTGCACTATCATTATCTCATAATACTGATG
The DNA here is from genome assembly GCA_963854355.1 of Epinotia brunnichana. Lineage (NCBI taxonomy): Eukaryota > Metazoa > Arthropoda > Insecta > Lepidoptera > Tortricidae > Epinotia > Epinotia brunnichana. The sequence goes on from OY977951.1 coordinate 13,339,815, forward strand.
GACTGAACTTACGCCAGAATTAGCGTGTTAGAAAACTTAGAAAGTACGTTATATGTGAAATTCAGAGCATGGTACATTTTTGAACTAGCGAGCGAAGGCAAAACTTTTTCCGTATGTCCGGCGTATAACCGGCTATTCTCCTCTTTTTAACCGATTCTCGTGAAATTTTATGAGCATGTTCAATAATTATATAGATTTTTTTTGTCGATTCAGTTTTTCGAAAGTTTTTTTTGTTTAAAGACTGGCTCGAGGTTTTTACATATCATAGAGCCACTAGGTTATGTAAACATTACCCTAGATAAATAAGAGCAAGTTACATACATACTTAGGGGAAAACATAGAAAAATTACCACACGTAACGTTTTGAACGAGCGTTCGTTAGGACAATTCAAATTATACAACTGTCATTTTTCCATACAAAAAGTGACATTCAGATCTACCTGACGAACGTACCTGCAATGCGTTACGTAATCGACCAGCTGGGTATATATAGCAAAGCAAAAGGAAAACACAGGTTTGAAAGCGAGGCCAAACATTTTTTCGGCTTGAAATGGTTAGGGAAATGTTTCCTTCGGTAAGATCATACTTAGAAGACTTTAGACACATAGACAAAGACACAAACAAAGACAAAGACTTTGCAGTTGATTTGGTAGTACATCAGTCGCCAATTTACTTATGCCTTTATTAATGAGATGACCTTCGCACACGGCAATGTTCGATATCGATTCGATCGTGCAGTTAATGTTCAATCATAATTAAACTGACAATCGACGTTAAATATGTGTTAACGTTTACAACTTTGTCCCTTAGTCCATTGTAATAAGGCCGACAATTTATACAAAGGGAATCAGTGTCGTCGACTGTACGCGTTTAAAATAACGTCATCAACATCGTCAGTAAAGATATGTACCTATATACATGTTCTTCTGTACTTGTCATATTTGGGTGAATCAACTTATTCCTGTCACTAAGTAATTGCTATTAGTTACGTCTCTTCGGTCACTTTTTAAAACAGTGATTTTATTGGTTCAAATCCACCGAATGTCGGATTTTGTTTAACCATTTTAACACCTTTTTTTGGGCTACCTATTTTTTAGGCATGTAAGAAGTCCATATAGTACTTAACATTTTTTTAACAAACTGTCAAGTTGTATACTGGCCAACGGGGCACAATAACAACTAGAAATAGTTGATTGACCCAGTTTGGTTCCTGCAATGAGTAGTAGACCCAACTGAAGGTATTGATATGTCCACTTATACCTACGCTTCGTATTCCATTGTACCCGAATAAGACACATTTTTGACGTTGGCTTGACTACTTAACATAATTAAACATAAATACCGCCGACGCAGCCTTCATGACTTCAAGGCCAGTATTCCATACGCGATATTTGACAAAACAGCATCTTTCAAAAACAGAATGACAGAGATATCAAAGTGAATAAACATATTCAGGCAAATATCGCGTATACAGGGTGGAAAGTTATAACGGGGCAGTAAGGGCAGCTACTAGATCCCTTGCCGCCACGCAAAAATGGCATTAGGATTTCATACCTAACTTTTTAAGTAATAACAATCTACATTCACAGATTTTTGAAAAAAAATACAGTCAGCGAGAAAATCATCAATTTTGACGAATTTTTTTTTAATGCCATTCGATCCCATTTTATTAAAGATCAGATAACTAAAAAACTAAGGTTTGACTACTAGAACGCCCAGAAATCAAATAAAACTTTTTCCATATATACAGTTAGTATGGGAATCACAAAGGGCAAGTAGTCCTTTAGTTAGACGATTATCAAATTGTATGGAGACGGAGATAAATTCGTTTAGATTAGAAATGAGAGAATTCATTCCTTTGTAAAAAAAAAAAACTAACGTATTTACACCCGTATTCATAAACGTTACTAGGTACGAGTATGTGGACAGTACTCACGAGCGGACCGGTGCTGTAAAACCTAAAAAATGTAGATTGTTATCACTTAAAAAGTTAGGAATGAAATTCTAATGCCATTTTCATATCTAGTAGCTGCCCTTACTGCCCCGTTTTACCTTTGCACCCTGTATAAGAGACCAAAGTGCAGGTGGCAAGTGGCGCGCACCAAGCTGCGCGGGAAGTGATTCAGCGGCCCGCTTGCGCGGCGGAGCGCGGAGTTGCGCAAGCGCACGCGATGCGACTGATACCCGCCGATCGAGGTTACGGGACTCGCACTAATCTAGTTTTAACCGGTTTTTCTCAGTGTTAGCCCAAAATGATGCCCTTACCTCAGTTCTCTTATCCCAGTTCGATCCACCAGTTCGATCCTCCAACGATACTGATACGTCCCGATCGAGGTTACAGGATTCCAACTAATTTACTTTTAACAGACAACCCTAGGGTTGTAATCTTGTAATAAGGCCTAAAATCTGATTATATGGGAATTTCTTTGTGAGATAACAGCTGGACTTAACGGTAATTAATTAGTCCGGCATCATAGGTAGTAGGCAATCAGCGTAATAACATCAACTTGATGCTTTGATGCATATTACATACGCCATTTCAGAAAAAAATCATGTTCCTAACAAATCAAATGCATTTAAGGCCAACGCCTAGTGTCAAAAGGTCACACCAACGGCACACTGTGGGCTGAGAATCGAGGACAATTAAATTTTGAAGGATACTTTTTTTTCAAGAAATGCATTCTACTTTTTATTCATTTTCATACCACGACATGATTTCGGGATAATTTGGTCCACTAAATGTGACCGCCGAGTCAAATTATTAAAGCAATTATTAAACAGTCGGCCATTACCAAATTCTGTTGGGATGAAAATGGAATAATATGTGAAATCACGATTACGAATATTATACGTATCGCGAAGATTCCTGATTGCGACACAGGTGATACCTGTCATCTCCGTACAATTTATAACCTTAAAACGTCATAGGTATCAAGATTTGCCGCGATACGTATATATGGATACGTATATTTTCCGACTAAAAAGTATCCCGGTTTGAACGAAATGTCGTGAGCCAAACGCGTCAAATAAATGACTGTCAATGACTCGACTGTTTGTTAATTGTCAAATGTTAACTTTAAGGGTGGGTTCCTCTGGAGCGAACACGATTCATGGCAGAAATAGAAAAATCATCAATAGAAGATAAATTTAAATTGAGAACATTATCAAATACATCAATAGTAAGTACATATTTTATTGTAATCACCGTCTGGCATCTTTGTAGGTAATTTGAATGTGGTTCACATCGTTCAAGTAGTTGTATACTTATATTTAACTATCTATGGTTTTCAGCAACCAATAAATCAATCCTAACACCTACTCAAAAGGTGTCATGATTACTCAGCCGTAGCCAGGAATACCCGGTTGGTTTAATTAGCGTCACTTCACTGACTTATGCATCCTTTTTGACACAAATTCCTGCGTTGCGTCGTTGACAGTTACCCTAATACATACCTACTAGCCTACATCCAAAATATCGGATCAATCGAACATCAGGAAATCTGTCACATTTAACTTGGAAATCTTCATAACGTTTTAGTGTTGCCAGTTTAGAATTGAGTCTGTTAAATGGGTTACAGATAGTACCGAAAGAGTTAAAAGAAAAATAAAGTGAAACTGAAATATTTGCACTAAAGACCCCTATCACTTAACGGTCGACTTTTGTCTCTTAAAACTGGGTGATAAATACCCTGTCGCCTGCGTCGTCGTTTCGTGTAATTTGCTTTCCTAATGGTTTGAACGCTTAAAAGCGTTATTAAATCGCAGTGTTTTAATGCTGATGCATGGTTTTGTTTTCTTGTAATGCTACCGAACGTTTCTACCGTTATTATTAAGCACAGAGTAAATGTTGGATGAGATGACAAATAATGTTTTCTATTTATCTTGATCGTGAGTTTAAACTAACGCAAATTCGCATTTTCAATGTATATCAGTTACGTTTTAATTTAATATCTTTTTAAATTAAAATAGTAAGAAAATATATATAATTAAAATACAATAGGGGAAGGTTGCTATCATTGGACCGGCGCTTTGGTTGGACCATTTAAATATTTTAAGCTCTACGTAGCATGCGTAGAGTTTAAAATATTTAGATGGCCCAATCAATGCGCCGGTTCAATCATAGCAACCTTCCCCTACATAGCAGCGGCTGCATTCAGTATCCATTTGAGGCCGTGTCGCACGTACAGCAGATAACGTGGCACTCGTAGCGTGGGTCTCGCCGGAAGACCAGCGCTGGCTCGTGAGACAGCATTGCTGAGGCGGGACCATTTTGCGACAAACAGATTTTTTTAAAGTCTCATGAGTCTCATGAGACTTTAAAAAAATCTGTTTGTCGTTAATAGTCGTCTATAAGTATAAAATTATACTTATATATACACAAGGTGTTATTTTTTACTAGCAAATATTTTAACAGATGATACTTTACTTTAAAACAATTAACTTTAAATGGAAATTTAAAAAAAATTTAAAAATTACTGATGTACATTTTCCTAGTAAGGAACACAGCCGGGGGGTTTACACTAGAAAGGACATTACGTGTTTTTATTACGTTTTATTTATTTCATAACATGACATTGACATTCAAGTATTTGATTTATTTTAGAAGTGGTCAGTTACAGTTAAGTGGTACATAAAAGAAGAGGTACTAGAATCTGTTCAATGAGTTCTCATTTGATAACATTAACAAGGTGTTTTTACGCAGAAAATTTGTTTTTCAGTTTTCTCCAAAAAAACATCGTAAACGCTATAATGTTTCATACTTAAATATACTCCAGGGAACGAGTACTATCCGAGTAATGTCTTTTGGTTTAAGTAATATTTTGTGTTTTGAATAAATATTTTTCATAATTTTTTATATTTTAATTTTTAGATTGCTGAGTCTCGATTGATTAAGAAAACAATCTATCCGGAATTAAAGAACTGTGTCGACGTGCGCCGTCACACAGCACAGGGGCCAAATTCGACTTAGTTTAATGAGAGCTCGGGTTGGGACATGGCTACCTAATAGCCATTAAATATACCACCAGGAACACACACACACGGATATCATCATCATCATCATATCAGCCGAAAGACGTCCACTGTTGGACATAGGCCTCCCCCAAAGAGTGCCAAAATGACCGGTCCTGCGCCACCCGCATCCAGCGGACTCCCGCGACCTTTACCAGGTCATCAGTCCACCTTGTGGGGGGCCTTTTTTTTTTTTTTTTTACTTGAGGAAATGCCTTTACGCAATACGCATCCCACCTAGCCGAGGAACTAGGATGGGTATGACGGGCTCCCGGGAACCCCCCGGATGACCGTCTAAAACCACCAAGGTGGCATACCTCTCTGCCGTGTAGTAGTCATGGGATCGCGAACATTTCACCACGACGCCCCTCGGCAACAGCCGCAGCTGCCCTTACTACTGAGGCAAAAGCCCCCCCTCCCGTCGTAAGCGTGCAGGGCGACACCACACGCTTCCCGACCTGACCAAAGGACCTCTACGCCGGGAGAGGGTGATAGACCTCGGGATTCACCCTCTCAGGTCCCCTTGTAACTTTTTATAGAGGTTTTCTCCCTCGCAGCCACAACTCGGCCCCGGCCTGACGGTCGCAGCCCCCGCGCCTAACATGAATCCTCTGATAGCAGAGGATTTGTCAGGGTTACCTTGTGGGGGGCCTACCCACGCTGCGCCTTCCAGTACGTGGTCACCACTCGAGAACCTTTCCGCCCAAACGGCCATCGGGTCTACGTGTGATGTGCCCAACCCCCTGCCACTTAAGTTTAGCGACACGGATATACATTTGAGAATAGGTACTATTTAGTAACTCGCTCAGAGTGCAAATATATTGTTTGGCACAACCCATTGCAATTGCATATATACCGCAATAGCGAGATCCGAGTCTTGTACCTAACTAATGTTACGTAATACACCCCCGAACCTTTTTTCTAACCAGTGTTACTAACTATAGTGACGTTTCAGAACACCATTTAGCTCTAGATGAATAGTGTTTTACGGATCAGTGGCGTGCTCGTTAGCCGGTATCCAGTGGTTCGTTATAATGGCCTAATGGTGGCCATTAGAGGGGGATCACCCCCGTAAAGGGATTATAGTAGGTAGGCAATTTTAGCCAGTACGTTGACTCGAGAAAAATTCAGCGGGCATAGCATGGTAGCCATTTTATCACTTATAGTTGTGGAGACGGATGTCTTATCTATAGCGATAAGTGATTAGATGGCAACCATGCTTGGTCCACAGGAGGACGCTTCAAACACCACAGCTCAATTTTCTTCCATGGGAAAAGTTGTTCAGTATGACCATCTTAATCGCTTTTTGTCTTCTTACACCACGACCCCGAAATCATCCTGTATTGATACCAACTAACAGGTTCTTTCTTGTTAGACAAAATAACTTTTGCCCTAATTTTTCGCTAGACCTACCTAATGGGGTACTATTGAAGCAACCTTACTAAGCCCTACCATTTTTCTACATTTGAAAAGTTTATTATTGTAAAGAAATTTTGTATTAGGTTCAATGAAATATTTGTGCAAAACTTTCGAAGTCAAGACACGGTTTCCGCAATCGAAACCACTGTGCTTTGTATAATACCTACGTTTTTGGGGATTTTTTAATGGGTTACCAAAAAAATACTGACTGCGCACCAAAAAATACTGACTATGCAAATCAAAATTTTACAATCGCACATCAAAACCGATTTTAAGATAAAAGATAGATAAATTTTATCGGGAGCATAAAATTCAAAATTTACTTTGTTATTATTTTTGCTTTTATGTATATACCCACCTATGTGTAATAGGTACCTGTGGATGAATGTTTGAAATAAATAGCTATTTAATTTTAATTTATAAGTATAAGTAGGTACAAGTCAGGAGTTTGTTTGTGTTTGTTTGGTTTTTGTTTGTTTATTTGTTTGTTTTGATGAACGATTAGTATTTTAGCTGTACAAATCAGTGGTTTTTAGGTTGTTAGGTTTTTTTTGGTGTGCCTTTAATTACCTACTAGCCTTGGTAGTTTGGTGTCAAAATACTGAAACGTATAGATATTATATAATTGTGACAGGATTTACATTTTTTTAAAGCTAACTGCTAAGGATAGCCGGAATTATGATGAAATGTCTTCAAAAATGCTACGAGGAAGCGTGACGGAATGGAATTAGGATAGCCCGGTGTTGTTATTGTTTTTATGGCGTTTTCTGCAGTTAAGGTGAGGGTGACTTTTTAATGGCATGTTGGACACCTGATTTTTATCCAGGTGATATTTTCATAAGAATAATATGACCGAAAAAAAAGTCTGGCAGAGAACAGACGAAAATTACGATTTCTCTATCGCTTACGAATTGATTGCACCAACACGTCTGTAATCGTAAGCAATGTTTTATGGAAAATTTGACAAGTTTTTATAGGATGACGTTAATCGTTCAGGCCCCGTAGCGTGGATGGCGTTATCACGCGATAAGTGATAGGATAAGCGCGTCGTCTCGTTCTATCGAACGGTGTCAGCCAGGGACGGATGCTCTATCATGTCACTTGTCGCGTGATGAGGCCATCCATGCTACGGGGCCTGTTATCATAAGTTGGGGCAACCCGGCCTAAATAAATAACTTAAGAGTATTTCGTTCTCAAGTAAATAAAGATGCAAGGGCAACACTTGCATGAAAAACATCACCCTCCCTTCTGCGCAGTCAAGTAAACATTGATGACTGAAAATCTATAGATATTCACGAAGCAGATACAGTCAGTAAATGTAGCTATATCATGTTTTGGCGTCTGTTTCATTTCATTTGTCGTCGCAGAGAACTGCTAGATTCAATATACTACATTCGGAATGTTTATTGAATAAATGGTAGAGGTGTGAAAAAAGATCGGGGTCCCTTATTTTACCAGCAAACGTTACACCGAATGCATTGTTACCCCAAATTTTTATTTCCATGAAAAAAAAACCGAAACCGTTAACTTTTTAGGCACAGCTAAAACGTCATTCTGATGAACACATTAGGTTAGGTTTGTTTTATACCCATCCTGAAAAGTTTACTGTTTCAGAAGAAAATAGTTTTCGATGAAATAAAAATTCTGCGAACCATACTATCGATGAAACGTTTGTCGGTAAAACAAGCGAAAACCCTAAAACTAAGTATACTTGTTTCTGTGATGCGACATGCGATAGATGGACGAAAAAAATTGAGGCGATGTAATAAAAGTATGACTTCAACAGATATTCCTTACAACTCAATAGTCACATTAGATATTTTTTAACGGTAGGCACTACCTATCAAAATTAATTCGTTATGTTTAATAACAATCACCTTACATAGAAAATCACAATGGAAAATCACCCACCATTTCAATTAACATGCCCATCCTAAACAAAGCACCCATCAAAACATTAACATGGAAACCCCCAATTTCCCCGTCAATTCACAACAATGTCATAAAGCCTACAAAACACAGAACACGGATGTCGCATTCAACAAGTATCATCGCCTCATACGAACTAAAAACTCAAGTAACTTCATTCAACTATCAACTTAAAAACATACGCTATAAGGTGTTTTATGAAACAAAAAAATCCCGGAGTTACGGTGTTTGGGATTGGAATGGTGAGTCGTAACATTCACCCTCTTGTCACCCTTCAACTGTGTGACAATACATTTTCACGGTGCGCATGGTTGGTTTTGGATTTTGAATCTTTATGTAAATGAGGTTGGGTTGGTTTTTGAGCGATATGGGGCCGGGAAAACACCAATAAAGAAAGTGTTTGGTGTCAGTGTTTTAACGGTTTCAGCGACAATATTATATTTTATTAGTTCTAAAAACATGACAACTGCCATTTGTAAAAAAAAATAAGTAAGTATTTTATTCGTTTTCTTTAGAATTTACCATAATCGATTTCCATACTGCAGCCCTCGAATGAAATGTACCTACCCTTTTTTACATCGTCAACAATCGTCACTACATTACAGTGACAATTGTTTTTGTGCCAAACTTTTAGCACTGTAGGCTTGACAGTTTTTGAGTTAACGATTACGAATAGATTTTTGAAAAAATCCTTTTATGTTCACAATACTACGAAATAATAAGATTATACAAAAAAAGTTACTATATTTGGAACTCTGCATATATGTATACGTATAAGTATAAAAAGTCAAAGCAAAAGTGATTTATTCTTCAATTTAAGCATTATCACATGCACCTATGAATGTTGATAAACTACCATCGGTTCAGAAAGAAAACCTCTGCCTCGAGAAGAAACGGCGTAAAAAACTCGGCTAGGTATCATTTATACAAGCTTTAATTTGGTTTCACCTGTCCCGTTCGTTGTCTGTAATCAAATCGTGCAAGTTAAATATGACCCACTTCCCGGTTTCTGATTGAGCTGAAATTTTGCATGCATATGTATATCGCATGACAATGCAATATTATGATGACATGGAGCTGATCTGATGCTGGAGCTGGAAGGTGGCTATAGGAACTCCGCAATAAAACGAGTTTGGGCTAGTTCTAATCGTCTCAATGAGTGAAAAGTACAGTCGGCAATAAAAGCTTGTACAAAAAATGATTTTTTTTACAGAAACTTATATATTTCAAAACAGTATACAATATTTAATTTCAGTATCAGAGTATTATTAAATTAAATTACATTGCTACAGTACACAGACACAGTACATTGGTACAGTTGCCTATTTATTTATTTTGCGATAGATTTCTAGCGCAGTACTTTATCTGCTAATATCCCTAATATCCCTATAAATGATATAATCGTTTATCTTCTAATATGCTTTTTATTTAAATAAGAGTCTTAGAAGGGCAGTTTCAGGTGAAAATGTGGGCACGCTGCACAAAAGCACCAAATTTTTTTTAGGTACTAGTTAGGTAGGTAGCTTTAAGTTTTTGATAGGAACCGACTCCTCCGTCGGCCATCTTTTTTTTATGGGGGTCATTTTTGAATTATAGGTATAATATTAATATCTCGGGCTCTAAATCACGTAGAATCACAAACTTGGTATCTAAATATACATATTATTTGGGGTCAAGGAATTCGACTATATATTTTTAGGGTCGAGTTTCCAAAGGATATACCATACGGAACCTTACCAAGCCTCCGCTGTGGGTCCGTGTTTCTGCGTGTCAAGAATAGCTAGACTGTTAACCTTATTATTATTTTATTAACTGTAATTATAGTAGATATACCTAGTTATACATAGTTTGCGGAAATTTCAAGTGTCTATCTATTACGGTTCTTGAGATAGACCGTTTGTAATGGGCGAGAAAAAAAACGCCTTAAAATGACTTTCAATGTATGGGAGCACTGTCTAATTTTTAATATATTTTTATTTATATCAATTTTAGTTATAAAAGCAATAAAAATACAAACTCTGTGAAAATTTTAACAGTCTAGCTATTACTGACACGCAGATAGACGGACCCACAGCGGGGGCTTAGTAACAGGGTTCCGTTTGCTATCCTTTGGGAATTCGACCTTAAAAAATATCTAGTTGAATTCCCTGACCCCAAATATGTATACTTAGACACCAAGTTTGTGATTCTTAGTGATTTAGAACCCAAGATATAAAAAAAAGATGGCCGTCGGAGGAGCTGGTTCCTATCAAAAACTTAAAGCTATGTACCTAAATAGTACCTGAAAAAAATTTGGTGCTTTTGTCCGGTGTGTCCACATTTACGACAATTTGTTCCGGCAGTCTGCCCCACTATCTGTTTTACGACAGATTTGAATGTAGACTCAGTATAAAGTTCTTCGGTAATGTGTTTTGGAATGTTATTGTAGAATTTTGTACAATTTCCCAAGAATGACAATGTCGCTTTTACTAGTCTGTAAAAAGTTGTTTTGAGCTCCCCTGTGCTTCTGGTAACCTTGGACCTATCAGTGTTCGTTGGGAAGTTGTACAAATTCTTCCTAACCCTAACATACATTATTATTTGAAATACGTATAGCGCCGGCAGTGTTAGAATATCTGTTCACGCGACCCCAGGTTATAAATTGCTCTAACAGCCCTTTTTGTAAAATAAAGGCATGCAGTTTCAATATCTGCCGCTGATCCCCATTAAATAAGACCATATGAAACTATACTATTAAAGTAAGCGAAGTGTCGTTGCTATATTGGTAAGCTGCCTTACGCCTTGGCCACGACTTTGGTCTTAAGCGACCTGCGACCAGCGTTTTATCTGTTCATTGCGCGGTCGAGACGCGCAACGCACTGTGGTTAGTTGGGATCACGCGCAATGAACAGATAAAACGCTGGTCGCAGATCGCTTAAGACCAAAGTCGTGGCCAGGAGGGGGTTATTCTCCTGACTGCAAAAGCAGCGGAGCTCAACCTACTTCCTATCGCAGTTATGTGGGAACCCTACTGCAGTTTAGAGTCTTATGTATACGAAATGATGCATCGTATTACCTGCTAAGCTGTGTATCATGATAAGAAGGTGAAACATAATTTCGCGTTTGCATTATTCTATTAGCCTAATATCATAAACAAGAAAAAACAATTTAGTAATCTGTGGTTCGCCCCACGAGAGCTACACCGAAAAAATAATAACACAGGCTTAGCTCCGTTACATAAATAATGATAAAGCGAATTAAATCAAAGTCTTATTAGAATATTAAAAGTTCCGAACGCGTTCATAATGTCTATGGTGTGAGGAAAAAAATGTCTATGGTGCGGAGGGACGCATATTTCACTCAATTTGGTAAAAAGCGGGGGTTGTCTTTGGTTTAAATGCTTTTATTAATTAAGACGACACTTTAATGGTTTTTGTGAGATTTATAGAGTTATTAGAGGATAATGGTAATGCACCGAAGGAATACACAAATTGTCAGACCCGAGTATTAGGTATAGTTGAGATTATTGAATGTGGCCACTTTTTATAAAATTGTCGTTGTAATTGAAATCTTCTGCCTTGCACGGTAGAGTTGCTTTTTGAATGGACTACTTTGATGCAATGGGGAACTTGCATGGGACTTCAATTTCAAATAATTGCACTCAATCGATCGTAAAAATATCATAAAAAAGAAAATAAAAAACAGTCCAAGTGCGAGTTGGACTCGCGCACGAAGGGTTCCGTACCATTATTTATAAATATTTATTTAATTTCCTTTTTTTAGTGCATGTTGTTATAGCGGCAACAGAAATACATCATCTGTGAAAATTTCAACTGTCTAACTATCACGGTTGTTGAGATACAGCCTAGTGACAGACAGACAGACAGACAGACAGACAGACAGACAGACAGACAGACAGACAGACAGACAGACAGACAGACAGACAGACAGACAGACAGACAGACAGACAGACAGACAGACAGACAGACAGACAGACAGACAGACAGACAGACAGACAGACAGACAGACAGACAGACAGACAGACAGACAGACAGACAGACAGACAGACAGACAGACAGACAGACAGACAGACAGACAGACAGACAGACAGACAGACAGACATGAGGAAAAACATTTTTTGTTCCATAAAATAACATAACAGTTAGACAGAATATTGAATTAGAAATAATATTTTGTATGTCAAGTATAGACTTAAACGCAAATTTTGTGGAGATAATAGCAAATTAATGACTTATTCCATAGAAAACGCGCCGAGAATATAAGTTGTGACGTCATAGCATAAGCCCGTTATATATACCTACAGCGTTTTCGATGGGTTCCGTCCGGCGCGTGCAGATTTCAAATGCATTGGATCAGAAAAAGAAATCATAACTTTATATGATATGATATGATATGATTTATTTATCTCACAATATACAATTTCACTTAAAACTAACACCAATCAATTTTAGGAATTTATATTGTGATCGTCAGTTATTTAACATTTAATTGAACGTAACGTCATAAGAACGTTTTTAATGCGGCAGTTCATATTCCTCTGGATTATACTTTTGATTTTCGTAATAAAATAAAGAGATGCAAGTTCCCTATTTAGCCAACTGAAATAATCTCAAGTATATATGTGCTTACTTATACATATAACACTACAGGGCTAGTGAACAAAACCTTTTCTACAGGTCAGGTGCAATTTCAATTATATCAATGTCATAAAGACTTTCTACCCACCTCCTCGTTTTAACTTTATCCCGCTAGCAGCACGAAGGACCCGGTCCAGGTACCCACTTATGATATTACTCTAAGAAATGTCGTAGGTAGAAGTTTTTTGTGAAAGCAAATGTCATTTCATACCGATGGCCGGGGGGGGCGGAAAGGTTCTCGAGTGGCGACCACGTACCGAAAGGCGCGGCGTGGGTAGGCCCCACAAGGTGGCCTGATGACCTGGTAAAGGTCGCTGGAGTCCGCTGGATGCGGGTGGCGCAGGACCGGTCATTTTGGCACTTTTTGGGGGAGGCCTATGTCCAGCAGTGGACGTCTTTCGGCTGATATGATGATGATGATGAAATGTCTTTTGGCTTTCGAACCCGGAGGTTATTGGGGTGAGGGTAAATTACATTACAGTACCTACCTATTTAGGTATAAAGATTATTAGTATACATTAGAACGAGCTTGATTATTTTATGGTCACATTTTTTATTATTTATATTTATAAATAATAAAAAATGTGAACATAAAATAATCAAGCTCGTTGGATATTGGTGTCAACGGGACCAATCTAGAAGTATATGCTTTCAACCAAAGAAAAAAGTTTTCAAATCGGTTCATAAATTACCGCGTTATCGCGTAACAAACACACAAAAAAAAATACAGTCGAATTGAGAACCTCCTTTTTTGAAGTCGGTGAAAAAGTACGCCTCTATTATTATCGTATTTTGTATTTAAGTACCTAGTGAGTACATCAAACTAGTTTTTATGTTGCTAGATTCGACGATAAGTGGCGTCTGTTCACGACATAAAAGTGCAATATACGGCGTTTGATGATTAATAAATATCGCCAGTTAATTCGGGGTAAGCCACCCCCCCCCCCCCCCCCCTCTCAAAATTTATATCTGAAATTTTGATGGCTCCCCTTCTGAAATCCATCTTTGAGTCGCAAGGACCAACTGCAAAAGGAAATATCTTAATCACAAATCGCCGTATAATGAAGCCAACACCAGCAACTAGATCTATGAACTCAAAAGAAAAACGGCCGTTTTAACTTTGGACGCATATATTGACGAATTCAGGAACGTAAAAACTGTAGTGTAGTACAGTGTGTAGTGTCTCCTTTTTTAAATATCTATCGTTAAATTCAAATAATCTTTGTGTTAATTCTTGTACATCCTAAGAGTAGACACATCTTGTTTTTGTTTATACATGATCAAGTGTTACCTTAAAATATTTATGATAAAGTCAATGTTTAAGCAATAGATCGGATATGGGTTTATCCTGCATCGGCCAGCAGCTATGTAAATAATGCAAGCTCAATCATGTTTTAAAAAGGGTGTAACTTAACCGTGTTTCTGATGCATATACTCTCTTTCAAATTACTGGAAATACATAATTTAAGGATGTACAGTACCTTTAGTATTTCATATGGAAATCTAGGAAGTGACGTTTGGCGTTTTATGATAATTAATTAATTGGAGTAACTTCCGTCGACACCGTGCGCACCTCGTGCACGTATCGGATGTATGAACGAAATCAATCAATTGAAGTGTCTGCAAACGAATGCTACTCCGCATACTCTTTACTAATGTATACTAATAATCTTTATCTATCCAAATATCATAAACCCTCCATGATGCCTTCAAGAACCGTACATTATAATAAATATACTGTTTTGTTAGAATAAATTTCTTATCTGTGAAAATGTTATTATTGCTGAATAATAACATCTATTTTGATAATATTATTTCATTCAAATTTCGAACATATCTGAAAAACAAAGACATTTGATTTGACCTCTATTCTAATATCAGTCGAGATGACGTTTAGTTTGAAATGAATTGTCAATTTTGCATATAAATTTGACAAATGTCGAGTTGGATCCGACTCTAGTTTGTCTCTGAATTAAAAAAAAAACGATGACAGCTGCAAGCAAACAGCGCCGCCATGCCGATCATAATATGCGGCTCCTGAATGCATCATAGAGGCTTATGATATGTGGATAGATAATATAGTGTATGTAACTGTACATAATTAGGCATTAAAACACTCGTGTTTAATGCCCTTCATTATGTACAGTCACATAAACTACTATTATGTACTCGTTAAAAGTCCCGACTGACTCACTCACTCACTTAAATCAACGCCGAGCCCAAACCGAAGCTGAAGAAAGCTGATTTTTCACAATAGGTAAATTATATCAATCAATCAAATAATTTAAATAACGTAGGTAAGTAACGCTACCCACTAAGAAGGGATATTTTTTAAATTCCACCCTCAAACGGGGTTGAAAGTTTGTATGGGGACGGAGTAAAATTATATGTGAGAGACTTGAAACTTTGTGTATGTACTCCTTATTACAGTACAAGAAAAGTAATTTTAGGGCTTAGGAAAAACCCACCCCTAAGCGGGTTTAACAGGGGTGCAAAGTTTGCACCTTTCAGTGTCAGTCCCAAACTCTTTTTTTGAGCTACAAAATGAAAATATCTTTTAGCGTTTTGGAAAAATACACCCCTAAGGGACAATATTTTTTTTTTGACGGGTGTGAAAGTTGGTATCGACCTACGATATAAACGAGTTTCACGCGGACGGAGTCGCGGGCAGAAGCTAGTACATATCATAAAGAGGAAACGTCTGTGAGTTTGTAGCTTAGTAAGTTTGTATGTAGAGCCTTCATGCACGATCCACATCCGATTTCTGAAAAACTTATGGAACTTAAAAAAATATGATGGCCTTTGTGACATATTAGGCTACATTTTCCCGTGGATTATAGAGAACCTGGGCGGAGCCACGGCATAAATATAACCGATGTCCAACCTCGAGGACCGTTCTATCTACTTAATGGTGAAATAATTTTTGAAATTGGAGGAGCAGTTCCGGAGATAACCCCCTGAAAACAAACTTACCTTAATGTCACGGACTTTTTACTCTTTTATAATATTAGTGTAAATATTGAAATAGGGTAATTTTCAAATGTTAAAAGTTATAAATTCTTGTTGCTAAATGGATAGTAAACCATCAAGTTATTAAAAGAAAGTATACCTGTAAAGTTTAGAAAAAAATATAAAAAAAAATATTGTCCAAGAGCCAAGCTACCAACAGAATCCTTCTGCTTTTCATCATCATCATCATCATCATTTTCAGCCTGTAATCGCCCACTGCTGAGCATAAGCCTCTCTTCGCGTACGCCACTTATCCCGGTCCCGTGCTAGTCTCATCCAGAAATGACCCGCGGTCTTTTTTATGTCATCAACCCATCGAGCTGGTGGACGACCAACGCTTCTTTTTCCTGCAATTGGCCACCAATCCGTTAACGTTTTGGTCCACCTACCGTCACGCTGCCTGGCAATATGTCCTGGCCCCGTAGCATGGATGGCGTTATCACGCGATAAGTGATAGGATAAGCGCGTCGTCTCATTCTATCGCACGGTGTCAGCCAGGGACGGCAGCTCTATCCTATCACTTATCGCGTGATAAGGCCCATCCATGCTATCCGTCCTGCCCAACTCCATTTGAGTTTGGTTATGACTTCGCCGACGTCACGCACCTTAGTGCGACGTCGGATCTCAATATTCCTCACTCGGTCTTGTAGCTTAATGCCGAGCATGGCGCGCTCCATGGCTCTCTGTGCTACCCGTACTTTGTGCACATTCTCCTTTGTGAGCGTCCATGTCTCAGCACCATACGTCATTGTGGGCAGGACACACTGATTATAGAGACGAGTCTTCAGGCATTGTGGAACGTCAACGGATTTGAGGATGTCATCTAACTTGTTGAATTCCGCCCAACCCAGCTGAATTCTCCTGGAGATCTCTTTGTTTTGATGTTCCTTATCAAAGGATAGAGTATGACCAAGGTAAACGTACCGCTCAACCTTCTCCAATGACTCGTTCCCAACTGTTATTGCTGAATTCGAGTCACTGGAAATGCTCGCCCTAACCTTAGTCTTGGACATATTCATCCTTAAACCTACCTGCAAGGAAGCATGGTAAAGGTCTTGGATCATATTTTGGAGCTCATCCAGGGTCTCGGCAAACAAAACAATGTCGTCGGCGAATCTCAGGTGCGACAAGAACACACCATTGATATTAATACCGGTCCTGTCCCATGCAAGCGTTTTTATGATGTCCTCTAGAACAGCCGTTAAAAGCTTGGGTGAAATGGTATCCCCTTGTCGCACTCCCCTCTGGATTGAAATTGGGGCGCTCAGTTTATGAAGCCGAACTTGCATTGTTGCCGAGCTGTACAGCTCCCGAAGCACATCCACGTAGAGAGCATCGATTGAACAGCGATCGAGAGAGTCAAACACGGCCCAGTGCTCGACACTGTCGAAAGCCTCTGCTTTTATATAAACAAAAATGTGCAACAACTATGGACCTAAACGCAGTACCTATTTCGCGACCGAAATAGCTATTTGTACAAGGGGGGAAAGTTGTATTAAACCTTCGAGTGTTCATTTGAAACACGAGGTAGCGAAAGGACTGTATGATTGACCACGAGCGAAGCGAGTGGTTCAAAAATAGAATCCTGAGCGTAGCGAGTGTTTCAACACACGAGACGTAAAATAACTTTTCACCCGTGTATAACACAAATCTTTTCACCTCACTACAGCGAGGAAAATTAGAAGGGTAAAAAAAGTTAAAAAACAAGTTTAAAAAAAGTTTAAAAAAAAGTTTAAAAAAAGTTAAACAAAAGTTTAAAAAAAGTTTAAAAAAAGTTAAAAAAGTTAGAAAAAAGTTAAAAAAAAAGTTAAACAAGTTTACGTCTACTTTCTTCACATGTGGATAAAAAGCGATTTTCTCAATAGATATCAAACATACAAAAAGGCCTTTCCGAGCAAGTGAGGTGAAAAAGCAATTACCTTGATTTTCCATACAACGATTAGTACAAATGGGTCAATCAACTTTTTCTTGTTGTTATTCTGTCCCGGTAAGCCAAGAGACAACAGTAACAGACTTTTTTAGAAAAAATACTACAAACTGGACTCCTATCATGCTAAGGATATGCGCCACCATGGAATGGGTTTACCAATATGACAAAAACACGAGCTTATTGGATTTAAACCCCATAAAATGATAGTTTTAAAGAGTGACCCAGGAGACATAACCATGGCAACGAGCAACAAGAAATAGTTGATTGACCCAAATAGCAAACTGTGACGTCATAATACTTCTATGTTAATTAGTATGAATCGTTTTGGCTACGGCCAGTGAGGTCCGTCTTAGACTCAAATTTTTGGGTATTTATGTTCTTCAATTGTAGTTGCTCCTATACAAATATTTCTTCCTCTCCAAAAACTGGTTCGAGGGGCTTTGTAAAAAAATCTTAGGACACAAGCCTTTACAGAGCAGAGACCAGAAGGTTGGTTACAATAAAACTCCCGCATGTATATTCACGCATGTATCTGTCAATCTAGTTTCCAGAAGCAGATTGACACAGCAACTAGTTAATATTAACCCTGGCGAGGGTCTGGACGGCAGGTCTTATCCCTGGAGTGGGCAGCGGTGAAGTTCGGCCATGTGTCTTCTCTACCCACCGTTGGCTGAACGTGGACTGACATTTCTAGATACTTGAGCCAGTTTCTTAAACACAAGCATAAAATATTTTAAAGGACTAAAGTTTACTTATCGGTACAGACGAGGTTTAAAAAGAAAAGAAAAAATGGGCGACTATTGGTAGTTCGGCTCCGTGGTCAGGAGTCTATAATTCCATTATCTATGGTACCAGTGCAGTGGTGGAGCTTCCATACAAGCCGATTCCCACCGGCGGCTCGGCTTGCCTAAAAATTATTTATATATATAGTTAGGTACAAGGGTATCATAACTAATTTTTGCTCCGGGTTGCCCATCGAAAAATTTCACGCACTGCCACTGCTATATGTACCTATCATAAAATGCTTGTCAGGTAACTAATAGGCAACTTTATATGCTAGTAATGTATCCGGCTATCTAACAACGAAACACAATGGCGAAAAAACTGCTGCTTGAAAGGTCAATCAGTAAAGTAAGACTTTGTCATTTAAGCATAAGTACAAATTTAATTAACGACGTATGCTGATGCAGGCGTTTTCTGCCTAGATGCAAGCATAGTGCTATCCTGATACGACGTAGCGCGTAGCAAATAAACCTCTAGCAAAAAAGAAAAGGGTGCTACGCACCAAGAGTGACACGCATTTTGAAAAGATCCAGCTATTCTCTGCCCTTTTGTGTGTCTAATGTAAAACCCAGGTACTTTTGAAATTTCTTTCAAGTATCAAACTCGTTCCAGCCAGCGTATACTACGGCCGACCATTAGGGAAATCTGCGCAACGAATACTGTTTAATTTATTCCCGTGAATATTCTTAAACTATCGGCTTTGTGGTCACTCGGAGGCCTAATTTACCTGCCCGGGGCCTCCCGGGGACTGGTTTGTTTTTGTATAAGATGAAGGAAGAAATGTATAACTGTATAAGTTAGTTAATCAAACTATTTTTTGGCCAACGTCATAGTAGGTAACAAAATATATTATTTAAATTCACAGACAGACTGTGAAGGCCTTATATTTATATACTAGCGACGCGTTCGACGACAATATTCACATGCTGTCAGGTGACTAGAGTTAGTCGCCTTACTTCTGGTGTCGCCGAAAGTGTCGCCTGTAAGGTAAGCGTCCTAGTGCTTGACACTAACCCAATCCTTGTCACTTAGAATCATAAAATAAATGTGTACCACAGGGTGTCCACTTTTGGAATAAATATGTGGAACATTGGGACGTTTAAATGAATTTACATAAACGAGGCTTAAGGGCTTTATCCAATAGACCAGCTCAAAAATCTTGACTGTTTGTAGTCGTAGTGTGTTATGTTGCTGATATTGACGCTAGGATAATAAAAAAAATAAAATAAAAAATAAAATAAATATTACGGGACAATCTTACACAAATCAACCTAGGCCCACGGTAAGCTCAATAAGGCTTGTGTTGTGAGTACTAAGCGATGATATATATAATAGATACATACATATAGATACTTATATACATATATGACATCCATAACTCAGGAACAAACATTCGTGATAAACACACAAATAAATGCCCTGACCGGGATTCGAACCCGGGACCTCCAGCTTCGTAGGCAGCATAATCATAGCATAATCGTATCTTTATCGACTTGCCGGATGTCCACAAACTACTACAAGCATAGAAATTCAATTAGAATTCGTCTTGGTTGACGCATTTACCTGTGCATTATATTCGTCTGGTAGCGCCAACCTTTCTGTTAAGTGAAGGTGACAGACAGATCATAATTCAACACTTGCTTGAGGGTATCATCAAAAGGATAACTTATTCAAGTGACGCATACCCAAATTCTTCATAATGACACCTCCCACCACCTACCTAACCATATTCATTACCCCCCAATTTACACATTTCGTCCACAATTCACCGCGGCGGCATAAAAAACCAATTTCCCGCAAAAAACTGGCATAAAAAGCCAAAGTCTAAAATACGGGGCAACGTAATATCAATTTGGGGCTCATACATATATTCATGGCGTGGCGCGGTAGGTCATATAATTTATATGTGCGAGAGAACAATCATATGTATTCACGAACGATTTGCCCGCTATATTCGCTAAGGGGTGGCTAGTATTATGCATGCCAGCCCGATGCCACTCTAGGGGGCAGTTACTTATGCCGTGGCATCTTTTTAACCTCGCCGTATATTTCGGTAAAGGGTTGCGAAAGTTCAGGTGAAGGATGGAAGAGTTCGTGTTATTTTATTACCGTTTTATTGTTATTATAAACGTTGCGAGATAAATCGTAAGAAGGAAAAGTCAATTTTCAGTGTTAAAAACCGTACCAACCATTTTCCGGTTGTTACTAATTCACAGTTGTTTAAAAGATTTATTTAGGTTGTACTGTTGGTATTGGTTCTCTAAATTCTCTCCGAATACTGTTTGAATAAGTTGTCCTTCAAAATTTGCAAACCTTTTTCCAGCCAGTTGTCATGTATCCAATTCAGTTGTAATTTCGTGTTTATGTAAGTTCCGTGACAACACTATATACCTACCACTCCCAAGCATATGGTACCACCGAGCTAATCTGATAATAGGGACAGGAGGCAGCTACCTACTCCTGAACTACACAAGATAAACCCATCGTTTTCTGGGTTTATTGGAACGAGTAGAGAGAAAATAAAAGTAGTAAGTAGTCGTCAATGTAAGCTCATTTCATTTTTTTACTTTTTAAATAAGACGAAATTAAATAAGCATTTTTTCTTCACTTCGCTGATATTGCCTACGAGTCATACAGTGATTAAGGGTCCACGTCTCTTCTGTGGACATTGCCAATGTAAAGGGGGCTATAAAGCCTAATTACAAAAAAAAAGCCTAATTATTGTATAACATGTATATTTATTAACCTGTTATTGTGTACAATAAAGTGCTAACATACATACATAACTTATGTTGGACTCATAATCCGTCTAAACGGCGCGGCGTCTCCTCTTATATGATTTCATGCAGTCGTTTTGTTTGCAAGTAAGCCCTTAACTTTTGACCACAGGAAAGACAACATTTGTTTTACTTAATCTGTATGATCTCAATCATGATTTTTTAACCAAGGCGACTCCTAAGATTTGAATATGAATCTCGCTAAGATTTTGTGAATTTGTTGAAATAAATTTCGTAAAGAAACCTACATAATTCAACTTACTTTAATGTAGTAAGGATATTTAAGATGCATATGATAATAATGTCATGATCATAATAATATAATTGAACGTGCATGCATAGCTTATTCAAAATATTAGCCTACAAAACTATGGTCCTCCAATTGGCAAAACTGTCTCAAGAAATATTCTAAGCAATTTTCTCCTAAGTACTAACCCTAGCCTGTCTCCCCTACTTTTGGAGCATGGATTTTTGCGCTCCTTATTGTCGGCGACACGCGTGATGTATGTGCCGCGAGAGGCCCTATATCAAGGGTTGACACCTTGAGTGTCTGCGATAATTATCTCCATCTCCACTTATAATAAATCTCTAAATTAAAAAAAGAATCAGCCAGTTTGAAACTAAGCTTTGCGCGGTTCGAATGTTCTCAGCATCCCATGAACGGAAAAATATGAAACATTTTATATAGGTACATTATTATTCTAGCTGCAACTTAGGATAGTTTTTATCCGACTGCGACATTTAATTAATTTTCCGAAATATACGACTTCATTTAATTTTTCATTTATTTTTATTGAAATCAAACGCTGCTCCAACTGTCAGCTATAAGAACCGTCAAATTTTCGTCAAAATGGCGGAATTGCTTTGCCTTTCACTTATTAATAATTTAAATCCCGTCTACGATAGACCTTTACGAGACAAATGCTAAAATATAAACCATAAAAAAATATTCGATTCTGATATGAGAACTTATATGCGCAAATGTCGTTTTATGTCGTAATTTCAATAAATGAAATCAACAAATTTGAACAATATAATTAACACGAATTTGTTTTTTTTTTGAATGACAATGGCACGCGCTCGGCGCATTCAGCCAAAGTACCTGCGGCGCTACCACGAAAACCGATACTCAATGTTCATATATTTGCATCCCTGTCACTCGAGTATGGTTAGTGCGATAGAGATAGAGATACCCGAATATTTTCGAATTCCGAAGTTCGTGGTTATAGCTCAGGAATCGAAAATATGGTAAATAATCATAATGTATTTTCTCGAAAAATAATTTAAAATTAATATAGTCAAATGGAGAAAAAAACAAAGCAAGAGGTTATATAAGTAATGATTAAGTTATAAGAGTCCAAAGTTTTAAGAGGGGGTATGTTCTGTCCCTTTTCCGCAAAACGCACCTTCATATGAAACGATTGTTTTTTACTATAATGACGCTCGAGTATATTGACGTCACAGTCCCTCATCGTTTTCTCACTCTAACAAGCGACATTAAAACGGATGTAGCTTCATAATTTTTTGAGATATTTGAATGGGAGTTTCATTATCTTCTATCTATTTATACATAATAAATGCCTATGTCCTGACTGACTTATTCACTCACTCACTCACTCACTCACTCACTCATCAACGCACAGCCGAAACTACTAATCTTAGAGAGTTGATTTTTGCACAGTATGTTGCTTTTAGGCTAGGGATAAAAAGGGATTTTTGAAAATTCTACCCCTAAGGGGGTAAAATGGGGGTGCAAAGTTTGTATGGGAGAACCTTTTTTTTTTGAGCTATAGACTTAAACTTTGTAGAAAAATTAGTTATTAGAATACAAATGAAACACTTTCAGCGTTTTGGAAAATTCCACCCCTACGGGGGTAAAATAGGGGTGCAAGGTTTGTATGGGGGAAACATTTTTTTTTAAATAGAGACTTAAAACTTTGTAGAAAGATCAGTCATTAGAATACAAATAAAGAACTTTCAGGGTTTTAGAAAATTCTACCCCTAAAGGGGTAAAATAGAGTGCAAAGTTTGTATGGGAAAAAACTACTTTTTTTTAAATAGAGACTTAAAACTTTGTAGAGAAATTATTCATTAGAATACAAATAAAGTACCTAGATTCAGTGTTTTAAAAAAATCTACCCCTAAGGGGGTAAAATAGGGGTGCAAATTTTGTATGGGGGAAACAATATTTTTTTTAAATAGAGACTTAAAACTTTGTAGAAAGATAAGTCATCAGAATACAAATTAAGTACTTTCAGCGTTTTAGAAAATTCTACCCCTTAAAATAGGGGGCTAAAATAGGGGTGCAAAGTTTGTATGTGGGAAACTATTTTTTTTAGCTAGAGTCCTAAAACTTTGTAGAAAGATTATTAAAATACAAAGAAAGTACTTTCAGCGTTTTGGAAAATTTCACCCCTAAGGGGGTAAAATAGGGTGCAAAGTTTGTATGGGAAAAACATTTTTTTTTTTAATAGAGACTTAAAATTTTGACGAAAAATTACTTATTAGAACATGAAAAATACTACATTCGGCGTTTTACAAAAATCATTCCCTAAGGGGGTTAAGAAAGCTTTGTATGGGCAACACTTTTTTTGAGCTAGAGACTTAAAAGTTTACGAAAAAAGTTCTTTCAGCGATTAGAAAAATTCAACCTCTAAGGGGGTTTAAAAGGGGGTTCAAATTTTAAATGGCGAGCAATAAAATTTTAAAGTGTGAGTAAGAGATTTTTAACTTCGGTCTTATTCTGTACGTTAAAAGACTACAAAACTGATTTCAGAGTTTTTCCAAATTCATCCCCTAAGAGTGTTAAAATTGGTTCAAAGTTTGAGTATTTCAAGGCATTTTTAAAGTATGAGATTTTTAACTTTGGTTTTAGGCTGTTTGTTCACAAACTAGAAAATGAACATCAACTTTTTTTTTAATTATCCCCTAAAAGAGGGTTCAAATTTTGTATTGAGAGAAATCATTTTCTAAGACGATAAAAAGTTCTACGCGGACGAAGTCGCGGGCAACAGCTAGTATTTACATATGTCTCTGGGGAACTACACAGGTACGCTGCGTCTATTGGGAAATTAGGTGACACATCTTATACTTAAATATTTAAGAACTTAGGCACATGTCGCATGAAGAATTATTCATAATTCTTGTTTCTATAAATGTAGTCAATTTAGTTGGTCTATAGGCACGAAAAAATTTAAAAAAGCAACAGTGGAAATATATCAAGTTTTTATCTTTAAGACGTGAAAGCAGCTCATCAAAAAACTTTGCCACCGCAATTTAGGCGATAAATATGATTTTAAATTATTATCTTTCAATTCTAACGAACGATATAACCGAATAACTTTCATTAACTCTTATATAACCGACTGCGATTGTAAGATCAACTTAAAACACAGGGAAAAAGGTTGCAATTCAAAGTCTCAGTTGAAAAATACGAGATTATAAAAGTTATTCGTGTTTTGGGTAATTGCAACATGGCCGAAGGGCAGAGTGATCAGACTGCCCAAACACTGGCCTTTGACACTCGTACAAACAGACAGTTAAATTAATATTGACACTCGCTGATCGAACGAATTAATTGCAATTTATTTTTTAAGAATTGTTGTTTTCAATTTATTCATATTTCTAGCTTTAAGTAAATTATCAGTCAAAAATATATATTTGGGTATTTACCCGTGACTTTGTCCACGTGGAACTCGTTAATATTGTAGCTTCATACAAACTTTCGACCCCCATTTCGACCCTTTTGGGGGTGATTCCTGGGGCAAAAAGTAAGGACAATAAGGCTATATACACTATATGTATACCAAAATTCATCTTAATCCGTGTAGCCGTTTTGGCGTGATTGAGTAACACTAACACGCATCCAAAGATCTAAACATCCAAACTTTCGCATTTAAATATTAGTAGGATATTTAAGTTTTGTATCGTTCAACGTCGAAGATGTTATTACGTACCTATACCTTCAAAATAAGTTTAACTTAGTTCTGTTTATCTTACTACCACTGACATCTAGTTGCTAACTTTCTCGTAGTTGCTCCTATGCTGACATTACTTCTGCTATACTATAAATAAGAAAAAAAAACCGGCCAAGTGCGAGTCGGACTCGCGCACGAAGGGTTCCGTACCATTATTTATAAAAAACGATTTTATTCTGTGTTTTTAGTATTTTTTGTTATAGCGGCAACAGAAATACATCATCTGTGAGAATTTCAGCTGGAACTATCACGGTATCAGTGAGATCCAGCCTGGTGACAGACAGACGGACGGACGGACGGAGTCTTAGTAATAGGGTCCCGTTTTACTCTTTGAGTACGGAACCCTAAAAAGAAATTTAACGTGAGATAGAAAGGATTGGTCAGAAATTCTTAAATATACCTAAAGTAACAACACCACGAGTAACAATATATAACATTAGTTTATGAGGTTTCAAAGTGTTCTACAGCCTAACATACCTATACGCTCATATTTAAAAAATATGAAAGTCGTTCATACGTGCCGTATTTCCCCACGTTAGGTTTAATATGAAAATCTCGTATTAAAAAATTGGACTCCTTTCAAATTTTGTAAAATTAGTTCCAACTCATCCCAGCATCTCCATCAAGTATTTAGCCATCCTTCTACCACTTCCCAACAACTTCAGTAAACTACACTACAAAATGTAGCCCTACACTATTTAACAATAATTTAATTAGAAGAGCATCCCATTAACAGCGTAACGACTAACGAGGCTGTGAAATAAGGATGCCCAATTACCGCTAATAAGAAAACTCGCGTTAGGGCAGAGTCCACCGCCCTGGGGAGCATGTATTATTCAGGGCCCGTCCAGTGCCTTTACACACGTTCCTACCGACTTAGGTTATGTTGGCAGCGCATTTAGGAATCTGAGTCAGGAAATAAGGAACTTAATACTGAGAAGATGTGTATCTACATATTAGTCCCGCCGCCGTACTATGTTTGTATGTCTCTCAAGAGTGGCTCGTTTAAGGACATTGAAACATAGACTATTTTGTATCTTATTATGGTGACCGATGACGCGAGCAGTGCATACCCTCAATCTCATAGCGGAAAATATTCATTTGTTTTCGTGTTTTCTGAATGAATTCACAAAGGCAGCATTGTTCGTAATATGTTATAAGAGTACCTACTACTTAAAAAAAATGTTATATTATAAAATAGTTACACTGTTGTCTTAGGTTCGATGCCTGTAAAAATAGTTGTAAGTGTAGATAATAAATAAAAAAAATATATAATTGTGACCTCTACATTACATATCCATATAGATATAGTTGGTATTAATTGGTTAATTATTGTATTTCCAATTTTTTTTTTTTTTTTTTTGTAGCCTAATTTGTGTCCCACTGCTGGGCAAAGGCCTCCCCTTTTTTCCGCCACTTGTCTCGGTCCAGTGCTAGTGTTCGCCAATCTGTACAAAATGTGTCAAGGTCGTCCCGCCATCGCCTTTTCGGTCTGCCTCTACTTCGAAAGCCATCTTGTGGGGTCCATTCGGTGGCTAATTTGGCCCATCGTTCTGCGTGCATTCGGCAGACATGTCCAGTCCAGTCCCACTTAAGCTTCGCGGTCTTGGCACCCACATCTACGATGCCAGTTTTGGTACGCAGCTCCGTGTTCCTGATCCGATCGATCCTACGAACTCCGAGTATGCTGCGTTCCATTGCTCGCTGGCAAATCTTGAGTCGGGACTTTTGGGCTTCTGTTAGTGACCAAGTTTGGGCGCCATAGGTTAGGAAAGGCAGGATGCACATATCGAACAGCTTGCGCTTCAGTGCCAAAGGAAGGTTACCCTTTATTTATTACTCACTAAATATTTTAAAGTCCATGCTCTAAAATATAAATGAATGAAACGGAATAAAGAGCTACGAATACATTTTTATTCGTCGCCTTTAGAAATCTTATCTTCACTCAACGTCGCTGGATGACCGGATCCGCGTGTAGTTAAGGAACGTGTCACCCGTGTCACGGATCTACACGGGTACACGTGACACGTGACACGTACCCGAATTTCACGTGCCGAACGGGCGATAAAACCGTTGCCGTGTAACACAGGTATAGATGAATTATCGAACATGGAATTTTTTGCATTTGTAGTGGTAGTATGAGAAAATAGAAAATTCAAATATAGAATGCCATAAAACATACAATACTACTACATATGCAATTCCATGCTCTCGTTAAATTATCTATACGGGCGCACGGCTACGTGTTCACGAAACACGTAGGTACACGACCGCGAGCCCTAGTACAATACCTACATAATCTACCTCAATTGGATTGGTTCCGTTGTTGAACTACAGTTTTAAGTGCCAATGTGTATACAAATTGGCTTCCCATTTGTGCCAAATTCCCCCTTTTCTAGAATAAACTTGTATAAACTAGATTAATTTGAGAAATTGGTTTGGGACGTGATATTTTGGAAAAACTATTTTTCTCAAATTAATTTAGTTTATACAAGTTTATTCTAGGAAAGGGGGAATTTGGCGCAAATGGGAAGCCAATTGATGAAAGTTTGTTACATAAGTTTCTTAAAATATCACGCCGTTAGCCTGCGAATGTCAAATAACGCTTTGTATGTATGGCAATCGAACCACCTTAATCGCAATAACTCATCCTCCCAGTGTTTTTCCCGGTTGTATGGATATGTTGTATGGAGCCCGCGGTATGCTTTGGCACCTAATCTCAAGATTTGGTGTAGGCGTTAGTTTTACTTAAGCGACATCTGACCTTCCAACCCAGAGAGAAAACTAGACAGTACCTACACCGGTTTCTTAATCGCAAAAACTACTAAACGAATTTTGACGAAACTTTCCAGTTGTGAAGCTTGGACATCGGACCCCTATTCTTATGTGTAAAGTTGTAAACTTCATTATTTTTCTGACAAACGTTTCACCGAATTTGTTTCGGCGAATTTTTATTTCATTGATTTTTTTTTCTCAGTATTCGTTAACTTTTAGGTAGGTACACCTACAAGGTCCAAGGTCATTGTATCGAAGCCATTAGGTTAGGTTAGATTTTTATTTTATTTTCCCCCAACGTAAAAAAAGGTTTTTATTATATAACAATAATGAAAAGTTTACTGTTTCTGAAAAAAATATTTTCGATTAATGAAAATTTTGCGAAACATACATTCTTTTATCGCGGGCAGCAGCAAGTTACTCTATAACGGATAAGTAGAAAGGTTAATGTAAAAATCCATTACATCCGGAAAATCCAGAATTTCTGCACTTCCGGTCACCGCTTACCCTAATGTTGTGGGTCAGATTGAAACTATAGTTTTACAAATTTGTTGAACTAGGAGCTACGAAAGCCAAGGAAGTATATTTTTTAATTTCAGTAAATATGTATGCTAATATTTTTTAATTCAAAGGATTTTCTTATTCAATTAAAATAATCAACATAATTATTTAAAAAAATGCAGTGAAAAGAAATTTCGCAACGCAACAACATCTATCAATGTATCAATTATTGTGTTTGTGTTAAGTTTTTTGTGTTTTCACAAGAATAGGTCTACAGTCTCCCCCGCCTGTCGTAGAAGGCGACTAAAGGGGGTCATCGGGGTCGCAGTGTTTCTGGCGGGGGCCGGGGCACTCACCTAAAAACCCAGGGAAGGTGACCATCATCATCCTAGGACGAGCCAAATGTGGCGAGGCGCGAGGAGGGCTCCAGTGCTTTCAGTATGAGATCCTGGAGTCCTCCGCATGAGAGCGCAGATGCCGGCCGCCGTGGAGTTTTTAGTGGATAGAAATACCACATAACCCAGTCATCGCCCGATGATTGGGTACCTGGTACGCAAGTTTCCTCCAAGAAAAAAAAAAAAAAAGGATATTACTTTACTTACATATATCAGTCGCTTAACGCGTTATCTTTTCATTGTAAATATGTATTTCCCTTCTGTAGCTTTATTTTCTTTATTCATCTCAAAGAGTGCACTATTAATTACCCTATATAATGAATTATCATCGTGTATATAGTTACTTTAGAAATTTAAATCAGCAACAAGAGACTTTGTATGACAAACATTCTACTTGCTCTGGTTTTTTCACCAACAAAAACTAGTTTTCGACCTATGGCTTATGGCGTATCCCATTATGTATAAAAGTTTCATGTTATTTTAGCATGTCGTTTTAAAAAGAGAACCAAAATACGTTTGTATAGAGAGCCGAGCGTCCTGCGACCTGTAAGCCAAAAAACAAATGAGCAGCTGTTCGATTACGTAACGTATTGTACGCGCGTCAGGTAGAATTAAATGTTTGTATGGGAAAGTTATTTTATTTATCGTATGGCGGTTACACACTGGTACATATATGTATTGGTATCGATGTTGCTGATAGAGTTCCAGTGTGCGCTGCGAGGTTCAGAAGGAACAGTGCAGCTGCCGAGTTTGTTGTTCTTTTAGCACCACCCGGAGGTCACGTGTACCTACGGACGTAGAACAACAACGACCTCCATATGGGAAAATGACAATTGAAGTGTCCTAACGCTCGTTTGAAACGCTACGTGTTTACCCCTCAGAAATACCCATGATAGTTTCGTAGCTGTTGGATGTCAGCTTATCACTGAAGCGTTCCCGTTTCATGAAAGGGTCGCGGACAAACAACTTTAAATGGACCAATATTGACGCTGAGCGCTTCCGGTAACTGTTTTGAATAGATATTTACTGAAAACTTGTATAACCGGGACGGCCGGCTCTAATGCTTGGTTTAGCGAAATAAAACTTTTTTGTTGGTTTGTAATAAGCGTGCCTTGCCTACAGCTTATCTGAGAAGAGATAAATAATATTTATTATTTAAAAGTAGGATTTTATTAAATAACGACCTGACAAGGCGATACTGGGGACCGATTTTTGACTTTCGAGCGCTCGACTCTTTCACTCGAAAACTGACAAAAATGATGAAATGCTATTTTGAAATAGCGATAGACAACTGAAAAACGAGTGGTATTGACCACTCGTATTCAATTCTATCGGTAGAAAGTAAGTGCTTGCAATTTTGACACTACAATCGTATATACTTTTATTTAATTTTCGAGCGCTCGAAAGTCAAAAATCGGTCCCCTGTTACTTTATTGTGATCGTTTAGACAGGCTCAGCCTAGTTTGGTGTCTGATGGATATTCATAATTTGTAGAAACTTCTTTGTTAAATAAATATAAATATTAAAAAATATAAATAATGGTTGACTGGTAGAGAATGCCTTATGGCATTAAGTTGTACCTACTTCCTTTTTGTATTATGCAATAAAAACGAATTTAAATTAATAAATCGTTATTTGCATGGATACTAATACTATATTGCACTTACATAATACATTATATTTAGGGGAACAACTGAGAATATTAAATATGCCACCTTCTGTAATATATAATCTGACTATCTGTTTTCTAATGAAAATTGACACATCTTCCAAGACAATTGATACTGAGAATACCACATAAGGTAAAAATATAATATTATTTCAACTCCATTACAGCTCTAGATACATACCCTTATTTTTTTCAAAGATTATTTTCGTATCGCATATAATTCACGATCTACATCCGAATCTTATCAGTTTACCCTAAAAAAAAAACGATTCATAGAAATTTTGATGTTCCTGATGACCCTTTCATTCTGTTGTCCCCTTCCTTACCGCGGGTGCTCGATCAGATACAGTAGAAGTGCAATGTTTGCTATAGAGCGCTCAATTAAGCTAACCACATAAGTCAACACCATTGTTCCTTGTCACCAGTAACCGCCGACATTTGAATACAGAACAAACCTCCATAAACCAATCCTAACGACCGATCAAACCATTCACCCATTCACCCATTCACCCATTCGTTCACACGCCTCGACTCACCGGGCTCATTGTTCAGGCTGCAATTATGTGTAGTTGTAAATAACAATACTTGAATATATTGGGCGGTTGGACGGCTTAATCTGAGTGTGGGCGGAGGAGTTCTACAGTGGGGGCAAAATTAAGCGGATTTGGGTTTTTGCAAGGTACAGTCACCATCACATACATCGGAGCAAACAAGCAGCTCACAAACATCGTAACACACCTCTATTTTCAAGGCATTAGGGTGCATGTGCCGATATTTTTGAACACCTAGAGTGTACCTATGTATGTGATGGCGACTGTACTTAAAAGAAAAACAGATCAATTTAAAAAAAAAACAATTAAATTACAAATTCTAATGTCCATATAGAGAGATTCCTAAGGAATACAAATTATATAAAGAACTGTGACCTCGCTAGTGCATCATTGGACATTGTATAGTACCTACGTCTACGATTTTTGGTTGCGTTCCTTTGGCTGAATTTACTCTTACACTCCGAATAGACTATACATGGATGGAGTGGAAATTTTATAATAATCTTTATAAGACTGCTAAAATCCATAATCTCCCTAATCCGTGTAGTGAGATTATGTCAAAAGTTAGGATACGTGTAAAAAACTGATTCTGCGAAAAGTTCAAAGGTTGTGAAGTTCCAAACTCAAGTGGTATTTATTTGTAGTGGTATTTGAAGAGTGAACATATGTATCATCATTATCATCAATTTCAGCGGAAAGACGTCCACTGCTATACATAGGCCTCCCCGAAGAGCAGCCTGGGTAAACCCCGACAAGGTGGATTGATGAAGGTTGGTGGTGCTGGACCGGAACATGTTAGGTACAAGAAAATACATTTTTTGGTCATGAAAGGTCTAATACTTTCATCCATCTATTTAATTTTAATTTTAAAGCAGTTTTCATCTAAATATATTAATAACAAATGACGACCACTGTGGATAACCCCAACTACATCTTGCTTCATAATTGCACCGCGACACTCCCCTGAAATCGTTCATTCAATTTACGACGTACGCGCCGACTGAATGAATGGCTGAATGGATGAACGATTGAGTTGTTAGCACTTAGCGATCGGAGATTTGTTTGTGTTGATGTTATGCTTTCTTCATTGTACAATTAATGGAGAACCTAATTATAAGGTGTTAAAGTCTATATTTGCATCACTGAATATTTTCGTCTGATTAGTCTTTCTGTTTTCAATGTTGAGTTAAAAGCAGTATAGGTACTCTATAAAACATTGTATGTGTGCTATTGAATTATGTTTAAAATGAAAGTTTTATTGTGAAAAATAGCCACTCTGACCTATAATTATATGAATCATACAACGGTTACCATACTTTTAAGTTCGGTAGGACATGATACTTCTCGATTCATAATTTTCTGATAAATGTCAACTTTTCCCGAATCACGATATTAACACATTTACTGCCAAGAATCGCTACACGCTACGCTCGTCACCGATCCCACTAGACGGGATCCTGGCAGTGAAATAATTAATACATTAAAATTTGGAAACATCCCCAAGCTAAGAAACGTAACTTTTTGAAAACCATGTCGACAGACAAGAATGTCGATTACAAAAACCGCACTCAAATCGATTCATCATTTTGGAAGATACGATGCCAAAAACAGACAAAGGGATACACATCTTGTCTTAGCATTTGTCGGGGGTTAAAATTAGAATAATAAATAAAATATTAACAGTATTGTTGCCCATCCTAAGGTTAACTGTCCCAGTGCTCGACTCTGCCTCAATAATTTGCTACTACAATTTTAATTCAAAGCAATAAAGGTGACAAGCAGGGTGTCTATTATTGGAAAGGTGTCAAACATTGAGACTTTTATTTTGCTTTAATAATAATACACAAACAATATTAAATCTAATTATAGTATGAGTCGCTAATAAACACAGAAGAGAGAGAGAGTTGTTACACCATAACAATATTAAATTCAATAATACAAACTTAAACCATTAACCCTTCGCCAACCCCTCTCGTAAAATCTCGAAAAACTCCCCGAAGAGGCGCGAGACAAGGACATTATTCATAATGAAAAAGTTTATTCTTAGGTCCGTTAAATCTAAATAAAAAATGTTGTTCGTATTTCATAGATTATTTGCAAAATGGCAGCTGAAAAATAACACCTAAACACATAGCATTTTTTTATTTGAACTTAACAAATATACAAGGTGAACTTAATACCATAATGTTTTTATTACTAGTCAACCTTTAGGCCTAGTATCAAACTGTCTGGGATAGAAAAAATATTAAAGTTACAATCAAAGGTCTTTTAGAAAATAGTTTGCTTTTCTGCATTGTAAAGTTTTTTATGTATTCATCATGACAAAAGTCGACTGGTTAAACTTAAAGTTGCCGGGAACGTTGACCACCATACCCCGAAATTTCAACGGCACATCACCCATCATCAAAATTATGCGAGACTTTGTACTAGTGATGATGATGATCAACATCCTGACAAATATATTGTTTGAGTTCTTATTTGTTATTTGCGTGCATGGGCGCGAGAGTGACTCGCAAATCCAAACTTGGTTTTGAAGCTCCGGTGACATGAAAAACAATAAAGGTCTCCACTTGAGTTGTAAGTTAAATAATAGGAGGGCTTGGGGCAAGTTTTACGTATCTGACTATTAGTAGGACCTAGGTAATACTAATAATAAAAAGCGGCCAAGTGCGAGTCGGACTCGCACATGAAGGGTTCCGTAAAATAAATTGCGGTTTACGATCTATGACGTATTAAAAAAAAACTACTTACTCGTGCTAGATCTCGTTCAAACCAATTTTCGGTGGAAGTTTGCATAGTTAGGTGGAAGTTTACATCATATATTTTTTTAAGTTTTATCATTCTCTTATTTTAGAAGTTACAGGGGGGGACACACATTTTACCACTTTGGAAGTGTCTCTCGCGTAAACTATTCAGTTTAGAAAAAAATTATTTTAGAAACCTTAATATCATTTTTGAAGATCTATCCATAGATACCCCACAAGTATGGGTTTGATGAAAAAAATTTCAGTTCTGTGTATGGGGACCCCTAAAACTTAATGTTTTTTCGATTTTTGTGTGAAAATCTTAATGCGGTTCACAGAATACATCTACTTACCAAGTTTCAACAATATAGGTCTTATAGTTTCGGAAAAAAGTGGCTGTGACATACGGACGAACAGACAGACAGACATGACGAATCAATAAGGGTTCCGTTTTTTGCCATTTGGCTACGGAACCCTAAAAAGTCTCGCAGAATTTGTTTCCAAACCCAACAACCCCGTCCAAAAGAACCCCTTAAACATTTACAAGCCATAACAAAATAACATTCAATACCAACCCTTTCACAGAACTCGTAAAATCTCGAAAAAAACTCCCAGAAGACATCTCGAAGACATCAAGGACAATAATTCATAATGAAAAAGTTAATTTCCACCTTGCGAATAGACATTTGCATATTTTCCGGGCTCGAATTATCTGGTCCTGTAGGGGTCTGTAGCTGGTAGGGGTCCTTAGGGGCTCGTTGGGAACCCTTTGGCGGAATTAATTTTTCCCGCCTAATTACCGGGCGATGTCGACGATGTTCCGATCCTCGCAAGACGCTTTTAGCTTAATTTCTTTGCTTAGTTTCGTTTACCTTTGTGATTAAACATTTAGCGATTGTTTATTCTTCGAAACTGGCTGTGGAAGGGTTATTTTCGAATATGAACCATTAAGATTAAATCTCAATTAGATCCATAGATTCGTGTAACTTTATTTGTTTTCTTTCGTAACCTATTAAATACCCACGTATAAATGTATACACGGTGTTTTCAGTTTTTTTTAAATATTACCCATACAAAATTATTACATTATCTAGAACCAATGAGCAAAGTTTCACTTATGAGTAACCTGTTGCAAGGTCTGGTACCCATACCCAAGAGTAGCACTAGCATCATTGCGTCCATTGCAAATATACAATATTGACATAACTACGAGTATTACAATAATATACCTTTTCAGCAGGAATAGGCAGGATGAAATTTATAAGAAATCTGCTGATTTTTTTGTATTTAAAACACAAAATTTCCTGGTTTTATTACATTTATTTTTTTATTGTAAAATATCGATACACTAGTTGTTAATTATTGCAAAATTAAAAAGCTCGGATTTAAATTAGTGCAAACTTCGCATAACAATATGAAATAGTCCACAGTTTTCATCACTTGTCTAAAAGCCAAGTACCTACAAGCCCTAAAATGTATGTATATTTAAGTGCGATCTGCAAAATGATACTCAAGTTACCTAGTGTTAAGTTTTATATTCATTATCTTTATGATTTGTAGGTTCCATACATAAATAAAATATAAAGTTACCTTTTCGTAAAGTAAATTGAGAGTAACTTTACTCACATACCTGGACTCACTCTAGCTAGAGCTTTTGCCCTTATACGTCATAGCTATGAAAGGGCACTTTAATAAAATAACAAAGAAGTACGAGCCCAAGACAGTGTTCCTCCTTTCATGCCGCCCCGCCCGCGCTCGTACACCGAGAGACCACTCAGACAGTATTCAATGTGTATGCTGCCGGGAAATGTACAATTAGGAAAATGAGAACTGTCCAAGTGTACGTTTGTGAAACCAGATTAATGGTATTCTAGAAAATTGTACTGAACGAGCATGCCGTTTCGATTGAGAGCGTTTTTAACGTGTAGTCTTTAGTGATGAGAATATCAGGTACCTACATCCTAACATACATTAAGGAAATCCTACAAGAAGCGTTATTATGTTTTCTCGATTTATAAAAAAATATATACCATGTTGGTTAATAAATACCATGTTTATTAACTTACAGACCGTTTTTTATTAAGTTTTTTTTTTTACATAGATATAAGGAAATACTTATCCTATTCCTACTTATCGTATTTTGTAAATATCTTAGGTACGTGTGAACCGTTAGGAATCAGCAGTAATTATTGGAGATTAAATATATTAAATCCTAGCTTCTGCTCGCGACTTCGTCCGCGTAGAACTCGTTTATATCGTAGCTCGATACAAACTTCCACCCTCCATTTCCCATTTAGGGATTGATTTCCAGGATAAAAACTATCCTATGTGCTTCCTCGAGTTTTTTTACTAAAATCATTTAGCTGTATTCAAAAAAGTAATTTCCTTACCTTGAAATATACATATTCTCTTAATGTTTATAATTATGTACAAATGAGACGTTTCATGTAAACTCTGATTCTCAACCAGCCAGCAACTTGTACACATTTTAATAAATGTATCGCCAGTGAATGGGTGCTTTTATCAAAACCCGCCTATATTATGTAAAAAATATACAAATTAAGTGTGGCCTGAAAGGCATGAATGGCGCACTTAAGGGTTAAGTGAATTGAGATGTTGCTAAATAAATAATGCGGGGAAACTGTGGACCTTTTTTTCTTTTATACAAGCAAATAGGAATGGGTTAATTTCATATTTTTTAATTGATTAATCGACAATACAGCTTAATAATTGTTTATGGTGTTATAATTAATAAGAAAGCATTGGTTGGCACTTGACAGCTGAATTAAAAACTCTGGCCCATGAGTCTGGTTCTGTTTATACCTATTGGTAAACATTTCATTTTTGAAAATTAAGACCCGCCTATTCACATGCAACGACTGCTCCAGTACTTCGAACACGTGGCCAGGCGAGAACCCGATAGCCTGGAAAACTTATTGTGGTTGGACACGTGGAAATCTACAAAGGAAACTTGCAGACGTCTATCCAGATGGCCGAAAACCATGTCGTGGATACCATTAGTGCGCAAAGTGATGACCTCGTACGACAGTCAGTATGCGACAAAGAAGAATTGAGTTTTTAGATTTAATTTTACATAAAAACTTAGGTTGTAGTATTGTCCATATAGGGATTAGAGAGAATATTACAAGTACACATCACATGTATGTATGTATATTCAATGTTGTATAGTAAGCACAATAGTAATACAGGCAACATGCCTTAATTATGCAGGTATTATGCCTTAGAGGTGGCATCTAGTCTAGTCTTAGGTATGTGCCTAAGTTAAGCGATTTGACCGAACAAAATGAGGACTTAATTAAAATAAAATATTGTATGCTTCTTGGTTCATAGAATTTACACTTAAAATTCAGTATTTTGTAAATGCAATATTGAAAAGAAAAAGAAAGGAAATGGGATGCTTCAGCTTTTAAACTGAACGTACAACAAAGCATGACGGGAGGCCGCCTCACCCCACTCAAGGGGGTTAGAATGGTAGCAAAAATCTCCAATTTGTGCTGTACCTACTTACTAACTCAGCATGCTAAACTTAATTGAACTCTTTCCTTTTTCTAAAAGACTGTAATTTTGTCTCCCGGCTAAGGGGACAAAAAAACCAAAAGAATTAAACAATAAAAAAAAAATATAATTTCATACAAAATTGTGTCAGCTCGCGAAAGAGTTCAGGAATCAAACCATACTGATATCGGTCGGGCTAGCATGTCAACCACTCAAAAACCCTTGCGAAGAAATTCAAAGATGTACCTATGTAAAGTCTCCGACCCGCACTGGGCCAGCGTGGGGAAAGAAAAAGAAAGAATACATTTATTCACTACACAAAAGACACACAGAGACAAAGGGAGTAGACATACATTACAATTTGACACTTGTGTGTGTCTTCGCGGCAGTGAATCGGTCGCTGTCTCAGCATTATGCCGAGGTGTCAGACAGACCTACAGCGCTGATTTTCAGACAGCACCGTACGTGACCCACGGAACGCAACACAACATAAGACACATAATAAACACATAATTAGTGTATACACATAATAAGTAATTAATGTAATAAATTTGTAAAATATGTACCAGTAGCCAAATGGGATAGAAAAAAAACACAAAGCAAAAAAACCCAACACGGTTGGGATAGGAAAGTGAAAGGTCTACTTGCTAGACTTGCGGGACTTTTGCTTCTCTCATACACGAAGGTCTGTGCCGCAGCAGAGGTATGTTTATAGGATGATGATAATGATAATAATCTTGTCATAACACGGATGGTACCTACAGCCATGTCATGTCAGGGTTATATCTATATTTTTTAAAACTTAAGTATATTTTTTTTATTATTTATATTAACGGTTTCCACATAAAAAAATATGAATCATCAAACGAAGAGGCAATAAATGGAGAATGACTATGGTAGATCTTTATTTTTTAATGGATTCGTATGACCAATCATTTTATACCTATATCAAACATCCAGAACCACCCGATCAAAGTTAGATCTTACTTGAATGCAACTAATATGTGTTTCTATGAACTCATATTAATTGCAGCATCTATAAGTAGGTACCTAACCTAGACTCAAACAGCAGCTGAAATAGCCAATCGATTGCAAAAAATGTCGCGGAAAATGACATATATTTATCTTATGCAGAGATTTACAAACTACACCAATACATTATTTAGCTATGGGTAGCTAGATATAAAACAGATTATAAATATTTAATTTCAAATACTGGTCCCTTTCAGATCATAATAGTCAATCAACCTGAGTGGCTTGTTAATTAATAGACGCTTGTCAAATGGAAATAGGAAACATACATAGGTAATAGGGTAGTTGCGTCATGTTAAAATTGTAGTAGTGTTGCTAAGTGGATAGTAAACCATCAAATTTTTGTAATAAACTATAAATTATAATATGGACCTTGAAAAATAAGAATTGTTAATATGCATTTTTTATTTTTTATTGTCCAAGAGTAAATTTAATGCTAACTAGCAATATAATCCTTACGCTTTTATAGAAACAAATTTGTATGATAACTTTGGACCTAAATGCAGTATTACGCGACTGGAACAGCAATTTCCTTGATTTTCCATACAACGATAAGCATGAATTGAAACGTGTGACGTCATACTTTAACGTCAATTAGTATGAAGCGTTTAGCCTGCCGCCAGCGAGGTCCGTCTTTAACTAATTTTTTTGGGTATTTACGTTCTTTAATTGTAGTTGCTCTCATACAAACATTTGTTCCTCTCCAAAAACTGGTTCGAATGGCATCGTAAATAAATCTTAGGTCTATTACAAAAACATGTGTATTTCAACCTTCCTAGAAACGAATACCATTACATTTTCCCTAAAAATAAAGGCAACAGATAGTGCCTCAGGGCTCAGGCACGGAACCCAACAAACGACCCAAAAACCTTTCTTCCCGGCCTCTATGGAAATTCCCTTTATGCATACATGAGCGCCGCCCAGCCTTAAGGCTTTACTTTAAAACCCGCAGTGACAAACCCAAGTCGTCTCACTCTCGCCACGCCCATTGGCGACAAACTTACGCCACGCCCTTCGCGACATTTTCCGCCAATCGGAAACGCAGATATTTTTTATTCAGTCTTTTATCTGTGTGATAATGCGGATGTAGGCGTAGTTCACGGGCGTAGGATTTAGTTCCATTTCTGAATTAAATAGAGTTGTGGATTGTTCATACAAAGTCATACAGGTTACATGTAGGTTATGTTTCATTGTCTCATCTTCATACGCATAGTAACTGAATTTAAAATACAGTACAGGTTGAAGTATACTGTAGAAAATCGATCATAAAATTGGCAATTATTATATAGACTGGCAACCGTACCTATAGCCTATTTGTTGCTTTAAGACACTATTATTATTATTCTGGTACACTAACAGCAAGACCAAAGTTTAAATATGAAATTGTATAGATGATTGATTAAGTACTGCCAACTTTTGGAACGAATCGATATCAATTGGAATGTAATATAAAACGCTTCTATTTAATTTGCTAACATTCTTTCCGACCAATAAATAAAATAAAACGACTCAAACCTTACGCACCACAGATAACCAAAAACCTTTCCAAGAAATAACCTTTATAAGTACCTTTTACAGCATAACATAAAAAGTTAGCTTTCCAACGTAAAACGTGGCGTAAAAATGGCTCCTAGGGCGGGCGGGGTGCGGGGCGCGGGGGGGTCGAGTGCAGGAGGCTGTATCGATCCCGCGACAGCCGGGTGTCGCGGACGAGCTATATTGTGTATACAGCCTTATACAGCCTTCTTGCTGACCGGCTAGCACGATTCGTGAGAAATCTCGATTAATGTAAAATACATAGTGGTCTGAAAACAATAAGTATCGATAAAGCCATCCTGCCAGCCATATTGCCTTGAGTAACGTTTCAAACGCGCTTTAAGACATGTCTACTATCATTTCTTGAAGCTCGTCTGAAAAGTTATCAATTAACCCTACCAATGTGAAAAGTCGTCACGAGCATTGTGGAAAAAACCTAATCCTTATTTTTATTAAAGAAGTGGTTCATACTTGCACGTTTAAAAAAAATATCCTGTACTTATAGAAATTAGCTTTGGCACAAACATAAGCGTTAGGGAATATCAACTGTTATTTTCAGCTTCGTCAAATGACACTTGATATGTCCTAACGCGCGTTCGAAATTTACTAAATTACTGCAAACAAACTGGCAGAGGAACAGTATACCCACTCAGTGATGGTTTTGGATCATTTTGTGTCTCTCAAATACCTAAAAATCGTCATTTGAGTGTGATGTCGCTGCCCGGTACCTATCTTGGCGATTTTAAAATTATTATCATAATCATCATTATTATTTAGCCGAAAGACGAACTCCGCTGAACATCTTCACTTACTTGACTTAATGTCCTAGATGGGGCAGAGGGCTTCCAGAGTGCTTCGCCATCGCGTTCTGTCCTTGGCTACGCGCTTCGCTGAACATAGGCATCTCCCAAAGAGTGCCAAATTGACCGGTACTGCGCCACCCGCATCCAGCGGACTCCCGCGACCTTTACCAGGTCATCAGTCCACCTTGTGGGGGGCCTACCCACGCCGCGCCTTCCGTACTTATATTATAATTTGTAACAAATGTTCGTTCCTCCAAATTGACGACAAAGCTTTTTTGTAGACTTTCTGTTCCTGAGAGAAAATAATTCATTTCTTGTGAACATTCGTCAGATTGATCTATCACCAGAGTTGAGTCTGTCGCAATCTCCGTCAAGTGCAGGCTGTATTGATCCTGGGCAAACGGGTGTCGCGTCAGGCAGTTGTGTATACAGCCTTATTTATATACAACCTTACAGGGCAAGCACGCCACACGCCCTAGATATTGTTGTGTGTTGTTTTATATAAGTACCTACAATATTAAATTTCTGTTAGAGATTGTGTTTTTGTTGTTTTTTTTCTTGCGACATTATTATTATGTATGTCTTTCCCGCTCACGGGACAATGATGTCCCGGACCTTTGGGAGGCATGCGTGGGGCTAGGTACCTACAAAGTACCAACTGAGCCAACACGTAGATGCCCTTTTGACAATTTAATGAAATGCAAGGAGTACACCGAGCGGATGCTGTCCCTGCCCGTGTCATGGGACGCACACAGAGACAGCACCCGCTGGGGTGTATAGGGACTATTGCTGGTTGATGGAATCTAAAGAAAACGGGTTATTGGGTGAAAATGATGGACTAGTGGCTGGGCTATTGGGTGAAACATCGGACGCCTGCCTAATAAACTGTCTCATTTTTTATCTCTGGCAGACGGTGACTCGCCAACTGCTAGATGGGCCCCTATTAATAGCGACATTAAAAAATGGCCTAAGGGCAACACCAGTCAGAGAGGCTGGGGGGGGTAGAGAGGTGGCACTGGACTTTAAACATATAGCCAACTCACCACTTAGGTGTCCACATCTACCCTCGAGCA
The DNA here is from genome assembly GCA_963854355.1 of Epinotia brunnichana. Lineage (NCBI taxonomy): Eukaryota > Metazoa > Arthropoda > Insecta > Lepidoptera > Tortricidae > Epinotia > Epinotia brunnichana. The sequence goes on from OY977951.1 coordinate 13,381,881, forward strand.
ACAGCTCTTGCGACTCCACTCTGGACAGCCAGTTAAGGCAAGCCAGAGGTGGGGGGCCTGTCCAACCAACCACCCGATCGGCTCAGCCTGACCACAGGACACCCCCAGGAGCACTCAGGTACGTAGGGTCGCTACTCCCTAACAGCCCGCCACAAGCTGCCTTACGTTGACTGATTGCACCAGAAATCTGGTGGGCGATGGGGCCGTCACATCCCTACGCCATTTTTATTATTATTATTTTTTTTTATATCTGGCTCGTTCAAGGTATGGTTGTTATACAGACTACAGATTTAGCTTTAGTATACAAATAAATATTTATTAATATTATAATTATAAAAGCAATTCCTTTTGGCCGTTTATTGGTTTTCCCATTAAAACTGCTCAACTAATTCAAATAACATTTGTTGTGAAAATAGCTGTGGTGTAGCCACAACCTTGTCCATAGGCAAGCAATCAAAAGATACCTATTGATAAAAAAACCCAGAGTTGACCTGAATTATTCTCTATTCAATAGTTGTAGGATAGGATGGAACGGAACGACGGACCTTCCCGCAAGAGGGGGATTATTAAGCTTTAGTACGTACGTAAAAACAAAAAAAAACTAAGAAGTAAGCAAGTCGGTGAGTATGTGTTTTAGGGACGCTTCGACACTGGGATATAATTTGAGTCCGGGTGAAAGACATAGGGCATCTAGGTACTTTAACACCTGGATATTATTTCCTAAGGAGATAAAATGGGTGATGGGAGTAAGATTATCGAGATGGAGCGAAATCAGGGGTAAGAGCTAGTTAATTTATAAAATAATTCTTCTTTGTAGTCGTGGGACTACATCGGACACAGCAAGCATATAATTCGTGTTTAGCCGACGCAAATTCGGTAGCGCTTCGCTTTCTATACAATTAGGGGTCATTAAGAAAGATCCCATATAGCCCTGATTAAGGGATATTTGTGGTATTTTTTTGGAACCCAAACTACCGATCGAACTAAAAAGTCTTAAGCGACATGTTTGTCTAGAAGATATATGACTTTTTATAAACAGGGCACAATACTAAACACCGCAATAATAAAGCTACTATTGTTGAGTATGAGGGCCGTAACGCACAGCTGCACATTTGCATACGGAATTAAGGCTTATGGTCAGAGACGTGCCGATACCTCCATGCCGATTGAAAAGCAATATTTAAGGTACTAAATATATGAATGTATAGTTGTATTTGTATATATAAGTAAAAAAGCAGAAACGCGTCATGCTACTGACATCTGTCGTCTGTGATTCTTCTCTAGTTATTTTGACAGCTCATGATTTCAAGCCTCGGTGACGCCAAATAGACCAAATGATGGTCAAGAAAAAAAAACGGTGATAAAGTATGTCCAGCCGAGTGCCGAAGTCGAATTGAGCGTTAAGATTTAAAAAAAAAGAAGAATATCCCTACTAACTAATATATCGACGTGAGTGCGGTGATTTTGAAAATTATCATCTGACATGCAGATCAGCGCATCCCTTTGACTAAGCTCGTGCATAATGGGTTTTTGTGCTATCGTTTCACTTAATTCTAAACGTTATTGCAACACATTGACGCAAGAGGCTGTCTCGTTACCCCTTTTATTTCTTTAACCATACCCCATACGAACCCACGCTTCGAGAAAGTATCGTATATTATTCTAACGCTAATTCGTCAGTGCAGGCAGACGGGCTGTGCCACCGGATGTCGTATTATAATAATAACCATATTTCAATAAACAATCATTATATTGGTGCTTTTTGTGTAACGTTTGGAGAAATTATCTTGATACTTTCACTCTGCGATCATTTTAACTTTACTGGTAAGAAGTGTTGGAAAATAAACCAAACAGTTTTAATCCTGAAAGCCGGTTAAGCTGGCCGCCTACAAGAGGCGCGTTGCTAGGTTTGTTTTTCTATTAGTTGATAGATTGTCATTGAAGAAATATGTAAACAATGTTTCTTCTTACTGTCTTCATATATATATATATATGTATTAGGTATATACTGGGAATGTTAAATATTAGGTACAGTTTAAAAAAAAGAAGTAGTTAGTGAGAAATTTTATATTATATATATATATATATATATATATATATATATATATACATGTTTTATTTTTATTTTTGTATTATTAAGGATCACCAACAGCGGCAACAACAAACACAAGCGCTTAATACAAATAAAAAAGTAGTTTAAATTTGATTGCGCCACCAATTACAGGTGAACACAGCAATTATGAAGTGTTTTAATTCGTTATGGAGTATCATTCTCACTGGCAATTTTAATAGGACGTTCCGCTAGTTACCCAACAAAAAAAAACTTCAAAGTACCAAACCCTGTCATCAACAGTATATCGGTAGAAATGAGTCGATTGCTGACGCTACCTGCTTTACGCAGCAGCGTCTTGTTTTATTTGCCGCCGCCGGTTCGCATGCCGAATTTGTGCCCGAGAGCGAAAAGTGCAAAAGGACCATTAATCCGTCAATACAAATTTATATTTCCTGAGGAAGAGGAATTGCTTTAGGGCTTGTAATGAAACTGATACGATATTATAGCACACGCAAACTCATATATCTGCGTCTGTAACTTTAAAAGTCATAATTAAGATATTGTGGGTAAATAATGACAAAAAAAATATACAAAATACAAAATGTATTTATTTATTTATGTACTTAGTGAGTTACAAACAGGAAGAGTTACAAAGAGTATTAAATTAGAGCCAAGCAATAGTCCTCACACTAGGTCGAGCCTGTGTCGTGAGAACGGTAAGGTGTTTCCAGAAGAATTTAACCCAAACGTGATGATGATAGAGATCTGTTATTCAGATATAGAGATGTTTAATTTTAATTATTTTTTCCTAATACGGTTTTAATAATAAGGTAGTCCCAGTGCTTGACACTGCCACAAATACTTGACTTTTAATATTTATTCATATGAATAGAGCTGAACAATAGATATTAAGGCAGTTTTACAGTTCATCATTTCGATTGAATTGAATCCCAATCCGTTATCAATATTCTCAATACTGCGCAAGTGGGGTCATTTCAAAAGGAAGCGCATGAACCAAGACAATAATAATACGTGCTACACACATTCCGATATCAGTACAGTTATTGTGATAAATATTATGGCAGCCCTTTATTTAGAGCTCACTACGCAAGCCCGTTGCTACCAGGAATTTAATCAGCATGCAAGGCAAATGGTTCTATATTAAATACTAGTAGCTCGGTGAGTTGTAGTACTCGCCCTATCTTTTTTTTCTGTTTTCGAATAACAGAAACGACAAAAAGATCTATATATCGTCTGAAAAGTTTCTGGCCTCACTGTCAAATAAGAACTTTTTAAATAAAAACTCTTTGGCATTACGATTATACTTTTTTTTAGAAGATAAATGCCAAAATTGCTGCCATTTTTGTCAGCTAGCTTTTTATTTATTGGTTATTTTGTAAACAAACCACTAGGTTCTCGAAAAAAATTATAAAATTGAGTGCCGAGCTGTGATTAAATTCTTATATTTGAAAAATAATACGCCAACCCAAATTATTTTTGTTATGGATTCTGTTTACGGCAAGTCTGCTCCTCATTTTCCACCGTGAATTATGGGTAGCTGAATTTAAACGTGGTGGTGCCAGCTTAAATGATGAGGAACGCCTTGGACGGCCAAAAACTGCGACTAATCAAGATGTTATCGAAAAAGTACACTGAATAGTGCTCGAAGACCGACGAATCAAGGTCAGCGAGATACGAGCAGAAGGCGTACTCGTAGCAGAAGGCGTAGGCATATCAAAAGAACGAGTTTGTCATATATTGACTGAAGAATTGAATATGCGAAAGCTAGCTGCCCGTTGTGTGACGCGTCTGCTAAATTCGGCTCAAAAACAAATGCGAATGAACATTTTGGAAGCTCACTTGAAGCGATTTAAGCGAAATAAATCAGATTGCGTCGCTTGATAACTGTCGATGAAACATGGATTCATCACTTTACGCCTGAAACGAAATCACAATCCAAACAGTGGACTGCGAAAAATGAGTCTGCCCCAAAGAAGGCGAAGACGGTTTCGTCGGCCGGAAAAGTGATGTCCACTGTGTTCTGGGATACCTAGTCGCGGGGTTATATTCGTGGACTATCTCGATAAAGGAAAAACGATACCGGGAGGTTATTATGCATTGTTGCTTGGTGTAGAGAGAAGCTGAAGGCAGAGATTGCAAAAAAACGACCGCATTTTGAAGAAAGTGTTGATTCATCAAGATAACGCACCGTCTCACAAGTCAGCGATCACCATGGCAAAAACTCGGTGGACAAAGATTTTCGGATAACGAAGAGGTCATTGACGTCGTGAACGCCTATTTTGCAGAGCAAGATGTCAACTACTACTTGGACGGGATGAAAATTGGGAGGGCGTCATGGTCTGACCTGAATACTGAATGTAATACCTTAATTGCAGGTACATGGCTTTACAAATGAATAAAGAATAAAAAATAAAGAACATGGGAGCATCGATGGGAGAAGTGTATAGACTTACATGGATACTATGTTGAAATATAGAAAATAATGAGATCGAAAACTACTTCTTTCCTTGTCAGGCCAGAAACTTTTCAGACGACCCTTAATTATTGACCCAGGTCACAAAATTTCACGAGTATCGTTTGAAAAATGCAACCTGTAGAGGAGAACAGCTGGACATCCGGAGATACGAACGAAATAAACTCATATTTGTAAAATTTATCTCGGATAAAGTAGAGATTCTGGAAAAATAAGTTATATCAATTCAAAGTGCTTCATTACGAAAGGCTATTCAAAAGCGACCGGCACACAAACAAGTAATACCGAATCGTCTACGCGAATCTATCCACGGACCCAATTGAAAACCGAACGTCGTCTCAACAAACACCGAAAGGGGTTCATTTACGGAACCCTTCAGGTCAAGCGTCCCTAGGGACCCCGGTCGGTATTCTTTATTACGGACCCCGGGCGTAAACAACTCATTGCCAGGGTAATTGATGAAATATCGCGGAACGTCTTTGAGGAAGCAATTTGGAATAAGTGTCCATTCTGTTTGGATTTGGTTATTGGTTGGGTGTGGGGAAATTTTGAGTATTATTGGGCGAGTTTGATTAAAGTCCTTTAGTACCTATATTATTTCATAACTGAAATAAATTAGAGACTTAAACAAGCCAAAAGTATAAATATTACAAATCGAACTAGCCCCATAGTAAGCTCAATAAGGCTTGTGCAAACGAAGACGTCAAAAGTCCTTATTAAAAGGGAATACGAACTTTTGACGTCTTCGATTGCGTAGCTACTTTTGATGCTGACTGTACCTACTAGACGACAATATATTTAATAGATAAAAATACTTAAATACATAGAAAACACCCAAGAATCAGAAACAAATATTCATGCTCATCACACAAATATTTGACCTTGCCGGGATTCGAACCCAGGACTCTCATTGCACTCGCCAGGCGCACAACTTAAACGTAATAGAAAATTATGTTCTGGAACATACCTTTATTATGTGATAATAATTAAGAGCATCATGCCATGTTTCGTATTCGCTTACACGCTTATTTTACATTTCTACTATACATTATCCGTAATATATTTTTTGTACTCGTCGATTAAAATCTGTGTATTAAGATTTCATAGAGAATACTGCAACGTCACTCTTTTCATAGTTGTAGTCCATGTTACTGTCGAAACAATCGAAATAACTGTTTTGATACGCTCCAGACAACCGAAAAAAAATTGGAAATAGAACTAAAATAAATTATACCAATCACGTGGCTGCTTTACCGAACTGTAATGAATTGGACCAATAGAATCGCTTTGATTATTGAGTTTACTCGTTGATGTCGTACGCTCGTTGATGTCTTTTAAGATATCAACGAGCGTACGAGCGGTAGGCTGCACTTCGTTTCAACAGTATCTAGTTTGTTTAATTAGTTCAGTTGACTCGTAGAAAATTAATTTTAATGAACTCGTACAAAAAATAATGTTCACAATTTGTGAAAAATACTATTATGATACTTAAATGTCTATGTTAGTTAGGTACAACCAGAAGAAGAAGAGTAGGAAACAATCGAGCTCTCCACTTTACTAAACTCCAATAAAATATAATGGCGAAGTAACTCCCCAGAACAAAAGAACATCGCTACACAATTCCGCGGATTCCTCGCATTGCAAACAGAAATTGGAAGCGGACGTAAAAACAAATGCGGACGTCCCCCGCCGTCGCAATCGCCTCGAACGGCTGCTTGAAATATTAAAATTTAATCGGCGCGTTGTCGCGAGGCAAATTAGGCCCTCCTGAGAGACGATCAGAGATTAAGTCGGTAAAGGAGACTGGTGAAATTAGCTGATGTTAGAGTATACTTCACGACATAAGAGATTTCATTTCTGGTTATTTGACAGTAGTCCCTGACCCCTACCAAATAACCAAAAAATGCAACGAAAATCTACCGGGAAGTTTTTGTCAAAAATATAATTTTTTGAGTCCAGATTTAATTGTTGATTCTGTATTTAGTCTTCATAAACGACCATAATAAGTGAATACCAGCAATATGAAACAATACACTGACTGACTTTGGAGCACTCCTATTATTTTTTTCATTGTAAAGGGCATTGTAAAACGTACATAAATGCCTAGCACGACTCTTTTTATCCCCTTTGTTTTGGCAGAAATTTATGCATGACGGTAACCTCTACTCACACTGCCATTAGCTGAGAGAATTGACAGCAGTGACCAGCAATACCAGCATTAATGCCATTACAAACCAAGCAAAAATCCCCAGAAATAGAGTCGTGTCAAATATTTATGCACACTTTGCTATCACAGATTCTGGTAACGCGACAAAAGCTGTCTCTTTGATGACTTTTCAATTAAACCAAACTCACCTCTAACACTATTTGGAATAAAAGTCACTTTTAAAGAACTTTACTATCTCCATGGGGATGTAACATCTCTATTCTACTAAATATTTTTAGAAAACCAAAACAAATTGTAAGAAACTACATGTGGTAGAGCGGTGCTCTCTTAACACAAGTATCTAGTATACCTACTTAAAAAGAGGCACCAGTACTGTTTCAATGTAACTAAATTACTAAACTGATACTGAATTTTTTTTTTATTTAGTTTTCTTTTTTTATTGAGCTAGCGGACCTGTCTGTACAATATTATAATCTTTGGCTCAATCGCGCCAGTGATACCGACAGGGTAATTGTAGGACGCAACTGATATTAATTCAACGCTGAATGATGCAAGGCGTTTGTTTGTCTTGCCTCGGGGGGGACATCGGATTTGGAACGACAGAAGATTGCTATTTTAACGGGATTAGCACAGTTCAAAGAAGAAAAATATCTTCGCTTTCAAAGACATTACTGTCTTCAAGCAACTTGCAGCCTTATGGTCTACAAGACAGTTTTTAATTGAGTTGCACCTTGTTTTACCGACAAATGTTCCATCGAATGACTATTTATGTTGCGCAGAATTTTCATATCATCGAAAACCATATTTTTCAGAATTACTTAGTAAATTTTTCAGGAATGTTTTAAACAAACCTAACCTAATGGGTTCTACAGAATGATCTATTTGCTGTAGGTACTAGGTACCAAAAAGTTAACGCTTTCTGAGTAAAAAAAAATCGATGAAATGAAAATTCTGCGAAACCATGCATTCGGTGAAACATTTGTCGGTGAAATAAGGGGGACACCTTTTAATTGGCATTATTTGTAAGACACTAATTGTGAAACGAAACAGACCGGCGTCGGCGAATCCATCTTTAATAGACGTGCCTACAACGGCAACGGTTAGAAGAAACTACGTAAGCGGCTACTACATAGATTTGACTCTGTACAGTGTCGAGGAGTATCTTAAAGTTCTTAAACTACCGTGCACATAACAAATGACATAATTAATTATTATTAAGACTGCTTACATTAATCATTTGACTTGTAACTATGGATAAAGTATTGTATTGTATTTTGTGAACCACAGTACCAATAGTGAGCCAAGCGAACTTAAGTTTTTCAACGATGAAAGTGAATAAAAACGTAACATTCTCATCTTAGTAACTTGAAATCATAAAGTGGATACAGTATTAGTAGTGTATGCAACTGTTACATAATAAGGGCCCTTAAACTGCCGGTGTGGTTTTATGAAACGTGCCGCAGCAGGCGAGTTACATAAAAAGATCACACGAGTGTTTTAAGGCCTTATTATATGCAATGCTGGTCATTACCGCCAATTTCTGAATGCATTTTAGCTGGTTTATGGTATGCGTGTGTGTAGCTAAAGATTATTTATACTCAGTAAGAAGCCGGACATTCCCGGAAAGCTAATGATCAACTGTAAAACTATCCCAAAGTAAATCCAAGCTGCCCAAGAATGTCGTTTCCCGTCGTTTTCCAATCTGCCCTCTAAACTAAACTAGCCGTCCGGAATTCCTCCGGGACTCTCCACATCTCGGGGGCTGCCCGCGGTGACATATGGATGGAGAGGACAAGAAACTAATCGATACTGTACTAAGGATGACTTGCACGATTTTATAGTGACGAACTTTAAGTATATTATACCTACCTAGCGAATAATTGCTTGTAGTTCAATTAAATGAAAGAGCTAAATTGGTTTTAAACATGACATCCAGCCTTATACACATAATCGTCAGATCAGTGGAACGTGTAGCAATTTGGCCAATATCAATGCAGGCCATAAATTCATTATGCATCAAGTATTGTCTCAGACGAACGAACAACTCCGATTGTAGAACTACAATTATTAAATATTTTTTTATTCGCGTGGAACTGACTAATTTAACGTGGATGTTAACTTTGCCTTGCCTTGGTCCTGCCTCGGGCTAGCTTGAGTTGAATTGAATCTTCTTGTGATGAGTACTTATAGTTATTAGCTATATTACTAGCTACCTACTAGCTAATTATAACAACTTGACATTGACATTATATCTGATAAAACTACCATGACAGTGCACTAAAATACAGTCGACGTCACTTATTGCTATACCATTTTTAAACCCACTTGGCACGGTTCCCCGCTCTACCCACTACTATCCCCTACGAGGGTCACGTATATGTCACACGTCATTTAGACCGTCTGTCCCCGGTCTCCCCATTCTGCGGCATTTCGCGGCATTGCACCGACTGCCCATTATTTTTTCCTTCCCATAAAAGCCAGCCTTTATTCTTGCAAACTCCTTTCTTTTAACCCACGAACTTGGAATTTAAACTTAAAAACACATGTGATTAGGTCGTTTTTGTAAGCGTTTTCTTGGGAGTGATAAGATGTGTTAAAGGGTGTTGGTAAGCAGTTTTGGTAATGGCATTAGATGGGGTTGCCAGTCGTGTAGGACACGTGTCGATGTTTGAATTGTCGCTGTTTGAGTGTATTGTGAATATCAATTGGCTTAAATAGTTAAGGTCTGGTTTTTAGTGTCAAGCGCCTATAAAAGCGGGGGACGTGGTATGATAAGTAATGTGTTACAATTGTTGAACACAAGCATTAGTCATTATACTCTGGAATGTTTAATCAGTTCATAGTACATAACGTATACGACCGGTGTATTTGACTACACGTATTGAATCAGAATCGATTTGTTATTTGACGCGCCATCATTTCACCGCTGTCTGACAAATCCTCGTGCAATTACAACACAATACGTATATCAGACACCCAGGACAAGTACATTTCAATATTGACGGTGGTTTCTCACCGGCGAGGCGGAGCGCTAAATTATCATATGTATATATTTTTTTAATTTCATTTATTTAAGTATTTTCCCAAAAAGAATATGGTACCTTTCTGATAACTACTAGTTCGCCAAACACAGCGCTTATTGGCGAATATTGCACTCACTCTCTCAACAAAATTGTGTGGTGCAATAGCCAATCTACCTTAAAATAAAATAAAACAATGTAAAGTACTTATACGCATTATAGGGGTACTTAACTAGTAGCAATTTTTTAAGCCTTTTCTTGAAGATGTGCTTACTAGTATGTACATTCATGTTCATGAAAGATTGCATTTAAAATTCGTGTTAAATACTTTCTAATGTTTTCTTCCTGATTGTACACTATTTTAATTAGAAAGAAAGAAATATATTTATTTGGTGTGACAAAGAAATTATACTCGTACATGTGTTTTGTATACAGGTAACTGAAATGTACCATACAAAAGCATATTAAGAATGCTACGCCAGCCATTTCGTCATATAAGAAAGATATCTTACGCATAATGTTAAAGATTGTGTGTTAACCACAGGGTCTGGGGATGCAAGTTCGCAACATATTGTACAAACTTATCTCGTGCATAATGGATATGGCTGATAGGTTTGTAAGTGATTGATAGAGGATGGATGGTTTTCGCGGTTATGCTGTTAGTTTAGATCCAAATGACGAAGCACCACATGAATCGTTCCTGCCTGGTACCTATACTTGGGATTATTTGAGTCGTCAGAATTGCATAAAAGTAGTTATTTCAAAAAGCAACTCTACCGTCCATGGTAGAAGATTCCAATACAAAAAAAGTTTTATAAATAGTCGGTGGCACAAAATATTTGAACCATAACACATAGTATCAATCGTATTAAGGAACAGGGATAAAAAGGTTTTTTACTTGTAAATGAAATTCGACACTCATGGTTGATTTTGGTACTTATAAGACTCGCTTTATCTATTTAGAGATATTGTGACAGCAGATAATGTTTTAAAGTCCTGTTTCTATGTAAATCTTAGTGAATAAATTCAGATATATTAGGGTTCCATAGCCAACAAAGAAGTATCCACTTAAACTTAATTAACGGTTGTATCTATCTCCGACACAACCCGCTTCTTTTTTATACCATGTCGGTGGCAAACAAGCTTACGTACCTGATGGTAAGTGATTACCGAAGCCTATGGACGCTTGCAACTCCAGGGGTGTTACACGCGCGTTGCCGAGCCTTTAAGAATGTATACACTCCTTATTTGAAGAGCCCCATACTGTTGTACAGTACATCTATGGAAGACCTACTAACACAGCTATAAGACGCAAGGCTAAACATGATTTTTTTATACAACGACGGTGGCAAACAAGCTTACAGCCTGCCTGATGTTAAGCTGGTACCGTCGCCTATGGACACTTGTGACTCCAGAAGAATCACAAGCGCGTTGCCGACCCTTTATTCACTTGAGGATTCGATGTGTTGACAGATAGAGACACGCAGGTTCCTCACTCCCAACACAGCGCACCCTAGGGAGCTCTGGCGACCTTACTCACCACCAGGAACACAACACCACATACTTCATAGCATTTTGCGTGCCACTCCATCAAAAAAACACAAAACAATATCGCCAGCATCTAATCCCCCATCCATACTCCGAATTCCTGCATGAAAAGTAAGTCTCCATTAAAATATATCAGTAGTCACGTTATGACGGATCGGGCAGTATTGTTGTGGTAATGTGGCCACAGATAGGCAAAAAAACGACAAAAGTGTGCCTGAAACTGTATGGTAGATAGGTCGTTATAGAACTAACGTGTTTTATTTCGGACCTTGTCGAGGGATAGCCACAATTTAGCGAGTTTCTGTGATACATTAAATTATGAGGTTTCTTTGATTTTTGTGGGTAAGAAGTACCTATTAGGTACTTTATAAATAAAATGTTTATTGTAATTTTTTTTGTAATTGTAAGCATTTATTTCAGATATAAATCCATAAACTTTGTTAGTACACAGTTACACAATCAAGTAAAATATGTTAGTAAATTGAATTAAGCTATATTAATCAATACTCAGTGATCAGCTTCCTAGCCAGCTTGACCCAATGCCTGCAAATGCCACAAATGACTTTACTTATGAATGCAAACAAAAAAAAAACAAGAAGTAAATTAGGAAGACATAATATTTCAAAATAATTTCGTTTTATTCCAGAGAATTTAACATTTTCCTAATATCTTAGTTTAAAAATATTTTCCTTACCTGCCACCTATAAATATATAGTATTTATCAAGAAGGTATGTATTTTTTTCCGGTCTGACTAATACATAAGTCTTATAGTTACCCTGTAATAATACCCAGTTCAAATTAAGTAATTCCTTAACCCTTCCGGCACATATGCATGCACATACGCTTCCATAGACTACGGCGTAGAACACATCGCTACATGTGCTTAGGGAGTTAACAAGTTCGCTACTAGCAACATCAGTCATGGTCAGCCTAAGACACTACATTTAGCATTCGAATTCTAAAGCAGTGTGAACCTCTGTGCTAAGTGAAGATTCAGGCGTCTCAGCGTCAGCTGTTTGTCTAAAATAGGATAATAATAATAATTTCTTGCTCGCCTTGCTAAGTAACTGCCAGAACAAGCATGTGAAACACGCAACTAAATTGGAATGTATATGTAGCGATTTTTGCTACATATGGACATTGAGCTGCTACGGGCTACGGCGTAGCGCTACGAGCGTAGCTTAGCAGTGAATGAGGTATGTTCTTACATAACTATTTTAAAATAAAATCTTAAGCTGGACTTCCGAGCAAAGCTTTTCCGACATCACTAATGCAACGAGCAGGACAGGCACGACTAGGGCCACTATCGGGAATATTCCTGAGAGCTTTTAATTCGTAAGGGGAATATTGGAAATTACTCATAAATTGGAAATATTCCCATACTAATCGGGAATGTTCCTGGGAACGGCACTAGTACCTAACGACATTAATAAAACGAAGCAAAGTTCAAAGTATTCATTTGTCAAAACACAGGTTATAAAGATGTATTATAAATGCAGCTTGGTATCGCTATGTCTTACCCGAAGGTGTAACAAAATATAGGCTTCAATTAATGGTCAATATAAACATAAATTTAAATATAAAATTTCATGCAGCGTGCTTTTTTTTAAATACATAATGCGAACTCGCAAAATGTATCTTTTCTATATTCGTCAATTGAATAGTATGCCTTTTCCACTAGAAGAGCAAACAGTTTCTTTTTAAACATCATCAAATTTTTAGCGTTTAAAATGTTTCTTGGCAACTTATTGAAAATTATTGAAGCCATCCCAAGAACACTTTTTGAGAGCAAGGCCGTTTTACATGAAAGGGTATTGCAGATCTTACCCCGTTGACGCACACTGTTAAAACTAGGGAAATAATTTTGATTAAATAAATAAAAAAAATTAAAAATAAAAATAAAAAATATTACGGGACAATCTTACACAAATCAACCTAGGCCCACGGTAAATTTAACATAACAAGCAATTTCGTAGATATATAAGCATGGCAGAGTCAATATACGTAGTCTAATGTAATGTGGCTTACATGATTCCATTGGCGGGATACCACATATGGCGCGAATACATTTTTTCTGACTTCTAAAAACGATCTCACGGTCAGTGCAATTACCCCAAAAAATTATTCCATATCGTAAAGTCGACGTTATATATACAACCGTTGACTGACTTACTACTTTTCTTAAGTTATTCAAAGCATAAGAGTATTTGTGAAGTTCTTTACAAATTGTTTCTATTTGGTTTCCCCATGTCAGCTTATTGTCTACACTCAAATCTAATAAGTTAGTGGCATTTGTTTCTTCTATTACATGGTCATTATAAGCTACAGTCAAGTTGGATATGTTGTTAGTCCGTTGTTTAAAATTCATTATTATAGTTTTGTCAAGATTAATTTTCAAGTTATTGTCATTGAAGCGATAGTAAAATATGACAAATAGGCGTGTAGACTCAAAATCTGGGGGCACGTTAGCGCCCCCGCCAAGCCAGTGTACTGGTACTGTGTGTGTGTGCTGGTGTAAGCCTGGTGATGAAAATCCCATTTTTAATGATGCGTGTTAGAGAGAGAAAACGCTCGTGGATCGTCATCCACCTTTCGGATGCACTTCGACCCAGTGGAATCTTTTGCGCATTTGCCCTCTCCTTTATGCCTGTTCCCAGGCTTGCTCCATCATTTCCACAAAACGGATGATGCAGTTCACCGGGAGCACCTTGATTTCCTTTGGTTGCGGGTAGCCGTTACCAAAGTAATTCATTCTTTGTCTGGCAAGGACATGACATTCACACAATAAGTGTTCCATAGTCTCATCCTCCTCGCCACACATTCTATAATCTTAACTATCCGATAGTCCCATCATGTGCCTTAACGCTCGTCTACAGCAGTGGGTTTTCTTAGCACCAAGACATTCAAGTAAATAATGGTAGAAAACAGTAGAAACGTAGAAATCGTTTACCGTGTCGCCAGCCCAGAGGGCGCGCCCCCAGTTAATCGTCGTGACACGTCATCCGTCATCCGCCGCTGTTCTCCGTTGATTACACTTGTTTGCCACGCTTTGACGCGTTTCATTGCAGAAATTGATTTGAGGTGCCGAGACGTGGACGGATCGTTTTCTTTAGAGCGAGATTGCTGTTAAATTTACTCGGGCTGACTATGTTTTGTAGTTCATTATAGTTGAAATTATTTAAACTGAGCTGATCTACTTATCTTCAAAACAATACCATTCAAGTTTAACAATACGATTGTGTGGTCGGACGCGTGCCTTTTTTTGCAAGAAAAAGGTTAGTGCAACATAAAATTTTCATTGAATAACGAACTCTATCGTCTTATTCAATAGATTCAAAATATTCAATGAATTTAAAAATTGATTGAAAATTAGTTTTTTCTTGCAGAAAAGGCACGCGTCCGACCACACAATCGTATTGTTTCACTTGAATGGTATTGTTTTGAAGATAAGTAGATCAGCTCAGTTTAAATAATTTCAACTATACCATCATATCAAACATAGCGGGCTTAGTTACGGTGTGTTCCAAACCCTCTGCATCGTAAGCGATGTTCGTTAAAATCTGAATGTATGGAAAGTTTGACAAGTTTATTTAGAACTAGCTGTTGCCCGCGACTTCGTCCGCGTAGAACTTTTTATCGTCTTAGAAAATGATTTTTCTCAATACAAAATTTGAACCCTCTTTTAGGGGATAATTAAAAAAAAACGTTGATGTTCATTTTCTAGTTTGTGAACAAACAGTCTAAAACCAAAGTTAAAAATCTCATACTTTAAAAATGCCTTAAAATACTCAAACTTTGAACCAATTTTAACACTCTTAGGGGATGAATTTGGAAAAACTCTGAAATCAGTTTTGTAGTCTTTTAACGTACAGAATAAGACCGAAGTTAAAAATCTCTTACTCACAGTTTAAAATTTTATTGCCCGCCATTTAAAATTTGAACCCCCTTTTAAACCCCCTTAGAGGTTGAATTTTTCTAATCGCTGAAAGAACTTTTTTCGTAAACGTTTAAGTCTCTAGCTCAAAAAAAGTGTTGCCCATACAAAGCTTTCTTAACCCCCTTAGGGGTGGAATTTTCTAAAACTCTGAAAGTACTTTATTATTAATTTTAATAAGTAACATTTCGAATAGTTTTAAGTCTAGTAAAAAAAAAAGTTTTTCCCACACAATACTGGCTACCCTTCTTAAGGATCTTAAGGATCCCCTTAGGGATGAAGTTTTCTAAAACGATGAAAGTTCTTTTTTAGTATTCTAATAAGTAATCTTTTTGCAAAGTTTTAAGTCTAACTCAAAAAAAGTGTTGCCCATGCAAAGCTTGCTCTCCTTTTTAACCCTATTAGGGGTGGAATTTTCCAAAACGATTTGTGTTCTTTTTTTGTATTTGAATAAGTAATCTTTCTACAAAGTTTCAAGTCTCTAACTCAAAAACATAAACTTTCCCTGATAAAAACTTTGCACCCCTTTTTGTCCCCCTTAGGGATAGATTTTTTCAAAACGCTGAAAGTCTTTTTTTTGTATTTTTATAAGTAATCTTTCTACAAAGTTTTAAGTATCTAGCTCAGAAAAAGTGTTCCCCATACAAACCTTGCACCCTTTTTTAACCCCCTTAGGGAATGATTTTTGTAAAACGCCGAATGTAGTATTTTTCATGTTCTAATAAGTAATTTTTCGACAGAATTTTAAGTCTCTATTAAAAAAAAATGTTTTTCCCATACAAACTGCGCACCCTATTTTACCCCCTTAGGGGTGAAATTTTCCAAAACGCTGAAAGTACTTTCTTTGTATTTAAATAATCTTTCTACAAAGTTTTAGGACTCTAGCTAAAAAAAATAGTTTCCCACATACAAACTTTGCACCCCTATTTTAGCCCCCTATTTTTACGGGTAGAATTTTCTAAAACGCTGAAAGTACTTAATTTGTATTCTGATGACTAATCTTTCTACAAAGTTTTAAGTCTCTATTTAAAAAAAATATTGTTTCCCCCATACAAACCTTGCACCCCTATTTTACCCCCGTAGGGGTGGAATTTTCCAAAACGCTGAAAGTGTTTCATTTGTATTCTAATAACTAATTTTTCTACAAAGTTTAAGTCTATAGCTCAAAAAAAAAAGGTTCTCCCATACAAACTTTGCTCCCCTATTTTACCCCCTTAGGGGTAGAATTTTCAAAAATCCCTTTTTATCCCTAGCCCACGTTATAAAAGCAACATACTGTGCAAAAATCAACTCTCTAAGATTACTAGTTTCGGCTGTGCGTTGATGAGTGAGTGAGTGAATAAGTCAGTCAGGACATTGGCATTTATTATATATAAATAGATAGAAGATAATGAAACTCCCATTCAAATATTTCAAAAAATTATGAAGCTACATCCGTTTTAATGTCGCTTGTTAGAGTGAGAAAACGATGAGGGACTGTGACGTCAATATACTCGAGCGTCATAGTAAAAAACAATCGTTTCATATGAAGGTGCGTTTTGCGGAAAAGGGACAGAACATACCCCCTCTTAAAACCTCTTTGGACTCTTATAACTTAATCATTACCTATATAACCTCTTGCTTTGTTTTTTTCTCCATTTGACTATATTTATTTAAAATTCTTTTTCGAGAAAATACATTATGATTATTTACCATATTTTCGATTCCTGAGCTATAACCACGAACTTCGGAATTCGAAAATATTCGGGTATCTCTATCTCTATCGCACTAACCATACTCGAGTGACAGGGATGCAAATATATGAACATTGAGTATCGGTTTTCGTAGTAGCGCCGCAGGTACTTTGGCTGAATGCGCCGAGCGCGTGCCATTGTCATTCAAAAAAAACAAATTCGTGTTAATTATATTGTTCAAATTTGTTGATTTCATTTATTGAAATTACGACATAAAACGACATTTGCGCATATAAGTTCTCATATCAGAATCGAATATTTTTTTATGGTTTATATTTTAGCATTTGTCTCGTAAAGGTCTATCGTAGACGGGATTTAAATTATTAATAAGTGAAAGGCAAAGCAATTCCGCCATTTTGACGAAAATTTGACGGTTCTTATAGCTGACAGTTGGAGCAGCGTTTGATTTCAATAAAAATAAATGAAAAATTAAATGAAGTCGTATATTTCGAAAAATTAATTAACTGTCGCAGTCGGATAAAAACTATCCTAAGTTGCAGCTAGAATAATAATGTACCTATATAAAATGTTTCATATTTTTCCGTTCATGGGATGCTGAGAACATTCGAACCGCGCAAAGCTTAGTTTCAAACTGGCTGATTCTTTTTTTAATTTAGAGATTTATTATAAGTGGAGATGACAGCTGCCGGCGTCATATTTAACGTTGATCGGTCTGTGTTCGTAAGTTGGTGCAACTCGCCCTTATAAGTCAAAAATAACTTTTTTGCATTAGCGTTAGTTACTTGTTTGGTTTAAGACGACGTGAGCTCAGAAAACGGATTTTTAAAACGTCGTAGCGTTTGTTTTGATTATAATACGGCTGCCTTAAATTTAATTAGCAATCTTGAGGCCATTCTCGAAGGACAACAGCTATTCGAATCCTGAGTTTTTGACTTTCGCTCGATAGAAAAAAATCACGAACATAGGCCTAAAACACCCTTAAAAAATCGTAACAAACTATGCACAACAGTTAAACATATTGAAATTGGTTTTCAGAATCGGCAATGTCATGGTTGAGGGAAATCAGCTATTACTTTTTTATTTTTTTAAACAAACGCAAAATTAAAATTAAAAAACATGATATCCGCGCTTCCAAACACGCACTTCCATCTCGCTCACGCTTATGCTCAGTGAGTGGGAGAGAAGACCACGAGCCAACGTCGCCTTAAGCAGGTGTTTGTGCCATGGAGGAAACATCATTTCTTAAAATCCAATTAAGGTAAACGTCCTAGTCATCGAAGCTACCTACTACTAGTATATATTATGATATGACATGGGCACTTTATGTCAAACCAATATGGGTTAAATTTGATAAGAGGATTTCTCTTCATTCGATTTTAAGCTATGTCACTTTGACATGAAGTGCTCATGTCATACACTAGTGCAACGTCGAGGACTAGCACGTTTGTGTTATTGATCTAGATCCCGGCGTCCATGCGAACATAGTGGAGTATATCTCCAAAAAAGTTTGGGAAAATGAAAAAAAAAAATGATCTAGATCTATATACACGACACACAAGACATACAAGATTCAAATCTCAGTTACACTTGTTTTTTTTTTTTTGTAAATAGCCAAAACTATGATACTAACCAATAAAAAAAATGCATTTATTAGTATTAAAATAATCAACCTACTTCTGTTTTTGACGCATTTTTTTGCTGCCGAACCATTTCAACCCCATTTCCCATTGCACATTACTTGCATCCCATTTTCCCAATGATTCTTCAACTTTCCACAACAGAGGCACATTTTAATCCACTAAACCGCAAACACGACGAAGCAAGACAAATTGACACCGTAAAAGAACAATACAACCGACCGCTAAGCAGATTCGCCAACTCAATATCCAAATTGCATCGCAACCGTAAAGTCAACCCCTCCTTAATCCAATCACACCCGTCCTTGTCAACGTTTTGTTTTTCCCCAATCCTATACCAACGTAAAAAGAGCTTTCCAATACCTATTATGTACCCCCCTTCCCCCACACTTTCTATAGTAAACAAGAAACGAGGGAGCTCCGAATATAATTGACATCGAAACAAAAGAACGTCACAAAAAGACCCATAGGTAATATTGTTTTTGAAAAAAGAACACACGAAGAAAATAATCCATTTAGTCGCGTGCCGCGCAAATGCTTGGCCGTTAGGGCACAGTGAAGAAAATGCAGTAGATCTACTCAAGGAATGGAATAGTTTTTATAGCGGTTTACTAAACTAATGCCGAAGTTTTTGTGACAGACTTTTGCTCCCCAAAATGTTTTTCCCATAAAGACATTTACCAAATAATCATTTGCCAACTAGGGGCCGATTTTTCAACCCCCAGATAAAACATATCTGTCAGATAAATGTTAGGCTGTCCTTTTCTTTCATATGTCTGGAGAAAATGATAACGATAATTTTATCTGACAGAAACATTTATCTGGTGATTGAAAAACCGGCCTTAAGAAATTAACTTATCTAACAAATGTCATCTAAATCCGTAACCTTAATAAAAACATAGGATAATTTTTATCCTGAAAATCGTCTTCCAATGGGATCAAATTGAATATGGGAGGTTAAATTCTAGTTACTATGAATATTTCGCTTGCTAGAATTTTCCCGTAACTATTTACAAATGAGCCTACTGCGTTTGCCTACACTAACCTGCGACCGTTAAGGGATGCACGAACGAGATCAAAACACTCGCATTTTGAAAGCGTGCATTCTTTTATTTCGGCCAGTAAAAGCGAGGGGGAAATTTAAAATGTACTTAAATTCGATTCGAATTTCCGTTTTCCGAATTTTCTTTTTAATTTCCATTCGTGCCCATGGCAAGCTTGTTTTCGGCCATTCATAGCTAACGCGAGTGGTCTTTTGTAAGGGCTCTCTCTGAAATTGGAGAGGGCAATGTTTTTGACTCTTTGCTAAATCAAAATAGCCGTCTCTGTCTCTGCTCATCGTGTCGTGCACATTAGACTGCCCACAACTTGTAAGTATACCATTAAAATCAGATCCAATAAAAAATTTTTTTTTTTTTTGTAAATAATTTTAAATAATAGGTACCTACCTAAAATTGTACTAAACGTATCCCACTATTAATCATATTTGAAAATAGACAGTTCAAATAAAAAAAAAGTTTACTTACTTCGAAGCGAATGAAACTAGGTACTTAGTAAGATCTTATGTTACGTGCCATCGAGTTATCAAGGCCTACTTTTAATAATAGTTTTTATATTTTATTTGAGTGAGTGCAGTCCCCGAATTGGTCAAAACGACGCATAATGCCAGTTCGAGACATACCTAAGTAGTGACCTTTTGTGACGTAAATCGTCTGCAAAGAAACTAAAATGTAATCAATAATCAATCGTCTTCAACCATTTCCCATTCCTAACCCGGCCAAATTCGGAGTGTAAATAAAAGTGCCGGTGTTCCGGGCGGTTTAAACCGATACCGGCAACCGGCGTGACACACATCTTAATAGTTTTTTATCGGGGAGGCTGGAGGACACTCACACGAACCAGTTTTGGAAAAACACTTTTTTTCTTGTCTAGCTTTCATTTAGCGCTATTAATAATAATAGTTAATCTTAGGTACTCATGTCGATATTTTCGTAATAAAATTGTTGTTGTAAGTAAGTTTTTTTTATGACACGACGTCCATTGCTCTATGGGAAAATAGGCAACTACTTACACAAAATTTTACTAAAAATCGGTACAAAATATGAACCTTCACACATTTTGCAATTAGTAAGGTAAGTAGGTTGTTTTCTCTATCCAAATGAATGAATGTGAATGTTCAAATGTTCGCCAAACTTTTCTACAGTTAACGTAAATTGGTATTTAAATAATCTCACCTAGTGTATGTCTCCCAGGATACTTAATCAAAACAGGCTTACAACCAAATAAACACAAACGGCACATAAAATACTTATAGGTAAAGAAATAAGTAAATACGACAACATTAATTTGAATTTACTTAAAACCGTAGGTAATTTAATAAATCAATAGAAAATACAGCACGTGTGACTGGCCGGCTAATCTATCGCGCGCCATTTGAAAAGCATCAGTTAAGAGCCTCTCGAGTCGATTGTCTACGCTACATTACACTGGTGCGGTCAAGATTCACATCACAAGACTTCACATATCAAACGACAAAATTTCTATTAGCTTTGAGGAAATCACGAGGACTTTGTGAAACATCGGACAGGCTAGATTTTTTTAAATCATCATCATCATCCTCCTAGCGTTATTCCCGGTTGTGCCCCTAAAGGAGCCCGGGGTCCGCTTTAACACCTAATCCCAAGATTTGGCATAGGCACTAGTTTTACGAAAGCGACTTTTTTCAATTTTCATATCGATTTAAAATCGTTAATTAATAGAAAATTCAGCACGTGTGACTGGCCCCGCTAATCTATCGCGCGCCATTTAAAAAGCATCAGTTAAGAGCCCCTCGAGTCGGGGTTTTCCACGCAACATTACACCGGCACGGTCAAGATACGAGTACGCACAAGACTTCACATGTCAAGAGCCGGAATTTCTATTAGCTTTGAAGATATCAAGAGGACTTTGTGAAACATTGGCCAGGCTAGATTTTTTTAAATGTACATATTGATTTAAAATCGTAAATTAATAGAATATTCAGCACGTGTGACTGTCCCGCTAATCTATCGCGCGCCATTTGAAAAGCATCAGAAAAGCATAAGAGCCCCTCGAGTCGGGGTTGTCCACGCAACATTACACCGGCGCGGTCAAGATACGCACAAGACTTCACATGTCAAGAGCCGGAATTTCTATTAGCTTTGAGGAAATCAAGAAGACCTTGTGAAACATCGGATAGGGTGGAGATTTTTAAATGTAATTTTTTTTTTTTGCTTGTAGTATTGATTTGAAATTTTGCAATATATTCTAACCTGTTTTACTGCTTAGGTAAACGCTGCGCGTGCAGGAAAATCGCTCGTGATATTTTAAAGATTTTGGATGCACATGTGCATCATGCGTACTCCAAGGGTTAATAAGGTTGGATTTTATTTTTATTTTTATTCATTTTATTTATTAAAAACAAAAAGTTACATATATACATTGATACATTGCTCCACAAAACTAAATTTTTCAGTTTGACTGTGGAGTCAAAAATTACAGTCTCATTTCTCTTCAGCATTAACATATGTTGAAGTGTCTTAAATATTGAGATCTATCTCATGAATGCCCCAGTAGAAACGTGAAAGGAGATTTCAGTTCAGAGTCTCTATAAGTTTTATCGATACAAAACGTTTTCGAACGCGTTTGCGTTTAGTTCCAATTTGTATGACAACGCGAAAAGCGCCCCTGGTGGTAACTATTAGGAACTACGCGTTGCCATACAAATTGAAACTAAACGCAAACGCGTTCGAAAACGTATATGTATCGATAAAACTTATACTAGAGCCTCGATGACAGTGCATTACCACTAGTATAGTTTCATTAATAATTTAACCTTGGAAGTAGTTTTTCAGAAGTTATGGTAGTTTAACAGCTCATTTTCAAAACATTGCTGTAGGGCCTCATGGGGGCACCGTAAAATAAATAAATCTTATGCGCTTCAATTCTGGTTTGCCAAAGGATTTATGGACATATTTTATTAAGTCGTCCCGTCCCTAAAATATTACTACATCATCATTAAATTTCATTAGCCGGGTAAATATTATCTTATCATTTTCTCCTTCCACAATAAGCTTGAATAAGCAAAACAGACACAATATTAAACCAAAAACCAATTTACACTTCCTGGAAATTGACTGTAAATTTATTAAAGCGACGAAGCAACGAACAAATTACGACAAATCCGACTTTTTGTCCGCCATATTAAAATAATAAAACATACATTTACAAAATTAATTTTACCAGTACCTAAAACAACTGCAATTGCCACTGCACCTATATGCTTGTGAACAGAGTTCAAAATAGCTTGAGCTGTGTTGTAGCTTTCTTAATCGGGCTGCAAGAGGAAGGTTGGTGTTTAGGGTAAATCACACAGTAGGCGAGTACGGTTTGGGCACAACAGGAGGTCCGTTAGGCGGTTTCCCGACGGGTATGCTCCTGTTATCCAATATCCGCGCATCTTGCTGGAAGCTTCTTGGTCTTATCGCTTGGAACCTTTATGTTATTGACAATATTGCGTGAAAACCGGATTTCTACTGAATAATATTTCAGAAAAATAAAATAAGATTGACCTTATTTAATAACTATAGTGGCTCTGTGAGCTGTAGAACTTGCCAGCCTGTATTTTTTCGAAAACAGATATCGTTTAATTTCGGAAAACTGAGAAAACAAAACATTCTTAATAATTATTGAACCTGCTCATATTATGTATAATTAAACGAGAATCGGTTGAGAAATACGTCCTGTAGAGGAGAACAGCCGGTCAGACGCCGGACATACGAAAGTATTTTTGTCCAAGCTGAAACGGAGAGTTGCGTTCGCTTCGCTCTCTTGTTCAAAAACTTTTTTAATCGACTTATTACAGCCATTTAACTTTACTAGCTAAAATAAAAACTTGACATTGGCATATAGGTACCATCGTGAAATAGTTTGTAGCTAATTGGTATAGTCAAGCTACGGTAGCCCAGCGGTTTGTGCAAACGGGTTTCATACGGAAGTCGTGGGTTCGAATCCAAACTTGTACCAATAAGTTTTTTGAAACTCATGTACGAAATATCATTTGATTTACCTTAATTTTTTGGTGAAGGTAAACAAGGTGAGAAAATATTAATATATCTGCGAGAAACTCAAAGGTGCATGTTAAGTGCCCAACCCGCACTGGGCCAGCGTGGGGCTAATGCCCGTTGCCTATCATACAAGAGAAGCATGTGCCCAGCAGCAGGAAGTTTATAGGCTGGTGATGATGACAATGATTATTAGCTGACCGATTTTCCAATACAAAATATACAGTGTATACACTATTAGCCTAAGATTAGAAAAATCGAGCGTCGTCATGCCATTTCAAAGAAAACAAAAATAGTATAGGTATGTTTGGAAAGCATTTTATGATCGAAATAAGTACAACTAGTACAATATTTCCTTTGATATCCTAGATAAATGAAGAAACTGAGACGAATTTGTCCGATAATAATCTAATGTTTTATATGGAATGGGGTATAGTAAAGTTTAAGCAAGATCTCAGATACTGATAATGATATACCTACCTATCAGCTGTCATCGAATATAGGTGAATAGAATTTTAACTCAACCTTAATCATAGTCTAGGGTTACCCATCCACCAATGTATCATTGAAAGAAGAAAGCTCCGAAACAATAACTACCTAATAACTTAAAAAAGTTGAAAAATCCCCGACATTTTCATTTCATAGTTCAATATCTCAGAAACGATTTTCTTGAAACGTCACCATAACGTCACTAAGAACCATCTTGACCAAGTCGGATTTCGGACAAAGAAAATTAGGTGCCACAGACAGACAGAACAGACCCACAGATACACAGACACGTCAAACTTATAACACCTCTCTTTTAGCGTCGGGGGTTAAAAAACACATCAACAAACAAACAAATAAAATAACGCAACATTCCTTAAGAAACACACGTTTTAATCAAAGCATCAAAACCAGCGCGCTTCCACAGATAAGCCAAATAAACAGCCCCTGTCAAACACGGCGTGCCGCAAAATGTCGTGGAGTTCAAAATGGCGCCGATTTGCGCGGGAAACCTAATATTTTACACAGGGCTGCCTCTTTGCGAACGTGTTCGCTCGTAGCTCTCGCTAATATTGTTGAAATATCTTAAAAGTTTGTCTTTGTTCGTCGAGACTTCCTGGTGGATTCTTTCGCGGCTCTTTGTGGGCATAAATTATACAAACTTCCCTCGCCGTTGACAGTTTAAATATGCTCCCATTTTCTTTGATGCCATTTCGTTGTTTTGACAAGTGGATTTGATATTGTGTTTTCATAAGTACCTACATATTCGTACTTATAAATGAAATAAAATAGGCACCAACCACCTAGCCTGTTTTCATTAAAATGAGATGTTTTTTTTGGGGGCACGATGATTGCCTATAAATTACATATAGGCGACCTTTTAAATGTGGGTATATGAGGATTCGCTGAGTTAACATGTTGACAACTAAACTAAAGCATACCTAGTATTCTTCTAAAGTACCTAACCTATTTTTTTAAACCTAATTACTGTTTTAATTAAAATGAGATGTTTTTTTGGGGGCACAATATATGTAGGTACCTTACCTATATTACATATAGACGACCTTTTAATTGTGGGTAAATGAGGATTCGCTGAGTTGACATGTTGACAACTAAACTAAGGCATAATTGTCTTCTAAAGTACCTAACCTATTTTTTTAAAACCTAAACTATTTTTAAGTGCCCTCGCGTAGGTTTTCTTCCACACCAATTATCTACTTGGATTGGTCTGCCTATACGTATAACCTCGTGTGTTGACATGAGGTGGTGTCTGCAAGCCAAGTCTGCCATAACGTGACTTGGCCATCCTTGCTTCCGCCACCCCGTCACACATCCGGCGTGACGTCACATCCGCCCGCAGCCGAGCACACGCGATCAATGTACTGGCTAATTCTAGACAGATTTATTTGTTGGCGCGAATACCATCTTTGTTTGTTTGTGGTTGAAAAAAATCAAGAACTCTTTCTTAGGACGGGTTACATTACATCACTTTAAAAATGGCGCCGGCGACGAGTAGGGCTTATTCCACCTAAATTTCATAATACCTTATTCACGATTACCCCTAATTTTCAAATTACCATGGGCTCATAATACCTAAATCTCAAATTGTCTCATTCTTAAAATGAACGAAATTCATTATGAATTTGACCCAAAACGTCATATTCTCTAAATACCTAAAGATTGAAATGCACAAATTCCTTCAAATACCGAATGACTTCTGTCATTTCTATGACAAAATATTAAAATAACTAAATTGTTTTGAAGTTTAGGCATTATGAGACTAAGCTATTTTGAAATTCGGCCATATTAAGAATATGGTGTTATGAGAAAAAAAGTTAGGTATTCTGTGATTTAGGTATTTTGACACTAAGTTCTTTTGAGATCTAGGAGTATTGGTAAAAGGGTAAAATGGAAAATAGGTGGAATAAGCCATACTCCCGGCGACTGCCATCCCATAGAAAACTGTCAAACGTCCAATACAATCAAATTGTAAAGAATATTAACGGAAGTTTTCAAAACAATTCTCAGTAGATTGCTGAAAGTGTCGACAGCGTGAAGTTTCCATGCAAAGGTTTTTCTGATTACATTGCTTAATTACGAAACCATTTTGTGTTATTATTGTTTAATCTTAGTCAATCACGTCACTTAATTACCGCAGATAATAAAATAGCCATGAATGCGAAGAATATGTCTAATCGACTTCCTGATTTACATTGTCCAGTCACTTGACGAAGAATTAGGTATCTTTTGGTATTTGGAACTCTACTAGAGCTCTTACTCTACACGATAGGTACTAGTTATTTGTTTCTATTCATTTTATGAAGCCCCAAACAAAACTACATCAAACAAAAGCTCGTATACGAGAGACATCAATAAAAGCATCCAATCAAGTGTGTAGCGACAGCAGTAATGATTGCCCTTTGGCCATCACCTTCCCCCAATTAACCAAAACGACTTTCAACCCTATACACCTTCTATTAGAGTTGGAATTAGGTCAACTGTCCAGAGGTGTGTTGGACGCAGTTTGCGAAACGAAACGCGTCCATAAACTAGTTGTTCTGCCGAATGACATTACTGAGGACGTGTTGAGGAGTGCGGGCCATGAAAACAGCGATAGCAAGGAATGTAAAAAGGTAAATATAAATCTTGGTTGACAAATCGACGTGACCTTACCCATAATTTTATTGTAGATAGAGCTTTAATGGAACGTGTACAAACGCTGAATTCAACCGGGTGAATTTTTTCACTAAGTAGGTAGCTAAACGAAACAAATTATTTTTTAATACAGTTGCTCAAAAAGTGATACTTTTTGCAGCTGCAAATCGTGCGCAAAGTTGTATTTTGCACACTAGTGCTTTTTACTTTTCCACGTGTATAGAACGTCGTTTTTTAATACATTTGCGAAAAAATAAGAAAAACAACAAGTAAGGAATTTGAAACTTTTATATTATTAATTCTGTAACATCATTGTAATACAGTTGAAAAATAATGAAGTTTTTCAAAAAAATATATTTTTTAATACAGTTCTTATTTGTTGTTTTTCTTATTTTTTCGCAACTGCATTAAAAAACGTCGTTCGATACGCGTGCGGAAATGTCATTCTTCACTCGTCCCGAGTCTTACCACTCGCCTACGGCTCGTGGCTAGATATATCTCGACACTCGTAAAGTAATGACATACATTCCGCACTAGCATCGAAATGTACTATTATTGAATTTTTTTATCCAAGGAAAAGGTGGATGGACTGTGTGAGAGACGATATGAAGAGAAAAGAAGTGAGTAATGCTGATGAGATGACGGCTGACAGATAAGTATGGAAGAAAAAGACATGCTATTTAATCATAAAAAGACTTAGGTTCCTATGTACGAAATATCAGTTGATATTTAACAGTAGCTTTTGGAAAACAACGTCATCAACAAGGTGTAGTTTTCCCTCTGGGTCGGATGATCACTTGGTTGTCGTGTCATAAAACTAGTGTCTACGCCAAATCTTGGGATGTGGTTCCAAAGCGAACTCCTTTACGGTATAAGCTGGAAACACGCTAGGAGGAAAATCCTGAAAACAAGTCGTATAGTTTTGCTTTGAATTGTTTCCCGGCCCCGCAGCCGTTCGTCGTTAAGACGCCATCTTTCCCGCCGCCATCGTGCGTAATTAACCACTGTCCGTGTCTCCTGAACTTGTGATTAGCTGCTGGAAGTGTCTATGTACCTATGTCTTGCAAACTAGAAGGGACACTGATGGTAGAGACCGTGGATAAACATAATCCAAACACCAACCAAACACTGGAAGTTTTTTTTATTATTTACCCGCTTACACTCCACAGCTGACTACAGGCCTTTTCTTTATTCCTCCACTTTCATTGTATGCACTGTTTACCTTTCAGCAAATATCGTATGTCCATTGTGCCGATAGTCTACCAAGTGATCATTGTTGTATGTAAATAAAATACATACCAGGTTTCAAATAGGATTCCTGCTGGGGTTTTGTCACCCATTCAATCTGTAGTCTTACTAATTTAATGTCGTAGTACATAATCAATAAAGTTGTAAGTGGATCTTGGTTTCTATATACAACTATACAGACGCTCTCTTTAAGATTCTGTATTTATTTGCGGCAGAATACTAGAGCTTCATTAGTTGCCATCGTAAACGACTCGGACGGACCGAATAGATTGATTAGCTAACATGCTTTGCCTTCGCTATTGCCTTCAGTTACAATCACAACGACAGCGGCACAGGAAAACCACTATCAAAAAGTACCAACCCCACCCCACAAAAATATGCAAGCATGAGGCTTCTTACGATGAATCGAGGCAATCGGACACAGAGAGTCTGGTACGCTGAAAAATAAGAAGATCGCCGACTTATTGAACCGTTATACAGTCTGTAAAAGAAACATGCAATAGTTTCTATCTGAATAGCACAAACCACGAGGCCTAGAGTGATCGAATGTAACATGCAAGCGATGTCATCCATGCTTTCGAATCTAAGACGGAAGCGTAACCCTCGGTCACAACCCAGAGAATTTCTCGAGGCGACATAGCAATAGCGATAGCATTAGGCGCCTCGTAGTAGTGTCCTAGGGGACACGTCCGGGCTGATGGAATGGTGTCTAATTTTGTGCAACACGGAACGAGGAAATAAACAAGACATTTTGTTTAGCAGTTACCCGTGGGTTTACACAGCTGTTTGTTACGCACACATATGTTCTCTATCTGTCCACTACTCCTCGGGTTTGATGTCCAGTTAATAAAGTACTTAAACGTAGTACATATACGTATAAGTAGGTATGTATAAATATACATACCTACTTATAAATATAACGCCGCCTTAAATTACGAGATGTAATTGTTTTTGTCGTGACAAATCAGAAAATAATTGCAAGTATCGTAAGGGCCTATTCGTGTGTTAAGTATGTAGTTACAGATTTATCTGTAATTTTTAACTGTTGTGTATGTATGTTTTATAATTATACTTAAACTAAGTCTTAATATAAACTAAGGTTTCACTTAATCTACAAGTTTCACCAATTATGTGTCAATATGATATCAAACAAGAATGCGGATTCAATGTGAATTAAAAAAATACTGTTAAGTTGTTAAAGTAAATGTAGACAGTACATAGCCCGATTTTTTGAATCAATCATGAGGTATTTGAACCAAAAGATTGAAACATACTTTATATTCAATTTAACGTTTTAAAATCCTCCCAAACACTACGCCCAAACCTGTCTCTCGCGTCCTACAACAAAATGCCAAAATAGCTCCAAATTACACGTATTATCGGATTACCGTGCGGTCGGTATAATTTCTTGTTGTTGGAGTGTTGTGTTGTTGGCGGGAGTGACGGGCATTTATAATGAGCTCACAGAACTGAGCCCGCATTCTGACAACATTTAAATATAGGTATTCGATACGTTTATCAGTGCGTACGTAATTCAATGTGTAGGAAGGAAGGCGGAAGATACATACTATTTATTATCCTCGTAGTAAACCATCAAATCATTGCAATAAAGTGTAAATTACAATATGTAATTATAATCATAAAAAGATTGACACATGAAAAAAAAACTATAAGTTTTTTTTTATCGGTGAAGAATTAATTTAAAGAATCACTTTAGTAAAAAAAAAATTGTATGCTAACTATGTACAGTCGAGGGTGAACGAATACGTACATAAATAATTACATGAATAATTACATAAATAATTACATAAATAATTACATGAATAATTACATAAATAATTACATACATATCTGTACACGCCTATGACATTGACAATAGAGTTCTGTACAGATATTTATGTCCTTATTTATGTACGTATTGTTCTTACTTATGTATACAGAGTGTTTTTTTTTAATGGGACAGTATGGGGAAATCCGAATCTAAAGGAGATAGAGGTAAAGTGTCCAAGGAGACATTAGGTGTTTTTTTATGTAAACAAATTTGGCTCGTTAAAATTTTTGGTCAAGCGTGAGTTGTTCTTAAAAAATTATAAAGTTGGTCAATTTTTTTTTGACGTTGGTCGACTCTGTTTCATGTAAGGATTATTTCATTGTATGGAAAGAAAAAAATCTGAACAGCAGAAGTTGGTCAAATTTAATGAAAACTAATCTTCATACAGTTGGTTTATTACTTGAGTAAATGTTCGATGTGGCCGCCGTCTTGTCTTATGCAGGTACGAGCACGCTTCAATACACTTCTAGTTGCATTTAACAGAGACTTATGGTGAATTGTGTTTAAAGTGTTGTAAACAGCATCTTTTAATTCTTGTACGGAGTTGTATCGGGATTCATAAATTCGACCCTTAAGGTAAACCCCATAAGAAAAAAATCAAAATCAAATTTGTTTTCTTTTTTTATAATTTCAAGACTATCGCGTGCCATGATGTTTACGAAGATTAAAAAAAATGTTCTTCTCTTGAATCATCTGGAGCTCTTATCGATTATCGAAATTTAAAAATGGAATAATTTTAAATATTTTTTTACACTTGTAACAATATTAAAAGGCGAATACTGCAATTGTATGAAGATTAGTTTTCATTAAATTTGACCAACTTCTGCTGTTGAGATTTTTTTCTTTCTATACAATGAAATAATCCTTACATGAAACAGAGCCGACCCGCGTCAAAAAAAAAATTTACCAACTTTATAATTTTTTAAGAACAACTCACGCTTGACCAAAAATTTTAATGAGCCAAATTTGTTTACATAAAAAAACACCTAATGTCTCCTTGGACACTTTTCCTCTATCTCCTTTAGATTCCGATTTCCCCATACTGTCCCATTTAAAAAAAGCGGCCAAGTGCGAGTCTGACTCGCACATGAAGGGTTCCGTTAAATAAATTGCTTTTTACGATTTATGACGTATTAAAAAAAAACTACTTACTAGATCTCGTTCAAACCAATTTTCGTTGAAAGTTGGCATGGTAATGTACATCATAATTTTTTTTTTAGATTTATCATTCTCTTATTTTAGAAGTTACAGGGGGGGGGGGGGACACATTTCACCACTTTGGAAGTGTCTCTCGCGCAAACTATTCAGTTTAGAAAAAAAATATGTTAGAAACCTCAATATCATTTTTGAAGACCTATCCATAGCTACCCCACACGTATGGGTATGATGAAAAAAAATTTTTTGAGTTTCAGTTCTTAGTATGGGAAACTCCAAAATTTATTGTTTTTTTTTTATATTTTCGTGTGAAAATCTTAATGCGGTTTACAGAATACATCTACTTACCAAGTTTCAACAGTAGGTATAGCTCTTATAGTTTCGGAAAAAAGTGGCTGTGACATACGGACGGACAGACAGACAGACGGACATGACGAATCTATAAGGATTACGTTTGTTGCCATTTGGCTACGGAACCCTAAAAACACTCTGTATACTGTACTTGATAGATAGATAGATAGATGTTTATTTGTAAAGTCATGTACATGAGATCATACTTAAACGCAGTACCTATTTCTTGACCAAAACTACATTTTACGTGATTTGCCATACAACGGTTAGTACGAAGATGATGTGACGTCATAATACTATGTCAATTTGTATGAGCCGTTTCGGCTGTCGCCAGCGAGGATGCCTTTGACCCTCTTTTTTGTCTTTTTACGTGCTCTAATTGGAGTTAGTCGAATACAAACATTTAGTCCACTCAGAAAACTGGTTCGAATGGACCCTTAAAAAAATTGTCAATTGGCGTTCAGTTTTTGCAAGACTTTTGCTGTCAGATCTCTGAATACAAGCCCTGTTTGAGTCGCAAGCATTGTTCAGTTAATCTTATGGTTGGCAATAATAGAATATGTATAAAATAGTCCTTCGACGTCAACACACTACCACCTGAACACAACACAACAGAGAATAACTATTATTATTTTCGTGACCTCTCAACGACTGCCAGACCGTGGATGGACTGACCGTTTTAGTGTTCCAGTAATTATTCACCAATTGGTATACCTATAGGGTTGTTACCGACAAGTAAAAAAGTAATTTTACGGGCATTAGTAATGAGCTTGCAGAATCCAGTGATTATTCACCCAAAGCTAGGGTTTTCACCAATGGCTAACCGTAGAGCATAATATCGCGTTGTTCGTTTATATGGGAGAATGTTTTGTTATAAATCCAGGATGTGTTTTCCGTGTTCTATTTTTCTACGAAGTAAAATTGTAGGTATATTTTTTAGCAAGCTCTCATTTCCTCAAAATCTTTGTTAAAGGATTGCCTCTTCAGCATTTGTAAATATAGGTACCTACGTATACATACCTATATTGCAACTCAAATTATTTCCAAATCACCAAGTTTCTTTTCATACAGGACGTGCGTATATATGTACGAGTAGTATGTAGAGGTGTATTCAATTCCCAACTATGGTTTTCGGTGGCATAACAAAGATTTTGTTATAGGTTCTATTCGACATTTAACCATTATTAAATCGTCTGGCCTATTTTCCATGACTCCCAATAAACAAAACACCGAAATGAATAATTAACAACGTGCCAGCCCTGCCCGGTGTCAAGAGTGACCGTACGTAAATTATTTGTTAAATTTAGAACAGGATCGACTAAACGTTTCGGGGCATCAATAAGTAATACCCCCCATTTTCCGTTGACCTCCCCCGGCCCTTCCTTTTATATAACTAGCAGGTCTGTCTAAAGAAGGAGGTATGTTTGAGGGGTCTTCGTCAAGTGGTAGGTGAGTAATTATGGCGGGTCGCAATTACGTGGACGGTCCGCCAGTGACAAATGTTCATGAGTTTGTCACTTGGACATTGTAACAAGGGAATTAATGCAGGTTTTGTTTTCGCCTGCGCGATCGACAATTAAGGGGCTTTTTAAAGTGAGGGAGACGATAAGATACGGTTTCAATTGGGTGTTTTGTTAATAAGTATAAAAAAATAAAAACTCGCGGCGCAATAAATATAGCTAAAAACCATCGACAAATATGAATTTTGATTTAAAAACACTTAAATAGTTTAATTCAGTAGGGAGCTACGATGCTCCAGACACACACACACACACACACACAAAAACAGAAATAATATGTTAAATTTATAACACGCCTCGTTAAAAACAGACGCGACTTTCGAGAGAAACAACTATATTATTTTTTATGTTTAGGCATAATATAAAATTGCATGTTGCAATAGATCCTTCTGAACAATTAAGAATGGCCAAACAATTAGTTTAACCTCTCTAACTTAATTTTTTAAATGTTGGCGGTAGAGACAAAGCACTTACTTGACTAAAAAACGCGGCAGTCGCATACAAATTCCGATTTTTACATTCTTTAGCCTGAATGGACACTTACTTTACCCCTTTGTGACCTGCCAGTCCGTTTTGTTCGCGACTGCACCTAAACATAGAACTTCCTCGGCCATTGTCTTGCCTCATTTATTTGTGGCTCGGACTTGGCCGTAGATCTCTCGAGACTGAGCGTTATTGGTTAAGTTAGTAAAATCATTTGTTTACTGCTTAGTGAGGAGCTATAGGGCTTGGTTGCGACCAAGAAAATAGAGAAATTACGGTCAACATATATCACCGTTAGATTGTGAACACCGTCAGTTTATAATCGTAACTCGCGATATTATAGACTGAGTAAAAATTGTGAACTTTCAAAACCGTTCACAATTTAACGCATTATTTTTCGTTAGTTTATAAACTATCGAGAGATCGACGGCCAAGTCCGAGCCACAAATAAATGAGATAGAGATATAGCACATCAAGACAGAAATCCTCATTCACCATACATACGACATACGTAATAATAGTACATTTCGATGCTAGTGCGGAAAGTATGTCATTACTTCACGAGTGCCGAGATATCTTGCCATCACGAGCCGTAGGCGTTTAGTTGCGAAAAAATAAGAAAAACAACAAGTAAGAACAGAATTAAAAAAAAAATGTTTTATGAACAACTTCGTTATTTTTCAACTGTATTACAATGATGTTACAGAATGAATAATATAAAAGTTTCAAATTCCTTACTTGTTATTATTCTTATTTTTTCGCAACTGTATTAAAAAACGTCGTTCGATACACGTGGAAAAGTAAAAAGCACTAGTGCGCAAAATACAACTTTGCGCACGATTTGCAGCTACAAAAAGTACCACTTTTTGAGCAACTGTATTAAAAATTAACTTATCTAAGTAGCTATAGTACTCTATATCATAAAGAGGAGAGTAAGTAATGTTGTATGTGAGGGATAATCTCTTTAGGAAGAACCCGTGTGGAAAAAAGATTACCTCTGTACAGTAAGAAAAGTAGCATAGTCATTCATAATATAGTCTGTACAGGGACGCACCAACTCAAATTTCCCAAACATATTAAAAATAAGAGACAACTCAGACTATATTTTTCCTCAAACGCATTACACAAGTTGGACGGTACGGATAAATCAATAACCGACATGGTATATTTTGTCACCGGTCGATATAAATATCGCGTCGATTTATCGCGGCGACCTGTAATTACCGGGAGGCGCAGCGGGCGACGATTGGCTGAACACGATCTTCTTACGATATAACAATAGGTATTAAGTATATAATGTATGTATGTATGTAAGTTAGCAATAAGCGAACGCTTTTGTAAGGAATGAAATTCAAGCACTTGTAAAACAATTTTTTATTTTTATTTTTTAACCGCCCTTAACTCTAGGAAACTACCTCTGACCTAACCTGTGATTATCAATTATTCAAAAAGCCCAATCACAAGTGCATAAGATCAAAGAGATCATGTTCACTCATTAAAAGACAACCAGATAATTTAAAATGTAGGTCGGGAAATTTTTCAGTAATTCAACAGTAGGTAACGAGTAGGTATAATCACGTCTTGAAGAGACCATTACATCATCATCGACTAAACCAATTACATATGTCTAATCAATTTTTCACCCACGGCATGATACCAGTGTCGAAAATATCTGAAAGTCTCGCAGCAGACCCATCATACATCGAGCAAATATGTTAGCAACATTTCGTGTCAATTATCATCATTATCAGCCGAAAGCCACTGCTGGGCTGTTATTCTTTACGCGCTCGTGCGCCTCACCCCACCCGTCACGCCTTACGAAACTAGACCTCTACCTACGCTTAGTTACTACAAATCGCGGCGTCAAGATATATTTGTGGGCAGGCTTAAAACAAATTACAGAATAGCGGGTCTGGACATAGGCATCCCCCAAAGAGATTAGTGTTCGTGTCAATGTCCTTTAAAAAAATGTCCACTCACAACTTAAGGCAAGGCTTTGTCACCAGTCGATATACGGCGTTGATTTATCGAGCGACAACTCGTGTAATTACCGAGAGACTCAGCGGGTGTCGATTGCGCTCACGCGATATATTCAATCTTTGTGCAGAAAGGTTATAATTATGCGTTTAACCTGTCTTTGTCTCCGGGCTAAATTATTTGCATTGTCATCGGAGTTGTGAATCAGGTTTAAATTCAGGCATTTTTTAACTGAGTCATTTAAGTTAGTCTTCGATTATGGACGCTAAGTAACCCCCGGTTTTATAAAGATTCGTTAACCTTGTGCTGGTTAGTACCTAATGTCAACAAAATGACCTAAGGAGTTATAAAAATTTGATCTGTCATTTGGTCGCATCTTTGTAAAACAGGGGGCCTGAGATGCTTTTATGAGTGGGTAACTGGGTACGTCAAATGTCTAGATGTAATTGAACTAATTAAAGATCACTCGAGCACTGCGTGCTTGGTATGTGCCAGCTGACACTGGATATAAGTAATAAACTTTTTATAGCCCTTACTTATTCACAGGGAGACAATTTATTTTCCTTCGATTCTTAGTATAGTAACTGGAGATAACGAATTCGGAATCATACTAATTTATTGCTACTTTTGAAAATGAGGTTACCTACAGTCTATTTTTTTATTCCGTAGACTAAAATGACATTTCATGCAATACAATAGCAAGCAAATAGCACTACATGAAATGTCATTTTAGTCTACGGAATAAAAAAATAGACTTTTCTCCAATATGCTCGGAAATGTCTGCCTTACTGTAGCAGAAATAGTCCGTGAAGTTCCTCGTTACTGCAGAGCGCAAATTTAAAAAGTTATAAGTCATTATTGTACAGCTTCAGCAGCCAGGAAAATGTATGAATAGTACATTACTTACCTAGGGCGGTTAAACAAAGAATGTCTCAGATCGCAGGTATTTGACGCCCGAGCCGAAGGCAAGGGCGATAAATATGCGCTCTGAGGCTTTCTTTATTACCGCCCGTGGTGAGTACAAAATTTTACGTCTCTATCTGGCCAGGAAGTGGGGTTTTCCGCACGCATAGCGTGCGGTAATTCCTACTTTATGGCCAGGTATGACGTAAAATCCTTTACTGTATAGTTTTTTACCTTTTAACCATATGTATTAACTAAGGCAAATTACTGCAAACAGCCAAATGCTTGTACGTTTCAAGGCCTAGCAATTTTTCACAACAACTTGTTATTGTTAGGATGAAAGAAATGTATGGCTATCTCTTTCCAACTATTGCAAGTTGGTGTGGCAAAATGCGCCCGTTTGTAGTGTGCCTAAAGTTTTCCCGCGTTTTCTGTATTTTTGAAAGTCATAGACAAAACTCTTACTATTGTAAGTGATCGAAATGACGTTCTTAAAAATGTCTCAAATAGTTTTAAACGAAGAAATAAAATATGTATCGATATAAAATTCATAACGAACTTTAAATACGTTTAGATTTCAATCCCGTTTAATCTTTAATAAGTAAACATTTTAAATTGTGATCAATTCTAATGTTTTTAATTATTTTAAGTATGTAAATTGAAACTGGCACTACGAGTCATGCCTTGTACATACTTTAAAAAAATAAGTTGGGTGGGAACTTGATAGGTTATTGACATACTCGCTGTTTTAAGATTATTGAAAATATTATTTGATTTCCTCGCATTTTTGGAGAAAAGCACTATTATATGCCTCGGCCGGAACGGCAATTCGTGTACAAGTTGATTTTGTCGGATGAAGCGAGCGAAGCAATTTCCCGGCCCCTGCAATAATGTACTATTAATTCATCTGACATTGCTAAAGTTTCTTCCAACATGCCAGAATAATTAAATAAATATAAATCTGATTAAAGGTTTCTATTAAAATTCGATAGATCGATTTCGATAAATTCGATTTATTCGTCATTGTATCATTTACGATTAGGCACTAATGTTTCCCAAAGGACAGAAGGTATTTTTGGTCGTATTAGTTCGTTTCAATATGTCTCACTTCGAGCACGTTAAACGCATTGAAATGCGAATGCGATGTGGAACTGATGAACCAAATTAAGCCTCAGTACCCTCTCCTATTACCTTCGGAGTACTCGTGTCTCCACTCCATAACTCAGTGCAGGGCGCTCCTAAAACAAAGTGTCGTAATTAGTCAATAGGGGAGGACAGGGCACTCGTAACAAGTTATTCGGCGCGGCCATTCCGCCGTGTTTATTATCCCCAATGTCCCCAACTAATTTATTTGGCCCTTAATGCCCTTTGCCCGAGATGGATCGCCTAATTTAACATTAAGGTGGGCACCTTCATACTTTTGCTGGACTGACGCAGAGGAGGCAGCTGTAAAATATAACCAAAAAGAACAATATACTACTACTAGGATGACCGGTACGACGACCGAAGTTTGATTTCTGTCCCATAAGTTAGGCATTTCGGGATAAAAACATTCTCATACAATTTAAAAAAATATTTTATGATAATGTCACAGGGTTAAGTACATACATGGTTATAGCCTTTTGAAAGGAACGTATAAAATCACGTTACGTAATAAAGTTTACTGCATCTAGTCACAATCTAATGGTACCTACAAACTTGCTTTGGGCATAATGGGCTTAGCGCAGTGCACCGTTTGGACCCAGCATAAGGTCTCCTCAATAGGCCCTGCCCAACAAAAGTCGGATATAATGTCATGGAACATTTTTTTACTAAAGTCTTCAAACATGGAACAACGTAAAATAATTAGGTACCTATCTAGTAACCTGCGAGAAATATCTGAAAGCAGCAAACATGCTTAAAATATGACGTCATCAAACGACAGACATCGTGTGAAAACAAATGCACTAAAATAAAATAAATAAAGTAGGTACGGTAACCTAATAAAGTGTAATCATAATCACAAACAGTATCGACATGATTCGATCCCCCTCTCCTAGCGACAATAATCGTAAACACGCTACTCTGTGGCGTAACCCTGATCTAATTTGCCATATTGATGTACACACGAAGTGCTAAAGTTTGCTGAAATAATATAATGGTCCATATTTACTGGTTGGGGCGCGTACGATGGCGGTTATCGAAAATAGCAAGTTGCTGTCAATTTAAGACGTCGTAGTAAAACGTTCGATTAGGGGTATTTTCTCAATGATGTTGCATAATTGATTTAACCGATTTAGGCGGCCATAAGTCGAAATATTGAAAATCACCACACAAATAAACAATTGACATCCTTATGTACCTAACATACCAGGGCACCTACCCCCACCATTTTCGTTTCATTAGCTAACGGTTGCGCAAATCTACAGGTAATCGAAATCAGGTCGTCACATGCAGTGTACGTATCAGTTTTCGGTGCCTTCAGTTTACTTAGTGTTATAAATTGCATCAACAATTTTTGGCGTACTCTAGTGTAGTGAAAGCAATGGATTCCTATAATTCAGGTAAGAATCTATTAATAGAATATAAAATAATGAAAAATTTGGTCAGTTTACTGTGTCTAACAAGCATTTAAATCTAACACCTTTTTTTAAGCAACTTCTGGTGAAATTTCATTTTTCAAAAGTCATTTTGAAATACTTTCCAGGTCGTCCCAGGTGTACTTTATCTAAATAAAATTTTGGCACATATTCAAAATTATACTAACAACAACAGTTTCTGCCCAAAAGTGCCCAGCGCCAAATAAATGCCAATCGAAGTTGTCAGGGTAAAAACTCCAAAAACCGTTTATTTTTTAATTATAATAAATATGTTTTTATCAGTTTTATTACTTTTTGTTAATTAATTATTATTATTTTTTGTAATTATTATTGTAGTGACATCATTGCGTTATTTTTTTGTAAGTTACATTTGTGCGAAAAAAAATATTTTTGTGGTGTATATTTTTGAAAATAATAATTGATTTCAATAAGATACTACGTATTTTTATTATAAACCCTAATTTAAATAAAAATAGACGCTAAGGATATCTAACATGGAGCAAATAAAAGAGAAAATAAACGCTTCATCGTACAGAGAAATAAAAAGAAAGGCAGAATGTAGAACAAGTTGGAAATTACTCCACCGACAAGAGCTTAAATAAGAAGAAGAAAGAAGACGCTAAAATAGTTTTGGCCGCCTAAATCGGTCGAATCTACGTATGTGCGACGTCTCGACTCCTCCAAAATGTAATATTATTAAACCATTTCTCATCTACACTAGGTTTAGCGTGGACGAGGATGTACGCGGATGTACTACTTCGCCCAGCCCTTGTCTACCTATCTAAGTAGACAAGGCCTGAACTGGGCTGGCTGGGCTGGGTAATGAGACTTTTATAAGGGCTCTTTAGGTTTTTGAGCTCTGACGATGGAGGACTTAAGCGAGAGATAGACTGCCTGTAAGCGGTAGTCAAATCACGTTGACGGTTTTTGACGGCCTGGGAATCTTGGATTATTTAGGTTCAGTTTTTGATACTTACGTTGGTTTAATTTTGATACATACTTGATAATATAAGATTGTAGATAATTTATAATTTTTAAGTTTTCCCTTTAATTTAAAACTTT
This sequence comes from Epinotia brunnichana, assembly GCA_963854355.1. NCBI lineage: Eukaryota > Metazoa > Arthropoda > Insecta > Lepidoptera > Tortricidae > Epinotia > Epinotia brunnichana. The sequence goes on from OY977951.1 coordinate 13,421,760, forward strand.
CTACAAAATGAAAAGAAACTGAAAGTAATATAAAAAAATGTGCTTCCTTTACAATTCAAATCTTGTGTAGCTTTTGGGACAGCCAATTTATATTAGAATACTTACACACATATTTATTTTTCCAGCAGGATATACCTAGTAAACAACTAAAGCTCGTAATGAATGTTAGTTACCATTGCCAACTCTGTACCGAAGTGTTCTATCGTAGTTTAAATACTGTCAATTCTCGACCGTCGACAGCGAGTCGGCCATTATCGGCCGCATCGCGACTATCAGGGCGCGCGTAAATAAGCACGCGGACAAGGTTGCGCACTCAGCGCAGATAGCTTTGCGGTGACAATACCGAGCCGGCACGTGCGCGGTACAAGAGTGCGACTTTTACATTTACTGCAGTACTTTAAACAATTAATATTATAAGTATTATTATATCGAGCCCGCTATGTCCCACTGCTGAGCAAAGGCCTCCCCCCTTCCCTTCCATTCATCGCGGTCTTGAGCAATAACTGGCCAGTCTTTTAAAAAGGAGTCCAAGTTATCCCGCCATCGCCGACGAGGTCTACCGCGTATCCGTTTTGAGTGTTGGGGCTTCCACTCCGTGGTCCCTTTGACCCACAGCTCATTCGGCATGCGGTAGACGTGACCAGCCCAGTCCCACTTTAACTTGGCTGCCTTCCGAGCTACATCTTCTATTTGGGTCTTGGAGTGCAGCGTGGTGTTCCGGATGTGGTCCATTAGCTTTACATCTAATATGCTGCGCTCCATAGTGCGCTGGCAAACCCCGAGTTTGGACTTCTGCGCTTCCGTCAAAGACCAAGTTTGTGCACCTTAGGTGAGAACTGGAAGTATGCATGCACATGTCTGATGAGCCTACGTTTAAGTGACAGAGGTAGGTCGCCCTTCATTAGGTGTTTCATGGACCATTAGATCCTCCAGGCGTTTTCGGTCCGTCTGTCGACCTCTTTATTGTTATGTAGAGGTAAATAAAATATACAAGAAAAATCCATTTTCAATGAAATAACAAATATCGGAAGCCCGCCTTCCCCTCCGGAATACGGGTGTGATGATATGTGTATTTGACAAATATTACTTAGAAATCGTTTTCGTAGGTATTGATTCTTTATGTTTTTATTAAAACTTGCGTAAGTAACTATCTAAAAAAAACAACGATTTTTCTGATGCCGCTGGTATTCGCGAGTTGGCCATTATCGGCTGCATCGCGGACAAGGTTGCGCACTCAGCGCAGATAGCTTTGCGGTGACAATACCGAGCCGTAAGTATAAGAGTGCGTCTTTTAGCTTAGGTAAATTTGGTGATAATAGCTAATGACCTTGCAAGCAGAGTCACCGTCTGTTTGCACCGGAGTGAACTAGAAGCAACTCACCTTACATAAAAAATAGAACATCAGCCATAAGGGAAAACTGTACAGGTTGTGTTTTTTTGGTTTGCGTAAGACACTGTAGGCCAGCCCGTAGAGGTTCAAAGCACCCCGGGATACGTTGCAAGTGGTGGTGTAGAAGATTTTTTTTTTAAATATTGTTGACATCGATACAACCGATCAAATATCAAAAATGGTTACACGAGATATCTTGGGACAACTTTTGGCAGCCACAAATCCTCGAAATTTTGAGACTTTTTTTTGGTTTCTCACTCGTGGCTTCTATACGGTGCATCCTAGCGAAAAGATACACACTAGGAAATTAAAGAACATGAAATTATGCGTCTAATAAGTACCAATACATACTAATTCGGTTCAGCGACATAGTAGAAAACCATGGTCGAAAATTAGGCTTTCCTCAACTTTGTTAGTTATTTCAAGATAGTGGTTTTTAGGCTTCTGCGTTTCAATTTTGAATTTAACTATAGGTTTTAGCTCCTCAATTGTAGGAATTTACAGAATCGACAGTCATTTAAGCATTAGTATCACCATAACTGGTAATCGAAGAGCTGGCAGTTTTCTCGTGCAACGCATCAGCATTGCAGTTCAACGAAGAAATACTGCCAGCATACTCGGTACAATGCCTAGAGGGCCTTTTTAGGGTTCCGTAGCCAAAATGGCAAAAACGGAACCCTTATAGTTACGTCATGACTGCCCGTCAATCCGTCTGTCCGTATGTCACAGGCATTTTACTCGAAAACTATAAGGTGTATTTGAATAAAATTTAGAGGATAGGTGTATTTTATTAGCCGCTAAGTAATTCTAAAATGAAATGACAACAAAAATATTATTTTAGAGGTGCACTCCATACATATAGCTGCAAGTCAAAAAAAAGAAAAACATCGTATGTCCACGTGTGGCACATCAATCGATAGTTCTTTTAAAATAAATATAAGGTTTTTCAGCAAGTTTTTCGTTTAAGTGAAAATAGTCGGAGATAATCGCCTACGTCTGTCAGTAGAGGTTCAAAGCACGGGGTACTTTGCAAAAGTTGGTGTAGAAGATTTTATTTTTTATGTCATGTAATATGGATACAACCGAGGAAATATCAAAAATACCTCGGGACAACTTTTGGCAGCTACAAATCCTGGAAATTTAGTGACTTTCGGGGCGATTATCTCCGACTGTTTTCACTTAATCGAAAAACTTGCTGAGAAACTTTATATTTATTTTAAAAGACCTATCGATTGATGTGCCACACGTGGACATACGATGTTTTTCTTTTTTTTGACTTGCAGTTATATGTATGGAGTGCACCTCTAAAAGAATATTTTTTTTGTCATTTCATTTTAGAATTATGTACCGGCTAATAAAATACACCTATCCTCTAAATTTTATTCAAATACACTATATAGTTTTCGAGTAAAATGCCTGTGACATACGAACAGACGGATTGACGGGCATTCATGACGAAACTATAAGGGTTCCGTTTTTGCCATTTTGGCTACGGAACCCTAAAAAGGCCCTCTAGGCATTGTACCGAGTATGCTGGCGGTATTTCCTCACTGAACTGCAATGTTGATGCGATGCACGAGAAAACTGCCAGCTCTTCGATTACCAGTTATGATGATACTAATGCTGAAATTACTGTCGATTCTGTAAATTCCTACAATTGAGGAGCTAAAACCTATAGTTAAATTCAAAATTGAAACGCAGAAGCTTAAAAACTCTTGAAATAACTTACAAACTTGAGGAAAGCCTCGTTTTCGACCATGGTTTTCTACTATGTCGCTGAACTGAATTAATATGTATTGGTACTCATTCTATATATAAAATCCAAAGAATCTAGAGAAAATGATACATGAGTTAAATAAAGAAAGTGAGAAAACCGGCCTATCCATGAATGTAAACAAAACCAAATTACTAACAAATTCTGACATCCACGAAATTAAAATACACAACCAACCACTTGAATATGTCGACGAATACATATATCTAGGACAGATCATCGCCCATAAAGATATGACGACCAAGGAGATCAAAAGACGGATAGCTAACAGTTGGAAGCAATACTGGTCACTGAAAGAGGTGATGAAATGCCCCAATCTCAGTAACAGTACCAAAAGGAAAGTATTTAACACCTGCATTTTGCCTTGCATCACATATGGCTGCGAAACTTGGTCACTCTCCAAACACCATAGAGAGATGCTAGAACACTGTCAAAGAGCAATGGAGAGAAGCATGCTGGGAATTAAACGGCAAGACAGACACAGGAATACAGCTATAAGAGCGAAAACAGGCGTAACAGATGTACTCTCTAAGATAGATCAACTGAAATGGCGATGGACAGGGCACATGCTAAGATACAGTCAAGAAAAATGGTGCAATATTGTAACACACTGGTACCCTAGAGATGGTAAGAGGAGTAGGGGAAGGCCATACAAGAGATGGGAGGACGAGCTCAAACTGACAGCCGGTCCAAACTGGAGAAGAGTCGCGAATGATAGACAGCAATGGAAGGGGTTAGAGGAGGCCTTTGCCAAGAGGCACACTGAACTCAGAGACATAATATGAAAGAAAAGAAAAAAAAAAAAAAAAAAAAAAAAAACATATATATATACAAAACAACATATAGCAAAAAAAAAAATAAAAAAAAGAAAAAAAATATATATATATATATATATATATATATATATATATTATATATTAATAACAAAAAAAAAAAAAAAAAAAAAAAAAAAAGGATACATGTCCTACATTATGTATACATTCAATATGGAGTTCAGGATCAAGGGCTTATATAGATAGATAGATAGATAGGTACTCATTAGACGCATAATTTCATGTTCTTTAATTTCCTAGTGTATAACTTTTCGCTAGGATGCACCGTATAGAAGCTACGAGTGAGAAACCAAAAAAAGTCCCAGATTTGTGGCTGCCAAAAGTTGTCCCAAGATATCTCGTGTAACCATTTTTGATATTTGCTCGGCTGTATCGATGTAAACAATATTAAAAAACAAAATCTTCTACACCACCTTTTGCAACAAAGATATACTCTACGGACTGGCCTACTGTGGCTATAACTGTAAAGTTGTAGATGCGTAATGGGTCGAACTCAAAGTCGCCTAACAAATACCTACACAATGTCTCTATATCAACTTTCAAAAAAATATATACTAACTTACAATCAACAAATAGTCTTCAACTATATGACTGGAATTATTCTATAGGATCTCTTCCTTAATTCATTTTACGAATACTTATATAATATTATATTTCCTCATAGAAATATGTTTACTACAACCACACGCTATTCGTGAAGACAATCTGTCATCAGTCATCAGAAACTAAAGTCGCCCATGCTGCAATAATTTAATTCAAACACCACAATTTACTATTCGAGTCTCAAATAATTCGCGAACATCCTCTACTCTGTTATCCACTCTGTCCCAGGTAATACTACATTGCTCGTTCGCCGTGTGAGTTTTTACCTGGAGTAAAAACAAAAGCCGCAGTGGATGGTGTATTTCATAAATTGTCGCATAGTGACAGTGATGAAGGTTCCGGTGGTACAGGTGGTGTTATCGAATTTCGATTTACAGTGTTCTCTATATCAGTTGAAGCTCGTGTCGCCTGCGCACTTTTTGCTCGCGGTATTGTTTGCAAAATATTACGTGGGAATGCTGCCCTGCCATGTTTATGGACTGTTTTGTCTGTGTCGCCAAACACAGGTTCGTAGGGAGGAATTCCAGCGGATATTATAAGTATTTTTGAGTAGTTGATATATGTATGTATGTAACTACGTAGATACTGTTAAAATCTTTATTCGTTCACGTAATTTTTACGTTAAGTATCCTGACAACGTTACGATTTACCTACTTAAAATTTGGCATAGACAAAACAGAATGCATGCATGTTAAAAAAAAAAAGCATTTTAAAATGTAAAATGTTTTAATAATTATAATCTGACCAGGATTTTTTTAGCCAACCCATTCGCGAAATGTTTTTTTTTTACTAAATTCGATATAATATACTCTTCATCTATTAAACTTCATCTATTGAAGTGAAGGTCGTGCCTAATTCGTATCTTCTACTATTGTTGGATTTCGTATGTTGGTCTTTCCGACTTTTATCTGTTGTCGTGTCTATACTCGCGATTCCTATACCTACATCATCCCTTTCCAACATGCGCACTGATATATCGCGCCGTCTTTGTCATATACACGACGTGTGCGCAACGCTCGCCCCACCTGGCGAGAGAAAAGTGTTGTTGAATTCTCTCCTGCGTGCGTGTAACATCCTCCGCTGATAAAAGACATTAAATCTTATTAAATCCGCCGCAAATCTCTGTACATCGTTTGAAAACTATATATGCTGTCAGCTTAGCATTAAAAGGTGTTCGACTGTTCGTGAAGTGAAGGTGTTTTTGGACAATTTGGGATTGCGCTGCGCGCCCCACACGAGCACATGGTGTGCCACGAAACGCTAGCGTGAAGGAGGAGTTCACCCAAATCACAAGTAAGTGCGCATGGCTCCTATAACCTTCTGTTAGCTGATTCATCCACCTGTTCCGATTTCCAAAGGCAGCTAACTTTCCTGCACAATTTCGCATCAAGTAGCTACGACAATAGACCACACGGTTGGATACCTACATACAGTCCACTAACGCGCTAATCTCTGAAAAGGGAAACTAGAAAGTGCACCGCAAATTAAAACACCCTTGCAGGGCGTGATCAAAATTCAATTCTGTACGCCCCAAGTTTTGGTCACTAACGATCCGGATAATTATATTTCATTCCCAACCTAGGATTTATATCTATTTAAAGTAGCTCCTTGACATTATATTATATAATTTACCCATAGATACGTAAAATCTATGTACTTCGCATCATATCATCGTATCATTATTCTATAGATACTAACATTTCAGCAACGCATTAACGATTCTTAGTTTTCAATTGATGTACACGTCACAAATACATGCTATTGTTCTCACTGGCTCGGGAGCGCTGACCGGTTTCGTTCATATCTACCCGCTTTTATTTCGTTCTAATCTTTTCTCGAACTACCGCGTGCCGCGCGCTCCGATCTGTGCCGTCAATAGGTACCTATACGGTCATCGCTTAACCTACTTTGTAGACGGAGAGTTAAACCGCCTTATTCTCACAAACTGTTTCTTTTTTGTAACACATTTCCTTTGTATACTTTTATTTCCCGCGATTTGTGTTACATACCTACATCTATTTTAACCGCACTTTTATTTCCGCGACTTTTGTCAAACATTTAGGTATTATAACCGCTTTTTCCCGCGACTTGTGTTTACGAGTAGGTACTCACATTTATTTAACCGCACTTTTATTTCCGCGACTTTTGTCAAACATTTATTATAACCGCTTTTTCCCGCGACTTGTGTTTACGAGTAGGTACTCACAGTTATTTAACCGCACCGTTATTCCCGTAAATCGTGTTTACGGACATTTATTTGAACCGCATTTTTAATTCCCGTAAATCGTGTTTACGGACATTTATTTGAACCGCATTTTATTCCCGCAAATCGTGTTTACTTATATTTTATTTGTGTGGGCTAAGTTTTATAATCATGCCACCGAAAAATGACCCTAAGGACGAGGCGGCTAGGGACCCCGTCCAGAATGAACTAGTTATTTTAGAAGCTAAGCGCAGTGCCTTCTTCGCCCGCTTACAAACTATATACAAATTGTCGGTTAAGGCGTACGAAGACGAAATTCAACGTAAAACGTTCTTAAATAGCGTATCAAATCTAGACCAATTGCGATCAGATTTTGAGCGTGTTTTAGACTCGTACAATGAATGCGTTTTACGATTAACGCCTGATGCAACCGCTAATTATCAGTCCTGGATCGCGTTTGAGGATATGTATTGTCAAATCAAACGCATTCAGTCTGAAATCGAAAGTTCGCCAGAGTCTCAGCGGCCTTTGCATTCCGCTCTGAAGCAAAATCTCCCGCCTATGCAGCTAATGGAATTTAATGGCGACCTTCGTAATTGGCCATTATTCTATGAACAATTTAAAAGTGTGATTCATAACAACTCACGCTTAACAGATAGCGAACGCATTCAGTTCCTAGTAGGTAAACTGACTGATAAGGCTAGGTCGGTATGCGCGGGGCTGCCAGCCACAGGGGAAAACTATCCCATAATTTGGCAAGCGCTCGTTGATAAATATGAAGACAAACGCGCCATGGCAGCCGGCTATATTAATCAGCTGTTAGACTTTAAACCCATAGCGAATGGGTCCGCTTCTAATTTGGAGTATTTTCTATGTAATTTCGACGCCTCCGTTAAGGCGTTTAAAGCGCTTAAATTACAAGATTTAGCAGATTTTTTGTTCTTGCATATCGCATTACAAAAACTAGATCCCGAATCGATAAAATTATTTGAGATGTTTTATCGCAAGGAAACGTGTCCTTCGTACAAAAATCTTATTGATTTCGTCAAAGAACAATCCAGGGTTGCATCGCATTCGACAACAAAACAAACATTTTCACAATCACAACCGAGATCTAATAACAATAAAAATATACCGCTACCAAAAAACAATTCGACGAAAACATTCGTTAATACGCAAACGCCCGCGATTAATTCTTGTTTGTTGTGTAAAACTAATAAACACGAACACTTATATCAGTGTGCCGCTTTTACAAAAATGTCCCCGTACGAAAGATTTAATTTTGTAAAAACTAATTCCGTGTGTAACAATTGCCTTAGTTATAAACACAAATTTTCCGCTTGTATGTCACACAGAACGTGTAGTATATGTAATGCACAGCACCACACGTTATTACATTTTAATCCGCCGCATAAACAAACTTATTTACCTAACTCGCATCAAACCAGTACCAACACTTTTGTTGACAAGGCGAATTCCACACCGCCATACAGCAGTAGAAACGGGGTGGCAAGCAATTTGCAGTCTTATCACCCGGCCGATAGGGTCGATAATGGTTTGAGGCATGACTCAACGTTGAATCATTTGTCGGTTCGGAGTGCAAATGATGATGATAACTTGAGAACGCTTATGCATAAAACAACCTTATTAGGGACCGCAAAAATTCGACTTTATGACGCAAGCGGTAAGGTTCATTATGCAAGGATTCTGGTCGATCCTGGAAGCCAATCTGATTATATAACGCTCGAGTGTTGTAATCGATTAGCGCTACCGATTTCGAACCAGAATCGTTTTGCCAGGGTTCAAGGTATTGGGGGTTCGTCCCAAAAAATACTTGGGATGTCAATAGTGCAATTTAGTTCCCGATTCGACAGTAATGGCGATAACTCTTACACTATTCAGCCTCTGGTGGTGGAATCCATTACGTCACACTTGCCTGACTCGCCTATCGACATATCTTTGTTTGATTGTTTTAAGAATATACCTTTGGCCGATGATTGTTTTAATGAGCCCGGGCCCATTGAGATGCTTATAGGAGCAAATTTATTCTGTGACATCTTACTTTCTGACAAAGTCCGAAGTGCCGGCTTGCCTTCGGCTTTGGAAACCACCCTGGGTTACGTCATAATGGGGGACGTCACTGTGACGTCACCTCCGCGCGCGACTCGTGCTCTCTGTGCGTTTACGCACGAACCGCTTAACCAAACTTTAGAAAAGTTTTGGAACTTGGAGGAAGTACCCTCAAAGAAATTTCTACGTCCCGATGACAAGGGATGTGAACAAATATTTACCGCAACGACGACGCGTAACGATAATGGTTCTTACGCAGTCGATCTTCCCTTCAAGCAAACGCCAGATAATCTGGGCAATTCTTTTGTAACCGCTAAAAGAAGATTTTCGATGCTCGAAAATCATTTCTTAAAATACCCGCAACTCCGCGACAAATATGATGACGTCATTCGGAATTACCTGGATAAGGGGATTATTTCTTTGGTTCCGCCCGAAGAGTCCTCTACGCCAGGGTTTTGTATACCTCACCACCCGGTCATCCGGAACGACAAATCCGCGACAAAAATCCGCCAAGTTCTGGACGGTAGCTGCAAATCAGACAGTGGACTGTCATTAAACGACATCCTACATACTGGCTGTAATTTGCAAGCAGACATTTTTCACATTCTTTTGAATGTTCGCATATTCCGCGTTGCCTTTTTCGCTGACGTCCGCCAAATGTACTTATGCATAGAAGTACATCCGCACCACCGCTCTTTTCAACGATTTTTGTATCGCTTTTCGCCTGAAGTACCTTTGGAGATGTATCATTTCAACCGGGTCTGCATTGGACTCCGGTCTTCGCCATTCCTCGCGCTTCGCACGCTCCGCCAGCTCGCTAGTGACGAACGCGAGAGATTCCCGCACGCTGCCGCCGTTCTCGGAGGGGACGTTTACATGGATGATCTAGCTTCCTCTGCTTCTTCATCCGAGGAAGCAGTTGCGATAGCGAATCAACTAATCAGTCTCTTCGAGGCTGGCGGGTTTGATCTGGTCAAATGGACTAACAACTCTCCGCAGTTGCTAGAGCACATCCCCATATCTCACCGCCAGTCGGAAGACGTCTCCTTCGGTGACGGCGACACTTTGAAGATTCTTGGTCTTAGACGGCTTCCCGCTTCGGATGAATTTGTCTTTGACGTTTCTCCTCCGCAACTCAGTGGCACGAAACGTTCTATTCTTTCAGCTACTGCTCGTTTGTATGACGTGCTAGCACTCGTCGGCCCTGTCATACTTCATTCCAAGCTTCTTATAAAGGAACTATGGCTCTTAAGGACAGATTGGGATGATTTGAGGCCACCGCCGCACATATCGCATTTATGGGAGCAGTTCGTCAGTGAGCTTCCACTGATTTCAGCTCTTAAATTTCCGCGTCAATTCGGTGTCGAGTTTGACGATGTTTTGTCTCAGCGTCATCCAATTGCGGATACATTTGCATTTTCTGACTCTGAAGTTGTCTTATGTTGGGTGCACTCTTCACCTCACAGATTCACAACTTTTATAGCAAATATTGCTCAATATCAAAATAATTTTGCAACTTCTAAATCTTACCTAAATGAGCTTCACACGTTTCTTCAGTCTGATCCGTATTATACGCATTTCAAGGAAGAACTTGAAAAAAGACGAATTACTTGGCGTATGAGCCCTCCAAACGCGCCTCATTTTGGAGGCATTTGGGGAGGTAACATTAAATGCTTTAAAACTCATCTTCATCGTGTTATAGGCAATCAAATCCTGACATGCGAAGAATTACTTACCGTGCTTACTCAGATCGAAGCGATTCTTAATAGCCGCCCTCTTTATATACTAAGTTCTGACCCGTCAGAACCCACCGCGCTAACGCCAGCACATTTCATGTCAACCTCGCCGTTGCCGCGTTTGCCCGCCGCCGACTTAAGCCAGGAGCGAACGAATCTATTAACTCGTTTTTCAATGCTAGACTCGCTTGTCCAATCATTCTGGAAACGGTTCCGAGTTGAGTATCTTCACAACTTACAAAGCAGAGAGAAATGGAATACTCCAGACAAGCCGATAGCGGTGGGAACAATAGTTTTAATAAACGTTGCTAACGCGCCACCCTTGCAGTGGCCGCTCGGAATAATAACTCGGGTATTCCCTGGGCGAGACGGTGTTGTCCGCGTTGCTGAAGTGCGGACCCGCAACGGTACGCTCGAGCGACCGATCGTTCGGCTGTGCCCGCGTTGGTTTAATGCTCTAAGGTGCCCGCTGCCTACGCAGTAGGGTTGCCACCACATACATATCTATGTATATATATTTTTTAAGTTATCATAAATAGTTATTATTTTAGTATAATTACCTAATTATAGGTAAATTGTACACTTCGCTTATCTTTAGTTATATGGTGCGATATTATCTTTTTCTATGTACATCCATATGTACATAATTATTACTTTTCTCTTTGAAGGGAACCCTTCAAGCCGGGGGAGATGTTGGATTTCGTATGTTGGTCTTTCCGACTTTTATCTGTTGTCGTGTCTATACTCGCGATTCCTATACCTACATCATCCCTTTCCAACATGCGCACTGATATATCGCGCCGTCTTTGTCATATACACGACGTGTGCGCAACGCTCGCCCCACCTGGCGAGAGAAAAGTGTTGTTGAATTCTCTCCTGCGTGCGTGTAACATCCTCCGCTGATAAAAGACATTAAATCTTATTAAATCCGCCGCAAATCTCTGTACATCGTTTGAAAACTATATATGCTGTCAGCTTAGCATTAAAAGGTGTTCGACTGTTCGTGAAGTGAAGGTGTTTTTGGACAATTTGGGATTGCGCTGCGCGCCCCACACGAGCACATGGTGTGCCACGAAACGCTAGCGTGAAGGAGGAGTTCACCCAAATCACAAGTAAGTGCGCATGGCTCCTATAACCTTCTGTTAGCTGATTCATCCACCTGTTCCGATTTCCAAAGGCAGCTAACTTTCCTGCACAATTTCGCATCAAGTAGCTACGACAATAGACCACACGGTTGGATACCTACATACAGTCCACTAACGCGCTAATCTCTGAAAAGGGAAACTAGAAAGTGCACCGCAAATTAAAACACCCTTGCAGGGCGTGATCAAAATTCAATTCTGTACGCCCCAACTATAATAAAACACAAAACAAAGCACTATAAGAAACGAGAGTGGGATGAGAGGAAATATGACACACGAGTCCAAGTCTCACACTCAATACTTACTCCTAAGGAATGGATCAGGAATAACCTGACTTGACATTTAATTTTATATTCATTTCATTTTAATTGTAGATACATACATACATCGTATATACCTATTACATAATTATATTCATGTTCAATGTTTCATTATTATTGCATTTCTTGACGATCGCTGTACAGTCGCCATCACATACATCGGAGCAAACAAGCACGTCACAAACATCGGAACTATTCTATCGAATCTATTTTCAAGGCATTATGGTGCATGTGCCGATATTTTTGAACACCTATAGTGTACCTATGTATGTGATGACGACTGTATACGATAAGTAATAAAATGTAAGAAAAATGTTCTGTGAAAATTGTACAATGAAATAAATAAACTAAACTAAACTAAACTAAGTCCTAAGATAGAAACAAAAATACTCGATGCAACCTACGGTTTGTTTTGCTACGACGCTAGAATGCCAACTGTAAAATACTGCCATAAAAGTGGAACAGTAAATTATTAAATCAGACAGGCAGGGGCATTTTACAGTCGGCTTGTCGTTACAATGAATGTTTTATCTGGACATAAATCGGTGATCTCGCGTCTTTGGGTCAATTTGAAACATGCACTTCGCTATCTAATTCGCGTATGTTTCGCGTGGACGTAACCATGCGCGCTGATCTAGGTAACGTGTCAGACCGAGTCCGTGCAACGGATTGATTATCGATAGGTATGTTCTCAGAGCATAGAATACTAGAGAGAGGACAAGCCGCCGGCGGCCGTGTCGCAGCTGTATGCTCAATGGGCATACACTGCCATATTGCCAGAGAATATTACGTTTTTTCCCAAAATGCCTGATATGATGCGCGTTTATTGTCAAAGAAGCGTGTAGGTATACAAGAGTGTGTGTTTTAGATGTGTGCGTGCTTTGTCTTGTCAATTACTTGGGCGTTGTGTGGGTTAATGTACTTGCGACAGGCTCACTCTATACAAATCGGCCGCCATGTCCGATCTCCTTATATTCATACATCTGTGGGTATGTTGAATCATAATATGGTCCTTCATTGGAGTAGGGCTTATTCCACCTATTTTCCATTTTACCCTTTTACCAATACTCCTAGATCTCAAAAGAACTTAGTGTCAAAATACCTAAATCACAGAATACCTAACTTTTTTTCTCATAACACCATATTCTTAATATGGCCGAATTTCAAAATAGCTTAGTCTCATAATGCCTAAACTTCAAAACAATTTAGTTATTTTAATATTTTGTCATAGAAATGACAGAAGTCATTCGGTATTTGAAGGAATTTGTGCATTTCAATCTTTAGGTATTTAGAGAATATGACGTTTTGGGTCAAAGTCATAATGAATTTCGTTCATTTTAAGAATGAGACAATTTGAGATTTAGGTATTATGAGCCCATGGTAATTTGAAAATTAGGTGTAATCGTGAATAAGGTATTATGAAATTTAGGTGGAATAAGCCCTACTCCTTCATTGGAAGGGAACAAAAATAATGGTAGGTATATCTCATTCCACATTTGATCAGTAACAATATCCAGTATCCGAAATAAATTCCGTTCATATCTTTCACATGCATTGAATTGCTGCAAGCTCGGCACACACCGCACACATCGAAGCTAGGGCGCGATTGAAATGCGATTGGGATGCGAAGCAAAGAACGAAAATAGACCTCTAGATAACACTGGATGTCTATTTGTATTCACATAAAAGTAGCTTATATCATCCTGCCAGCCAGATTCGAGTTTCATATTTAATTAGGTATGGTGCCTAGAAACTTTTTAGTTTATATTCCTATAGGATCATAAAATATTAACAAATTTTTATCCATCAAATACAAATAAATGCGACACTTACCTTGAGAAGCTCAATATTTTATCAGTAACATGAACCTCCGGCACTCATTCCTACTAGGGAATGGAGCACGGGTAACACAGTTGACTTTAAAGTGTTTTGAGGTACCATTCGACTCCAGCCATCAATAGTAACGGGCCCCCGGTGCCCATTGAGGCTTCCAAATCATTCCACCGCTAAAATATCAATAAAACAAGCTCGCCCCCCGGCGCCTCCCGCCTTGGGACTCGTTGAGATTGCTCCCGAATTACAAACGATCGCCAAATACGGCCCTGGCATTTTCATGGGACACTTTGCTTTTTAGGGTACCGTCCAATGTTGACATAACGCAGAAAATATCTGGGCCAAACTGAGCCAACACTTTTCAGCGATTAAAAAGCCCAGCTATCCTAAAGCCCAATATGGGCCTACTGGATTCTTATTCTCTTAAAGGAATTTAAACCATTTAGGGTTGGAATAGAGTTGCATTTGTTTTGTTTTGGTATTTTTTATGACACTTTGTAAGACAGGCTATCTTGTTCCAGTTGTTCCCAGTCCTCCTGCTGCCATCCCAGCCTGATCGAGCGGTATGAATTTATTTATGAGAAATTAAGTAATACACGATATGCTTATAATTATTATTAATACATAACTATAGTATATTCTATGCTATACCCTAAGAACCAGTAAAACAGAGCTGTAGATTCGCGTCTCTCCTGTGGACGTAGCCTTATTTAAATATATACTTAAGCTGTTAAATATTGACCACAGGAAATACGAATTTCTTTTTCCCAACGCTGTATGACCCAACTATATTTCACCAGTTTTGTATGACATGCGTAATTTAGGTAGGTAAGTAGGTCATGTCAGATAAGTCAAAAATTACCTAAATAAATAAATAATACATATTTTCCGACAATCTTATACAACTCGACCTAGTCCGGGAAACTAAGCAAAGTTTGTAGGTAGATCGTAACAACTAGACGACGATAAAAATACTTAATCTAGATAAATAAATACAAATACATAGAAAGAGCCATGCCTCAGTAACAAATGTTCATTTTCATCATACAAATAAAATTTCCTAGGACGGCTAGCTAAGTAGACAGGGCCACTACCAACTAGGGTAAAGTGGTCGTTATCAATAACTTGGTAGAATTATATTACAGTAGCAGAACCCTTCAACTGGGCCCCGTCTCACCCTCACAACGTTTTTTATTGCAACCGCCCGTACACCGCGGAAGTGCGTTATGTGATTTACATTGAGCCGTTATTTTATTGCAGGTAATGGCACCAAATGGCCCAAGTGGCCCAAACGGCCCAAATGGCCGCTGTGAAAAATTTTACCAACAGCCACGGGGAGTTATTTGATTTGAAGAGCAACGTGGCTTTTAGCGATATAAGTAAGAAACGGAGAGGGCAAAATAAAATTGTCGAGGGTAAAATAAGTGGATAACTAACTCAGTATTTGGTTTACTACTTTTGAAATGAGACACTCTTGGTAAAACGGACATCTCCTGACATCACCTATTTTGTGTCTCTAATTTAACGAAATGTACCAACCTCAGAGCATAGAATACTAGAGAGAGGACAAGCTGCCGGCGGCCGTGTCGCAGCTGTATGCTCAATGGGCATACACTGCCATACTGTGCACGCGTGCTGATCGCAGAGAATATTACGTTTTTTCCCAAAATGCCTGATATGATGCGCGTTTATTGTCAAATAAGCGTGTAGGTATACAAGAGTGTGTGTTTTAGATGTGTGCGTGCTTTGTCTTGTCAATTAATTGGGCGTTGTGTGGGTTAATGTACTTGCGACAGGCTCACTCTATACAAATCGGCCGCCATGTCCGATCTCCTTATATTCATACATCTGTGGTACCAACCAACACTGTCCATTTATTTAATTTTTTCTGTGACTCTAATGGTCTTCGAATATAGCAAACTCGGACCAATGGCCTCCTTTCACAAAATTGGCCTTATGATTTAATTCAGGTCTCAATTCGTCATTAATCAATCATCGGAGCGGTTTGTAGTTATGATTTTGTACTTTTGGCCATTTTTAGGGACGAAAACTGTTTAACTAACACAGCAAAGTTACTTATCAGCACAATGATCATGAAGTCCACACGATACTTAATCCACAGAATAAGACTAAGTACCTATGTTTTATGACAGAAAACCCTCAAACTTTATCACATACGTGTAAAGCGTTCAAAAGTGACCCGGGGTTACCCCTTTACAGAACTTGTGAAAAACTTCATCCCGTTCCAAAAGTTGTTGAGATAAAATAAAACTACACTGAGCACGGCCCTCGCTGGGGTGGCAATAAATATCCCGGAATCCTGGAGTTTCCTATCGCCCTGATAAAAGTCCTTTCGCTCGACCGACTTGTGATCTTAGCTAAGGATGGGACAGATTTGCTGGTGTCGATAAAAATGCGGTGGTAATGTACAGTCAGTGCCATAATAATGTAACCTCAAATAAATAATATAAAAAACAAACGGGGTGAGCTAAGTAAAAGCTTGTAAACAAGTAGGTAAACTTATGAATAATGTGACATATAATTCATGACCTATCAAGCTGTCTGTAGTTTAATGCCAACAAGATCTGCTCCCCTTTTGGGTTGAAAGGTCAGATGGCAGTCGCTCCCGCCAAAAACTAGTGCATATAGTTGGGATTAGGTAGATATTTCATTAACTGTTATCAAAAATACGATAAATCCGATAGCAGGCAGATTTGTCTGTCCGATTTGATACACTGGGTTCAGCAAATTAAAACGGCAGTCAAATATTTCAAATTAAAGCATCATTAAATAGTCATTACCGTATAATTTCTAATGTTTATATGTACTAACCTATCATAAGTAATCATTGTCACTAACACATCGTATGGGTCTATGACCTGAAATAAAGATATTCTATTCTAAAGTAAATACTAAAGCCACACTCCGCCTTTGGTGCCCGTAAGCGTTAAGTGATATTTTGTTACTACACTCAAGAACAAAAGTTTCGGGTCACTCTAAATTAAATAACCGCAATAGGTTTTTTTAAATATTTTACACTAGGCTTATTTACATAATACGAGTATACTAATCTTCGTAATTTCCAAATGTATTAGCAATTTCCGGGATCCTATCATAAATCTATAATCAACATCCAAAAATTACGATTTTTGCGATATCTCGCTCCGTTAGAGTTGTTTTTTTCATGGGTTTTTACGAGTCCGATTTAAACCTGGTAACGTGTTTTTTTTACTGGTATATCTGCAGTTTAGATGTCATGACAGGATAAAAAAACTGTACAACCTTGCACTACTTTAGGAAATATGACGGTATTTCACCGACCCGAAACTTTTGCTCTTGAGTGTATATCGAACTTACTGCTGTCGCCCAGATTTCCTTACTTTTTGGTATAATGTCAGTATTGAATTGCGCAGTAGTTACCTACTAAGTTGTTACATCGCGGGATGCGCGGAGGCAGTAGGCAGTAGGTACTGCACTGCTTCCGCGCATCCCGCGCCAGGCAGGAAGCAGTTTAAATGCTGGCGCACAGTTAAGAATCTGTACTGAATTCACTGACAGTTGACACTAACAGCTTACAGCTGTCTGATTCCGCATCGACCCCGTATCGTTTCCGGGCGGCCAAGTGTGAAAGTGACCTTACATACATATAAGTAACATAAAATAGGGTAAGTATGATATGATATAAATAAAAATCGTTTAAGTATATATAAATATAAAAAATGCCAAATATAAATAGTACCAGGGGCGGCTAACTCCGTGGTTTCGTCGCGCCTCTACAAGTACTTGCCGGCCACCTACTTAGTTGGTGGGTGCCACGCGGCTCTACGGAACGCACGCGTTCGTGCTTTACGTCATTCGCTTATCAATTCGCTTGTCAATGCAACTGTTAACAGTGACCCTTCTGTACGTAGTACTATTATTTATTCTGTACAAGTATACTGCCAACAGTACCTACCTAAACATCGATATCGACTTTTTACCGTGTCCCACCCCAGTACTTGACCGTTAGTGTGCTTGGCACGTCGCGGCCGGCGCCTGTTTTCTTTTTAATTACCTCCAATACCTCCAATAAATAGCGTCGCGAGGGGACCAACGTGCTTGATGCACGAGGTGAGTATTTGCGATGTTACCAAAGAATACTGATGAAAGACACTTGCGTGACATTCGCGAGGCAATGCCGAGTCCGATCGGCTTTCAATCGTTTTTTGTTCTGAGTTACTTATAATATAGAGCGCTCTTTAATAGTCATACTTAACTCTCTCAAGAATACATTGGCTTGTTGTTTAGTTTCTTGAGTGCAGAAAAATAATACTGGCTGTAGGGAAATAGAGTGCAGGATTTTATTTTATCCTTCATGCTGACTTTAAGATTTGGTCAGGTTGAATTCTAATTTACCCTGAAAACTTTACGGTTTTGCTCAATGAAAACACAACAATATATCGATATCAGCCATATTTTTACACCAAAAAATAGGTAATTTGACGAAATATTCATTAATAATCCACCTAAATTTTATACCGATACGGTAAAAAATAATGAAAAGTAATCTTCATAAGTTCAGTAAAAAATAGGCGAAAATGGTATAAACTTTCTTTATACACGTTATTTGGGATACGCGCATAATCCACTTATTTTTGTTAATGAATAAACCTTTCTATAGGCCAGATGAAATTCAATATTATCTCAAGGTCGTAATAGTACATTACTTACCTAGGGCGGTTAAACAAAGAATGTCTCAGATCGCAGGTATTTGACGCCCGAGCCGAAGGCAAGGGCGATAAATATGCGCTCTGAGGCTTTCTTTATTACCGCCCGTGGTGAGTACAAAATTTTACGTCTCTATCTGGCCAGGAAGTGGGGTTTTATTTTAGGGGGGGGGGGGGGGGGCGAATTAACAACTGAAAGGGAGGGTAAAATGAAAAATTTTAAACAAATTATAGAGTTGTAAACATAGGTAGGGTCATTTCGCCGGTTGGCGACCACCTAATTTCATGTGCCGGTTAGCGACCACTTAGCTGACTTGGTGAACTGAAAGCATATTTTCTCGTTTTTTTTGTAAATTCCTATTCCATAACTACAAACGATAAGGCATACGGCTGACTGTTTCAATAGGCTCTGTAGAATTGTTGTTATCTTCAATTGAAAAAACCATGTTCTTCAAGTGGTCGCTAACCGAAGGTGGTCGCGTAACCGGCGAAATGACCCTACGCCTTCAATTTAATTTCGTTTCAATTTTAAAAATTTACTTTATTATAAATTTACTCCTTTTAGATTTAGATTCCTGTTTGTCAGCTGCATCGTACGTAACCGTAACACGGCAAGAGGCAAAGTTTAGCGGTTCACCACGAGGCACGAAAGAGGCAGGAAGTAAGGTATGATGCATGGCTCGTGAGGGAACTGTGCTTCGAGTTTTAGAGTTCCGTAATAATTGTAAAGAAGCGCGACTGAAAACAATCACAATGTTTTGTTGAATCGCTCATAGGCGAATATAAATAGATACCTAAGAGGATAAGATAATATATTTATAGCGTTTGATTTGTATTTGACTAACTAAATATAATATTTTTATCCTAACAAAGAAAAGAGTAAGTAGGTATGATATGGTATGCATAAAAATCGATTAATCGTTAAAAATATACTATACATTTAGACAAGCACACCACCTCCAAGTTAACAGAAATGCAAATGAATAAGCAAGTTACTAAACGAATGGGGAAAAACCTCAGGACTAATTAAATCCCTGAATTAATTGAAACTTAGTAGTATATTATGGTCTTCTTGTTCATGCTGGTATAGTAAAAAAAAACCACAAGCCAGATGAAATATAATTTTATATAAATCATCTCAAAAACGCCGCTCCTAGTTTAATACAACCGCGAAAACTTCTTGAAGCGATAAGTTGCTAAGTTTCGTGAACAGGGCCATCAAAGTTCACGAGCACGTATTTACAAAATGGTGGCAAAATGTCCCGTGTATTTAAACGTGAGCAAGTAATGTCACACGCAATAATATGTGACAAGACAAAACGTTCATAAATATCTGATACAGTCTAACAGGGCTACAAAAAGGTTTGTCAGATGTTTTTGCGCGTTTTAAACTGCTAGATATTCGGTCAGGTGACTGTACTACAAAGAGTACAGTCGCCATCACATACATAGGTACACTATAGGTGATCAAAAATATCGGCACATGCACCCTAATGTCTTGAAAATAGAGGCGTGTCCCGATGTTTGTGACGTGCTTG
The DNA here is from genome assembly GCA_963854355.1 of Epinotia brunnichana. Taxonomy (NCBI): domain Eukaryota; kingdom Metazoa; phylum Arthropoda; class Insecta; order Lepidoptera; family Tortricidae; genus Epinotia; species Epinotia brunnichana. The sequence continues at coordinate 13,441,908 of OY977951.1, forward strand.
TTTGCTCCGATGTATGTGATGGCGACTGTATCTAACTACTTAGCAGTGGTCTGGCGTCAAACATAAACGTCAAATGTAAGCAAGCCGGAGCGAATTTACATTACTTCAGAGCCTCATTTCACGTAGCTACAAGTTACAATTTATACAAGTCTAATAACCCGCAACACTGGTCAAAAGCCATAAAAAAAAAACTAAATAAAATTGTAAGTATGTACCTTGAGTGGCCAGGGACTCCTTAGCTAAAATGTCTTTGCGGCCCTCGTAGAAAAAAGGTTGAGTGAGACTGTGGACTTGAAAATGTAAACTTGTAGGTACCTGAAATAGGCACCTAATTGGGTGAATTCAAAAAAAAATTACAATGCAAAATTGGAAATGTCGTCATACTTCCAAATTCTATAAAAAATTAAGTTTTGAAGTTACACGTATTCCAGATATGATTTCACGTAGTCTAGTTCATAGTTAAATAGAAGTCTCTGGGCGACCGAGCTCCGCTCGGATGAAAATGGAGAAAATACGGAGAAAACGAATTTTACCGGACATGAGACCTATCTATATCGATTTCTCGCCCCTACCACTTAAATTCCAAATTTCATCGAAATCGTTAGAGCCGTTTCCGAGAACGTGATTGCAAATATAAATATATATATATACAAATATTGCTCGTTTAATAGTATAATAAAATATATGATTTTGTAGAGCTTTTTATATTATAAAATTGATAAAAATATTTAAAAAAACGCATAAATGAAAAATTGAATTTCTGCTCCCATACAAATTTCATCTGACTTTTGTGTAACACACAGTATTCAAAAAATTATAATTTTGATTTAAACAGCTCTGGCCAAGAAATTAGCTTCTGGTCTGTTTAACACCATATATGTAAAAACATCAAGGAAATTGTTTTTCAGGTCTCTAGAGCAAATATTTTATATTAATATCTTATATCAAAGTTCGGGGAAGGATTTCGTTCCTTTGTGTTACGTTAGCTGTGTAACGCTACATTTTGCGTTCTGTTGCAGATAACGCTACATCCGTAACATTTTTATATCAGACAACAATAAGTCTACAACCAACAGAAGCGCATGTGTCGATAGCCTTATTCGTTGTTATGATGTGGTACGAAGATTGAAAAAGTATATTTAAAATACAATATTGCGTTAAGAGGCAGTGGGTGGGGCACATTGCACGTAGAACTGATGGCCGTTGGGGCGGAAAGGAAGGCGCGGCGTTGGTAGGCCTCCCACAAGGTGGACTGATGACCTGGTAAAGGTCGCGGGAGTCCGCTGGATGCGGGTGGCGCAGGACCGGTCACTTTGGAACTCTGTGGGGGAGGCCTATGTCCAGCAGTGGACGTCTTTCGGCTGATAGGATGGATTGCGTTATGTCTTAATTGGGTAATTTCTTTGTTTTTTACTGCTGTTTTTACATAGTTGGGTGGTGAAACAAATAGGTAACCGGCTGTATATTCGAATATTAAAATTCCTTACGGTTTTTTTTTATTTGCTTTCTAGCCCCAATTTTGCTTCGTTTGTGTGACGTTTTGGTGTTAATACAATATTTTTTTCCATACAAATTACCATCCAATATATTACTTTGTGTAACATTTTTGTGAATATTCCTTTGTGTTACGTACATTTTTTTTGCAATCCACCCTATTCTCAATTGTCATAAAATAAGTAGGTGTACCTAAGTCGATAGGAATCGAAAATCAAACTCCTATTTTGACTACATGTACTTACTTATTCTTCGCAAACTTTTGGTTATTGTCTTATTTGTCAGAAGGATATTGCTTTTCATTGGGGAAATCCCAATGATATTACATAGAGTTGGGCCCCTGATCGAAAATATCTGTCCTACACTAATAAAATTATATTAGTTATATAAATAAGTCGGCGTCAACGCAAAACAATAATAAAACACTTTAAACCCTAATCGATGTCAACCTCCATAAATTAAACGACATTGTAATTTTTTAGAACCGATCGGCGCATACCTTCGCTCGTTATATTTTATGTGACACTTGGTCGCCTCCAACGGTGTTTGACCCACAACAAAGGGTCTTCTTAGAAGAATCTTCGCAATCGGCGATAAAAATTCATTTGCATAACTTACTTTGTTGCCAATTTATTATAAGATGACATAGTTTGAGAGAAATTTGGGTTTGATATGTTATGAATGTCAAGTTTAAAGCCCGTTCTGTGAATCGTCGTCAATAAAATATGGAATCGTTGGGAATCTTATGGAATTTATTAGAAATCAACTGTAGATCTTTAGGGATAAACCTGACTCACTACCAAAACTGTCACTGCTTTTCAAAACCTCGTATCTCGGTACGTAGTCGATGTTGAGATACGACCTTTGATGATCTACTGGTATTTGTTACTTAGTGAGTTTTGCTTGTCACTCGACGATGTTATACTATAATGCGAACTCAGCCTAGCATAGCATGTGGTTAATATGTTAGTGAGGCCCTGCCCAGCTAGCATGATAGGTGTTATCGTCACATTATATATAACGTGACGATAACACCTATCATACATCACCGTATACGGCCAAAATGTACTGAAACGTCACGTAAAACATAACGATAAAACGTATCATACATTCACATATTACCACATGCTTTGCCTAAGTCAGTTTAGAATCTTGATGTGTGAAGTAAAGACATTCCTAAGTGAGCATTATGAAAACGTAAGAAAGCTCATAATTTAAACCGTCGCCTTCATAGAGTAATTCAAAGTTGGCCTGAAATAGTTTCAATATGTACCTAATAAAAGACAAAAACACGACCATTACATTCCGATCCACGCGTATCACGCCCAACGTATTGGGATGAGCGGTCTCGTCAAATATAAAACCGATTCCAATTCAATGCGTTTATTGGAGTAGGCCTCCTACATTTAAAATTGGAGAGGCAGTGTGACCTGTGCCTATATTTATAGCGAGCAAAGCACTTGGCGGTGTGTCCAGGGCCTATATATATGGACAGCAAGCCGGGTGCACGGAGCAGGCAGTGTGTCCGGACCCTATGTGATAGGATCGCGCTATCGACGGCGGCGCGACAAAGCGCGGCCATTAACCGATATGACATGACTATAAAGCAGGCTCGCCGTGGGACGGTGACCCGCGCGCCGGCTGGAGAGAGACTCTACTTGAAAACGGCCAGTATTAGAGTTCAGATAATAAATGAGTAATGTCCGAGCAACCTTCTACCTTTCACATATTTTTGAACTCGACTGCAAAGAGGTGTAGCAAGATTGATCCTGATCCTTACGGCCCAGTTTTGCAGTGCATTTCTTTCGTCATCTTCTTTGGGTGCCAATTGAAAAAAAATTTTTGGTAATCAGGGTCTTTGAATCTCAAAAACGCCATTGCAAATATCTTGAATTTAGGTAGCCTACAGATATGATGTCTTTATCACAAAACGCACAAAGGCAAAGTCATCGAGATTTTACTCTTATCAAACGCTCGCTGCGCCCGGGGGCATAAAATTTGGTAACGGGACACTTCTGTTGCGCTCTCTGTTGCACTTACCTACCCACCATAATTGGTACGAGCACAACAGGTAGGTATAATTTTAGCAGCTTCTGAAATGTGTAGGGACTTTTCGTGCATATAAAAAAACCCCTAAATTTCGTATGACTCACAGCATATAAATAAATTCCAGACATCTCCAAATAACAATTCAAAAGTAGAGCCCGCACCCACACCGACCGCCAGAATTGCAATAATTTTCACCATACCCACATTACAGCCGATCACTCCGCGTTACATTACGCGCCGTGTTCCCGACGCGGCGCGTCTGCGACACTCACCATAAATATGCCAGCGTTACGTATCAATTGTGTTTAAGCTCGTAATGTTGGTACTTTACATCTATTTAAAAAGTCTTCTAATCTTCATATGACTTACACCGGCTGAGAACCTAAATACCAGACATACCGCCAGAATCGCAATAATGTTCACCATACACACATTAACTACAGCCGATCACTCCGCGTTACATTACGCGCCGTGTTCCCGACGCGGCGCGTCTGCGACACTCACCATAAATATGCCAGCGTTACGTATCAATTGTGTTTAAGCTCGTAATGTTGGTACTTTACATCTATTTAAAAAGTCTTCTAATCTTCATATGACTTACACCGGCTGAGAACCTAAATACCAGACATACCGCCAGAATCGCAATAATGTTCACCATACACACATTAACTACAGCCGATCACCCCGCGTTACATACGCGTCCACGACACTCACCATAAATATGCCAGTGTTACGTATCAATTGTGTCTATGGTCGATATTTTTGTTCCTAAATACCAGTCATATTCAAGTGCCAATTCAAAAGTAGAGCCCGCACCCACAGCGACTGCCAGAATCGCAATAATGTTCACCATACACACATTACCTACAGCCGATCACTCCGCGTTATATAACGTCATGGAATGGTCACTCACCATAAATATGCCAGGTGTTACGTATCAATTGTTTCTACCCTACGGTCTATATTGGCTAATTCAAAAGTAGAGCCCGCACTCACACCAACCGCCGGAATCGCAATAATTTCCACCATACACACATTACAGCCGATCACCCCGCGTTACATTACGCGCCGTGTTCCCGCGTCCGCGACACTCACCATAAATATGCCAGCGTTACGTATCAATTGTGTTTATGGTCGATATTTTTATTATTTATTACGGACGTTATCGATTTGATATTTTATCGGTGATGGAAGTGTGAAAGTTTTGTCTTGAAGCGCAGAGCTGTTGCGTATGAAGCGGACAGCCGTTTCTACGGATGCCGTACGGTTTATGTGATTAAGTGTCAAAAATGGGACCTCATGTGTATGGTTTGCCATTAATTTACCATGATTACATTCCTATTTATAATAGGTAGGTACAAAACTTTGTTACAAGTGCAATATGTCCTTACCCGACAGCTCGGTGATTAGAATCTGAACCATCGCCTAAAAGTAGAGTCTGGCCAGGGAAAGATGAGCCTTTTTTTTATATCAAACGACTCAAATTAGTATTATGTCCTAATCTTGATACTTGATATGGTAACTAAGAAAGTAGCTGTTAGTTTTATTTTGGAGAGTGGTTTTGAGTATATTTTAAAATAATAATTGTTTATATCACTATTATTTTACCGCGTTATACACATCACGCTGTTCTTTTTAAAATTTGCCGCTCTTTTCTAGTCTCATCTTTCCCTGGCCAGACTAGAGCACGCTGACAATCAAACAAACTTGAAGAATCAGGATATCAATCTGAGAGATGCATTTCACATTCTGGTTTGATTTAAACAAAATGCAAGCAGTCGAGCACTAAGGACGTATTGGTCTTTAGATGGTCCAAGGCTACGAAGAAATAGAAGACTACTTCTCTAAAATGCGCAAGACACGAACTAATTAGTTAACATTGTAATGAATTCCCTCGGGCAAGTTAAAGGTCGTGAACTATTCAAACGTATCATGTCTAAACTTACCCCCGTCCGAACATTATCCAAACATCCGCCCGTGATGGGGTCCCGGTAAATATTAATACTGGCACCGGACCTTTAATGAATAAGCGATGGAACGACTCGAACATACAGGGTGGTGTCCTTAAGCTGACGCACTTATTACCTACAGCATAGCATACTACGAATATATGTACTTGTTTTAGGGTTCCGTACTCAAAGAGTAAAACGGGACCCTATTACTAAGACTCCGCTGTCCGTCCGTCCGTCTGTCTGTCACCAGGCTGTATCTCACTGATACCTTGATAGTTACAGTTGAAATTTTCACAGATGATGATGATGCTGCCGCTATAACAACAAATACTAAAAACAGAATAAAATAAATATTTTTATTGATAATGGTACGGAACCCTTCGTGCGCCAGTCCGACTCGCACTTGGCCGGTTTTTTCAGTGTTCCGTACCAGAATTGGTCTAACGTAACACTTATGCAATCACTTGGTGTCTGTCACAGGCAGTATTCTCAAAGACCCTTTGACATAGGAAGCTAAAATTTGAGGGTCACCGAATAATCGCATCGAGTGAAAATATATATTTCCAAAAAAAATTGGGTCTACGCTGAAACTATACGAGAAACGTATACAATTGGGATCAGTTTAGTGTCTAACAGTAGCACGCATTGGCTTAAACACGCGAGCAAAGCTGCAAAATAATACGTGGCGCAAATACTTACAACACCTGTTAAAATTCAACAACCTTTCTTGAATAGTACCCTAGGTTGTCTTAATCACGTGGCTTTTCAATAAAGACGAACTTTTCAGACAAATCCGCTTTTATAAAAAAAAACTATAAAATCAAATGCACAAACAAATGTCAATATATGTGTGTGTGTGTGTGTGTTGTCAAATGTTTAAATTGCACATAAAAAATACTGTGTACCTGATCACAATTCGTCGGTCAATAAAGTCAAAGTGGGTCACCTAAATAGACGCATAGAGAAAGTTTCAATAGCACTCAAAGATTAAAGATGCTTAAATAAACGAGTTTATTCTCACCCTGTATGGCTGGTCTCAGTGAAAATTATCAATTTACTGGACGTCGGAATTTAAAGCCAGGGTTGTCGCGCGCAAGTTAATTAAATACCAGCTCGAGTGTCAGCCGACTAATAGGCACCTGTCAAATTATAGCGACTGTTCAAGTTGTAGGTACGTTACAAAACTGCATCATTAATAATGGCATACTTTAATACCTTATTGACGTCTATGATAATTGCGTTACGTTGTAATTTTAATGCTTTCAGTGAGAGACAGAAAGGTAGAAGAGTAATGCTGATATTTTAAGAACAAACCGTTCATGAAAAGAAATATTTAGTTAACTCAAACTCCATTTACTATGTGAAACATGTTAGTTTAATCATGCATTATTAATCAAATACTTTAAATAATCATGAAAGTAAAAACAACCTTGGCAAACAAACAATAAATAAAGAACTAGAATATTGTTTAGGCTTATTCCAACAGCTAACTCATAATATAATGCCTACATATTTGAGGACAATCGTTTCTATGGTACTACTAATCGACTTATTACCGAACTAACATTCGCTACGAACACGCATTTAAAATGCAATCTAGAAACCAGTTATAAAAACTGTTCAATAAAATGTCAACCATATGGATACCATTCATTAAGTCGGACGACAATCATTTCGAACTCTTGAAAAATGATTCTTCAGCCATAGGTACTGTGCCAACCCTAAACTCACCCCTTCCATACATCGTAAAAGCAATTCGCTAAATTGTTATCTCCATGTTAACGTTGTCCTGATGTCATACCGTTTACCGTCAACGTATTAACTACCATGACATGGTAGCTTTATTTCGGGCCGTGGTAGATTTAGGGCGCGTGGTAGTTTTATCATTTGGCTTGGTAGTTTTGATGTTAGTTAAGTGACTTTATGGTTCATTTGGGAGCTGTTGGGTCCTTTGAAGATAATAAAGGACGAAGTTTGCGGAGTTTGAATATGTGCTTGCTGAACTTACATTTATTAAGTGTGCTAGTATGGTGCTTAAAGGACAAATTGCTGTCCTTATTATAAGGTAGATGTGCCAAATAACTTTTAGACAGACAATAGTAGATTGTGTCTCAAGGGAGCAAAATTATATATTTACGGCGAGGGCGGTATATTGAAACCTGAATGAAGCGAAAGATTCTACAATAGTATCCTGATCGTAGCGAGGGATTCTAAAGTAGAATCATGAGCGTAACAAGGGATTCAAATTATTGAGAACGAAATTATTTTTTAACGAGTGGCACATACTGCTTTTCAAACGTTCTAGGAGGAAAATTTTAATCCCTTGTTTAAAAAAAAATATTGTTTATAATGATGGTTTACACAGTAGCGGGATGCTATATACTTAATTTTTAATTGGTTTGATAGGAACAGTATTAAGTCCCCGGTTTTTAATGTTTTTGTGTATAATGTACGTATACTCCTATCGCGTATATTAAATAGCGTAGCTCAATTTTATACACCATCAAATGCCATCAAAGGCTTTGCCCCAGACAACGAATATTTATACGAGAAGATGTCCATAGGTATTAAAAGGGTTACTACTCTAGCTAACCCTTGAGCTATTTAACCGTAATATTATTTATTAACATGACATCCTTTATCCGCTTACCGCAAACAAGCCCAATTAGCTCGTCTAGCCTTCCCAACCTCTTATCTCACTTACCTATGCATTCGAAAACCGACCTAGTCGCATGCACACGAGGTACAACGTTTAAACACACGGTGAATAATAGTTACTTGCTTGTATGGGGTATTATTGGTAATACGAACATATCTCAAGACAGGTTAAGTGCCTCGGGCATCTGTCAACCCTTCCGTAGGGTGGACGGGAGTTAGATTCTGCAATAAATGATTTAATTTATATTCAATCAATTAATAAGTGCGTCCCACTTTTTGATACGTGGGTTTGGTATGTGGTGTCAGCTAGAACAGCACAATTCATATACACCTTCGAACCGATTTTAGGGGTGCGAGAATGGAGCCTCGGGTCCTTAGTCCTTAGAATATAACCCATAACAGATAGTAAAGAACGAGGCACCTTATAAATTACTAGCGACCCGCCCCAGCTTTGCACGGGTTTATATGTATAATACATGCATTTATTATACGTTTAAACCTTCCTCTTGATTCACTCTATCTATTAAAAAAAACCGCATCTAAATCCGTTGCGTAGTTTTAAAGATCTATGCATACATAGGGAATAGACAGACAGACAGCGGGAAGCGACTTTGTTTTATAGTATGTATTTAGTGAAGATGAATAATCTGCGTTTGTGTCGACAATTCTAAGGAAAACTAGTGAAAATCCTCAGGAGCTCGGCGACTTTACTTGCCACCAGGAACACAACACCATGTCTCACACCGGTCTGCTGTAAGGTGGACTTCGCCAATCGCCAATCGAGCTGCTCCAAATAAAAGATGATGGGTATTCCACTGCGCCTTACCTATCTTTCTTTTATTTGCCAACTGTCCTTATAATCTCTTTAAAAACCCACTTAAATAGTTTAAGCTTGCCTATGTATACTTTCGAGTCACGCCTGCACTCGTTCAATAGAATTGGAACCGCACTGCAGTCTTCATCATCTCGGTAGGACTCTATTTACTTACTGAGTGTAGATACTTTTCTCGCAGCGCCGTAGTCCATCAGAATACTTAACCATCCATCTTACCCACCTCATGGACACCCTCACGACGAATAAATAATTCTGTCCGAGCTCGTCCTGCCGTGTGGACATTACTAATTCAGGGGATAGCCCCGAGTAGTATTTACACGCAAAAATGTCTGGGGAATCGGGTATTTGGATACCTTGATTGGGCAAGGGTTAGTAGTAATGAGATAGTGGCTTAGGTGGATTATGTTTGGGTTTGATTACAATCATATGGGGCCATAAACATGTTGCAAGATCCATGTGGATACATGAAGCTGTTTGTGTTGTGTGCTATGTTTTTTTTTATACAACGACGGTGGCAAACAAGCTTACGGCCTGCCTGATGTTAAGCAGTTACCGTAGCCTATGTACACTTGTGACTCCAGAAGAATCAGAAGCGCGTTGCCGACCCTTTATTCACTTGAGGATTCGCTGTGTTCACAGATAGAGATATGCAGGTCCCTCACTCCCAATACAGCGCATCCTAGGGAGCTCTGGCTTGTGGGCTATGTTGCAGGTTTTTAGTATTTGTTGATATAGCGGCAACAGAAATACATCATCTGTGAAAATTTCAACTGGAACTATCACGGTATCAGTGAGATACAGCCTGGTGACCGACAGACGGACGGACGGACAGCGGAGTCTTAGTAATAGGGTTCCGTTTTACTCTTTGAGTACGGAACCCTAAAAAACCAAAGCCCGATACACGAGTAGGTATTTGTAGCCACTTTGATTATCTATGCCACGCCGTTGAGAGGAAAAATATCGATCAAAATTTTGTCGCATACATTTAGTCTGAAGTTGCATTCACTATGCGAACACGAGCCCGCATGCCCGATGGCGAGCGAGAACCGACTTTACTTAGTTACACGCGTCTCTTATCAAGTCATAATGGATACGGTTTTGCGAATAAGCTGTGACTCATTAACTTGACTGTAATTTTACTGTATAACATCTCTTATTGCTCCAAGTACTCCCACGACATCCAATCAATCAACACAAAACTGTGTCAGCCCAAATGATTTAAACTCCGAATCCAAGGCCTCCCTCAACAAGATTTAATTACTTCTAATTTATCGTTCCCATTAATCTGTCGCTTCTGCTTAAAAAAACCGTTTTAAAAACAAAAAACGCGAGAATCTATCCCCTTGATTACAAGCTGTCACGTTACGGGATTTTTTCTAAGCCACTCTAATTAGTTGTCGGTTAGTAAGCGTGTCTGGAGCATCCATTTTCTTAAATGTTTACTGTAATTGGCCCCCACCTCGAGATGTTGCCAGCCGCAAAATTTATTGCTTAATTACCTCGCAGTCGCGTCGCGTTTCAAGCAGATGTTTTTTATTCGCGAGGAAAAACGAAACGGTTTAAGAATGACATTAATTAATTCTTAATGAAATTCGTCTTCACCCTCCTGAGTTTTAATTTAAACGACCGATTTATTACGCGTACAATTTGTCGCGGGACCCCAGTATAATTAATACAAAACCGTTCTTAATTACATTTATTACCGACAAGTTAAGCAAACACTGAATCTGCTTTGCATTTACATGGACTAATTTACGAGTATCGTCGACTTTAAAAAAAATACAAAGAAACATTTATAAAAATAAATATCATGTAGTAGCAATGATTATAAGTTTTCAAAGTCGTTTAATTAGTTTAATATTTTCTCTGGTATGGGTCTTCCACGGTACCTTGGAATAGTGGTTCATCATACCTCAAATACGAGTCGTCCTGTCTCACCACATCCTGAAAGACCTTGTGAGACACAGGCTCATTGTAGTTCACCACCACTCCATCATGGTACTGGTGGCTGTTAATCAGATTTCGGTTCACATTCCTGTTATAATCTGTGTTTTTTTTGTATTTGTCCTCTTTATCTGGAAGGACCGGAGTAGGCGTCACTTTCTCTTCAACTTTTTTGTCCTTAGCTGTCGTACCAGCGCCAGCCAAGTCTCTATAATTCCTTTCTTCCTTTCTTAGAGGTGCATACGGATACTTATTTCTGAACCTGTAGTCGTACCTGCCGTTTCTTGCTGAATAATCATCTTCGTAAGGCCGCCTGTAAGGATCCACCGAGTACCTGTATCTCAAATCGACACTAGGAGGTGTCCTGACGACTTCAGGCAGATGAGTGTAGTAGATTATTCTCTTTGGTTTCCGTGCTACATAGTTGTCATAGGGTTCATCGTATCGATCGACTTTCGGGCCATAGGCAGGGATATATCTACTCCTGTCATAGACATCATAATACGGGGCGCGTCGGTATACGTCTTCAGCAGGATATACAGGATAAGCGGGATACCGTTCGGTGTAGTAAGGTCGCCGCGATTCCTCGGGGTAGTACACTGCCTGTCGAGGATACACTGGTTTGTTCGATTTAGCGCGCTCATCCTCGCCTGGTCTGACGAAGTCTGTCCGGATATCACGAACATCGTCGGTCCTTGTCACTCTCTGTATAGCTTCCTTGTCGTTCCTCGACTCAGATGCTTCTAGAGGCTTATTCTGTGTGACAAAATTGACTCGGGGCATACGGGAGTTAATTAGTTCTCCAGATGGCTGCGGAGGCGTGAGTATATCGTCTCTGGTGTCATCTTCGCGACCTGGGTAAGGCAGTTTGATCCAGTTCTCATTTGAGGCTCTAGCGCCCCTGCCGGTTGGTTTATCCGTTACTCTTTCAGTTGTCTGATACAACGGAAGCACCTCTTTAGCATTCTCGTTCGTGATGGATATTTTGGTAGTTGGGTCTTCAGGAGGTCCAGGCAACCAGGGTTGATTGACGTTCTGGTTGTTTTCTGTGCGAATGTTGTAGAATTTCTCCTCTTCTATAACGCCACGGCGTCCCCTGGTCATGTCAGTTTCCATTGTCACCTGAAAACAAAAGATGTCGTCTTCACATAGGTGAACAGGTCTACACATTCACTGCCAAGAATCACTACGCGCTACGCTCGTAGCCGATACCGTGATATTCCTCGTATGAAGCGTAAAGCGACTACGGCGTAGGCGCCCGATAGTTGGGTTCCCGGCACTGAATGTGTTAAGTAATTTTCCTCCTCGTATTCATTCTTAAATAAAATATGTGCTTTTATTTATTAACTTCTTAACCCATCAAGCGCTAATCACACATAACACACATGCGTCAGAGGGCTACGGGGGATTCTCGCTAGATATGAGGATTAAGCTGCTACGGCGTAGCGCTACGAATGGGGCTTAGCATTGAAAGAGTAAAAAATATAAATTCAGCTCTTGTGATTCAGCTATGTCGAATAATATATAAATATCGTCGCTCAAGTCCAAAAACGTGTCTTATTAAATTAGTGTTTCCCTCGGAGCGTCTACAGTATTTTTTAAGGGCTCTACACCACTACTGGATTATTAAGTATTAGCAATCACAGTGACTTGATAGGTTGCAAAGGTCTTGAGCTATTGGACGGAGCCTATAATTACACCTTACCTCTGAATGTGTTTCGTAGCCATGATGTTCTTCCACGCTGAAGGCAGCCTGTATGAATGCAGCCCAATAAAATATCAATATCTTCGAATTTGTCATCTTTTTCGATTTAGTTCGTTCTGAAATGAAATACAAATATGTACGATAAAATAATTGTATGTAGGTATTAGTTGTTTGGTACACAGACATATTAAACGCATTAGGTAGGTATCTAAAGTGTATGTCGTTCAATGTTAAACGACCGAGATCTGTAACTTCAATGTATTTATAAAGCATTACTAGCTGTTGCCCGCGACTTCGTCCGCGTAGAACTTTTTATCGTCTTAGAAAAAGATTTCTCTCAATACAAAATTTGAACCCTCTTTTAGGGGATAATTAAAAAAAAGTTGATGTTCATTTTCTAGTTTGTGAACAAACAGTCTAAAACCAAAGTTAAAAATCTCATACTTTAAAAATGCCTTGAAATACTCAAACTTTGAACCAATTTTAACACTCTTAGGGGATGAATTTGGAAAAACTCTGAAATCAGTTTTGTAGTCTTTTAACGTACAGAATAAGACCGAAGTTAAAAATCTCTTACTCACACTTTAAAATTTTATTGCTCGCCATTTAAAATTTGAACCCCCTTTTAAACCCCCTTAGAGGTTGAATTTTTCTAATCGCTGAAAGAACTTTTTTCGTAAACTTTTAAGTCTCTAGCTCAAAAAAAGTGTTGCCCATACAAAGCTTTCTTAACCCCCTTAGGGGTGGAATTTTCTAAAACTCTGAAAGTACTTTATTATTAATTTTAATAAGTAACATTTTGAATAGTTTTAAGTCTAGTAAAAAAAAAAGTTTTTCCCACACAACACTGGCTACTCTTCTTAAGTATCTTAAGGATCCCCTCCCCTTAGGGATGGAGTTTTCTAAAACGCTGAAAGTTCTTTTTTAGTATTCTAATAAGTAATCTTTTTGCAAAGTTTTAAGTCTAACTCAAAAAAAAGTGTTGCCCATGCAAAGCTTGCTCTCCTTTTTAACCCTATTAGGGGTGGAATTTTCTAAAACGATTTGTGTTCTTTTTTTGTATTTTAAAAAGTAATCTTTCTACAAAGTTTCAAGTCTCTAACTCAAAAACATAAACTTTCCCTGATAAAAACTTTGCACCCCTTTTTATCCCCCTTAGGGATAGATTTTTTCAAAACGCTTAAAGTCTTTTTTTTTGTATTTTTTTAAGTAATCTTTCTACAAAGTTTTAAGTGTCTAGCTCAGAAAAAGTGTTCCCCATACAAACCTTGCACCCTTTTTTAACCACCTTAGGGAATGATTTTTGTAAAACGCCGAATGTAGTATTTTTCATGTTCTAATAAGTAATTTTTCGTCAAAATTTTAAGTCTCTATTAAAAAAAAATATGTTTTTCCCATACAAACTTTGCACCCTATTTTACCCCCTTAGGGGTGAAATTTTCCAAAACGCTGAAAGTACTTTCTTTGTATTTAAATAATCTTTCTACAAAGTTTTAGGACTCTAGCTAAAAAAAATAGTTTCCCACATACAAACTTTGCACCCCTATTTTTAGGGGTAGAATTTTCTAAAACGCTGAAAGTACTTAATTTGTATTCTGATGACTAATCTTTCTACAAAGTTTTAAGTCTCTATTAAAAAAAAATATTGTTTCCCCCATACAAAATTTGCACCCCTATTTTACCCCCTTAGGGGTAGATTTTTTTAAAACACTGAATCTAGGTACTTTATTTGTATTCTAATGAATAATTTCTCTACAAAGTTTTAAGTCTCTATTTAAAAAAAGTAGTTTTTCCCATACAAACTTTGCACTCTATTTTACCCCTTTAGGGGTAGAATTTTCTAAAACCCTGAAAGTTCTTTATTTGTATTCTAATGACTGATCTTTCTACAAAGTTTTAAGTCTCTATTTAAAAAAAAATGTTTCCCCCATACAAACCTTGCTCCCCTATTTCACCCCCGTAGGGGTGGAATTTTCCAAAACGCTGAAAGTGTTTCATTTGTATTCTAATAACTAATTTTTCTACAAAGTTTAAGTCTATAGCTCAAAAAAAAAAGGTTCTCCCATACAAACTTTGCACCCCCATTTTACCCCCTTAGGGGTAGATTTTTCAAAAATCCCTTTTTATCCCTAGCCCACGTTATAAAAGCAACATACTGTGCAAAAATCAACTCTCTAAGATTAGTAGTTTCGGCTGTGCGTTGATGAGTGAGTGAGTGAGTGATTGAGTGAATAAGTCAGTCAGGACATAGGCATTTATTATGTATAAATAGATAGAAGATAATGAAACTCCCATTCGAATATCTCAAAAAATTATGAAGCTACATCCGTTTTAATGTCGCTTGTTAGAGTGAGAAAACGATGAGGGACTGTGACGTCAATATACTCGAGCGTCATAGTAAAAAACAATCGTTTCATATGAAGGTGCGTTTTGCGGAAAAGGGACAGAACATACCCCCTCTTAAAACTTTGGACTCTTATAACTTAATCATTACCTATATAACCTCTTGCTTTGTTTTTTTCTCCATTTGACTATATTTATTTTAAATTCTTTTTCGAGAAAATACATTATGATTATTTACCATATTTTCGATTCCTGAGCTATAACCACGAACTTCGGAATTCGAAAATATTCGGGTATCTCTATCTCTATCGCACTAACCATACTCGAGTGACAGGGATGCAAATATATGAACATTGAGTATCGGTTTTCGTGGTAGCGCCGCAGGTACTTTGGCTGAATGCGCCGAACGCGTGCCATTGTCATTCAAAAAAAACAAATTCGTGTTAATTATATTGTTCAAATTTGTTGATTTCATTTATTGAAATTACGACATAAAACGACATTTGCGCATATAAGTTCTCATATCAGAATCGAATATTTTTTTATGGTTTATATTTTAGCATTTGTCTCGTAAAGGTCTATCGTAGACGGGATTTAAATTATTAATAAGTGAAAGGCAAAGCAATTCCGCCATTTTGACGAAAATTTGACGGTTCTTATAGCTGACAGTTGGAGCACCGTTTGATTTCAATAAAAATAAATGAAAAATTAAATGAAGTCGTATATTTCGGAAAATTAATTAACTGTCGCAGTCGGATAAAAACTATCCTAAGTTGCAGCTAGAATAATAATGTACCTATATAAAATGTTTCATATTTTTCCGTTCATGGGATGCTGAGAACATTCGAACCGCGCAAAGCTTAGTTTCAAACTGGCTGATTCTTTTTTTAATTTAGAGATTTATTATAAGTGGAGATGGAGATTATATTATGCCTAATATAATAATGCTTTATAAATACATTATACTATATATGATGTACTCGTACATAAAAACATCAATTAGCTTGATTTTAAGTAAAAAACTCTTCATGCACCTTTTTAGGGTTCCGTAGCCAAATGGCAAAAAACGGAACCCTTATAGATTCGTCATGTCCGTCTGTCTGTCTGTCCATCCGTATGTCACAGCCACTTTTTTCCGAAACTATAAGAGCTATACTGTTGAAATTTGGTAAGTAGATGTATTCTGTTAACCGCATTAAGATTTTCGCACAAAAATAGAAAAAAAACATTAAGTTTTAGGGGTTCCCATACTCAGAACTGAAACTCAAAAAAAATTTTTTCATCAATCCCATACGTGTGGGGTGGGGTATCTATGGATAGGTCTTCAAAAATGATATTGAGGTTTCTAATATAATTTTTTTCTAAACTGAAGAGTTTGCGCGAGAGACACTTCCAAAGTGGTAAAATGTGTGTCCCCCCCCCCTGTAACTTCTAAAATAAGAGAATGATAAAACTAAAAAAAATATATGATGTACATTACCATGTAAACTTCCACCGAAAATTGGTTTGAACGAGATCTAGTAAGTAGTTTTTTTTTAATACGTCATTAATCGTAAACCGCAATTTATTTCATGGCACCCTTCATGTGCGAGTCCGACTCGCACTTGGCCGCTTTTTTTCTACTTTGGAGGAAACTAACTAGGTACTAGCAGGACGCAGCAAGTTTAATACATATATACCTGTCTACTGAAAACTCAGCGATGTTTGCGGATGCCCCCTTCCTAAAATTGAATTTGAATGATACAGATGAATTTCTATATATTCAACATTGATAGGTATTCAACATCATTGTAGGTTTATCATTAAGTTCTGAGGGTCGGTTGAATTTTACCTAATATGTAGCCGTAGCCGATTTTTTTTGACAGTGATAAGAATTCTTCCTGCATTTGTTATATGCCCTTGTATAGGTATTATTATCAAGCCATAGTTTTGAGGTTTTGTTCATTAAAACCTTTATGTTACGCGATTGATCTTAACGCTTTGATAGGCAGTAAATAAATGGTAAATAACCATGCTTGGTGTCATTGTGGCCACCGGAAGTGATGAAATGAACGGAAGGCGCGACGGACCGTGAATGTTATCTAGTCCAGCATTACAACTAATGTCCGCGGATTTGGGCGCTTTGGGCGAGGACGATGGCCTGGGAAAACAGCGATCGCAATCATAGCCATCTACATGAATCTGCCCTGCTTGCTGGATGTGTCAGACATCTTGATGCAGGTATCCGGTAGATTTAGGAAGCTCGTGATATTAGATGTCAAAACAAGACGTGGCGTTGCTGATCTGTCATAGGGACATCCCCACTTTTATGTTTCTATTTTTCTAAATCAGAATTTCAGAGGCATGTACCAAAATCGATTACGAGTACCAGGGATGTCCCCTTCTATCAATTAATACGACTGGAAATGTGGCCTTCGAGACTAAAAGCGGTTGAAACGCTAGTAAAAGAACTATAGCCTAAAAATAACGCACCAATTATGCAAAACCTTGGGTAATGCCGCATAACAGCATAATCCTCATCTAACAACGGCAAGAGCTTCTTTGTTCCGTTTTTCCTCATTCATCGATAAATGCCATTATCAGCTGGATGGATGCCTCGCTTTAAGAGACGGTTGGCAGACCCCGGCAAGATGGCCAGAGAATATATGCTAAGTACTTATATGGGTGGAAAGCAACAGCAAATCGGGCTAAAAGGAAGAATATTAGAGGCGTATGCCCAACGGTGGGAACTTTTCATATTATATGCCCTCCTATCTGTGAATCTTATTAGCGTTTGATTTTGTATGTGAATTCGCCGGACAGAAACGCCTGTCCACAGGCTCAAAACGATTGTGAAGAGCTGAAATCAAAGCGAAAAAGCCAAGCCCAAGCCTTCCTTTCTAAAACAATGCTCACATCACATTTCTTACGACCTCATCATACGATGGAGTTCCATCAAACCTAAACTCGGTCCACGGCCACGGTTTCAGGACATGTGTAAACCTACCACAATAGGTTAACTACTTTTAATGAGTCACCAAAATCCCACGATCGGGTGTTCTAGACGGTTCCGCTCCATATATTAGCGACGACAAACGATCAATAGTTCCCGTTAGCCCGGCCGAAATCCTATTCAAACATATAGAATGCAATCAAATAGTGAATGCAAATACCAGATGTTTACTTATGGAGGTAAATTATTCATGGAATCGAGTACTCATGTGGTCATAATGTTATCCCAGACGATATAGGTATACATTTGGGTTGGTCTTGGACCGTCTAGAACACAATTTGACTACATTAGATTTTTGCCTATTGCTTAAAGTGACTACTACATAATGGGTCGAACACTCAAATCTCCTAAAACACAAATTGACAAGTGCGTATTTTTCCTACATAGCATAGTGACAAGAATCCAAACTGTCTGGACATTCAGGTATAAAATTGAATTCCTATTTTTTATGTTTACTTGTCTGTTCAAGTTTAGTCTGGAATAAAAAAGTACGTCACTTTTCGACTATATGACTGTGGCGGTGTTATCCTTTTCCTTCCGCGACTACACTACTTATGACATATATATTACATGATGGAAGGTGATGTGATGAGACTGATGAGCTAATGAAGATAAGATCACTTCACAGATAAGTACATTAGTCCATAATAGTAAAACACTTGTTAAACCTCTTTGTGTTCATTCTACCGTACTGGCCACTAATAGTGTACAGAAAATATGATAATTTTGACGTTTTCTAAAAAGAGTAATGTTGTGTTTATGTCATGCTGCTGAAAAAACTGCAAAATGAACGAACCTAAGTTATTGTTTTTAGCAAATAAAAAAATTGTCTGGTGCAACGGATACCGATATAACTTTGTATCGGTAAACAAAGTGGGGAATTCGTTTTGGAGATGTTCGAAGAGGAATGAGTGCAGTGCAAGCATAACTGTGAGTAAAAACGACGAAATTATAGTTCGTAAGAAACCGTCACTACATTCTTGCGAGCCCAATATTGAACAGATGTATATATATATATATATAGTCCTCCTTGTCGTATCCGACGACGGCGACCCTTACAATTTCCTCTGGTGAGCACGAATATGGCTCGCAAAGCCGAACTTAGTTTTAAATGTCCGGTCACATTGTGTGCAGTATAGCTGGCCCTGGTTATTGTAAGTATATGCATAGGATGGTCTAGGTCGAGTCTTCCGCAAATGGCGCTTTTGGTCCAGGTGTTCAAGTCGAGCTACTTCAAAAGAAGCTACACCTTTTCTGACTTTATTACGCCATTCTGGTCTCATGGACGCGACCTCCTCCCAGCCCTCAGCAGGTATATCGCAGGCTTTGAGATGACGTTTTAATAACACAGACAGTTTTAATAGAACAGATGTACAGAGAATATGTTCTTGAAAACGCTAAAACCTATGTTTGTGAAAACATGTACGTATTGAAAGAAAATTATGAGAAAGCCGTGATGGATTTTATAATTGAAAACCCATCTGTTGATGGGCAATTCCTACCATATGAGTCAGTGCGAGAGAATCTACGTAGGACACGACTCACGTTCTTGGATGTGGCGAAAACAGAATTTACGAAATCCTTCGAAGTTTCATTGCCAGATATGATTAAAAAAGATTTTCTTGTAAGTGAGTATGAATTGGACTCAGAAAACAAAATTTTAATATTCTGCAATCGATCGTCTCAAAAGGTCCTCCGGTTAAACGCCCACCTCAAGAAAATGGTGTTTGGAGATGGAACTTTTAAAGTGGTACCAAAACCGTTCTATCAGCTATTTACTTTGCACGTGGACTTAAACAGCTGCAAATATTCAACTAACGTCAAACCTGCCATTTATGCGTTATTGCCAAA
Source organism: Epinotia brunnichana (assembly GCA_963854355.1). Classification (NCBI taxonomy): domain Eukaryota; kingdom Metazoa; phylum Arthropoda; class Insecta; order Lepidoptera; family Tortricidae; genus Epinotia; species Epinotia brunnichana. The sequence goes on from OY977951.1 coordinate 13,461,731, forward strand.
TAAGAGCACAAGTACATACACAGCATTATTTTCAATCCTGCGTGATGTGCTGAAGGTTAATATAAAAATTTACAAATGTGACTATGAAATGGCCCAGATAACGGCATTTAAAACGGTTTACCCGAACGGAAAAGTTACGGGGTGTTATTTCCATTTTTGCAAGGCGGTTTGCGATAATGTTACAACGACCGGCGCGTACACAACGGAACTAGGACCCTAATTACGCACATTAATTATTTTATTGTATTTTAATATTTGTTTACGTAATTGTTAGTATCAATACTCGGTCTTCATTTTAAAAGTAGCTTAATAGTCCGATTTTGGTTGGATATAATTATCTTCCAGATTGGTTGTTTTGTATAAGTCAGTCAGGGTATTTATTTAGTTTCAAGTTAAGTTAGCAGTGTCAAACAGTTAGTAATAATTATTAATTAATTTAACAATATTTAAAACTCGGTTAGTAATTCAATTAAACCGTCTGAATGGATTGTTGAATAACTAAGTACTTTAGTCGGCCGGATGGTTAGCGACGATCAGCGCCATGTGGCGGTTCTGGGAAGTTCGGGGGGAATGCAAATGGTAATAGAAAATCGCGGGAGGACTTTTCGCTGTAACGTTGTTTTCTACATGATAAACTGATTATTGAAACTTAAACGTATTTAATTTCTGCTACGGATCTCCGTAACAATAATGCAGATAAAAAGGGGTTGACTTCAACACTTTCCGGTAAAGAAATAATCTCACTAGCATTGAACTTGCCTTTCTTACCATCCAACTTAATTAGACAGGCATGGGACAACGTTGTCAATAATGGGCCGAGATGCAATGAATTTGATTCATTTATTGTTTATTTTGAAAAACAATGGCTAAGAAATACTGCTTTGATTTCTTGTTGTAGAGAGATACATAGGACTACGAATACATTAGAAGCATTTCATCGCCGATTGGGGGTCCGCATGAACAAAAGTCCAACTCTAATTCAGTTTCTGTTCAAGCTAAAAAATGAAGCTAGATATCAAAGCATTTCTATGGCAGGTGCCTTTATGAAACGAGAGAACAAGCAAAAGAAAGATATTCTTTTTAATAGAAGATACGGCCGAGAATTGACAAAATTAATAAAAAAACAAATTGCCCCAATCGATTTTTCAAAAGCCATTAAAGACATCAAGAGAGCATTGAATTAAAGTGTATACCGAATTTGTTTTACTATCGTGAAGATTCTCTTTAAGTTATTTAAGTTCTGGAGTGACTTTTCTTTTTATTTTCATTTCCTGTCCATATGAGTTGACATAATATATCTATAAGCTGTGACATATGTCTGTACTTTTATTTTTCACCTCGCCTGTACATTTAAAAACAAAATACAACAGTAGGCGAAATGTGTTCTACGTTTTTTCGGTACTAGTCAATTTGTGCTTAGGAGATATGAGTGTTCGACCGATTATGTAGTAGTCACTTTAAGCTCTAGGCAAAAATCTAATGTAGTCAAATTGTGTTCTAGACGGTCCAAGACCAACCCACTTCGTCACGTAGCTGGTTCGTTTGCGTTACTATAGAAATCAGTACTCATCATCGTCCTAGCGTTATTCCCGGTTGTGCCCCTAAAGGAGCCCGGGGTCCGCTTTGACACCTAATCCCAAGATTTGGCATAGGCACTAGTTTTACGAAAGCGACTGCCATCTGACCTTCCAACCCAGAGGGAAAACTAGACCTTATTGGGATTAGACCGGTTTCCTCACGATGTTTTCCTTCACCGAAAAGCTAACGATAAATTTTCCGTACATAAGTTCCGAAAAACTCATTGGTACGAGCCGGGATTCGAACCCACGACCGCTGCTTGGCATCCGCATGCCTGAACCACTAGGCTACCGTAACTTCCACTATCAATCAGTACTATCCCATACTAAACGAGCATCATTTGTACATTTGAACGAGCGAGCGAAGTGAAAGATGTTCTCCGTTTCTGCTTAGGCAAAAAATCTTTCGTATGTCGTCATCCCCCGGATACCTAGACATCCGCGTCTAGCTATCCGGGGGATGATATTGATATTTATTTATCTCATAATATTACATTGCATTATAAACTACATTAATGTCAATCTATAAATTAAGAGAGAATTAATACTATGATCTTCAAGGGTATAGTTGATTGTTAGGAATTTTTAAACACAAAAAACACTGCATGATCTCCTGGGAGGAGGAAGGAGGGGTAAAGGGTCTCCAGAATGCATATAGATTGGGAAATTGAATGCATTGCATTCGCTTTTCACGTCACATCCATTCTGGGTGCCAATTCCTGGTCCACACCTCCACGTGGTCCCCTCCGGTAACTGGGATGAGTAGTACGACAGGCTTTTATTGTTGTACTACTTATCCCAGGCAAACGTGGCAGGAAGAAAAACTCGCCAAGACGCACTGGCCAGCGTGGCGTTTTAAGGCTATTACCCTCTTCGCATATGGAATGTACGCAAAGCACCCGGCCCTCAGTCCCCAGCAGTCCCACTATCCCAGACTACAGCAGCAGTTCTGGTAACGGTGGGGCGGAGGGTGCTAAGAATCACTGGAAGAGATCCGGCTGCCACTCTATCTCTCACACGACGACCCTGACCCTGGCGTGTTACAACGCCAGGACGATGCGAACGGACGACCGATTGCTTCAAGTGCAACTGGCACTGGATAAAATTAGGTGGGACGTAGTAGGTCTGTCGGAAGTGAGGCGAAAAGGTGAAGACCTGATTAGACTTGATTCTGGCGACCTATTTTACTATCGGGGCCACGAGGACTCCTGTTATGGCGGTGTGGGATTCCTTCTGCACAAAAATATCACTCCGGCAGTCAAGAATATAAAGAGTATTTCACCTCGCGTCTGTTTTGTAGTATTAAAACTAAACAGTCGCTACTCTATCAAGATTATCCAAGTGTATGCCCCCACTTCAGACCATTCTGATGAAGAAGTAGAAGCCTTCTATGATGACGTACAAAAAGCCCTTGACGAATGTCCGTGCCAGTTTTACACTATAATAGGTGATTTTAATGCAAAGATTGGGCCACAGTTATCGCTCGAAAAATCCGTTGGCCAGTTTGGTTTGGGTCTTCGTAACAACCGAGGACAAACCTTAGTCAATTTTCTTGAGCGAAGTCACCTTTACGCAATGAACACATTTTTCCAAAAGCGTGCTTCAAGGAAGTGGACGTGGGCTAGTCCCGACGGCAAAATAAAGAACGAAATTGATTACATCATAAGTTCACGTAAAGATGTAGTCATGGACGTAACCGTTCTTAAAAACTTCAGAACCGGAAGCGACCACAGGCTGGTAAGGGCGACATTAAGGTTTAACCTGAAGAAAGAGCGAGCAAAAATGATTGCCACTCCCATCAGGTATCTCAAGGAAGACACCGCTTTTCTTCAGGAAGCATTCCAGGTAGACCTTCAGAACCAATTTGAGGGGCTAGATGAGCAAAACTTTGATGTCGACCATATTAATGACCTGTTAGGTAAGACCTTAACAGATACTGCAGATAAACACCTTGGTAAGCACCAGAGAAAGAAAGAAAAGTTGTCATCTGAAACACTGGCTTTGGTGGAAGAAAGGAGGCAAATGAAACACAATACAATAGCAGATCAGAAACTGATAGAAAGCATAAGTAAAATAATTAGTAAATCTATAAGAAAACGTAATACTGAAGTTATAGTCAACACAATCAAAGAATACCGAGGTCCAAAAATATTTAGAAGAAAGCTAAGAACCGGAGTAAAACAAATAGTGAAGTTGAAAGATGACGATGACAATTTAGTTACAGGCCGGGACGAGATAGTTAATGTTGTTGAAAATTTCTATAGCAAACTTTACTCGTCACAGTCAGAAGAGCCATACCCATCTACCAGATGTAGTGACAGTAGAGCACCACCCACACAACACAAAGATAGAGATAACATACCCCCAATATTAGCTATGGAAATTAGAAAAGCTCTGTACAGTATGAAAGCCGATAAATCTCCTGGCGAAGATGGCATCACAGCGGACTTACTTCGTGCTGGTGGCGACCCTATCATCAACCTCCTCGTAAAACTTTTTAACCTAGCACTTCAGGATACTCGCACTCCAAAATCCTGGAAAACTGCCATCGTCACCATCTTACATAAAAAAGGAGACATTTCGAAGCTTATTAACTATCGCCCCATAAGCCTTCTTTCCCACACTTACAAACTTTTTGCAAAAGTATTATGCAACCGTCCCACCCGTAATCTAGACGAGTGCCAACCTCCCGAGCAGGCCGGCTTCCGAAGCGGATTTTCGACCATTGACCACATACACGCGGTAAAGCAGCTCATGGAGAAAAGTCAGGAGTATAACCTGCCCCTGTGCATGGCCTTCGTCGATTACGAGAAGGCTTTCGACAGTGTCGAGCACTGGGCCGTGTTTGACTCTCTCCATCGCTGTTCAATCGATGCTCGCTACGTGGATGTGCTTCGGGAGCTGTACAGCTCGGCAACAATGCAAGTTCGGCTTCATAAACTGAGCGCCCCAATTTCAATCCAGAGGGGAGTGCGACAAGGGGATACCATTTCACCCAAGCTTTTTACGGCTGTTCTAGAGGACATCATAAAAACGCTTGCATGGGACAGGACCGGTATTAATATCAATGGTGTGTTCTTGTCGCACCTGAGATTCGCCGACGACATCGTTTTGTTTGCCGAGACCCTGGATGAGCTCCAAAATATGATCCAAGACCTTTACCATGCTTCCTTGCAGGTAGGTCTCAGGATGAATATGTCCAAGACTAAGGTTATGGCGAGCATTTCCAGTGACTCGAATTCAGCAATAACAGTTGGGAACGAGTCACTGGAGATGGTTGAGCGGTACGTTTACCTTGGTCATACTCTATCCTTTGACAAGGAACATCAAAACAAAGAGATCTCCAGGAGAATTCAGCTGGGTTGGGCGGCATTCAACAAGTTAGATGACATCCTCAAATCCGTTGACGTTCCACAATGCCTGAAGACTCGTCTCTATAATCAGTGTGTCCTGCCCACAATGACGTATGGTGCTGAGACATGGACGCTCACAAAGGAGACTGTGCATAAAATACGGGTAGCACAGAGAGCCATGGAGCGCGCCATGCTCGGCATTAAGCTACAAGACCGAGTGAGGAATATTGAGATCCGACGTCGCACTAAGGTGCGTGACGTCGGCGAAGTCATAACCAAACTCAAATGGAGTTGGGCAGGACATATTGCCAGGCAGCGTGACGGTAGGTGGACCAAAACGTTAACGGATTGGTGGCCAATTGCAGGAAAAAGAAGCGTTGGTCGTCCACCAGCTCGATGGGTTGATGACATAAAAAAGACCGCGGGTCATTTCTGGATGAGACTAGCACGGGACCGGGATGGGTGGCGTACGCGAAGAGAGGCTTATGCTCAGCAGTGGGCGATTACAGGCTGAAAATGATGATGATGATGAGCTCCTGAGCCTTACGGCTTCATGAATTCGTTTTCCTCTACACAGGTCTGTGTGGCATCGTAGCTCCTAAACGAATGGACCGATTTGAATGCGGTTTTTTATCCGAAAGCTGACGTTATCGAAATGGTTCTTAGCTTTCAACAAACAATTTTGTTTATCGATTGAATCTCGAAAACGGCTCTAATGAAGGGTTTATTAGAGGCAACAAATTGACCTGCGAGGTCCTATTTTCGGGAAAACTTAGGCAAGATACGAAGTTGACACAGATTCAGTCAAGCTTTTACTACCGACACTTTTCCTTACACGATTAATTATTTTATTAGTTACAGGTAGGTAGCTTAAGGATGGTCGTGTCGCGCAATCAGTCAGTGTCAGCAATACGTTAATACATAAGCCGACATAACCCAATATGTTTATAAATAACCCCTGACTATATAGCTCCTGAGGCTCTAGTATAAGTTTTATCGATACAATACGTTTTCGAACGCGTTTGCGTTTAGTTTCAATTTGTATGGCAACGCGAACAGCGCCTCTGGTGGTAACTATTAGGAACTACGCGTTGCCATACATATTGAAACTAAACGCAAACGCGTTCGAAAACGTATACGTATCAAAAAAACTTATACTAGAGCTACAGGGAGCGATTTACCTAAAGCTGACGGTTGTGTTCTGCACGACCAATATGTACGATTTCGTGCGGAGCGAACTGTACTGGTAATCCGCATGACACTAAAACCAGGCTCATACATGTTGGTCGGTGCGGATCGCTGCGCACCGACGGTCAGCGTCACATTAGGCCCCCAGCCTAACGCCGATAGGATTCTAACGGAGCTAAGTAATTTGCCGAATTTGAATCTAATCCTCTCCTAGCCTTGTCGGTGGAAGAGAACAAAATAAATGTGAGATGTCCAATACTGTGATATCGGTAATGAAACGACCTCCGATATTTGGTATCGGTGATTAGTGAAAACGTGACAATTCCACACACTAATAACCACATTGAGCCACAAACACAAAGCGATGGATACAATACAAGGCCCAATTTTAATAATGGGGTTCGTGTACCGCATACTGATATTTATAATATTATGATTTATTATACTTTATTATGGGTATGCGGATAGGTAGTTGAATATGTTATACTCAGTTTCTCTTTTATAAATCAAAGGTAATATAAAGCCTACTTGTGATTTTGTGATGTTAGTAGGGATGCTATAGGTCAGTAGAGATGCCTACGTATGTTGGGAAACTAGGTAGAAAACATTGTGATAACCAATATTTAGTTGACCTACGTGGAATTGAAGTGTTTTGAGAATACCTACCTCTACAGTCCTACAGTCAGATTCAATAAAATCTTGAAACTTTAGCTGCTCCCTGTTCGTTGTCTGAGAAGTAATATCAACACAATAGTGATGATACTGATGATAGGACGATATCAACACAATAGTGATGTGCTTAGACGGTGTATGTCGTAATATATGGATAGCCCCTTGACAGAGACACGCTTATGCCTTCCGCACACGAGAAAACGAGATGCAACACCCTTCGGGAATGGCTTTTTTGGACAAATTTCGCTAAATACCTAACTAAGTGAAGTTTCATTCATATTTAATTAAAGTGAGATTTCAGATGAGAAAAATCAAGAAACATATATCTGAAAATCAGGCCTTATTGTTTCCTAATCTATTCAGAACGGCGTTTCAAAGCACGCGATAATTTCCAATAACCATAAACAAGTTAGTCCTGCCTTTTGTTTTCGATCCGAGAAAAACATTGAAAAGTTCGGAGCGCGGCAAAGCAAAGGACGACCTCAAAGCACACTTTTTCTTGTTTCGATCAAATTAAAATGATGAAGATCGGCACTCCCACAATGGCACACGTGCTACTCGTACCATTCGACCACTTTTCACGCAAAATGCGTTTAAGTTATGTGAACGCTTTGTGCTTTCAGTATGCAAGCAGACGTTGAATTACAAGAAGTTAAGTTTGTATTTTAATCGTCGAAAATGTTTAATTTGCTGCATTCATCGGACGATGGCGACGATCAGTATACTTACTATAACAACACGACGGCAAAAGGTATATAAAGAAATAATTAACTTAAGCTTTGGGCATATGGGCATTCCAGGCGTTACTGCGAATCTCTTTGGTAACCTTTGTTTAAAATGGACCGAACAGAACGACTTTGTGCATCTTTATTTTAGTTACAATGCACAATTTTAATATTCTTTGTTACTCTCGTTTTCCGACCATTTTAGTAGTGACCGTGTTACGTAGGTATTTCGGAAAATAGTAGATTATACACCAAGGGGATAAAGCACTGTTTTATGTCACGGGAGCGAATTGAATCCCGAACGTAACGAAGGACTCACAATTTAACTCCTGAGCGTAGCGAGGGAGTTATAAGTTAATTCCTGAGCGAAGCGAGGGAATTAAGACTGAGTCCTGAGTGCAGTGAGGGGTTCAACCGCCCAAGACTAAAACAGTCTTATCCCCGAGGTGTATACTCTACTTTTCACACCTTATGCGAGACAAAAAAACAGGCTTAGTAGATAAATAATGTTTATTTAGCAAATTAAAAGTACCTACATAGTAACATTAGACACATAGTAGCTTTCCATTTGTCAAAATCGTTGTAGGCTTTTAGGTATTTTTCCTTTGACTTCTCTGGCAGCAGATTGTTGACAATGCCTATGGCATCTAATTTTATAAACTCAGGAGTCAAAACACTTTTATCACTCGACATTTTCAATATTATTTTTGAAATTAAATCTTTTTTTTTTTTTTTTTTTTTTTTATGGACTTTCGGGCGTGTGCCCATAGCCATTCTCAAGTGAATAAAGGGAAGGAAATAATAGTTCGGAACGGATATCGGATTATCGGAATTTGGAAAGGATCGAGAAGGCAGAAAAAATGGAATGGAAATATACATAAATATAAATTATATTATAGTTTGATATTATTTTCACAGATAAACTTAGCCAGAATATTATAAATATCTAGGTTAATAAGCAAAGAGGAAATGTCAGTGGGAAAGGGAACATGTTTAGATTGAAGGGCTTCCCAGAAAACAGTACGATCGTATAACGGGCAAGACAACATAATATGATTGACGTCAGCTTCCTGAGCACCACAGACACATTTAGGCTCACTTATAATATTAAATTTAGCCAGATGAGAAGGAGCACACGTGTGGCCCAATCTCATACGAGATAAGCACGATATTTCACGTCTATTGAAAGTTTTTTGATTAAAAAACCAAGGCTTCAAGGGGATATCACTTTGGATCCTATGGTAATAGGCCCCTGTTTCCAGGCTGCTCCAAAACCAGAAAAACTCCCATGACAACTGAAGATACCTTTTGGGAAGTAAGAGCAGATCATGGCAGTAATTTTTATATGGTGATACATCGCCAGAAACAACAGCATCCACAGCCAAACTATCAGCCCTTTCGTTACCAGAGATGCCACAATGGCTTGGCAACCAGACAAAATTCACAATGAACCCCTTTAATTTACATTGTAACAACATGGCTCGGATCTCATATAATAATGGATAATTATTAGTCATTCTAAAAGGTGATTTAATTAAAAGTTGCAGACTGCTTTTAGAATCTGAAAAAATTACAGAGTTTTTTAAATTGAACATATAAACATATTCCACCGCTTTGAAAATGCCAAATAATTCCCCAGTAAAGACTGAAGACTCTGGAGGGAGTTTAATTTTAAGTACAGCATTAAACTGTTGGTGGAATACACCAACCCCAACACAGCTCAATGCTGAACTTTTAGATGCATCTGAATATATGTGATGCCAATCAGACCAATTTTCACCAACCAAATTGTTAAATACTGGCTTTGCGCTTACTCTGTCTTTAACGACACCAGAATCCAGAAAAACTTGCGGAGCAATGGTCAATGCATCAAAATCTTTTTCATAGATGGGAAGAGAGAGATATGTGACAGTAGGTGAAGTTAAACTCTGGTACTTAAGGTAGCTATTTATTATGCAAGGAGGACTTCTATTACGCCAATACGAAGATGTCTGTATGTGATTGTGAAGTAAAGATAATTTACTGATTAGAGGGTGATTAGAGAATTGCATGGACCTAAAAATAAATCTATCAGCTAGAAATTGACGTCTTAAGTGAATAGGCGGATCCACACACTCCACTTGCATTGCATTGGCAGGACTGGTCCTCATCGCACCAAGAACTGTCCTGAGAGCCTTGTTTTGGATAACATTTAACATGTTAAAGGCATCTTCAGTACCAGGAGTAAGAAGGAAAGAGCCATAATCTAAAACGCTCCTTATGACAGCATTATAAATTAGTTTTAAATAGAATGGGTGGCTCCCCCACCAAACACCAGCCAAGCATCTCAATATATTTAATGAACGTTCGCATCTGTTCCTCACGTAATTACAATGATCTTTGGCTGAAAGTTTGTAGTCTAAAACAATTCCCAAATATTTAACTTCCTTGCAGAAAGAAATTGTAGATCCATCGTACGTTAAATTGACATCTACGGATTTTTTTCTAGGAGAAAATAAAATTGCTGAAGATATTGGAACTGACAGATCCAAGCCATTCTTATCCAAATACATTTTCAAATGTTGTAAATTGCAGTTCATAATCTCACAGACATTATGAATAGATTTATTATTACAATATAATACTATATCATCAGCATATTGAATAACGGATATAGAATCAGTCAAATGAGGAAGTAAGTCGTACGTGTAAACGTTAAAAAGTAAAGGACTAAGGACAGACCCTTGCGGTAGCCCTTTCCAAACTGTTCTATATAAAACTTCGGAATCTAAATTTAATCTGATAAAGCGTTCAGAGAACATAGCGGAAATCAAAACACACAAGCGACTTGGAACTCCCAATAACAACAGCTTATTAACTAAAATTGAAATATTTACATTATCATAAGCCGAATTGATATCTACAAAACAAGCCACCACAGACTCATGTTCGGAGAATGCCAGAAGTACATCAGCTACTAACAAACTAACACAATCTAAAGTGCTTCTGGACTTCCGAAAGCCATATTGAATATTTGGTAATAAGCGTTTACTTTCAATAAACCACTCCAATCGATTTTTAACCAAGTGTTCCATGACTTTGATTAAAACCGATGACAAAGCAATAGGACGATAGGAATTTGGATCAGAACGGGATTTATTTGGTTTAACAAGTGGTAACACTAATTGTATTTTCCATTTGGCAGGAATATCACCTGTCAAAAAGACAACATTGATAAGGTCCAGATAATAACCTAAAACATTATCACTGGCATGTACCAAAAACGAATATGGAATACCGTCGCACCCCGGGGCGGAATCTACGACATACATGAGCACACTCTTCAACTCTAGCATTGAGAACGGACTGTTAAATCGCTGTATATCATTGTTATCAAAATCGGAAAAGTTAAAAAATTCGACACTTATAGGAAAAGGCAATGGTACAAAAGGAGGAGCTAATTTATTTAAGAATTGTTCAGCTACGGAAGGATCAATTTGGCCACTTGTTTCAACAAAGGCCCCCCTAAACATCCGAATCTTTTTCCAAACTTCGGAAGGGTGAGTACTAGGGCATATAGATGCACAAAATGACCGCCAACCCCCAAGCTTCTTTTTCTTTAAAAATTGTTTTGTTTCCTTCATGACAGCTAATAGGCTATTAAAATTTTCCTCATTCATATTATCATTATACAATAACTCACTCAGTTTTCTTTTTTTAACAGCTTCTGTACATTCAGAATCCCACCAAGGCGGGCTGAGGATATCAAACTGAGAGGACTTCTTTCTAGACGGAAATACTTCATCTGCTACTTCAATCAGAAGCTTAGCAAAAGCATCAGATGATTGCAAAACTTGATTTTGGGACACCTCGGGCAAATGTGCCAACTTTTCATCCAAATGTTCTCTAAAATGTTGCCATTTGTCTTCCTGGAGCTTATAACCCAAAAGCGGTGATCTTTTAATCAGTGGTTTGTTTTTGAAAGGGAAAGAGATTAAGATCGGAAAATGATCGCTACCATAAGAAAATGGAAGGACCTCCCAAAATACTGAGACTGCAATTGATGCACTACAAATTGACAAATCTATGGCACTAGGATTCTCATTTGGAGCAGATCGACGCGTGGGGGCTCCAGAGTTTAAGATACACAAATTAAAATGATGAACCATATCAATTATTTCTTCTCCTAAATTACTCGAATTGATGCATCCCCATGTAGGATGATGGCAATTAAAATCACCTAAAATTATGAAAGGGGAAGGAAGGGATGATATTATGCTTCTAATTTCTCTAAGAATGACTAATGAAGGATGAGGAATATACACTGAAACTATGCAGATGTTATTTACAATGGCTGAAATAATGGAATAATCATTACTATGTGATAATGAATGATATGAAAAATTAAATGATTTTTTAATAAGAATGGCTACACCACCATATCCATCCGATCTATCTTCACGGAGACATGAATAGCCAGGAATTCTGAAACATGACTCAGATCGGAGCCACGTTTCTGAAAGTGTAATAACAAATGGATCATATTTCCTAATTAAATGAAGTAAATCTGATTTCTTATTATTGATACTATGACAATTCCACTGGAGAACTTTGGATTTGTTCGCCATTATTGAAATTGAAGACTTTAGATAATAAACTAATTAACTGTGCAATGATGTTCGGTTCTGAATTCATATTACTATTACTATTGGAAAATATCTTAAGGATTTCTAGAATGATATCCTTAGTAGATTGTTCTTTTGGTTGACTTAATAATGCACTACCATTCCCTGAAGCTGATTGACAAATTATGATGTGCCTGAGAGTCATAACCCTTTTGAGGCTTAGGTATATTTCTAGGTTTGAGAAAAACTGTCTTTTTATAAGACTGTGAAGCTGTGTGTGTCTGTGTGTGAGATGGACTATTTATTACAGTCTGGAAGGATGGAGGAGTAGCCATGACTACATCAGCATAAGGTTTAGTTACTGAAGGATGTAATTTTGATGCTTCTGCATAAGATATTGCACTTTGGGCCATAGTTAGTTTAATATTCTTTTGGCGTTCAAACTCGGGACAGCGTTTATTTATTGCAAAATGAAGACCAGAGCACAAGCAACAAGATGCACAATCCTCCTCAATGTTACATGAAGAGCCAGTGTGCCCTTGCCCACATTTATAACAGCGCGGCTTTGATCTGCATTGCATCTGCGTGTGTCCAAAACGGCAGCAATTGAAACATTGGATGGTGGGAAAGACATATAAATCTACAAGGAGAGAATTGTAACACATAAATATACGTTTCGGGAGAACCTGTCCATCAAATGTAAGAACTACAGATTGAGATGGCTTCCACACGGGGGAACCATCCACCATGACTTTATAATTAAGTCTTCTCAACTTTATAACATCACCACAACCGACAGGTACACTGATGTTTTCTTTAACCTCGTCTAAAGACCACTCTGCTGGTACGCCCTTTATTACTCCCATTCTTATCACATGAAATGATGGAATAAACGATTTGTATTTGTTGTCAGTAAGTCTTTTGTCATTGAGAAAATCGTTTGCATCCTGGTATTTCGTAAATGAAAGGGTGACTCTATTCCGTCCAATGCGTTTGACACTGCCATTAACAATGTTTTTAAAGTTAAGTTTTTTTAGTAGGTTCCCAAAAGCCATGGAGTGAATAGAAGCGCCATCATTGGGCGACTCTTGCTGTTTCTGGATATGAATTACATAAGGAGAACAATCCGAAGGAATGAACTGCTTCCTAAACATGTCTGTGGGCTGGGAAACTGTGTCTGTACCTGTAACTGGGAGCTGAGCCTGTACTGATGAAACTGGAGCTGACGCTGGAGGAGGGAGAGGGACTTGAATTTGAATGCTTTCCGGTTTAATGGAAGAATCCTGACAATTACAATCATCCCGGAGCGAATCTCTATCTCTATTTGTTTCTGCATTTTTGCTACGCTTCTTTTTATTACAATGACGGCATATTTTTCTAGTTACTGACTTACGTTTCCTAAAGCCAGAAGATTTGGAACTAGCATCAGTGTCCATACCATCAGATTTCTTATCATGGTCACTATAAATAGTGACCGTATGTGAAACATCAGGGACCAAGTGGCCTCCCCCTGGGTCAACAGGGGGATCCATGGTGAAAATATATACAAAAACTTACCAAATCTATGAAGTTATATACACAAATACATAAAAACTAACTACTGATAATATTTACAAATGAATTATCCTGCGTTGACCACTATAAATATAAAAAAATTTGTAACTCGAGAAAAACACGCGCGTTCACCTCGAAGTTTCCCGCCCTTTTTTCGAAATTAAATCTTCTATAGGCACCTACAAGAACTCGATTTGTTCGTCACGCGTGAACAAATGAAGGCGCGCGGCGTTCCAAATTCGAAAGCACAAGCCGTGGTCCTAGATTCGAAATTCGAATTTCGAGCACCGCGCTCCTCCGGACCGGAGTTCACACGGAGGCAAACTTCATTTATTTTGTCAAATCAAGTAGGCCATGGCCTAGGACAAATTGTGTTTAGCAAAATTAAACTTTATGCATATAGTAATAAGAATTATGAAAAGTGAAATCATATTATTAACCAGCGGGTTACAATGAAATTCAGTACAACATTATAACCCGGCTAATACCAAGGGATTTAATGTCTTGCTTTCGGTAGGGTTTACATGACCTATAATTCGGCATTGTCGAGCATGTGGTTTGAAAAGTATTTTACGTCAACCTTGCCATTCCCGCCAAAATGTTTTTCAAAATACTACAGATACGGTAAGGTTTGACACAATCAGCCAACAGTTGCTTGTAATTTAGTATGTTTTGATAGTAATATTAGTATTTTTGTTACAAGTAAGTTTCAATATATTGTAAATAATTAAGAATTCGCTTGTAACTTTAACTATTTTATTAGTAATTCATGCAACACAATTTTCTAATATTATCAGTGAAAACCTAAAAGAATTATGCAACACGAAATAACGCAACTAGTAAATTTTTAACTTATAACTTGTATTATTTTCTAATATTATTAGTCTAATTATGTAATAGGCCTCTCTAATTAAATTGACAGCAGGTTTGGTAGCCATGTAGCCACTGTAACTAATTGTACCTCCACCTCAAACAGTAACTATTGTACTTAAGTACCTCTGAAGTCGCTGTTCCCGCTTTTACCACCCACAAACTATATATCCCCGAATTTATACCTTCTTACCTACCTACGTACCAAATTATTTATTACCCCATACCAAACTATCTTGTGCAAAGATACGTCAAACCCTGACAAGTTCTTATTTCCGTACCTATCGAGAATTTTTTTCTTAATAGCAAACACTCGTTTAAAAACTTTCATAATTAATAATTTTCGCTCAATGATTTTTTACGACTTTCGCTGTGGCCTTATTCAACAAGAGAGTTGCCAGAGACTTAAGTTTGCATTTGGTGATGAAGCCCCATCTTGCAGCTCTGTGTATGCATGGTTTGGAGAATTTAAACGTGGACAAGATCATCTCCATGACGATGTACGTAAAGGTCGGCCGGTGACTGCGGTTACGGAATCTAATATCAATACTGTACACGACAACTAATTGAAAGTGAAAAAATTATTACCTACTTGCCAGCAAATTCGTGATTTATTAGGCATTAGAATGAGCCAAGTACAAACAATTTTACATGTGCATCTGAAGGTCCGGAAGCTTTGTACTCGATGGATACCGCATGATTTAACAGAAGACCAGAAACGACCGCGCGTAGAGTGGTGCCGTAAAATGATGAAAAAATTTGATGGAGGGCAGTCATTAGCTGCCTATAATATAGTGACAGGTGACGAAACCTGGGTGTACTTACCAATATTTAGTTGACCCAACCGACCTTTGAACCGGAAAGAAAAAGCCAGTCAGCAGAATGGGTCTTTCCTTTTGATGATTTACCGACGAAAGTTAAGAAAAGTCGGAGGATCGGCAAGAAAATGGTTGCGTTATTTTTCGGCAAATCAGGACATTACTCTACGGTGTCACTTGAAAGTCAAAGAACAGTAACTGGAAATTGATACGCAAATACTTGCTTAAGTACCCAAAGTATTAGAAAAAGGTCGCGAAAAGCGTCCTCGCAGCAAAGTCGTCTTGCACCACGATAACGCGTCCGCCCATTCCGCTAAGATAACGAATGCGTATTTGAAGGCCTCAAATGTGGAACTGATGACACATCTGCCAAACAGCTCCTTGTGACTTCTTTTTATTTCCAAAAATTAAAGATACACTTAGAGGTTTACGATTTTCAAGCCCGGAGGCGGTGGTGGACGTGTTCCAAGAAGCCATTGAAGAGGAGTCTTCAGAAGACTGGGCCTCCTGCTTCACATAATGGTTCGAACGAATGCAAAAATGTGTTAATAGTGAGGGTATATACTTTGAAAAACAATAAATGTATTCTTAATATAATATCTGGTATCATCTATGAAAATCCAGAAGTTTTCAGTATGATCTAAGTACGTACATAAATATCTGCACAGGACTCTATTGTCAATGTTATAAAGGCGTGTTTATGTCCTTATTTATGTAGCTACGTATATTCAATACCCCTGACTGTACATTCTCTTAAAACCGTCTGGCCACTTATTATCACAATGGTTTTGTTTTTTAATTAACATTATAAAAAAATAATTAAAGAGCACTCACCTCAACATAATCCCGTCGTGTCGGGGCTGGACTTGAACCCACAATGAGCCGACCTGCGTTCGCCCGCTCGTCACGGCCTCTGAACTTTTGTTGTCACCGGTACGCGGGCCCATTGTCCAGGGCAGTTAACGTTATGGTTTACCAAATATTAGGTCCTTACCTATGAAACTGGCGGTTTTTTCACAGATATTATTTTGTACGTGATTTATTCATTTCTATTGCAACTTCCAAATTATTTTTTAATTTCATTATTAGACTATGTAACAAAGGTTTTAAATACAAAAAATAGCTTGAAAGCTTGAAAACCGCCCTTTTCATGTGCTGCCGGTTAGTGTTTCAATTACGTATAGTTTTATGATGCGAACTATTTTTAAGGAATGAAGATATGTGTAAAGTAGCTTAAAAGTTTTCTATATTCCTACCAAAATTTAGTTTGCTTTGAATTTGACATTGCTGAATAATCCGCAAAATTCAATGTTTGAAAATCACAGTTTTCATAAAATTCTCCATACACACCGCCAATTTCATAGGTAAGGACCTAATATTTGCGTGTATTGGTATAGTGCAGTCGGCCTCATAAGTTGCTGAGCACCTAAGTACGTTACATATGTACCTTGTCGTTTTCACTCGTTTGACAACTTCATATGGCAGTTTAACATGACGTTTAATGCGACACAGTACAAAGGTGTTAAGGCGCTCTTATTAGACGATATTTAGGTATTTGCGGAGGTGAGGCAGACGGAGCGGGCGACGCGCGTCCCGCGCACCCCGCTAACGGCCTTATTCTGTTGGCATCCGTATTCGGCTCGTTTTTGCGGAACATACGATCAAATGTTTGTCTTCTTGAATAATTGTTTTATTTTTCAAATCTTGGTTGATTTGTGTAAGATTGTCCCCAAATATTTATTGTTTATTTATTTATTTAAATCAATTTTTTTTTAAATAAGGAATAATAGGTAGTTACAGTTCTTAAGTACATCGTAGTATGATGACATCAATTATGGACACTTACTTTCCAAAGATATGTTAGTACAGATTTCTTCATCATCAATCCACCTATCGTTTTCCCAGTATGTGGGTGCTTCCGTTTTCCAAATACGTAGAACTGATAAAATAATAGTACATCTTCACTTCCTAAGGGTAAACGTCACCAATTATGGATTGTACTAATATATTACAGGTTTTTTAAACCGAAATAAAATCGATTACTTCTAGGTAAAGTTATAGCGCCGGTTAACACCCGCTTAAGAAACCATCAAAAATAATAAACAAATAGCTATGTTCATCTATTTATCTCCTGGCAAATTATATTATTACCATGTATGTCTTTCCCGCTCACGGGAAAATGATGTCCCGGACCTTTGGGAGGCATGCGTGGGGCTAGGTACCCACAAAGTACCAACGGAGCCAACACGTAGAGGCCCTTTTGACAATTTAATGAAATGCAAGGAGTATTATTACCATAATTATTACCTTTGTTACATAAGTATGACTGACTGATCAAAAACTGGATAATTAGACCACTGTTAGTCAGAAGAGCATTTTATTATACAGGGTGGTTATTTTAAGACCAGCAAGTTCTTCAGTACATGACTATGTCTATTAAAAAATGTAATTTGACCAAACATCATATAAAAATAACAAATTCAATTTGTCTCTTAAATACCTAAAAGTGTTATGTCACTGCGCTCGCGCGGCGCGTGCTGCCTACCATGCTACCTCGACCAGCGGCCACACCGCAATGGACCTTGATACTCTCAACAAGCCAACAAGATTGGACTTATACTTGGCTCTATACTCCAGGCAAAATACGGTTTCGAAAATCATTAATTTATAATAGCGTTTTTTTGTATATTTCATTTTTAATCGTTATTCTAAGATGCTTTACACAAGAATCCAACAAATTTTCCAACCGGAAGTAATTATATAAATATAAATTAAGCTTTAATTGTCTTTTTTTGTTTGATTTATATTGAATTTTTTAAAGCAAATGTAAATTTAGGTAAAAGCCTCCTCGATCTCATGCCATTTTTTTCGGTCTTTAGCCAACTGCATCCAGCTAGGTCCGGCGACCTCAGTTATGTCATTGGTCCAACGTCTTCGTCGTCTACCTTTCCTTCTTTTGCCTTTCGGCCCTGACCAGTTTGTTGCTTCCAGTGCCCTTCTTTTCTCCTAATATCTGGCGATATATGGCTTTTACCCGAATGGGGTTCATATAAGAAAGAAAAAATTGCATAAATCTTTTAGAT
Organism: Epinotia brunnichana; assembly: GCA_963854355.1. NCBI lineage: Eukaryota > Metazoa > Arthropoda > Insecta > Lepidoptera > Tortricidae > Epinotia > Epinotia brunnichana. Next base: position 13,480,175 of record OY977951.1, read on the forward strand.
TTAGTAAATATGTACTAACACAAACAATATGGAATAAATAAAGCTTAAATAAATATATATATAAACTAGCTGTTGCCCGCGACTTCGTCCACGTATAACATGTTATCGTCTAAATGTTTGTTTAAGAAATTTAAATGTTTGTTTAATAAAAAAAAACATTGAAATTAGTTTTGTACAGTCAGCATCAGATAGTTAGTAGCAGCCTAGGTAACCAAATATATCGCAACACGTCTTAGTTACTCTATAGTAACAAAGACGTGTTGCGATACATGTGTAAGGATGTGTTACGATATATTTGGCTACTTTGGCTGCTACTAACTATATGACGCTGACTGTACCTAGTCTTTAAGTAAACAGTCTAAAACCGAAGAAACAAATCTCTCTTTATTTCAAAATGTCTTGCTCTCTATACAAACTTAGGGTTCCCTCTTTGAACTCTCATAGTAAATAGTCTGAAACCGAAGTTACAAATTTCTAACTTTAAAAATGTCTTGCTCTCTATATATAATTCGAACCCCCTTTTAACCTTCTTAAGTGATTAATAATTAAAAAACCGAAGTTACAAATCCCTTACTTTAAAAATGTCTTGCTCTCCATACAAACTAGAAGAACTGTATATCCTAGAAGTAGGTATTTTTGTCAAGACCAATCCAAGCATGTTCAGTAACGTTTCAGAATGCCGCAGATTTCCGACACGTAAACAATACAAACAAAAATTAAAAACTTTGCAGGGTAGCAACAACACAGCGCTAATCAGAGGCGGAATCTTAGGAATGGCACCAAACATTGTCAATAAAATTCCAGACCGAATTAAACACTGGATATTAATAAATTTAAAAGATAATTGACTTCAGATTCAGATTCAGATTTGTTTATTATCATAATTTTACAATTGAAATCATAGTACAATGAATATACAGATAAAAATGTGTTAAAATTATAACTTGTCAGTTACAATAAAATACAATAGATGTGAACAGTTGTGTACAGAATTGTTATTATTTGTAAATAGTTTAATAATACTCATACTCATAGCATAATGCTAATACATAAAATAGGGAAAGAAAACATAATACAAATATTAACGTCAAGCTTTTAAGATCTTGTTATTTAGTCATTTGAAAGAAATTCTTGTAAACTATACAGTGTTTTTTCAAGCAATAGTTGTTTTACATGGAAACGAAAAGAGTTGTCGTTCGTTATGGTTTTAAGGTTTGAAGGTAGCCGGTTAAAAAGTATTTGTCCTATTAACTTCGGAAGTTTTGTGCCTATTCTAAGTCTGGGCGAGGTTGTTTTGAAGTGGATACTTCTTTGCTCGCGTTCTTGTATAGGGGTACAGTTCAAAATGTATCACGTAACTTCCGGATTAACTTTTTGTAGAGAAGCCTAATCTGATTTCAAATAATTGTTTGTTACATGTGTTAATCCTTCTTTATTTGCTATTAGTTGTTAATCACAAAATGTTATTTAGTTTATGTGACGGGCATGAAAACTATGCTGAAATGACCGCCATTTTTAATGCCTCGCGAGTCAAACGAGCTACGTCAGTCAATGTTGCTATATATACCGATTTATCTGTGCTTATACAGATTTTAATGAATTAATGCAGATATATATTTTACGGGGACAACCAACAAATAAGTATCCACTTAAACTTAATTAACGGTTGTATCTCGGACACAACCCGCTTCTTTTTAAGTTATTCGCATTTCTCATTGATCTCGAACTATTTTCACCTCTCCTTTGAAATTCATTTGGATAACGTTTAACATACATCAAAACTTCCAATATATAAGTTGAAACTGATGTTAAGATACTAAGTTTTCTTAAATGTTCGCGACACGTGTATCTGTCCTTTGCATAGGGAAGAACTCTAATTGCACGTTTCTGGATCTTTAGGATGCGCTCATAATCCGTACTGTTGCCCCAAAGCATTATCCCGTATGAAAGTTGAGAGTATATGTACGCATAATACATCTCTTTTAAGCAACTTTCTGACACAAGTGGTCTTAACTGTCTTAGAGCATAGATCCCTCTTGCTAACTTACTGTATAATGTATCTATGTGATCTTTACATGACATTATTGGATCAATCATTTCAATCAATAGATCAATATTTGATTGAAAAGTGTTATTATACCATTAAAGATTACTTAAACGACCCTACGACATAACATGATTCCATTCCAGACATTCCTTAGTTATAATATTCTTTAGTTATAGTATTTTTTGAGAGTTTTTGACATGTATTTGTAGTATTTAACACCAATCACTGTATTGACATTTTTTTTTAATTTTTATAAATATATTAGCTGGCTGAAATATTTTGTAAACCTACATTGTGGGTAATGCACATAAGTCTTATATTTTGTATACCAACAATACTTGTAAAAGTTGTAACCTATGTTTAACAAAATAAATTTAATTGAATTGAAAGTACTTAATTTGTATTCTAATAAGTAATCTTTATGCAAAAATTTATGTCTCTAGCTCTAAAATTAAAGTTTCCCCCATACAAACTTTGCACCCCTATTTACCCCCTTTAGGGGGGGGAATTTCCAAAAATCCTTCTTAGCGTTGCCTACGTTGTAAAAGGTAGTTCTGGTGAAAATTTCAATTCTCTAGTCTTAGTAGTTTCGGCTGTGCGTTGATGAGTACCGACAAAAGGTATGTTCACTTAGATAACGTCACATTTATTTGCTTTAGTGGGCTTATTTTTAAAGGGGCGTGGCGGGGGAGGCTTTCTTGGTAGTTATTTGGAGAAACAGCGGTGGCAGAGTGAGTGCGAGATGTGAAACGGCATACTTTAGTGTTTTGTGATGGGTATCATGTGCACAAACAGCTGGCAAAGTTTTGCAGCTGTATAGGGGAACACCCTGTAGTACTTTGTACCCGACTGCCTCAGAAGGAAGTTTATGTTTTTCGAGCGTATGTATCATCATATCAGCCGATAGACGTCCACTGCTGGACATAGGCCTCCCCCAAAGAGTGCCACAATAGCCGGTCCTGCGCCACCCGCATCCAGCGGACTCCCGCGACCTTTACCAGGTCATTAGTCCACCTTGTGGGGGGCCTTACCACGCCGCGCCTTCCGGTACGTGGTTGCCACTCGAGAACCTTTCCGCCCCAACGGCCATCGATTTTACGTGCAATGTACCCCGCCCACTGATACTTAAGTTTAGCGATTCGGAGGGCTATATCGGTTACCGTGGTTCTGCTGCGGATAGCCTCATTTCTGATGCGATCGCGCAGAGACACTCCCAGCATAGCCATCTCCATCGCCCTTTGAGTGACTTTGAGCTTTCTTATGAGGCCTATAGTAAGCGACCACGTTTCCGTTCCATATGTCATCACTGGCAACACACACTGGTCAAAGACTCTCGTCTTGAGACACTGCGGAATATTGGACGAAAAGATGTGCCGTAGCGTATGTATGCTTGTATGTCTATGACGAAGATGAGGAAGGGCCGTGGCCTGCTGCTGGTGGAGTGGCAGGGTCTTTTTCCGCACTAGTTTTTAATAGAATCTACTAAACAGCAAGTAAATATACTTCAGTTCACCAACTCGTTTAGGACTTTAGTCTAGGTAGTCGCTATCCGGCGCAATAGCCCTAAATGCTTTTGATATATTTCTGTATGAATAAATAAATCTATTATTCGTACAGTCCATAATTGGTACCATTACCCCCCCAACCATATGCTCGTGTCCGAATCCGATTTACACCCGACTACTTACTACCTAACAGTTCTAAATACGTATTCAGGATAACTGAAGATTTTTATTGACATCTTGTCAATATGCTCCAGCTACTCGTACCTATTAATACGTTTTAGGTGCGGATGTAGAAACGCTTTAATGTAGTAAATATCGCATACCTTATATTTGTTATTCTATCATTTCGAATGTGTTCTCCAGCATGTATTAGCGTTTCCTATTCCTTTATATATTTTTATTTACCTTGATAACTCGAAATAATTGCTGCAAAAAGGCGTATTTGCGTGCCAGGTAAACATTCACAGGTCCGTCGTCGGCAGTGGCCACGGGCGTACTAAATTGTACTCGCCACCGCGCATGCATGACGCGGACACCCGGTTTTTGAGACAAATGACCAAATGTATTGAATTATCAAACATATTGAAATTCTAAGAAGCCGGTAGATAGATCTACCAAAAAGCTACCTATCACAACAAATTTCATTGTAATATTCCAAATAACTTTTGAGATATTTCGAGTTTGGTGGTAAAAAAGCACTGTTTTGAAAGGCAAAATCTATCGAGGTTTTTGTAAGCAATCGTGATTTTACGAAGTACAAACATAGCCAATGAACTGAAGATATACATATCAAAAATTTGGATCTCTAGCAATAGTACAAGTATACTAATAATCGGTTTGGAAAAGGCACTTTTTCGATGCGCAGCTGCATACAGCGCCTTAAGCCCCTTGTGAGGCTGACGACCGTACGTCCAAAGCTATAAGAACAAATCCTGTCGAAAAAGCGAAAGCAAAAAACTACTTTATTGTCAGAGGATAGTCGTTTTTGCTTGCGTTAGTTTGACGAGACTTTACACTTACAGTTTCGGATAGAGTATACACATGCCTATAACAAACCTTTCTCAAGCCAGTCTAGCTATCATTCGTCCCTCCGTACTGACGTACTGGCCAGTAAAGAACGAATGCTTTATATCCGGCCTAGCTAGGCAGATGAAGTTTAATCTTATAATATGTCGATGTCAGAAAGTCTAGGATGAAATTAATACTTCACATCTGTAGCAAAGTGCATGGTAGCCAACCTCAGCAGAAGTAAACTAAACTGCAGTGGCGAAGCCACCCATTCAAACCGATTTCCACTATAGTTATATACCTACTCTAAACCTATCATAACTTTTTTTGTTCCGGGTTGCCCATCCAAATTTTTCATGCGCCGCCACTGCTAAACTGTTTTGTAGACCGAATCTCGTTGCACGAATCTATCTGCGGTATTCACGAATGACCAGTTCTATTCTTCGCTTCAATTTACGCCATGCCTTGGAGTTCAGGTGGCTCAAAGGGAGTTCTCTGGTGAAGGTTTCGATAGTCACGTTGACCGTGTAATGTGCGGGTTTGAGCGCACATACAACATTTACATCCTTCAGCCACAGTTCAAAGGTCTCCTAGTCAACTCAACGGGTCTCATAAACTCCTATGATATCTACACACGAATACTTCTCGACTGATTTTCACATGAAAAACAAAAGAGCATCGCAAATATATAGACGAGGGAATCATTACTTTCCAGTTCATAGTGGAATGGAAACTCACCTCGGCTAACGGTTCGCATTTAAAATCTAATCGGTAACAATGCACACGCGTGCGTAGCGTCGCGAATCTAGCTGGCCTACGAGCATTGATCTCCATACGATTATTTATTATAGGCCGTCACCATTTTAATAGTATCAGGCCTATAGCATCCGTTTTACGTGTCGTTTCAGTACATTTTCGCCGTAAAACTTGACGATTATGATAATACCTATTGTGCTAGGATGGGCAGTTGATTAGTTGTCTCTTTCGAATTGCTATAAATAAATAGAAAGAGATACTTAATGATTTGCTTCTGCGCTTAATTATACCTTGTTGATAGAAAGACACATATAATGAGATAGAAGCTATTCAAAAGAATCATTACACAAAACTGCGCAAAAAATAACAAATGTTTCTCTACTGACTGGTCGAAATTTCTCTCCAGAGAAAAAGATCTCTTTGCCAACTTGGAAGCTGATTTTGAATTATTATCCACTCAATGCAATGCATAACAAGCCAAATATTTATGTCATGGTACCTGGCAAACCCCACTTTCAATTTCGGGATTTCTAAGTATGTGAAAAAATTGTACCAAAATTGTACCGAATTAGTACTTACTTGAAAAAAATTGTATCTCAATAGTTTTGAGAGTACAATCATTTTAAATTGAATGACCGTTGAATGAGTCAGCTATGGCCAGGTACAATTTTACTTTAAAAATTTTTGCGCCTGATGAAAAATATTAGCAAAATATGGAGTACATATGTTTTCCGTATTGCCGTGTCACGCAGACGTTCGCTTTTTGGCAATTTAACTAGGCCAGCTATCTCGTTCAACGGTAAGCACGAGAGTACAAATTTTTTTGGGTCTTATTTTACCCAAAAAACTTAAATTCTACGCGAAATTCCTTCTTTTATGTTTGGGGTTGCTGGAGAGATGCTCCCCAGCAACCCCAATCTAAAATAATTGTACTCTCGAAACTATTGAAGTATATAAAATATTATGAATTATGAATATGAATATAACTTTTTTCAAGTAATTACTAATTCGAGACAATTTTTTCCTCATTTTTTCACATACTCAGAAATCCCGAAATCTAAAGTGGGGTTGCCATGCCAGGGAAATTCCTTCTTTTATGTTTGGGGTTGCTGGAGAGATGCTCCCCAGCAACCCCAATTTAAAATAATTGTACTCTCGAAACTATTGAAGTATAACTTTTTTCAAGTACTAATTCGGTACAATTTTTTCACATACTCAGAAATCCCGAAAAAGAAAGTGGGGTTGCCATGCCAGGGACCATGACATGACTCATATCAAACCAATGGCGGCGGGCCATAACAAAGCCGGCAAAAATATTTGGCACGTCCTAACAGCACTAGAGTCGTATCAGATATTAATGCGCGCTTTGTTGAGGCAGATATTAATGCTGAGATGAAACGTCAAAATAATAATCACTATGTTTGGCCGAAGTTACATCATGTGGGTTTCGAAAATAAAACACCATAGCTAATTATTAGTAGGTACATTTATAAAACATTTAATACTATTGCTGTATCTTTTTCATCGCAACGAACATAAATGCATTCTCAACATTACGGTGTGACCATAAACAAAAGGAAACAGTAAAACTAGCGTTTTAAAGAGGAAATCAAATGTTCCTCCGAATGTGATACGATATAAGGCATTAGCACTAACATTATGTGAAAGCTATAAGACTTAAATAAGTACCGAGACATAAGCCGCATATTTATTACATATTACAACAATATTGACTTAGAAATGCGTAGTGACGAATAGGCAGACAATTTAATTGGGCCTAAATACTTTCTTGTGACTCTTGATGCCACTGTGATGTCTGAGTTACTATTGTTACCAACCATTTATGAAAACTTGTATCATTGATGTTTCTTGCTTTACCGGATTTTACACAAAAAAGTATTCACGCCCAAGTAATGACGGATGACAGTTATTTTCAAATAATTCGATATATTTTCGTTTATCTATCATCCAAGTAAATATAACTTATACAAGTGACCATAGCTATTATTAAGAAGTGGCCGCCTCAGGGGCATTTCCCAGAGACAGTTTAATTCGCATGTATAAGACTAATAAAAAGATAAATTCAACAGAGTAAAAATACCACCATTTTGGTTCGAAAACAAAATCCGAACCCCGTGCCCATAGTTTACCGCCTTTAATACTCTCACCCGTTACAAGTTATATCGTCAGTGTCAAAAATGGAACGTATGGACTGCAATATTAATAGTAGTTGGATGAGTGATGTGAGATGATAGAGGGCCTGCCGCCCTCCCACACCGGCGATACAACTTGCTCTTAACCAAAATTAACCTTACAGCGTTTGAGCAACTCGTATAAACCACATAGACCACTTGACAAAATGTACCAACAGGACCAAAAGTAGCCATGAAGAAAATAACGACAAGAAATTAACTTCAGAAGCCTTCCTCTTTTGACGATAGTAATGCGTGCACATTATTACTTCGTCCGCATATCATTGCTTCTACTGCCGCTTGTAGCCGTTAGCACTGAATGGCAAGTGAACTGCATTGGTGAGCAGTTTTCATACAGTTAAAGACAGTTGCACAAAACTGTGTCCAAAACATTTTACAACCAGATATCGTGCAAACTGCGTACCAAGCTTATCTGGGTTTACATAACAGTATTGCATTCAATAATCTCTAGTCATTATTAAAAGAGAATGTAAAAAGCCCTAAGTACATTTTGTTAATGTAAAAAAATATCCGCAATCTCGGTACATTTGATTAATTTAAGATTATAGTAAGTATTTAGTTACATAACAATACTGCAAGTATGTTATGCCCCTAAACAATTAAAATTGGTACACCTCTCCAGGGCCCCACGACAATCATAATAGCAATCGAATCGTTGTCGGCATTCCAGGGGTGCGATATGAATGAACAGAAAATCTAGCACTTTGAGCACATGCATATTTTGCATCAATGCTAACTCATGTCTTGTGAAGTAATTGTGCCACCAAACTGTATACATTTTCTGCTACCCCGCCGCTGCTTTTCCCTTAGTGCTTTTTCGCATCAAATAGCGCATCAGATGTGCTAGATCTTCCGCGGAATTGACCGACTAACCAACCAGTGCAAATGACATGTGTGTGCCCCGAAGAGATGCGCTAGCTAGGCGTGTGTGTGTGTTAGTGTGTTACTCGGCGCCGGCGGCCATGGCGGCGGGCGCGGGCGGCGCGCCGGGGTCGTTGGCGCGCTTCTTGGAGCCCGACACGATGTCGTCGATCCGGAGCAGGAGGATCGCCGTCTCCACCGCCGTCTTGTATACCTGTTAACACCATACTTATTTATGATACAAGTGCGGAAAGTAGGTAATTCCCAACGAGTGGCGATGACCAAAAACACGACCGTCAGGGAGTGTTTTGATCGACACGAGTTGGGAATTACCTATCCGCGCGTGTATCATACAACATTTTACAATGCATCATGCAAGGAAATAAAAAAATATACATAAAATGTGAAATTTTATTTGTCACTAAATCTCATTCTCACACAGTATGCGGGAATATTGGCCTGAAATCCATTCCCGCACGGGCTGGACCACTTCCCGTGTTTATGTTGAACGATATAAAAGGCCTCTTTCAGAGCAAGTGCATTGTAAAGTTTGTTAATATTTCAGACACTAATGTTTTAACACACGATTATAGCAAAGGAACTTATGACCTGCCAATAGTAAGCTAAAACCGTAGGTTATTGACATTCTATGACGATTCTAGAGAAGGCTCATGCTCGTTATCTACAGAGCCTGGCTAATTGGCTATACATAGTCTTCGCCAAGATAATACTTCCAGAGTTGAGTAAGTATGAGCGAGATGACATTAGTGAGTGTCCCCTACCTATCTTATGGTTGATTATTGCTTTATTTGTGTCCTTCTTAGGCAAAACCTAACGCTTTGTCGAATGTCTATGAGAACGAGATTAAAAATAGCGCTCTCTATCGGCTACTAAACAAAATGAGTCCTATTCCTACTGCTTACGCTAGATGTCGCTAGCGGTCACCGCGAAGCCTAAGTTGAAATATACAGCATGTCTCTAACTTTGGGGCTTTAAATTCAAATGTCGATTATGCTCCTGAAACGGAACTACTTTTGTTCTACAACTTTTCAAAAATACGTTATTTTTGTATTTTCATTATTCCATACAAATTAAATTAAATTTTCAATGTACATCATCCATTAGTTAGTTTTCATACTTGTCAGTGTCATGGATGTCAAATAATGAGGCCGTGTTTGCAATACATTGATGGTACAGTTAAAATTCAAACACTACCAAATTATAGAATAGTACATTACTGCAAAGGCCGTGAAGTAAGGGATTGATGGACGAGTTTGGGCTAGACGGCCGAGTCGTAGACGAGGCCGGATACAACGAGTCCAGCAATCCCTGTTCCGGCCGAGGCTTGTATAGTGCTTTTCTCAAATGATGTGAGGAATAGTTATTTGTTATACAAGGGTGCAGTTATAATTTAACCGCGAGTGTGGAATTGAAACACGCGCTAGCGAATGTGAGTGGTTTAAAAATAGAATCCTTTTCACCTCACTAAAGTGAGAAAGATTCTAGATAAAAAAAAAAAAAAAGAAAAAAAAACATTAAAAAAGAATAATATTAAAAAAACATTACAAGAGTAAAACAAAAAGGAAAAAAATATTTAAAAAAACAACTAAAAAAACAAAAAAAACAACTAAAAAACAAAAAAAAACGCCCAAAAAAATGACAAAAAACAAAAAAAAAGGAAAAAAACAAAAAAATGGACAAAAAAAAAGAAAAACAGAAAACATTTAAAAACAAAACAAAAAAAAGGAAAAAACCAAAAAAAAAAACAAAAAAAAACAAAAAAAAACAATAAAAACATTGAAAAAAAAAAAAAAAAAAAAAACTAAAAAAAAGAAAAACAAACAAAAAAATATAAAAAAAAAAAAAACAAAAAAAAAGGAAAAAAAACATTAAAAAAAGTAAAACAAAAAGGAAAACTTGAAAAAATTAAAAAAAACGACAAAAAAAAACAAAAAACTTTTAAAAAAGTAAAACAAAAAGGAAAAATAGATAAAAAAAAACTTAAAAATAACATAAAAGACCCTACAAAAATTTTAACATTAAAAAATAGACAAACATCAAGAAAAGAAAAGATTTTTTTTTATTTCATTAAAAACGATAAACAACACTAAAAATAAACGAAAAATAACAAAAAAAATGTAAAAAACTAACAATTTTTTTTTACAAAAAACTAAAACAATTAAATAAAAGTATTGGTGGTTGGCAGTATGTATTTTTTCCTTTGTCTGTTTAATATCAGTAAGCTAATTTAAAAAGTTAGAGTAGCGGCCAATAATGTTTTTAGTTAGGGTTTTCATACATTACTTCTTGGCCTAGGCCAAGAAGTAATGTAGGCAGCCATAAACAAGGAACTTCATGTCTTCATTTCGTGACATTAACGCATACATTTCCGAGCATGTTTGAGAAAATGATAGTTATTTTACAAAGTTACGGAACAAATGTGGTTCAGTTTCAGGACCATAATCGATATTTGCATTTAAAGCCCCAACGTCAGAGACACACTGTATTCCAATCAAGTTCAATTTCACAAATAAATTTTTATTTACTTCTACCTTTATCTACGGTCGTAATTACATCTACCAGGCCACTTGCATGTGATTTCCAGCTCCGAAAGCGCGTGAGTGAAATCCGTGCTCCAACATACGGGCATTTCATGCGACTAAAGCTGCTTTCTACTTGAAAAGGTTACTTCTGTCGCATGCATCAGGCTAGGTTGGCACCGGCCAACCAATAATCAAATGAATGCCATTCGATGTGCGACGCAGAAGCGTAGACCTCATCATATCAGCCGAAATACGTCCACTGCTGGACATAGGCCGCCTCCCACAAGGAGTGCCAAAGTGACCGGTCTTGCGCCACCTGCATCCAGCGGACTCCCGCGACCTTTACCAGTCCTTCATCAGTCCACCTTGTGGGGGGCCTACCCACGCCTCGCCTTCCGGTACGTGGTCGCCATTCGAGAACCTTTCCGCTCCAACGGCCATCGGTTCTACGTGCCCCGCCCACTGCCACTTACGTTAAGCGATTCGGAGGGCTATATCTGTTACCTTGGTTCTGCTGCGGATAGCCTCATTTCTGATGCGATCACGCAGAGAAACCTAGACGGAGATATTCTTCCGCAATGCCCTAAGAAGCATTCAGGAACTCGTGAAGGCAGCAGAGGCGTATGCTTGGGACTGGGACATGCAATAGAGCGGTTACACACAGCGAGGATACAGGTGCTTTTCACAGAGGTGTAACGTGCGTTTGTATTGGTGCAAAAAGTCGCCGTGTGTAACCGCTCATAGGCTCATAAACGTGAGTACCTGAAGTTTGACGGCGAGCGGTTCCCAGATGCCCTTGGCCGCCATGTCGACGATCTCGCCCGTCTCGCCGTCGATGCCGCACGTGCTGCCGCCGCCCGCGTGCTTGGCGCGCAGCGCGGTCAGGGTGCGGATGGTGTTCGCGCCGCAGTTCTGGGCCAACGTTCGCGGGATTATTTCTGAAAATTTATAAAAACCAATATAAATGCTGTGCATGATCCACTATTTCTGAACACCGATTATGAGTCTAGAAATCAAATTATAATAGACTCCGTCCGCGTGGAACTCGTTTATATCGTAGCTGCATAAAAACTATCCTATGTCCCCCGGGACTCAAACTATATATTTACCAAATTTCATCTAGATCGGTTCAGCGGTTTAGGCGGGAAGAGGTAATAGACAGACACACTTTCGCATTTATAATATTAGTGTGGATATTAGCCGAATTTAGACGAGTGGCAAAATCAGTGCGTCAGCCAACTACTTAGTCGCGCTATTAGGGATCATAATATATACAGGCGCGGGCTCAGTACCTACACACACACACACACAAAGTGAACGTACCGAGTGCCTGCGCCACCGCGCGGTACGGCGTGTTGTGCGCCGCGTTGAGGGACAGCGCCTGCGACACGGCCATCTCCGCCGCCCGCCACCAGGCGCGGGCTCAGCACCTACACACACACACAAAGTGAACGTACCGAGTGCCTGCGCCACCGCGCGGTACGGCGTGTTGTGCGCCGCGTTGAGGGACAGCGCCTGCGACACGGCCATCTCCGCCGCCCGCCACCAGGCGCGGGCTCAGCACCTACACACACACACAAAGTGAACGTACCGAGTGCCTGCGCCACCGCGCGGTACGGCGTGTTGTGCGCCGCGTTGAGGGACAGCGCCTGCGACACGGCCATCTCCGCCGCCCGCCACCAGGCGCGGGCTCAGCACCTACACACACACACAAAGTGAACGTACCGAGTGCCTGCGCCACCGCGCGGTACGGCGTGTTGTGCGCCGCGTTGAGGGACAGCGCCTGCGACACGGCCATCTCCGCCGCCCGCCACCAGGCGCGGGCTCAGCACCTACACACACACACACACAAAGTGAACGTACCGAGTGCCTGCGCCACCGCGCGGTACGGCGTGTTGTGCGCCGCGTTGAGGGACAGCGCCTGCGACACGGCCATCTCCGCCGCCCGCCACCAGGCGCGGGCTCAGCACCTACACACACACACAAAGTGAACGTACCGAGTGCCTGCGCCACCGCGCGGTACGGCGTGTTGTGCGCCGCGTTGAGGGACAGCGCCTGCGACACGGCCATCTCCGCCGCCCGCCACCAGGCGCGGGCTCAGCACCTACACACACACACAAAGTGAACGTACCGAGTGCCTGCGCCACCGCGCGGTACGGCGTGTTGTGCGCCGCGTTGAGGGACAGCGCCTGCGACACGGCCATCTCCGCCGCCCGCCACCAGGCGCGGGCTCAGCACCTACACACACACACAAAGTGAACGTACCGAGTGCCTGCGCCACCGCGCGGTACGGCGTGTTGTGCGCCGCGTTGAGGGACAGCGCCTGCGACACGGCCATCTCCGCCGCCCGCCACCAGGCGCGGGCTCAGCACCTACACACACACACACACAAAGTGAACGTACCGAGTGCCTGCGCCACCGCGCGGTACGGCGTGTTGTGCGCCGCGTTGAGGGACAGCGCCTGCGACACGGCCATCTCCGCCGCCCGCCACCAGGCGCGGGCTCAGCACCTACACACACACACAAAGTGAACGTACCGAGTGCCTGCGCCACCGCGCGGTACGGCGTGTTGTGCGCCGCGTTGAGGGACAGCGCCTGCGACACGGCCATCTCCGCCGCCCGCCACCAGGCGCGGGCTCAGCACCTACACACACACACAAAGTGAACGTACCGAGTGCCTGCGCCACCGCGCGGTACGGCGTGTTGTGCGCCGCGTTGAGGGACAGCGCCTGCGACACGGCCATCTCCGCCGCCCGCCACCAGGCGCGGGCTCAGCACCTACACACACACACAAAGTGAACGTACCGAGTGCCTGCGCCACCGCGCGGTACGGCGTGTTGTGCGCCGCGTTGAGGGACAGCGCCTGCGACACGGCCATCTCCGCCGCCCGCCACCAGGCGCGGGCTCAGCACCTACACACACACACAAAGTGAACGTACCGAGTGCCTGCGCCACCGCGCGGTACGGCGTGTTGTGCGCCGCGTTGAGGGACAGCGCCTGCGACACGGCCATCTCCGCCGCCCGCCACCAGGCGCGGGCTCAGCACCTACACACACACACAAAGTGAACGTACCGAGTGCCTGCGCCACCGCGCGGTACGGCGTGTTGTGCGCCGCGTTGAGGGACAGCGCCTGCGACACGGCCATCTCCGCCGCCCGCCACCAGGCGCGGGCTCAGCACCTACACACACACACAAAGTGAACGTACCGAGTGCCTGCGCCACCGCGCGGTACGGCGTGTTGTGCGCCGCGTTGAGGGACAGCGCCTGCGACACGGCCATCTCCGCCGCCCGCCACCAGGCGCGGGCTCAGCACCTACACACACACACAAAGTGAACGTACCGAGTGCCTGCGCCACCGCGCGGTACGGCGTGTTGTGCGCCGCGTTGAGGGACAGCGCCTGCGACACGGCCATCTCCGCCGCCCGCCACCAGGCGCGGGCTCAGCACCTACACACACACACAAAGTGAACGTACCGAGTGCCTGCGCCACCGCGCGGTACGGCGTGTTGTGCGCCGCGTTGAGGGACAGCGCCTGCGACACGGCCATCTCCGCCGCCCGCCACCAGGCGCGGGCTCAGCACCTACACACACACACAAAGTGAACGTACCGAGTGCCTGCGCCACCGCGCGGTACGGCGTGTTGTGCGCCGCGTTGAGGGACAGCGCCTGCGACACGGCCATCTCCGCCGCCCGCCACCAGGCGCGGGCTCAGCACCTACACACACACACAAAGTGAACGTACCGAGTGCCTGCGCCACCGCGCGGTACGGCGTGTTGTGCGCCGCGTTGAGGGACAGCGCCTGCGACACGGCCATCTCCACCGCGCCGCCGCCCGCCACCAGGCGCGCGCTCAGCACCTATACATACAAACAATCTAATGTACAATCTGGCTGAGGAATAAGTTTTCTACAGAGGTTTTCCAGAGGGACTATAGTGTGCGAAAATGAGTGTAAAAATTTGTTGAATTAGACACATATTAATTTTCTGAATCGTGAAGAATAAACGCAAAAACACAGTTAAGTGTGCGCGCTAAGTGTGGACGTCGCTCGGCGAGCAACGGCGCGCCTGAGCCGCTCGCCCGAGCGTCCGCACGCTAGGGGGGCCGCGCGCACGCTAGGGGGGCAAGCCGCGCTCGGGTGAGCCACTCGCCCGAGCGTGCGGACGCTCGGGCGAGCGGCTCAGGCGCGCCGTTGCTCGCCGAGCGACGACCACACTTAGCGCGCACGCTAGGGGGGCAAGCCGCGCTCGGGTGAGCCACTCGCCCGAGCGTGCGGACGCTCGGGCGAGCGGCTCAGGCGCGCCGTTGCTCGCCGAGCGACGACCACACTTAGCGCGCACGCTAGGGGGGCAAGCCGCGCTCGGGTGAGCCACTCGCCCGAGCGTGCGGACGCTCGGGCGAGCGGCTCAGGCGCGCCGTTGCTCGCCGAGCGACGACCACACTTAGCGCGCACGCTAGGGGGGCAAGCCGCGCTCGGGTGAGCCACTCGCCCGAGCGTGCGGACGCTCGGGCGAGCGGCTCAGGCGCGCCGTTGCTCGCCGAGCGACGACCACACTTAGCGCGCACGCTAGGGGGGCAAGCCGCGCTCGGGTGAGCCGCTCGCCCGAGCGTGCGGACGCTCGGGCGAGCGGCTCAGGCGCGCCGTTGCTCGCCGAGCGACGTCCACACTTAGCGCGCACGCTAGGGCAAGCCGCGCTCGGGTGAGCCGCTCGCCCGAGCGTGCGGACGCTCGGGCGAGCGGCTCAGGCGCGCCGTTGCTCGCCGAGCGACGTCCACACTTAGCGCGCACGCTAGGGCAAGCCGCGCTCGGGTGAGCCGCTCGCCCGAGCGTGCGGACGCTCGGGCGAGCGGCTCAGGCGCGCCGTTGCTCGCCGAGCGACGTCCACACTTAGCGCGCACGCTAGGGCAAGCCGCGCTCGGGTGAGCCGCTCGCCCGAGCGTGCGGACGCTCGGGCGAGCGGCTCAGGCGCGCCGTTGCTCGCCGAGCGACGTCCACACTTAGCGCGCACGCTAGGGCAAGCCGCGCTCGGGTGAGCCGCTCGCCCGAGCGTGCGGACGCTCGGGCGAGCGGCTCAGGCGCGCCGTTGCTCGCCGAGCGACGTCCACACTTAGCGCGCACGCTAGGGCGAGCCGCGATCGGGTGAGCGTGCGTTTGGTGTGGACGCACCTAATTACGAAGTTTTGTACAAAAGAAAGACACAGGAAAGGGAGTAAATAATATGTAGTAGTAGTAAAACAACGAGCGGAGTTCATGGACATGCCTTGCAGAACTTTCCGCAGTATGCGGGTCAAATTGATAAATGGAGTTAATAAACATGTTTTTCCTAGTATGGATGGCTGAAGTAAGGATTATCACAGTACATTGTACTTACCAAATTCTTGGCTACGTGAAGAGCGTCTTGGAGGTTCCTCTCGATCTCATTCAACACATCCTTGGAAGCACCACGGAGGAGAATTGTGCACGCCTGAAAATTGCATAATTTCACATTTAGATTTTGTATTCTTTATCATTTTTGGTACTCGCTACACTGCAGTGAGCTTCCGGTACCGCCTTTCTCGCTCGTACTAGTAGATTTCCATAAGCCAGACCGTGTGGGACGTTTTGCAAACTAGACTCGATGATTTAGATACTACTTTTCTTGACGGTGGACTGTTATTGTCCTTCTAGCTATCGACATCCCATATTCAGGGCATAGTCTAGTACTGAAAGAGAGCAGCTGCGGCTCCCTGGTCACTGATTTGGTTCGCACTTCGACCGAGGGTTTATCCAATGCGAACCGAATCAATAGAACTCATGTACAGAGGGTCCACTGTGTAACAAAACTGATGTGTGACGAGACCAATACTTTCCATCTTTGTCATGTAAGACATGAACTTTCGAATCACTAGGATTATTCTGTTTATGACTTATGTATCACCCAGAAAAACTGTTATAAGCGCAATGCGTCGCACGAGCGAGTGCCAACCGCGAGTGAATAGGGAACGTTACGCAAAACTCTGCGTAGGGGGGCTACACTAGCAGAGTTGACATTGTATCTCGTTCCCACTTCCGATATTGTATATGCATGCATTTTTGTCACTCATTTGACAATCAATTGTGCATGTGTGTGTGAGTCCCTATCTTCCTCGACTGGTTTACGGATTGTGCTAGTGCTTCACTCTGGCGGCAGAACATTGCAGTATAGTTCCCTATTATCGCGAATTAGTCGTCTCCGATCTTCTTGATCTCGAACTTGCCTGCGGCGGTGCCGAGGTCGCTCTCCTTGAGCTCCTCGGTGCAAACACTTGTGTATGACATGAACGTACCTTAGGGTTCTTGCACTCGGTGACGAAGGTGAAGTAGTCGTCTCCGATCTTCTTGATCTCGAACTTGCCGGCGGCGGTGCCGAGGTCGCTCTCCTTGAGCTCCTCGGTGCAAACACTTGTGTATGACATGAACGTACCTTAGGGTTCTTGCACTCGGTGACGAAGGTGAAGTAGTCGTCTCCGATCTTCTTGATCTCGAACTTGCCGGCGGCGGTGCCGAGGTCGCTCTCCTTGAGCTCCTCGGTGCAAACACTTGTGTATGACATGAACGTACCTTAGGGTTCTTGCACTCGGTGACGAAGGTGAAGTAGTCGTCTCCGATCTTCTTGATCTCGAACTTGCCGGCGGCGGTGCCGAGGTCGCTCTTCTTGAGCTCCTCGGTGCAAACACTTGTGTATGACATGAACGTACCTTAGGGTTCTTGCACTCGGTGACGAAGGTGAAGTAGTCGTCTCCGATCTTCTTGATCTCGAACTTGCCGGCGGCGGTGCCGAGGTCGCTCTCCTTGAGCTCCTCGGTGCAAACACTTGTGTATGACATGAACGTACCTTAGGGTTCTTGCACTCGGTGACGAAGGTGAAGTAGTCGTCTCCGATCTTCTTGATCTCGAACTTGCCTGCGGCGGTGCCGAGGTCGCTCTCCTTGAGCTCCTCGGTGCGGTTCACGATGGTGGCGCCGCACGCGCGCGCTAGACGGTTGTTATCCGTCTTGCGGAGTCTGAACGAACAAACAAACGAACATGTATTCTATGAGATATCAAGACCTCTCGGCTCTGGTTGAAATGGCGAATATTAACACCTTCAGTACCAGAGGAGGACACTAGGTTTTGTGTCGCGTTTTACGTGACATTTTAGTACATGTTCGCCGACATAAAACCTAGTGTGCTAGGGCCTCAGGAGCCCGCTAAATGGGCACGGGCACATAGGCGTTTTCCTCTACAAAGCAGAAAAACCGCGGCATCGGCTACAAGCGTCCCGCTACGAAATCTTTCGCACTGAATGTGTTAACATAAGTAAACCCTAGTTGGAGGTCGTTGTTGTTCTACGTCCGTCCTAGAATCCCTACACGTGACCTCCGGGTGGTGCTAAAAGAACAACAAACTCGGCAGCTGCACTGTTCCTTCTGAACCTCGCAGCGCACACTGGAACTCTATCAGCAACATCGATACGAATACATACAGTCATGGCCAGATAATTAAGAACATGATTTTTTTCCCCATACAGTTGCATACAAATATGACTTTTCAAATTTGATGATAATTTATAATGTGTTTGGCCAATTTTATTTCTGAGTAAAGCTTGAACACAGTAAAACATGGACACATAAAGTAACAAAAATAAAACTGTTATGGAACATCGCCTGCGCGGCAGCCCCAACAGCATTCTGAGCGTGTTTACGGAGCGGAGCGTATTGTTTAGTTATGTCCCTCTTTTTATGTCAAATATTATTATTATTATAAATAAAATGTTTTTTTTTTTTTTTTTTATTTATATTTCAAGGAAATTTTTATTGCATTTATTTACTAGACTAATAACCATTTTTACAAATATATACAATTATTTAATTTGCTTTATATATGCCATACTGCGTGCTTTGTGTCGAATCCGGCTCATTAAGTCTTGCACAGCACTGTCAGGATATCTTTTGCAAGCCTTCCATTTGATTTGCAATTCAGATGCCGATTTAACTTCTCCGCCTCCTTTTTTTAGAATCCCTCTCATAATTACCCAATATTCTTCAATCGGCCTCAGTTCAGGACAATTTGGAGGATTGCACTCTTTAGGTACCACTGCGACATCGTTATGTTTAAACCACTCAACTACTGCTTTAGAGTAGTGACAGCTCGCAAGGTCTGGCCAAGATAATGGCTGTGAGCTATGACTGCGTAAAAAGAGCAGTAGACGCTTTTGCAAACATTCTTTTTTGTAGATTTCACCGTTTACTGTGCCTGTTGTTACGAATGAACGACTTCTTTTACCACAACTACAAATAGCTTGCCATAAAAGGATTTTTTTTGGAAACTTGGATTTTTTTTGATCTTGCAATTTTCTGGGGCATCCTTACGATTCTTAGAAGTATAAAATTCTTGCCCCGGTATCTGCTTGAAGTCTGCTTTGATGTATGTTTCATCATCCAATACAACGCATCCAAATTTTGTCAAGTAATTGTCGTACAGTCGCCATCACATACATCGGAGCAAACAAGCACGTCACAAACATCGGAACACACCACTATTTTCAAGGCATTAAGGTGCATGTGCCGATATTTTTGAACACCTATAATATACCTATGTATGTGATGGCGACTGTACAACTTTCGTGATCTCTGTTTTGCAGACTGATTTTGCTTAGCGTCGCGATTGGGTGCAGCTTGTTCTTTGAACGACTTTAATCCAGCTCTAGTCTTAGTTTTCTGTACATATGACTGCGACATTTTGACCTTTTTTGCGACATCACGGGACGATAACTTCGGATTCGCTGTAAAAAGCCGCAAACAATGGGCTTCTTTTTTTTTATCCTTTGCGCCTTACTTACCTGCACTTCCCGGCTTGCGATCTACTGTCAATCGTTCTCGGAACCTTTTTAAAACTAAACATACGGAAGATTGCGGTAATTTTAAAAGTTTTGCTAATGCCCTATAACTTAAATGGGGATTTTCAGTATGTTTGCGCAAAATAATTTCACGTTTCTTGTGTTCAGAGCTCGCCATCGTGAAAACTAATGATCAAAGTGGAACATTGTCATAATAGTTTTTATTCATGAATCATGATATCAAATAGTTTTTATTTATAATACTAAGAAGTTTCCATATTGTACCTATAAATAAAAATATATAAGCATTTACTTGTGCCCACATTTTACTGTATTCAAGCTTTATATGGAGGTATCTGTGTATAAATAAGATTTAATTTAGTTTATACAAAAGTTCTGTAAAGTTGAGCTTAAAAAATACGGATGGTCAAATGGCCAGTTTTTACAAGTTCATACTGTAATTAGGAACAATGTATGAATGTAATTAGGAACGATATTTGATCGTCTGTATTTTTTTTAAGTCTAAATTTTACAGAAGCTGTATGTGCACAATATTAAATACTGTTTAAACACGGTTACATCCGTATAATCAGAAACAAATTTAATCTAACACATTTTAAATTATCATCAAATTAAAAAAAACATATTTGTATGCAACTGTATGAGAAAAAAAATCGTGTTCTTAATTATCTGGCCATGACTGTATATGTATGAGTGTGTAACCGCCATACGATAAATAAATAGTAAACCCTAATAAACAATGAAAGTATAGTATATTGCTTTAGAAGCAAGAAATACCGACGAGTGAGATCGAGCCGACCCCTAGGCTGCGACCGACGTCGACCACCACATTTCTGAGCCAAAAAGTAAGTATGATTACTGGGTACAGTGGACAAGGGTGACGTCTAAGAAGTATAGTACCAATTTAGTATGTATTAGCTACCTGCGGATGGCGGTAATGCCGGCCTTGACCAGGTAGTGCTGCGCGAGGTCCGACACGCCCTTCTCCGTGAACACGATGTCAGGCTTCAGCGCGATGATGTCCTCGCACTGGCGCTGGACGTGCTCCTCCTCCAGTTGCAGCAGCTTTGTGAAGTCCTGGATAACAAAACAATATGTGTTAATATCTAATTAAAGAGAAAAGGGACCATGGGCAACTTTGTGTGGAACATGGACTAACTCTCAAACTCAACACCTCAAACCAACAGAGCTGAGAGTTGTCATTTTACTTACAGCAACTTGTTATCTCATTACGTAATATTTTTTTTTTATATATTTTTTTAAGTTTTTATTTATAACAGAATAACAATAATTAAGTCGCTTAGATAACCTGTGGGATGATTAAATACAGACTTAGGTGTATTCTCCAAATGAAACCCGTTTTCTCACTATTATTTATCATCATCATCATTTCAGCCGAAAGACGTCCACTGCTGTCCAGCAGTGGCATGGGCCTCACGCAAAGAGTGCCACAATGGCCGGTCCTGTCCCGGCAATGGTTAAGTTTAGCGAAGACTGCATGTCTTCTTTAGTATCTATTCTTGTTCACCTGGGCGACATTAAAGGACTGCTAGGCTTTCTGGTAGAATTGGGTTGGCAAGAGTATTTGCTTCACGCAAAATAGGCGTCTTCTTATGGAAACCCATCCCCCCGTAAACCCATAACCTATAGTACCTGTTCCCCGACGATCTCGATGTTGGTCTGGCTCTCGCCCTTCTTGTACTCGAGCGGGCAGTCGAGCAGCATGATGCGCGGGTTCTCGATATAGCGCCGCATCTTCGGGTGCGTCACGTCCTTGTTGATCATCACGCCGTTGAGGACGCGGGACTCTTCTACTGTGCCGCCGGGGATCTTCTCCACTTTAGCGTAGCTACAATGTTGTAATAATATTTAAGCAATAACTTCAGATTTGTCTGCTCACAACAGGGTCAATCAACTATTTCTTGTTTCTCGTTGCCATGGTTACGTCTCCTGGGTCACCCATTAAAACTATTATTTTATGGGGTATAAATCCACTAAACACGTGTTTTTGTCATATTGGTAAACCGATTCCATGGTGGCGCATCTCCTTAGCATGATAGGAGTCCAGTTTATAGTATTTTTTCTAAGAAAGTCTGTTACTGTTGTCTCTTGGCTTACCGGGACAGAATAACAACAAGAAAAAGTTGATTGACCCAACAACAGAATAACGATGTTAGATTAGAACAATTACATGGTTGAGTGACTAACTTGAGTTTACATCTACTTAAATTCTGCTGCAACAAGAAGTACCTAAATCGAATTCTGATCTCATAATCATCATCATTCTAGCCGACTTCGGCCACGGCGACTGAAGAAAAGAAAAAAAGTGGCTAGTTGTTCATGCACGAGCGTGACTGACTTAGCCTATCCTAGAAGTGATTATAAATCTAATAAACAGAAGGAAGAAAAGTAAGGTGGTTGTAGTGCAACCAAATCTTTAAAAAAAATTCCAGGCGTCACTACATGAACTTAGCTATCACAATATTATCTAGAGACTTGTAGGCGGCCTTTTGAGTATGTATATAATTTAGAACTCACTTCTTAATGTCCACTTCAACTCTGCCATTCTCATTGACCATGACAGTGTTGACTGCTTCCAGGGCAATGTCTACAGCCAGATCAGCCCAGCGCCCAATGTACTTGGTGCCCACACATGATCGGATCTGAAAACCAAAACAATTGTCAGTCAATCAGACAGAAGTTGCATTTGAATAGTCTTGCCATGACAGTACCGACATTCTGTGATTTTGTCGCGCCACTACAAGTACATACCGCCTAGCGGCCCCTGGTGGTATGTTAGCGCTTCTACGGCATGCACGCGTTCTAGCCACGATTAGGCTCGTTCGGCATACCTAAACAGGGTATTAGCTAACAGAGAACCTTCTGTACATAGTACTATTATTTATTCTGTGACTGTCATGTAGGTCGTTTATTATTTAAAACATAATTAGCCATGATAAAACCTGTCCATTTTTAATGTCTGTAAAATGATGTTTCAAGCGCTTTACGCAAATAAATATTTAATAAATGCTTACAACATCTTTCATCTTCTCCTTGTCATTCATGTCAATAGGGATGGAGATCTTCTCCTCTAGCATTTTGATGGCATCCTCGAGGGCCTGTCGGTATTCTCTGATGATGACTGTAGGGTGGATGTTCTGGGTCAAGAACTGTTCAGCCACGGCCAGCATCTCTCCAGCCAGGACTATGACTGATGTGGTACCATCTCCAACCTAGACACAAATTTAGTTGACAAGTGAATTTTTGTACTTGGAGACCCTAAATATGCCTCAAAATACTTGTATGAGAAGTGAAAGTATCATATTTAAAAAAAAAACAACATTAATAATCCTAACAGAAGCATATCAGGATTACTGTAGAATGATTTTGGTAGATATTTTTTTATTAAATAAGAGATTCAATAAAAGTCATACATAACATAAATATTGGTGAGTGTTTTTTTATAAATGTATAACTTAGTAAATTTTTCGGCTAAAATTATTGATTCTAATCAGGTTAGGTTAAGTTGGACAAAACTTGAACAAGTTCTTTGTCATCAAAGAAAGTTCAACGACTTGAACTTGTCCTTTGTCAGAAAACATTGGCATTGAAGACAAAAATAATAGAAACTATTGAATTACAGGAACTTAAGGGATGTGAATAAGACATTTAGTATCAGTGGAATGCTAAAAAATGTCGTTAGTGTAGTAAAATGCCTAATAAGGATAATTAAGAATTCTAACCTCTTCATCTTGTGTTCTAGCGATTTCTATCATAGATTTGGCCGCGGGGTGCTGCACGGTGATCTCCCGGAGGATGGCGTTGCCGTCGTTGGTCATCACGATGCCTCCCATGGGGTCCATCAACATTTTCAACATCGCCTGAGGCCCGAGGCATGTTCGAATAACGTCCGCTATCGTCTAAAATAAACCACAAATATACAAAGCAATAACTGAAACTTGCTCTAAATCACAGAAATTTTAAGTTTTGTACAATTTTGACTTGTATTCACCTTTCCAGCATTAATATTATCGAGCTGAACCTTCCGGCCGGACTCACGTCTTGTGTTTTGACCTGCAAGTGATTCACCATTGAATATAATTGAAACTAATATACGAAAATTACTGACCTTAGTAGACGCAACACTTACTCAGAACTAAAATAGGCTGTTGACCGTACATGTTTGTGTAACTTTTTTGGAAACAAAAGTGAAATTCTTTAAAAATTCGACCTGAAGAAGTAGTAGCGAATTCAGAAAGAAAATCGCGTGGTGACGAATGTTGCTAGGTGAATAACTAAAATACGAATGTCATTTGTCAAATGACATGTGTGGACGTCCTTTGTTTGCAATTTGTTTTAGTAACACAGGAAGAAAAACATTATTATAAAAAGTTTAATAATGTTTTTAAGGAATATAATCAAGTTCCTTCCCCAATAATATAATAATTAGAAATCATGTTATTAAAAATAGAGCATGGTGTGGGTCTTTCAACATCGGCAACATCGGTACAGCTGTCAATCTCTAGTTTATTTTTTAGGCCTGCAACACACTGGCGCGGCCTGCGGTGGCGGACCATAGTTAAGCCTGCATCACACTGGCGCGGCCTGCGGTGGCGGACCATTGTAAATTTGACAGCTAATGACAAGATTTCTATAGTCGGACCGTGGCGGACAATAGAAAACTTGTCATTAGCTGTCAAATTTACTATGGTCCGCCACCGCAGGCCGCGCCAGTGTGTTGCAGGCTTAAATTTGACAGCTAATGACAAGTTTTCTATTGTCCGCCGCGGCCAGGCCGCGCCAGTCTGTAAGAGGCCTTATGGGGTCTACAGATTATAGGATTTACCACAATTTGTCAGTACAACATGTCGAAGTCAGAATTGGGTGTATCCAGGCCTTTAAATAGCGCTATTTTCGTATAGCGCTATCGTTTATAACGTTATAATTCCAAAATAGCGCTATACTCATAACGATATTTGACGCCCTGTATAGCGCTATCCATTATAACGTTATAAATCTAAAGCAATATTATAAAAGCGATACTTGCTTAAGCGATATAATAACTTAATGTAACTTTTATAATTAATATTGTATGCCCGAAAGGGTTACCATTGTAACTCACACATTTATCATTAAGACCTAAGTGTACATGGTAAACAATAAATGTTCTCTTTCTCTTTCTCATTCTCTTTCTCATAACGTTATAGGCTACCCCTTTCTCGCATTCAGTTTCGCCTGCTCATGCGATGTCAGCGATGTGATACTCGTACGTAGGTTGTTTGTTTGAGTCGTGTTAAATACCGCATTATTCGATTTGCTCGGCTTGTCGGCGCTACAGCTACAGCCTGATCTCTCATCTGATGATGGAGCCGGAAGATGGCCTCTGAAACTCTATGATGGAAAGTTCTATGATAGTTGAGATTGGGCTGGTTTGTTTTGTTTTTGTCAGCACTTACCATTGCAAATGATGGCGAAGGTCTCATGATGGAGCCGGAAGATGACCACTGGAACTCTATGGTGGAAGGTGCTATGATAGTCTAGTTTGGGCTCTTTAATTTTATTTTCGTCAGCACTTACCATTGCAAATGATGGCGAGGGTCTCATGATGGACCCGGAAGATGGTTACTTGAACTCTATGACTACATATCAGACGACGAAGTAGTTTCGTCTATTGACGAGCAAAAGTCTTGCCAAGATTTACTTCGAGCCTGTCGTATAACTCGTTGAGCATTGGCTGTCTTCTCCTGTAAAATATCCAAATTAATTGGTGATGGACACCGTCTCAAATTCGCTAAAGCAAGTCGACGTTCAGCTACAGCTTTAGACAATTCAGCCGACCAATATGGTTTAGGACTAAATTTATCACACACATGTTGAGGAACTTTAGTATAAGGAATAAACATATTGGCAGCTAACTGTTAGGTAAGTTCAAACGAGTCATAGAATTCTTGAGGGTCAGGAGGAATAATAAAGTCAGTAAAACGGTCTTGAATAAATGATGCGTAAGACTGCCAATCACCTTTTTTAAAGTTTCGATTGTTCATGAACTGATGCTGAACGTCTATTGTTATAGATAACTTAATAATACGATGGTCAACTACCAAGAGTTTCGTTAGTAACTTTCCAAGAGAAAAGGGTAGCTAAGTCGGACGAGACAAATGAAATATCGGGAGCAGACTGTTGAAGCGTACCATTCACAAAACGAACTCTAGTGGGTTCCCCATTGTTTAAATATATTATATTATTATCTAACATACTATCAAAGATTAGGGCGCCTCTACGATCGGTCTTATATGACCAATTAGTATGATGTGCATTAAAATCACCTAAAATTAACAATTTTGATCCTACAAGAGTAAACACATAATCCCAATCATTCTGAGTCGTATAAACTGTAGAAGGACAATATATGGAAATAATGTTCTCAATATGCCGACAATTCAGAACTTTAACATGTAATAGTTCAATACCTACATTAGGACAAGTTGTAGGACACACAACCGCCTTAATAGAACTGTGCACTAATATACAAACTCCACCATAAGCGTCCGCCCTGTCCAATCGAAAGGTATTATAACTATACATTCGAAAATAACTCTCCGGCTCAAACCAAGTTTCACATAGAACTGCAAAATGAATCTTTTCTTGTGACAATAAGGCTTCCAGAGATACGCTTTTAGGCCTTAAGCTCTGACAATTCCATTGAATAATATTAACATCTACATTGGTACTATTATTACTCTCCATTAATTAAATGATTTAACAATGAATCTATAGAAAAGCTGCTAACTACTTTATACACTAACCACTCCGCACAAATAGACACTGCCTGCTGAATTTTAACCTCTAAACACACCTCACTAAATACGATATTTTTAAGTCTAATCAATAGACGAACAAAGCCCAAGCCCTTCGATCTAGCTCCCCGCTTTTCCTTAACGGTATCACTGATATCACCGGTATGGATCTCCTTATCAACAACTTCCGAATGCGCTGCATCGTCGTACCAGTCAAAGTCAGGAACGGACTGGGCTGATGACCGTGGTCGAGGTACTTCACGCGATTTACGTTTTTTAGACTTGTCTGGAGTTTTTTGATCTTTTGAGCTCGAGGTAAATAACCGAGACCACAAGGGATTACTTTTAGCGGACAAATTATTGATGGTAGGCTCTGCAGGTTTGGAACTTTCCACGGGCTTCGAAATAGGCGTCTTGTTTGCACTATTAAATACCGGGGCCGGCGATACATCTCTAGCAGGCACTGGAGAAGGTGGAACGTACAACGTGAGAGCTCGCCTATACGTACAGTTGAACTCGGCCATCAACTCTCTAATTTTCCTCTCTTTTTTATATACTGGGCATATTTTTTGTAAGGCCAAATGATTTCCAGTACAGTTGACACAACGGAATGACAAAGTCTCACAATTGTCATGATTTTTAGTGCATTTAGGGCAAACTGTTTTCTTGGATGGACATACCAAACGTGTATGTCCAAATTTCCAGCAGCGAGAGCACTGGGTCACCGGAAAAATAAAACGCTCCACTTTTACTCTCATATAATCGATGTACACGTAGGATGGTAAGAACGAACCTTCAAATCCAAGACGAACGCTTTCGCTCTTCACCCAACCCGAAGTAGATTGGTCATCATCGCTAGCTCTCTTATTCAACCTTCTTGCCGACACCAATTTCACCACACCATCGCAACGCAGATTATCTAATATATATTTATCCGTAAGGTCAATCTCAATGTTATTAATAACACCATAAGACATACCAACTTCCGATGTCTTTTGACACTGCCAGTTCAAGTCGCAAAATGTCTTACATTGAACAAAGAAATCCGCGTTCAACTCACTGTCGAATGTAATAAGTATTTTATGTTGGTGACTGTACTTTACTCGACTTACCCCTTTCACATTATTATCTTTGAAAAGGCGGGCTAGTTCAAATTGTTTAGGCAAAGGCTTCGAGCACATAACAGATACCATAGAACTCACTCCAACATCAGTTTGTTGACCATATCTACGTATTTTGCGATTCCGGTTTACTGTTTGCCAATCATTTTCCGGAGAAATCTCGACTCCTTTTCGTTTATTAGATAATTCGTTTACCTCCATATCCACGACGTTGTAATTAGATGCATCGCTACGCACAGATGTATGTTCAAAATCTTCTTCATCATTGAAAAGGTTGTCCGTGCCGTTCGCTTCGCCGTCGCCGCCGCCGCCGCCGCTAGTATGGGACATTATTTACGTTCGGATCCCGGCCAAGACAGTCGGGACCGCTTCATGCGAATGTAAAAACACTGCGGCAATATATACAGATTAATTTGAAACAAAAACAAGGAAGAAAAGCGCGAGAAAACAATTAAATATGAATAAAATACCACAACAGTTTTCAAACACGTCTTAGCGCCATTCGTTTTTTTTTTTTTTTTTTTTTTTTTGATTGCAAATGATGGCGAGGGTCTCATGATGGAGCCGAAAGATGACCACTGGAACTCTATGACGGAAAAAGCTATGATAGTCTAGTTTGGGCTTGTTTGTTTTGTTTCCGTCAGCACTTACCATTGCACATGATGGCTTGATGGCGAGTGTCTCATGATGGAGCCGGAAGATGGCCACTAGAACTCTATGATGGAAATTACTAAGATAATCGAGTTTGGGCTCATTATTGTGAACAAGCAAAAAACTTAGTAGTGCCTTGACAAACAAATGCCAAAACAAGTATTTCCAAAGATTTAAGACTAAAAAGTAAAAAATATTATGTATAGTAACAAGCTTTTATTTAAAAAAATATCATATAAGAAAATATTAAAAAAAATAAGCTCTTGTACAAAATGTGAACTATAAAGTAAAAATAAATTATATTTTAGTGGAATTAATCACTTGGCTTGTGACCGCGTTGGATGGAGGGACATGGTTGTAATAAAGTTGTAATAAAATTGTAATAAAGATTTAAAAGCTTGAGGCACTGAAGTACAGTAACTTCTATATCAGACACTTGTGATAACCGTGGCTGCTGTTATTGCTGGCATTACTGCGGCTTATGTTGTGAAATGTGGGATTAAGATAACATAACTAATGTAAAAACTAACTTACGTTTTAGATGAGTAATGCAAAAAAATCTGACAAAATTGAAATACGCCAATCCGATAGATGCTAGAGTCCATTGTTCTTCTGGATTAGGTTATTATATGTGAACGGTTTTCGCTGTGTTGTTGTAGTTTCCGGGAAAGAAAGTCCCAGGAACCATTCCTGGTACCTGGGATATTCAATTACATAGGGTGGGTTGCACCAAATGGGGTCTACAGAATTACAGATTATATGATTTCACCACAATTTGTCAGTACAACATGACTGTCGAAGTCATAATTCGGTGTGTCGTACAGAAGCAACAATCCGACCACATGTGCATGCAATTTCTCAGTAGGTACTTACAACTCGTTTGACAGTTGGATCAGCAGCGCAACATGCCTCCAGACGATAGCAATTAGTCAGCTTCTGACAAGTTAGGGCTGACAGGTCATGACATGTATATACCCCAATGACCTGTATGGGTACTTATATAGATATATAATTACTTAAATACATAGAGAACATCCATGACTCAGGAACAAATATTCGTGCTCATCACACAAATAAATGCCCTTATACCGGTATTCGAACCCAGGACCTCTTGCTTCGTAGGCAGGGTCACTACCAACTAGGCTAAAGCGGTCGTTAAAGTCAACATAGGTCTCCCCCAAAGAGTGCCACAATGCCGGTCCTGCGTCACTCGTAAAATAACTGAGAATACTCGTGAGTATGATTAGACTAGAGTAGCAGTATCACCACAAATAAAATAAAATAAATACATCTCAGCCTCACAAGCCAAAGAGTAGAGAACGTTTAATTTTCTAGAGCGACCGTTCGATTCAGCTGTAGTAAAGCTATTGCCGTAATTCTGCATGAAGGAATACGGGTGGCTTGGCGTAAAGCATACCTACTTGCAGGTAATTGATGGATAGTAATAGACAAGACACAGGTTGGTAGGTATATCATTTTATTAAGTCCTAGGTATGTGGGTAGTTCTTGAGTTTCAATATAATATTGGGTATATTCTTAGACATTGCATATGACCGTAATAAATTATTACTTTAAAAAATATTTTACAACAGCAACGTTATTGACTAGACATTTATTATCAGGTAATTTAAACGTTATTTACACACAAGGACTAGATTTTAATCACTTTGGAGTGTTTAAGTAAATGTAGAATCATCATTTTCTTGCCCTTCTCCCATATATTATCCATACCTCCCTGTCACTCGTCATCTCGTCACTTACTTCCTTCCTCTTCATATCCTCTCTCTTTAAGAAAATGGAGAATATCACAATTAATTCAACATAAATTACGCCTAACCTACATCCACCCTTTCTACATTAACAGCGACTTCAGCGTGCATGATGCTTGTTATGCATCATACTTAGTATCGTTAAAAAAATATGGAACTCAATTCCGGAAGGCAAGACGAATAAACTACAAGTAGGTAGGTACCTAGTTAAGAAAATGAAGTTTATCACAAATAATTCAACTTAAATAAAATTACGCTCTACTTACATTAACCATAATCATAATTCAGTCGGATATTTAGTTCCAAAATGGCGGTTCAGTTTTCTCTGTACGTAGAGCTCGCGAGCCTGTACTTTTTCAATTCTTTTTTTAATTTCGTTAAATTGTATTGGAAAAAATATCGTATAGGTAATTATCAAACCTGCTCACAAAATTTCACGAAAATCGGTTGAGAAATGGGATAGGCAGATGAAAATAGCCGGACATACGAAGAATTTTTTGCCCCGCTGAATGATGACTTCGATCGCTTCGGTCGCTGGTTCAATAAAAAAACTATAATTCAATTTAGTCAATACAAACACAACCAATATTTTTGTCTTTGTATGAAGGTATCACATAAATAATCATCCTACAAATAATATTTAGGTACATCAATTATTTACAAATATTATTGTAGGCCCATGCCAAATTTTTATATGAATAGGTAATTTGAATTTAATGTTCTGTCGCTATTTTAGTTAACTAGTCTATTATATCGTCATCAAGATCTGAAGACTCTGCTTTTGTATCTTCATCCTTATCTACCTTGGAGACATCTTTCACGTCTTGAGAGCCTTTCAAATTCTCGTAAACATTTTTTAAATTCTTCATAATGTACGAAGTCCCATTTACTTTACCGTGTCTGTTAGTACCATTATGATCGAAGTATTTTGCAGGCACATCTGCTGAGATATTTCCTGGTCTAACAGGGACTGAGAAAGCTGAGACGTGGCGAGGTTTCATTCCAAAATCTCTGCCTAATCTTCTATCTAGGCCAGATTCTTCTGGCCGTTCTTGGTTGACGTTCTCGAGACCTTCGGCCATGGCGCGTTTCCTATCATAAATGTGGCCAGAGACACGTAAATCTATGAAGAAGTTTAATGGGTCTACGCCGAATTGAGGGTTGTAGATCGGCGGATACCACATTGGCGGAGGTGGAGGTAGAATGAGGTTCGAGGGAGGTACTGCATCAGCTCTGCCGACACAGGGTGAAGGCTTCGGAAGTTCTTCTGTACCAACATCGACGAAGGACGACTGTCGGCCTGGAGGCGGGCTGCTGGGCTTCTGTTCGATTTTCGGAGATAATCTCCTCGGCGAGGGCTCTCGTACCCGAGGGTGTTTCTCCACAGTCAACTCTAATGGAACTTCAGGCCGCGTCTCTGGCTCTTTCTTTTCTTCGTCCTGTTTCGGCCAGTCTCGCCGCCATTCGTCGTTCTCTGCGAAGTATTTGTGCGATCGTCTTTTGAATCTCCTGAAATCAAAGAAAAAATCTTATTAGCAGAGCGTTTTTCAAAAAAAGTGTACAAACAACTTTTTTTCAAAATTAATTTTTTTTGTTTTTCTTACTCAGAATCTTTGATACTATCGATCCTCATACAAGAAAAAAAGTGTCCTAAATATTCCATTCCAGATCGTCACATTTTTGTATGCAGTCTTTTTTTATTTATATGATCGTGACGCACTGGAAGAAAAAAATTACATAGTAAAATCTGGGACACTTTTTTTCTTGTATGAGGATCGATAATATCAACGATTCTGAGTAAGAAAAACCAAAAAAATTCGAATTCTGAAAAAAAAAAGCTTTGTACACTTTTTTTCAAAAACGCCCAGCAACTACATACTTTTATCAGTGACAAGGTAATAAGTGCTGTACCTAAACCCAACGTACGTACCAAAGAACGTAATAGTAACTAGGTACTGGGCGACCCGGAGTTTGCGGATGAAACCCACCCAGAGCTCAGTGTCACGAACAAAGACTTTAGGTAGCGTTAGCATTGTTTCTACAGCACTATATCATACTAACCTGTGGTAATGGTTGGGCCGCGCGGGGTGCCGCGTCACAAACGACCTCAGCATCTCGCTGAAGAAGAAGGCGTGCGGCTGCATCGGGAACGAACTGTACAGGTACGGCGGCGTGGCGGCCAACAGCCGCGATACCAGCTCCGCGTTGCGGAGCTCCCGAACGGGCTTCGCTGGCTCTGGGGGTTTCTCCTCTTGCACTGAACTCATCTGTAAGAAACAGATAAGAGTTTTAGTAGGTACAAACAGATTTCTTAAGACAGACAGTGGGAACCTTATCTGAAGCTACGTTTCCGCGAATAAGCCACTAATTTGTCAGAAGGCAATTTAATCTAAAACACTTTTTAATCTTAATTATCGGCGGCGGAATACTAATTCTCATGGCAACTTAGTTACATCAACAAATAACAGAAGCCATTATTTACAAAAGTGACCTCAAAAATTCCGTTAATGATAACAAATGGCTTTAAAAGTTTTTAGCAAAGTGCAATGTTTTTACAAATGAGGCACTGAAACTGTGTAATCCATCTTAGCATGTAATCCAGTTAAATACCCACTTATTTAGTACCATTCTTAGTACCTATTAGTAGTTTCATAAGGTACAGTCGCCATCACATACATAGGTAGGTACACTATAGGTGTTCAAAAATATCGGCACATGCACCCTAAAGCCTTGAAAATAGAAGTGTGTTCCGATGTTTGTGACTGTACATTTCGGATAGTCCCTATCGCTCGTTTAGTTCGCAGCGCATCGGAGGCACTGATAGCTGTTAGTTTAATCCCATCTCAATATCAGTGCATCACACTCACGCAGAAACTAGCTTTTATAATGAATATGATTTTAAACTTCATTCGGCTGCCAATATTACATAAGTACCTATGCAGTACGTGTTAGTTTATCAGTGGGCCACGCTCTCACACACGCTTAATGAAATGTGTAGGAGTGAAAGCGCACTTACCAACATATTCGCACATTTAGTGCGCGATTGATGCACCGTATGCATCATGGTATGACGTAAATATTTTCATACCGCGTGTTTTAATTAAAATAATACGTATTCAATGCTTGTAGCAGAATGTAGGCCCCGTGGGTAGACGGCATTGTTCGCGGTAATCGCCATCTCAAGCTAGCGGACTGTCTCTGAGAGTACTCTACTCAAGAGTTAGAGTAACTATAAGCACCCATTTATACTTAGCAAGTAGAGCAGATTGGATGACTGTAAAAAAATGTTCGATTGAATAACGTGAGGACCTACTTATAAGAGGACAATTTTACTGTAAAAAATGTTCGATTGAATAAGGTGAGGACCTACTTAGGTATAAGGGGACAATTTTACTGTAAAAAAATGTTCGATTGAATAACGTGAGGACTTATAAGGGGACAATTTTACTACCACTATTAAATGATGGTCAACCCACGCGCTGTGGCATTGAAATTCATTTCAAATTGAGTGCTCGTCTATGATTTATGTCTGTGGATAAACCTCTACGAACAGTGTTTTCATTAATTGTTCCATTTGTTCTCTGGCTGTGTCGACAACGGTTTTAGCTAAATTAAAAAAATCCTAGGCTGGGTTTGTTTGCATAGCCACTACGTTCGGCCGGTATTTACAGTCGGTAGGTACGTAGGGTAGATAAGTACCTAACCACCTACTTATATTATATAAAAAAAAAAAAAAAAAAAAATTTACAAAAACACACTTAAATTATAAACGTTATATCCGTCAGACGCCAAACTAGGCTGAGCCTGTATCTTGGCCGCCTGCGAGTGCGATTAACAAGAACTACTTAAAATATTACCATTTGCAGTACAAAACTCTAATTCCTGTTTCATTAAAAGTATACATTGAGATAAGATTAACATTAACATTACAATTTAAAATTACTATTTTTGCTTGTGCATGTGTGTGTGTGTGTGTGTGTGAAATATACAGAAACAAGGGTTGGTACACATGTACCTATTCTAACTTTAACCCATTCAGTGCCCATGACGACACATATGCGTCAGAGCGCTACGAGTGCCTTTCGCTACATACGAGGGTTAAGCTGCTACGGACTACGGCGTAGCGCTACGAGATTAGTGTGGCCGTGAATGTGTTAACGTGGACGTATTGGAATCGAACACTATACATATATTAATATAACTACTTATACAAAAGTTTCAGCAACTTTATTTTAATGATGTTCATATAGGTAAATAATTTGAATAATCCTATAAAAAAATAACAAAGATGGAATCGACATACTGTATTGTTAAGGTAGTGTGCACGACATGCTACATAACGAGTAGTGACACTTTTATTAATTAATTATAAAAACAATGGAAATTCATTTTCATTTGAATTTTTAATTTAATGTATTTAATTTTATATTTTAATGCAATGTAATGGGTGGGTACCTGAATAAAGAACACATTTATGTTTTATTATTCTTTAAGTTAAAGTAAAAAAGTGCTTGATTACGGAACCCTAAAAAGGGCTCATCTATAGTACTAGGGACGCAGGGCTAGCTCGTCTGCCAACATCGATTTTTCAGCTCAACGGGGTTTTATTGCCAATATTCGAAATTCGAATGACGCATAGATACATTCGCATTCGGGGCTTTCTTTTTTTAATATCCGTATATTTCCATTCGGATTTGAATCCCTTTGACGTAAAAATCAAAGGATTCGTTACCTATCAACGTTTTTATTTAGTTTACAAATCGGTTTCCATCGGTTTGTTTAATCAAAAGTTGTCGTAGTGGCATATGGGTATGGGGGGAATGAAAGTAGTCGATTGAATCAACTCAACACATATAACCATTTACGTTTTTTTTTATATAACACGTCGGTGGCAAACAAGCTTACGGCCCACCTGATAATAAGTGGTTACCGTAGCCTATGGACGCTTGCAACTCCACATTTTACGTTTCTACTCCAACTAATATTATAAATGCGAAAGTTTGGATGTTTGTTACTCAATCACGCTTAAACTGCTCAGCCGATTTGGATGAAATTTTGCACTGCCTAGATTAAAATATAGGATAGTTTTTATTTAAGGTCCACGCAGACAAAGTCGCGGGCGGAAGCTAGTTGCATATTTTTTTTTTTATATATTACAATTTTTATTTTATTAATAGGAATTTCATATTAAGCATTCGTTTACTCCGATACATACCTACAGTAAGTATATGACCCATCATCTCGAATTCCCGCTATCAGAATTTAATTGAAAACAGGTAATGATCCATATATTGCATCATCCGCAGTGATTAATTCTGTACTCATCTAATTTACGTGTATCCTCCTGCAGAATAATATAGTACCTACTTAAACCATAAAAGTTACTACAGGCATTCAATCCATAAGATTAATATCCAGCCATAATTATAATATTCTACGTAAGTATAGCAATAGATACCTAAATTGAAATATAACACGGGATCTCTCAATGATAGGAATTAAATGTCACATTACCATATCACACGAGTTTCAAGTGAAAGCGATACATCGGATTTACGTGACAATAGATGGGGGGTGGTAACTACTAATCTAATCCGAAAGAGCCTAACTACATGTAAATTTTGGAGACATAAGACATTTCAATTTGATGAGCGAGCACAATAAATTCAGCACCGCGTGGTTCTATTCAAACAGTTGATGCGAGCGTGAAACGGAATGGATCTTTGGAATGACGGGCGTAGAAATAGACCCCCTCACCCCCGTCGCGACTTTGGTTTTTAATTTTGGAACGTGGATGGTGTAATGAATAAACCAGTCAACATTTTCGATTCGTATTATTACGCAACTTTTCAAAGTATGAATATTATTCAATTAAATTTTAATAGTACATTATGATACAAGTGTGCTAAGTTGGTCATTACACTGGAGTCGGTTTTTAAGCCTGAGCCGAAGGCGAAGGCTTAATGGAGACGAGAAGTGTAATGACCAATGCTCACGTGTTTCATACGACGTTTTTCAACACATTTGCGAGGAAAAAAAAAATAAAATAAAAAATTAAAATGTTAAAAGATATGTAATGAAAAGGCACTAGTGCGATAATGTAATGTAAAAGTCACGGCATGGGTAATATTCTGCATTATTTTGCTAATATTTAAAAAGATATGTAATGAAAAGGCACTAGTGCGATAATGTAATGTAAAAGGCACGGCATGGGTAATATTCTGCATTATCAGTGTAAATACGCTGTAATAAGACCTACTTTACGAGCAGGTGTGTTGAAAAATAATATTTCATTCATTTCTATTTTTACGAACTGTTTCACTGCAATATACGCTACGGCTACGTAGCACTTTATAGTGGTATCACATCATGCGCATAGAACGGGTTAAACATTTTCATAAAAAAAAGATGAAAGCTCGATTAGATAATTTAAAATTAACTAACAAATACGCTGTCATTTAAGGACTTGAAACAATAATTGATTCCAACTTAAGCAATTAATATCTAATGTAGCTGGCTACTTTGCTATCCCTCCTAGGTAACAGGCGAATCAAATTATAGCAAACAAGGTGCTCACAAAAATGCGCTAAAATGTGATTAGATATTTCTGGCGTCTCAGATATGACGGCTCACAAGGCGCTTAACACCTTTGTACCGTTGTCAAACGAGTGAAAACGACAAGGTACTTAGGTGTTCAGCAACTTATGAGGCCGAATGTACAGTGGCGGAATGAAAAGGTTGATCAGTTTTCAAATCAAATCATTTACGCGTTGCAAGTACATGTTACCTTTTTAAACTGTGTATCAGACGAAAGTGATGTATTGAAAATTATGTTCAACTGTTTGACAACAAAGTTCAAATTTACTTAGACGAATTTTCCTTGCCTATTAATAGTTGAACTAAAACCTTTTGATCTTGCCATTACGTTGTGTCAAGTTTGATAAATCTAATGATTAAATCCTCTCAGCTTAAAATTATTAAAACTATAAATGTGAGTAACAGGTCCTGTCAATGTCATCATTGCTTTTTCTTGTATACGCTTTTTTTTAAGTCGTTTTCAAAAATTCAAAGAGGTGTAGTGAAATGACATTCATTATGACGGAATGTGTCAGACACTCGGTCGATAAAGCAGATACTGATAACTTATAAGGTGATCAACCTTTTCATTCCCTGACTGTACCTACGATTCGAGTTTCGTAGGCTTCGTAGTCGAACCGTAGGTAATTTTCCATCTCTCCTAACAAACTTTTTTACCAAGATCGAAAAATGAACAAATAAATGCCAATAGAACAACGGAAAGTTGGAAATGGAACGAAACGGGAAATGAATGCTACGAGTGATCAGTATCTTTTATTTGTAATTTTTCTCTCTTTGTATAGACTGGCAATGGTATACGGTATACCTCTGTATTTTCGGTTATTACGAGACGCATTTTAAAAATCAATTCAGAACGCGATGATGCATGGTATTACATCAAGAGTAGCTACATGTAGGTAGTTTATATTGCATCATGGCACTTCGTAAATATACGCATGTAGCGCACTGAATGCTTTAATGTACCTGTTCATAGAGTCTGACAAATGCTAGCTGAACCCACTCGATAAATCTATGTAAATCTATGTAACGGCGACAATATTGGTGAAAGTGAAATATACCGTCAGGTCAATTAAGCTTTTTGTTAACAAGAATTTGGAAGATTGACTGAGGGCTTGTACCTACTACTCCACCTGTTCTAAGTAATATATAGGTATTTAAAATATTATTACAACATAAGAACACTTTTTAAACACAAGCACCTGTACTTGAAAAGAATCTGCTACCGCAAAAGTACATAAATAATTAAATTAGGCACCCAAATCCGTGGATTTTAGCGCCAAATTCTTTGTATAAGGCAAACATCATTTTGCCGTTAAACGAGTCCACATTCCCGAATAGCAATCTTATCTACATACATTTAAGGGTGGCATTGCGAAGACTGGTGAAGTTGAGGGGGGTGGACAAGCTGGTCGAGTACGTCACTCGGTAGAACGTTAATTTCCATATTAAAACCGTCACAAAGGAAGCAGATTCAAAAACCACGCGCGGCGGGAGCTGAGCTGCGAAGCGGTTGATGTGCTTTAGGTTGTTACGTTGTTAGTGCTACCTAAAAATTATACGGGATCCAAATGCCGAAGATGTTACGTAAAATAAACATAAAAATTTATTAAAAATCCGGCAGCAACAGAAATTTTCCATTAGGACATTTTTCAAAGTCTCGTGTGAATTTTTTCTCTTGAAAAAGTTAATGCAAAATGTATTGGTGAAAGGACCACTTTGCTACCGTTCACACCTAATCAAATGGATTATAAATTTCGATTAGGCAACCTAAAATCTTAAAATAAAAAGATTAAGCCTCATCGGTATTTAATAAATGTAAATATCTTTTAAAAATAAATAAGCAGTTCAAATAAAAAAATTAAAAATTTAAATGCCAAAAAATATGCGTAATAATCGTATAATAGTATTTTATGCAACTGTTGTATAAGAAGGGTCTTAAAACGCGAGTGGCGTGGGTTGCGCAATTACAGACGCCGGACCGTTGCATACAATACTTTTTCTACAACAAATTTTAAATTAATAAGTAGCAGACTACAGAATAGTTAAACTTTTCAGGCAGCAAGTTTTCTATTCGTACTTATGCTACTCATGCAATTTCTTCAGGAGTGTAGTTATTAATTTCTTCGACCATTTTAAAAGGAACGTACACCTTTGTCTTCACAAACACGAATAAAATCTTAATAGTTTACATATTTCGTCTTTTCATTTTGAACTGTATTTTGGTGGGAAATCGGAAATGTGACAGCTCTTGCTTATGGTTTGTTTTGTTTTTAATTTGTTTGCACTTGGCCATCCGAACCAAACCAAATCCGGACCAGGGGACCGATTTTTGACTTTCGAGCGCTCGAATCTTTCATTCGATAACGGACAAAAATTACGAAACGCTCTTTTGAAATAGCGATAGAAAATTGAAAAGCGAGTGGTATTGACCACTCGTATTCAATTCTATCGGTAAAAAGTTAGTGCCTGCAATTTTGACACTAAAATCGTATTCACTTTTATTTAATTTTCGAGTGCTCGAAAGTCAAAAATCGGCCCCCTGGACCGAATTCGAACTGATTATTTTTATAAATAATACCAAGAATTTATAAATGTAACATGTAAATTAACAGTTTTACCACACAAAAGATGATGATTTATTATTATTGTAGTAAATAATTTATAATATACAAATGTTAAATCGTAAATAAATACTTTTATTTCGAAATATTTGTTAATGAAGTTGATATTGCAATATAGCGGCCGATTTAAAAAAAGTTAAACAGTGCTTTTATGAAAAATGTATGAACCAAAAAAGTTTTTGGGCCATAGAGCATAGAGTTTTTCAACGACTTATTAGTGGTGTCATTGTATTTGAGCTACAGCCTATATAAGTGATAGATAACGGTACAGGAGTAGAAAAAAGTACATAACAGACGTCTAGTACCGATATTTATACAATCATTTAACACAAGTTTGTTGCAGAGCGTTGCATTTAGTAATTTTCTCATCTTTATCGCTCTTTTGTTTTGCTCTTTGTTTCTTCCTAGTGCCACATCCTGCTTTTCCCACCTCCAAAAAATATAGCGAGATACCGTCGGGTATGATAATCGCGTCAAAACGCACGTGAAGTGCCGGGGGAGGGGGGCAGACGGTGGGGGGGCTAAGCCGCGCTTTAAAACGCACCCCATTATGGGGGTAGTATTTTTAAACCGTAAGGAGCTTAGATGCTTCGCTTGTTGACCACTTGTAGGCTCTACAAGAGGAAGACACAGCTTTTGTTCCCCTTTCGTTTTTTTTCGATTTAAATTCCAAAAATCCCCATGCTCGTGGATAGTTGAACCAAAAACATCCCTAAACGGCTAAGTATAATAATATTATGCAGACAAAACGCCTAAAATATCAATAAATAAATAGCTAAATATGTAAGACTTGTTTGAAAATGTACCATTCGCGAAATAGATGTGCTCATCACACAAATAAATGCCCTTACCAGGATTCGAACCCGGGACCTCCGGATTCGTAGGCAGGGTCACTACCAACTAGGCTACAAGGGGCTCCCATACAACAAACGTGATTTTTTTGCCGTTTTTATAGATAATGGTACGGCACCCTTCGTGCGCGAGTCCGACTCGCACTTGGCCGGTTTTTTTATTTTATTTCAAATACTCTGACAACCCTTTTTCTTTTTCTTTTTCCTCGGTTCCTGATAATCTCTGCAGCCAAAACCTCGTATACCAATTAAAAGTATATATGTGGAAAAATAATATTGGCATCCATAGGATATCCAGGCTACGTGATTCTCAGCGGAAAGCGGAAACGGATTAAAAACGAGATACGCAGATACTAGCATATAAATCCACCCGCTACGGCGAAAAAGAGGCACTCCACAAAAATCTCTTTTAATGTGAATATTTACTAAAGATTTTTTTGTGATAAACTCATCAATTTCTTGTGTATGAAAAATGTACCCGTTTTCTTTGGCGTAAAATAAATAGCATCCCTTACTTCAGCATTTACACGCCACACTGAAAGTGTAGACCGTATTATTGTTTTCCGCTATATAAAATATAGCTCAAGTATGATGCTCATCTGCACCATCATACACACTGAGTGGGTTAACCGGTTTGTTTCGTACTTACATTGGGCATCACATTTAGATACTGTAAATAATTATTTATTTGGTTAAAATAATAAGATCATCTGATGAAATGTACGGGAATTGAACATATTATAAGTAGCATTTACCCTACTACAGGTATCTGAAACCCAAACGCAGGTAATTATTAATAAACCTATGTTTAAGTATCTATCTAAGATATATTTTGCTAGTAAGTATAACGCGTAGGTACATACATACATTAGCCACGGAACAAACTAAACCAATTTACTTCTCGCCTTTTGATTTCGCTATCGCAAAAAATCTCGAAAAGTAAATTTCGTGTTCCAAATCGATGTTCGCCGAACCTAACTTGGTAATCGAGCCAGTCGAGCGGACAGCTCAGCCGAGCCAATTTCCACCGATCCTATGATACCAAACGCTCAATTGATGCCTTTCCAAATCGCGTATACGTGTATAGTCTTACAGAAGAATTTCAATCTTATTATCATCGGGCAAAATGGAGTTTAATTTAACATACTTCAGCAAGTTATGCTCTTATGAAGAATACTCCGGCTATATAGCGGTATCTTTTACAAGATCGCATCGCGCTACGACACGTTCTAATTAAATTCGCCTCTAGTTGCTTCCAATAAAGTAGAATTTGTATGGATCAGGTTTTTGGGATACGAGGAATGTAATTTACACTTTATACCAAGAAGTGAATGGAATGATTTAAACTGAGCGAATGAATTTCAGTGGATTTGAATGAGACGAAATGTTGTGTGTGCTCTGAGACTTGACTGAAAAATTTAAATGTAACTGATAGGTACCTAAATAAAATTCAAATAAAATTTAAATTCGTAACATCTTAAATAGACCCCTAATAATACCTACTGATTCCTTGGCCCACCACATAATAAGTGCTAAATAATAGACGTGTGTCCGGTACAACCATTTATTGCGAGACTGACATGACGTTCAGAACTACCCTTATTATACACATATACAACACCTCCACCCTTATCTACGAGAAACTGAACTTAATTATTATCAGCGGATAATATAAGATATAGATTTCTAAAACTAAGTATCCATACGCAAAACATAATAACATATGCACAATAAAATAAAATAGCTAAACTGAACACAAAACTACTTATTGAAAGTCTTCGATAGGCGATCACCGACTTATTGATATAGGTGCACAAGTGCGAACCGACAAACAGTATCGATAACCTAATCTTAAAAGTAGACCTAGCTACACAATATTTAAATACTAATATATTTCAAACCCATAACGAACAGGAGGCTTACGTACCCTTAATGGGATATTACGGCTCGGAGAAACCACCACCTTTTCGTCCTCACTGACGGCCGGCACATTGAGCGTTACTGGCGAGCGCGCGGGAGCTACCACTTCCTTGCTAGATGACGACCTACTCTCCCTGCTCTCCCCCGAAATCACCCCGGTCCGTTCTGGTTCCTCGCCTCCAGTCCTGGGTAATGTCAAGGATTTGCGCGACTTATGGTTAAGTATACAGTCTGCTATCACTTTAGCACGAAGGGAGACATCACCCCCGTTACGAATGACCCTTTGCCTTAGCTGATCGACGTGCCTATGACTTTCTGTTCCAAAGTTAGACCTCACACAGTAATCGCAATCACCTAATTTTTTAATGATCGTCCCAGGTAGCCATTTATCCGTATATTTATTACCAGAGTATTCACGATACCACACTTGCGAGCCTGGCTGCAACTGGCGATGCGCGCCACCCGCGGCCTGCTCGCTGCGCGCTTGCCGCGCCGCAACTCGTGACTCCCGTTCAGGCCTTAAATTATCTAACCTCATACGAAGCTTACGACCTTGCAATATATTTGCGGGACTATCTCCTGTCGTCGCGTGCTCCGTGTTCCTATAAGCTAATAAAAACCTGCTTAGCGCGACATCTGTATTCAAATTTTGTTGCATTGCCTTTTTAATGACCCGTTTGCATGTTTTGACCGCATTTTCGGCGGCGCCATTGGATGCGGGGTGATACGGAGCTGCAAAAATCTGTTCGATGCCATTATGACTAAGGAAATTTTTGAAGTCAGAGCTCGAAAACGGGGGCCCATTATCGCTGACAATTTGTTTTGGGAGACCGAATTTCGCCCAGAGATCCCTTAATACCGGTATCATAGCCTGGGAGGTGGTTCGTGCCATTCGAATCGCTTCTATCCATTTAGAGCAAGAGTCTACTATAACCAAGTACGTTAGTCCGGCTATAGGGCCCAAGAGATCTAAATGCAGCCTAGACCACGGCCTTGACGGCCAGGGCCACGAATGAGGAGCCTGCTTGGGCGGCGCGTCGGCCACGGCAGCGCACACCTCGCACGCACGGCACTCTTGCTCCACGGCTTCATCGATTCCCGGCCACCATACATAGCTGCGCGCTAACGCTTTAGTCTTCACTATTCCCATGTGGCAATCATGCAATTCCGAAATAACCCTTGGTCTACAAGCCTCCGGAATGACTACCCGATTACCCCACATGATACATCCTAATTCAATGTACAGCTCATTCTTTCTGTTAAAGTACGGTTTGACCTCTCTTATTTCGACCTCCGACGGCCAACCATCACTTATATAGCTTAACACACGACTTAAGATTGAATCGCAACGGGTTTCTTTTTTAAGCACATTATAATCCAATAGCATCGCGTCTGTGGAAAAATGCAAGTAGGTCTGTTCCGGTAGGCAATCCTTTTCAGACACTACTTCATTTTTCTGCGCTTGGATCAAGCGAGAGAGGACATCCGCAGTATTTTTGTCCGTCCGTACATATTCTATCGTAAAGTCGTATGCCGATAGCTTAATCGCCCAGCGTTGCAAGCGACTAGCTGCTGCGCTGGGTATACCTACATTTGGCCCAAAAATGCTAACGAGAGGTTTGTGGTCCGTCCGTAATACAAATTTCCTACCGTACAAGTACTGGTGGAATTTTTCCACTGCAAAAATAATTGCCAGTGCTTCTTTATCTATTTGGCTATAGTGCCGTTCACAAGTAGTGAGCGAGCGCGAGGCATACGCCACGACGTGCTCACCCGCGGCGCCGGCGCCGCCGGGCGCGCGCTGCGCCAGCAAGCCGCCCAGGCCGTGCGCACTCGCATCCACTGTCAGAATCGACTCAGCAGCCATATCGAAGTGCGCCAGTGTGTTAGTATCCGCTAAGAATTTCTTGATCCTTGTAAAAGCAAGTTCCTGTTCCATGCCCCATTTCCAATGCCTTCCTTTTTTTAATAGCTCGTAAAGCGGTGATAAATGCGAGCTTAAATTTTTTATAAATTTACCATAAAAATTTACCATTCCTAAGAAGGATTTTAGTTCGGTGACATTGTTTGGATGGGGCATGGTTGCAATTGCTTTTACTTTATCCGGGTCTACTCGCACCCCGTCTTCATTTACAATAAACCCTAAATATTTCACTTCGTTTGATAAAAATTTGCATTTAGATTTATTAATTTTCAACCCGTGTTCTTGTAAAGTTTGCAACACCTGTCTTATGGCTCGCACATGACTTTCCAAGTCCCTACTTTTAATCAGAATATCGTCATAGAATAGAACGACACTCGGCAT
This sequence comes from Epinotia brunnichana, assembly GCA_963854355.1. Taxonomy (NCBI): domain Eukaryota; kingdom Metazoa; phylum Arthropoda; class Insecta; order Lepidoptera; family Tortricidae; genus Epinotia; species Epinotia brunnichana. The sequence continues at coordinate 13,524,597 of OY977951.1, forward strand.
ATCCTTAAATAAATTAACCATTATCTTCTGAAAGACCCCTGGCGATGAGGACAATCCATATACCAAACGCGAATATTTGAATAAGCCTCGATGTGTATTAATGACCGTGAAATCCTGAGAACGCTCTGATAACAATATCTGGTTATAGGCCTGGGACAGATCTAACTTCGTAAAAAAATGGTTACCGCTAAGGTCACTAAATAAATCATCCATCTTTGGAACAGGGAACCGATCAACTGCTAAGACCCGATTAAGGGTTACCTTATAGTCAGCGCAAATCCTTAATCCTCCGTCGGCTTTGCGCACCACGACCAGAGGCGTGGCCCAGTCGGACTGGTCCACCGGCTCGATGACGCCGGCGCGCAGCATGGCATCAAGCTCAGCATCGACTCGCTCGCGTAAGGCATACGGCAGCGGCCGCGCCCGACAAAATATCGGTTGCGCGCCCTCCCGCACGCACAGCTCGGCGCAGCCCCCAGTGTATTTACCCAATGTGCCGTCGAACAGTGCCTCATGCCTAGAAACAATATCATTAATTATTTTATTTTTGTCGTGCGAACAATCTACAGCACAATTATTACATTGCTCAATAAGTTTAGGTATACGGATAGGTATGTTAAGTTCCGACAACCACTGTCGACCTACTAAATTTGTAGACCCCTTAGTTACAACATACACATCCAATGCTTTAACTAGCCCTTTGTACTCGACCAATGTTTCTAAATAACCCAAAGGTTTAACAATTGAACCATCATAAAATTTTAAGTTTAAAGAACATGGATTTAAATACAAGTCGCTAAATAGATCATCATAAACTTGTTTACTAACGCACGATACGGCGGAGCCCGTATCTACCTCCATATTGAGCGAGCGATCTTGCACCTTAATCGTAATACACACCGGTTTATATTTGCTTAGTGACATTTGGTACATAGGCTCTTCTTCAAGATCCTCCAAGTCATCATTAACATTGTCGTCGAAGCACGGCTCCTCTTGCTGTTCGAGCAAGTGAAATGCAGCTCGAGCCCGGCCGTCCCGCGCCCCGCCGCGCCCGCCGTGCCCGCCGCGCCGCGCGCGCCGTCCCGCGCCGCGGCCGCCCGCTGAACCGCGGGTACTGCCGCGCGCGAAATAATCGCTGTAACTACCGGCTGATCCCGCCGGCTCATCCCGCCTCGCTTGGTTGTAATCCACTTCCCTGGATCTTACTTTTGTACACATCCTTCTCAAGTGACCGATTTGATGACATGCACTGCACACATAATCTTTATAGCCGCACTCATTTGCTGTGTGTCTTTTATCTCCGCATCTGTGACACTCGCTAACATTTAATTTATGTAGCCCTTGTACCACCTCGCTCCCGCGCTCCACAGCCATCGCATCACGTTCTGCGGCCTCCAACGATAATGCCACCTTCACCACCCGGTTGTATGTTAAATCATCCTCGGCAAACAACCTTTGCCGAATGATTTCGCTTTTTATTCCACAAACTAACTGATCACGCATATTCTCATGTAATGTTGTTTTGAATGCGCAATGCTTAGATAGTTTTCTCAACTCCGTTACGTAATCCGCGATAGATTCGTTAGCTAGCTGCCGTCTCTGTCGAAATTTGAATCTCTCTGCTAACTCCGAGGGCTTAGGCTGCAGATGGGCCCCTAGTAAGTCCACAGCTGCAGTGTAGGTAAGCGACGATGGTTTTGCTGGGCTCGCTAATGTAGATAATAGTTCATAAGCATTTTCACCCATAACGGATATCAATGTCGGTAGCTTCAACTCTGTCGGCACTTTATTCACTAAAAAGTACATTTCAATTCTTTCGACATAACCTGACCAATTACCACTTTGTATATCGAATTCACGCATTTGTCCAACCGACATATTAACACTTATAAATTCTAGCTTCCCGATGCACAAAAAATACTTTAACAGTCTTTTTTTTTCCTGCGTTCGCCACTGCTAAATAATAGACGTGTGTCCGGTACAACCATTTATTGCGAGACTGACATGACGTTCAGAACTACCCTTATTATACACATATACAACAATAAGCAGGTAGTAGTACCTACGTAATCAAAACAACACATTCACTACCAAGAGTACACGCTACGTTCGTGAAGCCGCGTACGGCGTAGGCGCCCACTAGGCGGGTTCCTGGCAGTGAATGAGTTAAATAAAACTAAGTGGTCTGTATAGCTATACTTACATCCACTAAAAACGTCCCAATTATCGCTTTCATGTCGTATCCATACGTCCCTCCCCCCTACTTGTGCTTGTGAGCAATTAATAAACAAACGATAATTAATTAATTATACGTGTTTTGGCGCTATATTTACCGCTCGAGTCGTCGCTCGCTTATTAACGCCCGTCTCAAACTCACGACATGACACTCAGTATGCGAGACGGAACCAAACCAATATACATAGGTATATATAACGCTTATATAAAAAAATGACAGAAAAAGCTCTGAAGTTTCCAACAACAACTCAACTCAACTCTTAACTCTCTTAGTACCTACTTAAAAAACCGCATAAATTGTGTTTTTATTAATAGCTACCCGCTAGCTAGCGACCCACTCCGGCTTTGCACGGGTTTAAATGTATAATACATGCATGTACTGTTCATATGTCATTTCCTGGCCGCATTTAGTAGCTCTATCTAATTATGAATACCCAATTACCCATGTGCACGTAACAATTGACTATTGATTGTTAACTTTCTCTCTTGATTGTCTAATAAATTATTCTTATTCTTAATTATTCTTAGTTTGTATGTAAACTCTGGAACTACTTATCCGATTTCAACACTTTCTCAATGGACGTACGTTATATTTTAAGCCTATGTCAATCCCGAAGGTCCATTCTATACACTGGTAAAGGATTTTTTTTGAATTGGGATGAGTAGTTTCGGAGTTTACTACATACGAACTAAGAATAATTAAGAATAAGTACCAGTGTGTAACCACCATACGATAAATAAAAATAATAACTAATCATTAAGACAATTCTAACGAGCCCAAACTCAACGGGGATACGTTGGTTAAGTACTGGATTCCCCCGGCCACCTTCTGTCTCCATCATCAGATCAGCTCGATGGTACCATAATATTGAATTGTCATCCAAACTAAACCTTTACCCAACATTTCAGTTCAATTGGTTGAAGATGTCTGCTTCAAAATTGAGTTGCAAGATTCCACCCGAACAAATATAAATACATTGCAAGTTAATAGAAAGCTTGTAAAAACAAGTTTGACAGCTTTTTATAGAATGACAGCCGCCGGCGCCATATTGCAACTAATAGCTCTTACTGTTGGTTACGTCTCGCATCAGTCTTACCATGTAAACAAATATGTGTTTAATGTAGTGGAAACTATAGTTTGTCGCCGTCTTCCTGAGATGTTCCTCGTTGCTTAATCAAAGGCAAATTAATTACTTCTGTAGCTCATATTATTCTGTTGTTTTGAGTATCTATATCAGACATGAAAACTACATTTGGCTTTACAACCTTCATAGTTAGATGGGGTAAAAAATGAGATTCATGAAAACCTGTGATATAATGGTAATTTAGGTATAGATGAAATTCCCTCAATATTGATAAAAACATGCAGTATTGAACTCACAACGCCAATAAAACTGCTTATAAACCAATCATTTAAAGAGGGTGTATTCCCTGAGTCACTTAAAGTATCCAAAGTTAAACCTATTTTAAAACCTGGCGGGAATGCTAAAGACCCCAACCAATATAGGCCCATTGCACTCCTTCCCGCAATTTCTAAGCTATTTGAGAAAGCAATGACAAATCGAGTGTACAATTTCTTTGAGAAATTTAACATACTAGATAAAAATCAATTTGGTTTTAGAAAGCAACATTCTACGACACTTGCGGTCTACCATTACATCCAAGAAATCCTTAACCAACTAAATTCCAAGAAATATGGCGTAGGGTTACTCCTGGACATGTCCAAAGCGTATGATAGGGTGTCTCATAGTATCCTGCTCCATAAATTGTATGGCATGGGTATCCGCGGACACGCTTACCAATGGTTTAAATCATACCTTCAAAATCGTAAACAATATGTGCAAATTGATTGGCTTGACAAAGAGACGGGTGAAATTAAAGAAATAAGCTCCGAAATGCGTACCACTACGTGTTCAATTCCACAGGGAAGTGTTACAGGATGTATCCTATTTCTTGCATATATCAACGATTTACCGAAAATAACAAACTCAACTTGCATAATGTTTGCGGATGATGTGTCTATACTTTTAAATTGTACCAACAGTGCGGAATGCTTTGAACGCTTACGGCAAGTATCTATAACTATTACTAATTGGCTCGCAGAACATAATCTAGAAATAAACCTTAAAAAAACCAAAATAATTCAATTCAAACCTAAACAAAAGAAACCTTTAGACATGACACTAAAAATAAATACAGATAATATCGAAGAAGTAAGTGACTTTAAATTATTAGGCATAAAAATAGATTCGAGTCTAAACTGGAAATCACATGTACAAGATATCAAGTCAAAATTATCAAGTTTTGTATATGCTTTAAGTGTCCTTAAAATAAATACTAACTTACAAACCGCTTTGTCAGCTTACTTTGCTTATGCACACTCATGGCTCCAATATGGTGTGATACTTTGGGGGGCGAGTACCGACGCCGACCAACTCTTTGTGATGCAGAAGAAGTGCATCCGCATCCTAACAAATACCAGAGTTCCAGATAGCTGCCGTCCACATTATACTCAGCTAAGAATTCTCACGTTACCCTCACTGTACATTATGGAAGCAGCACTTTTTGTCAGAAACAATCCGCACTTATTTACGAAAAGGGTAGTCAAATCGCAAAGACGGATAAATGAGAATAAATTATTAGATTTACCAGCTACTAAACTAGAAATGTACAGAAAAGGACCTTATTACCGATGTATAACAGTAGCAAATAAAATACCAGAGCATATAAGGGAGGAATCGAAAGATGAAATATTTAAACGGAAATTAAGATAATTATTACTTGATAAATGCTACTATTCAATTGAGGAGTTCATATGTGATGACCAACTGAAATAGAATTTAGTAAATATTATTTATTTGTGTGTATTGTTTTATATAGCATGTTAATATTAGCACGTAACTATAAATTGCTAATTATAATTTTTAAAACCAAAAACTACGACATGATTATATGCCAAAAATTATGAGTAGGTAATATGTATGACTTTTAGTTGTAGCTTTAATTTTAAAGGAATACTTGCTGTGCCCTAACAGGGTTCATGTGCGAACCAACCCTAATGTAACACCTATTTTATAACACATGATAAATATGCAATAAATGAATTATGTTGACATAATGTATGAATTGTTCCTTATTATTGTTCTGTTTTCGTTTTGCACTGTATTTTCATTTGACTATTTATATTATTGGTAATTAATAAATAAATAAATAAATATTTGCGGACAATCTTACACAAATCAACCTAGTCCCAAACTAAGCAAAGCTTGTACTATGGGTACTAGACGACGATATAAATACTTATATAGAGAAATAAATACTTAAATACATAGAAAACATCCATGACTCAGGAACAAATATTCGTGCTCATCACACAAATAAATGCCCTTACCGGGATTCGAACCCAGGACCTCTTGCTTCGTAGGCAGGGTCACTACCAACTGGGCTAAAGCGGTCGTCAAATTATTATTATTCTTACACACTAAGACGATCTTTTTGTGAATTCATGCTTTTTTTTAATTTTAAAAAATTACATGTACTACTCAAATTAAATTGGTCAATAAATAAAAATAAAAAAAATTAAAATGTACTACTCAAATTATATTGGTCAATAAAAAAAAAATAAAAAAATGTAAATTTTCAAAATTAAATAAATGATAATAATCTAATCTATGTAATCAGACTGAAAACAGCTTAGATAAATAGATGAGCGTTTTAAATTTATGCATCCATAAGCAAAAAGAGTCAAAATAAAGCTTTACCTACAGTAATTTAAACATAACGCCGCCGTATGTGTGATGGGTATACCAATGTCTTTATCGCGTGCGATTACATTTTATAAAACTTTTCTACCCCGAGCCCACAATAGAGATGTAAAAAAGCATTACCCATTTTTACCTTGGCGTTACCGGGCGAGAATACCGTTTTTATGCGCTCGCTGACAATACGGTACATTTCGCGTCATTTTATCTCGCTGTAATAACGCTATCGCTGCGGCACAATGCCGAAATGTCTTTGCGCCCGTCAAACCACGGAGCAACATTTAAGTAAATGGAGGTGGTGAGTTTCAGGACAATGACTGTTATTATTAACAATGTTAACAAACTGGGCCAACGATCGCGTCTCACTGTTAGAAATAGCGAAATACGTTGAAAGTATTGCACGAGTAGTTATGCAAGCACGAACAATCGTAAGTTGTGCATATCCAATATATTACCTAGACAGGTAAATGCTGTTTATTTATTATTTATTTATACGAGGGCGACACTGAAAGTCTTTAGAACTGGCCACTTGTAATAAATATAATAAAAAAATAAGTTTAAAATTTGAAAATGGAACTCTTTCTTAATATTTTTGTGTACGAATTCCACTCGATTGTCATTTGTTTTACGATTTGGCGGCAAATTGAAAATTGTGTGTACTACGTGAGCATGAATTTAACGCGAGAAAATTTTCGAGCAATGATTTTTTACGACTTTCGATGTAATTTAAGTCAACAAGAAAGTTATGATAGACTTCGATTGGCCTTTCACGATGAAGCCCCATCTCGTGCTACTATTTACAACTGGTTTAATGAATTTAAACGTGGCCGCACTGATCTCACTGATGATCTGCGTGAGGGCCGGCCTTCTACGGCGACTACTGAAGATAACATCAGTGTTGTGCGGCGTATGATAGAGACTGACAAAAGAGTAACCTATCAGCAGATTCGTACAAGCTTAGCCATTGGTATGAGTCAAGTCCACAAAATCCTCCATGAACATTTAGCGGTGAGGAAGCTTTGTGCCCGGTGGATACCTCATAATTTGACAGAAGCCCAAAAAGTCCGTCGTGTTGATTGGTGCCGTGAAATGGGTCAAAGATTCAACGGAGGTGACTCAAATGCTGTGTTCGACGTAGTTACGGGTGACGAAAGCTGGATTTACTGTTATGATCCTGAAACTAAAAGACAGTCTGCTGAGTGGGTGTTTCCTTCCGAGGAGTTGCCTACTAAAGTGAAGAGAGGTCGAAGTGTGGGAAAAAAGATGGTGGCCTCGTTCTTCGGAAGGACTGGTCATTACGCAACAATTATTTTAGAGGATCAAAAAACAGTTACTGCGAAGTGGTACACTAACAATTGTTTACCACTTGTCTTGGAAAAAGTTCGAGAAAAATGGCCTCGCAGTAGGATCCTGCTTCACCACGACAACGCCTCATCGCACACCGCCAAGCAAACGATCGACTATTTGGCGACGGCAAACGTGGAATTACTGGGTCACCCACCTTATAGCCCCGACCTTGCACCTTGTGATTTTTATTTATTCCCAAAAATTAAAGAAAAACTTCGAGGAAAACGTTTTATGGACGCCGACGAAGCAGTGGCTGCGTTTCAAAAGGCCGTCGAAGAGACCCCTAAGGACGAGTGGGCAAAGTGCTTTTCTCAGTGGTTCTATCGAATGCAGCGATGTATTGATGTGAAGGGAGGCTATTTTGAAAAGATATAATAAAAGTAATAAGTTGCTTGATTGCTCAGTTTTTGATTTTCTAAGAACTTTCAGTTTGACCCTCGTATACACAGTGGGCGTTAATAACCCGAAATATTTTAACTACGCATTCCTTAGGTCATAAGGCGCAAAAAATGTTATTTGAACCCCAGTCAAATCCTGCTTAGTTTTGAAGATATTATCATTTTCATGTAAACTATTTATTGTGATTAGTAAAGTGCATTAAGCTCTTTTGATGGAGACGTTGCTACCGATGTTGCCAAGTTTCGAGTCGTTATTGACATACATCAAAGTGACAGCTACCACTCACTAAATTCATTCTTTTTTGGAGAAATAATTGTTACCATTTTATTAAAAGGGATGATTTCCATCCAGGAAGTGATACTTATCCAAATTTTATTTACAAAAACCGAAAAAAATACAGAAAAAGATTTTTTTTTTTGTTGAATTTGGATTGGATTCATATAACATTTTTTACTCCTAATGACCTCCGGAATGCGTGGTTAAAATCTTTCGGGTTATTAACGCCCACGGTGTATACGCAAAACGTATTGAAATTATATGTGACTTGATTAGTATTGGTTAAGCAAATGCGCTTCGCCAAGTTTGTACTAGATGGATTGAAATTCAATGGAAATGATTTTTAATAATGTAATATAATGTCCCTGCCGTCCCTGGGGTACACAAATATACTTTTTAGGGTTCCGTACTCAAATAGTAAAACGGGATCCGTCCGTCCGTCTGTCTGTCACCAGGCTGTATCTCACTGATACCGTGATAGTTCCTGCTGAAATTTTCACAGATGATGTATTTCTGTTGCAGCTGTAACAACAAATACTTAAAACACAGAATAAAATAGTTTTTTATAGGTAATGGTATGGAACCCTTCGTGCGCGAGTCCGACTCGCACTTGGCCGGTTTTTTAATCTTATTAACCACTTTTCCCATAAATTCTTGGTCCCCGAATACTCAACATACCTAATTATATATTTGCCAGCTCGCACAGCCCTTCGTAACTCCGAAGTTGTATAGCGGTATTATACGAGTTTCTCGACGCGGCTTCTTTGTGTAGCCAATAAAGGTGTGCTACGGTGCTACGCGTCTACGAGCTACGCCGTACCGTCTCAAAGCTTTGTTACGAGCAATCCCTATCGCAACCAAATTTGATTATTCTTTTTTGTACTCGACGATTAAAATATGTGTATAAAGATTTCATAGAGAATACTGCAACGTCACTCTTTTCATCGTTGAATAGTCTGTTACTTCCGAAACAACCGAAATAACTGTTTCGATACGCTCTAGACAACCGAAAAAAAATTGAAATAGAACTAAAATAAATTCGACCAATCACGTGGCTGCTTTACCGAACTGTAATGAATTGGACCAATAGAATCGCTTTGATTATTGAGTTTAATCGTTGATGTCGTACGCTCGTTGATGTCTTTTAAGATATCAACGAGCGTACGAGCGATAGGCTGCACTTCGTTTCAACAGTATCGAATTTGTTTAATTAGTTCAGTTAATTTTAATGAACTTGTACAAAAAGTATTGTTCACAATAGTGTTATAATCAAGCTTTTTAATCTCGTACCTTACTTAGGCCACTCAGCAAGCTTCGTGGCCTAAACACGGTACTCGACTAAAAAGCTCTCTATTATAACACGATTGTGAAAAATACTATTTTAATGCTGGTACTTATCCTTGCATGTAAGTTATCCGCAGTATACAATGAGTAAATACATTTTATATAATTTTAAATCTCTCTCTTAAATAACTTAATTATTAGGTACGGTCAAGGACTTTAATTTATACATCTCTCGGCTAATGTGTGCCCACCACGGTATTGTCTTTGTTTTTCATTGTTGTTATGTGTTCAATTCAAGTCATTTAATGTTAATTAATCGTATTTGTAAGCTCTGACACGTGAAAGAGCCATTGAGTGACCTACTTACAGAATAAATATTTGAATTTTGAATGTTGTTGAATCATTTAGGTGTCAACTCCAGTACAAAGTGAGCTCTAAATGGCTCAACAACTATAGTCCGTGACTGTACAGGAGATGTTTTTCTACGTATGAATCGTCATTGGTGTCTATCAGCAATCGTTTGAGCATGGTAAGATAGGGATCAAACTACTTCCAAGTTATCAGCTAATTCATTTACACATTGTGTACTTATATCATATCCAATAACAGTCTAACAGCTCGAAATGCATTAGGGCAATAATATTCCGCTGAAATGCGAATATATTTGCGTTCAATCGGAAAAAAATCAACGCAACAGCGAGACGTATCTCGAATCATGTTCTATTTGAATACCAAACTCGACAGAGTGGGTTTGTATGTAACATTCAATCCACGTAGTCACTACTGAAACGATGTAACAGCATAACTACACCATTAAACACTCAACCTTATTCCCATGAGCAAAGATAGGCTTTCCAATAAACATGTTACGACGAAGAACTAATCTCAAACAGGCGTATCTCCTCAGTCGGGATTATGGGAATTCAATTTTAAAGATATGGAACTACAGTTGCATTTTGGATGTATTTGTAATACGGATTTAAAAATATAGAAAACGTACTCCTTGTTACTGCGTTGCTTGTCGGATGTACGAAGTGTAATGTAAGTTGATGTTCGATATCAGTTTACGGGGGAAAGAAAAACAATGTTTGGTAGACGAGGAGTGCAGTTGGGAGTTTGTATAGTGGACGATAAAGATATGTTTACACATTTGCATCTATCAAGTTTGTAAGGAAATACGAGCAAGTGACGTCACAATTTTCTATGTTCACATATCGCGTCCATTTTTTGATCTTTATGTATTTTAAAATAGCAAAAATAGCGTCCTATTCTGCGGCCATGATGATTGATCGTCCATTGTGTAAAGGAGCCTTAACAGACAGACAAACAGAGTTAGTTTTCCATTTGTAAATATGGATATGGAATTATGGATTTTAAGGCCAGTTATGTGAATGAGATATGGCTAGAAATAATTAAATTGAATTGATGAAAATTTTGGGAAACATATATTCTATGAAAAGTTTCTCGGTAATACAAGGGTAAACCTTGACTTAGTATTTACGTATCTAATTGAATGCAGTGAATTTGATACAATAAACCAGGGTAAACTATAGTATCAGTATGGATTTTAACCCATTCAGTGCCCATGACAACACATATGCATCAGAGCGCTACGAGCGCTTTTCGCTACATACGGAGTTTAACCTGCTACGGACTACGGCGTAGCACTACGAGATTAGCGTGGCCGTGAATGTGTTAAGGCCAGATATTTTAAACACCCACCTCAACCGTGAAAGAAAACAAAAATTACATTTTGATCTACCTGATACTTATACTGCTGATACACGTGTACATTCGGGTTGTCCGATATATATACAGACAACCTTTCAGAAATATCTCTACACATTCTTCATTGTTACTGACCTAAGACGCTTGTGTAGATATTTTTGAAAGGTTGCTGTATATATATTGGAGACCTTGACTGTACAAAACGTTAGACAATCGACCAGCAAAGTCACTTTTGCATTAATAATAAGAGTAGGTATAGATTTTAAGGCCGGAGATTTTAATCACCCACCTCAACCGTAAACCGTCTGCCTAATGCGTGGATCCTAATGAGCAAACAGAGCGGAATTGAGTCTTGTGTTTGCATTAGACTCCTGCGCGGATGGATTAAAATTCACTGCTTTGGAGACATAATGACTTAAGTAACTTACTCATATTTAGAAGTTAAGTTTTTTTTTTTGTTATGTGTATATATTAAAGTAAGTTAAAACATCTTAACATGCAAACTTACACCTGTATTCTCAAAAGGAGTAGGTAGATCACTTGACATTTCAGTGCAATTTCTAACTTATAGGTTTAATGATTAGCAAATTGTAATATTGCAGTAACAGGACACTTAAACTCTATTATGAATAATCTACTCTTACTTAATACACTAACGGGAAGAATATAAATATTTTATTAAATTAAAACATAGGATACTTTTTAAGGGGGTGAAATTAAGAGTGCATATGCAATTTGGTAATATATTCACATGGACTGTAATATTATTCCTAGACCATTTCCCCACCGGTACCCGTAAAACTCTCCGGTTGTTTTCAATCTAGAGATACGCAGGCCTGAAACAATAAGGTAAAAGCGGTCGCAAACAGGGCTTCCCCGGAGACGGGAGTGTTGCCAGGGTTCTGTGGCGATATTCGAGCTTGTTTTTTTTATATTTGTGACATTACTGATTTGTGTACGACTCCAATTTCACACTAAAAAACCACTCGCTTGTTTTACTCTCTAGTTATACTTCTCTTTCATCACTACATAGTATAAAACAAAGTCGCTTCCCGCTGTCTGTCTTCTGTGTTTTTAGATTACCAATAAACAAAACTTAGCAAAATACTCCGAAAACGTCAGGTTTCGACTTATTATTGTGATATAAAGACTTTTTTGAACGAGCGAGCGAAGCGAGCGATGTGCTCCGTTTTAACTTGGAAAAATAGTATTACTGCAGACGCCGGGAAAGAAATGCCGGCTTCGTATCACTATACCTACTCACCCTGCAAGCCCTTTTCACGGCCAGGCATGTATAGTGCTTTTCTCAAACATGCAATGAAATAAATAAATAAAAACTCCTCAAATCAAACTAATTTTGTGATGCTGTGCCACAAATGGTCGAATGAAAATTTAAAAAAAATTACTTCCCGGCCTAGGCCTTCAATTTCGTATGAAATTCCTTTACAGATCTCTCAAATTGTTTCGCCCGAAAAGTGATACTTTGAAGCCTGTTCTGACGCACAGAATGACGACATTTCATTGCATGTTTGAGAAAAAAACTTTTATATGTCTGGCCCCCTGTTCCCCTCTACAGTTCGCATCTCTCAACCGATATTCGTGAAATTTTGCGAGTAGGTTTAATAATTATATTGCCGAATCAGTTTTTCGTATGTTTTTGTTTAAAGACAGGCTCGCGTGTTCTACAGTTCACAGATCCACTAGTAAATAAGTAAAGAAAGGTGGACGCTACGATCTACGATTGTCACTACGATCACCATGTCACAAACTATTGTTAAATCGTGTTGAATTGAACCTCGAAAGAGACTAGATACACTCTGGGTGCGATGGGTATCCAGATCAGGGTATAGTTCCAACGGAGTGAACATTTTCAGTAGAATTTTTTTACATCAGCTTTCCTATTGTTGAAATAATAACCACTTCCGTTAAGAAGGTACTTAGGACAAGTTGTAATTGTAATCAGTCCTTAATAAAAAAAATAAAAGCGGATGCAAATAACGGTAAACCATATATAATACCTGGAATTCTAAATTCATTAATTCATAAAACACACGAAAAAGCGTTTAATTATGGAACAAGCAGGTACCTCCTCTATCTAACAATTCATCACGCAAACGAAACTTTCCTATACTTTAACACATATCACCAGATACTCAAGGACTTTACTCGGAGCAGATTATAGTACATACATAACTATGTATTTTAAATTGGAAATAAGAAGATGAGGACCCTTTTTACATATTTTGTTAAATGCACCTTCACTCATAACTTCCAACACGGCCTGTTTTATCCGCTAGCAACCCTAAAAGGCACCGTGCACAATAGACGCAGAGACAATGGCGCGGAAGACCATTGTGCCGACGGTGTGGACATGCCTTTAGCGTCGGTGTGACGCGAGCGTATGATTTTATAATCGCCGTTTTATTCAACCTAGTTATAAACGAATTGATTGAGGATAAATAATATTTTTGTGACGATTATCTAATTAATTAAAAAACGAAGTGGTAAAATAATAATTCCCTACAACACCTTGAGAATGATGTACTTATAAAACATATCTAGATAAGATATATACACTACAACTATCCATTCTTAAAACTATAGTGCCTATTAAAATTAAACTCCAATGTAAAAATTATTATAACAACCTATTTGGCTTCTGTAAGGTGCTAAATATATATGAAAAAATAAATATTCAGATCATATATGATAAATTTAGCCAACTAAAAAACCTAAAAATGAGAACACGTAGTGAAAACTAAGAAACCTGGCATACTTACCACCTTACATTTTACCTGACTATAAGAATATATATGGTAAATGTACTTCAGATTTCATGTTACCTTATATACTTAACCAACTAACATCAGACATTTTAATCAAAATACAGGGAACAGAGAATCCAAAAGCATGTAAAAAAATGCTAAAAAAACATTATATAGACTCTCATAACACCAGCACTGAGGAATAATACTGGTATGGATAAATGTGATAGATAGCAAACTAATAAACTAATATTAATTAGATATTTCTTACAAATAAGCCTAATTGACGCTTCAGTAAGAACTAAAGAGTATATAAATGTAGTAGAATAAGTTTATAATTTTGAATAAATAAAAGTAAAAAAAAAAAAAAAATTGAAACACCAACACGATTGTTTTTTATTTACTTTTCAAATTGAAATAGACTTCTTCTAAGCCTCAAGCGTAGACCTGCGGCAGGTTCAGATAAGTTCTCGTTCTCGAGAACATTCTCAGAAGTTACCGAAAAGTTCTCATATATAATGTTTCGCAACTTTGAGAACTTCTCGTTGGTCCATTGCTAGACCTGCCTTGCGATTCTGTGTCTTATTTTAAGCTCACCTCAACGCTAACCCACAAATATATGTTGAGGCTGCGATTCGTTGTAACTAAGCGTACAGGTAGATTCGTTAGCGTAGTGTAGTTTCGTTAGCGTGACGGGGGGGTAAGGCGCATTCATGAGCGCGAAAAGAATACCAGTCCTGTATGTATAGCCCGTTGCAGTTGAAGCGAAAGCAAGCGCGCAGAGAAGGGTTGGAAGGGGTGAACAGGCAAGATTCTCAAAATATCTCGATTTGAGTATCTTTCATGCAAAATATGTTTCCGCAAAATCACCACTGAAAATACATTCCCCGTAAATTAAATTTTACCCACATTACCATATTTCTAATAGAGAAGGTTCTGTTTACCCTTCTACCGAGCGTAAAGCACAAAAGCTACGTTAAACAATTCGCGTCGAGTGGCAAGTGGGAAGCAGGCTTTATGTCCAAGGCCCGTATAGTGTGTCTATAGCTTTAGGTGCCACGCTGGCTGGTTGGCAACGCTTTTCGACAACTGGCCTCTGTGGAACCAGTATAGCCTGGCATCCGATTATGCATAGTTGATACGACTCTCGAGGTCAAGTTATGCTAGGGATGTATGCTAGGGAAGTAGGAGTTGTAAATCGAGTAGCAGAAGTTGGAACTTCGTCTATCAGTCACTGTCTCGCCTTATGAAAGTAAGCAAGACATAAATATAATTAATGTATAATCATCACTGATCGTAAGAGAGCGCAGTGTTTATAATCTCCTTAACCGTTAGAAGAAAAAAAAACCGGTCAAGCGCGAGTCGGACTCGCGCACTAAAGCTTTCGTATTCGTACAAACTTATAGGTATGTATTCGGCCGTATTTTCGCTTTGGGAATTTCGAAAATAAACGCGGGAGAAAATATTATTTCATTTTTCGTCACAAATTGAAAACTACACTCGCGGTAAAAAAAATAGGGTCACCCTAAATTTAATAACCGTAATAGGTGTTTTTTTTATATTTAACACTAGTTTTATTTACATAATATACTATTCTTTATAATATCCAACTGTTTTCGCCATTTCCGGGATCCTATCA
This sequence comes from Epinotia brunnichana, assembly GCA_963854355.1. Taxonomy (NCBI): domain Eukaryota; kingdom Metazoa; phylum Arthropoda; class Insecta; order Lepidoptera; family Tortricidae; genus Epinotia; species Epinotia brunnichana. Next base: position 13,540,031 of record OY977951.1, read on the forward strand.
TTAAAATATCAATGTCAAAAAATTAAGATTGGGAAAAGAATTGAGAAAAGGAAAGAAATTGGTTTGGGACGTGGTATTTTGGAAAAACTATTTTTCTCAAATTAATCTAGTTTATACAAGTTTATTCTAGGAAAGGGGGAATTTGGCGCAAATGGGAAGCCAATTGATGAAAGTTTGTTACACAAGTTTCTTAAAATATCACGCCGTTAGCCTGCGAATGTCAAATAACGGTTTGTATTGGCAATCGAACCACCTTAAACGTGTTTTTTTTCGTGGGTTTTTACGAGTCCGATTTAAACCTGGTACCTAACGTTATTTTACTGTTATTTCTGCAGTTTAGATGTAAAATAAAGATCATGACATGTCATGATCTTTATTTTATCCTGCAGGATTTAAAAAACTGTACTATTTTAGGAAATGAGACGATATTCTTTGTCCGTGGGTGTACCTGCATATTTTGGTACCTAACTAAGTGAATTTCGTAAACTAGTGCGTACGCCAAATCTTGCGATTAGGTGCCAAAGCGTACCCGCAGCTCTTTTTGAATATACAACTGGGAAAAATATGTATATTCGTAGTGAAAGCATATTTATGTGTTTTTTTATACTACGCCGCGTGACGGTGGCAAACACCCCTACGGCCTGCCTTGCGACACCAGAATCACCAAAGAATAACATGCTCCAACCTATCGATTACAATAGGCTTGTGACCTTAGATTTTTTTTACGATGCCATTTGAACTAGTTTTTGGAGAGGAACATTTTGTATGGGAACAACTACAATTAAAGAACATAAATACCCAAAAAAATAGACAAAGGCGGCAGCCAAAACGCTTAAACTAGTTGGCTAAAAAGTATGACGTCACAGTTTGCAATTTGTACTAATCGTTGTATGGAAAAGCAATTAAATTGCTGTTTCTGTCGCAAAATACTGCACTTAGGTCCATAGTAATTGTCATACAATTTTGTTTCTACAAAAGCGTAAGGATTCTACATATTGGTAGCTTTAAATTTTCTCTTGGACGATAAAAAAAAACATACTTTTCGAAACATTCAAGGTCGATAGGATTTTTTTTTATTTTAAATTTATTTTGTAATTTTACTTTATTACAATTATTTGATAGTTTACTATCCATTTAGCAAGACTGCGTTATCAATTTTAACATCGCGCAACAAACCTATTTATTTCAAGATGCACTACGGGTGTTGTTTAACAATATGAATGTATTTAACCACACATCCGTCAGTCATAAAAGATTCACCCGCTTCAGACAGCTTCCGCGCGTGTTTGCTTGGGGGGCCGACATTCATATTGTGCTCGCTGGATCCGCTATATGTACTCCAATTTTGGATCCACTAACGATTATAACCATGGATACGGTATGGAAGACTGTAAGTTAACGTCAAGTGTAGTGTTAGACGAACTAAACCTAATGTGCACATACATACATAAACTCTGATTTGTATTAGGTACCAAAAGGGGTGGGAAAACCAGTGAAAACCTAGAGAGGAGTTCCTGTTGACCTAGAATCATGAAATTTGCCAAGAAGCAAGCTCTGACTATACAAGAAATAGAATAATTCCGAATACTGTTGTATCATACCTAATGTTATTGGTATCAAATTATGCGGTATAAAAGGCGATCTTGATTGGGTTAACGTCTACGTTTGAGATATTATTTTAACAGCTCTAAGGGTGTGCTGATAATTAAAAATGCTTAATCCCTATACTATTAAACGAGCAATATTTGTATATATATATATATATTTGCAATCACGTTCTCGGAAACGGCTCTAACGATTTCGATGAAATTTGGAATGTAGGTGGTTGGATTGGTCACATGTCCGGGAAAATATCTCCGTATTTTCTCCATTTTCATCCGAGCAGAGCTCGGTCGCCCAGGGACTGAACATTGTAAACACCTAAATATTTTAGACTTCGGGAAAAATGATTGAAACTTATTAATGCATCCTTGTTCAGTGATTCCGCGATATGGAGTCATTAAACGTATATACATAGGGACGAGGAGTCTCCTACTTGTGCAAATGACTCACTTAACTCATACATGGCTCTTAAAACTTGGTCGTTGCAAGATGGGCTTACGTTAGAACGCAAACGTCGTACGTCGTACGAGACGCGGAGGGAGGTACAGCAAGTAGCAAAATTTGCCGACGCATTAAAAAATATTTTTGTCCTTTAAACGCCATTTAACATTTAAAGGTGTTCCGTGTTGTGCTACCAACAGCGCCAAGGACGACTATTGGTGTTATGGCATGCGTTGTCAAAGTCAGCTTCATGCTTTCAACTAAGGTTCTTATTCACACTCTTATGGAATAATAGTTAGCGTTTCAGTTTCACTTTTGTAAATGAAGAATGGCGTTGAAAAGGTTAACATTGGACTTCACTATGTAATCATAGGCGCACATAATATTTCACTAAAACCGTTTACACATATGCGCACGATGCACGCACTTTTTCTCCTCGTTTATACGAGATGTACTTGCTACGGCGTACTGTCTACGGCGTAGCAGACAACACTATGATTGCATCTTGAAACACTCATATTTGAACGATAAAGAGGCCCCGTCTGGCGATCTCCAAAATCCAATCCGGAAATGGCGTCAAGCGATCAGAAACCGCAAACATACCTCCGAGAGACCCATCCGATATTAAATCCAATCCCTCATAACGAAATTAGCCTCTATTCAAACGGGGACATTCGCATCTGCAAATATTCGGGTATATCTCCGAATATCAGAGCGCCCCTTTGTCTAAACGCGATTGTAAGTCAATCGCAGACGTCTTAGAAATTAATGTAATGGGTACTCAAGACAATTGGGCCCCGAGCGGAGACGTGCCGCGATTAACGTATGCCACCTTCACTGAGTATTTAAGCGAACTAAAATAAAGTACATTCCAAGAGTAGGTACTAGTCTGTAAATGTTAATGTTGGCCTGCTGAGCAAGAAGAAAGAAAATAATTCTAATCAGGAGATTTTATTTGATTTTAACTTAGTGTGTACCTACATAAAAATAACTAAGAGTATGATTATAAAAACTTAAAGTGCACAGCTACGTTTAAATCCGTCACTGAAAAAGCATCCACACCCACACAGCTTTATGTCAATGTACCATATCAGTATCAGTACCTATTTAGACGCCGATCTTCCATGGATGAGAACAATTAATGGCAGAAACTCTCTTTGATACATAGTAAAAAGAACCTAAAGAAATGACACACTCCACCGAACAAATTTTCACCAGCACAAGCTACCTAAAGGAAGAAGAAACCTCTGATTTAGTCACAGACGACACAGACGATATGTCTAGACTACCTACTACTAACTAATATCTACACACAGCAGGACACTTAAAATAGCATTTTGGTACACCTTGCAATAAGGTTTACGAATTGTTAATTGTGTTGTTCATGTTACGTACGATATTATGGACGACTAGGAATTTAAATTTATATTTGCGTATTACGGTTAAAGACGCGTAGTTTCAATATCCAAGAGGCAACCGGAGAGCTCGCAGTATTTGTCTCAGTTCGGGTTGTTCCACAACACTTCGGGAACTCAAATACCGCGTGCCTCTTGGATACTGTAAAAATAGACATCGTCATGAATTCTGACCTAAATAATGCCTCTTTTGGGGTCCCAAAGCTTGTAGGTCCTACGCTGTTTTTAATTTATATAAATGACCTTTCCAATCTTAAAATCGACTGTGGTAAAATCATTTCATACGCTGACGACACTGTCCTACTTTTTTCTGCAAACTTAGTAGAGCAAGTCTATGAATATGCACATCGAGACTTTCTTAATATTATAAGTAAGGCTTCTACATCAGCTACTAACCCTGAACTCGGATAAAACGAATGTTAGAAAGTTTTCCATGCACAAATCGAAACTAGCTCCTAACCTTAAACTCTATCCTCGCAATTGGGAATGGATGGAAATATCAGAACTGCCTGATTATTTTTTCGCTGCGTCAATAATTTTTGAAAAATAAATACATTTTCGTCAATTGCGATCCGGGCTTTCTCGGACATTTGACATTTTCCTTAGTCCGTCCTATATTAAAAATATATATATATCAGTGGTAAACTGACACTGTCACAGACAATGACAAACAGCTCTCTTCACTAACTTAAACATTAACTTTATAATTTACTTGACTAAAATATGTTAGCCTAGGCCTTCATAGGCCCAAATTTTACCTTGTAGGATGTAAAGAAGAAGCTGTCGTGCCGTATCAGGTGGCCCATCGGCCATCATCTTGCCTCACCTATTAATACGTCCTAGCAAACATATTTTTTCTCCTACTATCCTAAAAACCTTATCGTTAGTCTTTCTTTCAAAGGATTAGCAGGACAATCCTTTCCATCCTTCGCCAGCACCACATTTCGAAGGCCTCTAGTCGATCTCTGTCTCTCTGGGTTAGCGACTTAGCGTCCACGACTCGCTCCCATACAAAGCAATGCTCCTAATAAAACTTTTATCAGGTGCTTTTTAGCTGTAATTCGGCGTTTTGGTAAGGTCCTATCGGTCAATTGACACCAGTTTTCTTTCAACTCTTAAGTTCTCTTATTAAATGCGAGGATTTTTAGAAAGCACTACTAAGTTAGGTTATGTTTGCAAAAAGACCGGTCAATGTAGGTGTCAGTTTACTACAGATATATATATTTTTGTTATAAAGGACGGACTAAGGAAAAAGTCATATATGTCCGAGAAAGCCCAAATCGCAATTGACGAAAATGTTTTTATTTTTCAAAAATTATTGAGGCATCGAAAAAATCTGAATTTTATTTCGGGTGCTACGGAACCTTATTCCTATCCCCAAAAACATAATTGTAAACATCCCACAAATAACCGGTGTGCATGTCTGGGCATAGCTACCACAAACAAAATAAAGTATTTAGGAATCATAATTGATGACTCTCTCTTATCAACATCATGTGGAAGCATTGTGCACTAGAGAGAGTAAAATGTATTCAGACTCGCACATAATCAAACAAGTTTTCTTTGCGTTATGTCAATCTGTATTAACTTACTGCATCTCTTCAGTGGCTTGGCTAGAACCACATTACTAAACCTAGAAAGAGCCCAGAGAGCAATCCTTAAGGTTACTACTTTCCGCCCCTATCAATTCCCAACTAGCCTTCTTTATGAATCATGTGAAGTTTTAACAGTCCGACAATTATTTATACTAGCTACCCGCGCGGCTCCGCCGCGTATATACATATACAAAGGGCCTAGCGGAGCGACGGGATAAAATATAGCACATTATAATCCCGTAGGTCCATTCTACATAACACCTATTGAAGAAAAGGTTTTTAGAATACGACAGGTATAGTTTCTGATCTTACTTAGCATAACGCCGTAGGATATTGCACACAGTTTTAAAACAGCACGCTGAAACCCCTTACATCAACACTGATCATGCCAGTAAAAGGCGTAAAGATTTTTTTTGTCCTATATATTCTCAAACACGTCCACTTCTTTATAATAGGCTTAATGCGCGGCCTTATTTATATCCCCTAAACTACATGAAATGTAAATCAACGCTACGAGAAGCCCTACAAAATATGTCCTATGACGATACAGAGAAGTCATTTATCGTTTTAAAATAATTTTGTTCTATCTTTTATACCGCATATTTTATACTAATTATTTTGTCCTAGTTAATAAGAATATTTTGCATGTGAATAACATATTCAATTGCTAGTTCTTTTTTGCCTGAAATACAGGGTATCCTAGCTCAGGCACGTGTTATTTGCGCCTGATAGTAAGCTCCTAATCTATAGTAAATACTGATGTAAAGTGTGTATGTTTTATCAATAAACTATCATATCTTATTTTATCTTAACTACGCGTCATTGCTCTGAATATTATACCATAGTCGACGTCAAGGATATGTATGTATAAATGTTTCGCCTTATTTACAAAGCAAAAGCGGGCTCGTGCTCGTTTAGGGCACAACCGGGAATAACGTTAGATGAGAATGATCATTAGTATCATTACAAAGCAATAAGGTCCAAACATGTAACCATAAACCAATTCCAACTGACTACTTCTAGTCAAAGTACTGTCTGGGATACTTGAACTGCGACGGGCCCCGAGCGAAGACATACGCTCATGTCGGGATGGAGCGCGAAGTGAAATTGTGTTTTGATTGAGATGCATGTTGCGCGACATATAATATGTACATATATTATATTATTATTTACGTTGACTAACAGACATATCCTCAAGGCTTACGTTAGTTTTAGTTGTATTATGGCTTAGTTTATGCACGATAAGTAAATATCAATGTAGAGATTTATGTATAGGTACACTTCTTTTTTTGGAAGTTGTAAAAATAGTGTTTGCTCTACCTACTTCTATTACTCATTTTGTATTTCAGTTAAGCATTTGTTTTCATTTTCATCTACTTACGTGGACATACCTAGGCCGGTTTATTATTTGTAGATATGTTATTTTATTGTTATCCTTTAGTTTATAGGTAGTCAAGCTATTTTTATAATTCATTTTACGTATCCTTTTATTTAATAAATAGTTAGAAAGCCCGTAAAAAAAGTATTCTTGTGTACCTACCTACCTATAGAAAGGTTTATTGACAGAACCCACGTAATACAAAGAACCCAAGTAAAGCCATAGTATATAATATAGCCTATACCTATATCCATCCCGAAGGTCCATTCTATATAACGGTTAATGGATTTTTTTAAATCGGATTATTAGTAGTAAAAAATAAAAGCTACAAGCACTTACATTTTACAGATTATTTATATTATTTGTATAGATTAACATTGCACATCCAATCAACATGCAAATAAATAAATAGAAATACGGAGATATCAAAAGGCTTTAGACCAGAAATTTAAATAGGGACCAACATTTTCACTCAATATTAGGGATATTACGTAGCAATCTTACTTGTTGATTCCTCCCTCCGTAAGGAATCACCCCTTCCAAGTCGTCGCCAACAATTTATTGCAAGCCCATAAATATTAAAAAGTTTGCCGCATAAATCTCTAGTTTTAATAATAAAGGAGGCTGTGTGCCAAAAAGGTAAGTCGACAATATTGCTTTGCTTTCATCAAACTGAATTTATGGAAGACAGGTGTTATAGATGTGAATACTTAGATGAGATGACTAATGAGAATAAGGAGAAAACTTGCTTCTAAGATATATTTTCGCTTACACTTCGCCATCTTGGTTAAATTAGGTAAATAAAACATTTGTATAGATAATAACAAACTTTCAAAATACCAGCAAGTACTTAAGTACAAGCACACAGGTCTTGCCGCATTCCTGGTACTCTTTAGGTAAAGTTCCAACATTGAGAAAACTGCCAGTGAGTCAGAAGTATTAAACTTTTAATACCTACTCTTAATCTATACATATAATAAAGCTGAAGAGGGTCGAGAGTCTGTACATGGAAGATATTCGAAAAAAAATTGGCTAGGGACACTTAGAATCGATAACAGAACACGTTCCAACAGTTTTTAGAATTTTTGTCTGTTTGTCTGTTTATCTGTTTGTCTGTTTATCTGTTTGTCTGTTTATGTGACCGCGCATCACGTGAAAACGGCTGAACCGATTAAGATGAAATTTGGTATTGAGATAGTTTGAGTCCTGGGGAAGGACTTAGGGTAGTGTTTATCCTGAAAATCAACCCTTAAGGGGATGAAATGGGGGGTGGAAATTTGTATGGAGCTACTTAAGCCGCTGCAACGATTTGGATAACATTTGGTATATGATTAGTTTAAGTCCCGGAGAAGGTTAAAGAATAGGTTTTATCCCGAAAATCTTCCCTTTAGGGGGTAAAATGGGGGGGGTGAAAAATTGGATGTAACCCATTTTGATGAAATTTGGTTTAGAGGTAGTTTAAGTTCTGGGGAAGGACATTGGATAGTTTTTATTCCGGAAATCTTTCCCTGAAGGGGTGAAATGGGGGGGTGAAATTTTGGATGGACTCCGTTTAGATCAAATTTGGTATAGATATAGTTTGAGTCCCGGAGAATGAACTATCCAGTTTGAATCCCGGAAATCATCCCCCAAGGGGATGAAATAGGGATGAAAAAGTGGATAAATCCCATTTAGTTAAAATTTGGTATAGAGATAGAAGGAGTCCCAGGGAAGGACAATGCATAGTTTTTATCCTAAATCATCTCCTGAGGGGGTGAAATGAGGGTTTAAAATTTGGATAGAACCGATTTAGATGAAATTTGGTATGGAGATAGTTCAGAGTCCCGGGGAAGGACTAAAAATATTTTTTAGTCCAAAAATCATCTCCTAATGAGGTGAAATGGGGTATGAACATTTGGATGGAACCCATTTACGGTATAGCGAGTTGGAGTCTTGGAGAAGGACATAGGATAGTTTACTCCTGGGGGGTAAACACGTAACGTTCCGAACGCGCGTCGGTACAATTTAACTGTCAATTTTACATATAAAAAGTGACATTTAGACCTACCCGACGTTCGTACAATGCGTTACGTGATCGACCTACTGAAAATCATCGCATAAGGGGGTGTAATTGGGGGTGAAAATTTGTTTGTGACCCATTTTGATGAAATTTGGTTAAAAGATAGTTTGAGTCCCGGAGTATGACAACGGATAGTTTTAATCCCGAAAATCATCCCCTTAGGGATAAAATAGGAGGTGAAAATTTGGATAAAACCCATTTAGATGAAATTTGGTAAATAGATAGAAGGAGTCCTAGGGAAGGACAATGCATAGTTTTTATCCCGAAAAATCATTTCCTGAGGTGGTGAAATGAGGGTTGAAGATTTGGATAGAACCCAATTAGATGAAATTTGGTATAGAGAGAGGTAGAGTCCTAGGAAAGAACATAGAATATTATTTATTCCGGAACACATAAAAGGAGGAAATCATCCCCTAAGCGGGTGAGAAATGGTGGATGAACATTTGGATTGAACCCATTTACGGTATAGCGATAGTTAAGGAAGGACATAGGATAGTTTTATCCCGAAAATCATCCCCTAAGGAGGTGTAATTGGGGGTGGAAATTAGTTTGTGACACATTTTGATAAAATTTGATTGAAAGATAGTTTGAGTCCTGGAAAAGGACATATAATAGTTTCTATTCCGGAAATCATCCCCTAAGGGGGTGAAATGGGGGTGAACATTTGGATGTAGCCCATTTAGATGAAATTCGGTATAGAGATAGTTTGAGTCCTGGAGAATGACAACGGATAGTTTTTATCCCGAAAATCTTCCTCTAAGGAGGTGAAATAGGGGGTGAAAATGTGGATGGAACCCATTTACGGTATAGCGGTAGTTGGGAGTCCTGGGGAATAGGAACATTACATAAGTAAATATACAACGTGTCCCAAAACTCAACGATAAGCCGGCACCAGAGGATGGAGCTACTTATGATTAGTCGAGAAAAAATAAGGAAAAAAATATATCTCAATTATTTTAGAAATTACAGAAAAAAAATGAAATTCATCGAAAATCGACATCCCTAATGGTATTTTTAACGACCATGTCTACAAATATTCAAATATTACTGTTTTTTTTTTGTTTTTGGATACTTAAGTAGCCCTGCTATCTAACACAGTTCTTAAAAATACCATAATACATGTAGTTTTTACACAAAAAATAATCAAAATCGATTTTGTCCCTACAATTTTGAAAGATTTTTTCTTACAGTCCACTTTCAATCATCATGGTGTAAAAAAATTGTATTGACACCACAATGGCAATTATTTTCAAAAGTTGACGCAACTAACCAAGATTCCAAAATGGTATAATACTTTAGGAAACCTAGTCACAAAAAAAAACAACGAATTTTTAAACAAGAATCGACATTATTTAATGTTGGCGGTAATCACTTTTACTGTACCCAAAAAAGGATTTTTGTTGTTGAAAAATGTTGAATAAATGCAAAGAAATGGTACAATTTTTTTTAATTTTTTTAAATTCATTTACTACATTATTAATACTACAGTAAATGTTCAAATTGCCTGCCACCGGCATTAATACAGACATGACATCGCCTTAGAAATGATCGTTTTATCCGTCGTGCATATCTTCTACCATTGATATGATCCGCAGCTTGTGTGATTTTTTGGCGAAGCTCGTCCAATGTTGCTATGGGTTTTGAGTAGACTTTGTCTTTAAGACAGCCCCAGTAGAAGAAGTCCAGGGGGTTCAGGTCGGGCGAACGGGGTGGCCACAAGATAGGACCAAGTCGCCCGATCCAACGCCCTGGATACTCTTGGTTTAAGTATTCTCGCACTGCACGGGCATAGTGAGCTGGGCAACCATCATTTTGAAACCACATGTTTTGTAAATCACGTAAAGGCACGTCTTCTAATAATTCAGGCAAGTCGTTTTGTAAAAAGTTCAAATAGCCATCACCATTAAGGTTTCCTTGTAACTACGACTTGCCTGAATTATTAGAAGACGTGCCTTTACGTGATTTACAAAACATGTGGTTTCAAAATGATGGTTGCCCAGCTCACTATGCCCGTGCAGTGCGAGAATACTTAAACCAAGAGTATCCAGGGCGTTGGATCGGGCGACTTGGTCCTATCTTGTGGCCACCCCGTTCGCCCGACCTGAACCCCCTGGACTTCTTCTACTGGGGCTGTCTTAAAGACAAAGTCTACTCAAAACCCATAGCAACATTGGACGAGCTTCGCCAAAAAATCACACAAGCTGCGGATCATATCAATGGTAGAAGATATGCACGACGGATAAAACGATCATTTCTAAGGCGATGTCATGTCTGTATTAATGCCGGTGGCAGGCAATTTGAACATTTACTGTAGTATTAATAATGTAGTAAATGAATTTAAAAAAATTAAAAAAAATTGTACCATTTCTTTGCATTTATTCAACATTTTTCAACAACAAAAATCCTTTTTTGGGTACAGTAAAAGTGATTACTGCCAACATTAAATAATGTCGATTCTTGTTTAAAAATTCGTTGTTTTTTTTTGTGACTAGGTTTCCTAAAGTATTATACCATTTTGGAATCTTGGTTAGTTGCGTCAACTTTTGAAAATAATTGCCATTGTGGTGTCTATACAATTTTTTTACACCATGATAATTGAAAGTGGACTGTAAGAAAAAATCTTTCAAAATTGTAGGGACAAAATCGATTTTGATTATTTTTTGTGTAAAAACTACATGTATTATGGTATTTTTAAGAACTGTGTTAGATAGCAGGGCTACTTAAGTTTCCAAAAACAAAAAAAAAACAGTAATATTTGAATATTTGTAGACATGGTCGTTAAAAATACCATTAGGGATGTCGATTTTCGATGAATTTCATTTTTTTTCTGTAATTTCTAAAATAATTGAGATATATTTTTTTCCTTATTTTTTCTCGACTAATCATAAGTAGCTCCATCCTATGGTGCCGGCTTATCGTTGAGTTTTGGGACACGTTGTATGTATGTGACGTTCCAAGGGTAAAGGTACCTTATGGCGGCCTTAGTTTTGAAGATGTATTCTAAAACGGGGTAAAAAAGACGTTTTATTATGGCTATTTTGAAAACTATTAGCTGTAACATTTTGTTGAAGCATTTTTATTTTTAATATAAAATGTTTAAATTACAAGTCAGTTAATTTAGTCCTACGGTTTAGTAGAAAAGTTCCTTACGGCCGTGTGATATGAAAATATGCAAAATAATTCTTAAGAAAAGCCTACATGCGTCTATACATGCATTAATTTTAAGAACATCCAGTAAATACCATGGTTGCGGCAAATAAATGAATATGAATGAATGAATGAATACCCTTTCCTTCATACAATCCATACTAATATTACAAATGAGAAAGTAACTCTGTCTGTCTGTTACCTTTTCATGCTTAAACCGCTGAATCGATTGAGATGAAATTTGGTATAGAGATACTTTGAATTCCGGGGCCTTCCCAAAGAGTCCTTACTAAAGATAGTTTTTATCTGGAAATTTATCACCTAAGGGGGTGAAATGGGGGAAGAAAGTTACGATATAAACGAACTCCGCGCGGACGAAGTCGCGGGCAAAAGCTAGTTAACCTATAACATAGAAGAAATAAATATACCTACATATATATCATACTAGGTACAGTAGGTACCACCGCCAAGAAATTCTAAAAGAAAAATCATTCAATTCCTAGTACAAAGGGCAAAACATGAGCGAACCCAGCAGGAATTAAGAGTTCCCCATGATAAAAGCACTGGCCGCAAACAAAAATTTAATCTCGTAATAATTGTCGTATTACCAACATTACAATGGGAGCTATGGCAACGCGGGCGGTCTAAAAAAAGTAAAATCTCTATGGAAATCACTGGGAGACTTCTACATGGAACTTTATACTCTGGAAGGTGCAACACAACTTAACGTTCTATTTGCCTAGCAGCGAAAGTATTCACTTAATACTTATAATTAATGAAACTATTGAACACACTCAAAATCTTACCAGTCTAGGAAAAACTTAACAATACATATTTGGTTACTCGTGAAGGGGTTACAATGCGTTATTAGCAGCCAAGAAAGCCAAATGGAGACAAAATGTATATTTTGTTTATAACAATCTCAAAATTATTGCTTCGACATTTTCGGAATACTTTGTAAGGTCTTATAAACGAGTTGAGGTGAATGGATATAATATGGAATACGAATTCGGTATTTGACAATAAAGTCAATCAGCTTATTTTTATAAAACGTCAAAAACGCTCCGTTAGTATGGAATTTGTAGGGATTACTTGGCTGTGACGTCACAATCAAACAACGTCCTTATTGTTAGTTTTTATGAATTTAAAAATCTTAAAATTGCAAACATAAATGAAAGCTTGATACGTTTGAGTATTTTCGTAATGTTTATCTGTTGCTAATGAAAAATCAATTTATTTTCACTGTTGTCAAATACCCAATTACGATATTTGACTGATAGTCAAATCAGCAACTTTGTATGAATCTTCAAAAACGCTCTATTAGTATGTCGTTTGTAGAGAAGACGCGACGACGACGTTACGATTTTCTATAGTCAAACAGCGTCCATTGATAATCTTTAGGAATTTCAAAATCTTTAAAATAGCAAAAACTTGATGTTTTCCGAGTATTTTCAAAAAGTTTTGTTTATTGGTACTTAATGCAAAATTACTTCAAAATTGTAATGACAATTCCATTTCTAAATGTGTTCTTTCGTGGCCTCAACCCCCAATTCACACAACACAACAAAAAAAACAACCAAAATTAAAAAGTTTCACTTCCAGCGTAAGCAAGGTATTGGTTAATAAATCCTCGGTTTTGATTAATTAGCGCCATTCTTTCCGAGACGACAGGAAGCGCCGCCATTAATCCGGCAACATGGCGGCGGTATTGAGACATATCCGGTTGCTTGAGGGACGGGTTTTTCGATTGTCTCGGCTAATTAATTACATTCCTTGCGGTTGTTATCCTTGAAGAAAGCGAGACGTTTGGTTTATAAGGTGGTTAAGATTTCATTGTTTTAATAGTTACATTTTTAAACGTTGTACTACGTTGTGGGGAAGGTAGGTTAGGTTTGGTTAGGTTAGGTTAGGTATATGGCTTCTCCCCCCCCGAGGGTGCTCGCCTTGTCGGGGCGGGGGGGCTTAGTAACCGTGGACTGATCACCCACGGCGAAGCTAAGAGGCACCCAGGGCCGGCCTGTTTGGGCTGCCGGCTGGCCCGAGGAGGGCGCTCCTAGCGGGCTTGCCTAAGCCCGCTTAGGATGCGTTGGGGAGGGACCGCAGAAGAAGTACTCACGCGCTATCTTCTGCGGCCGAGGTGGGATCGCAGGGGGAGAGGCGTGTTGGTATAACGGTGCGCCACTCTCCCTACCCCCTACGAACTTGGCGGGGCCGTTCCGCTGAAGCGGCATTGGTGGGACCGCAGAGGAAGAGGAATGCCGGTGTTACGGTGCGCTGCTTTCCCTATCCTCTGCGGCCGAGTCGTGGTAGGTGGCGGAACCACAGACCTGATCCGCCACCGGGTGCTGGACCTTCCGCACCCATGATCTCCTCGTCCGCTACTGAACAGGTGGAGATCGAGAAGGCAGGCGCGCCAAAACATCTGGCGTGCCTCACGTGGAGGGCGCCCGGGCATCCGCGAAGGAGCCGCTTGTGGGCGGCTGCCGCCGGCGGGGTCGCGGATGTGTGCGCAAGCGTTCCCGTGACCTCGCCACGAGGCGGCGAGGTGGCAAGTGGGGGGGTTTTTAGTGGGTACACCGTGGGTCTCATTAGCCCATACGGGAGTCCCACATAACCACTCGGGTCACCCCCTGCACCCGGGTGGTATGCGTAACGCATTTTCCCCCTAAACAAAAAAAAAAAAAAAAAAAGGTATATGGCTTCTATCACCCTCTCCCGGCGTAGAGGTGCTTTGGACGGGTCGGGAAGCGTGTGGTGTCGCCCTACATGCTTACGACGGGAGAGGGGGCTTTTGCATCAGTAGTGAGGGCAGCTGCGGCTGTTGCCGAGGGGCGTCGTGGTGAAATGTTCGCGATCCCATGACGCCCCTACTACACGGCAGAGAGGGCATACCTTGGTGGTTTTAGACGGTAGTCTGGGGGGTTCCCGGGAGCCCGTCATACCCATCCTAGTTCCTCGGCTAGGTTGGATGCGTAAATGCATTTCCCCAAGTAAAAAAAAAAAAAAAAAAGGTTAGGTATATGGCTAATCATACTTAGGTTACAAGTTATTAGTGGGCCAATCAACTTTTGGACCCACAGTATTTTGTCCGGTAACGCAAGATACAGAACTGTCATGTTTGTTAGAGAAACTGCTATAAACCAGGTACCCAATTGTGTATAACGATGGTTTACACCAGCAGTAACGATATGCCACAGATTTTAATTGGATTGATAGACAAAGGTTTGAAATATATTGATTTGAAAGTTTGTAAAACGTATCATAGGAGACAGAAAAGTGTCGGTGAAAAAGTTGATTGACCCTAGTACCAAAATGCAGATGGCGCTGTACAACGGTAACTTCTACTATGAGCTGTTAAGATTGTTCAAGAATGAATGGGGTCGTGACGTGACGGGTATGGTGTATGAACGTTTGTACGGAACCCTCGGTGCGCGAGTCAGACTCGCACTTGACGGGTTTTTAGGGTTCCGTAGTCAAAATGGCAAAAACGGAACCCTTATAGTTTCGTCATGTCCGTCTGTCCGTCTGTCCGTCTGTCCGTATGTCACAGGCATTGTACTCGAAAACTATAAGTTGTATTTAAATGAAATTTGGAGTAAAGGTGTATTTTGATGGCCGCTATATAGTTATGCAATGAAATTACTAAAAATAATATTTTTACGGGGGCACTCCATACTTGTAACTCCATGTCAAAAAAAAATTTCACACTCTCACACTTTTGCTCTTAGATTTTTTAGGCGTACAACATTAAATGGAGCATTCCACGGAAAAGTCCACCGCTGTCCCGTACGAACACTAATTTTCAGAAAATTGGTAAGTTTTGGAGTTCCTTTTTTGCGACAATAGTGTCAAATTATGGTCAGAACTATAATACTCCAATTAAAATTGCAAAGATAACTTAAGACAGAAATATACACGCGTTAGTACGGGACAGCTCGTGGAATGCCCCAAATACGTTTAAGGTGACTAACAGGTATACGCGGACAAAGTTAAGGCTAGAAGTTTGTTCAGTTATAATAAAAACAATTTGCTGCAGAAAAACGGGGAACGATCAATATTGACAAATTGTTTTAAATACCTAGACTCGCAGAAACGGTTTGAAATCGAAGATCAAGTATTGAAACCGGCATTTTGACCTCTAATCATTAATTGTTGTTAATCAGCTCGAAGTTCTTTATTTCCATGCCACATGAAAATAGTCAACAGATGATTCGTTACTTAAGGCTTGACATTCAAATTTTGGTAAAAATGAGTTGTTTATACCTTATAACGTAACAATTTTCTTGTCGGAAAATAGAAATCATAATCTGCAAGATAACATAGTTTTCGTAGAAATCCATTTTAACATAAGAAAGTAGAGAAAATAAATCTAAAGTCAACCCTATTTTTTCACTAGTAACCAGTTTACTGCTCCATTTTTTATCAGAAAGAGATGAAATTTTATAATCTTCTTTATAAAGTCATGAACAATAACTTCATATTCTTACTTTCTTAAATTTCGTCTCGTTTTCTGAAATATTCCGAAAAACATGATATCCGCGCTTTCGACCACGCACTTCCATCTCGCTCACGCTTATGCTCAGTGAGAGGGAGAGAAGACCATGAACGTGCGGGGCCTTAAACTAAAACTGCCTAATAAACAAACAGCTTAAGTAAGTAATTTGTAGGTAAGAAAAGTTTTATTAACGATTCACCAGTTGAAAACGAAAAAAATGTTAACAAACAATGTATTGAATTTGACATTTAAAGGATGACTCACGCTAGAACGGGCCGTGTCCGGCCCGGGCCGTTTTCTAAGAAAAACGACGACGATTTTGCGCGGCCGAACTATGCCCAAGCCTGGCTGAGCCACGGCCGACTCGGTGTCGGCACGGCCCGGCCGTGGCTCAACCAGGCTTGGGTGAGGCTCAGCCGCGCAAAAACGCCGTCGCTTTTCTTAGAAAACGGCCCGGGCCGGACACGACCCGTTCTAGCGTGAGTCATCCTTAATATGTACTTTACGTCGGCAATATATTGGATAAGAAGTGAATTTTTAATTAGTTATTAATTAGTTACGGTAGGACCCTGCAGTTCACCTTCGGTCTCATATTAAATCACTGAAATATAGGTGATGAAGAGGTTCTCGGGCATGCCTTGGTCTTCAACTTTTGCCGTGCGATTTGGGTGCATCTTGACCACAGATGTATGAATATAGTATTCTATGCTCTGAGATCTTGACCCACAGGTAAATAATTTATAATCTGCATTAAGATGTAGAATACTATTCCAGAAATTATTTACTAAGGAGATAGGTTATAGGGGATCGTATAATCGTATTCCATAATTTACAGTTTAAAAAAAAAACATCTAACCGATGGGGCCACAAGTGATTCACAAATATTAGCCTCTGATATCTATTTTAAAGTACAAACTTAGAGTAGCTGTATTGACTCCTTTAACTTACCTGGTTTTGTAGAAATAGTAAGAACAACTTCTGAACACGCACCTTCGAATCCACGATATGGAGTCAAAGAGTCTTAGACATTGTCCTAGAAATTATTATGAGCAATCAAGCAACATAGCTGGACATGTTGAAGCAGTTTCTCTTAAATATAATACAAGGTTATTTGCAAATTATAGGTCTCCCAAATGCGCCTTCGAAACGTTAATGGACTCTGTAGTTTTTGGAGATATTTACGAAGACTATCTTCGTAATAGTTGTTTAGATATATTTATGCGAAATGCTGGATGAACAGCTTTTCTGCAACCCTGTGTTACCACGCGAGGAGGAACACATTAAGACCCGTTCTGCTGTGCAGCGAAATTACTGATTGAATACATCACGACGCTAACAATATCCTGTGTTTATCACAGAATGCAGATCCTCGTTTAGCAGATTACTGAACGAGGGAGCGAAGTCCTCCGAGTCTACAGGAACAATCCGACATTTGTACGAATGTATGTATGTATACATATTTCTTCGCTGATACTCGGTTCGGTACGTTTGTTAGGCGAATGAATAAGATAACTATATTTTATCAAATTAGTCAAGACGTTCACAGTTTGGGGAGAACCACTAGTCGTAATGTAGGAGTGTATAGTAGAAGGCACGGAACCCTTCGTTGTGCGTGGTCCGACACGCACTTGGCCGCTTTTTTTTACTAACCCGAGTTTGATACTACTAGCCTTTTAAATCTGTACCAATTAAATCATGGAATTCAGCCAGAAACATGAATACTTCTAGGCCTAACCATGTGTACATTATGTATTAGTAGGAAGATAGGTAAAATTTATCATTTATCTATTTCCTTAATTAAAAATCAAGATAATTATTTGTATCAAGTTCAGTTTTTTTTTCTGACTTGGACAGCTCAAACTACTCGCTCAAAATGCTTTTGACTTCAAATACAGAATCCGCCCAGTTATCTAAATAAAAAAAACCTAAAATTCTAGAGGCGTTATTAGAAATTGCCCGCCCTATCATTAACAACCCTTATTCAAAGTTACGAGGGTTCTAATATTAAATTTTATTGCAATTGAGCACAGGTACCTACAATGACGGTTCGGTGAGGCATCTTAAGCCGCCGCCGCAAATCCCAGTTTTATTTGTTTGAAAAGACATTTAAGCTGGGAGGAATTAGCGAGCAGGGGGCCCGGGGCTTATTGCGTATCCATATTGTTATCAAATATTATTTTATTGTAATTTTGGGCTATGGGCCAAATGTGACAGCAAACCGATTCTGCCAGACAAACCAGCGTGACAAAATGAGTATGCCACGTGCCCCGCGAGGATTCCCAATCATATTAATAGTGTATAGTGTATTCCTGAGGTCCGGCGGTCCTAAGTAGCTCAGCCTTCTTTATATACGAAAATGTTTACACCTTAGGGCCTCAGAAACACGCGTTGGTTCTAAATATCGGCAATATCATGTTTGAGCTTAATTAATAAAATGCAACAAAAATTTAAATTAAAAAACATGATATCCACGCTTCCGAGCACGCACTTCCATCTCGCTCACGCTTATGCTCAGTGAGAGGGAGAGAAGACCACGAGCCTACGTCGCCTTAAGATTATTAGGAATCCTCCCAGGGCACCGTGCGTACAGTTTATACACAGATGTATGAATATAAGGAGATCGGACATGCCGGCCGATCTGTATTGAGTACGCCTGTCGCAAGTACATTAACCCACATTAAGCCCAAGTAATTGACAAGACAAAGCACGCACACGTCTAAAACACACACACTTGTATACCTACGCTCTTATTGGACAATACACGCGCATCATATCAAGCATTTTGGGAAGAAACGTAATATTTTCTGCGATCAGCACGCGTGCACAGTATGGCAGAGTATGCCCATTGAGCTAACAACTGCGACGCGGCCGCCGGCGGCTTGTCCTCTCTCAAGTATTCTATGCTCTGAGAGTGTAACAACACTTTTTATTGATTTATCTTTCACGATTTTCAGATACAATTTGTTTGGATACCAATTTAGGGAATTTTAGAAAAAATATACCTTGCCCGATTGGACACTAAAATATAAATGACGAAAAGATTTCGTCACGAGACAAAACCGTAGGTACTGTAGGGCTTGAAAACGTAATTAACGTAACGTGTGTAACTTTTTTAAGATAATATGCACGATATAATGTCATTCAAATATGAGAATCCCAATTACATTAATTATTTTTCAACACACCTGCTCGTAAAGTAGGTCTTATTACAGCGTATTTACACTGATAATGCAGAATATCACCCATGCCGTGCCTTTTACATTACATTATCGCTCTAGTGCCTTTTCATTACATATATTTTTAAATATTAGCAAAATAATGCAGAATATTACCCATGCCGTGACTTTTACATTACATTATCGCACTAGTGCCTTTTCATTACATATCTTTTAACATTTTCATTTTTTATATTTTTTTTTTCCTCGCAAATGTGTTGAAAAATGTCGTATGAAACACGTGAGCATTGGTCATTACACTTCTCGTCTCCATTAAAAACCGACTCGAGTGTAATGACCAACTTAGCACACTTGTATCATAATGTACTATTACATTGTCTTTCACCACCACTATTGGTAAATAAAGGTGTTCGTAGCTATAGTTACGAACACCTTTATTCACCAATAGTGGTACTGGATCATCAACTGCGACTCTTCACTGTATCGTCATTGACTGTAATACAAGACCAATAGCAATTCCACTTACGTAATCGAGCACCTAACAGATCCGTGGCTATACGCCAATGCTAATCAACGCTTGTCAGTTTCCACGAGTCTTATTGCTACCTAATTGTTTTTAAAACAAGTTTTTGTAGCAACTGCTTTATATTCTGGTCCCCTCTTGTTTTAATTGTGTTTGATTTGTAATGCTGAGGAAAAGTTATTTAAATCGGGGGTTGTGCTGTGCTACGCCGTAGATGGTCGTGGTCGTAGCACGTACTCGTAGCAACGCGCTTTGGAAGTCGGTTGATATGTTGATAATATAAGAGGCTTTCTTGCGATATTGCCGTCGCTCGTAAAGTGCGATCGAGCGAGGAGTTCAAGTTTTGAGTTTGCTTTTAAATTATAAATTTTACGTACTAACAAACATATGGATTCTTGAGTCTGAAATAAATTACTTTTTTTTACAGTGGCAAAGACAAGGGGTTTTAACGGGGTAGTACCTACAGCATCCTGAAATCCCTTGTTGAACGGATGGACTGCCCGATAATGCGGTATTGGGACGAGGCGCAGGCGCATGTATGCTCCGGTGCATGCGAGTCCCCTCACGCCGATATTAATTACCGTTTAAGTTGTTACTAACACTCGTTTTTAAGTAAATATATTGTTACTATTGTTACTAACAAATTAAAGATAAGAATAGTCCGAAATAAATTGATAAGTTTTTTTAAAGAGGCATGTTGGTGACATGGCTGCCATTTAGGTTGGTATAGGTAAAAAGCTTTACTTATTCACTGCCAAATCCTAGCCGATGCCGTGGTTTTGCCGCTAAGTAGAGGAAAGTGCCTAAGAACAGAGCGCCCGCTAGGCGGGTTCGTTGCAATGAATGTGTTAACACTATCACGGCCACGCTAATCTCACTACGCCGTAGTCCGTAGCAGGTTAAGCCTCGTATGTAGCGAAAAGCGCTTGTAGCGCTCTGACGCATATGTGTCGTCATGGGCCCTGAATGGGTTAAGTAAAGTTCGTATTGTAGTTGAGCCCAGAGGGAAGATCATCAACTGTTTTTCCATATAAAAATTGACATTTACATCTAAGTACCTAACGTACAGTCACCGGCATCAATATATGATGAAACAAAGGCCGCAAAAATATCTGACACGCTCTTATGGCTCTAGGAATAAAGTTGTCATCAGATATTTTTGCGGTGTTTGTTCCATCATATAATTATGCCGGTGACTGTACGTACAATGCGGTATGTGATCCACCTGCTGTTCGAATAGAGATTTCATATTTAAAATTTGGAACTCAACCAAAACAAATACCTTTTCGAATTCGAACAGAGAGGTAGTAACGTTTCGGACGCGCGTTAGGACGATGCAACTGTCATTAGGGTTCCGTACCAAAAAGGTAAAAAATCGCCAAAGTTTACCAATCGAAAATTCTGAAATAAAACGTATTTTTTTCTATCTAGCGTATTTTTTTTTTCACGTAAATTATTTCTTAAATAAGTTTGTAATTCAATTACTTTTGTATGTAATTTTATGTCTTCAAATTCCTATGAGATTATCGTTTAAGTTTCTTATTTCAAAGAAAATAATAATAATTGAAATTGGTACGCGTGATAAAAAAACATCGCTGATAAATATACATACTAGGCTGCAAGCTATTAGTACAACGGTAACTTCTACTATGAGCTGTTAAGATTGATCAAAAATGAATGGGGTCCTGACGTGATGGGTATGGTATATGAACGTTTGTACGGAACCCTCGGTGCGCGAGTCAGACTCGCACTTGACTGGTGGTTTTTTTTTCATATAAAAATTGATATTTAGAACGATCTGCTGGTCACAATCACAACTACTAACACTAACGGCTTTACTTAATTTTTTTACCTTTGAAGCTTTTTAAGCTTGCGACAAATGAAAGCAGCACAACTTAACTCGTCGATGACGGCTTGCATTTTTAACCGCCCGTCACCCGACGCACGATAATTAGATTGTGGACGTCACACGTCACGTCAGACGCGCATTGTTCGATGCGAACTGTGGAACGAAACGGCTCACAAGCAAGCGTGGTCCGGTGAGTAATACAGAGGTTCCGTATATTGTTCTCGTCTCAGAAGTGAGCGTTGCCGCGCCATAGACAAGCCATAGCCACACCCAAGTATTAATTCTCTACATTAAGCGAAATTGAATGATGTCCAATTTTGATGAACAAAAAAAAATTCTTGCTGAAAGTACCTAGACAAGGACAAGATAGTATGTAGGTATTAAAAGTGTGTTTGACATGTTTTTTTTTTCAGGGCTCAGAAATAAAAATACCTAACACAGAATGGAATCGCCGGTGCTACGCTTCGCTTCGCGCACTCCGCGAATTCAATTCTAACATTAGAGTTGGTTTTTGTATGGAAGGTTAAGCACGCCCGCGCCCGTGTCCGTCTGTCTGTCTCTCTGTCTGTATGTCTCTCTGGAAGCGGGGTGGCGATGGCACCGACCAGGACGGCCCGCAGGCTGTGTCGCGGCGACATAGACTGTTCGTCTCTTTCTAAACGTTCTAATTAGAAAGAGACGGATAGTCTATCCTAGTCGATAGTCCTGTGATAGCCGTGCAGTATGGAGAAGTTTTTTTTTAATTGTAGGTTGGCACCTACTTTTCCACCTCAAGCAAATCCGTCAATTTTCATACGTGGTAGGTATACTCAGTCTATACATCAGAACCAAACAGGTAACTATTCATGGAATTAACAGAAGGTTTTGTTTAAGATAACGCGAAACGCGCCATCCTTGTTTTCTTTGAGTTATTACTTACCTACTACTATTATGTATGTCTTTCCCGCTCACGGGACAATAATGTCCCGGACCTTTGGGAGGCGTGCGTGGGGCTAGGTACCTAAAAAGTACCAACTGAGCCAACACGTAGAAGCCCTTTTGACAATTTAATGAAATGCAAGGAGTACATCGAGCGGATGCTGTCCCTGCCCGTGTCATGGGACGCACACAGAGACAGCACCCGCTGGGGTGTATAGGGACTATTGCTGGTTGATGGAATCTAAAGAAAACGGGTTATTGGATGAAAATGATGGACTAGTGGCTGGGCTATTGGGTGAAACATCGGACGCCTGCCTAATAAACTGTCTCATTTTTTATCTCTGGCAGACGGTGACTCGCCAACTGCTAGATGGGCCCCTATTAATAGCGACATTAAAAAATGGCCTAAGGGCAACACCAGTCAGAGAGGCTGGGGGGGGGGGGGGGGGGGGGTAGAGAGGTGGCACTGGACTTTAAACATATAGCCAACTCGCCACTTAGGAGTCCACATCTACCCTCGAGCAACAGCTCTTGCGACTCCACTCTGGACAGCCAGTTAAGGCAAGCCAGAGGTGGGGGGCCTGTCCAACCAACCACCCGATCGGCTCAGCCTGACCACAGGACACCCCCAGGAGCACTCAGGTTTGTAGGGTCGCTACTCCCTAACAGTCCGCCACAAGCTGCCTTACGTTGACTGATTGCACCAGAAATCTGGTGTGGGCGATGGGGCCGTCACATCCCTACGCCACTACTATTATTATTATTAGTAACAAATAAGAATCACTACACAAAAACTTACTCTTTTAAACTTACTCAAAAACATCACTTAAGTGGATATTAAAATAAGTAGGCAAATAGTTCAGTTACTTTATTAAGACAATCGGGAAAAAGTGTTTTTTTTACCTAGAGTTGAAAATGATGATGAAAAACCAATTCAAGTAAGAAGTGGCTGCATGCCCTTCAACCTTTGCTATTTCTGGGACTAATTTTATAAATAACAACAGTGTCGCTAACTACTTACGGACCTCCAAAAACGGTAAAAACGACGTGGGGCGACCGCAACCCCTATAACGACGTTAGTTCGTAACCTCTTATTAAGGCGGCGTGTGATTGCACCCCTCAACACTCATCCTTTCATAGTACGAATATAAATGTGATTCAAGGACGACAGTTCTTATTTATGCACTTGTTATGCACTCAAAAAGCGCTTTATGGAAATTATTAATTGTTAATTTCAATAAATTCTAGTCATGTTTGGCTACTACAGGAATAGTATCTGGGTTAGTCCTAAAGATTTTTGATCCAACGGATGACTTATGCGATTACTCAGCATATGTCTTTGACAGTTTTCGCTTATAGCACTTTCTTACAGCAGCGTTCACAGGTAAAAATTGTAATATATGAAGATATAAGCTTCCCACATGGTAACCAGCTGCCCCGCCCTAGCAGTTCCATCCCTTCACACATCAGCCTTCCGCAGACTGCCACATTCACAAGATTGGTAAATAATTATATACTTTTCAAAATAAACAATTATGAAAATATACCTGACTAAATATATATTTATGTCTTATTATTATTATAAAAGAGAAACGGCAATCTCGAGGGCCTTTACCTACCAGAATCAGTGAAGGGATAAACTAACTACAAAAATACGAATTAAAAAAAAATCGTGGACCTTACTCGCCAAGATGGCGACGAGAATTCCATTTGCGCCTTTATTTGTGCAATATTAGTGAGGGGAGTAGAAATGTCACAGTACCGTAATGCGGTGCGGTAACGAGCGCATTCGTTCCGGCGTGGTGACAAATGCCACGCCGCCGGCGGTGTCAACTGTGGCGACACACATAAAAATACCTACACAGAATTTCCGAAGATGCGCTGTGGTGACTAAGGTTGCATTTTCTAGCTGTCAACACGACGAATCATCAATAAACGGTTGGCAACACGCTTACGATTCTTCTGGAGTCGCAAGCGCCCGTAGGCCGTAAACACCGTAGTTTTTGCCACCAACATCCTCCTAGCGTTATTCCCGGTTGTGCCCCTAAAGGAGCCCGGGGTCCACTTTGCCACCATCGTAGTATTAAAAAAAACGGGCCAAGTGCGAGTCGGACTCGCGCACGCAGGGTTCCGTACCATTATCTATAAAAAAACTATTTTATTCTCTGTTTTTATAGCGGCAACTGAAATACATCATCTGTGAAAATTTCAGCTGTAACTATCACGGTATCAGTGAGATCTGTATAGTGTCTGGTGACAGACAGGCGGACCGACGGACGGACGGACGGACGGACGGACGGACAGCGGAGTCTTAGTAATAGGGTTCCGTTTTACTCTTTGAGTACGGAACCCTAAAAAACATACGGTGGCAACGGCAAGTAGATTTTATCATTGTTTGACACTCTAATTCCCATTAAAATTGATGATGCTAACTAATTGAGTGGTAAGTATTAATTAATTAAAATGATTTTTTAACCGTAGATTCACATTTTGAGCAAAAGTTTCAACTGAACTCTACATATTTTAATGTACGTAGGTATCAGCTATAACCATATAGCACGTTACAGTCAGATAGTAATATTTCTGCTGATGGGCTCAAAAACATCTTAATGTCGACTTCATTTATACCTATAAAATAATAGAGCCAGTGTAGATATTTCTAAACACGTTAATAGCCCGTTCATGTGCCCACTAGCGCCACTAATAAATAATTAAGATTATTTCAATTTAACGATAGACATTTAATAAAAAAGTAGGCCGCTACACACTGTATTTTGTATTTAAGAACCTTGCATGTGAATACTTACATCATAATAGGTTTTACGTGGATGCGGATGGCGCAGGACCGCTCATTGTGTCACTCTCTGGGGGAGGCATATGTCCAGCAGTGGACGTCTTTCGGCTGATATGATGAGGTTTTATGTTGCTGGATTCGTCAATCTATGCGTCCAAAGTTAAAACGGCCATTTTTCTTTTTAGACGACCAATCCAGTAACATACAGTAGTAGTATTTTACGTCATACCTGGCCATAAAGTAGGAATTACCGCACGCTATGCGTGCGGAAAACCTCACTTCCTGGCCAGATAGAGACGTAAAATTTTGTACTCACCACGGGCGGTAATACAGAAAGCCTCAGAGCGCATATTTATCGCCCTTGCCTTCGGCTCGGGCGTCAAATACCTGCGATCTGAGACATTCTTTGTTTACCCGCCCTAGGTAAGTAATGTACTATTATGCAACTGTTGTATAAGAAAGGGTCTTAAAACGCGAGTGGCGTGGGTTGCGCAATTAAAAACGCCACGAGCGTTTTTGGACCAGTTATATGTACACCGTTGCATACAATACTTTAACTACGACCAATCTTAAATAAATAGCAGAAACTTCAGAATAGTTAGACTTTTCAGGCAGAAAGTATTCTGTTCGTACTTTTGCTACTCACGCAATTACTTCAGGAGTGCAGTTATTAATTTCTTCGACCATTTTAAAAGGAACGTACACTTTTGTCCTCACAAACACGAATAAAATCTTAATAGTTTAGGACTAATAGTTATCATCTTTCATCTTGTCATTTTTAACCACTTTTGAAATGGTATTGGTGGGAAATCGGAAATGTGACACCTCTTGTTTATGGTTTGTTTTGTTTTTAATTTGTTTGCACGTGCCATCCGAACCAAACCGAATCCGGACCCGGACCGAATTCGAACTGTTTATTTTCATTAATAATACCAAGAATTTATAAAATATGTAATTTAACACACAATAGATGATGATTTAATATTATTGTAGTAAATAATTTATAATATGCAAATGTTAAATCGTAAATAAATAGTTGTATTTCGAAATATTTGTTTATGAAGTTATACCATCCCACTGCAATATAGCGGCCAATTTAAAAAAAGTTAAACAGTGCTTTTATGAAAAAGGTATAAACCAAAAAAGTCCGCTAAACAATGCGTTTTTGGGCCATAGAGCATAGAGTTTTTCGACGATTTACGAGTTAGTGTCATTGTATTTGAGCTACAGCCTATATAAATGACAGATAACGGTACAGGAGTAGAAAAAACTAGTTTGATGTATTCACAAGATACTTAAATACAAAAATAAAGTGTGTAGCGGCCTACTTTTTTAAAAATCTATGATTTAATTTAAATAATCTCAATTATTTACCAGTGCCGCTAGTGAGCACGTGAACTGGCTCTTAATAGTGAAGACTATTTTACCCAGAACCATAATGATACTGTGCAAAAAATCGAACCTATTCTAAAAACAAAATCGCAATCGTACGCATTCAAATAGACAAATGATCCACAAACTAAATTAAATCCAAATCACAATGCGTTATCAGCGACATGGCACGCATGCACAATGCACGTATAATGTTACCGATGATTGACAGCGAGGGCCCCCCGCGCCCTTTCCCCCTTCATTAACAAAGGGGCAAATGCATTGCGTGGATGCGTCGATGACAGGTACAGGCGAGACTTGTTTGTGTGTAGGATTTTGTTTTGTCGCAGTTACAGTAAAGTTGAGGTGAGGTTTATAAATTTTTAATGTGAAAGTACGAGTACTTCAGGAATCTTCCAAGAATAATGTTAATATAAATATATATATATATATAATATATATTTGGGGACAATCTTACACAAATCGACATAGTCCCAAACTAAGCAAAGCTTGTACTATGGGTATTATGATATACATACTTATATAGATAAATAAATACTATTTTATTCAATATTGTGACAACAATAAATACTTAAATACATAGAAAACATCCATGACTCAGGAACAAGTATCCATGCTCATCACACAAATAAATGCCCTCACCGGGATTCGAACCAGGGTCACTACCAACTAGGCTACAGAGGTCGTAAAAAAACTATCATCATGATCTTTACTAAATGGGAATTTAGAATTGAGGTCACTCGATGTTTCGGATGTTTCTGCTCGCGACTAAGAAAAGAATGTTGCAACACATTCGAAACGTCGAGTGAGCTCAAAGAGGTACCTATTTATAAATAATTGTAGTTATAAGCACCTACCCGATTAAGTCCTGTTTAGTGAAAATAATCTAAGTCTAATCTAAGATAAAACCTGTAAATAGTACGAATATAGATTCTACTTTGGCTACATGAGATTTAGGTGGATTTTAACATTCATTCGCGTGTCATTATGTAGTACCTACCTACACAGTTATGGAATCTTGATCTTAAATAAGTATCTATGTATATATACCAGAATACCTATGGGAGTTCACATTTCTCTGTAACATTGCGTTCGAAATATTCAAGTAAGTTTTATTGACGACCGCTTTAGCCTAGTTGGTAGTGACCCTGCCTACGAAGCAAGAGGTCCTGGGTTCGAATCCCGGTAAGGGCATTTATTTGTGTGATGAGCACGAATATTTGTTCCTGAGTCATGGATGTTTTCTATGTATTTAAGTATTTATTTCTCTATATAAGTATATATATCGTCGTCTAGTACCCATAGTACAAGCTTTGCTTAGTTTGGGACTAGGTTGATTTGTGTAAGATTGTCCACAAAATATTATTATTATTATGTATGTCTTTCCCGCTCACGGGACAATGATGTCCCGGACCTTTGGGAGGCGTGCGTGGGGCTAGGTACCTACAAAGTACCAACTGAGCCAACACGTAGAGGCCCTTTTGACAATTTAATGAAATGCAAGAAGTACACCGAGCGGATGCTGTCCCTGCCCGTGTCATGGGACGCACACAGAGACAGCACCCGCTGGGGTGTATAGGGACTATTGCTGTTGATGGAATCTAAAGAAAATTTGGTTATTGGGTGAAAATGATGGACTAGTGGCTGGGCTAGTGGGTGAAACATCGGACGCCTGCCTAATAAACTGTCTCATTTTTTATCTCTGGCAGACGGTGACTCGCCAACTACTAGATGGGCCCCTATTAATAGCGACATTAAAAAATGGCCTAAGGGCAACACCAGTCAGAGAGGCTGGGGGGGTAGAGAGGTGGCACTGGACTTTAAACATATAGCCAACTCGCCACTTAGGTGTCCACATCTACCCTCGAGCAACAGCTCTTGCGACTCCACTCTGAACAGCCAGTTAAGGCAAGCCAGAGGTGGGGGGCCTGTCCAACCAACCACCCGATCGGCTCAGCCTGACCACAGGACACCCCCAGGAGCACTCAGGTACGTAGGGTCGCTACTCCCTAACAGCCCGCCACAAGCTGCCTTACGTTATTATTATTATGTATGTCTTTCCCGCTCACGGGACTATGATGTCCCGGATCTTTGGGAGGCGTGCGTGGGGCTAGGTACCTACAAAGTACCAACTGAGCCAACACGTAGAGGCCCTTTTGACAATTTAATGAAATGCAAGGAGTACATCGAGCGGATGCTGTCCCTGCCCGTGTCATGGGACGCACAAAGAGACAGCACCCGCTGGGGTGTATAGGGACTATTGCTGGTTGATGGAATCTAAAGAAAACGGGTTATTGGATGAAAATGATGGACTAGTGGCTGGGCTATTGGGTGAAACATCGGAAACAAAACAAACATTATTATTATTATTATTATTTTCAAACAAAAATTACTCATGTTTATAAAAAGTACGTATGAAAATATTTAAAAACCAATCCGGCATGAGAGCTAATATTTTTTATTTAACACCACATTTCCCGGCCGAAGACAAAGTCCCGGCCACTCTACAAAATGGGAAAAATTAAAAAGTAATAAAAACACAAATGAGCCTTTCAATCATCCCTCTGGCAACACCGACGCCTGTCACGTGAGATTAAAAAGTTTCGCACGCTTAATTTGCATTTTGGACTCATTTGCATGGCGGTGCGTCTAATTTTCGTCATTGTTTTAACTTGCGAATTAGATTAACTTTGTACTACGTAGAACACTTTTGAATACTTAAAATATAATCTCAATCTGCCTGCCTGTTAAAGGACTTAGTGTTAAGTAGGTAGGTATGTAGCTACAATTATTTTACGAAATCACAATCAAACATTAGTTAAGTACCCATGTAACTATTTATTGGGACTCTTAGGAGGTAGAGCAGTCTAGGTAGGTATTAATGATTGCCCTTTTGCTTATGATTAAAATATCTAAAAATATAAACGTACCTACGTAAAAAAAACCTAAAACTAAAGAGCAACGCGTGCTTATCACACAAATATTTTCCCTTTCCAGGATTTGATCCCAAAACTGCCACACTAGCTCCGAAGGCAGGATACTCTACAAACTTGACTAGTGGTTGAAATTAAATTGACTACCTATTCAGGAAATTGATTGTTAAGATATAGGTAGGTACTAACGGATACATGTATACATACGTAGGTGTATAATATGAATAATACGAAACAAAAATCAGAGCATTAAGTCTACTTTAAAAATGTATCAAGTTCGTTAAAAGTAAAGAAAATAAAAAAGTGAACACAAAAGGAAACTGAAACGAGGAAATTGTAAATTTATGAGATGCATAGTCGGTGATGGGCAAAAAATATGGCGCGAGACATTTTTACACCGGACGAATAAAGTGAATCACTAAACAGCGTCACTTTTTATAAATGTAATGTAATAATAACAACAAAAGGCTGGCCAGTGTCTAAAACTTTTTTTTTACAAATACATATCTACGTAGAGACGAGAGAAGGCGACCAAAACTTACGAAGACCGAAGCAAAAGGGGTAACTAGTTAGTATGACTTAAATGTTCGAGTAATAGTTACTATAAGAAAAAACCGGACAAGAGCGAGTCGGGCTCGCCCACCGAGGGTTCCGTACAAAATTACAAAAGTATATTTTACAGATGTTGTTTGTGTGTGTTACTATAGTATAAGATAACACGATGGTACTTACCAAATTTCATAGTTCTAGGTCAACGGAAAGTACCCTATAAATTTTGATTCCCTTGAGACCTTGAGAGTGTCGAAATATACGCTTTTTGTGGCATAAACGGCCGCGTTTTTTTTTTAGTTGAACCTGTTTGTCTATTCTGTCTACTACTAGCAGCCATCACAAAGATCACAGGCGGATCTGCGGAATGAAATACACCCTTAGTTCATCCCAAAGATGTCTACGTATTCTACATAGGTACATACACTCAGCGTCAAATACTCTGTAGCAGTCAAAGTGGCCAAATAGTTCAGTACACCATACTAAATATGTGGTGTACCGAACTATTTGACTACTTTGGTTGCTACAAAGTATTTGACGCTGAGTGTAGGTACATAGGTATGAAAGAGTTTGAAATCGGATGAGTATTTTTAGAGGTGGACCTTACACATACAAAGATATGAACTTATAAAGTCACAAGCTCTCTAATATTTGTAACTATTAGACAAAATAGATATGTAATAGTCGTGACCTGATCCATCGACCAATTCTGAAGAACAGCTGTCATCGTAAACAATTAGTTACTACTTAGGGTAGTACCCCACGTACCTACCTATTTGCAATGATGGGCTGGATATACTTTGGAATAACCAAAGCATTAGTCCGGGGGGACTGTAGTACTATGGACGCTCCATCGCATCGCCGACCAAGGTAGGTAAGGAGGTAAGCATGAAATTATTGCATTTAGAAGATACTCCAATATCCCACTGCTAGGCTAAATCTTTTGTCTTATTTCCACGTGTCCCGAAATTAATACTGCTGGAAATAGTCTTCAATCAGTATTTACGAGACGTCTCGCCTTCTTCATGCTAATTCCAAATATATTCTTACATATAACTACTTAGGTACCTAAATATACCTATTACTCGAAAGTTTTGATAGCTGCTATCCCATCCCCAAACTTATCGCGGTCAAATCATGCTCGTATTATAGTTAGGTACCGTATATGAGCCGTTTTTCATCTCATAAATGAATCCGTGATCCGTACCGTAAAATCGAACGTGGTTCAAACCAAACCGCAACGACCGCTCCGCAGCTGTCGTTTAATAATTTAAATGTGCATTTCCCTCCCTTTTTCGCGCCACTTTGCGCGGGCAACCACAAAGCTCTACTGGTCTATGGAAGTATAAAGTAGGTACACATATACATTATGTTCCAAAATAGGTGAACACCGCTTTATCGTTATGGGCATAAAATTGCGAAGATATTTTTAAACCTTTCAGAACGTACAAATATTTATGAACTCTATGTACAACGCAAAATAAACAAATAGTAGATTGTACAACAAGTGCATAAAACGCACCATTTTACTCGAGACGTTTATCCATCCGAGCGAGCTTGCGAGCGAGGATAGATATAAAGTCGAGTGTAAAATGGGTTTTATGGACGAGTTGTACACTCTACTTTTCACTTCGATTGCGAGGAAATGAAACAGCAACACGTAAATATAGTAAATGCTAATTTAATTAAAATTGAAAGTTACATTAGAGCAATGAGAAATATTTAAATACTATACTGATCTACTAAATTGAAAAATAAACAAATATAAAAAATAATAAATGAGACGAAATACAAATTATAAGTTTATTTCATGAAGTTTTATTGTGTACTTTGGCTGTTGGTATCTTTGCCTTGGTCTTAGAATACGAACGAAACGAAATAAAATAAAGAGGTTGTTGTATGAAGTTAAAGATGTTCGTGTGGCTGTTGCAGCGATTGCCTTGGTCTTCGACGAAGATTTTACTTTATGCTCTAGAGCATAAAAAGCGACTTTATGTCGCCTACGCACGACATAAAGACGAACTTTTAGAGCATGAGAAGTGAAAATAATATTTTTTAATACAGTTGCTCAAAAAGTGGTACTTTTTGTGGCTGCGTAGCGTGCGAGAAGCTCAATTTCTCGCACTAGTGCTTTTTACTTTTTAGTTCCAAACTATACTTTCGAAACGCAGTAATTTTATATCAGATTTTTTACTTGGAAATTATGAAATTAAAAACGCTTACGAATACTAGGAGTATTTATTTTTGATCGCGTTAGTATGAAAGTCATTTTTGAAGCTGAAAATGTACGCATCTGTAGGTAGACCGCTTAGCTCATTCCTCGCTTGCGCAGCGCGCGGGTGCAGGGGTATGACGATAACGGGGTGCGGGCGCCGGGGTTTGCCTTCCGCACGTCGCCCGCAGCCCGTTATAGTCATACCCCTGCACCCGCGCGCCGCGCAGGCGAGGACCGAGTTAAACGGTCCACCTATAGGTACCAGGAGCGCATACGCAAGCAGAAGTTTCGATGCAGCCACGAACAGTTGAGATCGAGGTACAATAATATAAATTTATTTAAAGAATTCATTAATATATAAATGACGAATATTAATTTATTATTTTTTCGCAATTGTATTAAAAAACGTCGTTTACAACACGTGTGAAATGTCTTTTACCACTCGTACCGAGTCTTGCCACTCGCTTTCAGCTCGTGGCAAGATACCTCGGTACTAGTGGTAAAAAGACATTCTTTTCACACTAGTTGTAAAATGTACTATTGTGTTAGGTTTGAGGGAAAATCGAAAACTTTTCATGAGCAATAAATTTAATCACTTTAAACAATTGCATTGAAGACGAGGTAACTGGTTCCATACAAAAGGAATGTCACTAGTTCAACCCTAATTCAGTGAAAAAAGAGTTGAATTTAAAACAAACGTACAGTCGGTAAATTATTTTCTCTATTTTATGACCGAAACTTGCCAGTTAATTCTCGACACAATTATCACTTTGTCAGCTAAGTTCGGAAAACGGACACCGCCAAAGTTGATTACACGATTTTTTCATCTTTCTACGGTGCGATCAGCAACACTAATATAAAACGCGCACGCAGCAAAAAATAACTGTACAGGACTTTACTATGGCTAGAAACCTAACACAGCAATATCCCGTTTTCTCCAGTATCTATGTTTTTTTTTGTTAATAAAACATATCTATTGTAATTTCTTATTATATAATTTAATAAAACACTGAAAATTAAATTACATTATGCCTACCCCTTTTGGAAATACGGACGTGAGCTTATATAATGTACGTATGATGTATATGTATAGGTAGGTAGGACTCTATTATCAGTATAACTAACGTAAAGCGTACGTACGTAAGTATTAGATACATTCACATGCTATATATATATGTATGGTACAATGCTACTTATTAAATTTAAGAATAACCTTCATCAGAAAATCAGTGGGTATAAGTTAACGTCCGAGTGCTCGACGCTGTACTAGTATATGGCATGGGCACTTTATGTCAAAGCAATATGGGTTAAATGGGCTTGTGACCTTAAATTTGTTTACGGTGCCATTCGAACCAGTTTTTGTAGATGAACAAATGTTTGTATGAAAGCAACTACATTTAAAGGACATTAATACCCAAAAAATCGAGTTAAAGACGAACCTCGCTGACAGCAGCCGAAACGCTGATTGGCTTTAAAATATGACGTCACACCGTGCAATTTGTACAATTTGTATAGCCGTTGCATGGAAAATGAAGTAAATTGCTGTTTCGGTCGCGAAATACTGCGTTTAGGTCCATAGTTGTCGTACATATTTGTTTCTATAAAAACGTAAGGATTCTATTGGTACCTTTTAATTTACTCTTGGACGATAAATAAAAAAACTTTTTTTTCTAAACTTTCAAGGTTCATATTTTTTTATGATTTGAATTATATTTTGTAATTTATACTTTATTACAATCATTTGATGGTTTACTATCCATTTAGCAACACGACGTTATCAATTTTAACACCACGCTACAAGCCTATTCTAACTAAGAGGATTTTTCTTCATTCGAATTAATTAAGCTATGTCACTTTGACATAGAGTGCCCATGCCATATACTGGTACAGAGTCGAGCACTCGGACGTTTACCTTACC
Organism: Epinotia brunnichana; assembly: GCA_963854355.1. Lineage (NCBI taxonomy): Eukaryota > Metazoa > Arthropoda > Insecta > Lepidoptera > Tortricidae > Epinotia > Epinotia brunnichana. The sequence goes on from OY977951.1 coordinate 13,574,430, forward strand.
AACCTATACACGCAAACGGCCCAAACAACGGGTTTTGACTAAAAGGTTTTTTTTTTCTGAATGGGAAAAAAGTTTGCAGCTGGCATTTTAAGCACCATTTCATGTTTTCTCCAGACAATTACCATCCATCCGTTGCCTCGGCGCAATTCAGATGCATCATCCGCACCGGAAAGCTTTCACGAGACGAGAGCTTTCATCGCTCAACGAAATGGATTTTTCTGCACAACTATGTATAACCGTGCATACGACAGTTATTGCTTTGCGTGCACTTTAGGGGCTTGATTTACATTTAATAGTTATGTCAATGGTAGGCGTTTTTGTAGATTTTTGGGCTACGTAAAGTTATAAATTAGCATTTCAGCACAATTTCTAATACAGAATAACGTACAAAACCAAGAATAAAAAAATCTGAAAAATAAAATATTCATAATAAATTAAGGAATATTCCACAATAAGTACCTATAATTAAAATGGTAGGTAATTTATAGTTTAACGTTGTTACGCATATCACAGGTTTAATCGTCCTAGTTATTGTAGAGATATCGAAGTGTAAAAAATTGTTTCGAAAAAGCATTTTAATACTGTAATTTCCATTTTTTTTTACTTCAGCAAACCACATTATTTTTATTCTGTTTGAGTTACATTTATAACGTAGGTAGTTAAACATTAAAAATTCGTACTGTTTAGCATAGTTAAGAACCAATTATCAAGTGTACTCTTGCAAACTTCATTGATTACTTTTCGATGTGAAACTCGAAAACTTTTAAACTACCCAGAACCTCCCCACACTAGAAATCGCACGTACCTCGATATCCAAAGCCGTCAGCTCCGACACACGTCCACCTGCGACCACGCTCGAGGCCTCACTGCCAAGCCCTGCCCAGCCGGGGTGGGCGTGGCATCGGGTAGGCGTGGCCGGAGCAGCAAATCAGCTGTTACTTCTTTCTTACCATCGGTCAAGTCGGGCCTAAGATAGTTCTTGCGCAGTTGTGGGTGGGTTGGATAAGCCGATCTGAGTAAGCAGCACGATTTATAAGTAGGTATATTAAAGTTAAGGATAAAATTGTGATACGATTAAGGTACGCCTAACATAAGTATGATATTAAATACGATATTCGAGTGATAGTCAACTATCAGCAGCTTTTTATAAACACTCTATAAGTATGAAGTTTGCAGGGAAATTCTGACTATAGTTTTCCCTACAGACATGGATATTTAAGTAAAAAGACTTGTGATGTCACATTAGTTTACTATGATCAAACAGCGTCCATTTATGATGTTTATGTATTTAAAAATCTTTAAAATAGACTAAATATGTTGAAACCTAACACTTTCACTGCCAACCCACCTAGCGGGCGCCTACGCCGTAGAGTAGTCGCTTTCCGCTACATACGGGGATTCTTGGCAGTGAATGTGTTAATGTTTTTCGAGTAAGTATTATTTTATTTTTACTATGTCAAATACCGTGCCTTGTAATTCCAATCCCACCAAAAACATAAATGTGAAAAAGGAGAGCCAAGTTCCATACAAAAATTATGCTTGACTGTGGGCTTCGCCGCAAAAAGAATGGAGATCTAAATGAGTGCCAAGTTCTATGAAAAACCAAATATGTATTTATAGGAACAAAATAACATTATGAACACGTATTAAACTCTATGTCTTTGCTTTATTGGATACCTATAACATTTGCTGTTATTTAAAAATGTGAGATCTTAAAGTAGGTTAGATTTGACTTGGCCAGTTTTCATTACCTACATCAGTCATTTTATAAAGTTATTCAACATATATATATATATATTTTAATTCTGATAAAAAATGGCCAAGTCAAATCTAACTTCAAATCAAATTCGAACAATATACGTAACACAAATTTGATATTGTTTATTTTTGAATGGCACGCGCGCGCGCTCTTTGCGCATTCAGCCAAACCATAAAAACCGAAACTCGAAGTTCGTATATCTGCATTCCTCTCACTCGAGTATGTTAGTGCGATAGAGATAGAGATACCCGAATATTTTCGAATTCTGAAGTTCGTGGTTTAAAAGAATATACGGATGTCGGATAAATCGAAAATAGGGGTGTAGACACTAAATAAAATAATCATAATGTTGTATTTTCTCGAAAAAGGACTTAAAATGAATTCAAATGGAGAAAAAAAACGCAAGAGGTTTTAAGAGGGGGTATGTTCTGTCCCTTTTCCGCAAAACGCACCTTCATATGAAACGATTGTTTTTTATGGTCGCACCACACTTGGGGGTGTATGTCCAAATATTTGGGTTGCATCGTTTTCCTTCCTACGGCAAATGAAAGAGAGGCAACGACGCAACGCGAACACGAACCCCCAAGTGTGGTGCGACCATTACTATGACGCTCGAGGATCGTGACGTCACGGTCCCCGATCGTTTTCTCACTCTAACAAGCGATATTAAAACGGTTGTAGCTTCGTATATTTTTGAGACATTTTAATGGGCTTTTCGTTTCTTCTTTCTTTTGAAGTAATAATAAATTTTGAGTCAACTCCCCTATTTGGAAGACAAGCGGAAAGAGTAATCTATATATTAAAGACTAGCTGTTGCCCGTGACTTCGTCCGCGTATAACATGTTATCGTCTAAATGATTGTTGAAGAAATGAATTAAAAAAAAAAAAAACATTGAAATTAATTTTCTACCTAGACTTTAAGAAAACAATCTAAAACCGAAGTTACAAATCTATTACTTTCAAAATCTCTTGCTCTCTATACAAACTAAGAACCCTCTCAGAACCTTCATAGTAAAGAGTCTGAAACCGTAGTTACAAATTTCTTACTTTAAAAATGTCTTGCTCTCTATACAAAGTTCAAACCCCCTTTTAACCTTCTTAGGCGATGAATTAAAAAAACGCTGAAATAAGTTTTGTAGTCTAAACAGTATACAACATAAGTGAGTGCAACGTGGTTCAGAAAATAAATCGTAAAAAATATTAAAAATTGCAGTATTTGTTATTGAGGTGAGTAATTTAGCAGTTTAATAACCGCTTTTCTTGTCTAACGCTTTTAATCTAGCCAAAACGCTATATTTTTGTAGTTTTTGGTTTCGAAATATCAAACCTTAAAATTTGTCTAGTTGGAAAGTCCGTCTGAAACGTGCAAGGGAAGCCCGTCATGTGCCGGTCTTGCCTTAAACCAGATCTAGCCAACCTTTTGCGTTGAAATATTTTAATTTCAAATATCTTCTCGTTAAATTAGATACTTACACGTAAAACTTATTTTTAATTACTTAAAACATATTCACTATTGTTTTTTGTCTACTACGCTAAGTACGCTATTTACGTACAGTACTGGCAAATAATATATAACCTTTGTGTTATTGCGTATGAATATGTATAGAGTAACCAATAGAGGTTAGGTTGTAGATTGCATATTTAACTAGTATCTTTATACAAATATATGATGAATAATTAGAGTAAATCGCCAATAACTGGCCATCCCCCAATAACTGGTCACTTCGCAAAAATATGCACAAATAGGAGCATATGTTGCTAATTCTGCAATTAAATTAAAATAACTAGATGCAGAGCTGACTACTAGAGCGACTTCATTGATTTTGTAAAAGGGGTCTGCACACAAAATTGGTGGCTAGTAAGTGAATGACATTTTCTTAAGTGGTCAGTTATTGGCGATTTACCCTACTATTAATAACAGTAGGAGACAGCATATTACTAAAAAAGCTTTTAAACTATGTAATTTTATTATAAACTAGCTTCTGCCCGCGACTCCGTCCGCGTAGATCTCGTTTATATCGTAGCTCGATACAAACTTTCACCCACCATTTCCCCTTTATGAGTTGATATGTCCTTCCCCGAAACTCAAACTATCTCTATACCACATTTTATCTAAATGGGTGCAGCCATGCAGCGGTTGTATAGTAGCTCCATACAAATGTTCAATTTCACCCCCTTAGGAGATGATTTCCGGGATAAAAACTATCCTATGTTCTTTCCCGGAACTGTAACTATCTCTAAACCAAATTTCATCTAAATGGGTTTCATCAAAATATTCACCCCCATTTCACTCCCTTAGGGGATTATTTTTGGGACATAACCTATCTCTATACCAAATTTCATCTTAATGGGTTCCATCAAATTTTTTACCCCTGCGGGATGGTTTCCGGGATTAATCCTATACGTCCTTTCCCGGGACTTATCCCCGGGACTCTGAAACTGTCTCTATACCAAATTTCATCTAAATCAGTGCAGAGCGGTTCTAGTAGCTCCATACAAATGTTCACCCCCAATTTCCCCTCTTTAAGGCTTATTTCTGGGATACAAACTATTCTATGTCCTTCCCCGGGTTTCAAACTATCTATGTACCAGATTGCATCTAAATGGGTTCCATCCAAATATTCACCCCCATTTCATCCCCTCAGGCGATAATTTTCGGGATAAAAACTATGCATTTTCCTAAATTTCATCTAAATCGGTTCAGCAGTTTAGGCGTGAAGAGGTCACAGACAGACAGGCACACTTTCGCATTTATAATATCAGTATGGAAGTATGGATTTGCGTTTATTATATTGTTTTATTTAAGCATTTAAGAAAAGGTTTACAACCTCTTCGTCCACGGATATGCCGATCTTGCCTTTAAAACAGAAAAATATGTATAAATTTAAATTGCAACTCTATCTCCCTGAACTCAAAACATAATTTGAAATGGCATAAAATTACGATACCAACAATGTAATCAACATGCCTATTGACCTTCAAATAGCGCGGCAAGGAGTACTAGACGGCCTTACCTTATACATCACGGGAAGACCGTCTACTCGCCGAGTTTTAAAAAAACCTAATTTTTTGCATAAGTTTTAGTTATTTTGTCAACTTGTTAAAGCGACATAGTAAAATATAATATGTATCATCTTATAAGTCTAGGCCGTTTATCCTGGAACAAATAATAAAGGCCTCCACACACCGGTCGCGTGCGCGGGCCCGCCACGCGACCGGTGTGTGGAGGCCTTAACATTGTATAATCCGGTCAAACATAACTTTAAATAAAGTATCGGCGGACTTGCCCGCATTGACCTTACTCTTGATTTTACACATGTGTGAGCTGTGGTCACCTATAGTAAGTGGCTAAGCATCTTAATTGTTTTTTTTTGTATTTAAGCCAAATGTATTGTTCAGGTGTGTTATCCGTTGGTGGTCTTGGTTTGGTGGATCACAAACTTAGGTATGCAGTTTGTATATTTCTGAATCGTGACTGAAATTGCAATATTTTTAGGTTTTTCTTGAATAGATAGGCTAAAACTAATTATGTTCAAAATTTGGAGCTTGTGGGTCTGCTAGAAGTACTATCGGCCAAGGGTACGGATTCACACTTTTTCAACAAAATCGTCTGCACACACATACAATTCATTCGAAAAAAACCGGCCAAGAGCGTGTCGGGCCACGCTCAGTGTAGGGTTCCGTAGTTTTTCGTCCGTCACAGTAAGTGTGTGAAATTATTTTGTAATTTTTTTCACAAACTATTCAACCTATCAAGTTCAAAATTATTTTCCTAGAAAGTTTTTATAAAGTTATACTTTTGAGATTTTTTTCATATTTTTAAAACTTATGGTTCAAAAGTTAGAGGGGGGGTGGGGGGGTGGGGGCACATTTTAACAATATATCACACGTTAGGGTTGAAATTAAAAAAAAAACACTCCCCAGGTTACGTATAGGGGAGGTACTCTAATAAAATAAAATAAATCACTTTTTATTTTCCCACTTTGTCGGCGTGATTGATATACCTACGTATTATTATTAGTACCAAATTTCAGCTTTCTAGTGCTAACGGTTACTGAGATTATCCGCGGACGGACGGACAGACAAAGCGAAACTACAAGGGTTCCTAGTCGACTAAGGAACCCTAAAAATGACCCTTGAGGGTTGTACCCGTACCGTTGGGCGATAGTACCTTAGAATTACGATGATCATTATAATTGAGTCAGTGAGTTATGTCAGTGACAAAACTAAGTAACTTGGACGGGCAATAGTTCTTAAACTAAAAGTTCAAATTGAATGTTATTGTATTGAGAATATATGTAAGCCATATCATGCCCTTCTGTTACTGACAATTCAGATCACTCAAAATTACAGGATGTTGAAAATGGCCTGAATGGCTTCGAGATAAGGATGCATGAAGGATGCTACGGCCGTGCCTCTTTGTTTTGCTCGACTTGGCGGGGGCACTACCGTGCCCCCAGATAAGTTGTTGTAAATAATTAAAAGTAAAATATCAATGATAACTGGTTATTAGAACTCAAAATAAAACCAGCAAGTATAATAGTAACATATTTTTACAGAGCCATCTATTGACTTTTACTCTGAAATTAATTCATTGCTACAATAGAACCGCGCTGGCGACTTGTACCGTTGCAATGCGTCACCTTGCCCTAGTATGCCCTTGTTCCTTGTTCCTCACATCGGCGTAAAATTAGAACGCTGATCAATAGTTGAGGACAAACTCGATGCAGATGGCGACACTAAGACTAATTTCGATCGTTACACTGACTCTTTTTATTTTAATATTAACACACGTCAATTAATAATTGTTATTGTTAAAACAAAAAGCATTATTCGTTACGACAGTGAGTTTGAGAAATCGTAGTGTTTTTTTTAAACGATTTAGATACAAATTATTTAATATGTAATGTTATTGACCCATACTTTCACATCGAGGCGTCGGTCCAACGCGATGCTAAACACCGCCATCTTGCGTTACTGCTGTCAACTTCAGTCGAATTTAGTAGAGTAATTTTGTAAGTTGTGATGCTAAATTCAAGACTGCAAGAGACTCAATAAACCTAGGCTTATTGGTAAGTTCAAGCAACAAATATAGTGTGGCGCAAAATTCAAGTAAATTATTAAAATGTACACAAATGTTGTATCCCTGAATGGAAAGTGTGAAAGCGTCCCTCATTTCGCCTCCGAAATGGTTTTTAAAGCTATCAACATCGATCGCGCCTTTATAACCAGTGTACAGTGGATATTATGTGACAATTATTATCCTAAAAGTGCAATAATATTTTTGTTTCAGTGTATAAAATGGCAGAACGTTAACCTAGAAAACAGTTATAAATGCCAACAGCAAAATGTCCGATCTAAAGCAAGTGAAAGTTGATAACTGGGGGATATATTTCCTCCAGCGTCTAAAGCATTTCTTCAACCGCACTGATTACTGCGATCTAACACTGCAGTTCCAAGACAATGCGCAGCTAAAAGTGCACCGGTTGGTGCTCAGTGCATGCACGGAATATTTCGAGCTGCTCGAGCGGACATGCGAGATGTACGAGGACTGTCTCGTGATGCCGGATGACCTGCAGGCCGATGTGGTCGTGCCCATCGTCAACTTTATGTACACCGGCCAGCTCGAATTTAAAATAGACCTACTTGAAAAACTGTATCAAACTTCACAAATCATGAACATGCCCGTGTTGTCCAAGCTTCTCGACGCGCAACGGCAGCAAACTCCCAAACCGCCCCCGGCACACAGTTACAGCGGCATAAAAAACTACGCAAAGAGCTCTAGCAAGCAAAGAGCACCAGTTCCTTCAACAAGTAACTCAAAGCGTACATTTAGCAAAGCTTTCGATATTGAAACACCAAGAGAAAGAGAAAAACACTACAGCAGCAAATCAGGTGCCACAAGTAGCACTAGTAACGGACCATTTCGTTCACCTTCCCCTGGACATTTAGAAAATCATGTTCTAGCTAAGAAGTTAAAAGAGATTAAAGGTGAACCTCGTCCTACAAGATATGAGCTTCCTGAAGAACTAGACACCGACAACATCTATGAAACCTCCTTCACTGATATCTCCTACACTTCAACTCCTTTAATGGTGCATCCAGAAACCACAAAGCGGTATACATCAAAAAAGCAATATGGTTCACCATCAAGCTCAAAAAGATTTCCACACGGGCCATCTACTGTTGAAATTGTGGAATGTAGGAAAGTATCTAAGGAAGAAAGTGTTTATGATGACGATGTATTAGAAGAACCAGATATGTTTAGAAGAGATATAATGCCACTTGAGCTAGCAGGCAAGAACTCTAGCCAGCTGTTTGACCAAATACTAGATAACAATCCAGGTCCAAAAGTGACAATTGAAGCTAAGAACAGCAAGCAGGCAAGCAAATTGGACCATGCCAAGATCATTAGTGAAGTGTTGAAGAAATATCCTCACTTAGTGAAAAGTAACAAAAACATCAAACTTAAACTTTTGGATACTCCAAGCAAACCTATCAAGAAGCGACCAGCGACACCTCAAAAAATGCACAAACAAGAATTGCATGTAAAACAAGATCCCGACTTTACATATGAGTCTGATGTTCTTGACTCTCTGAAGGCAGCAAAGCTCATTGCCATGGGAGCCGACAACATAAAGGGTCCCTGGATCTGCCTGATCTGTGGAACACCGGGCAGAGCTTTACATTTTACCTCATATTATAAATTCAGACGCCATTTGGTAGAGGTCCACAATGAGAAACCTGTTTCAAATATGTGTGAATACTGTGGTCTGAAGTCACTGAAGAGAAACTATTTATTACATCACTTGTATACTAAACATGGCAAGCAACCTCCGCCTCAGTACAACTTCCCTAAGTGTAACTTATGCAGTTACATAGCTTTGAATGAGGGCTACCTAGTGAAACATAAAATGACACATGCTGAAACAAGGAATTTCCGTTGTAATGTGTGTGCGGCTGCCTTCAACTCTTCATCATTGTTGTTAATGCACATCCAAAACACTGGCCACAAATACAGTGCTGAGAGGAAAACAAACCTTCAGTGTGTTTATTGTCTCAAAGTATTTTTACGCGAAGCTAATCTTTATGCTCATCTAAAGACTAACCACAAGCTGGAAGCTAAAACTGACTGCATTATTGATGACTCTGATGAGGAAAAGCAAGATGAAGAACCTATCGAAAGGATTGTTGATCGCAAGCCAATTAAGTATGAAATACCTGTGAGTTTTGATCACGAGTCTGAGGATGAGTACCAGATTCATGAAAAGTCTGGTGGCATAGATATTGTGGAAAGACCAAAGAAACATCGTGCTGTTACTTCAACGCCTAGGCAAAAGATCTTGAACTCTGGATTTGGTGCACCTATCCAGACTCCTGTGCAAACTCCTCAAAAGAAGCCCAAGCCACAGGCAATACAAAGTCAATTCCTTAAAGACATTAGTATTCCAATTGAGAGCTCAAGCCATGACGAAATTATAATGATAGGCGAGACCGAGTATATTATGAGGGATAATCAACTCATACCTAAAAATGCCAAATTGGCAGAAAACGATCAATATATTTTGTCTGATATGTTACATGAAGATGTTGATCACACATTGCAAACTCTAGATTCTGATACATCACTAGAGTTCTCAAATATCCATAATACCCAAGAAATCAGTCAACCTGAAATGAAATTGAGCAAAAAATCAACTATGAACCAACCAATTCAAATTGTGGTTTCGAATGAAGAGGAGTACAAAGCATTGATGTCATCTAATCATTCAATAATATTTGATGATACAGATACTAATAAAAGGTTAACAGTATTGGCTGCACCTCATGATTCTGCATTAGATGGTACAATAGACCTGGACACCACTCAAACCAATGACATGATGATCATTCAAGATGACTTCCCATTAACACATGTGTCACAGGCAGTTACTGGTGACAATTCTAACATAGTGGTTGTGTACAGTCATCCTGTTGATGACCATAATAAGCCATACCAACTAATAACATCACAAGCTCTTGGAGGTGCTCAATTTGTTTCCACATCTGCAGTACTCACAAGGAACTATGAGACTGTAACAACCACTTCTGGTGAAGTGAACGCTCAAATAATGGATAACGAAGTAACCTGGCACAACAATATGGATAGCCAACATATACAAGTGACACAGGAGCCTGACCTACAGGTACTTACAAATGTACAAGAGGTAGTCATGGCTCCATCACAAGAAATCACTGACAAGTTAGAAGATCTTCCTGAAGTGCATCTAATCCCTGTGGCATCAAAAAATGCATCCCAAATGAATCAAGGAGAACAAATGGAAGAACCATTAGCGTGTGAATCAGATGAAGCTCAGTCAAATAATCACATAGAGGAACAAATTGCTGAAAATATGGTTGTGGAAGAAATTCAAGCAGTCACATCCATGCCCATGGATGTCGATGTTCCGACACAAGAAATAGAAAATCAGGAAACTCTGCCAAATGAAGAACCAATTCCAGAGACTATGCACACTGAAATTGTCAGTATTGTACCTCAAGATCAAATACATGAACAGATTTCAACTGAAATTGAGGAAGGCATGGAAAAAATTCATGAGCCTTTGGATGAATCCGTTGTTGAAGAAGAAAATGTGCAGAGTGAAACAGAGCCTACAGAGGAAATAAGCCAGGAACAAGATTTGGCCGAACAGCCCTTAAATAATGATGGTTCTTCCTTTGCACCTGTATCCAAGGAACAAATCCAAAATTTGACATCAGAATGGTCTGAAGATGAAGATGAAGCACCTGTGCATAGTGAAAAAACAGTAAATGATAATGTTGAACAGAATGCTGCTGATGTCAATAATCCTGAAATTCCTGAAAACAATTCTGTGGAACTAGAAGAATCAATTGAGAACATCCAACAAGAAATGGAAAAGCAAATGACAAGAATAGTTGCAATTGAAGAATGTGAGAGTTCAATACAAGAAGATATACAAACAGTTGCAGAGCTCCAAGAAAGTGTAACTGTAAACAATGCTGTCCCAGCATGCCCTGAAAAAATTTCTTCTTTACTTAATGACTGGGATGAAAATGATTCCCAGGAGGAAAATGAATTTACAAATGAAAATGGTGGAGAAACCCCGACTGAGAATGAGATGGTAGCAGCTCCTGAAGATGTTGAAAGTAATACTGATTCTCAAGTTGAGGCACCAGGTGAAAATGAATCGCCTGAGAAAGAATCACCAAAAAAGAATGACAAAATCAAGAGTCTGGTTAGTGACTGGGATGATGAGGATGAAGATGGACCTAAAGAATGAGGTAAGCTAAAAAATATATCTATAATGTTAATAGTTATAATCTCAATATATGTAGTGAAACATTACCATTCTCCCATTACTTTTACTCTACTTGGACCTTATTGTCATTGTCACACCATACAAAGTAAACCATGATTCCTTGGCCGTACCACAAGGAGTATTTACGCAAACATATTCCGATGAGTGTACATTGACATGAATGTAATCATTACAGTTGGTTATTATCTCAACATACTTTTAGCTCGAGAAACATAACTACTGAAATCTCTAATCCTTTAAAAGAAATGCCTAAGTCAATCTATGCTTTTTTTTACAGAAAAGCTTCCTGGCAGACCATGGCGGCTACCGATGTGACAAAGCCCAGCTCGGCTGCGGGCTAGCAGTCGAGGCCCGCCATTCGACATTTGGAAGCCAGCCGAAAAGTAGCTGGCAAATCCTGTAGAAATAAGAAAATATTTTACCTTTTACTTTAACTAAAGTATTTATATTTATTTTTTAGTATGTGGTATTTATACAAATACCTGGGATTGGTATGTAAATAATTGAATTGTAGTTAATGAATTTTCCACAGTATATAAATGTTTTTAGTAATATAATTAAATGTGTCATTCCTAGACAAAAGGGACCTTAGTGCATTTGGCGCTTACGGCATGTGTATAAATCATAATCTCTAGTGGACTGTAATAGGAAATAATTGTAATAGTTTGTTTGTTACGTTATAAATCGAAGTAATACATAATTCACATGCGAGCACAGGACCGTCAACAGCATACCTGAACGCAGTCGCTGTGGCCGAAATCGGCCGGGACTACATCAAATCGAACGAAACAAAACAAATGCAAACCTGTTCCAATTTAGCCCTTTAAAGGGCCGTGGGCATCTAGTTTTTCATAGAATTGAACCCTATCACATATAAATAAAGTTCATTCATGGTGGGAATATAGTTCCCTCTGCCTTATAAAGGGTAGGTCTAAGAGGATAATAACAATGTACAGGTCGACCACACTAGTCCCTTTCGCCTGAGAAAAACTCAAATTAACACTGTAAGGCACTGGTCCCACCGCGAGCGAGTAAGCTATGAGCTATCGGCTATTTTCTAGCTCAAGAAACGAACAAAAGATAATCGCTTTTGTGTAAATAAAAGAGAGAGTTATATAGTTATAGTTTATAGCTGGCTGTTCACACCGCCGGCGATGAACTATAAATTTATTTACACTTAAGCTATATTATCTTTTGTTCGTTTCTTGGGCGAGTAATCGCCGATAGCTTAAAGTCTGTAGCCGGCGGTGGGACCAGGGCCTTACAGTGCTTTACTCAAAGTTGGTGCACATAATAATTTTGTATTTGATTGTTAGTGTGAACCTTTTGTAAAATATTTGACCATACATTCAAGTACATTATAGATGATCTAAATTTACAATAATAGTGGAAAACTTTAGTATGTATCCGTTTTATACTAATGTATATATAGTATGTCTGTTCTCTGCAGTGTAAATAATTATAAATTTCAATAGATCGGTAAATAAATATATATATTTATACATACAGTGTAGAAAATATATAGAATTGTAATGTTGTTATTGTACTAGAGTCCACTGCAACCAGTTTTATATCATGGTCTAACTGTAAATCTGGCAGATACATTTTCATTGTTTTTTTTTGTAATACAATACACATTAGGGCCTACCGCGAAAGGCATTCGAAGTTTCCCCTCTCTGTCGTACTTACGAGTTCGTACGTAAGTGCAAAGCGAAATCTTCGCAAAAAAAATATTGTTTCTGCTTGCAAATGGGTCTATTGTACACAGATATGAATAAAACCCTTTTTTTACATCAAACGTCAGCTAAAGCTTGCCTTCGTAACATATTACCAAGCAATTATGTGTAGTTCAATCACAGTTTTCTTTTATTTATATGTGTATATGTAAAAATACTTTTCGGTACAGGCCTTATTTACCCAAATGCTTAGGTAATAATAATTTGCCTTGTAGAAACAAGTGCCGACCCAACGCCATTTATTTATCGTATGGCGGTTACACACTCAGCATCAAAATTGGCTACGCAAACGAAGACGTCCAGTCTTTATTATATTATAAGGGAATAAGAGCTTTTGCCGTCTTCGAGTGCGTAGTTACTTTTGATGCTGACTGTACTGTATTCGTAACGCCATTGAATGTGTATATAACCATCGCTTCCTTATCATGATACTGTGCCTAGGTATACTGTTTATCGCCAAATTTGTTTACAGTCGCCATCACATACATAGGTACACTATAGGTGTTCAAAAATATCGGCACATGCACCCTAATGCCTTGAAAATAGAGGTGTGTTCCGATGTTTGTGACGTGCTTATTTGCTCCGATGTATGTGATGGCGACTGTACAAGTAAATAAATAAACAGACCATGCAAATTTTATTGGTTTTTAATTTATTCATAAATTCAGTCTCAAATAAAACAACATCGAAATAGAAAAATATCAACACTTTACTCAATGCTTTATTAAAACAATATTATCTACAAATTTTCAACTGAAAATTATACATTTTACTCGTATTGATTCATTGTTACTAGTTAAAATATTATTTAACAAGTTAATTACCCAACACAATATAACCATGTCTCTACTCATAATGATAAATTATCAAATAAACAAGTCTTATTTCATGATAGCATCCCTGGGCAAAGAAGTCGATTGCAAGTTGTCTAATTACATGTAGTAGGGGTAGGGCTAACACAACCGCCCCTGCCACCTGTCTTGCAATGGGGAATGGATGAAAATTTTAGAAGGGCCTGATTCTTTTTTTGGTGATTGGAATAACTGACGGACGGATCAAGCAAAGTGTCTTATTCGCTGTCCTAAACCCAAAAAGTAAGTGAGGAAACTGTTTATATTTTTCAAAAATGCAGCTTAAAGTCTCCAACGTTTTTCTGGTGCTAAGGAAGGTTATGCCTATCACAAAAAAATAATCAGGCACTTCTAAAATTTTCATCCATTCCCAATTTCACTCATCCTTCACCCTGTTGGAAGTTGGAAAAAAGTGGCTATTATTAGTTGACAATGAGTTGTGCTAAGCCCCACAGCACAGTGCAGCAAAGCAAACACTATTTTTTACACAGGTACAAGTTTCCTCTTTCATTGGCAAGATTCCACTGTCTCCCTCTATCATATCATAGCAAAAGGAGCTGGGCATGAAAGTTCACTGCAACCCTTTTCCACAGTAAATACTTAGTAAAACTGATAGAAGATTAAATGCAATTTCAATACTAATGAAGTAATGGCATTATCTTACAGATAATTATGATCGTAATTTCACATATATAATAGCACTAAATTATTAGTGACAACATGCTATATATTGGCTTTAATTACATTGGGTCATCAGTCAGGCATATTAGATAGTGCCATAAAAGGAACACCTTCTTTTCGCAACTAACGTTGGGCAAACTGATTCATTTCTCAAACTCTGAAACTGTAAATATTTCATTATTTATTTCATGGCCATCGTGTAGAACCCTATAGGTTAGGTTAGGTTAGTTTATAAAAATCCTGAAATATTTACCAGTTTCAGAAATATTAAGATGTTGGGAAATTAAAAGATGTGAAATGAATCAGGTTGCCAAACGTAAGTTGGGAAACATTAGTGAACCGCCATAAAAGTATGAAACTGTCATCCTTGATGTTCACCTTATGACTCAATGTAAACAAGTGTAAGGCAGCTTTAAAAGTTAACATGTTCAGTCTCCATGACATACATCAGAGCAAACCAGCAGCTCACAAACATTGGAACACACCTCTATTTTCAAGGCATTAGGGTGCATGTGCCGATATTTTTGAACACCTATAGTGTACCTATGTATGTGATGGCAACTGTTCAAGAACAATAAATGACAGCGCATGTCTTGATCCAAGTACTTACTTTTTTATTTATTTATTTATTTATTTATTTATAGCCTCTTTTCAGAAAGTTACAATAACATACTTAAAACTACAGTAACCGCAAAATATTACATTTCTGTGTGCCTACTGGCAAAGGCCTCCCCCAGTCTTCTCCATTCCTCCCTGTCTGTGACCACTCTGGTCCACGTCTTGCCGGCCATTTCTATAATTTCGTCCTCCCATCTTTTAAATTGTCTGCCTCTATTCCGTTTGCATCCTCTTGGGTACCATGTAGTTAAAATTTTGCTCCATTTCTCCGGTCCTCTTATTGTATGTCCAGCCCACTTCCATTTAAGATTTTTCACTTTATACGCTACATCCTCGAGTTTTGTCTTGTCTCTCAGTTCCGAATTCTTTATCTTGTCTATTCTTCTCTTCTTGAGTATGCTTCTTTCCATGGCTCTTTGACTTACTTTTAATTTCAGACACTGTGCCTTGGTCAGTGCCCAAGTTTCGCAGCCATATGTGAATATTGGCAAAATGCATGTGTTGAATAACTTCCTCTTTATACTGGTACTAAACTGGGTGCTCTTCATAATCTCTTTCATTGACCAGTATCTCTTCCATGCATTTCCGATTCTTCTGTCTATTTCTTTGGCGGTCGACTCATGTGGCGAGATTATTTGGCCTAAGTATAAATATTCTGGGACATATTCAATTATATTGTTATTTAGCCTAATTATATTTTTGTTGCTCGCATTGGACATAGCTTTTGTTTTTTGTACATTCATCGAGAGTCCCACCTCTCTGCTAGCTCTGTCCAGGTCTTCTAGCATTTCTTGTAAGTCTTCTGCGCTTGTCGCAAATACTACTATGTCATCCGCAAATCTCAGATGGGTAAGTTTAACACCGTTTATGCGCATGCCATAGTTCATCCACTCCATCTTCTTGAAGACTTCTTCCAAGACCGCTGTGAATAGCTTAGGCGATAGGGGGTCGCCCTGTCTCACCCCTCGTTGTACTTTTATGTCTTCTCCTTCTCTTTCTAATTTTATCCTTGCTGTGGTATTTGTATAAATGTTTCTAATTAGCCTTATATATTTGTGTTCTACACCTTGCCTTTTGAGTGCTTCCCAGATCTTTGTGTGGAATAACGAGTCAAATGCTTTGCAATAGTCCACAAAGCAGCAGTAGAAGGTGATGTTGTATTCTTTACATTTTTCGAATATTTGTCTGACTGCATGTATGTGGTCCACTGCAGAGTATCTGCTTCTGAATCCCGCCTGTTCTACCGGTTGGTTCTCGTCCAATGTTTTTGTGATACGGTTTAGGATGATTTTTGAAAAAGTCTTGTATATGTTCGACATTAAACTTATTGGCCTGTAGTTGCTGATGTCGTTTTTGTCTCCTTTTTTATGAAGTAGTTTAATGGTAGATACTATCCACTGCTTTGGTATCATTTCCTTTTCCAAAATCATGTTAAAGAATTGAGTCAGGGTCGGTACTATATGTTCTTTAGTCTCAATTAGAGTTTCGTTGGAAATATTATCAGGCCCCGAAGCTTTGTTTATTTTCTGTGTGCTGATTGATTTTTCCACTTCTCGTTGCAATATTGGGGGTACTTCGCTTGTGTCTGGTAGGTCGATATATTCACTTGCATCTGGATTGGAATAGAGATCTTTATAAAATTCGGTGGCGGTGCTGATGATATCTATTCTTTTAGTTCTATCTTTGCCGGTGCGGTCTTTTAGTTTAGGGATCCAATCTTCTTTCTCTTGCAATATTTTTACCGCTTTTTTAGTCCCTCCAGTAGTAGCTATCAGGTCATGTAGAGTTTTTCGTCTATGTTGTTGACGGTCTTTTCTCATGTTTTTTCTTAATAGTTTACTTATATGGGTTATTTCTTTTCTTACTTCTGGGGTCTTAGGTGTTGATTGAATCATTTCTGCTCTATTTATCATTAATTGTTTCGTTTCTTCCGATAATATGTCTTTACCCTTTTTATTTTTGTCTCTCGTTCTCTTACATTTATTAATAACTTCAGTAAGCTTATTGTATGTGTCTGGGATATTATGTTCAGATAAGCTTCCTTGTAAGTTGTTTAATTCTTGTTTAAGTTGGTCAGCTGTTATTTGTGACTTTAGGTCAGTGGTCTCTTTGTACTGACGGACCCATTTCCTTGTAGGTTTAGATGGTATAGTTTGTAGTCGAGCTCGAACCATTCGGTGGTTTGTGTTAAAATTAAGTTTGGCTATTACGCTACAATCTTCAAATGATTTGCTTCGATTGGTCAAAATATAGTCTATCACATTTTTATAGCGACCATCAGGTGACATCCAGGTCCAACAGCTATTTTCTTTCTTTTTATAAAGTGTATTTAAGATTACTAAATTCTGTTCATGGGCTAAGTTGATTAATTTTTCACCATTCCTGGTCCTTTTTCCTTTGCAGTGTAGACCTAGGACACTTTCTTCTCCTTTTTTCCTTGTTCCTATTTGGGCATTGAAGTCTCCCATTAGGATAAGATTTTTCGAATCTAAATTGATGATTGTGTCCGTGAGTTTGTTATAAAAATCTTCGATTACAATTTTAGGTGATTGTTCTGTCGGTGAGTATACTTGTACTATTGTCCATTCAGTGTTGTTTGGTGGAAGTGTGATTTTAAGAACTGCTATTCGTTCGGATATACCCTGGAGTTCAATAATATTATTTTTAAGATTTTTGTGTACCAAGAAACCCACTCCGTATTGGCCTGGCGTTAGTCCCTTATAGTACAGAACAAAGTTGCCATAATCTTCTATTTGATCGCCTGTACGTCTAACTTCGCTTATTCCTATTATGCTCCAATTTATGTTTTCTAGCGCCATTGTAAGTTCTAGCAGACTGTCATCTGTTCTAAGTGTACGTGTGTTTAGTGTTGCTATGTAGATTTGATTTGATCTATTTCTTAGAGTTTTTGGGGGGTTTTGGTCTAATTCCCCACGGGGACCAGCCGGATTGGGGAATGCTGTTTTAGTTTGATTGAATATGGGGGTTGTACTATCATTAGTTTTTGTTTTCCGGTTACTGTATGTTACTAGTTTTTTGTCTGTGCTTCTATCCGTGGGTTGTTTTTGTTTGCCATACTGTGGTAAATTTTAGATTGTTTAGCAGGCTGGTTAATTTTTTCTTGATTTTTGCCATAATCGAAGTTGTTCGGTGGTGTGGTTGGGGGTGAAGATGGTACCCTTTTCCTTTTATCCGTTTTTGGATCAGTATTGTCTTTTATTACTAATTTGTTGTACTTTATGATGGCGTATTTTCCTGCCTCTCTTGCTTCTATCAGTTTTGGTATGAGAGCCTTTCTCTCTTCGCGCACTTCTTTTGTGAAATCTTCAGTTATCTTCAAATCTTTTGGATATAGCTTCTTGTTTCTAAGTAGTTCCAATTTTCGCCATTCTAATGTGAGAGATATTTTTATTGGTCTGATTTTGTTCTCAATCTTCTTCCCCAATCTTTCCGCTCTGCTAATTTCCCATCTGTCCCACTCAGCACTCTTTAGGTCTTTGTTAAAATTGTTCAAAGCTTCCAAAACAATTTCCATTAGCTCAGTGTTATTTCTTTCTCTTTCTTCTACGCCATGAATGATCACGTTGTTTCTTCTTGATTCAAATTCCAGGCTTCTTATTTTTGATTTCAGTATACCATTCTCAATTTTCAGGTTTTCAGTTTCCTGGATGATTGGCAGTAACTTTTCGTCAATTGACGTCGAGATCGTTTTATGGACAGTTTCATTTATTACATCCGTTTGTTTTTGGAATTCTTCCTTCATTTTATTCCATAATAGATTCATTTGTTCTTCCATGTTTTTTTTTTGTTGCGTTTCTTTTTAAGATGCAATAACGAAACGTTTAATGTTTGCTCAAAATGGAACGTATTTCACTGGCTAGGTTGCTTGCCTTGCCGATATGTCACTTCTCTTAATGTTTATTTGTGATGACAACACTGACACTGACCTCCCGCCGTTAGGTTGGCAGATTGGTATGATATTAGACACTAAACTTTTGAGGTTATGATCGTTACTGTTTTTCGGAGATTTTTTGTCTTAATCTTGACGTAAAACACTGAGTTTTTCACTACATTTCCTTTATAAAGTTCTTCTTAATAGTATTCTTCGCAGCCCGATTGATTTTGCCTCGTTTGCACTGAGATAGCGATTATTTTTTACGGAGAGCACTGACAATCAACTTCACTGTTAGAACACCGGAATTGACAATGAGTTGTGCTAAGCCCCACAGCACAGTGCAGCAAAGCAAACACTATTTTTTACACAGGTACAAGTTTCCTCTTTCATTGGCAAGATTCCACTGTCTCCCTCTATCATATCATAGCAAAAGGAGCTGGGCATGAAAGTTCACTGCAACCCTTTTCCACAGTAAATACTTAGTAAAACTGATAGAAGATTAAATGCAATTTCAATACTAATGAAGTAATGGCATTATCTTACAGATAATTATGATCGTAATTTCACATATATAATAGCACTAAATTATTAGTGACAACATGCTATATATTGGCTTTAATTACATTGGGTCATCAGTCAGGCATATTAGATAGTGCCATAAAAGGAACACCTTCTTTTCGCAACTAACGTTGGGCAAACTGATTCATTTCTCAAACTCTGAAACTGTAAATATTTCATTATTTATTTCATGGCCATCGTGTAGAACCCTATAGGTTAGGTTAGGTTAGTTTATAAAAATCCTGAAATATTTACCAGTTTCAGAAATATTAAGATGTTGGGAAATTAAAAGATGTGAAATGAATCAGGTTGCCAAACGTAAGTTGGGAAACATTAGTGAACCGCCATAAAAGTATGAAACTGTCATCCTTGATGTTCACCTTATGACTCAATGTAAACAAGTGTAAGGCAGCTTTAAAAGTTAACATGTTCAGTCTCCATGACATACATCAGAGCAAACCAGCAGCTCACAAACATTGGAACACACCTCTATTTTCAAGGCATTAGGGTGCATGTGCCGATATTTTTGAACACCTATAGTGTACCTATGTATGTGATGGCAACTGTTCAAGAACAATAAATGACAGCGCATGTCTTGATCCAAGTACTTACTAGCAAGCAGTAATTAAATGGGTAGAGTAACCAATGTGTACAAGGTTAGAACAGTTTGCAATGTGCCAATGAATTATCACCATTATATGCACACTTGAGCCTGATTCTCATTACAGTATATATTTCATTACAGTTAGCTTGAGAATATCCAGCTATAAACCAAACAAAACTTAAAATTACTTGAATGCTATAGCATGTTGCAAACATGTCAATGTTTATACAATTATGTTACTAAATTGATGTTTCTATCTAAAATACTATGAAAGCAATTTAGTAATAGGTAACATATAGTATTTATCATGTTAGCTTAGAAGCCTAACATATAATTAAATACCTAGTTAAGAATAACAGACAAACAAATAGTTCAAAATCAGCAGACAAGGATCTAAACTAAAGAAATATAATGCACACTATGTGCAACACAGCAACTGCCAATTTCGTTACGACAGTGAGTTTGTGAGTAAGAATGTATAGCTCTGAACAAAACATGAATGTGCATAGGTGAGGAGATTCATTGTACACTTTCAATGGAATAAGTACCTATATACAAAATAAATTACAATATTTACAATAAAATTTAGCAATATATTATAGTTTAGTCATTGGATATAGAGACTAAAACATATTTGACCATATACGCAAGGAAGATGAAACCCACAAGCACAAATAAATTTGTCATAATATAGTACATGTTGGACTGATTCTCCATCATCACTTCACTTTCACTGCCCGGTGTCTCCTCCGCATGTAACATAGCCTCTTGTCTCTCCTTCAGCTGCTGCTCTATCTCTTCCACAAATTCGGGAAACAGTTCACAGAACATTTTGTTTTTAATGTTAATTTCCAGAGATTCAGCTGCCATGCACCGCTTCTGGTAATCAGAGGTTTCTATTGAGCCCCAGGTAGGTGTTTTTTCTAGCATGAAACTAAGCAGGCCCGTGAGGATAGTGGAGATCGACCACGCCGGGTTCCAAGTGTCAGGATGGAAGTCTGTGATACTGAGACACAGTCGGGTGTTCGTCCGGAAACGGCCGTTGGGGGTAATCATGTAGATCGACGGCGGTTTGAATGGGAACTCCCGTGGAAACATGATCTTCCCATGATAGTAGCCGCCTTCGTATGGACTTTTTTCTGGTCCTCGCACCACATAGTGCCACTCTAGGATGTTAGACGGTACAGGCTCCGCAGTGACGTACGGCACGGGGTCGTTTTTTAACCGCAAGTAGTCTTGCTTTAGCCTGCTAGTGGCTCCAGTCACTTTAGTTTTAGCCATCCTTACTTGCTAAAACATGGAAATACTTATAATTTACTTTTATGCGCAATCTATTGTATCACACCACACATCAGTCACGTCAAAGCGTCAAACGTCATAAACTAGTAAGTACCTACGTAAACGTCGAATTCGACGAATCCCCGATCATCGCTAGTGCTGCGTACGTGCTAGTGATGTGTGTATACTTAGCAATGTTTTTCTATCGAGCATTTCAGAATGATTTTGCATTATAAAAAAAATATCAAGAAAAATACATTATAACAAATGTCATTTATTTAAACGGATTTTCTAAATATGTAGCTTTTTTTGGTCTTTGATGCACATTTGCAAAAATACATCAAGAGTACAATGACTGCAAATGGGAATGTACGAATGGTGAAAGTGTGTCACTGACTCACTGACCCAACAGTAGACACTATATTTCTGCACGGCTATCACAAGACGGCGCTTATTACTAGCCGTAGATAGAGGATATATAGATGGCGTCTTAGCGTATACCCAAAAGGGACGATAGTAAAGTAACCATATTAAATTAAGAAGTATCAGAAGCTTTGAGTAGATAAATACATGGAGAGGCCCTATTCTACTATAGATACATTTATGTTATGCAAATATACATGAAATCTACATAGAAGGTCAAAAACACAACTTATCTCTTTCTTTCCAACTTTCGATAGCGTATGGTGAAAGAGATAGCATGATATTACGTTGCTCTTACTTCCGATACTAGAAACAGACATTACAGCCGCGTGCCATGCGCCATTTTATGCGCCAAATGTCTTTGTAGTACATGCGCTGTCAAGTGGTAAACAACTCAGAGTTAAAATCGTAATTTTCCGTATTAAAATAGTTTTTTTTTATAGATGTGAACGCAAAATGCCTGCGTGCTCAACAAAGCAATGTGGTGCACGGAAATCAAGAAATCAACCGAATTTGACCATTCATAGGTTAGTAGCCGTTTTTCTTTGTTAACTGCCAGTAAATCGCACTATCCGCCAAATGATAGTCAGTTTTGAAATGGATTTATCGTTCCCAACAACAAAATACACGTTTCGCTATATTTACATTAGTATTATTAGCATTTAAATCATACATCTTATTTTGACTAGTGCTGCGCTCTGATATCGACAACTTGCTATTAAATTAAATGACTATGTGAGTAATTTTATGTTTCAGATTTCCGAAAAGTGATTTTTTGCGTGGGAAATGGCTTGATGTCATCGGCATCGAAAATATAAATCCTCGACATGTACAAAAATACATCTGTTCATTACATTTTGAGGAATCGCAATACAACAAAACTCAATCCGTTGACAGGAAGAAGGTGAAATTTCAATTACTAAATTTGACCCAAGAAACAAAAATAAATAATAAAAACAAACGTGGTGAGCTAAATAAAAGCTTGTAAAAATACCATTGTTTTATTCAATTCTGCACCATTCATATAGTAATCATAGTATACACAGTGGGCTGAGCCTGAATAACCCGACATATTTTAATTGTATTTCTGACCATATTGGAAGGGTCCACGAAAAGACCATGTCTACTCAATATTTTTTTCAAAATGAGTTTCTAATGTCAAAATGCTGAGCTAGTTATGAAAACTTGACATTAAAACCTCAATTTGAAAAAAAAGTGACCACCTGTTCTTACCGTGTCATTCACACTATAGCTGCAGCTGCGACCTTATCGGTTGTACCAATAAAATGCAATGTTGGTAAAACACTTCACAAATAATCTGGTTACGGTAACCGAGTAGTGTACTTGTATATTATTATTCGTCTCGGTCAGTTTCAATTACAGAGAAAACTCAAATATTGATGTCGATATTTTTCAAAGTCCAAGTTGATATCGATAATTGTCTCTAATCGATGACAACCCTACAGCCACGAATTGACAGGCCGGGCCGCCATATTAGGCGCGCCAGGATTAGGTATACACGCTCATTTCGTAGGTATTTCGTGTCCATATAGTTTAATTAGTCTGAGATCAGAAGCTAATACATTCTTGACGTCTAATGTCATTTATAATTTAGTCGTATTATATCGGTGACGTCATGGTGGTGTCAGTTTCAGTATAAATTTTGACAGGTGTGGTGGCAAACAAAAAATTCGTATACGCGATGAGGGACAGAAAATATGACACTATCTCGTTCCCACTTGCGGTATTGCCTATGCCTATGCATAGCTATTTATCTTTGTCACTCATGTGTGTATGCGTGGGTGACTCCCTCTATCTATTCTACCTCTATGTTACTAGCAATTACTAGTGTTGTGTACACGTACCACGCTGAAAATAATTTTTTTGGTACATTGCGTCTAAAAGTGAAATCAACCTAGTTGTTGCAATTAGCTGAAAACATTCACACAAATAAAAAGATGGCTTTAGATTAGAGTGATTGGGCTAGCTTTTAAATGCGATAATTCAATGTTTGACTGACACAAATTAGGAAAAAAAAACATTCAGAATTACTTATGTTACCTAAAGAGACCTTTTTTGAAATAAAACGAGTGCATATATTTATATATTTCATTTATATAAAACAATAGTAAATTGAGCTAAATTCGATGACATAATAATTTCCTAACATAAAATATATTAAAGACACAATGTAAAATAAAAAATACAATATTGCCATTATTTATTCACATAATGAATTAATAGATATAATATAACCAAATACAAGGTACAGTCGACAGTCGGCTTCAAAACTGGCGGTAACAGTACAACAGAATTAATGTCAAATTGCCTTTGACTTGCTTATTTAGTACTTGCGGCGAGTAACTGGCCCAGTTTATTTTTGAACGACTTTCGACTCACTAAACAACATAACAGATCCCTCGCGGACGGTCCTACATAATAGATACGTATTTAGCAAATACGTATCTAGTATGTGGAACCTTACAATAATTTCTAGGTTATTCCTATTTTCAAATTAAGATATTCACGTGAGTAAACCTCAACCAGGCACAGGTGCTCCATATTTAAGTTCTTTGGACCTTGAGCCCAATACGCTCCGCTGCGAACGGAGCATTCATAAAAATTGCATTTGTTTTATATGGACGCTCACAGCGCATATTTAGACATTTAGTTAGAGCACCTTGAAAGAGACAGTATAGTTTCTAGATTATATGAAGTGGGCTCATGAATGGTGCTTTGTTAGCTAGGTACACAATGCCCTGCTTTCGTTTGCAAACGCGTGCCATATTTTGCAAGAAAAAGTTTAGCGCCACGTAAAATGTTCATTGAATAATAAACTCTATCATCTTATTCAATAGATTCAAAATAGACTAAAAGATAAAAAAAACCGCTCCCAGCAATCCAGCTGTAAGGCACTGTGCGTGGTAGTTTATCTCGTAGCAGATTTGGAATCTATTATGACAGAAGAGTTCATTATTCAACACTTTACGTGGCGCTAACCTTCATTTTGCAAAAAATGGCACGCGTACGCAAACAAAAGCAGATAAGAGCATTGTGTGTACCTGGCTAACAAAGAACCATTCATGAACCCACTTCATATAATCTAAACTATACAGTCAAGTGTAAAAATATTCATAAATATGTCCCATCTCTCTTATGTCAGCGGATTAAGGTTTCGGTACATATTTATGAGAGGATTAAATCGATACATATTTTTGCACTTGACTGTGCACATATTTGATAACAATTGTACGAGCGGAAGCGTCTTTTTAATTCTTTTTATTAGAAAGAGACTTCTGCTAGGTAGTATTACATTCAGCATGACATAGATAATAGAAGCCAAAGTAGCTAAATATATTGTAAAACATCTTTATTATTGTATGAGTACGATATAGTTGACTACTTTGGATGTTACATCTATATGATACTGACTATATACCTACTAGATTTGAGAAATCTCTTGTTACAAAGAAAATTGTTATAGTTTCAAAATAATGTAGAAAGATTTAGCACCGTGAATTCTCACACCCGGTAACCAAATCGGGTTCCCTACCACGGTGCTAAGTAAATAAATAATCTATAGCTATATATGATATCTTGAATGCGAGTGTCAAGTGCCGCAATTGAGCAGTATAGCGCGGATCTCGTGGTTGAGGTGCTGCAGGCGGTCTTCGTCCGGACTTTCCTTCTCGACGAGTCGGTCGCGCTCGGCGATCAGCGAGGACAGTCTCTCGCCCGCCGGGTTAGCAGGCGCACTCCTGTGGAAGAGAAAATTGATTTTTTTAAAGCCTCAAACTTCAATGTAATGTAATGCACTATGAGTCACTATGTAATAGAACCTTGTAAGTTGATGTTCATCCATTTTAAAGCGGTCAATGCCTGCTTCGGTGATTTTAATAGCCCAGCCAACACCCGTGTCATTAGCAATGTAGGTGAAGGCATTCCTTACTCTGGCATTAAAATCCTAAATAAATGGATCCAAGATATATTACAGATATATTAGGACATACTTGATTTCGTCAAACATATCCAGCTCTGGTCCCGTCGTGCCTGTAAAAATAAATAATAATTAGAAAATAGTACAACGTCCGTTTCGTCCGCGTGAATAGGAATCTTTAGGCCCGGTGCACATTATCGGCACGGCTCGGTAGCCTCGGCAATCATTTCCGTTAGTGTGCGCCTGCGCGTAGGTATGCCGAAGGATCCCTTGCCGATAGTGGGCGCCAGGCCTTATCGTGCGTGATCCTGAAGATACTTGTGAGAAAGAGAAGAACGCTTTACTCGGTACTGTTTATTTTATGATTATTTATTATTATACTTGACATTAGATTTGGTTTTTTGAGTATTATATTATATTTATTTTAAGAGCAATATGCCTAGCTGAGCAACTTTTGAAATCTCAAATTTTTGACGCAATGTTTCTGTCGCGCTGTGTGGGCGGCGGGAGCTGTATATGCGATAAGGACAACTGCAGCTCGAACTAAAATTCCCACGCAAAAAACTCAAGAATCGAGGTTTTGCTCTCGACTATTTCGTCCTCCAAAACGCAACCAATCATTATAAAATTTTGGAAACTGAAAGAGGAAGAAATAATCTACGCCGCTATGTTTGGATTTTTTGGATATTTGTTGTTATATTTGTATACTGCGCCTTTTTTTGCAGCCATTTCAATTAGGCCGTATTTGCGATTTTTGAGGCGCTGTAAGTTTCTTTAAAATAAAAAGATCCAAAAAAGCGAAACATAGCGGCATAGATATTGATCTTATTTGAAAAAATCATTGCTCTAGGTTCAAAAACCAGGGAGGAAACGGTCGAGAGCGTTTTTATGGGAAAATCGCAGATAGCCATTCCTCTTAATGTGGTAATTAATTGATGTTTCTATACTTTGTTTTTATTTTATTTTTTGTCATTTTTATTTCTCAGTTCATTTTGTATTTTCAGTGAAGGAAAACGTCGTGAGGAAACCGGTCTAATCCCAATAAGGTCTAGTTTTCCCTCTGGGTTGGAAGGTCAGATGGCAGTCGCTATCGTCAAAACTAGTGCCTACGCCAAATCTTGGGATTAGGTGGCAAAGCGGACCCGGGACTCGGTTAGGGCTCAACGGGGAATAACGCTAGGAGGAGAGAGTTCATTTTGTATTTGAAATTGTTTTGATATTAATAATGTTTAAATTAATTAATGTGTATAATGAATATTATTATTGAAATGCTACGCCCTAACAGGGTCCATGCTGCACCTCTATATGTATATCTACGATCTCATAAAACATGATTGCGATGAATAATGAATTAATATTAAGGTGGTTCGCTTTCAATTCAAAACATCATTTGACATTCGCAGGCTAACGGTGTATGTACCAAACTTTCATAAATTGGCTTCCCTAGAATAATTTGAGAAATTCGTTTGGGATGGACGTGAAAACGATTTTTCTCAAATTATTCTTGTTTATACAAGTTTATTCTAGGAAAGTTGATAATGGTAAATGATACATAGTTTTTTTTAAATATTAGCTCCCGTTGTCGTGCCACAACTGGGCCGCCAATGGGTTTGTTATTGCGTTGTTGTCACGAATAAATGATTTCTTTCTTTCTTTCAATGCCGTGAGACGAGCCGCAGGCGTGCGCTTGGAGGGAGAAGGGCCTGTATCGGTCCGTGTATGGTTCAGAGTTCAGATTATATTGTGTGGCCGACTGTGTGTGTGTGTGTTTTACACAACTGGAATATTCTACCTTGAACGGTAGAGTTGCTTTTTGAATGGACTAATTTGATGCAATTCGGGCAACTCGTCTCACCTCACCGGCATAAATATATGATAGAACAAAGGCCGCAAAAATATCGGATGACAACACTATTGCTAGAGCCGTAAGAGCGTGTCAGATATTTTTGCGGCCTTTGTTTCATCATATATTGATGCCGGTGACTGTACAATGAAGTCGATCACAATATTCACAATTCACTTCACACACACGCATAACATGTTTTTGCGTTCCAGTTAATTAATTAATTAATTACTTATATTTTTATACGAGCCAATTTCATAATGAAATGACGACTCATTCGAAAAATTAATCACGAAAAACAATCGTGAGAAAACCAACGAGGATAATTCAGCTACAGTACTTACCGTTTTTAGGAAAGTCTAACGTTAGCTAGTTTCTCTACGGAACAGCGACATCTAGCGGGGCGCTTTGGCAAATCGAACCTATTTTCTATTCTTAACATTTTGAAATGCCTTTTAACTCTCTCAGCGTTATCGCAATTGCATTCATCAAAGCGGCCGCCCATTCAGAAACTGACCTCGACCGACGTTGCTTAACCTCGCTCACTAGGTATAACCGCCGCCAGTAGGCGGATGCCTTCAAATACAAAACTAAAGATATTAAATTAAATCTTGTAACGCTAAAGGTGTCGCCAATAATACTTAGAGCGCCAACAACGACGTGAATATAATAATATTCAGTGTTTTAAGGCGATATTTCTTCATTGTCGTCTCAGCAAATATTATTAAAAGAGATGATGATTACAGTTCACTCTTGTTAAAAATAAAAACGTAAAACAATACCGTTTTGTCTTTTCAAGGTTATCGCGGCGTGTGCTACCTTTTCAGGGATAATCGTGATGACTGATGGGTCACCGACAATAACTTTAGGACCGAGCGTTTCAAACGCTCGAAGGTTTGTCTGCCGACAAAGTAACCTTCATTTTATACTTTCAAATATCTTATTTCACCAACTTGTCAATAATATAATAATAATAATATAATAATATAATCTTTATTTCATTACAACAGAAGTTATAGGTACAAATACTTAAGTGTGGTTGAAACTAGTCACATAGTTATCTTTTGTAATTTAAATTATTGGTGCAGAATGAAGTCCTTTACTTCCCGTACTAGTTAAAAACTGTATCACGGTGAAGTAAGATTCGTCAACCCACATCAATATACAATGTCAGAAGACATTGACAAATTGCCATACATCGCTAGGTTTACAAATATCCATCGCTTGTTACTATCGTTCCTTGTCAACCCACAAATGTACCCACATATGTGCACTTTTCTCCTTATTACAATGGAACATAAACATATCTTTGATGTCGACTATTCGAATTGTCATAATCAAGTGACAATTGCATAAGCATAAGCATAAAAATCAATTATTCGAGACAAAAACATAACAACATATTAAAAAAACCGGCCAAGTGCGAGTCGGCCTCGCGCACGAAGGGTTCCGTACCATTATCAATAAGAATATTTATTTTATTTTGTTTTTAGTATTTGTTGTTATAGCGGCAACAGAAATACATTATCTGTGAAAATTTCATCTGGAACTATCACGGTATCAGTGAGATACAGCCTGGTGACAGACAGACGGACGGACGGACGGATGGACGGACAGCGGAGTCTTAGTAATAGGGTCCCGTTTTACTCTTTGAGTACGGAACTCTAAAAAAGTGTCAGACATATTGTCACGAAACGAAATACTGACACTTGACACTAGATAATCATATTTACTTTTATTAAATTTACGAGCGCTGGAAAGTCAAAAATCACCCCTGATCTTCCGATGGAACCGTCGGGTGATTTCACGATTTTCACCAATAGGGAATATTACGCAAAGTTTTGCGTAGGGAAAGACACTAGCAGATTAGGCATTGTATCTCGTTCCCACTTGCGGTATTGTCTATGCATACATCATTGTCGTGTGTGGAGACTCACACACACATACACTCATATTCTATTCATCCTTCATGGTTTACGGTTTGTGCTAGTAGTGCTGCACTCTGGCGGCAGAACATTGCAGTAATACTCCCTGGTAATGTGTAAACTTACTGATGATAGAGTTGGACTCTATGACGGGCATGTTGGCGAGTATGTCCACATAGAAGTCGTCTTTCAGGCGCTTCATGTCCACCTGCTCGGCCTTCTCGTCCTGGTCCTGAATTGTG
Organism: Epinotia brunnichana; assembly: GCA_963854355.1. NCBI lineage: Eukaryota > Metazoa > Arthropoda > Insecta > Lepidoptera > Tortricidae > Epinotia > Epinotia brunnichana. The sequence goes on from OY977951.1 coordinate 13,604,121, forward strand.
TCCAGGCTGGAAATTAAAACATGCGGTTTAATATGGCGAGCTTTGCACGAAGAACTGATGGCCGTTGGGGCGGAAAGGTTCTCGAGTGGCGACCACGTCCCGGAAGGCGCGGCGTGGGTAGGCCCCCCACAAGGTGGACTGATGACCTGGTAAAGGTCGCGGGAGTCCGCTGGATACGGGTGGCGCAGGACCGGTCATTTTGGCACTCTTTGGTGGAGGCCTATTTCCAGCAGTGGACATCTTTCGGCTGATATGATGATGATGATGACGGCGAGCTTTAACACGTTAACTGCCAAGACTATAGGTAATTCCCTGTCGTCCATTGCCCTGCGTCAACAGTATTTTGATAGAAAACGGACAGTACAGAGTCCTAAAAACGCTACGCGATATACAAAACCACTTTCAGTACCAGGAACGCTAGGTGGGCGCTCTGTTAGGCGATTTCAGCAACAAACGGGTTTGAAAGAAAATTGTTGGCAGTGAATGTTTTGAAGACATAACGTTTATTTCTTATTTTATTTATTTCCAAATACAAGTTACATGATAAATTACAAATATATCCTCGCCAAACTATTAAGTTTGATGGCGAGGCGCGCTCATATGCTATAAGCCCCGGTAAGGGCATTTATTCGTGTGATGAGCACGAATATTTGTTCCTGAGTCATGGATGTTTTCTATGTATTTAAGTATTCATTTATCTATATATAAGTATGTTTATCTTCGTCTAGTACCCATAGTACAAGCATTGCTTATTTTGGGACTAGGTTGATTTGTGTAAGATTGTCCCCAAATATTTAAATATTTATATTTTAAATATTGTAACTTAACCTAATTTGCTTTTACTTCTATTACCTAATCTGTCTTAACTTTTTTGCAGATGTAGGTAGAATAAATAAATAAACATTATGGGACAATTTTTACACAAATCGAACTACTAGCTCCACAGTAAGCTCAATAAGGCTTGTGTTATGGGTACTAGACGACGGTATATTTGGATATAAATACTTAAATACATAGAAAACATCCTAGACTCAGAAACAAATATTCGCGCTCATCACACAAATATTTGCCCTTACCGGGATTCGAACCCAGGACCTTCAGCTTCGTAGCCAGCGTCACTACTCACTAGGCTAAACGGTAAAATAATACGGTACGGTTTCTCACCCCATCTCTCCGAGCTGCCTCCTGTCTTGCCGGAGCTGAGTAAGCATCTGACGTCTCGTGTGCAGCTTGTTCAGGTGTAGCTCTCTCACGGCTCGACCCCATTGTTCTTTGAAGAACGCTTTTGATTGAACTGCGCTGTCTAACTTCTCTTCCAAGCAACGCTATAAAAAAACGCGGAAAGTAGGTAAATCCCAACGAGTGGCGATGACCAAAAACACGACTGTCAGGGAGTGTTTTTGATCGACACGAGTTGGGAATTACCTATCCGTACGTGTATCATACAACATTTTACAATGCACCATGCGAGGAAATAAACAATATGCATAAAAGGTGAAATTTTAATTGTCACGAAATTTCATTGCCGCACAGTATGCGGGAATATTGGCCTGAAACCCATTCCCGCACGGGCTGGTCCCGCCCGGCGATGCCGTGCTGGCATCGACCACTTCCCGTGGAAATGTTGAACCATATAAAGGGGCACATTCAGAGCATGCGTCGTTAATAGTACATTTCGGCTCGGGACGAGTGAAGAATGACATTTCCGCACGTGTATCGAACGACGTTTTTAATACAGTTGCGAAAAAATAAGAAAAACAACAAGTAAGAATTGAATTAAAAAAAAAATTTTTTTTTGAACAACTTCGTTATTTTTCAACTGTATTACAATGATGTTACAGAATTAATAATATAAAAGTTTCAAATTCCTTACTTGTTGTTTTTTTTATTTTTTCGCAACTGTAACTGTAACGTCGTTCGATACACGTGGAAAAGTAAAAAGCACTAGTGCGCAAAATACAACTTTGCGCACGATTTGCAGCTACAAAAAGTACCACTTTTTGACCAACTGTAATAGTACATTACTTACCTAGGGCGGTTAAGCAAAGAATGTCTCAGATCGCAGGTATTTGACGCCCGAGCCGAAGGCAAGGGCGATAAATATGCGCTCTGAGGCTTTCTTTATTACCGCCCGTGGTAAGTACTAGTACATTATGATACAAGTGTGCTAAGTTGGTCATTACACTCGAGTCGGTTTTTAAGCCTGAGCCGAAGGCGAAGGCTTAATGGAGACGAGAAGTGTAATGACCAATGCTCACGTGTTTCATACGACGTTTTTCAACACATTTGCGAGGAAAAAAAAAAAAAAAAAAAAAATGAAAATGTTAAAAGATATGTAATGAAAAGGCACTAGTGCGATAATGTAATGTAAAAGTCACGGCATGGGTAATAATCGGTAATATTCTGCATTATTTTGCTAATATTTAAAAAGATATGTAATGAAAAGGCACTAGTGCGATAATGTAATGTAAAAGGCACGGCATGGGTAATATTCTGCATTATCAGTGTAAATACGCTGTAATAAGACCTACTTTACGAGCAGGTGTGTTGAAAAAAATTTTACGTCTCTATCTGGCCAGGAAGTGGGGTTTTCCGCACGCATGGCGTGCGGTAATTCCTACTTTATGGCCAGGTATGACGTAAAAAATATTTTTGGCATAAACATTAATCGACTATTAATGTAAAAGTGCAGTTAGTCCTACTTGTCACACGAGGGCGTTTTATGTGTTGGGTTAACCACCACCACCTATGTAATGTATGCACATATAAACTCTCGTGTATGTACGTATATCTCGTAAATACGTACCAATTCCTGTATCAAGCTGGCGGTTTGGTCTTTCGTCAATCCGGAATACTTGCTCTCCGCCTCCTTTTCATTATTCTTCATGTTGATCTGAAAATTAAATAAGTATCTTCATTTCAAATGGTCAATACCGGTAAGAAACGAAGCAGACGTGTCAATGAAATTAAACCCATACTTCGCAAATATAAAAAAATCGCCAGTTCGAGCCTTGTTAAGGGATTGTAGAGCAATACAAAGTCCCAGAAAATGCATAAAGAGCATCAAGAGAAGTATCTACAAGACACAGTGTTAGTAAAAGGGTTAATGTAACTTTTTTTAACTCCACTTCGCCGTGTGCTAGGTTAACCTATTTAAACTCTAGTCTTACAAATGAATTCTTCTCAGTCGTACACTCTTGCCAGAGTGGTCGTCGCCATATTCATGGTGACAGCGGGTCTCCATCGTTGTTGTGCCTGTTGCATAGGCTTTTGCTCAGACGTTTCCATTGCGGAATACCATACTCTACCTGTCGTTCCAGCTGCTGCACCTTGGTCTACAGTTCCTCAATAGGCATGTCCTTGAGCTTCAGCCGGTGGTTCATGTCGTCTTCCATCTTCTGCGAGTCCTAAGCTCCTGGTACTTCCCCTTGTGTCTCAAACATTACTGAACTTACTTAATTTACTTATTTATACCTTCACTTCAAAATACTCATGCTCACACACGCACTCTCACACACACTCACTGTGCTCACACATTACACTGACAGAACTAAAATTATTGTAAACATCTATTGTATACTTGTTTGTTTACCCTGTACGAAGACATGTTATTTAATAACGTATGCTTGCTGTTCTACTGGGTCCCGTAACACAGGGAATCCTAGCTCGGGACCCAATGACTTGTATCCTGTGTATTATGTTTATGCCGAATAAATATTTAAACTCTAGTCTTACAAATGAATTATTCTAAGTTACGACTTAGTCAGTGGTCGTGCCACTCTTTGTCCGTGGTCGTGGCCATATTCGAGGTGACAGTGGGTCTACATCGTTGTTGTGCCTCTTGCATAGGCTTTTGCTATGAGGCGCCACTTCACACGTTTACATTGCGGGAGCACTCGACTATGCTGGTTTCCGTAGCCTTTATTACAAATGGATTAGAATAGTACATTACTTACCTAGGGCGGTTAAACAAAGAATGTCTCAGATCGCAGGTATTTGACGCCCGAGCCGAAGGCAAGGGCGATAAATATGCGCTCTGAGGCTTTCTTTATTACCGCCCGTGGTAAGTACAACATTTTACGTCTCTATCTGGCCAGGAAGTGGGGTTTTCCGCACGCATAGCGTGCGGTAATTCCTGCTTTATGGCCAGGTATGACGTAAATACCTTAATTGTCTCCAGCTGTCTTTCCAATTGCTGCACTTTAGTCTCCAGTTCCTCAATACGCATGTCCTTGAGTTTCAGGCGGTGGTTCATGTCGTCTTCCATCTTCTGCGAGACGTCTCTGAGTTCCTGGTACTTGGCTGTGTAGTGGGTCTCTAGAGCTTTCTTGGCGTCTAGAAGCTGTGAAAAGTTTGGGTTTTGATATTAGAATTTAGCTGACATTTACGGTACTTAATGGTGGATTACTTAGTGATACAGAATATTGAATTTGCCATGTATTTTCGTGAGACCTCTAATTAAAAAAAAAATTTAGTCAAGCAGTTCAGGTAATAGTTTCGAGTTTTCATTTGTATAAAATCCAATGAGACAAAATAAATTAAAATCAATTGTTTTAATATTTGATTTACATCTGTTTATTCTTCTTTGAACCATTTTGTTGTTTCTATAGGAAACTGGGACTCAGGTTATACCTTTTTTGTCGCCACAAGGATCTACAGCCAAGAACGTAGCTATTTTTTTTTTTTATAAAAAAAGCTCAGCATAGTAATAGAAGTGGGTGACAATCAATTTACAATGTTAACAAGAGTTCTCGATATAGGGAGTAAGGAAAGCACTGTAAACAGTTATAAAAAAAAATACCCTTTCCTCTCGCTACTGACGTCAGCCGCTAGATGGCGCTACTGGTCGATGCCGCGGCTCAGTTTACTCACCAGTTCGGAGTAGTTTTTGAAATGAGGATGTTATAGGGAACATTACTGCAATGTTCTGCCGCCAGAGGCAGCACTACCTCTAATAGTAAACCATTATAGAAATATAGGGATTCACACACACATGCACAATTGATTGCCAAATGAGTGATCAAGGATGCTTGCATAGACAATACCGCAAGTGTCGTACATGCCGTATTAATAGGAAAAAGGTAAGTAGTATAACCTTTTTCTCTCACTCTGTGTTCCTGTAAACCCGTAGCCGAAGGCATTCCGTGGCGCAGCTGAGGTTAGCCGAGCGTCTAACCTCAGCCGCTCCACGGAAGAATTCCGGCTGCGATGCTACAGGAACACACAGAGAGAAAAAAAGGTCATTAATTTACCCCTACCTTTACTGATTGCTGACGTTCCTACCTAAAAAAACTGCACCGGGTTGAGGTTTAGACCAGTGCTGCCATATAGCGCTATATGTCAGCCGTTAGATGACGTGACTGTTCGATATTCCAATTCAGCGTAGTTTCAAGATAGGAACGGAACGTCAGTAATCAGTAATCACTCTGCGTTCCTGTTAACCTGTAGCCGGAGGTATTCCGTGGCGCAGCTAAAGTCAGCCGCTAGATGGCGACACTGCTCCATGCCTCACCATATAATTCGACGCAGGGTTGTGAATAAACACTAATGCTAACCTTTTTCTCTCTCTGTGTGTTCCTGTAGCCCCTCAGCCGGAAGTCTTCTGTGGCGCGGCTGAGGTCGGCCGCTAGATGGCGACACTGCTCCATGCCTCACCATATAATTCGACGCAGTTTTCGACGCAGGGTTGTGAATAAACACTAATGCTAACCTTTTTCTCTCTCTGTGTGTTCCTGTAGCCCCTCAGCCGGAAGTCTTCTGTGGCGCGGCTGAGGTCGGCCGCTAGATGGCGACACTGTTCGATGCCGCGGCTCAATTTCGTCTCTAGCTCGGTGCGCTTCTTCGACCACTCCTTCGACAAGAGTTCTAGGTGGTATTCCTCTTTGCGTTGCAACTGAAATTGTTAATTTATAAGGTTAATACAATGTCTAAATTTGGCTTTTGGAGTTCCGTGCAACCGAAAATTATTATTGTACACTTGAAAGTATGTAACGCCACATCTCGGTAATTACAGACCAGATTCTAACAAAGGTAGTCCATGGGACAAGTGGAAGCTGACTTTTTAAATGCAGTAGTTACTAGCCTTTGCTCGCGAATTCAACATGCCAACTTCCACTCTTTATATTATGTCATATCCTTCCTGTAGGCTGTTCCGTCCTAAAATTTTGCGGACCTGTGGGGTCCTTTTTTCACAGAGCTAAAACTACGTTCGAGGCATTTCTAGTCTATTCGTATAATCAAATTTAAATTTTCGTGACTCATGTTTGCAGTTATACTAATAATTATAAAGTTAAGTTAACTTTATAATAAGTAAGTCACGTATTAAATGTCAGTACTGGCGACATGTTTCGAACTCGTCGGGGGTTCTTCTATTGGTATAAAGCAGCGGTCGGCAACAGGCGGCCCGCAAGGCCCTTGCTTGCGGCCCGCGAGCCTCCCTAGCTGTTCTGTATGTAAAGGTCGATGAATTCAGAATTTTGGAATTGCCTGCTAAAGTCACAAATAATTAAGAAGTGCGGCCCGCGTATTTTTTTTTGTTCCTATATGGCCCTTGGTTGCTAAAAGGTTGCCGAGCCCTGGTACAAAGGTTACCTGTATTTTGTACAGCTCCTGTTGTTTCTCCTTCCAGTCCTCGAGCTCGTCCACAAACCGCTGCATGATGCGGTCGCGCTCTTCGAACGGTATTACTCGCTTCACCACGTCTGGAACCACAGGGAAAACAATTGAGCATGGATGACAATTTCAGAAGCGACTGATTATTTTTTTGGTGATAGGAATAACCTTTTTAATACAGTTGCTCAAAAAGTGGTACTTTTTGTAGCTGCAAATCGTGCGCAAAGTTGTATTTCGCGCACTAGTGCTTTTTAATTTTCCACGTGTATCGAACGACGTTTTTTAATACAGTTGCGAAAAAATAAGAAAAACAACAAGTAAGGAATTTGAAACTTTTATATTAATAATTCTGTAACATCATTGTAATACAGTTGCAAAATAATGAAGTTGTCCAAAAAAAAATTTTTTTTTTATTACTGTTCTTACTTGTTGTTTTTCTTATTTTTTCGCAACTGTATTAAAAAACGTCGTTCGATACACGTGCGGAAATGTCATTCTTCACTCGTCCCGAGTCTTACCACTCGCCTACGGCTCGTGGCAAGATATCTCGGCACTTGTGAGGTAATGACATACTTTCCGCACTAGCATCGAAATGCACTATTTCACGCCACTGCTCGGAAATATGGCCAATGATGGATTGAAATGAGAGTAGAAAGTAGTTCTTAGTAGTACAATTCAAAAACAGTCAAACAATGTAGATTTGCAAAGTAAAATGTAGTGTTTAGCGGCCTTTTTTACTTTCTACTCTGCTATTGGTCGATTATTTTTGAGTGGTTGGTCATTGTAATAGTGGTTGTTCAGTTTGAACAGCTCTTCGACCAATCACAGGGCGTCGAGCGGGAGGAGCGGCGCCGCCGCGCCGGCGAGCGGTGCCGCGCTTCTTTTGTTTTTTGATTAGTATTATGAATTTATGATCTTCAATTAGGAACTTAATTTTGATTTAAAATTGTGATTATTTGCAATTTCCTCGCAGTAGACGTGAAAAGCACTATGGTAAGCCTCGGCCGAAAGTGCAATAGCTGGACTCGTACTTTCAAAGGCCTCCGCTACGCGTCGGCCCTCGAACTAACTCGTCCATCTATTGCTTACTTTCTAGCCTCTACAACAATGTATTATTCTTAGCACCAGAAAAAAACTCCAGACTTTTTAGCTGCGTCAATTATTGTTGAAAAATATAAACAGTTTCCTCGCTTACGTTTTGGGTTTAGGACGGCAAATGAGACACTTTGCTTGATCCGTCTCATATTACAAGAAAATATCTGGTTCAGTAGTTTTTGCGTGAGTAACAAACATTCAAACAATATTAGGAGGATGAAATAAGTTTAGATAGTCAGAGATACCTTACCTTTATCGTTTCGTATGCAAGTGTCACTTTTACTCGTCTCAAGTTTCACAGGTGTGCTGAAAAAAAGTAAGTGATTTGTTCAATAAGTGGTAAATTTAAAACAAAGTAGAATAGTAAAGATGTACTAACAAAATCTCAAACGGTAAAATAATGACATAGTGTATAAAGTTTTAGCTCCCTGTGTTTTTGTTAGTGTCTCGGCTAGGTTCATCCATTAATTACATCACACGTATAGGGGGAGGGAGGGGGGTCTAATTTCGTGACGTCAAATTATAAAATCTAAAGTAGGTATGTTTTACTTCTTTTGTACCTAAACAAAATAAAAATGTATTTTCTACATACTCGTCTTTGTTTGGGTACTTTCATTCCAGACTCCATGAATAAATGACTAAGTTTGTTAATTAAGTACTTTCTATTCTTTTTATTATTTCTATTGTGTTACTTTTCTTTTTGAAAATATTTTTAAATTGTAATACTAAGTTCTTTTGGAAGTGCTGGTCTGATTTTTACTTTTCTAAATGGAAAATTGCTGAATATGTGACCTCACACCAGGGGAGGGGGTAACCGAATGTGACCAAGTGTGACAAGGAGGGAGGAAGGGGTCAAAAATCATGAAATTCGTGTGACGTAATTAATGGATGAGCCCTAAAACAGTTCTCAGTCTACACGAATGGCCCTAATATACACACCTCTCCTCTCCAACGCTCTCTCTATCTCCTACACTCTCCTTATCTATATTCTCTTATGCCACGGTCTCACACTGCACTTGAATGTCACTGGTGAGGGGTTTCTCACGGACCGCGAGCAGCTTCTCCTGACTGAGCGCGAAAGAGTCGCACATTTATCTGATCAGCTATATCATCTACAGGAAACAAGGATATTATGTCTATCCAATAGTCCTAGATAAATGGTCCCATTATACATACCTCTCTTAAGCTCTCCCTGTCACTGAGAGTGGACTGGGGAAAATCCAGAAGAAACCTCCGACACACCAAGCGGTAGATTTTAACACTGATATACTCTAAGAGCAGTTCTCAGTCTACACGAATGTCCCTAATATACACACCTCTCCTCTCCCACGCTCTCCCTATCTCCCACACTCTCTTCTCTTTTCTCTTCCACGGTCTCACACTGCACTTGCATGTCACTGGTGAGGGGTTTCTCTCGGGCCGCGAGCAGTTTCTCCTGACTGAGCGCGAAAGAGTCGCACATTTTCCTGATGAGTTCTGTTATCTCGTTCGTTTGGAGGATGGCAGCGCCTGATGCGTCTTTGTATCTGAAATGTTAATAAAGGAGTTTAGTTTCTTGACCGCGATGAGTTTGGGAATGGAATAGCTGAGTTCATATAAAATTTGACGTATTTATGTGGCAAAACTGTCACTTCCAATCCCATTCTAAACGCGGTTTGATAATACACTTTGTGTGTGTCAATTTTTTTGCGAGTAGCTTTTGTATGGAAATGGCCTCGCGCTAATTACTAATCAATGTTTAAACAGGTCCTTAGATTAGTAGCTACTAAGAATGGTTCAAATGTTGAGTCCTGTCACATAAATGCACACATTTGTCTCTATGTTTTCTATTCATATTGAGAACATTGTCACATACCTATTAAGCAACTTAGGTAGTATATAATGTGTACAGAAACCTTTCGCCAAATATAAGTTTTTTTTACCGATTATAAATATTTAAAATTCACTGCCCATCCCAACCGAAGCCACCCAGTTTGTGATATTTTGTAAAGTTAGGTTTTTTTCATAGGTACTTTGTATATGTGAAGTAATTAATAAACGAATAATTCCCTTTATTCTTTACGTATCAAAGGAAGCCGTATGACTACTACTGAGAAAAAGTGCTATAAAATTGTAAATAACTACATAACTTAAGCATTTCAAACACCCCCATCAGACAGACTCCAGCGGCAAGAAATTTTGGAAAAGTTGAAAAAGCCCCGATACCTATTAAGATAGATAGCAGTGTCGGAGCGCCCATACAAGCCGATTCCCACCGGCTTGCCTAAAATTTCTTTTTATTTAGGCAAGCACTACATACTGTATCATCTGTGTACTGGTTATATACTCTAAACTCTTTCATTACTTTTTAGTTTCGGGTTGCCCATCGACAATTTTCACGCGCCGCCAGCCCGCCACTAAATATCATTTATTTTCATTTCAAAGTTGAAACGGCTGAATCGATTTTGATGAAACGTAGCTAGGAATAATCTCGATCACGTCTGCTTTCGGATAAAAAACCGCATTCAAATCGGTCCATTCGTTTAGGAGCTACGATGCCACATACAGACACAGTCACACACGTCAAACTTATAATATATATCTCTATTTGCGTCGAGGGTTAAAAATAACTGCACTCAAATCGGCTCATCCGTTTGGGAGCCACGATGCAATGCAACGACAGATAGACGTTTTCAACTCAAACTGACTAACTAACTGAGTCATGGATGCTTTCTATGTATTTAAGTATTTATCTATATAAGTATGTATATCGTCGTCTAGTACAAACTATGCTTAGTTTGGGACTAGGTCTATTTTTGTAATATTGTCCGCAATTTATTTATTTTAATAAGTACAGTGTTTTACATACTTAAAATTAAACATTGCCCCAAAAAACTGTAGTGACAGTTTGACTGTGGGAGCGGCAGTCTCTAGGTAAGGCATTTATTAACAAAAATATTTAGTTATTCATTAGGAACAGTAGTAGTAGTAATTAACAAAAATATGTAGTTATTCATTCATTAGTAACAGTAGTAGTAGTAGTGAATAACTAAATCCTTAGTTTTTTTTTTTTAAACTAGGTAAACCTTTTCACGGAGGTTATTAATTTGATAAACTTCTACTAATTCAAATAATATAATAACCTGGACGTATTCCTGGCAGTATTGTTGGTGTACGCCACTTCTCCTACATCTTGGTCCAGGTTCGTACAACTCCCACTGCTTTTGAAATTCAGTATACTTTCTTTGCGTAACACCTCCGTCTTCACACCCGTTTCCAGTTGCGTAGCGCTTCGAGCCGAGAGAACTGGTGGTTTCTGAAAATAAGCGTGATAAAAAAATATAAAAAAATGCTGACTGGTTATATATAGGTTAAGTAATAAAACTTGTTTTACAACGGATTCCTAACATTCTAACGATGAATGGCAAAAACCCACAACCATGAAAACGCTAAAATAGCAAATATCTGTATTTTAACATAAGTACATTTGTTGACAACATTAACCATCCCTTCTTAAGCCGGGGGTAAAAGAAGCAAAAGGCCAACGACACGAGGTGTTCCCAGGCGGTCACCCATCCAAGTACTGACCTCGCCCGACGTTGCTTAACTTCGGTGATCGGACGAGAACCGGTGTATTCAACGTGGTATGGACGTTGGCGACAGAGCAACCGAATAACATTATCTAGATCGGAAATTTGACGTCAGATATCTCTACGACCTACGTTAGTCCTAAGAGTTGTATTTAGGTTCGGTTTCATAAAGATTTATTAAGTAGATGTTGTTTCTGATCAAAGCACGTAACATACATACACACAGTTACATTCTCTTAGTACTGATCAATGTTTAACTAAGGTTGTTTATTGAATTTGACGTTAGACATGTAGTTTTCCATAACACTGGGAGGCGATACATATTATATTGTAGGGCTAAGATGTTTTTCAAAAAAATACAGTAACCGAGCCTCTAAAACCTTATAAATGTATTCAAAAATAACATGAAAGAAGCAAAAGGCCAACGACACGAGGTGTTCCCAGGCGGTCACCCATCCAAGTACTGACCTCGCCCGACGTTGCTTAACTTCGGTGATCGGACGAGAACCGGTGTATTCAACGTGGTATGGACGTTGGCGACAGAGCAACCGAATAACATTATCCAGATCGGAAATTTGACGTCAGAATTCTCTACGACCTACGTTAGTCCTAAGAGTTGTATTTAGCCTCGGTTTCATAAAGATTTATTAAGTAGATGTTGTTTCTGATCGAAGCACGTAACATACATACACACAGTTACATTCTCTTTTTATTTTATTTTATTTATTGGAGAACAAACAGAGTTAAATGTACATAATAGTTACTTACAAGCTAGATTACAAATGAACATGCATTTAGCTCCTCGACAGTTCCCACTAAAACATAATACTATAATATATTTAGTTTACTTACTAACAAACGATTTTATTACAAAAGAATACAATTTCTTACTTATATTATATTATACTCTTAGTACTGATCAATGTTTAACTAAGGTTGTTTATTGAATTTGACGTTAGACATGTAGTTTTCCATAACACTGGGAGGCCGATACATATTATATTGTAGGGCTAAGATGTTTTTCAAAAAAATACAGTAACCGAGCCTCTAAAACCTTATAAATGTATTCAAAAATAACATAAAAGAAGCAAAAGGCCAACGACACGAGGTGTTCCCAGGCGGTCACCCATCCAAGTACTGACCTCGCCCGACGTTGCTTAACTTCGGTGATCGGACGAGAACCGGTGTATTCAACGTGGTATGGACGATGGCGAACCGAATAACATTATCCAGATCGGAAATTTGACGTCAGAATTCTCTACGACCTACGTTAGTCCTAAGAGTTGTATTTAGGTTCGGTTTCATAAAGATTTATTAAGTAGATGTTGTTTCTGATCAAAGCACGTAACATACATACACACAGTTACATTCTCTTAGTACTGATCAATGTTTAACTAAGGTTGTTTATTGAATTTGACGTTAGACATGTAGTTTTCCATAACACTGGGAGGCCGATACATATTATATTGTAGGGCTAAGATGTTTTTCAAAAAAATACAGTAACCGAGCCTCTAAAACCTTATAAATGTATTCAAAAATAACATAAAAGAAGCAAAAGGCCAACGACACGAGGTGTTCCCAGGCGGTCACCCATCCAAGTACTGACCTCGCCCGACGTTGCTTAACTTCGGTGATCGGACGAGAACCGGTGTATTCAACGTGGTATGGACGTTGGCGACAGAGCAACCGAATAACATTATCTAGATCGGAAATTTGACGTCAAATATCTCTACGACCTACGTTAGTCCTAAGAGTTGTATTTAGGCTCGGTTTCATAAAGATTTATTACGTAGATGTTGTTTCTGATCAAAGCACGTAACATACATAAAGTCAGTGCGGCCAATTCCGACTACGGGCTATTTCCGTACAACTAAACGGCTTTTGCGGCAATTCTAACCACAATACGCACTAGCCGACTCGATCGATAAAGCAGCGACTGTATTTGCTACCAACAGTCAAAAACCGATGGCGCTATGTAGGCAGCACATGCAATAAAATAGCATTGAAAGTTTCGTTGAGCTCCGAAGTCAAAACACGAGTTCGGAGCGTTGCTCCTTTTTTTGAAATTACGATCAAAAAATGCGGATTACGGTTTAGTAAGTATGTCTATTATATTGTTTGTTAATCAGGCTTATTGGTAGTTTGATCCATTTTACATTATCGTTACTTGTTGTGAAACTAAAGGTTGTTAAAAATGTATAATTCCTCAACTCTCAAGTGGGAAAAAGCCGTCCGGTATGAATTGGTCAAAACCGTCATAATGCATTCAAAAATAACATAAAAGAAGCAGCAAAAGGCCAACGACACGAGGTGTTCCCAGGCGGTCACCCATCCAAGTACTGACCTCGCCCGACGTTGCTTAACTTCGGTGATCGGACGAGAACCGGTGTATTCAACGTGGTATGGACGTTGGCGACAGAGCAACCGAAAAATTATATCAATACTTATAGAATTATACTGTAAAATAACAATGTGCACAAAAGTATAACACCTATAATCTATTTAAAAAACCACACTTCCACTGCCGAGCATTCATTTCGTTCTACTATTTCATTATTTGAGCAGACTTGGTTGTTTCAATCGTTTTAAATAGATGGCGTTAGTGAACACTTAACTTTTGTAACTAGTTGCTTTTCGCAATAATTTCACTCACCAGAAAAAAAATTAATCACTTTCCCTTCGTGCTATTATTAAACTAATATGTTTCCTCATAATATTATCGTAAACTTAAAGCTTTCTCTTATGCCAATAGATGGCAGTAGTGTACACACCACAGTTTGACTTTCTCCTTTCATCTTTTCCCATCAGTTCTACCAACACAGGAAATGTGCATAGCTGTTGCTTTCATACACGTTCGTGTGACAAAAACTCATTAAATTGCCTTTTTACTTTTAATTTTGTTCTGTAATAATAGTTATACTTCCATAACTAGATGGCGTTAGTGACCTACTAGACTGGCAACAGAGACTAAAAGACTAAGACGCAAAACAAGCTAAGCAGAGTTAGGGAAACCTTAAAACCTTGACTAGGTGCTTCATTAAATGCACTCGCCGCAGGTTCACTCTTCACTCCGACATACTTTCAAAAAGACATTAATTTGCTGGAAAAAGTGCAACGCAGGGCAACCAAGATGGTGTATGAATTACATAATATGCCATATGAATAGGCTTACCGTTCTTGGGTTGACTACCCTAGTGCAAAGAAGATACAGCGTGGCGACCTCATTGAAACCTATAAGATTCTGCATGATTACTATGACTTACCTGATTTACAGAATCTGTTCATAATGAGCAAGAATAATCGTCTAAGACTTCTAAGAGGCCACAGCTTCAAGATTACTCGGGCTTCCAGTAAAAGCAATCCTAGGAAGCACTTTTTTATCAAATCGTGTAGTACAGTCGCCATCACATACATAGGTACACTACAGGTGTTCAAAAATATCGGCACATGCACCCTAATGCCTTGAAAATAGAGGTGTGTTCCGATGTTTGTGACGTGCTTGTTTGCTCCGATGTATGTGATGGCGACTGTACATGAGTGGCATAAACTACAAGAGACAGTGATAAATGCCCCTTACGTGAACAGTTTTAAAAACAGACTTGAAAAAACAAATAAAAAATGATGAAGTGAACTTTTAAACAACAAGTTTTTCAAAAAAATACAGTAACCGAGCCTCTAAAACCTTATAAATGCATTCAAAAATAACACAAAAGAAGCAAAAGGCCAACGACACGAGGTGTTCCCAGGCGGTCACCCATCCAAGTACTGACCTCGCCCGACGTTGCTTAACTTCGGTGATCGGACGAGAACCGGTGTATTCAACGTGGTATGGACGTTGGCGACTAAGCAACCGAATAACATTATCCAGATCGGAAATTTGACGTCAGAATTTTCTACGGCCTACGTCAGTCCTAAGAGTTGTATTTAGACTCGGTTACATAAAGATTTATTACGTAGATCTTGTTTCTGATCAAAGCACGTACCATACATAAGGTTGCTTATTGAATTTGACTTGACGTTAGACATGTAGTTTTCTATAACATTGGGAGGCCGATACATATTATATTGTAGGGCTAAGATGTTTTTAAAAAAAATACAGTACCCGTGCCTCTAAAACCGTATAAATGTATTCAAAAATAACATAAAAGAAGCAGCAAAAGGCCAACGACACGAGGTGTTCCCAGGCGGTCACCCATCCAAGTACTGACCTCGCCCGACGTTGCTTAACTTCGGTGATCGGACGAGAACCGGTGTATTCAACGTGGTATGGACGTTGGCGACAGAGCAACCGAATAACATTATCTAGATCGGAAATTTGACGTCAGATATCTCTACGACCTACGTTAGTCCTAAGAGTTGTATTTAGGCTCGGTTTCATAAAGATTTATTACGTAGATGTTGTTTCTGATCAAAGCACGTAACATACATAAAGTCAGTGCGGCTAATTCCGACTACGGGCTATTTCCGTACAACTAAACGGCTTTTGCGGCAATTCTAACCACAATACGCACTAGCCGACTCGATCGATAAAACAGCGACTGTATTTGCTACCAACAGTCAAAAACCGATGGCGCTATGTAGGCAGCACATGCAATAAAATAGCATTGAAAGTTTCGTTGAGCTCCGAAGTCAAAACACGAGTTCGGAGCGTTGCTCCCTTTTTTGAAATTGCGATCAAAAAATGCGGATTACGGTTTAGTAAGTATGTCTATTATATTGTTCGTTAATCAGGCTTATTGGTAGTTTGATCCATTTTACATTATCGATACTTGTTGTGAAACTAAAGGTTGTTAAAAATGTATAATTCCTCAACTCTCAAGTGGGAAAAAGCCGTCCGGTATGAATTGGTCAAAACCGTCATAATGCATTCAAAAATAACATAAAAGAAGCAGCAAAAGGCCAACGACACGAGGTGTTCCCAGGCGGTCACCCATCCAAGTACTGACCTCGCCCGACGTTGCTTAACTTCGGTGATCGGACGAGAACCGGTGTATTCAACGTGGTATGGACGTTGGCGACAGAGCTACGGAAAAATTATATCAATAATTATAGAATTATACTGTAAAATAACAATGTGCACAAAAGTATAACACCTATAATCTATTTAAAAAACCACACTTCCACTGCCGAGCATTCATTTCGTTCTACTATTTCATTATTTGAGCAGACTTGGTTGTTTCAATCGTTTAAATAGATGGCGTTAGTGAACACTTAACTTTTGTAACTAGTTGCTTTTCGCAATAATTTCACTCACCAGAAAAAAATTTAATCACTTTCCCTTCGTGCTATTATTAAACTAATATGTTTCCTCATAATATTATCGTAAACTTAAAGCTTTCTCTTATGCCAATAGATGGCAGTAGTGTACATACCACAGTTTGACTTTCTCCTTTCATCTTTTCCCATCAGTTCTACCAACACAGGAAATGTGCATAGGTGTTGCTTTCATACACGTTCGTGTGACAAAAACTCATTAAATTGCCTTTTTACTTTTAATTTTGTTCTGTAATAATAGTTATACTTCCATAACTAGATGGCGTTAGTGACCTACTAGACTGGCAACAGAGACTAAAAGACTAAGACGCAAAACAAGCTAAGCAGAGTTAGGGAAACCTTAAAACCTTGACTAGGTGCTTCATTAAATGCACTCGCCGCAGGTTCACTCTTCACTCCGACATATTTTCAAAAAGACATTAATTTGCTGGAAAAAGTGCAACGCAGGGCAACCAAGATGGTGTATGAATTACATAATATGCCATATGAATAGGCTTACCGGTCTTGGGTTGACTACCCTAGTGCAAAGAAGATACAGCGTGGCGACCTCATTGAAACCTATAAGATTCTGCATGATTACTATGACTTACCTGATTTACAGAATCTGTTCATAATGAGCAAGAATAATCGTCTAAGACTTCTAAGAGGCCACAGCTTCAAGATTACTCGGGCATCCAGTACAAGCAAACCTAGGAAGCACTTTTTTTATCAAATCGTGTAGTACAGTCGCCATCACATACATAGGTACACTATAGGTGTTCAAAAATATCGGCACATGCACCCTAATGCCTTGAAAATAGAGGTGTGTTCCGATGTTTGTGACGTGCTTGTTTGCTCCGATGTATGTGATGGCGACTGTACATGAGTGGCATAAACTACAAGAGACAGTGATAAATGCCCCTTCGGTGAACAGTTTTAAAAACAGACTTGAAAAAACAAATAAAAAATGATGAAGTGAACTTTTAAACCACAAGTTTTTCAAAAAAATACAGTAACCGAGCCTCTAAAACCTTATAAATGCATTCAAAAATAACATAAAAGAAGCAAAAGGCCAACGACACGAGGTGTTCCCAGGCGGTCACCCATCCAAGTACTGACCTCGCCCGACGTTGCTTAACTTCGGTGATCGGACGAGAACCGGTTTATTCAACGTGGTATGGACGTTGGCGACAGAACAACCGAATAATATTATCCAGATCGGAAATTTGACGTCAGAATTTTCTACGACCTACGTCAGTCCTAAGAGTTGTATTTAGGTTCGGTTTCATAAAGATTTATTAAGTAGATGTTGTTTCTGATCAAAGCACGTAACATACATACACACAGTTACATTCTCTTAGTACTGATCAATGTTTAACTAAGGTTGTTTATTGAATTTGACGTTAGACATGTAGTTTTCCATAACACTGGGAGGCGATACATATTATATTGTAGGGCTAAGATGTTTTTCAAAAAAATACAGTAACCGAGCCTCTAAAACCTTATAAATGTATTCAAAAATAACATAAAAGAAGCAAAAGGCCAACGACACGAGGTCAGGGATTGTAACCCGGTTAATTTTGCCGTAGCGGTTAGAGCCAGATTTTGAGAGCCTAACCCATAATAAAGGTTACGCTCGCAAGAACACCGCTCTCCCCGGAGCGTATGTCGGAGCGCAAACAGGGAACGAAGTACCATTTACCGGTTAGAGAGCGCTCTCTCCGTGTACGGGTGAACGACCGCTCGCTGGCTCCCTAGAGTCGCAAGCTTATACAGGATTAGTTGGCTATATATATAGACGCTTGAGTATTATTACTATTTATTTATACTTTATTGCCCAATATAAAAAAGTAAATGGCGGACTTAATGCCATAAGGCATTCTCTACCATTCAACCATTGGGCTAATATAAACATTTGGTGCAGGCATTTAAATTATTATTATTAGTATTAGATTCGATTTTACTAAGTAAGTACCCAAATTTACCTAAGTATTTATACTGTTCATATATTGACATTGTACTGTAGTAAGTAATAGTGGCGGAGCGCCCGTCCAAGCCGATTCCCACCGGCCTTCCTAAAATTTATTTTTAGGCAAGCCTATAGTTAAAAACTCTTAACTCATTCATAACTTATTTTGTTCCGGGTTGCCCATCGAAAATTTTCACGCGCCGCCACTACACTTACACGGTAGGTAAGGACTTACATAAAACATCAAGTATGATTTGCGAAACATTGTATAAGTACTTAAGCCCCTGCTAGACGGTCGCCAACACGCCACTCCGACCGAGCGACCTTGGTCGGCACCGACCGCTGTAGTATGAAATTTAGCTCTAAACAACTGTCTACACGGTTGGTGCGGAACAAGGTCGCCCGGTCGGAGGGGCGTGTTGGTGACCGTCTATCAGGGGCTTAAGAAATTTAGCTCCAAACAACTGTCTACACGGTCGGTGCGGACCAAGGTCGCCCGGTCGGAGGGGCATGTTGGCGACCATCTATCAGGGGCTTAAGAAATTTAGCTCCAAACAACTGTCTACACGGTCGGTGCGGACCAAGGTCGCCCGGTCGGAGGGGCATGTTGGCGACCATCTATCAGGGGCTTAAGAAATTTAGCTCCAAACAACTGTCTACACGGTCGGTGCGGACCAAGGTCGTCCGGTCGGAGGGGCGTGTTGGCGACCATCTATCAGGGGCTTAAGAAATTTAGCTCCAAACAACTGTCTACACGGTCGGTGCGGACCAAGGTCACCCGGTCGGAGGGGCGTGTTGGCGACCGTCTAGCAGGGGCTTTACACCAATTTGTTCGACAAAATGGTAAAATGCCCTATCGCAAACCTAACGTGCATAGGTAGTAGGTAGGTAGGTACTTATCCAAAGAATTAGTGAGCCATTAGCTACCTGTGACGTAAGTAGGGACCAAAAAAATATAATGAGTTATAAATATTTTTTCACACCTCTCATTCAGAAAAGTAAGTTTTGGTCCCCGACGAGAGGGAGCAAAATGCTACTTTTCTGTTTAAGCTACTTTTTTAATTTATTCATTGGCTTGTAGCATTTACGCAATGTGCCAATAGAATCTTGATAAAATAATCGATTGTAATGTCATCGTAATCGACAAACGTATATATATATCATCATCATCATATCAGCCGAAACCGAAAGACGTCCACTGCTGGACATAGGCCTCCCCCAAAGAGTGCCAAAATGACCGGTCCTGCGCCACCCGCATCCAGCGGACTCCCTACCCACGCCGCGCCTTGCGGTACGTGGTCGCCACTCGAGAACCTTTCCGCCCAACGGCCATCGATTCTACGTGCAATGTACGTATATATAAAGGATATTTTTTTTGTTTTGTTCTTTTTTGGTTCTTTTTTTTTTGTTTTCTTGTTTTTGTTTTTATTTGTTTTTTTGTTTTCGTTTTTGTTGTTTTTTTGTTTTTCTTTTAGTTTTTTTATTTTGTTCGTTTTTTTTTTGTTTTTTGTTTTTGTTTTTTCTTGTTGCTTGATTTTGTTTAAATTTTTTGCCGTTTTTTTTGTTGTTTTTTTTTTTTCGTTTTTTGTATTTTAGTTTCGTTTGTTTTTTGTTTCGCTTTTTAGTTTCGTTTTTTTTTTGTTTTTGTTGTTTTTGTTTTGATTTTTTTGCTGTTTTTTTTACTTTTTTGTATTTTTGTTTTTCTGTTTTTTTTATATGCGTTGTATTTTTTTCTTTTTTTGTATTTTTTCTTTTTTTTCTTTTTTTGTTTCGTTTTTTGTTCTTTTTTTGTTTTTTTGTTGTTTTTAATTTTTTTCTTTTTTTTTGGTTTTGTTTCTTTTGGTTTGTTTTTTTTAGTTTTTTTGTTTTTGTTATTTTTTCTTTTATTTTGTTCTTTTTTTTGTTATTTTTTGTTGTTTTTTTTTGTATTTTTTGCAAATGTTTCCTCATAGTCGTTGTGAAAAGTTACGTGTTACTCAGGAGCAAAATTATTTTCGTCTTGGGCGTTAACACTTGAATCCCTCACTACGCTCAGGATTCAATACACCGCCCTCGCCGTAAATATACTATTTAGCTCACTTGTGTACAAATAACTATAATATAGTCACTTACTATTACTAATCAAAATCATATACCTACATAACGCACATTACATGTAGGTAATGTATGGAAAAATATTCAAATATCGAATACCGATGGTTGCGAACAGTCTCAACTAGGTTATACTTAGATACATACATTACATACAACATACAAAAGGGGCATTTCGTTTGTTTTTATCTATAGGCACCTACCTAAACCTTTGAAGTCACTTTGTAAAAAAGTATAAGTAACCTGCCTACCTTTATTTTGGTTCAACAACCTTCAACTAGGCATTTTGATGTGTGCTAATTTCTATCATAATCATAAAATTGGTAGATGTAGTTCCTTTTTTTTCTGCCCATTTTGAGTAGGTGTTTACGCTGTACACTGTACAATAGTTATTTGTGTCAAAAGGGAGCGAAATAGTATATTTACTGCGAGGGCGGTGTATTGAATCCTGAGCGTGTTGAGGGATTCAAGTGTTAACACCCAAGACGAAAATAATTTTGCTCCTGAGTGACACATGTAACTTTTTACACCGACTATAAGGAAATACTTTGCAAAAAAAACAAAAACAAAACAAAAACAGCAAAAAAATAACAAACAAAACAAAAACAAAAGAAAAGCAAAACAAAAAAGAACAAAAAAACAACAAACACGAAAAAAATAACGAAACAAGGAACGAAAAAAAAACAAAAAAACGAACAACAAAAAAAAATTAACCAAAAAAATAGAACAAAAATACAAAAATAAAACAATAAAAACACCAAAAAACAAAAAAAACCAACAGTAAATACAAAAAAAACTAAAAAAAAACAAACTTAACTAAATAACGAACAAAACAAAAAAAAACAAAAAAACATCAAAAAACAAAAAAAACGAAATAAAAACAAAAAGAAAACAAAAACAAAGCAAAAACAGAACAAAGCAACAAAAACGAAAATATACAAAAAAAAAACTAACAAAAAATCCAACAAAACAAAAAAACTTAAAATGAACCATAACAAACTAAAAAAACAAAAAAAAACGAAAAAAACAAAAAAAAAACATCCTAAAAAAGCGAACAAAAACAACAAACGAAACAAAAAAAACAACAAAAATCCAAAAAAAAACAAAAAATACAAAAAAAACGAACAAAAAAACGAAATAAAAAAACAAACAAAAAAAACTAAAAATGAACCATAACTAAAAAAAACAAAAAAAAATAACAAAAAACAACAAAAAACACCAAAAAAACAAAAAAAAACAAAAACCCTAAAAACAGCGAACAAACGAAACCAAAAAAACAACAAAAATACAAAAAATAACAAAAAAACAAGAAAAACGAAACAAAAAAACAAACGAAACAAACAAAACTAAAAAAAAGAACAAAACAAAACAAAACAAACAAAAAGAACAAAACAAAACAAACAAAAAATTACTTATTAAGTCGATTATTTTATTAAGATTCTTTTGGCACATCGCGTACGAGTAAATGCTACAAGCCAATGAATAAATTAAAAAAGTAGCTTGAACAGAAAAGTAGCATTTTGCTTCGGGGACCAAAACTTACTTTTCTGAATGAGAGGTGTGAAAATTTTATTTCAATATTTTTATCGTCGAAAGTAGGAGCGGCGAGCAGAAAACTAGGGCGTCAGCATCGGCGGAACACGAACGAATTCATCGAATAAACAGAGTGGGTAGCTACACTGTAGCTAGGTACCTACGCAGCGCCCCGCAACGAAGCGGCGGCGGCGGTCCTTGATCCCGTTTCGCAACACGGAGTGAACGGTTAGAGAGCGCTCCGAAATAAGGCTCCCAAATCAAATAGTTCGAACGGAACCTAATCAATTAACCGGTTCTGTAACCGGTAAATTTGTAACCGGTTACAATCCCTGCACGAGGTGTTCCCAGGCGGTCACCCATCCAAGTACTGACCTCGCCCGACGTTGCTTAACTTCGGTGATCGGACGAGAACCGGTGTATTCAACGTGGTATGGACGTTGGCGACAGAGCAACCGAATAACATTATTCAGATCGGAAATTTGACGTCAGAATTCTCTACGACCTACGTTAGTCCTAAGAGTTGTATTTAGCCTCGGTTTCATAAAGATTTATTAAGTAGATGTTGTTTCTGATCGAAGCACGTAACATACATACACACAGTTAAATTCTCTTAGTACTGATCAATGTTTAACTAAGGTTGTTTATTGAATTTGACGTTAGACATGTAGTTTTCCATAACACTGGGAGGCCGATACATATTATATTGTAGGGCTAAGATGTTTTTCAAAAAAATACAGTAACCGAGCCTCTAAAACCTTATAAATGCAGTCAAAAATAACATAAAAGAAGCAGCAAAAGGCCAACGACACGAGGTGTTCCCAGGCGGTCACCCATCCAAGTACTGACCTCGCCCGACGTTGCTTAACTTCGGTGATCGGACGAGAACCGGTGTATTCAACGTGGTATGGACGTTGGCGACAGAGCAACCGAATAACATTATCTAGATCGGAAATTTGACGTCAGATATCTCTACGACCTACGTTAGTCCTAAGAGTTGTATTTAGGCTCGGTTTCATAAAGATTTATTACGTAGATGTTGTTTCTGATCAAAGCACGTAACATACATAAAGTCAGTGCGGCCAATTCCGACTACGGGCTATTTCCGTACAACTAAACGGCTTTTGCGGCAATTCTAACCACAATACGCACTAGCCGACTTGATCGATAAAGCAGCGACTGTATTTGCTACCAACAGTCAAAAACCGATGGCGCTATGTAGGCAGCACATGCAATAAAATAGCATTGAAAGTTTCGTTGAGCTCCGAAGTCAAAACACGAGTTCGGAGCGTTGCTCCTTTTTTTGAAATTACGATCAAAAAATGCGGATTACGGTTTAGTAAGTATGTCTATTATATTGTTTGTTAATCAGGCTTATTGGTAGTTTGATCCATTTTACATTATCGTTACTTGTTGTGAAACTAAAGGTTGTTAAAAATGTATAATTCCTCAACTCTCAAGTGGGAAAAAGCCGTCCGGTATGAATTGGTCAAAACCGTCATAATGCATTCAAAAATAACATAAAAGAAGCAGCAAAAGGCCAACGACACGAGGTGTTCCCAGGCGGTCACCCATCCAAGTACTGACCTCGCCCGACGTTGCTTAACTTCGGTGATCGGACGAGAACCGGTGTATTCAACGTGGTATGGACGTTGGCGACAGAGCAACCGAAAAATTATATCAATACTTATAGAATTATACTGTAAAATAACAATGTGCACAAAAGTATAACACCTATAATCTATTTAAAAAACCACACTTCCACTGCCGAGCATTCATTTCGTTCTATTTCATTATTTGAGCAGACTTGGTTGTTTCAATCGTTTTAAATAGATGGCGTTAGTGAACACTTAACTTTTGTAACTAGTTGCTTTTCGCAATAATTTCACTCACCAGAAAAAAATTTAATCACTTTCCCTTCGTGCTATTATTAAACTAATATGTTTCCTCATAATATTATCGTAAACTTAAAGCTTTCTCTTATGCCAATAGATGGCAGTAGTGTACATACCACAGTTTGACTTTCTCCTTTCATCTTTTCCCATCAGTTCTACCAACACAGGAAATGTGCATAGCTGTTGCTTTCATACACGTTCGTGTGACAAAAACTCATTAAATTGCCTTTTTACTTTTAATTTTGTTCTGTAATAATAGTTATACTTCCATAACTAGATGGCGTTAGTGACCTACTAGACTGGCAACAGAGACTAAAAGACTAAGACGCAAAACAAGCTAAGCAGAGTTAGGGAAACCTTAAAACCTTGACTAGGTGCTTCATTAAATGCACTCGCCGCAGGTTCACTCTTCACTCCGACATACTTTCAAAAAGACATTAATTTGCTGGAAAAAGTGCAACGCAGGGCAACCAAGATGGTGTATGAATTACATAATATGCCATATGAATAGGCTTACCGTTCTTGGGTTGACTACCCTAGTGCAAAGAAGATACAGCGTGGCGACCTCATTGAAACCTATAAGATTCTGCATGATTACTATGACTTACCTGATTTACAGAATCTGTTCATAATGAGCAAGAATAATCGTCTAAGACTTCTAAGAGGCCACAGCTTCAAGATTACTCGGGCATCCAGTACAAGCAATCCTAGGAAGCACTTTTTTTATCAAATCGTGTAGTACAGTCGCCATCACATACATAGGTACACTATAGGTGTTCAAAAATATCGGCACATGCACCCTAATGCCTTGAAAATAGAGGTGTGTTCCGATGTTTGTGACGTGCTTGTTTGCTCCGATGTATGTGATGGCGACTGTACATGAGTGGCATAAACTACAAGAGACAGTGATAAATTGAAAATCAAACGAACTTACCAAGTGAAGTTCGATGACAATTATGTAAGCAGCTTCATTCGACGCGATTTATTGTTAACATGCTGTAGTAGCGCCACCTAGCGTCAGCCTTGCACGGAGTTTTAGAGGGGATTTTTTTTTTTTTTTTTTTTTTTCTTTTTCTTTTTCACTAGCAACATTTACAATTTCAATTTCAATTTCATTTATTTAAAAACCAACTGGGATCATGTGTGTTAGTAGCTACTTAAAAATAGGGTTAATGATAGGTAATAACTTAAAATATATATTCTACCTGCTTATTTATGTGCACCACACAGCAGTGCCTCAAATATGCACAGTCAAGGCGTTCAGCGACCATTCTCAGGATGCTGTTAGGACTGGCCCGGATCCTGCGTACCAGGGATGAACACCGTTTTCGCATCGTAGCATGGAAACAGTCCACCCTCGCCTCCGCGAACATCCCCGAAGCACTGCAGTAGCGGGGCAGTCCCATCAACATCCTGAAGGCATTATTGAACTGAACTTTGAGAGCATTGTATGCTTTTTGAGTATAGTTCGCCCACAGACCGCTAGTGTAGAATGATGTACAATAGGCCCTAAAAAGGGTGACTTTTGCTTCTTTGGAGCACTTAGCGAATCTGCGAGCGATCATGTTCGCCCTTACAGACAATGCTCTCCGCTCACGCTCAATGTCCGTATCATCTTTAAGGTCATGAGTCAAAACGTGTCCGAGGTACTTAAATTGTGTGACTACGTTGAGTACCTTACCTTCCAGTTTTATCGGCGGCACTTCTGGTGTGACTTTATTCCTGACCTTAAAGACCATACCCTCACTTTTGGCGACATTATATTGCAATCCATGCCTGGTCGCATATCCTTCACAGATTGCGATCATTTTTGCAAGGCCACAAGGAGAGGCACTCAGCAGCACCATATCATCCGCGTAGCTGATATTATTCACGCACACTCCATCGATGTGGCAACCAACCCGGGTACTGCTGAGTTCCTCCACCAGGGCATTCACATACAGGTTGAAGAGCTTAGGCGAGGTCAACCCCCCCTGCCTCACCCCGCACTCCAACCTGTATGGATCCGAAAATGCACCCGCCCAACGCACGACGTTCGATTGGTTTTGATACCAGAACTTAAAAATGCGGGTCATGTCTACCGGCATATCAATGTAACTTAATTTTTGCCAGAGAATGTCATAGTTAACCAAATCGAACGCCTTGGATAGGTCTAGGTAGCATGCGTACACATTTGTCTGTCGATCTGTGTAGTATTTGACAGTATGCTTTAAACTCAAAATTGCACTTTCCGTTGATAAGCCCGGTCTAAAACCAAATTGATTATCATGAACTTTCAGATATCGGTCCAAATAGGAATTTAGCACACTGTCAAAAACTTTACCGACTACAGCAGCAAGCGATATCGGCCTATAGTTGGTTTTATCGCTGATGTCACCTGTTTTGTTCTTCACTATTGGTACTACCACAGTCTTCATCATATCCGCCGGCAGGTAAGAGTGTCCTACACAGAACGTGTACAACATCGCAAGCACTCTAGGTAGGTGTGTGCCTGCATGATGAAGGTGCTCAATACTGAGGCCGTCATGGCCAGGAGATTTTCCTCGTGACATACATTTAATAGCTTTACTCACATCCTTAGCTATAAACCTCGTACTTATCTCGTATTTAGTCTATGATCTATCCCCTCCACTAACCCAACATTCCTGAACGGTCGGCATTTTCGAATCATTTTGTTTAAAGCCGGCAATTTTTTCACACATTTTATTTATGTTATAGGGTAGGGCAGATATAAGTTTAAGTATAGGGAGGGATTGTATAAATCGCGTCGAATGAAGCTGCTTACATAATTGTCATCGAACTTCACTTGGTAAGTTCGTTTGATTTTCAATTATGTATAGCAGCTTCATTCTTAGCGATTTATTGTTAACATGCTGTAGATGTTTAGAGTATCCACAAAATAAAATGTGAAAATGAAGAAATAGTAGAATACAAGTTACCAAACAAGAAAGTAAACAAGTGTTTATAAACACGTAGATTTATTAAATACTAGTACAACATATGTCCAATAACATACAATGGCTAAATGTTTAAACTTTCAATCACACAATCATCATTAATCGTGATAATTATATGTTTTACATAGAACTTTGACTATTTACCTCCTACCAGCGGGTGGTTTTATTTCTTCATAATCAATATTATATTATATACAAAATATGTAAATGTATTTTTATTGTATTTTGTAACTCAAAAATAAAGAATCATCTTTACGAAGGAGTTAAAAGGGACTTATTGTGACAATTACAATACGATATCCAAGTTTTAACACAACCGTCGTATTGTTTGTATGTAGAATGAGATAATGATGGTAACATAATTTCCACCGTTCTAGATGACAGGACCTTTTTCAGTAGCGTTTACCTGAAAGCTTCGCGACAGCTAACTTCAGGGTAGGGTGTAGGTTGTGATGGGTTCTGAACGGAGATATTAGTAAATCAATATCAGGCCCAAAACATAATAACTCAGAATCTTTTAATCTATGAAATATAGGAAACCAAGGTTGAGATGGCCAGTATGGTACCACAACTATCCCTTCTGCCTTTTCCTTAATTATTTTTTGCATAACTTTAGTTATCAAAGCAAATGGTGGAAATGCGTAAAAAAACATATTTTTCCAAGACATTGTGAAAGCGTCAATAGCCCATGCTTCCGGATCATTTTTCCACGTTACAAAGGTATCACATTTTGCGTTACGTCGGCTCGCGAAAAGATCTATATCGGGGAGGCCAAAGTAATCTATAATTTTAGTGTATACAGCGGTATTAAGTTCCCATTCTGTGTCTTGAAATTTTTTCCGTGATAAATAATCAGCATCACAGTTGTCCTTTGTATTTATATAGGATGCGAAAATTGTTATTTCACGCATTTCACACCATTGCCAGATTTCTCTACAAATACAATTTAAGTGTTCGTATTGAACGCTTCCCATTCGGTTGATACAAGAGATGGCAGTTACATTGTCAATGCGTAATAGTAAATTTGTCTCAATTTTATTATTTGCGAAACATTGTAATGCCAAAAAAGCAGCTTTGAGCTCTAATTCATTTATATGCAAACATTTTTCGTGGTCTTTCCAGTACCCAAATGCTTCATTTTTATTATAATAAGCCCCCCAACCAGTGGAAGATACGTCTGAAAATATTTCCATGGAAAATCCATCACAGCATAATTCTTTATTGCCATCATCAACTTTATTTAACCACCAAATAATATCAGGTCTTAATTTTTCAGGTATTGTTACAATCTGTTCGTAATTTGAGTTACTAAGCAAACATGCATATTTAAATTGTTCAAAGTATTTGGTATATAACCACGAATATTGAACTGCGGGGCAAGCAGATATTAATAAACCGATAAATCTCGCAAATTCTCGTAATTTGCATCTTTTAGTCTTTAACATATTAATGAGATTGTGTTTTATTTTGACTCTTTTAGAATCTGGTAATTTTATTACCATCTCTTCAGAGTCAAAAACGAAACCCAAAAACGTACACTGTGTTTTGGGCACTAGGCAGCTTTTTTCAAAGTTTATGAGAAATCCTAGATCCTCAAATAGTTTTTTAGTTTGTGCAACATTAGTTTCGCATTCTGTAAATGTTCTACCAAGACAAAAAACATCATCAAGATAAATCACTGAAATCATGTAATGAACTTTTCTTAAGTGTTCTATGACTGGTTTTAACAGTTTAGTAAAAACAAACGGAGCAGTACAAAGTCCAAACGGGAGACAGTTAAATTCATATAAAATATCATTATATTTAAATCTCAGGTATTTTCTATGTGATTTGTGCACCGAAATCAAGAAGTATGCATCTTTCAGGTCGATTGAGGCCATATAACAGTTTTCAGTAATGAGTTTGAGCGCTGTACGGTAATCTTCCATTTTAAAATGTTTAGTTTCTATAAATTTATTGAGACATTTTAGGTTAAGAATAAATCTTTTATCTCCGTTCGGTTTTGGCACTAAAAAGACTGAAGAAAGAAACTCGCCAGGTTCATGATTGCAGTGAGATATAGCATTGATGTGAAGTAGATTCTTAATACAGTGATCAAAATCTATTTGCTCGAGTTCAGTTTTAGGATAAACACTAGGATTATCTGTCCTATAAGGAGTAGATTTAAAAGGAATAACATATCCTTCTACCCAAGACAAAACTATATTGTCATTAGTAATTTCAGACCAGCTATCAAGGAAATGCTGGAGTCTGCCTGCATATTGTACCTGATCAACTATTTCCGGTGATGACCGCCCGCTGTCCTCGATGACGGTGGTGCACGGTCGTTGTGGCGTCGCATAATAATATTGTTCATGTGCGGTGGCTGTCTCTGCGAGTAAGTGTTCGCTCGCCGGTTGTTGATCGTCTTCGTGTCCGTTTTGCGGTGTTGGGGCACGAAGTTTAAATTACCCTTGTTTTTGATTGTTGAGGGAACATTTGGACGATTATATCTAGGATTAGGGGCCTTTTTTAATGCCTCACCAGACTGTTGGATAGTTTTTGCGGCTTTAAATTTTTCTGAAACATTTTCTCCAAACAAAAACTTATCCCTACTCGAATCGATTATAGTCTGCTTCAATTTTCCGCTAATTGATGATATGATAAAACCTCTGCGGGTTCTCGACTCTGTAAAGTGACTGTCACAAATAACACGGCAAGCGTCACTTAGTGGCTTCAATAACTTTTGTTTTGAAGTCTCGTTTGAAAGTACCATTTCAGTTACGGAAGCTAAAGCAGATAATGCAATACCAAGCTGTTTTTGCTTGTACATGAGTGATGAGTCTCTTTTTACTAGGGGGTCAGGTAAAGCGACCTTAACTTCCGGGTTGAGAGCAGGGGCCAACAAAAGGTCGCAATTACTGGGAACCAAATATTCTTTGGTTAGATTCTCCTTTACATCTTTTGACAAGCCTTTTGCAAGGATATTTTGCCATCTACTAGCCACATCCTTATGAATAGGCGGACCCAGAGGGGCCTCTGCCTTTGGGGCATCACCCAGAAGCTGGAGAATATCCTCGTCAAGTTGCAAATCCTGTGATAGATTTTCGGCTGATGTACCTGGCTGTGGCGGTAACGGCAAGGCAGTTTGCGGCGGTACCATCGAGGCAGGTTGCGGCGGTACCAGCGAAGTAGGTTGCTTTGTTACCGGCAAGGCAAATTGCGGCAGATTTTCAACCACGACGGGTCTTGGCGAAGGCAGTCGTGACGTAGATGGCCGCGGCGAGGCTGAACACAGCGCTGGCGATTGCAGCGATTCTGCCTCGTATGCGTCCCAATCAGGCTCGCAATAATACGGTAGCAACTCCGTATAAGGAGTTTCCGATGTAGGCGATACATCTGCGAGAAATATGGTTCATTTAGAACGTATTATCTTTAGAAAACGTGACAGTATCAGCCCAGAAAGCAGTACGCATCACTTAAATTTTTATTTTATTGAATGTTCTTGACGATCACAATAGGGATTCTTGTAAATTGAGATGTAATTTATAATGTTATCTTTTATTGTGAATAAATGAATCTGAATCTGAATCTGAATATATATTGACAGAGAGTACCCAAACTTGGTAAACTCGCATCAACTATTCGTGGCTATTTAGCCGAACAAGCGGCGGCTATTTATTAGCCGAATGCTAATTTTTTGATCATGCATGTGACAGTAACAGCCCAGATTTAGCAGTACGCATCACTTTAATTGACAGAGGAAACCCAGGTACGGTAGCCTCGAATCAAATACTGATCAAAAATAAAAAAGTTGTCGTTTCAAAACTTACCGTTTAAATTTTCTTCCGAAGAATAACGTTCACGTTCATTCGTCGTTTTTGCAAGCTTATCTTGCAACTTCAGAATTTTAAGACGAATTTCGTCCTCAGTTTCATATTTCCTCTTCTTTCCCATGTTCGTAGTTCGGGTACCTAGAATGCTACACTTTTCGAACGGACTAACTTTTATATTTTAATGTTCAGGAGACGTGCGAAGGCTTTCGCACGGAAACGCAGAATGATTCGAAAATGCCGACCGGACCGTTCAGGAATATTGGGTTAGTGGAGGGGATAGATCATAGACTAAATGTTGCTAGTGAAAAAAAAAAATAAAAAAATAAAAAAAAATCCCCTCTAAAACTCCGTGCAAGGCTGACGCTAGGTGGCGCTACTACATCATGTTAACAATAAATCGCTAAGAATGAAGCTGCTATACATAATGCCCCTTCGGTGAACAGTTTTAAAAACAGACTTGAAAAGACAAATAAAAAATGATGAAGTGAACTTTTAAACCACAAGTTTTTCAAAAAAATACAGTAACCGAGCCTCTAAAACCTTATAAATGCATTCAAAAATAACATAAAAGAAGCAAAAGGCCAACGACACGAGGTGTTCCCAGGCGGTCACCCATCCAAGTACTGACCTCGCCCGACGTTGCTTAACTTCGGTGATCGGACGAGAACCGGTGTATTCAACGTGGTATGGACGTTGGCGACAGAACAACCGAATAATATTATCCAGATCGGAAATTTGACGTCAGAATTTTCTACGACCTACGTCAGTCCTAAGAGTTGTATTTAGGTTCGGTTTCATAAAGATTTATTAAGTAGATGTTGTTTCTGATCAAAGCACGTAACATACATACACACAGTTACATTCTCTTAGTACTGATCAATGTTTAACTAAGGTTGATTATTGAATTTGACGTTAGACATGTAGTTTTCCATAACACTGGGAGGCGATACATATTATATTGTAGGGCTAAGATGTTTTTCAAAAAAATACAGTAACCGAGCCTCTAAAACCTTATAAATGTATTCAAAAATAACATAAAAGAAGCAAAAGGCCAACGACACGAGGTGTTCCCAGGCGGTCACCCATCCAAGTACTGACCTCGCCCGACGTTGCTTAACTTCGGTGATCGGACGAGAACCGGTGTATTCAACGTGGTATGGACGTTGGCGACAGAACAACCGAATAATATTATCCAGATCGGAAATTTGACGTCAGAATTTTCTACGACCTACGTCAGTCCTAAGAGTTGTATTTAGGTTCGGTTTCATAAAGATTTATTAAGTAGATGTTGTTTCTGATCAAAGCACGTAACATACATACACACAGTTACATTCTCTTAGTACTGATCAATGTTTAACTAAGGTTGATTATTGAATTTGACGTTAGACATGTAGTTTTCCATAACACTGGGAGGCGATACATATTATATTGTAGGGCTAAGATGTTTTTCAAAAAAATACAGTAACCGAGCCTCTAAAACCTTATAAATGTATTCAAAAATAACATAAAAGAAGCAGCAAAAGGCCAACGACACGAGGTGTTCCCAGGCGGTCACCCATCCAAGTACTGACCTCGCCCGACGTTGCTTAACTTCGGTGATCGGACGAGAACCGGTGTATTCAACGTGGTATGGACGTTGGCGACAGAGCAACCGAATAACATTATTCAGATCGGAAATTTGACGTCAGAATTCTCTACGACCTACGTTAGTCCTAAGAGTTGTATTTAGCCTCGGTTTCATAAAGATTTATTAAGTAGATGTTGTTTCTGATCGAAGCACGTAACATACATACACACAGTTAAATTCTCTTAGTACTGATCAATGTTTAACTAAGGTTGTTTATTGAATTTGACGTTAGACATGTAGTTTTCCATAACACTGGGAGGCCGATACATATTATATTGTAGGGCTAAGATGTTTTTCAAAAAAATACAGTAACCGAGCCTCTAAAACCTTATAAATGCAGTCAAAAATAACATAAAAGAAGCAGCAAAAGGCCAACGACACGAGGTGTTCCCAGGCGGTCACCCATCCAAGTACTGACCTCGCCCGACGTTGCTTAACTTCGGTGATCGGACGAGAACCGGTGTATTCAACGTGGTATGGACGTTGGCGACAGAGCAACCGAATAACATTATCTAGATCGGAAATTTGACGTCAGATATCTCTACGACCTACGTTAGTCCTAAGAGTTGTATTTAGGCTCGGTTTCATAAAGATTTATTACGTAATGTTGTTTCTGATCAAAGCACGTAACATACATAAAGTCAGTGCGGCCAATTCCGACTACGGGCTATTTCCGTACAACTAAACGGCTTTTGCGGCAATTCTAACCACAATACGCACTAGCCGACTCGATCGATAAAGCAGCGACTGTATTTGCTACCAACAGTCAAAAACCGATGGCGCTATGTAGGCAGCACATGCAATAAGATAGCATTGAAAGTTTCGTTGAGCTCCGAAGTCAAAACACGAGTTCGGAGCGTTGCTCCTTTTTTTGAAATTACGATCAAAAAATGCGGATTACGGCTTAGTAAGTATGTCTATTATATTGTTTGTTAATCAGGCTTATTGGTAGTTTGATCCATTTTACATTATCGTTACTTGTTGTGAAACTAAAGGTTGTTAAAAATGTATAATTCCTCAACTCTCAAGTGGGAAAAAGCCGTCCGGTATGAATTGGTCAAAACCGTCATAATGCATTCAAAAATAACATAAAAGAAGCAGCAAAAGGCCAACGACACGAGGTGTTCCCAGGCGGTCACCCATCCAAGTACTGACCTCGCCCGACGTTGCTTAACTTCGGTGATCGGACGAGAACCGGTGTATTCAACGTGGTATGGACGTTGGCGACAGAGCAACCGAAAAATTATATCAATACTTATAGAATTATACTGTAAAATAACAATGTGCACAAAAGTATAACACCTATAATCTATTTAAAAAAACCACACTTCCACTGCCGAGCATTCATTTCGTTCTACTATTTCATTATTTGAGCAGACTTGGTTGTTTCAATCGTTTTAAATAGATGGCGTTAGTGAACACTTAACTTTTGTAACTAGTTGCTTTTCGCAATAATTTCACTCACCAGAAAAAAATTTAATCACTTTCCCTTCGTGCTATTATTAAACTAATATGTTTCCTCATAATATTATCGTAAACTTAAAGCTTTCTCTTATGCCAATAGATGGCAGTAGTGTACATACCACAGTTTGACTTTCTCCTTTCATCTTTTCCCATCAGTTCTACCAACACAGGAAATGTGCATAGCTGTTGCTTTCATACACGTTCGTGTGACAAAAACTCATTAAATTGCCTTTTTACTTTTAATTTTGTTCTGTAATAATAGTTATACTTCCATAACTAGATGGCGTTAGTGACCTACTAGACTGGCAACAGAGACTAAAAGACTAAGACGCAAAACAAGCTAAGCAGAGTTAGGGAAACCTTAAAACCTTGACTAGGTGCTTCATTAAATGCACTCGCCGCAGGTTCACTCTTCACTCCGACATACTTTCAAAAAGACATTAATTTGCTGGAAAAAGTGCAACGCAGGGCAACCAAGATGGTGTATGAATTACATAATATGCCATATGAATAGGCTTACCGTTCTTGGGTTGACTACCCTAGTGCAAAGAAGATACAGCGTGGCGACCTCATTGAAACCTATAAGATTCTGCATGATTACTATGACTTACCTGATTTACAGAATCTGTTCATAATGAGCAAGAATAATCGTCTAAGACTTCTAAGAGGCCACAGCTTCAAGATTACTCGGGCATCCAGTACAAGCAATCCTAGGAAGCACTTTTTTTATCAAATCGTGTAGTACAGTCGCCATCACATACATAGGTACACTATAGGTGTTCAAAAATATCGGCACATGCACCCTAATGCCTTGAAAATAGAGGTGTGTTCCGATGTTTGTGACGTGCTTGTTTGCTCCGATGTATGTGATGGCGACTGTACATGAGTGGCATAAACTACAAGAGACAGTGATAAATTGAAAATCAAACGAACTTACCAAGTGAAGTTCGATGACAATTATGTAAGCAGCTTCATTCGACGCGATTTATTGTTAACATGCTGTAGTAGCGCCACCTAGCGTCAGCCTTGCACGGAGTTTTAGAGGGGATTTTTTTTTTTTTTTTTTTTTTCTTTTTCTTTTTCACTAGCAACATTTACAATTTCAATTTCATTTATTTAAAAACCAACTGGGATCATGTGTGTTAGTAGCTACTTAAAAATAGGGTTAATGATAGGTAATAACTTAAAATATATATTCTACCTGCTTATTTATGTGCACCACACAGCAGTGCCTCAAATATGCACAGTCAAGGCGTTCAGCGACCATTCTCAGGATGCTGTTAGGACTGGCCCGGATCCTGCGTACCAGGGATGAACACCGTTTTCGCATCGTAGCATGGAAACAGTCCACCCTCGCCTCCGCGAACATCCCCGAAGCACTGCAGTAGCGGGGCAGTCCCATCAACATCCTGAAGGCATTATTGAACTGAACTTTGAGAGCATTGTATGCTTTTTGAGTATAGTTCGCCCACAGACCGCTAGTGTAGAATGATGTACAATAGGCCCTAAAAAGGGTGACTTTTGCTTCTTTGGAGCACTTAGCGAATCTGCGAGCGATCATGTTCGCCCTTACAGACAATGCTCTCCGCTCACGCTCAATGTCCGTATCATCTTTAAGGTCATGAGTCAAAACGTGTCCGAGGTACTTAAATTGTGTGACTACGTTGAGTACCTTACCTTCCAGTTTTATCGGCGGCACTTCTGGTGTGACTTTATTCCTGACCTTAAAGACCATACCCTCACTTTTGGCGACATTATATTGCAATCCATGCCTGGTCGCATATCCTTCACAGATTGCGATCATTTTTGCAAGGCCACAAGGAGAGGCACTCAGCAGCACCATATCATCCGCGTAGCTGATATTATTCACGCACACTCCATCGATGTGGCAACCAACCCGGGTACTGCTGAGTTCCTCCACCAGGGCATTCACATACAGGTTGAAGAGCTTAGGCGAGGTCAACCCCCCCTGCCTCACCCCGCACTCCAACCTGTATGGATCCGAAAATGCACCCGCCCAACGCACGACGTTCGATTGGTTTTGATACCAGAACTTAAAAATGCGGGTCATGTCTACCGGCATATCAATGTAACTTAATTTTTGCCAGAGAATGTCATAGTTAACCAAATCGAACGCCTTGGATAGGTCTAGGTAGCATGCGTACACATTTGTCTGTCGATCTGTGTAGTATTTGACAGTATGCTTTAAACTCAAAATTGCACTTTCCGTTGATAAGCCCGGTCTAAAACCAAATTGATTATCATGAACTTTCAGATATCGGTCCAAATAGGAATTTAGCACACTGTCAAAAACTTTACCGACTACAGCAGCAAGCGATATCGGCCTATAGTTGGTTTTATCGCTGATGTCACCTGTTTTGTTCTTCACTATTGGTACTACCACAGTCTTCATCATATCCGCCGGCAGGTAAGAGTGTCCTACACAGAACGTGTACAACATCGCAAGCACTCTAGGTAGGTGTGTGCCTGCATGATGAAGGTGCTCAATACTGAGGCCGTCATGGCCAGGAGATTTTCCTCGTGACATACATTTAATAGCTTTACTCACATCCTTAGCTATAAACCTCGTACTTATCTCGTATTTAGTCTATGATCTATCCCCTCCACTAACCCAACATTCCTGAACGGTCGGCATTTTCGAATCATTTTGTTTAAAGCCGGCAATTTTTTCACACATTTTATTTATGTTATAGGGTAGGGCAGATATAAGTTTAAGTATAGGGAGGGATTGTATAAATCGCGTCGAATGAAGCTGCTTACATAATTGTCATCGAACTTCACTTGGTAAGTTCGTTTGATTTTCAATTATGTATAGCAGCTTCATTCTTAGCGATTTATTGTTAACATGCTGTAGATGTTTAGAGTATCCACAAAATAAAATGTGAAAATGAAGAAATAGTAGAATACAAGTTACCAAACAAGAAAGTAAACAAGTGTTTATAAACACGTAGATTTATTAAATACTAGTACAACATATGTCCAATAACATACAATGGCTAAATGTTTAAACTTTCAATCACACAATCATCATTAATCGTGATAATTATATGTTTTACATAGAACTTTGACTATTTACCTCCTACCAGCGGGTGGTTTTATTTCTTCATAATCAATATTATATTATATACAAAATATGTAAATGTATTTTTATTGTATTTTGTAACTCAAAAATAAAGAATCATCTTTACGAAGGAGTTAAAAGGGACTTATTGTGACAATTACAATACGATATCCAAGTTTTAACACAACCGTCGTATTGTTTGTATGTAGAATGAGATAATGATGGTAACATAATTTCCACCGTTCTAGATGACAGGACCTTTTTCAGTAGCGTTTACCTGAAAGCTTCGCGACAGCTAACTTCAGGGTAGGGTGTAGGTTGTGATGGGTTCTGAACGGAGATATTAGTAAATCAATATCAGGCCCAAAACATAATAACTCAGAATCTTTTAATCTATGAAATATAGGAAACCAAGGTTGAGATGGCCAGTATGGTACCACAACTATCCCTTCTGCCTTTTCCTTAATTATTTTTTGCATAACTTTAGTTATCAAAGCAAATGGTGGAAATGCGTAAAAAAACATATTTTTCCAAGAAATTGTGAAAGCGTCAATAGCCCATGCTTCCGGATCATTTTTCCACGTTACAAAGGTATCACATTTTGCGTTACGTCGGCTCGCGAAAAGATCTATATCGGGGAGGCCAAAGTAATCTATAATTTTAGTGTATACAGCGGTATTAAGTTCCCATTCTGTGTCTTGAAATTTTTTCCGTGATAAATAATCAGCATCACAGTTGTCCTTTGTATTTATATAGGATGCGAAAATTGTTATTTTACGCATTTCACACCATTGCCAGATTTCTCTACAAATACAATTTAAGTGTTCGTATTGAACGCTTCCCATTCGGTTGATACAAGAGATGGCAGTTACATTGTCAATGCGTAATAGTAAATTTGTCTCAATTTTATTATTTGCGAAACATTGTAATGCCAAAAAAGCAGCTTTGAGCTCTAATTCATTTATATGCAAACATTTTTCGTGGTCTTTCCAGTACCCAAATGCTTCATTTTTATTATAATAAGCCCCCCAACCAGTGGAAGATACGTCTGAAAATATTTCCATGGAAAATCCATCACAGCATAATTCTTTATTGCCATCATCAACTTTATTTAACCACCAAATAATATCAGGTCTTAATTTTTCAGGTATTGTTACAATCTGTTCGTAATTTGAGTTACTAAGCAAACATGCATATTTAAATTGTTCAAAGTATTTGGTATATAACCACGAATATTGAACTGCGGGGCAAGCAGATATTAATAAACCGATAAATCTCGCAAATTCTCGTAATTTGCATCTTTTAGTCTTTAACATATTAATGAGATTGTGTTTTATTTTGACTCTTTTAGAATCTGGTAATTTTATTACCATCTCTTCAGAGTCAAAAACGAAACCCAAAAACGTACACTGTGTTTTGGGCACTAGGCAGCTTTTTTCAAAGTTTATGAGAAATCCTAGATCCTCAAATAGTTTTTTAGTTTGTGCAACATTAGTTTCGCATTCTGTAAATGTTCTACCAAGACAAAAAACATCATCAAGATAAATCACTGAAATCATGTAATGAACTTTTCTTAAGTGTTCTATGACTGGTTTTAACAGTTTAGTAAAAACAAACGGAGCAGTACAAAGTCCAAACGGGAGACAGTTAAATTCATATAAAATATCATTATATTTAAATCTCAGGTATTTTCTATGTGATTTGTGCACCGAAATCAAGAAGTATGCATCTTTCAGGTCGATTGAGGCCATATAACAGTTTTCAGTAATGAGTTTGAGCGCTGTACGGTAATCTTCCATTTTAAAATGTTTAGTTTCTATAAATTTATTGAGACATTTTAGGTTAAGAATAAATCTTTTATCTCCGTTCGGTTTTGGCACTAAAAAGACTGAAGAAAGAAACTCGCCAGGTTCATGATTGCAGTGAGATATAGCATTGATGTGAAGTAGATTCTTAATACAGTGATCAAAATCTATTTGCTCGAGTTCAGTTTTAGGATAAACACTAGGATTATCTGTCCTATAAGGAGTAGATTTAAAAGGAATAACATATCCTTCTACCCAAGACAAAACTATATTGTCATTAGTAATTTCAGACCAGCTATCAAGGAAATGCTGGAGTCTGCCTGCATATTGTACCTGATCAACTATTTCCGGTGATGACCGCCCGCTGTCCTCGATGACGGTGGTGCACGGTCGTTGTGGCGTCGCATAATAATATTGTTCATGTGCGGTGGCTGTCTCTGCGAGTAAGTGTTCGCTCGCCGGTTGTTGATCGTCTTCGTGTCCGTTTTGCGGTGTTGGGGCACGAAGTTTAAATTACCCTTGTTTTTGATTGTTGAGGGAACATTTGGACGATTATATCTAGGATTAGGGGCCTTTTTTAATGCCTCACCAGACTGTTGGATAGTTTTTGCGGCTTTAAATTTTTCTGAAACATTTTCTCCAAACAAAAACTTATCCCTACTCGAATCGATTATAGTCTGCTTCAATTTTCCGCTAATTGATGATATGATAAAACCTCTGCGGGTTTTCGACTCTGTAAAGTGACTGTCACAAATAACACGGCAAGCGTCACTTAGTGGCTTCAATAACTTTTGTTTTGAAGTCTCGTTTGAAAGTACCATTTCAGTTACGGAAGCTAAAGCAGATAATGCAATACCAAGCTGTTTTTGCTTGTACATGAGTGATGAGTCTCTTTTTACTAGGGGGTCAGGTAAAGCGACCTTAACTTCCGGGTTGAGAGCAGGGGCCAACAAAAGGTCGCAATTACTGGGAACCAAATATTCTTTGGTTAGATTCTCCTTTACATCTTTTGACAAGCCTTTTGCAAGGATATTTTGCCATCTACTAGCCACATCCTTATGAATAGGCGGACCCAGAGGGGCCTCTGCCTTTGGGGCATCACCCAGAAGCTGGAGAATATCCTCGTCAAGTTGCAAATCCTGTGATAGATTTTCGGCTGATGTACCTGGCTGTGGCGGTAACGGCAAGGCAGTTTGCGGCGGTACCATCGAGGCAGGTTGCGGCGGTACCAGCGAAGTAGGTTGCTTTGTTACCGGCAAGGCAAATTGCGGCAGATTTTCAACCACGACGGGTCTTGGCGAAGGCAGTCGTGACGTAGATGGCCGCGGCGAGGCTGAACACAGCGCTGGCGATTGCAGCGATTCTGCCTCGTATGCGTCCCAATCAGGCTCGCAATAATACGGTAGCAACTCCGTATAAGGAGTTTCCGATGTAGGCGATACATCTGCGAGAAATATGGTTCATTTAGAACGTATTATCTTTAGAAAACGTGACAGTATCAGCCCAGAAAGCAGTACGCATCACTTAAATTTTTATTTTATTGAATGTTCTTGACGATCACAATAGGGATTCTTGTAAATTGAGATGTAATTTATAATGTTATCTTTTATTGTGAATAAATGAATCTGAATCTGAATATATATTGACAGAGAGTACCCAAACTTGGTAAACTCGCATCAACTATTCGTGGCTATTTAGCCGAACAAGCGGCGGCTATTTATTAGCCGAATGCTAATTTTTTGATCATGCATGTGACAGTAACAGCCCAGATTTAGCAGTACGCATCACTTTAATTGACAGAGGAAACCCAGGTACGGTAGCCTCGAATCAAATACTGATCAAAAATAAAAAAGTTGTCGT
This sequence comes from Epinotia brunnichana, assembly GCA_963854355.1. Taxonomy (NCBI): domain Eukaryota; kingdom Metazoa; phylum Arthropoda; class Insecta; order Lepidoptera; family Tortricidae; genus Epinotia; species Epinotia brunnichana. The sequence continues at coordinate 13,644,748 of OY977951.1, forward strand.
TTCAAAACTTACCGTTTAAATTTTCTTCCGAAGAATAACGTTCACGTTCATTCGTCGTTTTTGCAAGCTTATCTTGCAACTTCAGAATTTTAAGACGAATTTCGTCCTCAGTTTCATATTTCCTCTTCTTTCCCATGTTCGTAGTTCGGGTACCTAGAATGCTACACTTTTCGAACGGACTAACTTTTATATTTTAATGTTCAGGAGACGTGCGAAGGCTTTCGCACGGAAACGCAGAATGATTCGAAAATGCCGACCGGACCGTTCAGGAATATTGGGTTAGTGGAGGGGATAGATCATAGACTAAATGTTGCTAGTGAAAAAAAAAAAAAAAAAAAATAAAAAAAAATCCCCTCTAAAACTCCGTGCAAGGCTGACGCTAGGTGGCGCTACTACATCATGTTAACAATAAATCGCTAAGAATGAAGCTGCTATACATAATGCCCCTTCGGTGAACAGTTTTAAAAACAGACTTGAAAAGACAAATAAAAAATGATGAAGTGAACTTTTAAACCACAAGTTTTTCAAAAAAATACAGTAACCGAGCCTCTAAAACCTTATAAATGCATTCAAAAATAACATAAAAGAAGCAAAAGGCCAACGACACGAGGTGTTCCCAGGCGGTCACCCATCCAAGTACTGACCTCGCCCGACGTTGCTTAACTTCGATGATCGGACGAGAACCGGTGTATTCAACGTGGTATGGACGTTGGCGACAGAACAACCGAATAATATTATCCAGATCGGAAATTTGACGTCAGAATTTTCTACGACCTACGTCAGTCCTAAGAGTTGTATTTAGGTTCGGTTTCATAAAGATTTATTAAGTAGATGTTGTTTCTGATCAAAGCACGTAACATACATACACACAGTTACATTCTCTTAGTACTGATCAATGTTTAACTAAGGTTGATTATTGAATTTGACGTTAGACATGTAGTTTTCCATAACACTGGGAGGCGATACATATTATATTGTAGGGCTAAGATGTTTTTCAAAAAAATACAGTAACCGAGCCTCTAAAACCTTATAAATGTATTCAAAAATAACATAAAAGAAGCAAAAGGCCAACGACACGAGGTGTTCCCAGGCGGTCACCCATCCAAGTACTGACCTCGCCCGACGTTGCTTAACTTCGGTGATCGGACGAGAACCGGTGTATTCAACGTGGTATGGACGTTGGCGACAGAACAACCGAATAATATTATCCAGATCGGAAATTTGACGTCAGAATTTTCTACGACCTACGTCAGTCCTAAGAGTTGTATTTAGGTTCGGTTTCATAAAGATTTATTAAGTAGATGTTGTTTCTGATCAAAGCACGTAACATACATACACACAGTTACATTCTCTTAGTACTGATCAATGTTTAACTAAGGTTGATTATTGAATTTGACGTTAGACATGTAGTTTTCCATAACACTGGGAGGCGATACATATTATATTGTAGGGCTAAGATGTTTTTCAAAAAAATACAGTAACCGAGCCTCTAAAACCTTATAAATGTATTCAAAAATAACATAAAAGAAGCAGCAAAAGGCCAACGACACGAGGTGTTCCCAGGCGGTCACCCATCCAAGTACTGACCTCGCCCGACGTTGCTTAACTTCGGTGATCGGACGAGAACCGGTGTATTCAACGTGGTATGGACGTTGGCGACAGAGCAACCGAATAACATTATTCAGATCGGAAATTTGACGTCAGAATTCTCTACGACCTACGTTAGTCCTAAGAGTTGTATTTAGCCTCGGTTTCATAAAGATTTATTAAGTAGATGTTGTTTCTGATCGAAGCACGTAACATACATACACACAGTTAAATTCTCTTAGTACTGATCAATGTTTAACTAAGGTTGTTTATTGAATTTGACGTTAGACATGTAGTTTTCCATAACACTGGGAGGCCGATACATATTATATTGTAGGGCTAAGATGTTTTTCAAAAAAATACAGTAACCGAGCCTCTAAAACCTTATAAATGCAGTCAAAAATAACATAAAAGAAGCAGCAAAAGGCCAACGACACGAGGTGTTCCCAGGCGGTCACCCATCCAAGTACTGACCTCGCCCGACGTTGCTTAACTTCGGTGATCGGACGAGAACCGGTGTATTCAACGTGGTATGGACGTTGGCGACAGAGCAACCGAATAACATTATCTAGATCGGAAATTTGACGTCAGATATCTCTACGACCTACGTTAGTCCTAAGAGTTGTATTTAGGCTCGGTTTCATAAAGATTTATTACGTAATGTTGTTTCTGATCAAAGCACGTAACATACATAAAGTCAGTGCGGCCAATTCCGACTACGGGCTATTTCCGTACAACTAAACGGCTTTTGCGGCAATTCTAACCACAATACGCACTAGCCGACTCGATCGATAAAGCAGCGACTGTATTTGCTACCAACAGTCAAAAACCGATGGCGCTATGTAGGCAGCACATGCAATAAGATAGCATTGAAAGTTTCGTTGAGCTCCGAAGTCAAAACACGAGTTCGGAGCGTTGCTCCTTTTTTTGAAATTACGATCAAAAAATGCGGATTACGGCTTAGTAAGTATGTCTATTATATTGTTTGTTAATCAGGCTTATTGGTAGTTTGATCCATTTTACATTATCGTTACTTGTTGTGAAACTAAAGGTTGTTAAAAATGTATAATTCCTCAACTCTCAAGTGGGAAAAAGCCGTCCGGTATGAATTGGTCAAAACCGTCATAATGCATTCAAAAATAACATAAAAGAAGCAGCAAAAGGCCAACGACACGAGGTGTTCCCAGGCGGTCACCCATCCAAGTACTGACCTCGCCCGACGTTGCTTAACTTCGGTGATCGGACGAGAACCGGTGTATTCAACGTGGTATGGACGTTGACGACCGAAAAATTATATCAATACTTATAGAATTATACTGTAAAATAACAATGTGCACAAAAGTATAACACCTATAATCTATTTAAAAAAACCACACTTCCACTGCCGAGCATTCATTTCGTTCTACTATTTCATTATTTGAGCAGACTTGGTTGTTTCAATCGTTTTAAATAGATGGCGTTAGTGAACACTTAACTTTTGTAACTAGTTGCTTTTCGCAATAATTTCACTCACCAGAAAAAAATTTAATCACTTTCCCTTCGTGCTATTATTAAACTAATATGTTTCCTCATAATATTATCGTAAACTTAAAGCTTTCTCTTATGCCAATAGATGGCAGTAGTGTACATACCACAGTTTGACTTTCTCCTTTCATCTTTTCCCATCAGTTCTACCAACACAGGAAATGTGCATAGCTGTTGCTTTCATACACGTTCGTGTGACAAAAACTCATTAAATTGCCTTTTTACTTTTAATTTTGTTCTGTAATAATAGTTATACTTCCATAACTAGATGGCGTTAGTGACCTACTAGACTGGCAACAGAGACTAAAAGACTAAGACGCAAAACAAGCTAAGCAGAGTTAGGGAAACCTTAAAACCTTGACTAGGTGCTTCATTAAATGCACTCGCCGCAGGTTCACTCTTCACTCCGACATACTTTCAAAAAGACATTAATTTGCTGGAAAAAGTGCAACGCAGGGCAACCAAGATGGTGTATGAATTACATAATATGCCATATGAATAGGCTTACCGTTCTTGGGTTGACTACCCTAGTGCAAAGAAGATACAGCGTGGCGACCTCATTGAAACCTATAAGATTCTGCATGATTACTATGACTTACCTGATTTACAGAATCTGTTCATAATGAGCAAGAATAATCGTCTAAGACTTCTAAGAGGCCACAGCTTCAAGATTACTCGGGCATCCAGTACAAGCAATCCTAGGAAGCACTTTTTTTATCAAATCGTGTAGTACAGTCGCCATCACATACATAGGTACACTATAGGTGTTCAAAAATATCGGCACATGCACCCTAATGCCTTGAAAATAGAGGTGTGTTCCGATGTTTGTGACGTGCTTGTTTGCTCCGATGTATGTGATGGCGACTGTACATGAGTGGCATAAACTACAAGAGACAGTGATAAATGCCCCTTCGGTGAACAGTTTTAAAAACAGACTTGAAAAAACAAATAAAAAATGATGAAGTGAACTTTTAAACAACAAGTTTTTCAAAAAAATACAGTAACCGAGCCTCTAAAACCTTATAAATGCATTCAAAAATAACATAAAAGAAGCAAAAGGCCAACGACACGAGGTGTTCCCAGGCGGTCACCCATCCAAGTACTGACCTCGCCCGACGTTGCTTAACTTCGGTGATCGGACGAGAACCGGTGTATTCAACGTGGTATGGACGTTGGCGACAGAGCAAACGAATAACATTATCCAGATCGGAAATTTGACGTCAGAATTCTCTACGACCTACGTTAGTCCTAAGAGTTGTATTTAGCCTCGGTTTCATAAAGATTTATTAAGTAGATGTTGTTTCTGGTCAAGGCACGTAACATACATAAGGTCAGTGCGGCCAATTCCGACTACGGGGTATTTCCGTACTTTTAAACAACAAGTGCAGTGATATACACGCATCAGCTGCTAGTGTATCAATAATAATAATAATACTTCAGGCTCATGTCGATATCGACATACGGTCTCCGCTCCTCGTCTCTGGACTCGTGGCAGCGCAGTATGAAGCAACGCTCGTGGATGGACAGGGCTTGCCTTGTAGTGTGTCACTAGTACCCTGAGAACTTTACGGTTTCGCTCTATGAAAACACAACAATATATTGATATCAGCCATATTTTTACACCAAAAAATAGGTTGGGTAATTTGACTAAATTTTCATTAATAATCCACCTAAATTTAATACCGATACGGTAAAAAATAATGAAAAGTAATTTTCATAAATTCCGTACAAATCAGGCGAAAATGGTATAAACTTTCTTTACTTTATAATTGACTACGTCTATATACGTTCTTTGGGATACGCGCATAATCCACTTATTTTTGTTAATGAATAAACCTTTCTATAGGCCAGATGAAATTCAATATTATCTCAAGGTCGTAAAATATTTAATTAAAATGCCGTTATTTCCTGATGCATATATCTTTGGATTCCGGTAGTAAGTCTCCAAATTTGTGTACTCAAACATGTTTTCATTATAAAAATACTGATAGCATTTTTGCTTGCGTGTTAATTTTTTTTCCTAACTTCCGGTCCATAGAATTATTGATGTCCATAGTAAAAGTTGTTTAAAATAACATATAAAAGCCGTATACAAATAATTAGCCTGATATTGAATTATTTCCAAAAAAAACCGTAATTTTCTCAGGCTATAGTGGCAGTGCTGACTAGATTGACTATACACTCACCGCGGGTTCACTCTTCGCCTCGACATACTTCAGGCTCATGTCGATATCGACATACGGTCTCCGCTCCTCGTCTCTGGGCTCGTGGCAGCGCAGTATGAAGCAACGCTCGTGGATGGACAGGGCTTGAGGCTCGTTGCAGAAATTGTTGATAAAGTTGTTTATGTCGTCGGTTGGTACTAGTTTTTGTAAGTCCATGCTGCAGATACCTGGAAAGATTGTGGTTTGCGATATAGAGGAGCTAAATATATTTAAAGTGAAAGTAATACTAAGGATTACGATGCGTGATTACAAGAGATAGAGATTTAATTTAGTAACATATATTATAACAAAAACTTGGAATGCCAAATTCCACTAAACAACTGTTTCTCAACAAAACAATTGCAATCCATTTTATGCGGGGCATTTCCTAAGCATTCTTGGAGACTTTTTTTCCTAAGAGACTGTCACTATTGTGATGGACTCATAAATCCAACCACCAATCTGTTATTCCAATGCCCTATCCTATTAGCATAGCCTCCTCATACTGCCAAGTGATTCAGATAATAGTACAGAATTTTCATTTGTTCTAAAATGAAAGAAAACAAATCAAATGCAACTCTCTTCCTTTAAAATACATTCCATTGGCATTTGTTCTTTGTAAGCAACCTGGGACTCGAGAGGATAAGGAAATAACATACCAACATCTCGATCGCCAGCGCGCACAGTAGTGACTAGGTGTGGGCACTCGGAGAAGTAACGGCCGAGCGCATTGAGGCCTCCCCTTAGCCGTAGCGAAGTGCGTTGGTTGAATAGAGCAGCCGCGCCATTGCCTGTCACTGTCACGCCCACCCTGAAAACATATTTTCATCTCATGTGAACGTTTTAAGGAGCGATAGCGACGTAGTAGTTATTAGAGTGAGATATGTCACCATAAACAACTACAGAGTAGGTGCCACAACACAAGCAAAACAATAAAAAAAAAACAGATTTGTAATATACCTAAAGAATAATTATTAATAAAACATTTTCATTCATGAAAACTCGACCTAAAATGGTAATTAAAGGAAAGCAAAAGACCAACGGACACGAGGTGTTCCCAGGCGATCACCCCATCCAAGTACTGACCTCGCCCGACGTTGCTTAACTTCGGTGATCGGACGAGAACCAGTGTGTTCAACGTGGTATGGACGTTGGCGACGGAGCAACCGAATAATGTTATCTGGATCAGATATATGACGTCATATGTCGCATTCACGAAAATTACAAAACATATGTTTAGTAATGTTTCTCGTATTTTAAGTTCATTACCATATCAATACAAACTTACCGATATTAATTACCTTACATATTATTTCCCTAATAATAGCTGGCGATGTTAATAGTATTTTATGCAACTGTTGTATAAGAAGGGTCTTAAAATAAGAGTAATTAAAGACGCCATGAGCGTTTTAAGACCAGAGTTATACACCGTAGCATACAATACTTTTTCTACGACAAATTTTTAATAAATGGGTCAATCAACTATTTCTTGTTGCTCGTTGCCATTGTTACGTCTCCTGGGTCACCCTTTAAAACTATTATTTTATGGTGTTTAAATCCACTAAACACGTGTTTTTGTTATATTGGTAAACCCATTATATGGTGAGGCATCTCCTTAGCATGATAGGAGTCCAGTTTATAGTATTTTTTCTAAGAAAGTCTGTTACTGTTGTCTCTTGGGTCACCGGGACATAATAACAACAAGAAAAAGTTGATTGACCCAAATAGCAGACTACAGAATAGTTAAATTTTTCATGTAGCAAGTTTTCTGTTCGTACTTTTGCTACTCACGCAATTTCTTCAGGAGTGCAGTTATTAATTTCTTCGACCATTTTAAAAGGAACGTACACTTTTGTTTTCACAAACACGAATAAAATTTTAATAGTTTAGGACTAATAGTTTATCATCTTTCGTCTTTTCATTTTGAACAATTTGAACTAGACATGGGCCAGAGTTGAATTTAAGATAGGGCAGCCGTAATTACAGGCACAAGTCAAAATTTAACTTGATCTAATCTGTGTGAGGCAGCTTCTTAAGGTAGGACAATGGTATTTTAAGGTAGGGCATGGCCCCATAATGCCCCCCCCCCCCCCCCCCCCCCCCCAGCTACGGCCCAGAGGGCCTACCGCGAAAGGCATTCGAAGTTTTCCCTCTCTGTCATTCCTGTGCGTTCGTACGTAAGTGCGACAGAGAGGGAAAACTTCGAATGCTGTTCGCGGTAGGCCCTCTGGACACGGGGGATAAATAATGTCACGGTGACAAAGTCACCGTGACTCGCCGTCGAAAGCTGTCACTGTGACTTTTCACAAAAAAACAACGTTACAAAATCACATACGTTCTTCCAAGCGCAGTCACTGTTATTTAACCAAATAACGACAAACGCGGAACGCTGTGGAGTACTGTGACTGTGACTCGGCTCTAATCGGGCTCAGTCGGGAGTGTTCGGAAGTGGCGACCATCTTATGACGCCGCTGCCTGAGAGTGAGTAAGACAGCGTGAAAGTTATGATTGCTTGCTCACTCATCGGTGCCAAAGAGTTGCTAATGAAATGAAGCATAGATATCATGCCACATGCCTGTTTGATAAACACATTACTATAAAAAAAAATCATACAATTCTTGATTAATGATGGTGTGAATGATGTTTTGGTTGGTTTTGGTGTAAGTACGTACGTATATAAATTGAGAAATTACTAGAACTAATTTATTCTTAACTAGGTACCTTTTGCTTTGCTCGCAACTTCAGAACAACTAGCGGCTCTAGCTGGATAAATTTATCCTATTTTCTAATATTGGTGATAAATTATAATCTGCGTCTCTAGTTCGAAATTTCGAATTCGTTAAACTTTAACTGTATTTCTTGGTCGAATAATAATTACTCATACGTAGAACTTCTTATTTATTATATTATTATGAATAAGATCCAGACTGTGATGTGATGCATTGTAGTTTTTGTGTATATATATTTTATATGCATTTCATTACGTAGGTTATTTTATTACGTACTATACTAACTAACTAAATAGTGGCGTGTCTGTTCTTAAAGTGTATCTATAATTATAGTCAAGGGCTGACCTTAGCCTTGAGTTCCGAATTTGGTTTGTTGTATGGGAGCCCCCCTTAAATATTTGTATTATTTTAATCTAATTATTTATTTTTAAAGTGATACCTGTTGCCGTTATAAATATCGAGCAAAAAAATAACGTTTCTTGTATGGAATGGGAGCCCCCCTAAATATATATTTTATTCTGTTTTTTAGTATTTGTCGTTATAGCGGCAACAGAAATACATCATCTGTGAAAATTTCAACTGTCTAACTATCACGGTTCACGAGATACAGCCTGGTGACAGACGGACGGACAGACAGACAGACAGACAGATGGACAGCGGAGTCTTAGTAATAGGTCCTGTTTTACTCTTTGAGTACGGAGCCCTAAATCGTTCATTACAGGATCGTGACGTGTCACAAATATCATGCAGTGACACGAGTAACAGGCGTGACAAAGTCACGATTACTTTTCACTGTGACTTTTTTGGAACGGGATCGTCAGTCACTGATATCAAAATGTAACGCTTTTCGCCATGTCTAAATTTTGAACTGTATTTTGGTGGGAAATCGGAAATGTGACACCTCTTGCTTATGGTTTGTTTTGTTTTTAATTTATTTGCACTTGCCATCCGAACCAAACCGAATCCGGACACGGACCGAATTCGAACTGTTTATTTTTATAAATAATACTAAGAATTTATAAAACATGTAATTTAACACACAATAGATGATGATTTATTATAGCGGCCGATTAAAAAAAAAGTTAAACAGTGTTTTTATGAAAAATTTATTGAATGTGTGCGTTTTTGAGCCATAGAGCATAGAGTTTTTCGACGAAATATTAGAGGTGTCTTTGTATTTGAGCTACAGCCTAATATAAATGACAGATAACGGTACAGGAGTAGAAAATAGTATTTTATGCAACTGTTCTATAAGAAGGGTCTTAAAACGCGAGTGGCGTGGGTTGCGATGCGAGCCTTGGCGAGCATCGCAATTAAAGACGCCACGAGCGTTTTTAGACCAGTTATACACAGTTGCATACAATACTTTTTCTACGACAAATTTAAAATAAATAGCAGACTACAGAATAGTTAAACTTTTCAGGCGGCAAGTTTTCTATTCGTACTTATGCTACCTACTCGCGCAATTACTTCAGTAGGTGGAGTTATTAATTTCTTCGACCATTTTAAAAGGAACGTACACTTTTGTCTTCACAAACACGAATAAAATCTTAATAGTTTAGGACTAATAGTTTATCATCTTTCGTCCTTTCATTTTGAACTGTATTTTGGTGGGAAATGTGACACCTCTTGCTTATGGTTTGTTTTGTTTTTAATTTGTTTGCACTTGCCATCCGAACCAAACAGAATCCGGACCCGGACCGAATTAGAACTGTTTATTTTCATAAATAATACCAAGAATTTATAAAATATGCAATTTAATACACAATAGATGATGATTTATTATTATTGTAGTAAATAATTTATAACATACAAATGTTTAATCGTAAATAAATACTTTTATTTCGAAATATTTGTTTATGAAGTTGGCACCACTGCAATATAGCGGCCGATTTAAAAAAAAGTTAAACAGTGCTTTTATGAAAAATGTATGAACCAGAAAAGTACGCTAAACAGTGCGTTTTTGGGCCATAGAGCATAGAGTTTTTCGACGACTTATTAGTGGTGTCATTGTATTTGAGCTACAGCCTATATAAATGACAGATAACGGTTCAGGAGTAGAAAAACATATTTTATTTGTTCCATTGCATTAAAAAAACTAAAACCTAAACATTATTTGACCAAGAAAAGAAGCAAAAGGCCAACGACACGAGGTGTTCCCAGGCGGTCACCCATCCAAGTACTGACCTCGCCCGACGTTGCTTAACTTCGGTGATCGGACGAGAACCGGTGTATTCAACGTGGTATGGACGTTGGCGACAGAGCAACCGAATAATGTTATCTGGATCAGATATATGACGTCACATTTCGCATTTACGAAAATTACAAAACATATGTTTAGTAATGTTTCTTGTATTTTAAGTTCATTACCATATCAATACAAACTTACCTGTACATATTATTTCCCTAATAACAGCTGGCGATCGATGAAAAGAATATTTTCTCAAAAATGGCCCGCAAAGTGAACATAACTCGCTACATACTCGTATTGGAAGGTAGTGTATAGTTTAAAACCAGAGGCTCTAGTATAAGTTTTATCGATACAATACGATTTCGAACGCGTTTGCGTTTTGTTTCAAATTGTATGGCAACGCAAACAGCGCCTCTAGTGGTAACTATTAGGAACTACGCGTTGCAATACAAATATTAACTAAACGCAAACGCGTTCGAAAAAGTATATGTATTCATAAAACTTATACTAGAGCTACATCAAAATTAAAAAAATAGAAACACTGCAGGCCGCCTGGAATGTTACATATCAATTCCTTTATTTGCCGAGTACCAAACTTTTTAAAAAGTAGAAACTGGCATATAAAAGACGGCACGGGGACCGATTTTTGACTTTCGAGCGCTCGACTCTTTCACTCGAAAACTGTCAAAAACGATGAAATGCTGTTTTTGAATTACGCGCGATAGAAAATTCAAAAACGAGTGGTATTGACCACTCTTATTCAATTCTATCGGTAGAAAGTAAGTGCCGACAATTTGGACACTTCACTTGTATTTAATTTTGGACTGACAATGAACTTAGAAAGAGATAAATAAAGATACCTTATGTTTCAATTGATTGATTAGCTGGTGTACGATTAATATATTTTATATTATTTTTCTGCCGAATTTTGTGGCTGAATACAAAGAACGTAGTCTTTTGGCGGGTTTGTTTTTTAAGTTAAATAATTTAACTCTTTGCACAGGTTAAAAATAAACAGAGATATAGGTGATATGATATGTAAAGGCCTGGCAATGATTCACAACAACTTGTTATACTTAGAATGAAAAGTATGAACTGCTGTCTCATTCTAACTAAAGAAAGTTGATGTGACAAATTGTATCATTTGTAATTTGTATTGTTTTTATAACAGGCGGGAAACTAAACGTTTCGTTTACTAGGTATTATTTACTACGCTCTTAGTTTTTTTCTGTTATGTAACGCATAAAACACAAAAAAAACACTTAAATATTCCCACACACCTTCTAATGATGTTTTATTTTTATTCCATGTGTAGAATACAATTTTAAATAACCAGTACTTATCGAATTTCTGCGTACAACGAAACGCAAAATTATAAATAGCCAAACCACTAGCTTTCGAGTGATGAATTTCAAAAATACCTATTATTGGGTTGATGCGAAAATAATCGTGACAAATTTTCGTATGCGATTATTTTCTACCGCTCGCTTTTGATTTCGAGCGCTCGAAAGTCAAAAATCGGTCCCCTGGTCGTATTCAGCCAAATCAAGTCGTATTTTTCTGTTGCAAACGCGACATTGTTGTATGAGTCATAAAAATATTGCGTTTTTCGATGGAAAAATACACGAGCGATTCTGTTTAAAAAATATATTATGGCGTTTAATTTTATGTAATTTGCAGTATCCTCAATTTGTATTTAATAATAACGCTTGATTTCAATTTAGTATTTTTGAGAAAAGCACTATATTAGCCTCAGCCGGAATGGCATTTGCAGGCTTCGTATTAAAATTAAACGGACTCGCAAGCTCGTCCGTTTAAACAAATGCTCAGCCTGCAATTGGGAATGGATGAAAATTTTAGAATTGCCTGATTTTTTTTTGGTGATAGGAATAACCTTCCTTAGCACCAGAAAAAAGTTTCAGCGTTTTCAGCTCCGTCAATTATTTTTGAAAAATATCAACAGTTTCCTCACTTAAGTTTTGGGGTTAGGACGGCGAATGAGACAATTTCCTTGATCCGCCTCATATTACAAGAAAATATCTTAAATATCCGTGGTAAACTGACACTGGCAATGATATTGACAGCTGCAGCAGATATATTTGTCATTGCCAGGGTCAGATATTTAAAATATTTTTTGCAATATGAGACGGATCAAGGAAAGTGTCTCATTCGCCGTCCTAAACCCAAAACGTAAGTGAGGAAACTGTTTATATTTTTCAAAAATAATTGACGGAGCTGAAAACTCTGAAACTTTTTTCTGGTGCTAAGAGGTTATTCCTATCACCAAAAAAAAAATCAGGCAATTCTAAAATTTTCATCCATTCCCCATAGCCTCCTTCCCGGCCAAAGCAAAAGGCCAACGACACGAGGTGTTCCCAGGCGGTCACCCATCCAAGTACTGACCTCGCCCGACGTTGCTTAACTTCGGTGATCGGACGAGAACCGGTGTATTCAACGTGGTATGGACGTTGGCGACAAAATAACCGAATAACGTCTAATCAAATCAGAAATATAACAACCGTCACGATCGCAAAAACATGAAATCCTAGAGTCTGTCAAGCGAGTCGTCTCTCAAATACAATAGAAACAAGTCCACTATAAACTGACACTCACAAAGTATGTATTCACATACTTAGTGCGTGTTAGTTTATACTGGACATTAAATTTTCAATTATGTAATTAAAATTTTACGGTTTTCGCAATTTTTCCTTTATCTGTGCTATAAGACGTTGCTTCGCACAAAATTTCAAGATTCTGAGTTGACGGGTAGTACCTGTAGGTTTTGATTCCCTTAAGAATTTCGAAAATTTGCACAAACGGCTGTATCTTTTGATTGCGTTGGCTTAAAAGTTTGATTTTTTCACAGCTTCAAGGAACAGTAGACCTGAGTATTTGCTATCAATTTCAGCTTGATACATTCTCGCGTTCCTGAGAAAAGGGTCTTGACAGACGGACGGACAACAAAGTGATCCTATAAGGGTTCCGCTTTTTCCTTTCGAGGTGCGGAACCTTAAAAAACGCATGCTGGTAATACGAAATGTATGGCGGCGTAATAGGTACTTATAACTGACAGTTTATTCCATAGGTAAGGTACCTAAAATTGGTTGCCATATAAAGAATTTGATAAAAATGCTGTGGACACGACTCGCTTGACATACTCTAAAGCAGTGTGCGTGTGTACTTTGTTAAATTGAGCATTAATTACACGAATGCAAAAGAAAAAAGAAGCAAAAGGCCAACGACACGAGGTGTTCCCAGGCGGTCACCCATCCAAGTACTGACCTCGCCCGACGTTGCTTAACTTCGGTGATCGGACGAGAACCGGTGTATTCAACGTGGTATGGACGTTGGCGACAATACAAATGAATATTTTTATCAGTTCCAATAATTTGTAAATAAATACGATTCTGATGTTAAGATAGGTATGACGTCGATCAACAACAAATGAAAATATTAGTAAAATAAACTCACCTATCAGTAGTAATGGTATGCGTAAAAACCGTGTAAGAAACATAACAATCAGTCGTATCTTTTCTAGAAGCGTAGTCGGGTATAAGCTGAAAAAACAATTATCCAATATTTTATTCTCATAATTATATTATAAATGCCGAACCAAAAATCTTAAGGCTTAGTAATAGTTTTACCAGATCAATGTTCTCAACGGAGCCAATAACGAAGCTGAGCACGAAGAGCTGTTTTCCGTCACCAATTTGTATGAGGCCCTCGTCGCAAAGCAGTTTCGGCTGCAGCTCGGGAGTAGACACGGTCCTCTTACTTTCTGCTATGTACTCATCTGTAAATTATTAGCAGAATTTATAGGGCATTTTCACAAAAATGTGCGACTTTTACTTTTTTTCGCAGAATTTAGATTTTTTTGATGTTTCCGGTTCAAAATCATGAGCACTCTTGATCCCGATAAAGAACTATGTGACGGTCCATACAAAATGTATAAAAAAAAGGCACATACATAGTGGAATAAAAAACTGGGGACACTTTTTTTATTAAAAAAAGTATTTGGATTAAAAGTGTCCATGATTCTGAACAGAAAAACCAAAAATTCACAATTCTGAGACAAAAAAGTAAAAGTCGCACATTTGAGTGAAAACGCCCAATTATAGAACATTCCCTAGGGTGCTTGGCAAACGGCTGGTGCAGGGCCTAGAATCCCGCGCTGACCTATGTGGGTCAGATGTATACAATATTACCATAAGGAGTGGGGGGGTGGGACAATCATTTTAACCCATATATAGGTTTGTTTCAATGCAAGAAATAAAAGGCTTTTTTATTTTTTATTTTATTTATTTATAGGTCGCTGGGAGATGTAGGGTTCCTATTTGGTAGTGACCCTGCCTACGCCTTCTAATCCCGGTAAGGACATTTATTTGTGTGATGAGCAAGAATATTTGTTCCTGGGTCATAGGTGTTTTCTATTCTATATTGGGTGATTTTGTTAATGCTAATTGCCAAAACGATAGTCATTAAGGGCCGATTCAGACCGGAATGGAAGCGGCCGGCAGCACCAGCCTCGCGTCACTGGCGGTTTTTCGAGCTTTTCAAGCGATACTGGTATTTTAATTATGTAGATAAAGTTTAAAATTATTTCACACTGAAAGCCTCGCTGCCATTTCGGTCCGAATCAGCCCCAGGAAATCAGCAATTTTTTATACCATATTTCATATAAGATTACAAAAATCATGCGATTTCAAGGAAATCCATCTTGAAATGCTAAGACTTTAGTATTATTTATTATGTTTGGAAACTACTGAATGATCGAAATAAGTAAAGCTAGTACAATATTTCCCTTTGATATTCTAGATACACAAAGAAATGTAGACGAATTTGTACGTTTAAAATTCTAATGTTATCTGGTAGGTATATGGCTCTCAGTGCCTTGCATTATTTAGATTTGGGTATGTGTACTGTATTTTCCGGAAATCCTTTTTCCAAGTGGTGATATTTTGTTATTTACCATTCAAATGTTTTACCACTACATTTTTCTGACTAGCGACTCAGAAAAACCGATTTCCAGAAAATACAGTACACACTACCATACCATTATCAATACTATCAATATCAAGGACATCTAGTGAAGCTTGGTTATTATATCGATAATTATTAAAATGGGAAATATTTAGAGCCTGCAGGATCATTCTAATCACTACATATTATAAAACAAAGTCGCTTCCCGCTGTCTGTCTGTCTGTCCCTATGTATGCTTAGATCTTTAAAACTACTCAACGGATTTTAATGCGGTTTTTTTTTATAGATAGAGTGGTTCAAGAGGAAGGTTTATATGTATAATACAATACAATACATGCATGTATTATACATATAAACCCGTGCGAATCCGGGGCGGGTCACTAGTTAGTGATAATTGGCTACATCAGGCATCAGAATATGACAACAGGTTCAGTTCAACATACATTTTCATTTTCAGTCACTTCTGTTTTCATGACAAATATGAGTTTTAGAATGTATGCTCAGTATTAGTAAGGAATACAGACATAGTGAAGTGGTTTTTATTTCTCTGACTTACCAGTTGTCTAACAATAGGGAACATTACTGCAATGTTCTGCCGCCAGAGGCAGCACTACCACCATAGCCAAAGTAAACCAGTATAGGAATATAGGGATTCACACACACATGCACAATTGATTGTCAAATGAGTGACAAGGATGCTTGCATAGACAATACCGCAAGTGGGAACGAGATACAATGTCAACGCTGCTAGTGTCGCCACCTACGAAGAGTTTTGCGTAATGTTCCCTATTGTCTATACTCAAGAAAAACCGCCAGTGACGCGAGGCTGGTGCTGCCGGCCGCTTCCATTCCGGTCTGAATCGGCCCTTAATGACTATCGTTTTGGCAATTAGCATTAACACTTTACTTACTAAGTGTGAGTAACAGTCCGGCAGTTGGGTTCACAGTATTGTAAGTTGTAGGATAAGCCACATCATTGCTGTGGAACATGCGAAGTTCGTTTCTCTGGAAATTAATAAGTTAGTGCTGTATACATGAGTTCGACATTATAGCTATTCAGGTATATCGAAAACAAAACTGTATTGAACCTTTTTCAAGTATTTTGACTACTAGAACAATGAAATATCTAAAGTAATCCTGATGTCCTCATGTTGATGAGAAATCTTCTCATTGAAAGTTAGATAGCAATAAGCATCTTTAATTTAGTTAAATAAAAGGTTTAACATACTAAAGACATACCCAGGGAAAAGAGTAATTATTGTTGTCGGCATATTTTTCTTCATAATAAGATTCACTGATACAAATGCCACGGTGCACGGCGCAAATAATAGCAGAAGCGCCAACAAATACAAAGTCAATTATCCCTTGGAATTACACACATTGTTCGATATTTTTTGCTTGCTCAAAGCAAGCTCTATCTATACTTGTGTTATAGAAGAAAACAGGATAACATGATCTCCAACCACCTTTCCTTCTCCTTTCAACATATGCACATTGATCCATAGCAGCTGAGTGTGCGATAACCTTTTTTGGTAAACCTTTCTTGCATCAAATAAAGTCTGCAAATGGTTAATTATTATATGTTGCTGTTGGGCCTATGAAAAGAGTATATACCGGAGTGAGTGAGTTGATACGGTCTTCGACAGTGAGGCTGAGCATCAGCTGCGGGTGGCAGCACTTTCCCTCCGACTTCACCCCCAGGAGCCGGTGCCATGAATGCCTCACCTACACAGAAATGTACTTTACAAACTGTGACAAAGCAAGGTGGTAGAAGCACAATGCCAATTCATTGCATTACAATATTAACCAACTATGATTGTTAATGTACATACATGGTTGGAATTATCTTTTTTTTTTTGTAGAATGGTTATTAAAGAACTATTAGAGGTTTAAGTGGAGTAAAAAGGTAACCCAGTGGTACCTAAGAGGCTGCAAAAGAAAGAGAGGCAGGCAGACCAAAAGATGGGACGACGACATCAAGCCTGTTGCTGGTGTCACCTGGAGCAGGGTTGCCAGAGACAGACATGAGTGGAGAAGGCTGGAGGAGGCATTTGCCGACTGACAAGCGGACACCCAAAATTAAATAAACAAACCAAACTAATAACCAAAGAAGAAACAACAACATTTGGATGTCACGATTAAAGGCGTTAAGGTGGTTAGATTGCCATACAAAGCGTTAATTGACATTCGCAGGCTAACAGCGTGATATTTTAAAAAACTTATGTAACAAACTTTCATCAATTGGCTTCCCATTCGCGCCAAATTCCCCCTTTCCTAGAGTAAACTTGCATAAACTAGATTAATTTGAGAAAAATAGTTTTCCCAAAATATTACATCCCAAACCAATTTCTCAAATTAATATAGTTCATACAAGTTTATTCTAGGAAAGGGGGAATTTGACGCAAATGGGAAGACACTTTATGAAAGTTTGTTACATAAGTTTCTTAAAATACCACGCCGTTAGCCAGCGAATGTCAAATAACGTTTTGTATGACAATCAAACTACCTTAATTATATAACATAACATATTAAAGAATGTTATAGTTCTCAGCTAGAATCTTTTGTTCTACAAATATGTTGTTCTGATAATCTTTAAATTCTATATTTCTGTTTTTTAATACACCAAATGTTGCAAAGGCTAACGTTTGTTTCTTTCAGCAACAAATTTCACATATAAATATGGTTGAGGTTTACAAACTGTATTATGTATATTCAAAACTTACATCAACAATTTTGGTGGCGGGACAGGGCTGTGCTCCAAGCAGGCTGAGCAGTAGGTAACCCACTTTATCCTTCCGGCCCTGGGTCCCCATTGTGAATACTTCCACTTTGATGGGCACATTCTGGACTCGCAAGCTGAAAATTATGACAAATTTAAAAGCAGTATCATCTATAATGAAATACATAAGAATATTTTTAGAGTTATTAAAAACTGCATGAGCTAGCAGGGGAAAAACTGAGTCTCAGAAGAAACTAAGCATTCAGTGACCTTAATGGGAACTCTTTCAGTATTTATAATTAGCATATATAAACCTACCTCCGAAACCTTCGTTTATCGGCCTCCCAAACCAGTTCGGCGTCAAAACTGGGAGCATGGCCTGGCACTACAGGATCTGTCTCCAGCATATACCCATTTAAAGATCCACTAACAATAAAAGGAACCCGTAAGAAACCAAATCCAAGACCTGAAAAAACAAGCATCCAGTACAGTAACAACAAGAAATAAATCTAATACCACGTAGGCTGTTTAGGTACTTTGTTTACCTTCTTTTACATGAAGAACTATTTGTATAGTGGGCCCTTTTAACTCGTCCATTGATGTTGATTTACAAAACTAGGAGCAAATAATAAATATAAATCAAACTCAACGTAAACATATCCTTCGAAAATTAAACTTGATTGACAGATAGATAGAATAGAAGTGATAGAACGAACTATTGCCAAGCGAAAAAATGTTACTAGTGACGTCAAATGTACCGAAACAGTACGTAAATTGTCGATAAATACGAAAAAACTTAGCACGGGTTATCCGGTTTACCATATTCCCCGTCTTAAAATGATAGTATGCTTTTTCCAAGTTGCTTTAAGCCTCTCACTAACTGGCAGTTATTGTCAAGTTTACTGTTGTCCGCCACCGCATACCGCGTCAGTGTGATTTAGGCCGGAGCAAAAATTGATGAATTCATATACATTATATACATTTTAATAATTTATATACATTTTTATATAACATGGTAACAAAATGTATATGGTAACACCGATCTGGCGGGAAAGAGGAAAATAGTCAAGTTTAGGTCTTTATAAAAAAAAAACATGGAACGTATTTTTATAATTATTATTATATCTCATGTTAATTATTCCCCGGTAATATTATCACCTTGTACACCGATATTTTCACCCAATCATATTATTTTTGAATAACGTTTTTATTTTATATTCAGACATTTTTTTTTGACGTCCATTTTATTGTCAGTCATAGTCAACTTGATTATGTTTGTTTGTAAAGTAATTGTATTGTATCAATCACGCTTGTGTTACTTTAGTTTTTATATGTAATGTAAAGTGGATATTTGCATTCAATCAAGCAAAAGTAGCATGAAGAAGTTCTTGTTCGAGTATAAAGCTGTGAAAATTCTGAAATGCCGGTCAGAAACGGATACGTCAAAAGAGAAGTAAACAATCATGTTCATTTTCCATAATCACCCACTATTTACAAGTACCTTCTAATTTCTTTAGAAATTACTGTTTTATTTTTTCGTCGACTGTTGTGCGGTTGGTTCACACAATCGCCGAGCCGCCCGTGACCGCGGTAGACTAGAACGACGAGCGAGCGAGGCCCGACCGGCGGATGAAGTGGATCACCGGAGCGCGACCAAAAGTAATTTGGACAAAAAACTAAATTCAGTTCATTGCGAATGCCGTGTTGTTCGTGATGTTTTGTCTGACCGCACAATATATCAGTGGTCATTGTTGCTAGACGTTTTTTGTAAGTGTAGACCCTCTATGCGCCGGTAATGCTCCGCGTGCTTCTGCCGAGACTTTCTGTTTTGTTCAAAAGTTAGTTGATTAGTTGCTAATTGCGCACCATGCGCGTGTAGTGTTATTTATTACTGTATGGATGTACATTTCTACAAAAAAGTGGCTTCGTTACACGACATGGGAGTTTTCAAGTGGTTGCGCCGGTAAGTACCTACGTACTTTTTATTAGCTTTAATTTCACTCTTTCTTTACTCACGACTTTAGTTGGTTACAAATTTTTCGTGATTTTGCGATTTGACCTACGACAAAGATTTACCGAATCGTGTTCTTTACCGTATTTGGTAGGTAGGCAGCAGTTATAGACATGAATTACTAGAAGTTTGCTTACACATAAGATGTCCGGTAAATTTCATTTTGCCTACATGAATAAAAAGTAGGTATTATAAAGTGAAACTAACTTTCGATTAACCTGAAAAGACTTGGAACAATATACTTGCTAATTAACTTATTAAGTCCACAAGTAAGTACCTATGTAATAAAACTCATATTGTGAACCATTTCAACATGTGGAGGCATGCATTTGTTAATTGATGTCATACCATTGATAGGCCTGCCCAATACACCAAGCCTCTAGGAATGTTTGATTCATTTTAATTGTATAGTTGACAATACTTGATGTACAATACTTGGCTACCTTTGAATGCTTCGAGGTCACACATTGTTGCCAGGGATTGGTTGATTTGTTGAGTTGTCTGCACTTTAATTGCAGTCATCCTGTCTGTCTGGATCATTCAGGTGCATACTGTAGAGGGTGCTTCAAGTTTTTGATGAAATTAATTATTATTAAAATCATTTGGTGAGTACTAATAATATCTTAGCAATGTTTTATTGAATGGAAAGAAAGCAGCAAAACTTTTCTTATTCAGAAAGATAAAGCATTGTCGAAAGCTTTACTTGGAGATTATGTTATGAAACTAGTTTCTATTTTCTTATTTCTTTCCTCCATTTAAAATAGTTTAGCAGCAAGCATTTAAATCTGATATCTAACTAGTTTCTTATAAGAATCCATATCACTTTGTTTTATTCATCAACATTCTTTTTATAAAATATATTTACACATCACTAACAACAGTCATTAAACACATACCAGAATTTATATACAAAATTTGACTATCATGTAAATTGTGTCTAAATATAGATTACCAATTCACTTTTTAAATATAAAAAATATATAACGGAAAGTTTGTACACAAATCCACCAACTGCCAAATTACACTAGGTTTGTACAATGGGGAACATTACCTATCTACCTATCTCATTTTTAAATTCAATAGCCTTCAAAATTTCACCTTTTGAGACACTTATTTTGGTAAGCTACTTATAGTTCAAGTGCTTAGTATATTAGCTAGAATAGAAATAGTTTTATTTTTCCTCCTAAAGACTTCTGCCCTCTTAATCCGAATAACTTTTCATAAGAGAGATTCTACTATGTATATAATGTGACTGAATTTTCATAAAAACTGTTAATGGAATTTGAACTTTTTACCTTGGACGGTAGAGTTGCTTTTTGAATGGACTAGTTTGATGCAATTTGGTATATATAGGTACCAACCTGATTTCCTAACACAATAGTTAGTGATTACACATTTATCATATCCTTTTTTTACTTTTATTTATTCAAAAATATAAACTTATTCTTTAGTTCCTTTCAATTGCAATTGTTTAATGTATCATGTATATTAAAAATATTAAAATATAGTTTGGTTATCTGAGATAGGTATATACTCGTACTACATAGCAAGTATTTTGACCAGGTCATCAGTTCATCATAATTCTGTATCTTATGCTGATATATCATAGGAAAGTATTATATTTAATTTGATGGTAATTATAAGAGCATGTGTATTATTTATGTTGTTATACGAATGTTCCGCTCAGTTGGCTGTAACATAGTTATGGAAGGGTAACTTGAGAATATTCTTGAGTCCTTGCAGTCAGTCACAAAGTCACAATGGTTACGCGTGTTGAACAAAGAAATTAATAAACTATTCATTTCTCATGCATTATATTTTCAATGTCTCTGCGATGCGTCTATATCTGTTAAAGATTTTAAAGTAGGTATATACAGTCAAGGGCACCAATACATAATATCTATACACCACCACCATACCATATTATATGTATACACACAAAGTCTCAAAAATATGTATACAGACCTTATTTCTGCAACAATAAGGTTGTACGTAGTATAAATATTTATTAAACTTTGAGTGACTATATATTGGTGCCCTTGACTGTACCTAGTAGGTACAGCAACAACCTGCAGCAAAAATATAGCGGTTTTTGATGATTTACAAGTTTGTTAATATATAGCCAGAAATTTTAGGCAAGCAGGTGGGAATCGGCTTGTGTGGGCGCTCCGCCACTGGTACCTACAGAATCTATTCTGTAAACATCTATGTTTAGGGTCCTTGGGTAGGTAGGTATCATTAGATCGCGACTGAAAGACAAATGCTTAATACACGATTCACAGGATTGATCCTAAAACTATGTAGGTACATACGGACACATACGGGTACATTTATAAGACTTAAGAAAACTAACCCACCTTCTTTGCTAACTTTTAATCCCTATCCCAAAACAGTACCTACATGTAGGAAGACCAAGTCTGATACCTACTCTTTCCCCGTAGGTACAATCGACAACACAGTTAACTGACCATTCGTTACCCTTATTCATAGATATCCTCCCTTATTACAATGTACATAAAGTGCACGGGATGGTCAGTTAACAGTGTTGGCGATCGTACAAAATCTTTTATACCACGATGGTTGCAAACATGCATACAACTGCTGACACCCTAGTCTTTAGAGGCTTTCGATTCCAGAGGAGTCATAAGTGCGTAGCTGACCCTTTATTAATTTGAGAATAGGGAACTTGCATCTTTTTATTTTATTTTGAAAATCAAAAGTATAATCCAGCATTAAAACAACTGTAGCATTCAAACTTTCTTACGATTTATTTTTCTGATGTTATACCTATGCATTTGAAATCTGCACGCGCCGGCACCCCCTGAAAACGCTCTATATTAAACGGGCTTATAAATGCTATGACGTCACAGCATATTTATTCGAAATTGAAATCCCATGCAAGTTCCCCATTGGTTGTGTTGACAGCAAGAGGAAAATGCAGGCTTCATTCGCAAAACAGCGCATAGTCGGTACTCGGTACCTTCACCCCCTGTTTAAAAATTGATGCACGAACTTCGATAAATCTGCGTTAAAATACGATTAAAATCAGTTAACGATTCTGATGTTAGCTACTAGCAATGATTATTAAGAAAACTGCTTTCTGAACTACGACGACGTTTCCAAAGAGTTAGCTATATTCCTTGTCTGAATTATCTTTGCTACTAGTAGCACCGCAAAGGTGTCAGACGGGTAGGACGGGTATGCGGGAGGCGACTCGAGGCTAACTTCAGACACGCATACTTTTGTGCCGCGTACTGTACTAGATATTATGTTGATTGTGTTTTTTTTAATTTTTATTTTATTTTATTTATTACATTTATAAAAGAAAATACATTTCGTTAAATCTAACAGTGTCGTTAAACCCTACCGGGTTTGTATCGACACAACAATTCGTGAACAGTGATTAGATTCAATTTTAGTGATAATTTATACAGGAAGGTAGCACTAAATATGCGTAGGTACAATAATTCCCACCCGGGTAAAAGCACCGTTCCTCATTTCGCAACTTTTGTTATTATTATGGTATGTTATGTATGCATGTCTTAAGAAACGATAGCATCAATATACCTATGCTAGACAAACAAATTCTCACGCACCAAACACTATAAAACAAAAGGAGATTACCGAAGCTCATTCAAAATCAACATTAGAAATCAATCGCGATTGTATTACATTAATTATTCCATTCAGGCTTATTTCAATCATTTTCAAAACAATATTGAAATTTCACTTTCACCGGGCTATTTGTCCGTAATTCGTTGTTTTTATTGCTTCGAAATAACCGAAATTGATGGGCAGATAGCTTAGAAAGATAACTTTCAAGACGTATTGTCCCACTCAATATCTTCAAGGCAAAATCACCTTTGATCAGTGATCTAGAAGAGTGATTACCGAGCGAACATGAACGCGCTAAGGTGAGCTTGTTCGAGATACAAAGTTATTTATGTAAGCATTATCTTGTCACTCAGACAATGACTTCAGCTGATCCGGAATGCTTTCTATTTTAATTATCAAGTTACATAAGGTTCACTATTGATACATTCATGCGATGCCAAGGATGTTTCAAATTCCCATAAAATCGGCAACTAGGTATATGGTGTAATGTCAATTGCCGCTTACTTAAGCTGGTTTCCATACTCTTCAGAGCTAGCTTAACTGGAGCCGCATCGCCACGCTAGATGATTAATGGTACAAGTAGGTAGGTACTACAAGTTGAAAATGAAGGCGACGTGTCGCCTAGCTACGAAAGGTATTTCACAGAAATACATAAAAACCAGTCGTGTCGCCGCGACATGGCGTCTGCTGCTGCTGTCTGCGGTCGAGGTCGAACTTGTACCTTAAATCTACTATTACCCTCATTCTAATTTGCAAAGTCCGATTGAGACAGGGTTGAGTCACGCGCGACGCGATTTGTCAGTAATTTGTAGGTACTAGTCCCTCTGGTATTCGCATTATAAATAATAACGAGTACCTATCTGAAATCCAGATATGGTACAGTCGCCATCACATACGTAGGTACACTGTTCAAAAATATCGGCACATGGACCCTAATGCCTTGAAAATAGAGGTGTGTTCCGATGTTTGTGACGTGCTTGTTTGCTCCGATGTATGTGATGGATGGCGACTGTACAGCCAAGGGCACTAATATGTATTCACTCAAAGTTTCATAAATATGTATAATACAACCTTAATATTGCAGAAATAAGGACTGTGTACATATTTTTGAGACGTGGTGTATACCTATTACCTATTGGTTAATTTTGTATAAAGCAGTTACGCTGCTAACCAATGACGTAATATAAAAATAGGTAGATATGTTGTTTATACGAAATTCCGTGTTTAAAAATGGCCACCAAATTCTGACAGCATTCGCTTCCATTGACGACGCAAAACTATGGCAATCTGTGTGACTTGACCAAAATTTAGTGTGCCACTTTTGGACTGCTTATAACATATCTACCTATATTTTATATTACATCATTGCTGCTAACAATATTTATACATTTCAAATTAAAGGAAAAATTTAGGCTCGGTGTCAAATTTTTTTTTTAAATTCCTTTAATTTGAAATTTATACATATTGGTGCCCTTGACTGTACTTCCATACGTAAGATACAGATACATCCGAATCGAAAAGAAAAATCCATTTACCTCCACCGTTTTCAACAACAGCGTTCCTTGTATCCAATCGCCCCAGTATTCTTCTAAAACGGTGGTTCCTAGCCTTTTCAATATTGTTACCCCCGTGACATATTAGCGAAACTGATTTTACCCCCAATTTTAATAGCCGCTGCCACTATTACCTTTGTATATTCATCTATTTGAGATACTAACTCTCTTACCCCCAAAGAATACCAGTATTACCCCCACCGAGGTTCAGAACTGCTCCAAAGTATGGCACTAAGTCAGGCATCCAAGCACGGAACCTACACCCCAAACTAGTCGCTGTTAACTCTTTTTTCTAAGATCTAGTTAATCGGTAAAAGTGTAGCGGCTGACCCCGTCGGTCGTGATAATCGTTTATTCGCTCTTTTACTTTGCTTTTGGCTGGACATTACTGTGTTCGCTTTTACTATTTGTGTAGCCATTGTGGATTTTTTTGTACCGTACATAAACGAGAGGAATTTGCGTGATATTTTAAGGAAATATTAAGTGTCGCTTAACCTTTTAATATTAAAAATGTATAGTACAGTCGGCAGTAGAAGTAGCTCACAAAATGATTAAAATCCTTACTCTCTTGAACCTCAATTGTCAATTGATAATTGTCAAATATTTGGGTCTTAGGCAGCGAATGTAAATCTGAATTACTTTGAAGAATGTGGGTTGAATTGGTAGTGAACGCTAAGTTTTAAATTACAACTATCCCACTATGATCTTCGGTGGACACGGCAGGTTCGTCACCTCTTTAGGCATCGTAGACGTACAAATGGTTACGTTATAAACTTATAAATGTCAACATTCTTCGGACAGCTCTAAATCTCGAAGAACGATCTCAGGGTTTCGTCTTGTCTAATTATATTTTTTGCAATCTATATAATTTTTTAGATTGGTGAACTTTCATATGGAATGAATATTAATTAATAGCAATGAGATTCGTGCTGTTCTCGGAACAATATGACTGTAGACAATTTCTAAATACACCAGTCTCCATTGACCCGTGACAGTCCCACGGTTTTACCGCGGAGCCGGTTCCGATTACCGGCGTTTTTGTCGAGAAATCAATCAGTCGAAAACATCTCGGAATTGTCTAATGTCTTTGGCTAACGTAGTTTGATCTGTGAAACACTTTGAATTGCCATTGACTCACTTTAGATACCTGACTCACTACTGGTACAGTCACCGGCATAAATATATGATGGAACAAAGGCCGCAAAAATATCTGATGACAACTCTATTCCTAGAGCCGTAAGAGCGTGTCAGATATTGACGACTGGTTTCTTTGTATTTCTATGAAATACGTTTCGTAGCCAGCGACACTTCGCCGTCATATAAATGCATAGAAACCGTCGTGTCGTCGCGACACGTCGTCTGCTGCTGCTGTCTGCGGTCGGCTACTAACTTGTACCTTTACACACAGATGTTAAGCTTACAATACCTCGTTTGCGTCGGGAGTTTCCGGTTATCAATAAAGAGTCGCGCCTACTCTCAAGTAATATATAGTTGACAAACCAAGTAAAAGATCTCATTCAACTGCATAACTAATATGAGCGAATAGGCAAACAACAATCCCTGAATACGCTACTTAAGCGCATGCGGTCTCCTAAGTAGATTGACAATAAAGCAACCTCGTTTACAGGGAACGCGTGACGGTGAGCACGCACCGCTCGTCCATTCCCGGCCCGCCCGAGCAGTCCCGGGAAACCCAGGAAATCGGCACCATACGCACGGACGAGTACAAGCGCGACCTCGCCGAGTTCCAAGCCCGCCGCTCCTCCGGCCCCCACCTCCCAGACACCCCCGTCAAGAAGAAATGCAGCCGACACTCCCTACCCATCTCATGCACCGACTGCGCAGACCCTGACAGATCCTTCAACTATGAGAAGAAATCCGCCGTCAAGTACAAAAAGAAAACACAGAGAGCGCGCAGCGCGAACCCCGATGAACACCTGCCCAGCATACAATTCCTATTCCAGAACCAGGTCTTCATGCCCGGGACAATCACGTCATATTCGGAACCCCGGAAACAACATTCGCGAAGAGCTCACAGGTCGCCGGAAAATTTCGCGCAAAAACACATCGATTTTAAAGACGACGAATCAATTCAGTCGCCTCCGTTCTTCTACAAGAATAATTCTCTGCCGTACGATATTGAGACGTTTCTATATTCTAAAAGTGACACTGAAGAGGTAGACGGGATGAAAGCGACGGAGTTTATTAACGTTTCTAGTCATAGCTCGTCCGACATGACGAGTAGAGATGGAGGCAGCAAAGATGGAGGCAGCAAAGACAATCTTTTGGAAGTCATGACTGAGCTGAAAAACTTCGACCGATGGGCCGACGAGCAACTTCAGTTTCAATCTGCGAATCAGAGTAAAACTGACGACGGTAAGGTAAGTGTTTACTTTTTAGAATTACGTCATTCTGTCTTAAAACGCCCCGAGATTTGGTAAGTTTACGCTTAATTTTAATGCGTGGTGCACGATCGAATTATCTGTCGATTTGCACGGCCGATCAACTGCACCATTCGTGTCATGAGTCATGATCGTGACAACGGGCAGAAATGGGTATATTTCATCAATTGGTATACGACTTCATATTTCATGCATCATTAAAAATTGAAAGTCACTAATTTTAAGTGTGTCCGAATTTTCGGTCTCCGAGGTGCTGCGCGTGCGCCTGTCTTATTTTACGAGTTATACTCATATTATATTTATCGAAACAAGAAGAAGCCACTATCAATGAATTCAGATTTATAAATGTCTTTTACAATTTACACTTTTATTTATAACCACCAGAGCGAGACAAGCACGTACGGTCTTTCGCTAGCAAGTGCGAGCAACCTAGACGTGAACATGGACAAGACGCGCGCGTGGAGCGCCGGCAAGTGGGGCGTGATCCCCGTCCAGATCAAGGCTCTGCCCGTCTCCGTGGACCAAGTCTGGAACAAACGGAACACCGAGATTAACATACTGAGGTGAGCTACTTTAGTTATAGCGAGACTGACACACGACTCTAGAGAGAGCAACCTAGACGTGAACATGGACAAGACGCGCGCGTGGAGCGCCGGCAAGTGGGGCGTGATCCCCGTCCAGATCAAGGCTCTGCCCGTCTCCGTGGACCAAGTCTGGAACAAACGGAACACCGAGATTAACATACTGAGGTGAGCTACCTTAGTTATAGCGAGACTGACACGACTCTAGAGAGAGCAACCTAGACGTGAACATGGACAAGACGCGCGCGTGGAGCGCCGGCAAGTGGGGCGTGATCCCCGTCCAGATCAAGGCTCTGCCCGTCTCCGTGGACCAAGTCTGGAACAAACGGAACACCGAGATTAACATACTGAGGTGAGCTACTTTAGTTATAGCGAGACTGACACGACTCTAGAGAGAGCAACCTAGACGTGAACATGGACAAGACGCGCGCGTGGAGCGCTGGCAAGTGGGGCGTGATCCCCGTCCAGATCAAGGCTCTGCCCGTCTCCGTGGACCAAGTCTGGAACAAACGGAACACCGAGATTAACATACTGAGGTGAGCTACCTTAGTTATAGCGAGACTGACACGACTCTAGAGAGAGCAACGTAGATGTGAACGTGAACCAGAGAGATTGACATATCGAGGTAGGTTATGCTTGAGTTATACTGAGACTAACACGCGTCTAGCGAGAACAACCTAGACGTGAACGTGGGCAAGACGCGCGTGTGGAGCAAGTTAGGAAGAAACAAAACAACACCGTGATCAACATATATAGGTAAGTAGGCTACGACTACCGTAGTTGTAGCGAGCGAGACTAACACGTCTCTAGTGAGAAGAGATGTGAACGTGAACAAGCCCGTCCTGATCAAGGCTCTGCCCGTCTCCGTGGGGCAAGTCTGGAAGAAACGGAACACCGAGATTAACATACTGAGGTGAGCTACCTTAGTTATAGCGAGACTGACACGACTCTAGAGAGAGCAACGTAGATGTGAACGTGAACCAGAGAGATTGACATATTGAGGTAGGTTATGCTTGAGTTATACTGAGACTAACACGCGTCTAGCGAGAACAACCTAGACGTGAACATGGGCAAGACGCGTGTCTGAAGAAGGAAGAAACAAAACAACACCGTGATCAACATATTTAGGTAGGCTACAACTACCGTAGTGTAGACTAACACGTCTCTATTGAGAAGAGATGTGAACAAGCCCGTCCTGTTCAAGGCTCTGCCCGTCTCCGTGGGGCTAGTCAGGAAGAAAAGGAACACCGAGATTAACATATTGAGGGAGGTTACATCTTAGAATATAATATAGGTTTTTTGTCAACATTAAGTGGCGGCGAGTACGATGTAAGTTCGACCTCTTATGTTTTACCGATACTGAAAAATTTGTCCATACGAGATAACATAAAATAATTTGTCCATATAGCATATTTGTGAATATACACATACAGTACGAATGATTTGTCGTATTTTTACAAGCTTTATATTAACTTGACCTGTTCGTATGTAAGTATATAAGTATGAAAGTTGTCCGTCAAAATTTGCAATCCATTTTTCAGTCACTTGCCGTTATCCGATTGAGCTGAAATGTTGGGTATTAGTATAGTTTAGATGACAATTCAATATTATGGTCCGTCGAGCTGATCTGATGATGGAGACAGAAGGTGGCCATGGGAATTCAGTATTTAGGTATTTATTTTATTTATTTATCGTATGGCGTTTACACCGGTACATATATGTATTCGTACCGATGTCGCTGATAGTGTTCCAGTGTGCGCTGCGAGGTTCAGTATTTAACCGACGTAACCCAGTTGAGTTTGGGCTCGTTAGAATCGTCTCAATGAGTAGTTGATGATGGTATACAGAAAAGTAAAAGTAAAAGCTTCTACTTAAATTTTTTTTTTTGGCAGAAACTTATTCTCTTACATTGTAACTTTTTAGATAACTCTATATAAGCTCACAACCGGGCTTTTTTGAGAGCAATCAAGGCACTAATAATATTATGTCCTGTTATTTCCAGAAAATGTCGCCACCCCAACATCATTCTCCTGATGGGACTGTATCCAGACGTCCACAACAACGTGAACATCATCTGCGAGAGATGCGTGGACACCCTATACGACATATTGCACGATGGACAGGTAGGTTTCAAGTTTAAAAGACGTACGGCCTTATTCATAAACGCTTGTTAAACTTATTTTAGCTAAAATGCTGTTAATCTTCTGCCGTTGTCTGTCACTTTGACATGTGTATTTGTGAAAAAGGGACAAAACATATTTCAGTATCAGAGTTTTGTTTAGTTTTTATTAATAACTAGTGACCCGCCCCGGCTTCGCACGGGTTTATATGTATAATACAATGGATACATGCATGTATTATACATATAAACCTTCCTCTTGAATCAATATATCTATTAAAAAGCGGCCAAGTGCGAGTCGGACTCGCACATGAAGGGTTCCGTGAAATAAATTGCGGTTTACGATTTATGACGTATTAAAAAAAAACTACTTATTAGATCTCGTTCAAACCAATTTTCGGTGGAAGTTTACATGGTAATGTACATCATATATTTTTTTTAGTTTTATCATTCTCTTATTTTAGAAGTTACAGGGGGGGACACACACATTTTACCACTTTGGAAGTGTCTCTCGCGCAAACTATTCAGTTTAGAAAAAAATGATGTTAGAAACCTCAATATCATTTTTCAAGACCTATCCATAGATACCCCACACGTATGGCTTTAATGAAAAAAAATTTTTGAGTTTCAGTTTTGAGTATGGGGACCCCTAAAACTTAATGTTTTTTTCGATTTTTGTGTGAAAATCTTAATGCGGTTCACAGAATACATCTACTTACCAAGTTTCAACAGTATAGCTCTTATAGTTTCGGAAAAAAGTGGCTGTGACATACGGACGGACAGACAGACAGACGGACGGACATGACGAATCTATAAGGGTTCCGTTTTTTGCCATTTGGCTACGGAACCCTAAAAAAACCGCATCAAAATCCGTTGCGTAGTTTTAAAGATCTAAGCATACATAGGGACAGACAAACAGCGGGAAGCGACTTTGTTTTATACTATGCATTGACGAGGTTAGACTGCTTTGTTGGTTCCTTATGTTGTGCATGCTTTTTAGGGTTCCGTAGCCGTCATGTGTGTCCGTATCCGTATGTCACAAGCCTTTTTATTAAAAACTATAAGGTGTATATGAATGAAAGAACTTCGGTATACCTATTGTGTAGTTGTGTAGTAGTCATAATCTCATAATACAAAAAAAATGTTTTTCAGAGACCGTTCACGTGCTGTGTGCACTGGTAAATAATAGGCTTGTTGCGTGGTGTTAAAATTGATAACGTCGTGTTGCTAAATGGATAGTAAACCATCAAATTATTGTAATAAACTATAAATTACAAAATATAATTCAAATCATAAAAAGATATGAACCTTAAAATTAAAAAAAAAAAGATTTTTTATATATTGTCCAAGAGTAAATTTGAAGGTACCAATAGAATCCTTACGCTTTTATTTGTACGACAACTATGGACCTAAACGCAGTATTTCGCGACCGAAACAGCAATTTACTTCATTTTCCATGCAACGGTTGGTACAAATTGCACGGTGTGACGTCATATTTTAAAGCCAATCAGTATGAAGCGTTTCGGCTGCTGTCAGCGAGGTCCGTCTTTAACTCGATTTTTTGGGTATTAATGTCCTTTAAATGTAGTTGCTTCCATACAAACATTTGTTCATCTACAAAAACTGGTTCGAATGGCATCGTAAACAAATTTAAGGTCACAAGCCCATTGTGATTATTTAAATTTAACGATAGATATTTAAAAAAGGAGGTTGCTATACACTGTATTTCGTGTTTAAGTACCTTGTGAATACATCAAACTAGTTTTTATGTTGCTGGATTGCTGTGCCACATACATCAATCGATAGGTCAAGTGCCGTAGATTTCCTATGAAGATACGATTCAATAGTATTGGATCGTATCTTCATAGGAATTATATTGTACCAATACGGAACCCTTCATTGTGCGTGGTTACTTGTGCTAGCCAAGCAGTATACCGCGTTACTATTGAAATTATGATTTATTAAGAGGATTGTGAACCTGTAATTTTTTATACAAAAAGCGATAACGTTTTTCACCCCGTAAACGTTGTTCGATTTTTATAGTTTTTGGACATGTTTTAGATATAATGAAAAACTAGGTCCGTATACGTTTTGATTTTTAAGAAATATTGCTTACGTTAAAAGTTATTACCATCTAAAAATCTATATTTTTGACTTAAAAACTTTGTCTATTGTTTTATTTATTTTTAATTAATCAAAACAGATTTACTAAAAAAGGAAAACGTACATACATAGATTAAAGTGTACTGAATCCAATAATACCAATTGTTTCATTTCATAAAGGTTTAGGGGGGTAAAAACGTTATCACCCGAAACAATATTTCAACAAGGAAATTTAGGCAATTGCCTCCAGGACTTGCTGCTCTCTCTATCGCACGATAAGGGTGTGGCACAGAGCGGTGTGAAGCAGATAGCATTTTTTTAAATACCTACTCGCGCCGCGTATCGGCACTTCACAATCCTCTTCGTCAGTATCTTTCATTAAAAACCGGTTTAGCTATTACGGTAACAGACCAACGCTGTGCATACAATTTTTCAATCCTATCTAGATTTACGCTGCAGCCATTTTTGTTTTTTCCTTATCTCTTTTACTAATCCCTCCCAAATTATTCCCGTTCTTATCACAGTGGTTTAAAGTAGATTTTTCTGCGTCGATATAAGGTTTATTATTGGCCGTTTTTGTTCTAGCAAAAAGTACATTCCATAACCGATCATTTTAATTGTCTGATGCCCAATAGAGCTTTAAGGTGTATTATTTCTTATTTCACTACCGTATCTGTAATGGCTAATCGATTGGGTTGGTTGTTTTGTTTTGATTTCCGGGTCGGATTCTCCGATTGATCGATTGTGTTTTCCCGAAAATATCTAGTACAATGATTGAAGCAAAGCGAGCTTTGCTTTGACGGATTAATTATTATTACATTATTTTTTTACGCCCTAATTTCATATTATTCGTTGTTTGAAACTGTAGAAACAATAAAACATTCAAAGACGTACAAATTCGTATCAATAATATACAGTCGACTAAAGAGAGTTGTATCCAATTTTATCACCTACATGGCAATAATGTTAAAAATTGATACATCTATGCGATACGCAATGTATGTAGCAAACCATAAAATTATATAGATCGTAACTCTGCTATAAAAACGAGTAAGGCAATTCCTTGTGAACTGAATGATCTTATATTGATAAGTTATCGACCTGTGCAAAGGTTTCTTACCCAACTTAGCAATAGCTGTCTCGGAAAACAACTTGGCTTAGCGCCTTACAAAGTTATACACGCCCTTAGACTAAAAGCTTCGCTTCAAAATTTTGAAGCAAAACGCACTTCTCACGAATCGCGACTTTATGGCGACACTAAGTAGGATATATCACCTGCATCAATACTGTTTCGCATAATATGTTACTTACCAGAGAACTTACTCTAGTTAATTAATAATGTGTCTTATTTCCACTTCACAGGGTCGAATCCTGAGTGCTCAGACCTCCGTCCAATACGTGCTAGACATCGCCAACGCACTCGTATTCCTCCGCATGCAAGGGTACCTCCACACAGCCCTCAGTAGCAAGAGCATCATGATTACGCGACAGGATTCTGCTAAGCTGGCAGACTTGGGGCCCTGTGTGAAACTTCCTAAGGAAAAGAAGAAGGAGAGACTGGAATATGAGATGTATTCGCCGGAGCCGCAGTATGTTAATATTGATGGTAAGTAGTATTTAACTGTTAATTTTCATTTCGAAACATATACCGGTAACCGGTAAAGATAGCATGGAATTACATCGCCAAAGAAATAGTGTTTATCGTGAGCAAGAGCACTTTTAGATTTTCGTGCTATTCAAAGATAAATTATATTCTATAGGTAAAATTCTTTTGTTTTGTCGCCAACGTCCATACCACGTTGAATACACCGGTTGTCGTCCGATCACCGAAGTTAAGCAACGTCGGGCGAGGTCAGTACTTGGATGGGTGACCGCCTGGGAACACCTCGTGTCGTTGGCCTTTTGCTTCTTTTTTGCCCGACTACGGCACAGGAGAAAAGAAGGGATATGTTTGTATTTACGTACGTGTGTTCCATCGTAGCGTTTAAACTGAACTGATTTTGATAAATGAGGTGTCAATCGATTCGAAATTAAATTATGCTCCGGGTGCGGGGGACATATGCTACCATTAGTAGGTTTTTGTTTACATTATTTCGCCGTATTCGATTCGCGTATAGTTTTTTGAACTGTTTATGCTTCTTAATGTTTAAGTACCATGAATTTTGAATGGTTTATTGGCTAGGCTACTTTTTTTTTACTAAAACTATAGCTCTGCATATAATATACATCCACTGTTCAACGCCATATTCAATAAACGCAACCCTAGATAAACCCCACAGTATTAATAGTAGATTCCTTTATTTTAATCTAGGTCTTAAATCGGTTATTAAATATTAACGTAAGAAGTAACTGGATTGCTAGTAGGTATGATATGTACATAAATATTATGATCTGAAATAACATCTACTTAACTGTATAATACCGGGCTCAAACATAACTCTTACGCCGGTTAAATACGGCAATTTGCAGCTCCAAACCAAACGCGCGACGATTGCCATCACGGTCAAAATCACCTGTATCGATTTGGTAGCGTTGCAAATTGTCGCCGTGTGTAAGCACTGTAACCTACTTTCATTGAGAATTCTGACGTAATTTTTCCGATGTGGATAATGTTATTCGGTTGTTCGGTCGCCAACGTCCATACCACGTTGAATACACCGGTTCTCGTCCGATCACCGAAGTTAAGCAACGTCGGGCGAGGTCAGTACTTGGATGGGTGACCGCCTGGGAACACCTCGTGTCGTTGGCCTTTTGCTTCTTTTTTGTTATTTTTGAATGCATTTATAAGGTTTTAGA
The DNA here is from genome assembly GCA_963854355.1 of Epinotia brunnichana. Lineage (NCBI taxonomy): Eukaryota > Metazoa > Arthropoda > Insecta > Lepidoptera > Tortricidae > Epinotia > Epinotia brunnichana. The sequence goes on from OY977951.1 coordinate 13,679,862, forward strand.
GGCTCGGTTACTGTATTTTTTTGAAAAACATCTTACCCCTACAATATAATATAGAAAACTACATGTCTAACGTCAAATTCAATAAGCAACCTTAGGAAAACATTGATCAGTAGTAAGAAAATGTAACTGCATGTATGTATGTTTCTTTTTAATATATACATATATATATATTATGTCAGAGTCTAACAAATAAAAGATTTGTATTTGTCTTAAGGCGCTGTATGCAGCTGCGCATCGAAAAAGTGCCTTTTCCAAACCGATTATTAGTATACTTGTACTATTGCTAGAGATCCAAATTTTTGATATGTATATCTTCAGTTCATTGGCTATGTTCGTACTTCGTAAAATCACGATTGCTTACAAAAACCTCGATAGATTTTGCCTTTCAAAACAGTGCTTTTTTACCACCAAATTCGAAATATCTCAAAAGTTATTTGGAATATTACAATGAAATTTGTTGTGATAGGTAGCTTTTTGGTAGATCTATCTACCGGCTTCTTAGAATTTCAATATGTTTGATAATTCAATACATTTGGTCATTTGTCTGAAAAACCGGGTGTCCGCGTCATGCATGCGCGGTGGCGAGTACAATTTAGTACGCCCGTGGCCACTGCCGACGACGGACCTGTGAATGTTTACCTGGCACGCAAATACGCCTTTTTGCAGCAATTATTTCGAGTTATCAAGGTAAATAAAAATATATAAAGGAATAGGAGACGCTAATACATGCTAGAGAACACATTCGAAATGATAGAATAACAAATATAAGGTATGCGATATTTACTACATTAAAGCGTTTCTACATCCGCACCTAAAACGTATTAATAGGTAGCTGGAGGAGCATATTGACAAGATGTCAATAAAAATTTTCAGTTATCCTGAATACGTATTTAGAACTGTTAGGTAGTAAGTAGTCGGGTGTAAATCGGATTCGGACACGAGCACATGGTTGGGGGGGTAATGGTACCAATTATGGACTGTACGAATAATAGATTTATTTATTCATACAGAAATATATCAAAAGCATTTAGGGCTATTGGGCCGGATAGCGACTACCTAGACTAAAGTCCTAAACGAGTTGGTGAACTGAAGTATATTTACTTGCTGTTTAGTAGATTCTATTAAAAACGAGTGCGGAAAAAGACCCTGCCACTCCACCAGCAGCAGGCCACGGCCCTTCCTCATCTTCATTATAGACATACATGCATACATACGCTACGGCACATCTTTTCGTCCAATATTCCGCAGTGTCTCAAGACGAGAGTCTTTGACCAGTGTGTGTTGCCAGTGATGACATATGGAACGGAAACGTGGTCGCTTACTATAGGCCTCATAAGAAGGCTCAAAGTCACTCAAAGGGCGATGGAGATGGCTATGCTGGGAGTTTCTCTGTGCGATCGCATCAGAAATGAGGCTATCCGCAGCAGAACCACGGTAACCGATATAGCCCTCCGAATCGCTAAACTTAAGTATCAGTGGGCGGGGTACATTGCACGTAGAACCGATGGCCGTTGGGGCGGAAAGGTTCTCGAGTGGCAACCACGTACCGGAAGGCGCGGCGTGGTTAGGCCCCCCACAAGGTGGACTAATGACCTGGTAAAGGTCGCGGGAGTCCGCTGGATGCGGGTGGCGCAGGACCGGCTATTGTGGCACTCTTTGGGGGAGGCATATGTCCAGCAGTGGCGTCTTTCGGCTGATATGATGATACATACGCTCGAAAAACATAAACTTCCTTCTGAGGCAGTCGGGTACAAAGTACTACAGGGTGTTCCCCTATACAGCTGCAAAACTTTGCCAGCTGTTTGTGCACATGATACCCATCACAAAACACTAAAGTATGCCGTTTCACATCTCGCACTCACACTGCCACCGATGTTTCTCCAAATAACAACCAAGAAAGCCTCCCCCGCCACGCCCCTTTAAAAATAAGCCCACTAAAGCAAATAAATGTGACGTTATCTAAGTGAACATACCTTTTGTCGGTATGGAGTTATTGATATGACTCACTCACTCACTCACTCATCAACGCACAGCCGAAACTACTAAGACTAGAGAGTTGAAATTTACACCAGAACTACCTTTTACAACGTAGGCAACGCTAAGAAGGATTTTTGGAAATTCCACCCCTAAAGGGGGTAAATAGGGGTGCAAAGTTTGTATGGGGGAAACTTTATTTTTAGAGCTAGAGACTTACATTTTTGCATAAAGATTACTTATTAGAATACAAATTAAGTACTTTCAATTCAATTAAATTTATTTTGTTAAACATAGGTAACAACTTTTACAAGTATTGTTGGTATACAAAATATAAGACTTCTGTGCATTACCCGCAATGTAGGTTTACAAAATATTTCAGCCAGCTAATATATTTATAAAAATTAAAAAAAAAAATGTCAATACAGTGATTGGTGTTAAATACTTCAAATACATGTCAAAAACTCTCAAAAATACTATAACTAAAGAATATTATAACTAAGGAATGTCTTGAATGGAATCATGTTATGTCGTAGGGTCGTTTAAGTAATATTTAATGGTATAATAACACTTTTCAATCTAATATTGATCTATTGATTGAAATGATTGATCCAATAATGTCATGGAAAGATCACATAGATACATTATACAGTAAGTTAGCAAGAGGGATCTATGCTCTAAGACAGTTAAGACCACTTGTGTCAGAAAGTTGCTTAAAAGAGCTGTATTATGCGTACATATACTCTCAACTTTCATACGGGATAATGCTTTGGGGCAACAGTACGGATTATGAGCGCATCCTAAAGATCCAGAAACGTGCAATTAGAGTACTTGTGCGAGACGCACCTATGACTGGCTCTGGGCTGAGTAGAATTTGAAGGGAAATCCTGCACCTTCGGCGTTGGTCGTTACGGCTTAGCAGGAACTTGGTCGGGTCGGGGTTCTGAATTGAAAGGCTTGTTTACTTTTTCAAGTAATGTCACTTCGCTGCTACTGTAGGTACTGAATTTCATGGGGTCTGGCCGCCCAATTTATACTATTAAGTTACCTCGGCCGGACGCCCCTTCGCCCCGTATATTTGGCGGGAAAGCGATTTGCGCGGGAAATTTTGGCGCGAAATGACATGTTCATTTATTACAGTTCAATCTTACTCTAATACATTATTTACAGTGCTTATACCTATTTCTATGCTATTTATAATACATTATTACACGAGATCCCGCTCGTTCGGCGTAAAAATGCATCTGAAACGCGGGGATTCCGTGTCCGCCCGTATATACGTACCTCGTTCCCCACCTGAGGTATAAATACCGGGTTTCCCCCCTCGCTCGCCCATCAGTCGTTGCCTGACTGGCGCGCGAGTAGGATCTCTAGGTTCCTTTAGTCTGTCTATATTTCTTAGTGGAAACTTAGTGTTATCCACTCGTTATTTAGGAAACCAGCGGTATATTACCCTTTTTTACTATGTAGGAATGAAATGTGAGGCCTATTATTCTTTATTTCAGGTGCCGATGACATAAGGCAATAGTAGCGCAATGCCTATGTTATAAGAAGGTTTATAAGCTAGATTATTACAAGTTAGGTCGCGACTGACAATTTTATGTTTATAGCGGGTTTATTCTATGCCGTCCTGCACAATGTAGGAATGAAATGTGAGGCCTATTATTCTTTATTTCAGGTGCCGATGACATAAGGCAATAGTAGCGCAATGCCTATGTTATAAGAAGGTTTATAAGCTAGATTATTACAAGTTAGGTCGCGACTGACAATTCTATGTTTATAGCGGGTTTATTCTATGCCGTCCTGCACATCTCTCCCGCCGACCATCGTTCGGGTGAACGTTGGATCTTCTTTTGCGTGCAGGTTCTCAGGCTCCGTCGGCAGGATCACCAGCTTCTTGGTCGGTCTTCTGAAGACTCCGCCCTTGGTGGTCACGTCCACTGCTCGTGTCACGCCGTCGGGGCCCGGGTATATAGCTGTAACCCGGCCTCGTGGCCATGTGTTGCGAGGCAGATTCCCGTCGGCCACTAGCACGATGTCGCCGACGTTGATAGGCCGCCCATGACCGTAGGGCTCCCGCCGGTACTGGAGTGAGGGCAGGTACTCCCGGAGCCAGCGGGCCCAGAAGTGCTCGGCCAGGCGTTGGCTCGTCCGCCAAGTCGCGCGGCCGATGAGTGCGGTGTCGTCGAATGTCCCGGGGTTGGGGGCCCGGGCTGAGCCACCGAGGAGGAAGTGGTTCGGCGTGATGGCTTCTGGCTCGTCAGGATCAACCGCCACATGAGTGAGGGGGCGGCTGTTCACTGTATATTCGGCCTCGGCGAGCAGAGTAGTCAGGGTCTCCTCGCTGGGGCGGCGCTCGTTGAGCACGGCGTGTAGGGCTCTCTTGACGGCTCGTACCATCCTCTCCCATGCCCCGCCCATAAATGGGGCTCCCGCCGGTATGAAGCGCCAGCTGATACCGCGTTGCGCGGCGTCGGATTCGAGGGCGTCGCCGTAGGCCACGCGGAGCTCTTTGTCGGCAGCGTGGAAGTTACTTCCGTTGTCGGTCCAGATCTCGGTCGGGCAGCCGCGGCGCGCGATCATGCGTCTGTTTCGCGTGGGCGCGGCGGCGTTGGCGCGAAAACGGGAGCGTGGGTTCCCCCGGCGGGGGGAGGGGCGGGGACGGCGGGGCGCACGGCAGCGGCGCCCTGTCCCGCGCCCTCGGCGGGGCTCCTCTCCCGAGCCTGTTCGGCGTACTGTGGGGTTGCAGGCTCGGGTTCTTCGATGTAAGGTGCATTGGAGATGGCGAGGACATGTCTCTGGCTGGTCTCGAGCCATTCATCTATGCGGCGTTCTTGTTGGACTGTAGATATTGTGCCGGTGTCATCGTCGCTGTCTTCGGCTTCTATGGCGGCTATGCGCGCTTGCGCGAGCTCCAATTTGATTCGGAGGGCTTCTTCTCGCGCTTGTGCGAGACGGCGGACGCGATGACTCGACGTTGTTTTCACCGATTTTGACGGCGGCCGTGCGGCAGGATGCTGGCTTGACTGTGGGGTTTCCTGCCGCAGTGTTGCTGCAGGGTGTAGGCTCTCCTGCAGCAGCGGGACTATGGGTGGCAGCGTTGACTGTGGGGTTTCATGAGGCAGTGTTTGTGACTGCGCGGCATCATGATGCTGCCCTATGGGTGACCTCGGCTGTGGGTCTGGACGAGGCGCCGGCGTCGCAGGAGTGCTTGTCTGTGGGGTTTCCTGCGAGGGCCTCGAGCCGTCTTGACACGTAGTTCTTGACGGCACTATGGGTGGCAGCGTTGACTGTGGGGTTTCATGAGGCAGTGTTCTCCACTGCGCGGCATCATGAGGTTGCTGCCCTATGGGTGACCTTGGCTGCAGGTCTGGCCGAGGCGCCGGCGTCGCAGGAGTGCTTGTTCGCGAAGTCTCCTGCGAGGGCCTCGAACCTTCTTGAGTAGTAGCAGTTCCCGACGTGGACGTGGTTGCTTGTTCCAGCATGGCTTCTCTTATGTTCGCTGCGATAAGTTGACCGAACGTGCGTTTTCCTGCTTTCGATCTTGTAAGGGGCATCCTCTATGTAGAATCCGGTTTTCGATGGACCAGCATGTGCGAGACGCACCTATGACTGGCTCTGGGCTGAGTAGAATTTGAAGGGAAATCCTGCACCTTCGGCGTTGGTCGTTACGGCTTAGCAGGAACTTGGTCGGGTCGGGGTTCTGAATTGAAAGGCTTGTTTACTTTTTCAAGTAATGTCACTTCGCTGCTACTGTAGGTACTGAATTTCATGGGGTCTGGCCGCCCAATTTATACTATTAAGTTACCTCGGCCGGACGCCCCTTCGCCCCGTATATTTGGCGGGAAAGCGATTTGCGCGGGAAATTTTGGCGCGAAATGACATGTTCATTTATTACAGTTCAATCTTACTCTAATACATTATTTACAGTGCTTATACCTATTTCTATGCTATTTATAATACATTATTACACGAGATCCCGCTCGTTCGGCGTAAAAATGCATCTGAAACGCGGGGATTCCGTGTCCGCCCGTATATACGTACCTCGTTCCCCACCTGAGGTATAAATACCGGGTTTCCCCCCTCGCTCGCCCATCAGTCGTTGCCTGACTGGCGCGCGAGTAGGATCTCTAGGTTCCTTTAGTCTGTCTATATTTCTTAGTGGAAACTTAGTGTTATCCACTCGTTATTTAGGAAACCAGCGGTATATTACCCTTTTTTACTATGTAGGAATGAAATGTGAGGCCTATTATTCTTTATTTCAGGTGCCGATGACATAAGGCAATAGTAGCGCAATGCCTATGTTATAAGAAGGTTTATAAGCTAGATTATTACAAGTTAGGTCGCGACTGACAATTTTATGTTTATAGCGGGTTTATTCTATGCCGTCCTGCACAATGTAGGAATGAAATGTGAGGCCTATTATTCTTTATTTCAGGTGCCGATGACATAAGGCAATAGTAGCGCAATGCCTATGTTATAAGAAGGTTTATAAGCTAGATTATTACAAGTTAGGTCGCGACTGACAATTCTATGTTTATAGCGGGTTTATTCTATGCCGTCCTGCACAGTACTTCCCTATGCAAAGGACAGATACACGTGTCGCGAACATTTAAGAAAACTTAGTATCTTAACATCAGTTTCAACTTATATATTGGAAGTTTTGATGTATGTTAAACGTTATCCAAATGAATTTCAAAGGAGAGGTGAAAATAGTTCGAGATCAATGAGAAATGCGAATAACTTAAAAAGAAGCGGGTTGTGTCCGAGATACAACCGTTAATTAAGTTTAAGTGGATACTTATTTGTTGGTTGTCCCCGTAAAATATATATCTGCATTAATTCACTAAAATCTGTATAAGCACAGATAAATCGGTATATATAGCAACATTGACTGACGTAGCTCGTTTGACTCGCGAGGCATTGAAAATGGCGGTCATTTCAGCATAGTTTTCATGCCCGTCACATAAACTAAATAACATTTTGTGATTAACAACTAATAGCAAATAAAGAAGGATTAAAACATGTAACAAACAATTATTTGAAATCAGATTAGGCTTCTCTACAAAAAGTTAATCCGGAAGTTACGTGATACATTTTGAACTGTACCCCTATACAAGAACGCGAGCAAAGAAGTATCCACTTCAAAACAACCTCGCCCAGACTTAGAATAGGCACAAAACTTCCGAAGTTAATAGGACAAATACTTTTTAACCGGCTACCTTCAAACCTTAAAACCATAACGAACGACAACTCTTTTCGCTTCCATGTAAAACAACTATTGCTTGAAAAAACACTGTATAGTTTACTTAAAAGCTTGACGTTAATATTTGTATTATGTTTTCTTTCTCTATTTTATGTAATAGCATTATGCTATGAGTATAAGTATTATTAAACTATTTACAAATAATAACAATTCTGTACACAACTGTACACATCTATTGTATTTTATTGTAACTGACAAGTTATAATTTTAACACATTTTTATCTGTATATTCATTGTACTATGATTTCAATTGTAAATCTGAATCTGAAGTCAATTGTCTTTTAAATTTATTAATATCCAGTGTTTAATTCGGTCTGGAATTTTATTGAAAATGTTTGGTGCCATTCCCAAGATTTCGCCTCTGATTAGCGCTGTGTTGTTGCTACCCTGCAAAGTTTTCAATTTTTGTTTGTATTGTTTACGTGTCGGAAATCTGCGGCCTTCTGAAACGTTACTGAACATGCTTGGATTGGTCTTGACAAAAATACCTACTTCTAGGATATACAGTTCTTCTAGTTTGTATGGAGAGCAAGAGATTTTTAAAGTAAGGGATTTGTAACTTCGGTTTTTTAATTATTAATCACTTAAGAAGGTTAAAAGGGGGTTCGAATTATGTATAAAGAGCAAGACATTTTTAAAGTTAGAAATTTGTAACTTCGGTTTCAGACTATTTACTATGAGAGTTCAAAGAGGGTTCTAAGTTTGTATAGAGAGCAAGACATTTTGAAATAAAGAGAGATTTGTTTCTTCGGTTTTAGACTGTTTACTTAAAGACTAGGTACAGTCAGCGTCATATAGTTAGTAGCAGCCAAAGTAGCCAAATACATCCTTACACCTATAGTAACAAAGACGTGTTGCGATATATTTGGTTACCTAGGCTGCTACTAACTATCTGATGCTGACTGTACAAAACTAATTTCAATGTTTTTTTTATTAAACAAACATTTAAATTTCTTAAACAAACATTTAGACCAGTGATTCCCAAAGTGGTCCAGGTGGACCCCCAGGGGTCCACGGGAGACTTGCTGGGGGTCTACGTAGGCGTGAACAAAAAATGGGGGTCCATAAAATGTTAATGGGGGTCCACGAAAATTTATCTGGTTTTGATAGTAAAGAGCAAAAATGTAAGCATAGTTTTTAAAAGGGCCTACTACCTACCTACATTGTTTTTAGTACCTAACTAAGCAGATTATATTTTAATAAGGCAAGCGACTGTTACTTGTTCAAACTTGCGTATTCGATATTACGTAGGTACAATTTCGTGTACAGACTTGCAAAGCGCTATCCGCCCGACAATGCTTAATGCTTGTTCAGACATGAATTTGATCACCACTATAAATACTTGATGCCAAAGGCAAACTCATTCATTTGTTTCCGGAATTACGAAAAGAAGGTGTGAGAAAATTTATATCAGTGTTTGCTAGTGCCGGAGAAAAGTAAGTACCTACCTTTTTTTTGTTTTATAGTACTTAAGTATTTTGTTTACGTGTACCAGTCGGTTGATCACAACTGTTTGTATTCACGGCGCAAACGGTGAGGGCAACGCACTCTAAACCGAATAGGTAGGTATCACTAACACTGCGACGGTCGGAAGAGATTAATTCCAATCTTTCCTTCATACTTAAACAGGCTTAGGACTGTCTGACACAATTTTCCGATGTAAAACATTAGTGGTAGATACGTATTTAACAAAGTAAGGGATTTCAGGCGTATTTAAAAGATTGGAATCAACCATTTGTAAATAATCCAGATTATCACTATCACTTATCACCACAGCTATCACTCATCGTCACACGCGATCGGACACTTGCCAATAACAAAGCAGCACTTGTGCATAATGTGCATTAGCCGAAAACCAAAATGTGACTGAGGTCACTGAGGCGGCATTTCACAAAGGGAAGCGCGAGCGCCTTAGAATAGGGATTACGCGCGGGGTTGAAAGGTGCCGCTCGCACGTTATTGGACGGTAGTCCACGTGGACTTATTTTTATTGGATATTGATTAGCAGGCTCGATTGCTAGGTACTATCACCTATTGACTGAAACTAAACAAGTGATTCAAATTAAAATTGTTATTTATTAAATACGTTATTTTATGAAAAAAGAGTTAAAATTTAATAAATAGGTATACCTTTCAATTTCTTATAATGGATACATTAAATGGGCTTTTGGTGTAAGACGGTTAAAAAAACACCTTGTAGATAGGTAACTTCGTAACTTACAGATATTTTAATTGTCCTCTTTTGATTTGAAGACAAAGAGCACGTTTTATTCAATTGTTTTTTCACGACAGAAGCACTGCCTTTCTAAAAAGGCCGAATAAGCAATATTGCAGAGCAATTAATTTTGTAATTTTTCTTGCAAATGACTACTAATTTTATAAAACAGTAATTTCACAATCATTTTAAATTGATTTTGAAGTAACTATTTTATCAAAACTATTTCTTTTTGGAAAGAGCAGGGCTTGAGCTTCGATGCCAGTTTGTCACGTTTTAACAATGAAGCCGCAGACAAAAAATACGCAAATACACGGAGCGCGTGAACTCATTGATTTGATGAAATGTTAGTTATCGCTTTTATGGACAATTTTGGGATTTCGACTTTTATTTTTTTCTACACAAATATGATCAGTATTTGATACTGAGTACACCAATTTTTATTTGTACTATTAAAAATTTGTGGTAAATTAGGTACTTTAAAATTGATACCGTTTTGTGAAAACGTCTGTATTTGTCTTAGCGGTTTATTAGTTGGTCCCTTTACAAGCCGTAATTCTATTACCGCGTGGTGACAAAGGCTGCGGTGTGATACCTATATTCAGAAAAAAACTTGGTTACTAAAACATTTTTTTTTACAGGTAAGGTAACTGACACGAAACATGGCTACAGCAAAGAAAAAATGTCGACAATATAGTGTCGATTATTTGAAATATGGTTTTGTTCCATCAGAGGCAGACAAACAATTGCCCATGTGCCTATTATGCAACAAAGTTTTGAGCAATGACTCTATGAAACCATCAAAGCTCGAAGATCATCTAAAAAGGTGTCATACTGATAAAATAGGTAAAGATTTGAAATATTTTCAAACATTGAAGGAAAAATATGAAAAGAGACCCACCATGCACAGTATGTTCGCTTCAACATCTCAAAGTAACGATGATGGCTTGCGGGCATCTTACAATATCTCATTACTAATAGCAAAATCTGGAAAACCGCACACTATCGGAGAACAATTAATTTTACCCGCTGTTGAAGAGGTTTTAAAAACTGTTTTGCACAAATCTCCATTTGACGTACTAAAAAGAATTCCATTAAGTAACAATACTGTTCAAAGACGCATTGATGAAATGAGCTCTGATACCGAAAGTTTTTTGTGCAATCATCTGCAAAAAACTCATTTTTCTATACAACTGGACGAGTCAACGTTACCCGGTAATGAAGCATTATTATTAGCATATGTTCGATTTATTATGGAGGAAGAAATTCACGAAGAATTGCTATTTGCCAGAACTTTGGAGACTGACACTAAAGGCGAATCAATATTTAATGTCCTGAGTAATTTTTTTACGGAAAAATCGATTCCATTTACAAACATTATTTCAGCGGCAACAGACGGAGCTCCTGCAATGGTCGGTCGATATCGTGGGTTTATAAGTCATCTCAAAAGAATTATACCAGGACTTACAGCTATTCATTGCGTAATCCACCGACAACATCTTGTGGCAAAACATTTAAGTGACAGGTTGAACCAATCTCTTCATTTTGTAATAAAAGCTGTCAACAAAATCAGAAGCAATGCATTGAATACGCGTTTATTTGCTCAATTGTGCGACGAAAATGATGAAGACTTCAAACGACTGCTCTTACATACTGAAGTACGCTGGTTGTCAAAAGGTGCATGTTTAACGAGATTTTACTCTGTTTTCGATTCCGTATTAGAGTTCCTAGAAAGTAGAGATCCAGATTTAAAAGAAAACTTGATCAAATTTAAAGCAGACATTGCGTATTTGACAGATTTGTTTAAAAAATTTAATCATATTAACTTGCAGTTACAAGGGGACAGCCTGAATTTAATTAAAACAAAGGGGATAATTTCGGCTTTTCTTGGGAAATTGAAATTTATGAAGCAAAACATTAGTCGGCGTGAATTCTCTCAATTTCCAAACTTGTCGCAGGTAGAATGTATTGATGAGGATAACCATACCTACAGTCAACATTTAAGTGCCCTGCATGATGACTTTGAAACCAGGTTTGAAGATATGCTGACGATGGATATACCACCATGGATCATAAATCCATTTGATGAAACGGAAGTGGCTAATGTTGTATTACAAGAGGAGCTGCTCGAGCTAAGCACCAATGAGGAGCTGAAGGTGAAATTTAGAAAAGGCTACCAAACATTTTGGCTGCAAGCAGAAATACCCGAAAAATATCCTGGACTGTGGGAAATCGCAAGGAAATTTTTAATAGCTTTTCCCTCGTCATACCTTGTCGAAAGGAGTTTTAGTTCAGTTACAAACCTCTTAACAAAAAAAAGGAGCAAATTAAACATCACAGAACGGGGGGATTTGCGGTTATTGCTCACAAAAATAAAGCCAAACATTGATCGTTTGCTGACACTCCATCAAATACATCCTTCCCATTAATTAAAATTATGACCTGAACCTAGGTATATTAGTATATTACCTTATTATTTTTTTCTTGTAATTATATTCTTTTAATAAATAAAGTGTTATAAAATGTACCATTTTTCGTTTTTATTTTACCTATCGGAATAAAGGGACAGAACTCAGAAGCGACACAATTTTTATTTTTTGGTGACTTTAAGAATGTGGTAGAAATGTAGCAGCAGAGGGTCCACCGAAACCAGTAAAATTTTGGAAGGGGTCCACGAGAAAAATAAGTTTGGGAACTACTGATTTAGACGATAACATGTTATACGTGGACGAAGTCGCGGGCAACAGCTAGTTTATATATATATATTTATTTAAGCTTTATTTATTCCATATTGTTTGTGTTAGTACATATTTACTAAATCTAAAAGATTTATGCCATTTTTTCTTTCTTATATGGACCCTATTCGGGTAAAAGCCATATATCGCCAGATATTAGGAGAAAAGAAGGGCACTGGAAGCAACAAACTGGTCAGGGCCGAAAGGCAAAAGAAGGAAAGGTAGACGACGAAGACGTTGGACCAATGACATAACTGAGGTCGCCGGACCTAGCTGGATGCAGTTAGCTAAAGACCGAAAAAAATGGCATGAGATCGAGGAGGCTTTTACCTTAATTTACATTAGCTTTAAAAAATTCAATATAAATCAAACAAAAAAAGACAATTTAAGCTTAATTTATATAATTACTTTCGGTTGGAAAATTTGTTGGATTCTTGTGTAAAGCATCTTAGAATAACGATTAAAAATGAAATATACAAAAAAACGCTATTATAAATTAATGATTTTCGAAACCGTATTTTGCCTGGAGTATAGAGCCAAGTATAAGTCCAATCTTGTTGGCTTGTTGAGAGTATCAAGGTCCATCGCGGTGTGGCCGCTGGTTGAGGTAGCATGGTAGGCAGCACGCGCCGCGCGAGCGCAGTGACATAACACTTTTAGGTATTTAAGAGACAAATTGAATTTGTTATTTTTATATGATGTTTGGTCAAATTACATTTTTTAATAGACATAGTCATGTACTGAAGAACTTGCTGGTCTTAAAATAACCACCCTGTATAATAAAATGCTCTTCTGACTAACAGTGGTCTAATTATCCAGTTTTTGATCAGTCAGTCATACTTATGTAACAAAGGTAATAATTATGGTAATAATATTCCTTGCATTTCATTAAATTGTCAAAAGGGCCTCTACGTGTTGGCTCCGTTGGTACTTTGTAGGTACATAGCCCCACGCATGCCTGCCAAAGGTCCGGGACATCATTGTCCCGTGAGCGGGAAAGACATACATGGTAATAATATAATTTGCCAGGAGATAAATAGATGAACATAGCTATTTGTTTATTATTTTTGATGGTTTCCTAAGCGGGTGTTAACCGGCGCTATAACTTTACCTAGAAGTAATCGATTTTATTTCGGTTTAAAAAACCTGTAATATATTAGTACAATCCATAATTGGTGACGTTCACCCTTAGGAAGTGAAGATGTACTATTATTTTATCAGTTCTACGTATTTGGAAAACGGAAGCACCCACATAGGAACTGGGAAAACGATAGGTGGATTGATGATGAAGAAATCTGTACTAACATATCTTTGGAAAGTAAGTGTCCATAATTGATGTCATCATACTACGATGTACTTAAGAACTGTAACTACCTATTATTCCTTATTTTCTTTAAAAAAATAGATTTAAATAAATAAATAAACAATAAATATTTGGGGACAATCTTACACAAATCAACCAAGATTTGAAAAATAAAACAATTATTCAAGAAGACAAACATTTGATCGTATGATCCGCAAAAACGAGCCGAATACGGATGCCAACAGAATAAGGCCGTTAGCGGGGTGCGCGGGACGTGCGTCTCCCGCTCCGTCTGCCTCACCTCCGCAAATACCTAAATATCGTCTAATAAGAGCGCCTTAACAGCAAAGATTTACAGGACTTTAATATTATATTTCCAATGACTTAGTACATAAAGAGTGTTGTGTCTACCCTACCAAGTAAAGGGAAACCTATGTATGAGAGGTTACAAATTCGCTTTTATTAACCTGTTGATCCGAGTGATATTTTTTGGAAAAAATATTTTGTGGTAGAGTATTAAATAGTTTATAAAATATCGAATATTGGAAGGTGTCGCCACCTTGTAAGTAAACATTTTTTTTTTTTTAAATATTAAAAACCTTTTTTTATAACTTAAATATAAAATTTCAACGTAATTTTTTTTTATAAAAAGTCCTCTATTATCTTCATAATATATACAAATTTCAAAAAAATCGGGCTGTTAGTTTAGTAGATAATAAATAAAAACGATTTTCCTTTTTTTTTAATTATCTCCAAAGTCACGACGATTTTGGGGCTGATACTTGGTGAAATTACAACGTATATAAAGATTATCCGTGCAAAAGGAAAACCATTTTCTCGTCAAATGCAGTTTCGCCATACAAACACGGCTATACCCTTTTCGATCTGGATAATGTTATTCGTTTGTTTTGTCGCCAACGTCCATACCACGTTGAATACACCGGTTCTCGTCCGATCACCGAAGTTAAGCAACGTCGGGCGAGGTCAGTACTTGGATGGGTGACCGCCTGGGAACACCTCGTGTCGTTGGCCTTTTGCTTCTTTTTTAAAGAAAATTTACAATGATTTTTGGTCGTTTTCACTTTTTAACCGCCGACGCAAAAAGAGGGGTGTTATAAGTTTGACGTGTCCGTCGTGTCTGAAAATTTTCTATCCGAAAGCTGACGTGATCGGGATGGTTCTTAGCTACGTTTCAACAAAATCGGTTCAGCCGTTTTTGAGATATTGAACTTTGAAATGAAAATATCGGGGGTTTTTGTACTTTTGTAAGTTGTAGTTGTAAATGTACCCTCCGGCTTTTGGCATGGCACAAATGTTGAGACTTACTACCTGCATACAAAAATATATGCATCAGTAAATAACGGCATTTTAATTAAATATTTACGACCTTGAGATAATATTGAATTTCATCTGGCCTATAGAAAGGTTTATTCATTAACAAAAAGAAGTGGATTATGCGCGTATCCCAAAGAACGTATATAGACGTAGTCAATTATAAAGTAAAGAAAGTTTATACCATTTTCGCCTGATTTTTACGGAATTTATGAAGATTACTTTTCATTATTTTTTACCGTATCGGTATTCAATTTAGGTGGATTATTAATGAATATTTAGTCAAATTACCCAACCTATTTTTTGGTGTAAAAATATGGCTGATATCTATATATTGTAAAAATTTAAGGGCACGAATACCATATTTTGTGACAAACTTTACGTATCGGTCAAAAATAATAATACGGAATCAGTGTACGTGCTTGGTGATTTCAACGCGCATCCGGGTGAATTATTTTTTAAGGAACTGTCATGTTTTTGCGATGACCAGGAATGGATCTGTGCTGATGTGAATATGTTAGGTCTGCAATCGGGTGCATACACATTTGTAAGTGATGCTCATGGTTCTTCAAGGTGGTTAGACCACTGTCTGGCCACCAAGTCGGCCATTGACTCGATTACGAATGTTTATGTTAAATATGACGTTTTATGGTCGGATCACTTTCCGTTAGTGCTTGAATGTAATTTGCAATCTATTAAGCCGAAACTTATGACTGAAAACAAAACTCAGCTAAACAATATTGTATGGGGTGAGCGAAAGCCTGAACAAGTGGAAAAGTACAAGACTGAATGTAAAAACAGACTGAGATTAATTGATTTTCCTGAAGAGCTCCGTCAGTGCTGCGACCATATGTGTAATGATATAAGTCATAGGGCAGTTATAGATACATTTTACCGTGATATAATTTGTGCACTAACGGAGTCTTCTACTGTAAGTAAGAGTATCCGTTTATTTCGAAAGAAAAAACCTGTAGCAGGATGGAACAAACATGTAAGCGAAACTCACAGAATGGCCCGGTTTAAGTTCGAAGTGTGGCTTTGGCATGGCCAACCTAGGTCAGGGCTAGTGTTTGAAGAAATGCTTGAAAGCAAAAGGATCTTTAGATCTCGTTTAAAATGGTGTCAAAAGAACGAAGAGCAAATTAAACTGGATATAATCACAAGACACCATTTTAAGCGAGATTTTAGAAGCTTTTGGAAATGTACAAACATGCTGAGCAGTAGGCCGGGCCTTCCAGCAAGTGTAGATAGCGTCAGCGATCATAAAGGTATAGCGGATCTTTTTAAGAATCATTTTCTCGTCAAATCACGATTGGGACTATCACGGTCTTTGGAGACGCTATGTACTGAGTCGGGTGGTCGGGAGATAAGTACGAGGTTTATAGCTAAGGATGTGAGTAAAGCTATTAAATGTATGTCACGAGGAAAATCTCCTGGCCATGACGGCCTCAGTATTGAGCACCTTCATCATGCAGGCACACACCTACCTAGAGTGCTTGCGATGTTGTACACGTTCTGTGTAGGACACTCTTACCTGCCGGCGGATATGATGAAGACTGTGGTAGTACCAATAGTGAAGAACAAAACAGGTGACATCAGCGATAAAACCAACTATAGGCCGATATCGCTTGCTGCTGTAGTCGGTAAAGTGTTTGACAGTGTGCTAAATTCCTATTTGGACCGATATCTGAAAGTTCATGATAATCAATTTGGTTTTAGACCGGGCTTATCAACGGAAAGTGCAATTTTGAGTTTAAAGCATACTGTCAAATACTACACAGATCGACAGACAAATGTGTACGCATGCTACCTAGACCTATCCAAGGCGTTCGATTTGGTTAACTATGACATTCTCTGGCAAAAATTAAGTTACATTGATATGCCGGTAGACATGACCCGCATTTTTAAGTTCTGGTATCAAAACCAATCGAACGTCGTGCGTTGGGCGGGTGCATTTTCGGATCCATACAGGTTGGAGTGCGGGGTGAGGCAGGGGGGGTTGACCTCGCCTAAGCTCTTCAACCTGTATGTGAATGCCCTGGTGGAGGAACTCAGCAGTACCCGGGTTGGTTGCCACATCGATGGAGTGTGCGTGAATAATATCAGCTACGCGGATGATATGGTGCTGCTGAGTGCCTCTCCTTGTGGCCTTGCAAAAATGATCGCAATCTGTGAAGGATATGCGACCAGGCATGGATTGCAATATAATGTCGCCAAAAGTGAGGGTATGGTCTTTAAGGTCAGGAATAAAGTCACACCAGAAGTGCCGCCGACAAAACTGGAAGGTAAGGTACTCAACGTAGTCACACAATTTAAGTACCTCGGACACGTTTTGACTGATGACCTTAAAGATGATACGGACATTGAGCGTGAACGGAGAGCATTGTCTGTAAGGGCGAACATGATCGCTCGCAGATTCGCTAAGTGTTCCAAAGAAGCAAAAGTCACCCTTTTTAGGGCCTATTGTACATCCTTCTACACTAGCGGTCTGTGGGCGAACTATACTCAAAAAGCATACAATGCTCTCAAAGTTCAGTTCAATAATGCCTTCAGGATGTTGATGGGACTGCCCCGCTACTGCAGTGCTTCGGGGATGTTCGCGGAGGCGAGGGTGGACTGTTTCCATGCTACGATGCGAAAACGGTGTTCATCCCTAGTACGCAGGATCCGGGCCAGTCCTAACAGCATCCTGAGAATGGTCGCTGAACGCCTTGATTGTGCATATTTGAGGCACTGCTGTATGGTGCACATAAATAAGCAGGTAGAATATATATTTTAAGTTATTACCTATCATTAACCCTATTTTTAAGTAGCTACTAACACACATGATCCCAGTTGGTTTTTTTAAATAAATGAAATTGAAATTGAAAAATAAATTTGATGCGTGGTACTATGATGGCAGTCTTTACTAAATAGTCTAATTACTTAGGTACTTTTATAAGAATAAACTCAACTATTTTTTTGTTATCCAAAGAAGAGTACACTAACACCATGTAGTGATGGAGGTAAAACTATTATTAAGAGTATAAAATTCAAGTGAAATCGCAAAATGTATGAGTATCGCCATACAATTTACGTGAGAGAGTAAGAAAAGACTATGGACGTAAATGGCAGGCCTATTAATTAAGCTTAAAACGTCTGGGCATATATGTATAAACGTTCTACCTAAAGCAAGTACACTAACGTCATCTTGTGACACAGGCAATAATACTACTAGTTTAATATAGTTGTCTTACTAGCTTCTGCCCGCAACTCCGTCCACGTGGAACTCGAATATATCGTCGCTCCATACGAACTTTCACCCCTTTAGGGAATAATTTCCGGGAAAAAAAGACATCAAATAAAGTTGACGTTATACCTACGAGTTGAAAATTAGTGTCATGTGTTCACTAACGCCATCTATTCATTGTGATTGGGACTGCCACGCCACGTCTGCGGATATAGTATTTTGGGAACTTAGTGCGGATGATTGAGGTTATTAATATTATGATGATTAAGAGCTTAGTATGGCTATGCTATGACAAATTTAACTAAATGTGAGTAACGTTTTGATGTTAATTTATAGTAATTGATAACGTTATTCGGCTGTTCTGTCGCCAACGTCCATACCACGTTGAATACACCGGTTCTCGTCCGATCACCGAAGTTAAGCAACGTCGGGCGAGGTCAGTACTTGGATGGGTGACCGCCTGGGAACACCTCGTGTCGTTGGCCTTTTGCTTCTTTTATGTTTTTTTTTAATACATTTATAAGGTTTTAGAGGCTCGGTTATTGTATTTTTTTAATAACATATAATGCCTTACAATATAATATGTATCGGCCTCCCAATGTTATAGAAAACTATTATGTCTAACGTCAAATTCAATAAGCAACCTTAGGTAAACATTGATCAGTACTAAGAAAATGTAACTGCATGTCTGTATGTTGCTTTGATCAGAAACAACGTCTACTTAATAAATCTTTATGAAACCGAGCCTAAATACAACTCTTAGGACTGTCGTAGGTCGTAGAGAATTCTGACGTCAAATTTCCTTGTCAAAGAATTCTGACGTGAAATTGGTTTGTCACGTGATATTTTGGGAAAACTATTTTTCTCAAATTAATCTAGTTTATACAAGTTTATTCTAGGAAAGGGGGAATTTGGCGCAAATGGGAAGCCAATTGATAAAAGTTTGTTACATATTAAGTTTCTTAAAATATCACGCTGTTAGCCTGCGAATGTCAAATAACGCTTTGTATGGCAATCGAACCACCTTAAAAACTTTCACGGTATTTTCGATTTTTGACAAAGTCGCGTTCGGCGCTCGAGGTCACAAACTTGGATTATTCATTGGGTCAAAATCATAAACAAGTCTGCAAAAAATCACAACTACTGGATTTGACGCATGCTCTGGATGTGTTAATGGATCAATTATGATGGCAATCTTTACTAATAATAATTAATCTAATTAAATTACTTACTTTTCTTTATATACGCAATCAATTTGTGTTATCCAAAGAAGAGTACACGATACACTAACGTCACTAACACCATCGATAGAGGTGGAACCATTATTAGGAGTATAAAATTTAAGTGAGAACGCGCAATATATATGAGTATCGCCATACCATTTGTGTGATAGTCAGAAAAGGCTACGGACGTTCACCTTATTATGTTTAGTTATGAGGATTACGAGTTTAGTATGACGTCGGGAACTAATTATAAGCATGTAATGTGTTAGTGTTATTTATTATACTTAGTACTTTATAGGCTTGTTTCCTATTTTTATACGATGCCATTCGAACCAGTTTTTGGAGAGGAACAAATGTTTGTAAGGGAGCAACTACAATTAAAAGAACATAAATACCCAAAAATTAGAGTTAAAGACGGATCCTCGCTGGCGGCAGGCGAAACGCTTCATACTAATTAATGTTGAATTGTGACGTCACAGTGTAATATTGGTTGGTACTAATCGTTATATGGAAAATCAAGTAAATTGCTGTTTCGGGCGTGAAATACTGCGTTTAGGTCCATAGTTGTCGTACAATTTTGTTCCTATAAAAGCGTAAGGATTCTATTGGTACAGTCGCCATCACATACATCTGAGCAAACAAGCAGCTCACAAACATCGGAACACACCTCTATTTTCAGGGCATTATGGTGCATGTGCCGATATTTTTGAACACTCATAGTGTACCTATGTATGTGATGGCGACTGTACATTTCAATTTACTCTCGGACAATAAAAACAATAAATAATTTTTTTTCTTAATTTTCTAAATCCATATCTTTTTATGATTTTAATTACCTATATTTTGTAATTTATACTTACAATAATTTTATGGTTTACTATTCATTTAGCAACACTGCGTATAGTTGTTATTTTCTAAGCCGTCCGTTCTGCAGTGCGGCGTTCTTTAGTGCGGAACGGACGGCTTAGAAAATAACAACTATACCTACCTAATCAATTTTAACATGAGAGCGTTATTGTCAACGTTATTCATTTGTATTGTCGCCAACGTCCATACCACGTTGAATACACCGGTTCTCGTCCGATCACCGAAGTTAAGCAACGTCGGGCGAGGTCAGTACTTGGATGGGTGACCGCCTGGGAACACCTCGTGTCGTTGGCCTTTTGCTTCTAAGGACATGCTAAGGACCAATAATGTTTATGCGTTTTTTTATTTTTTTTTATTGCAAAGGAACAAATGCAACATTTCAAATAAGTTTCTGTCAAAAATTAATTTTTTGGTACAAGCTATTATTGCTTGCCGTCTGTACTTTCTGTATACCGTCATCAACTACTCATTGAGACGATTCTAACGAGCCCAACTCAATGGATTTATGTCGGTTAAGTACTGAATTCCCATGGCCTGGCCACCTTCTGTCTCCATCATCAGATCAATCGGTTGAAGATATCTGCTTCAAAATTGAGTTTCCCCGGTGCAGCTGAATAAGTTTCGCGTTCCGGTCTTGGAGTTGGACTGACATAGTGGCGTCATTCAGTTACTAGCCACTAAATTTATCATGATGCTCTTACCAGGATTACTTTGACGATGCTCTAGAAATGTTAGTTCGGTATTTGGTCAGTATAATGTTGTCCAATAAATAATAATACTAACAGAATTTCTGCCTTCGACATATTTTTGCAAAGTGGCTTAGCGAAGTAATAACTAGGGAGTGCAATCTTGATCTCGCGACCTGTCGAATTCACGACATCTCGAGCAAATTTTCGAGATTCATTGGCAGGAAATCTCGTGTTTTGAAATTTCGGTCGAGATCTCGACTGATATAATCGAGACCACGAACGAGATTTCAGTACGCAGTGTATGTTAATAATTCGTGTCGGACAAGTATCAAGCAAGTAGTACTAAAGTTGGCAGGTACTAAAAGTTTAGTAAAGGTAAAGGCTTAACAATAAATTATGTTCAATCACAGTTAGCGTTGGTGCATAGCCTCCTAGCGCCCATGGGCCTCTGGAAAGACATATTATCTTAAAGGAATTTAAACAATTTTGGGTTGGAATAGAGTTGCATTTGTTTTGTTTTGGTCTTCTCTTGAAACAAAAGAAATTCAACTCTATTTCTTTTATGAGTTTGATTCAAATTTCAATGTCATTTTGTGTTGTATGGTGGGCGCCACGAGGATATGTATGTATGTGTAACTGTGTAAGTAGGTACAGTCAGCATCATAAATATGTATACATTTACGAACGTATGTCGGTGGTATAAAGTTGAAAATTGGATACATATATTTGGAACTGACCTACATTTTTTAGTTGTGCCAAAAAAACCTGATTACTTTTCTGTCAACAAAAATGTTTGTTGAGTATTCAATATATGATGTGTTTCATGTTTAAAATATAATAGCCATTTAGCAATGCCTTAAGTTGACAAAAATAACGCAATATAAAAAAAAAATTGGAAGGCTTGATATTGTTGAGATTAATCGAGATCGCGTCGATTTGGCTGACGAGATCTCAAATCGGTAATCTCGACCTCAGAATTGTAACGCGAGATTGCATTCCCTAGTAATAACGGAAGGTAATCAAAATCAATATGGGCTTGTTTCGTGGTTCATACCCTGGGATCGGATACCGGTATTTTCACCATACAAAAATACCGTTATATACGTTATATTTTGCTCTTTGGTTTATGATATCATTTTTGATCGGCCAATGTATTAAAAAAAATCACCTAAATACATGCTAGAGTCCTAAATTAATAGCCTAAAATAATTCAAAATATAAGACTACTGCGGAGAATTTTGAAAAAACCTGTTCTGATCCCTGATTCATACAAGCTAAGCATCATTTTTGTGAGTTTTAAGTATGCGACATCGTGACGTCATATTTCTGATTTGAAAAACAATATTCGGTTGTTCTGTCGCCAACGTCCATACCACGTTGAATACACCGGTTCTCGTCCGATCACCGAAGTTAAGCAACGTCGGGCGAGGTCAGTACTTGGATGGGTGACCGCCTGGGAACACCTCGTGTCGTTGGCCTTTTGCTGCTTTTACGTTATTTTTAGAGATGCACTGAATAAGGGTTTCACCGAATATTGTTGCCAAACCAAATAATCGGCCGAATTATTCGGTTCAACTTAATGCCTTCATCCTTTGTTATAAAACAGACTAATTCAATGTTAAATTTTTTGTTCATTATCAAGGTGGGTAGTGACGCTGCCTACAAAGCGTCCTACAAAGTGAAGGTCCTGGGTTCGAATCCCGGTAAGGGCAAAAAGCATAAATATCTGTTTCTTAGTCTTAGATGTTTTCTATGTATTTAAGTATGTATACTAAATATATCGTCGTCTTGTACCCTTGACACAAGCCTTATTGAGCTTACGATGAGGCTAGTTCGATTTGTGTAAGATTGCCCCTAATATTAATTAATTGATAATAAAGCTAGTTAAATAACTATAATAATTGATTAAGAGTATTAATTTCACGACGCAGTAACTATTTTACATAAGGTTTCAGAGGCTCGGATACCGTATTTTGATACATGATATTATGATGGTAGTCTTTACTAATTAGACTACATACTTTTCTATAAATAAACTGAAAAAAAACTTGTTATCCATCGAAGAGTATAACTAACACCATCTACTGATGGAGGTGGAACTATTATTACGCCTATAAAATTTAAGTAAGAAAGCAAGATGTATGAGCATTGCATTTATACGTTATTAAGAAAAGGCTGCGGACGTTCATCTGTTATTGGCAGATCCTGCATGATGCTAAAAACATCTGGGCAAGGATAAAGTTCCACCTAAAGCAAGCACACTAACGTCATCTTGTGACATAAGGCAATACTACAAGTTTAAATTATAATGCTATTATTTGACACCGTATGTACACTAAGTAAAAAGACAAATTACAATTGTTTTGCCCTAGTTTGGTAGTGTTGGAATTAATTTATTTTATAAAGTTGACTATAAAAATAAGTATGTCATGTGTTTACTAACGCTATCTATTTATTGTGATTGGGACTGCCACGTCTGCGGAAATACTAGAGAAACTTATTTTCGGAACTGGATGAGTTATGAGGATTACGAGTTTACGGAAACTAATTATAATAAGCATGTAATGTGTTGGTGTTACTACAGTAATTGATAACGTTATTCAGTTGCATTGTCGCCAACGTCCATACCACGTTGAATACACCGGTTCTCGTCCGATCACCGAAGTTAAGCAACGTCGGGCGAGGTCAGTACTTGGATGGGTGACCGCCTGGGAACACCTCGTGTCGTTGGCCTTTTGCTTCTTTTTGAATGTGTAATGAAAAGACATTGGTTTTAAGGTGGTTCGATTGCCATACAAAGCGTTATTTGACATTCGCAGGCTAACGGCGTGATTTTTAAGTTCATAGTTCGTTCGTCACGAGATTTCCTGCCGACTTTGTGCGACTAGCGGCGGCGGTGAGGGGTTTGCAATATTCGTCCAATTTTAGTATTCGAATAATACTTATGAATAGTAAATTTTCTTTTATTGGAATATTTCCGATATTAAACCAAAATTATATATAACACTGTGTGAAAATATAAAACAACCTGAAAATCATAATAAATACACATTTGTTAAACTGAACAGTAACTAATATGTAGTATAAATAACCTACATCTGTATTTATTAAAGTAAAGGTAGCGTAGTGTCACTCAGGCGCGCGATTCTTAAATAAAAGGTTGTCTTATTCAAAAAAATTACCAACCACTTCGCTGCACGATTCTAGGAACAAGCTCATAGTCAAATACAGAACGTTTTGAGACAGCCGCGCATGACCAATGTTTTTTTCTGAGTTAGTTTCGGATGTCCATAAATTTCGGCAAAGGATAATTAGGAACACAGCTAGTTTAATTCATTTGGTAAAGAACAAAGATACCTATTTACTTATAGAACAGCCGAAGTTTCCATGCAGATCCACCAGAGCTGTGCGAAGCAGTGGAGAGGTTTGCGAGGAAAAAATCCACGAGCCAAGAATCCAAGAGCTGAAGAAGAGAATAAGAATGCTATTGGTGGCTGATTTCCTCGCAAACCACGATGACTCTCTCTACGATGAAAGGGCTAAATGATGCCACATGTCTCTTAATATTGTCACATGACGTAAATATACCTACTTACCCTTAAAATTTTGACCGGAAGTGAAGGATTTTTCAAACTTTCGATCAATTTTAGGAGCGATAATTTTCTGATTCTTGCTCAGCACAACTTTCTTGACCTGCTGCCATGCATTTTATCGTGTAGTCATGAGACGTAGGTGTATTGGTAGTTGGAAGTGGGCTTACGGACTATTAGTGATGATGCAATGCAACATAATTATACCACTTACGAAAACGAATGGTTGCTTAGGAATGCGCTATGTTGAGAGTGGGGCACCTATATTATTGATGACTTCTCTGGCGTCAATTGTGTCCATAGGCTACGGTATATGGCACGGCTTTCCATTAGGCAAGCCATATGCTAGTTTGCCGTCATGGTATAAAAAACCAATTTTCATTTTCTAGTTCTACTTATTTTCCTTTTTTTACAGAGGCCAGTCACAACAACCCAGAGAGCGAGCCGCTCATATCCCAAAACTCCTCAGAGACCTACATGAGGGGTAACGCGGTCGCGAAAGGATACAAGCTGTACGAGGGCTCCGAGACATACTACTGGCATGCCCCGGAGTTGTTCGACCCGGACGAGGGAGGAAACGTGTACCCGTGCGGGAAGAGCGACGTGTACTCGCTCTGTTTAGTACTTTGGGAGTGCTGCAATGGTGAGACATCTATTATACTTCTTGCATTTCGCGAAGGCGAGTAGATTTGAAATTAGACTTTATTGTCATAATAATAGGAACGCGCTGACTTGCCTTCGTTAAATGCAACTACTTTATATCCCTATCCTAAGGTTAGCCAGAAGAGATCTACCTTTTTTTATATCTAGGTTAAGTTTCGGCCTATTTGTTTTCTTCGTGAGCAATAAAGATTATTTTTGTACCATACACATCTTAATTTTGGCTCTAATATTTTGAATAAGTACCTCAATGGAAACCATAACTTGAATATTTTAAAGTGTTTCGATTTTTTGAATACGTAAATATTTTCAAAATTATTTTGTTAATAACAGGACATAAATGGCTTTGCGAATGTGACTTTTAATTTAAGGCGTCATTGAGAAAACGTTCTTATTGTGTGAGAGGTTCACAATAAGAACGTTTTCTAATAATTTTGACATAAGTAAATAGAGAATAAAAATAAAATGTGAACCTGTGAAACTATGTCTCTATCTATGTCTAAGATTCACAAAAGGAAACGTAACTTTAAAAAAGCTGATTGGGGAAAATACAGAGACGCTATACAGAAGGAGTTTATGGAATTTACCTTACCCGAGGACCCGCAATCTGCATATGATAGTTTTATTGACGCGATGGATAGAGCTGCTAATGAATCTATCCCAATAATTAAAATATGCGAAGATCCTATAAGTCAACAAAACTTCACACCAAGACCATACTGGAACCAGGACATATCAAGGGCTGTTGCTGAAAGGCGTCGAGCGCTAGTAATATTCAGACGAAACCCTACACCGGATAATTTGGCTCTTTTACAAAGTAAGGTCAGTGCTGCACAAAGAGTGATGCGTCAAGGAAGTGCTAAGTCATGGCAGGACTTTTGTGACAGTATCGATAGTACTACGTCTTCAAGCGAAATGTGGAATAAGATGAAATGGCTCAAGGGTTATAAAAGACCTATGAGCACCATATCCCATGATAAAGCTGAGGACCTATTGTGTAGTTTGGCTCCAGACTATGTTACTCCAGTGGCTCCTACCTTTGTTAATAACAACTTAGAGTTGTCTTCACCGATTTCGGTACGGGAATTCACGAACGCCATAAAACAATCAGATACGGCACCAGGCATTGATGACATATCTTACTCTATGATTAAAAACCTCCCGGCTACTGCTAAACAGGCAATGGTAAATCTATTTAACGTGTTCATGGTTTGTAGTTTTGTCCCAATTCAATGGCGAAACGTTAGAATAGTTCCTATACCGAAACCGGGCACAGGGGATGTAGATGTTAAGTTTAGACCAATCTCCTTGTTATCTTGTCCATGCAAGATTTTCCACACAATCATAACTCGTAGACTAGAATGGTACATGGAGAAAGGTAGTTATTTTTCAGATGAAACAACAGGTTTCAGAAGATCCCGATCTTGCATGGACAATCTAACTAGGCTAGTCTCTAGAATTCAAACTGGCTACACCAGAGGACTTGCCACAGTGGGGTGTTTTGTTGACATAGACAGTGCCTACAATAACGTTAGCTTGATTAGTCTTCTGAACTCCTTAGATCATCTTGGAGTGGATAATCAAATCTGTAAATATTTGTGGGAATTTCTGCATTCGCGTCAATTGACTATTGAGTTGATGGGTCAGAATCCTTTAGTTCGTGTGACGGGAACGGGCTTAGCTCAAGGGGACCCTTTGTCCCCCTTGCTATTTAATATAGCTACCATAAACATTTGTAAACAACTGAGAGACATATTTGTGTCACAATACGCGGATGATTTTGTACTTTACACCAGTCGTAAGAATTTAACCGATGCAGTTACAGTCGTCCAGGGCTCCCTAAATATACTGAATGCCGCGGCGGGAGAAATGGGTCTAAACATATCACACAAAAAAACTAAAGTCTGTGTATTTACTAGAGGGCATCCCAGAAATACGAACAAATATAAGGTAGAACTAAGTATAAATAACAGTAGAATAGAGCAGGTAGATAGTGTGAAATATTTAGGTATGTGGCTAGACAGAAGCCTGAAATGGGGTCGTCACATAAATGAAACCCGGGATAAAACACAGACCTTTTTAAATGTATTTAAGGTTCTAGCTGGTTCTAAATGGGGTGTCCATCCTACGCATCTTAGACGCCTATACATAGCAACCCTACGCAGCAGACTAGACTACGGTTGCTTCCTGTACGACGTTAGTGTTAAGAGTCATTTATGTAAGCTGGATAAAGTACAAAATCAGGCTATGCGGGTGATAGGCGGGTTTATACGAAGCTCCCCAACGCACGTCATGGAAAGTGAGCTGTGCCTTCAACCACTTTTCATTCGTAGGAAATATCTAGCTGCCAAATTCTACTTAAGAGCTAAATCCTTCGACAATAACGTTACGATACAGGTCCTAGAGGAATTAAATAATTCATGTCAAAATATGTACTGGAGAAGAAAGAAAATACCACTACTCATTGAAACAAGTAACCAATATAATTGCTATCCTGTTCAATCAAGTCTGAAATTACCAATTTACTCTTTGGACAAATGGATTAGCAGCTACGATTTATCGGACAATATAAAGATATTTGTTGATGGTATTAAATGTGCGAAAAAACAGATGAATAAACAGGACTTAGGCAAAACAGTTTCCGATTTCCTAAGAAATAAGTACAGCTCATTTTATTCAATTTTCACAGATGGCTCTAAAGAGGAAAGTGGTTGTGGGGCAGCATTTTTTGACCCTCAGATAGGTCTTCACGCAAAATTTTATATACATGCCGAAATTTCCATAATGCACTGTGAACTCATAGCTATAGCCGAAGCATTGTCATTTATAGAGACTATAGAACATAAAAAATGTGTAATTTTGTCAGATGCTAAAAGTGCCCTTTCACATTTGGCTCGGCTACCTTCGACTGGTCGAGGGCATCCGATAGCCTACATTATTCTTCAATCTATCTGTAAACTTCAAGCACTAAATAGAGAGGTGATTATCCAATGGATACCGTCTCATGTTGGGATCATGGGCAACGAGGAGGCGGACCGTGCGGCGAGGCTTGCGATAACTGATGGTATTCCATTTCATTGTTTACCTTTACACAGCGAGATATTATGCAAAGTTAAAATAAAGTGCAGACACGTTTGGAGGGAATATTTTGATGAGCGGTCCCGCACAAAAGGAATATGGTATCGAACAATTCAGTGTCAGCCACCTCGAGTCCCATGGTTTGATAAACAACTTTGTAGGAAAGAGGTAGTAACTCTCCTCAGGCTTCGCTCCGGACACATTCCGACAAACAAATTTAAATTTTTGATGCGCATCACGGACTCACCTAACTGCCATGAGTGCGATGTAGTGGAAGACGTACAACATGTGTTGATGGAATGTGTTCGCAATGAGGCCCAACGACATCAGATGACATTTCTAGTATTAAGGAATATAGGCTGTTGTAATGGCATTCTGGCTTCACCGTTGTCAGACGAGGCCAGAATGCTATGCAAATTATACTCTAAAGCATTGTTATAAATATAAACTTACCAATTTAGAATAAGTACCTACCTCTAGCATATAATTATAATGTACATTGATCTCGCCCACGGGGGTGGCATAGTCACTGCGTGACAAAACCCCTTCTCATAATAAATAAAGATTAAAAAAAAAAAAAAAAAAAAACCTGTGAAACGTATGAGTTACACTTTTGACGTAACTGTGAACTTACTATGTTCCAGCTAAGATCCCATGGAACACCCTAACATACGAGAAACTAAAGGAGCAATACATGTTATGGAAAGCGGGTATGCCATTACCACAAGATGGCACGTACCCTGGCAGTCTCCTATCATTATTGCAAGACGGACTGAAGCTCGAGCGATCTCAGAGGATAGACCTTGAGAAGTTGCAGAGCATACTGCAGACTGTCAAGGTATGTATCTTACATAGAGAAGGTATAAGCAATACACGTTAAGGAAGGTGGGTATGCCTGTTCCTCATGATGGTGCATATCCAGGCACCTGACCCATCCTGACTTTGTTACAAGAACAAGACTGATTGAAGATCGAGCTATCTGAACGGATACCATGAGGTTGCAGAACACACTGCAGATGTTAATGGTGAGTATGGATCATAGAATACTCCTCATCTCGGCGTTATCCTGGTTGCATCCTGAAGTAACCTGGAATCAATTTGTAGTAAGTAAGTACCAATAATCAGTGTACGAGGGCTGCCTTTTAAGTTGTGTCGTTTGGAAAAACTAAAGACAATTTAAGTGTTAAATGGTATTTATTGTTTTTCAAAGTAATCACCGTGATATGTAATACACTTTTTCATTCGATCGAACCAGTTTTCGAAACACTTATTCCAGTCCGAAGTCGGGGTCTCCAAAATGGCCGTTTTGTATGCCTCAACCGCTTCTTCAGGCGTCTGGTACCGTTGACCACGAAGTCGTTGCTTGATTTTTGGAAAAGTAAAAAAATCGTTAGGGCTTAAGTCTGGACTGTACGGCAGGTGTTCCAGAATTTCGATGTTTTGCTCTTTTAAAAACTCAATTGTTTGCCGGGCGGTGTGCGAGCTCGCATTATCGTGGTGCAGTCTTATACGACGTCTTGGGTTATTTTTTCGAAACTCGCCGATGACTTCTGGTAAACAGACAGTGGTATACCAGTCAGCATTAACCGTTTTACGATCCTCGAGTACGATGGTGGCAACGTGGCCACTTTTCGCCACAAACGTGGCGACCATTTTTTTCGAAGTGCTCCGTGAGCGTATTACTTTGGTCGGTTTTGGCTCATCTTGGAACACCCAAACAGTCGACTGCTGTTTAGAATCGGGATCGTAGGCATATATCCAAGATTCGTCACCACTGATAATGTCGTAAACATGTTTCGACTTTCCTCGGTTGAATTGCCGCAGAGTTTTGCGACGCCATCGAACGCGAGCCGTTTTTTGGTCTTCACTGAGTAAATGTGGTATCCAGCGTGAGATCAACTTTTTTACGCCTAAGTGATCATGCAAAATACTTTGAACACTCGTCCCTGAAATACTTAAGGCGCTCTTATTAGACGATATTTAGGTATTTGCGGAGGTGAGGCAGACGGAGCGGGAGACGCGCGTCCCGCGCACCCCGCTAACGGCCTTATTCTGTTGGCATCCGTATTCGGCTCGTTTTTGCGGATCATACGATCAAATGTTTGTCTTCTTGAATAATTGTTTTATTTTTCAAATCTTGGTTGATTTGTGTAAGATTGTCCCCAAATATTTATTGTTTATTTATTTATTTAAATCTATTTTTTTAGAAAATAAGGAATAATAGGTAGTTACAGTTCTTAAGTACATCGTAGTATGATGACATCAATTATGGACACTTACTTTCCAAAGATATGTTAGTACAGATTTCTTCCTAAGGCGCTGTATGCAGCTGCGCATCGAAAAAGTGCCTTTTCCAAACCGATTATTAGTATACTTGTACTATTGCTAGAGATCCAAATTTTTGATATGTATATCTTCAGTTCATTGGCTATGTTCGTGCTTCGTAAAATCACGATTCCTTACAAAAACCTCGATAGATTTTGCCTTTCAAAACAGTGCTTTTTTACCACCAAACTCGAAATATCTCAAAAGTTATTTGGAACATTACAATGAAATTTGTTGTGATAGGTAGCTTTTCGGTAGATCTATCTACCGGCTTCTTAGAATTTCAATATGTTTGATAATTCAATACATTTGGTCATTTGTCTGAAAAACCGGGAGTCCGCGTCGTGCATGCGCGGTGGCGAGTACAATTTAGTACGCCCGTGGCCACTGCCGACGACGGACCTGTGAATGTTTACCTGGCACGCAAATACGCCTTTTAGCAGCAATTATTTCGAGTTATCAAGGTAAATAAAAATACTTAAAGGAATAGGAAACGCTAATACATGCTCGAGAACACATTCGAAATGATAGAATAATAAATATAAGGTATGCGATATTTACTACATTAAAGCGTTTCTTCATCCGCACCTAAAACGTATGAATAGGTAGCTGGAGCATATTGACAAGATGTCAATAAAAATCTTCAGTTATCCTGAATACGTAGAACTGTTAGGTAGTAAGTAGTCGGGTATAAATCGGATTCGGACACGAGCACATGGTTGGGGGGGGGGGGGGGGCTGGACTTGCTGTTTAGTAGATTCTATGAAAAACGAGTGCGGAAAAAGATCCTGCCACTCCACCAGCAGCAGGTCACGGCCCTTCCTCATCTTCGTCATAGACATACATGCATACATACGCTACGGCACATCTTTTCGTCCAATATTCCGCAGTGTCTCAAGACGAGAGTCTTTGACCAGTGTGTGTTGCCAGTGATGACATATGGAACGGAAACGTGGTCGCTTACTATAGGCATCATAAGAAGGCTCAACGTCACTCAAAGGGCGATGGAGAGGGCTATGCTGGGAGTTTCTCTGCGCGATCGCATCAGAAATGATGCTATCCGCAGCAGAACCACGGTAACCGATATAGCCCTCTGAATCGCTAAACTTAAGTATCACATTGCACGTAGAACTGATGGCCGTTGGGGCGGAAAGGTTCTCGAGTGGCAACCACGTACCGGAAGGCGCGGCGTAGTTAGGCCCCCCACAAGGTGGACTAGTTATTTATAGTTTATTGTATAGTTTATTATAATCTATGGATTATTTTGTCCAAAATAAATGCTTTTTATTTATTTTATTTTTATTACTAATGACCTGGTAAAGGTCGCGGGAGTCCGCTGGATGCGGATGGCACAGGACCGGCTATTGTGGCACTCTTTGGGGGAGGCCTATGTCCAGCAGTGGACGTCTTTCAGCTGATATGATGATTATGATGATACATACGCTCGAAAAACATAAACTTCCTTCTGAGGCAGTCGGGTACAAAGTACTACAGGGTGTTCCCCTATTCAGCTGCAAAACTTTGCCAGCTGTTTGTGCACATGATACCCATCACAAAACACTAAAGTATGCCGTTTCACATCTCGCACTCACTCTGCCGCTGCTGCTTCTCTAAAAAACT
Organism: Epinotia brunnichana; assembly: GCA_963854355.1. NCBI lineage: Eukaryota > Metazoa > Arthropoda > Insecta > Lepidoptera > Tortricidae > Epinotia > Epinotia brunnichana. The sequence goes on from OY977951.1 coordinate 13,711,968, forward strand.
ACCAAGAAAGCCTCCCTCGCCACGCCCCTTTAAAAATAAGCCCACTAAAGCAAATAAATGTGACGTTATCTAAGTGAACATACCTTTTGTCGGTATGGAGTTATTGATATGACTCACTCACTCACTCATCAACGCACAGCCAAAACTACTAAGACTAGAGAGTTGAAATTTACACCAGAACTACCTTTTACAACGTAGGCAACGCTAAGAAAGATTTTTGGAAATTCCACCCCTAAAGGGGGTAAATAGGGGTGCAAAGTTTGTAGACGATAACATGTTATACGTGGACGAAGTCGCGGGCAACAGCTAGTTTATATATATATATATATATATATATATAAACTAGTTATATATAAAATAGTTGGAATAAATAAAGCTTAAATAAATAAATATATATATATATATATATATATATATATATATATATATATATATATATATTTATTTATTTAAGCTTTATTTATTCCATATTGTTTGTGTTAGTACATATTTACTAAATCTAAAAGATTTATGCCATTTTTTCTTTCTTATATGGACCCCATGGGTACTGGAAGCAACAAACTGATCAGGGCCGAAAGGCAAAAGAAGGAAAGGTAGACGACGAAGACGTTGGAGCAATGACATAACTGAAGTCGTCGGACCTAGCTGGATGCAGTTGGCTAAAGACCGAGAAAAATGGCATGAGATCGAGGAAGCTTTTACCTTAATTTACATTTGCTTTAAAAAATTCAATATTTATAAATCAAACAAAAAAAGACTATTAAAGCTTAATTTAAATTTATATAATTACTTCCGGTTGAAAAAATTTGTTGGATTCTTGTGTAAAGCATCTTAGAATAACGATTAAAAATGAAATATTCAAAAAAACGCTATTATAAATGAATGATTTTCGAAACCGTATTTTGCCTGGAGTATAGAGCCAAGCAACAAGTGTAAGTCCAATCTTGTTGGCTTGTTGAGAGTATCAAGGTCCATCGCGGTGTGGCCGCTGGTCGAGGAAGCATGGTAGGCAGCACGCGCCGCGCGAGCGCAGTGACATAACACGTTTAGATATTAAAGAGACAAATTGAATTTGTTCTTTTTATATGATGTTTGGTCAAATTAAATTTTTTAATAGACATAGTCATGTACTGAAGAACTTGCTGGTCTTAAAATAACCACCCTGTATAATATAATTTACTTTGAAAACAAAGTTTTAACCGACGAAAAATCAATCATCCCCTATTTTCGTACCCTTAGGGTTGGTTTTTTTTCCAAATTTATATGGGACCAATTTCGGGTTATACCCTTTCCAATAAAAAAAGAATTATCAAAATCGAACTACTCTGTAAAAAGTTATGCGTAGTCATACATAAAAAAATATATATATACGCGTCGAATTGAGAACCTCCTCCGTTTTTTTCGTCGGTTGAAAATGCTCTTCTGACTAACAGTGGTCTAATTATCCAGTTTCTGATCAGTCAATCATACTTATGTAACAAAGGTAATAATTATGGTAATAATATAATTTGCCAGGAGATAAATAAATGAACATAGCTATTTGTTTATTATTTTTGATGGTTTCTTAAGCGGGCGTTAAACGGCGCTATAACTTTACCTAGAAGTAATCGATTTTATTTCGGTTTAAAAAAAACTGTAATATATTAGTACAATCCATAATTGGTGACGTTCACCCTTAGGAAGTGAAGATGTACTATTATTTTATCAGTTCTACGTATTTGGAAAACGGAAGCACCCACCTAGAAACTGGGAAAACGATAGGTGGTGGATTGATGATGAAGAAATCTGTACTAACATATCTTTGGAAGGTAAGTGTCCATAATTGATGTCATCATACTACGATGTACTTAAGAACTGTAACTACCTATTATTCCTTATTTTCTAAAAAAATAGATTTAAATAAATAAATAAACAATAAATATTTGGGGACAATCTTACACAAATCAACCAAGATTTGAAAAATAAAACAATTATTCAAGAAGACAAACATTTAATCGTATGATCCGCAAAAACGAGCCGAATACGGATGCCAACAGAATAAGGCCGTTAGCGGGACGCGCGTCTCCCGCTCCGTCTGCCTCACCTCCGCAAATACCTAAATATCGTCTAATAAGAGCGCCTTAAGGAAGCTTCTATCTCACGGTATGTCGCATGGCGATCTTCGACGATCAGTTGCCGTACAGCATCAATGTTCTCCTGGGTTACGGCTGTTTTTGGTCGACCTTCACGATGTCTATCACCAAGACTAGAGCAACCACGTTGAAATTCTAAATACCAGCGTTCCACAGTCCGGAGGCATGGTGCTTTATCATTGAAAACCGTAGTCAACTCTTCGAAGCACTGAAGTCGCGTTAAGCCCCTTTTGAAGTTGTAAAAAATTATCGCACGTAAATTTTCCTTCGAAATTTCCATTTTCACAACTGACTTGTCAACTTTGAACGAACGCTGTACTAAAACGGTTGGGCCGATTTCGAGTCATTCTTTTGTTTTCGAATTCTAAATTCAAATATTTTAAGATGACACTAGTTCTTTTTTATGCAATCACGGGAGGTTTGCAAACGACAGAACTTAAAAGGCAGCCCTCGTAGGCGCTACTTTTTACGGAAGGAACGGCCGTATTTATTGTTCTATAACAGCCGGCGAACTTCTTGAGCATCAGATGACGTGGTGGGGGAAAGATTGCGCTTCCTAACGATCAAATAACTACAACTTAGAAAAGTTGAAAAGCCCCCGACATTTTCATTTCAAAGTTCAATATCTCAAAAAAGGCTGAAACGATTTTGTTGAAACGTAGCTAAGAACCATCTCGATCACGTCAGCTTTCGGATAAAAATCCATTCGTTTAGTAGCTACGATGCCACAGATAGACACACACACACAGACAGACAGACACACAGACACGTCAAACTTATAACACCCCTCTTTTTCCGTCGGGGGTTAAAAGGGACCCCGCTTTTATTTAATTACATTTATTTGTGTAATAATGTTAACTTGTCATTTTTAACTAATTACTGACTCCTCGCATTGGAATATAATAAAAAGAAAAAATAACATAGTATAAAACAAAGTCGCTTCCCGCTGTCTGTCTGTCTGTCTGTCCCTATGTATGCTTAGATCTTTAAAACTACGCAACGGATTTTGATGCGGTTTTTTTCAACAGATACGAGTTCCAATTGAAGAGGAAGGTTTATATGTATAATAAATACATACATGTATTATCCATATATATATAAACCCGTGCGTAGCCGGGGCGGGTCGCTAGTACTTAAATAAAAGTTATTCGTAATATGTGTAATTCTGAGCATAATTTAATATTTGTAACTATATTTTGCATGATGACTTTAAGTCGACTGGATACTAATTCTGTTATTATTTTAATACCACCATTTGTAACGTATTCTAGCAAATAAATATTTCATTCATTCATTGTAAATAGGTACTGCGTTTATGAAAGGAAAATAATCTACACGCCAAGGTCGCCAAGCTCCATAGAACTGTTAGTTACCGAGTTCCATGTTAGATGTCGCTGTTACGTCCGGGGCGATTTCTGCTTCGCGCTGTTAAGATTTTTCCTGGTTTAGTGACCCTCTCGACGTACGGTAGCGAGTTCATACTTACCTGGCGTAGGGGATACCGTGATCATGAAGGCGGTTCCCCCAGGGCGAGACTCTCCCATTGCACTGCGGTTGGGTTGACCCTTGCGATTATCCCTAATGTGGATAACTCGGACGTGTTATTTTTGGTAGTGGGGACTGCGTACGCGCTGTCCCCTCCCTATAACTCATTCACTATCAAAGGTGGGACTATTTGTCACAAATGTCTTATTAGCTAAACTATATTGTAATATCATTATGTACTTTATTATCTGCAGTGCATTTTTATAACAGCATATTCTACATAATGCGATGATATGTAGTTGTATCCAAACTTAAACAAGTCATCAAATGTACATACATCTCTTTAACCTATATCTGTATGCCTAGCACAGCGCGCAACTGGTGCAAGATATAATCCATTCAAGATTGTCTACACATCAAAACACTGTCTAAATTTAGGGCGCTAACTGCGGGAAGGGAGTTAAACTATCTCGCTTTAACGAGTAAACTCCCCTCCCCCAATTAGCGCACTAAAGAAAAGGTTTAAAAACCGCGTTACTTGAGTCTCCAAAGTTTTCTTGGCCGATTTGTGTTTCTATATTTCGATTGTTATATTTTTTGACTACCTATTGCTCGGCCTGGACGTTATCATCTGAGGATGAAAGAGGAGATGGCCGCTCTTTGGACATCTCGCTCGCACTTCGATCTGGAGGTAATTTAGTTCCTGCTAAAGAGATGTCCTAATACTCCTAATAAAACGTTTTATTACTTAGGTCTCAAATGAAAACGTCCGTGCTATAGTATCGTACTTATCTTTATAAATAAACCCAACACAGTAAAAAGGTTAAGTACATTTTAGTAAAGATAAAAATAGACTATGACGTCATATTTCTGGTTTCGATATTATAATTCGGTTGGTTTGTCGCCAACGTCCATACCACGTTGAACACACCGGTTCTCGTCCGATCACCGAAGTTAAGCAACGTCGGGCGAGGTCAGTACTTGGATGGGTGACCGCCTGGGAACACCTCGTGTCGTTGGCCTTTTGCTCCTTTTTAGGGTTCCGTACTCAAAGAGTAAACGGGACCCTATTACTAAGACTCCGCTGTCCGTCCGTCCGTCTGTCTGTCACCAGGCTATATCTCACTGATACCGTGATAGTTCCAGCTGAAATTTTCACAGATCATGCATTTCTGTTGCCGCTATAACAACAAATACTAAAAACACGGAATAAAATATTTTTTATAGATAATGATACGGAACCCATCGTGCGCGAGTCCGACTCGCACTTTGCCGGTTTTTTATTTTTGTACATTTGTTAAATTTTGATTTATTAAGGAAAATTTTGAAAAATATGCCATCCCCTCCTCGCTGATAAAAGTGATAAACAATCATACTAGGTTGCAAGTTATTAGTACCAAAATGCAGATGGCGCTGTACAACGGTAACTTCTACTATGAGCTGTTAAGATTGTTCAAGAATGAATGGGGTCGTGACGTGACGGGTATGGTGTATGAACGTTTGTACGGAACCCTCGGTGCGCGAGTCAGACTCGCACTTGACCGGTTTTTATGTTTTGTTTTTCACAAATTATCATGCATATACATACATACGTTATAGTATTTTAGTGGCGTGGGTTGCGATGCGAGCCTTGGCGAGCAGTTACACACACCGTTGCATACAATACTTTTTCTACGACAATTTTTAAATAAATAGCAAACTACAGAATAGACTTTTCAGGCAGCAAGATTTCTATTCATTCTTTTGCTACTTACGCAATTTCTTCAGGAGTGCATAGTTATTAATTTCTTCGACCATTTTAAAAGGAACATACACTTTTGTCTTCACAAACACGAATAAAATTTTTAGGTTTATCATCTTTCTTTCGTCTTTTCATTTTGAACTATATTTTGGTGGGAAATCGGAAAAGTGACACCTTTTGTTTATGGTTTGTTTTGTTTTTAATTTGACCTTTTGTTTATGGTTTGTTTTGTTTTTAATTTGTTTGCACTTTTGCTATCCGAACCAAACCGAATCCGGACCCGGACCGAATTCGAACTGTTTATTTTCATAAATAATACCAAGAATTTTTTTTATTGTTATGATTTATTATTATTGTAGTAAATAATTTATAATATACAAATGTTGAATCGTAAATAAATACTTTTATTTCGAAATATCTGGGGGCTGATTTTTGAATCTCACCAAGTGACTAATTCTCACCGATGTGAGGGATTTCCGAAAGTTCGTATTTTTGAAACTCATCGGTGACTTACATTTGTCATACCTATGATATCGATTTACGAGTGCCCCTACCCACTCGTAATTGAAATCACCATGTGATTGTTTTTGACAAAATAGAAACCGGTATCAAGGACAACACTATAACATCTGCGTAAAAAGGAACGTAACGGGAAGATTGTCTCTGACTGACATTGTAAAATTTCTGCATGTTGGTAAACAGCGTGTGACTTTCAAAAATACGGCTTTCGGAAAATGGTGACATAAAAGTCATCGGTGATAATTTTAGTCACCGGTGACTTTGATATCACCAGTGAGATTCAAAAATCGGCCCCATGTTTATGAAGTTGGCACCATAGCAATATAGCGGCCGATTAAAAAAAAGTTAAACTGTGCTTTTATGAAAAATGTATGAACCAAAAAGGTACGCTAAACAACAGTACGTTTTTGGGCCATTAGAGCATAGAGTGTTTCGACGACTTATTACTGGTGTCATTAAATTTGAGCTACAGCCTATTACCCTGAGAAAATTACGGGTTTTTTGGAAATAATTCAATATCAGGCTAATTATTTGTATACGGCTTTTATATGTTATTTTAAAAAACTTTTACTATTGAAATCAATAATTCTATGGACCGGAAGTTAGGAAAAAAAATTAACCCGCAAGCAAAAATGCTATCTGTATTTTTATAATGAAAACATGTTTGAGTACACAAATTTGGAGACTTACTACCTGAATCCAAAAATATATGCATCAGGAAATAACGGCATTTTAATTAAAAATATTTACGACCTTGAGATAATATTGAATTTCATCTGGCCTATAGAAAGGTTTATTCATTAACAAAAATAAGTGGATTATGCGCGTATCCCAAAGAACGTATATAGACGTAGTCAATTATAAAGTAAAGAAAGTTTATACCATTTTCGCCTGATTTATACGGAATTTATGAAGATTACTTTTCATTATTTTTTACCGTATCGGTATTAAATTTAGGTGGATTATTAATGAATATTTAGTCAAATTACCCAACCTATTTTTTGGTGTAAAAATATGGCTGATATCAATATATTGTTGTGTTTTCATAGAGCGGAACCGTAAAGTTCTCAGGGTATATATAAATGACAGATAACGGTACAGGAGTAGAAAAAATATTTTACTATGCAAATTATAGATTTTTGCCGTCTACTATTTTGTATGTGTCTCTCCCGCTCTCAAACATTATGCTTATAAAATATTTTATTGCAATATTTCAACTAAACCCATATGCACGTGGTCTTGTAAATACAGATTTTCAACGTTTTGTTGACGAGTCCTTTTATTTATAAATCACCTAAGTAGAAGAATTATAATCACAATTACAATAAAACTTTGATACTCGCTAAGACTGTGATGTTTTGAAGAGGATCAAACAGTACGCTAACGCGCCGACAGATGGCGCTAAATTCAAAACTGAAGTTACGTTTTGCTTTCAGCACGACATCGACCAACTTGACTACATAATAATACCAGCGCGGATTACGAAGAAGAAATCTAACTTCAGCAGTGTCGCTTGGGACACGTCTCCCACCGACTCTGAATGCTTGAGTCCCGTCCAACACAACATACAATTGAAAGCAGATGTCCATAATAGAGACAGTTCGACGGAGAGTGAGAAGGATTGCAGTAAGAGTGACGAGCCTGTGTATGAGAGCTTGTCAGTTGCCAAAAGGTATGGAAGGGCGGGCGATACCTAAGAGCGATTAGTCACAGCGATACAATCGCTAATAACGCCATAGATATTCATCTGCATCGATGTAGTTATCGCCTTTATGGGTCATTGTCAGTCCATAAAACAAAAATCATCTTTCCGGTGGTCAATAGTTAAGGGCTTACGCTCACATATAATATGTTTTTATCATATAGAATTATAGAAGAGGCAACGCCGTTTTTGCGGATTAAGAGTTCAACCAAAAATTAGGCTTTATAGCCCTTAACTTTGGCAATGTCCACCGAAGAGACGCGAACCTAAATCTGACAATGACCCTTATATCACTGCAAAATGGCGCCGTGCCGTGTGTAACCGTTCTAAATGTACAATGCACTAGAGGTAAAAATCTTAAGTAAAGCCCTTCTTGTATTTAGTGGTGACGTATTTGAATAGACATGACATTACATATTTAAATTTAAATTGTCTAACACAAAAATAACAAATGCCTATTCGATTTCGAACACGTCATCCCTACATGCAAGAGGTTCTTTACTTAAGATGTTTACCTATACAATGCAGAATAACTGCGAATAAGAGGAAAACAACAAGCGAAAATATAATTGGTTTTAAGTCTGCTTTTTTCGAAGCCTCTAAATACGACTCTTTGTATTTCCACCTATTCTGGTTCGTAGAAAGGCTCTTAATTAATTAAAGCTGTTTAGTACAAATTAAGCATCTTGCTAATCTTAAATGTGTGTATGAAAGAGGGTTTTTACGTTCCGATCTAAAAGTAAGTATAAGTATATCGTAAAATAGTGGTCTCCTATAGAGTATCTATGGAAACCAGCGTCAAGGTAACTAGTGATACTTATACATATAGCGTTTTAGCTTACTCATGTAAAGTTAAATATTTCTTTTACCCCGCCGCAGGTCATTCGCCTCGTCCAAAATCCCACAAACATGCTACGTATCAGACGACGAAGAGAGACCGATCCTCAAATACGAACATCTACCCGAGAAGGACTTCTCAAGCGCCTGCTCCACCCCAATAGCAAAGATACGAGCCCGGATTAAAGACATAGGCACTCCCAACAAGTTGCATAGGAGCGATTCAACAGAGTACTGCAGCTTATACAGTCCGGACAACCGCACCCGCAATTTTACCATCACGGACGACAGCGTTAAGGACCAAAGTGGCGTGGAAAGACTAGCGGCAAAACTCAGCAAAAGCTTCACTCCAAAATCCTACAAATCCCTTCACATTAAAGTACCTGAGTACAATCTAGATTGTCTTAAGTCGCTGCCGAAGGATAAAAATGTCAATGGAAGGTCGTCGTACAATTTTGACATAAAAAATTATAGCTTACCGACGACTCCTATAGCGCGTAGTAACAAATTGAGGAAAAATGCCTGGTTGTCTGGAGAGCTGGCTGAAAATGACAAGAATGCGCAAGTTATAAGGGAAGCTATTATTAAACTATCCAATAATAAAAGTAAGTAATCTCTATATTAGTAGTAATGTAGTAGTATCTATATCGTCGTCTAGTACCCATAGTACAAGCTTTGCTTAGTTTGGGACAAGGTCGATTTGTGTAAAGATTGTCCCCAAATATTCACTTTCTCACACACTTGGAAAGGCCCATAGTAGGGTTTCCATAGTAAGTTGGCCCTTATATCAAAAGGGCTCGGGAACGTTTTAGTTTTTTGGGTGGCGATGCAAATCTATATAAAGAACATCATTTCAAAATTTGAAGCCATTCGCTTTAATACATCCCGAAAAACAACACATTACAACACCGTAGTCAAGCACTGTGGTGGCAGGTCAGTACTTGGATGGGTGACCGTCTGTTTGGGAACACCTAGTGATGTTGGCCTTTTTGCTTCTTTTCTTGGTCGAATAATGTTTATGCGTTTGAGTTTTTTTTATGCAAAGGAACAAATACACCATTTTTAATATTTTTTCCATCGATCGCCATCTGTTGATAAGGAAGTAATATGTAAGGTACAGTCAAGGGTGTAAGGACATAAATATCTGTACACGCCTTTATGACACTGACAATAGAGTCCTGTACAGATATTTAAGTCCTTATTTATGTACGCATATTAATACCCCTGACTGTACTCAATATGGGTAACTTTCGTGCATACAGTAATATAAATTATTTTTTCACTTCTCATGCTCTAAAAGTTCGTCTTTATGTCGTGCGTAGGCGACATAAAGTCGCTTTTTATGCTCTAGAGCATAAAGTAAAATCTTCGTCGAAGACCAAGGCAATCGCTGCAACAGCCACACGAACATCTTTAACTTCATACAACAACCTCTTTATTTTATTTCGTTTCGTTCGTATTCTAAGACCAAGGCAAAGATACCAACAGCCAAAGTACACAATAAAACTTCATGAAATAAACTTATAATTTGTATTTCGTCTCATTTATTATTTTACGTGTTGCTGTTTCATTTCCTCGCAATCGAAGTGAAAAGTAGAGTGTACAACTCGTCCATAAAACCCATTTTACACTCGACTTTATATCTATCCTCGCTCGCAAGCTCGCTCGGATGGATAAACGTCTCGAGTAAAATGGTGCGTTTTATGCACTTGTTGTACAATCTACTATTTTAAGTTAGATTAGGTACTGTATGCACGAATGTTGCCCGTTGCCCATATTATTTCCTTAACAACAGATGGTATTTGTATGAGAAGCTAAGCATCTCGTTTGCGATATCCTGACGTCAGATTTCCGATCATCGGGATATCATTTTGCGGTTTTGCTGTCGCCAACGTCCATACCACGTTGAATACACCGGTTCTCGTCCGATCACCGAAGTTAAGCAACGTCGGGCGAGGTCAGTACTTGGATGGGTGACCGCCTGGGAACACCTCGTGTCGTTGGCCTTTTTGTTGTTACCTCTGCTTCGAAATTTGTTTTTTTTATGTAAAAAAAAAACAATATTTTTAATTTGTGTTTTTATTTTAGGACCTGATGCCAAAGATTCATCGTCCGATTTAACCAACAATCATTTGATAGAGAATAACAATGTAGCACCTTATAACGGCGTCTCGGAAAATCAATCAAAAGAGCAGTCTCCGGAGAGTATTGACACGGACAGTTATAAACTGACGAGGTATAAATATATCATAGTGGAAATCTGAATTATGTGGCATTTCATGAATTTTATTAAGACTTTGCTAGTAAAATAAAATCAGCTTTATTTGCCTCCAGAAAGAGTATTTGACATTGTATTTTTTTAAATACAAGTCGCGATAAGTTTTTCAAATTAATGACAATTATATTTTAATGTGTATAAATGAAAAACATGAGATGCCTGTTGATCAATACCAAGTTACCAATAGGGAACATTACTGCAATGTTCTGCCGCCAGAGGCAGCACTACCACTAATAGTAAACCCCTATAGGAATATAGGGATCCACACACTCATGCACAATTGATTGTCAAATGAGTGACAAGGATGCTTGCATAGACAATACCGCAAGTGGGAACGAGATACAATGTCAACGCTGCTAGTGTCGCCACCTACGAAGAGTTTTGCGTAATTAGCCCTATTGTGCAGTTAGCCTGCCGTGTTACGATTCATTCCATTACCATCTAACGTCTTATATTACCGCTAGATGGCGCAAACGTCAAGAATTGCATGTGTAGTGAATTAATAAAAGCGGGCGTTAATGGGTTAAATGTGTGACAAAAAGTGAACTGGTCAAAACGGTTATACACCCTAGGTTTTATAAAAATCCGTTAGATCTTATTTATGTTGGTAAGAAATGCCAAAAATTATAATTATAATAATTCTTTATTGGACAGGCAAGACACCCATAAAATACACAATAAAAGCAAACAATATAAATGAAATAAAATACAGGAAAAAATGTACTGTGTTACAAAAAAATGGTCTAACATTTTGTCTAACGCAGCTATAACACCATAATATCCTGAGCAGCTCAGACGCCCGGTGTATGTGCGGGACGACCCCTCAAACCATGGCACATATGCTGTCTTGTCCGGCGTGCCCGTACACATGCTCCACACAAGACCTCCGGGACGCGTCAGATAGGGCTTTAGCAGTCGCTAGTTTCTGGTCCCGCACAATCTAAACCCAGGAAATAGGGAACCATCGACACGAGAAGAAGAAGAAGAACACCATAATATTTAGGTTGATAGGTATTCACTCGACCATTCGTTTCGTTCATACCATTCAGGCCGGATTCCGTGAAAATACGAGAGTTCAAAAAAATGTGTACGGAAAAATATGTGAATACGACATTGTTGTTAAAAGGGCATAAGGTTCCTCAGATAATTTTTAGCCCTTTGAAACATATTAATACTACAAAGTCAATGCTAATACTACAAAGTCATTACAGAGTTGATCTCCCTGAATCACCAGTCACACCCGATACAAATCGAGAGCGCACGAACTCTTGGTCGTTCAAGTCGTCCCAAATTGACAGAGCGAAGTACAAAATCGAAGAGGACATGCTAGCCAATGTCAATGTTAAACCGTTGGTCGCAATACACGAGAAATGGATCTTCGAAGCCAATAGGAAAACTGGACGATCCATGTCTTTGCCGGAGAATAATCGGTAAGTTTCTGTTAATTTGCAGATTTTTTTCTTTTTAGGGTTCCGCACCCCGAAAGCAAAAAGCGGAACCCTTATAGGATCACTTTGTTGTCCGTGTGCTGTTCCGTGAACTCATAATCTTGAAATTTTGTACGAAACAACGTACGTACGAAACACAGATAAAGGAAAAATTGCGAAAACCGTAAATTTTTAATTACATCACTGAACCCTCGGTGCGCGAGTCTGACTCGCACTTGATCGGTTTTTTTTTTTCAATTTCATGTAAGCGCTTAAGTACGTACCTTCCTTTAAAAACAGTTTAACTCAATTGTGCTACCGTTCCACAATCTCAGTGCGATATCTAGTGAAAAAATTGTTCATGACACGAATATAGGGTTGATATCGGCACTCCATTATAATTATAACTACACTGAATAATGGCAAATCTGTTTTCAATGGTCTTGTGATTTGAGTATAAAATAGGAATCATTGGAGAAAGCCTCTAAACTGTTATAATATTGATATCTGTCATGATATTTGGACAAATTATTCCGAGGCCAAACTAGATGGCGGGGATAACGGCTCGCATGTTTCCTATTCGAAAGTTTGTACTAAGTAAAGGAATTTTGTATTAAATAAAACCTTTAAAATATACTATTAATGCGCGTATGGTATGTTTGCGTAGTAATACTTCGATAAACTCTAGTAAGACCGGAATTACTGCAGTATGACATTGTTATTATAAAGGTTGTCCCAAAATTTACGCAAGATTTTAATAACATAGAAAACATTTTTTTTTGATATTACTGTTTTTTTAAACCATTAACTAGGTACATACGAATTCTTTTAATTAAATTTTCCATAACCATTTCGCTTAAATGTGGCTGAATTTCGTGAATGCGGCATTGTCTCCTCCTTTAATGCGTTAGTGCATGGTTGTGGGCTTATTGGCTTTTAATTACCCTAAACTGTCAGCTGTTGTGCAGGACAACCATCTACGTAAATACTGATAAAATAGATTGCCTGTAACCTAGCTTATAACCCTCTTACAACGTAAGCATTGTATTACAGTAGCCTTATATAATTTGTAGTCGAAATAAATAATAATAGGTCTCACACTTCATTCCTACCTAGTTAAGAGGTAATATACTGTTGGTTTCCTAAGTAAAGAGTGGCTAAACACTAAGTTTCCACTAGAAATATAGATAGATTAAGAGGAAGCCTTTAGATCCTATCCGCGCGCTGGCCAAGCATAGACTGATGGGCGAGCGAGGGGGGAAGCTCGGTATTTATACCCCAGGTGGGGGCCGAGGTACGTATATAGACAGCGACACGAAAAACCCGCGCTTTAGATGCGATTGGCCGGCAAACGGAGAGGATCTCGGGTGATAATGCATTACGAATGTCATAGAAATAAGTATAAAACACTGTAAATAACGTATTAGCCTAAGATTATTGTCATAAATAAATGAGATGTCGTTTCGCGCCAAAATTTTCCCGCCAATACTTTCGCGCCCATATTTCCCGCCAAAATCACGGGGCGGGCGGGCTGCGGGGCAAGGAATTTCATGGTATAAATATGGCGTCCGGGCCTCATGAAATTCAGTTCTACAAATACCTACGAAACGGCATCAACTCGGAAAGAAAACAAGTCTTTCACTCAGCTGCTCCCACATCGGAATCCCGTCAAATTCAGTTGCACAACCAGTGCATAGGTGCATCAGGCACAGCTGTCAAATTGTTTTATTTTTTTAGTGGCCAGTACTTGTCTGTACAAAAGGAGGCGCCATTTCAAATCTTGTGTAAATTTTGGGACATCCGTTACATTGCGTACGACGCATAGAAGAAGATTGAGTAGCCCTCTACCTCTATCTACGGTACGACGTCACGCGCTATTTTCGGCGTTAGGAAATTGTAACGTGACGTCATTGCTTCTGAATGGTATAACAATTTTCGATTGTTTTGTTGCCAACGTCCATACCACGTTGAATACACCGGTTCTCGTCCGATCACCGAAGTTAAGCAACGTCGGGCGAGGTCAGTACTTGGATGGGTGACCGCCTGGGAACACCTCGTGTCGTTGGCCTTTTGCTGCTTCTTTTATGTTATTTTTGAATGCATTATGACGGTTTTGACCAATTCATACCGGACGGCTTTTTCCCACTTGAGAGTTGAGGAATTATAAATTTTTAACAACCTTTAGTTTCACAACAAGTAACGATAATGTAAAATGGATCAAACTACCAATAAGCCTGATTAACGAACAATATAATAAACATACTTACTAAACCGTAATCCGCATATTTTGATCGCAATTTCAAAAAAAGGAGCAACGCTCCGAACTCGTGTTTTGACTTCGGAGCTCAACGAAACTTTCAATGCTATTTTATTGCATGTGCTGCCTACATAGCGCCATCTGTTTTTGACTGTTGGCAGCAAATACAGTCGCTGCTTTATCGATCGAGTCGGCTAGTGCGTATTGTGGTTAGAATTGCCGCAAAAGCCGTTGTACGGAAATACCCCGTAGTCGGAATTGGCCGCACTGACCTTATGTATGTTACGTGCCTTGACCAGAAACAACATCTACTTAATAAATCTTTATGAAACCGAGGCTAAATACAACTCTTAGGACTGACGTAATCCGTATAGAATTCTGACGTCAAATTTCCGATTTGGATAATGTTATTCGGTTGCTCTGTCGCCAACGTCCATACCACGTTGAATACACCGGTTCTCGTCCGATCACCGAAGTTAAGCAACGTCGGGCGAGGTCAGTACTTGGATGGGTGACCGCCTGGGAACACCTCGTGTCGTTGGCCTTTTGCTTCTTTTTTCGTTGTATTTAATGTTGACATTGAATTGAAACAAATATTAGTTTTCTAGGGTTCCGTACTCAAAGAGTAAAACGGGACCCTATTACTAAGACTTCGCTGTCCGTCCGTCCGTCCGTCTGTTTGTATCTCAAGATCTAGGCTGTATCTCAAGAACCGTGATAGCTAGAGTTGAAATTTTCACAGATTATGTATTTATGTTGCCGCTATAACAACAAATACTAAAAACAAAATAAAATAAATCATTTTATTGATAATGGTACGGAACCCTTCGTGCGCGAGTCCGACTCGCACTTGTCCGGTTTTTTAATAATTTTATTTTATTTATGATATTGTTTGGTAGTCCATCATCATCCTCCTTGCGTTATTATGACGACCGCTTTAGCCTAGTTGGTAGTGACCCTGCCTACGAAGCAAGAGGTCCTGGGTTCGAATCCCGGTAAGGGCATTTATTTGTGTGATGAGCACGAATATTTGTTCCTGAGTCATGGATGTTTTCTATGTATTTAAGTATGTATTTATCTATATAAGTATGTTTATTTTCGTCTAGTACCCATAGTACAAGCTTTGCTTAGTTTGGGGCTAGGTCGATTTGTGTAAGATTGTCTGCAAATATTTAATATTTATTTATTATTCCCGGTTGTGCCCCTAAAGGAGCCCGGGGTCCGCTTTGACACCTAATCCCAAGATTTGGCATAGGCACTAGTTTTACGAAAGCGACTGCCATCTGACCTTCCAACCCAGAGGGAAAACTAGACCTTATTGGGATTAGACCTTATTGTTTGGTAGTCCATATACATGGTATATTTTTTAAACCGATTCCTGGGTCCGGGGATTACCCATTACATACAAACAAACAATCTTACAAAGCTACAATCTCACCGACACTTCCTCTTTATAATATTAATTAGTATAAATATGGACAAAAGATTAATGAGAAGAGAATAATCTTTGATATTGACCGAGCTGGGAACGTGACGTGACTAAGACATCGCGCCATCTAGTGACACAATTTTTTATGACACGAGTATAGGTTTAACATCAGTACTCTAATATGTATAATATTTATAATTATAACGCCTGATGACCCCAATTATAATTATGAAATGCCAAATGTACCTTTCACTGGCCTTGACTTGACTAAAATGTGAATCACATTGTATAAGTACATACATCGTGTAAACTGTTTTAACCCTTAGGTGAGGGGTGAGGTGCATATGGTATGAAACACTTTGCTTATTCATATTCATTTATTCGTTGCAACCATGGTATTCACAGGATGTTCTTAAAATCTAATCAGTACAGACATGGACCCTACAAGGGTGTAGCAACATATTTATGTACTAAGCTAACCTAAACAACATATATTTATAGAATCAACATTTTATATATATCTACACGTTAGATAACAGAAGAAGAAACACTGCTATCTTACTTATATTTGCTCTACTTATTAAATTCTTAAAATGTAATGGCCCATGAACTCCTGCAGAGTGTATGGGCATTCAGTAATGAGGTACGTTTTTAGTTTATTGACAAAGGTGTTGAATATTATTTCATTTCTTATATGCTGCGGATTTTTGTTGTAGATTCTTATGGACATAGCGTAAGGGCCTTTACTGAACATTGTTAGCTTGGCGGGAACTGCTTGAACTATTTTGTTGCGGTGACGTGGGCTTATAATTAAATCCACGTCACATACGAAACTCAGTGTCTAGTCTAGTTTGACAAAGTCTATAATTGGCATTTATTTGATTACTACCAGTGTCACCTCAGTTCTTTAAATTTTTATACAGTATGCACCTAAGGGTTAACATGGCATAATATTCGTAGAAATTCATGTCTGGAGTCCTAGATGGCGGGGATAACTAACTTACAAGTTTCCTACTGGAAAGACGAAAGTTCAAGTATTAAGTACAGCAATTTTTTATTAACCAAAACCCTAAAAATATATGGTTCGTTTTTTTAGGATTAGAAATAAGGTAAACAAAGAAGCAGTCATCGTCAACCTTTTCTGCTTGGGACCAATATTAGATGTCACGAAGTCCATAGCAGAACGAAAACTTAACAGGCCTACGAGGGGCGTCTGATAAGTTCTAAGCCTAAGACATAAATTGAAAGAGAGGCCTAAACCAAAAATTTTGATTGAAATATATATCTATCCTCGAGTAAAATACACTTAACACATCAAGCATATCGTACTTTAAATCCCCAAAAAAAAAATTTAGTTTTGCCCTTAAAATAGCCCTACAAAACTACTATGTCAGCTTTTTTTTCGTCTTATCTTTGGAAGCGTAACTCGTTTTTCAAATTAGTTAACCGAATATTGTAACCCGAAACCAGGTCCCTATGGTCGGGTATATAGATGATCGCATCGAGTCTATTTGATGATCTGCCTGGCAACTCATGAAGTCATGACAAGTGAACAGACGTGGTGTCCTATGAAAATATCACTTTGGATACGAGTTTACCACGTCGTTCCTGAAAACTGGCTTTGCATACTGGCCTCAACAACTTTGTGCAATAATGACAAGTCTCTGTCGTCCCTTTTGACAAGTATATATTTACTAAAATACATTCATTGAAGGAAGACACGATTATATAACTGTTTAAGACGACTTTTATTTTTGGAATTCTTCGGTAGACATTTTTTTTTTAAATCGCAGCATGTAGAATTTTCTTATAATCGGGTCATATTGGCATGCGTAAATTAAATCTACGGAGACGATATAATAGAAAACTTCATTAGAATTGCTATTGCTTAATTCTAATTAATGTCCCAACTTTATAGTCACGATTCTTTATTGAGCGTTTTGGCCATTTGTGTAGCACACAGTTCAAGGATGTTTATTACGTTCTATATCCGTGCAAATCCGTGTAAAGTTTATTTTGTCCATTTCTTACGAATTTTTTAGCATTTTTGCTACCTGCTATTTTCTTAGATTTTTATAAGACTGAACATATTTTTTTATTTTTTTTACATTTTCCCAGACACCACCACCAGAGATCGCCCTGAGCCGGGATTGACATTATGGCGCTAATGTCCGTTTTAAATAAAGCGGATTTATACTTTTAAAATAGCGTACAAAAAGATGGTATTTGGATATTCTCTTTCTAACAAGACCTTTATGAGCGGAATTGAAAAATGCCGAAATACCCGAATTTGGCAGACATGGTGACCTTTTCTTGCCTGTTTATAATAATATAATGGTATTATATTAATGTGGTGGTAACCGTCGTTAAATTCCCCAGAATGTTACTGAATGTGTACTATACTTTGAACTTCAACGTTTCTTTCATTTTATGCCTTAGGCTTAGAACTTATCAGCCGCCCCTCGTATATTAGTTATTTTGTATTTTTCCAATGTAATAAATAAAAAGTGCGTATTTCCACATCAATTTATTATGTACCTATTTAAATAAAACTATTTATGTACTATAAAATTCATCCTTGCTGCAAAGTTCACACACCAACTTGTAAATGTTGACCACCATACGTTTCTCATTTGTTGTTCTCTGTTTCTGTCTCTTTGCTTTTGGTGAAGGCAAAACGTTCGGGTGAGACCGAGTCGGTCTTTTTTGCAAGCCACTTTGGCCTGCCTCTGCACGGGTATCACAAGACGGCCGCGACTTACTCTCGAGCTCTCGCACTATCCGTCTCTCTCTAATTAGACCACTTGGAAAGAGACGGATAGTGCGAGAGAGCTCGAGATTATGTCGCGGCCGTCTTGTGATGCCGTGCTGGTTGATCCATCGCAGTCCGCACGCCACACACACAGCGAAAAATAAAATCTTAATATTAATTAACAAATAGATACTCGTATAATAATCTCGTAATCTGAAATCAATAATTTGTTGATTATCAAGAAAAAGAACGTGATACGATTGACAATTTTGACAATGTCGTCAGCGAAAAAAACGAACCGATCGTTTCAGGCCTCTTCTTTAGGTTTTTTATCAAGCAACCTTTCCAGAACTGAATAACGAAATTTAAAATAACAGAGTAAAAAAAAAAAATACTTTCAAAATAAATATATCGTTGTAAGTATTATTTAGATATAAATAATGAAAACACTTCTACCATTTTAGGGTCGACAACAATAATGTAAGGCTTTTTTAATGGCTGTTTGAGATACTTTGACAGTTGTGTAGCATAAAGTGTCTTATATAAAAGACCTCGTGTTTTGTGCTTTATCCTTCTTTCTAATGCTAAAAAAACGCACTATAGTAATACTTGAATAAACTCTCGGATGAATTAGTGCAGTACCTATGATATTGTTATTTTGTTATACGATGCGTACGAACGTCACGCTATTTTCCACGTTCGTAGAAATGTTTAACATGACGTCATACTTCCGAATTGGATAAGAAGTTTCGATCATTCTGTCGCCAACGACCATACCACGTTGAAAACACCGGTTCTCGTCTGATCACCGAAGTTAAGCAACGTCGGGCGAGGTCAGTACTTGAATGGGTGACCGCCTGGGAACACCTCGTGCCGTTGGCTTTTTGCTTCTTTAAGTCGTATTTTATGTTGTTATTGAATTGAAACAAATATTCGATTTTTTTAGTTAGGATTTTGATTGTTCAAGAATCTAAGCTATTTGAGCGGTTCTCAAAAAAAAATGCCTCTATTAATAATTTTAAAATTTTTTAGGAGTTTTATGTTATTTCCACTGAGAATCACGAGCTCTGTCGATCCTAATAGTATACCAAAAAATGTCCCAAAGTTTTTTTCCTTTTGTGTTACCATTTCCCATATATTTTGTCTGGCGTATAACACAATAGGAATGTTCATAACTTTCATAAGTTTCCGTAATTTTTGGTACAAGCTTTTATTGCTGACTGTACTTTTCTGTATATCAACTACTAATTGAGACAATTCTAACGAGCCCAAACTCAACGGAGTTACGTCGGTTAAGTACATACCTACTGAATTCCCATTGGCCACCTTCTGTCTCCATCATCAGGTCGATGGTACTCGTACCATAATATAATATTGAATTGTCATCCAAACTATATCTTTACCCAAAATTTCCGCTCAATCGGTTGAAGATATCTGCTTCAAAATTGAGTTGCAAGATTCCACCCGAACAAACATAGTTACATTTACATACATACCACACTGACATAGTATAGTTAGTTAGGTACATATGTATGTACATACATTGCAATTTAATAGAAAACTTGTAAAAAAATACGGAAATTTTGGGACACTTTTTTCTCCTATTTGGTAGGTATATAAAGAGATCGTGATTCTGAGTAGAAATAACATAAAAGTTGCAGAAAATCTCGTAAAACATGTAATGGCAAATTTTTAATGAAATGCTCATTCATCATTTTACTACATTTACTTTTCAAATTTCGTCGGGTGACAAGCAAAACTCACGAAGTAACAAATACCTACTTAAATCAAAAGTCGTATCTCGATATCGACTACGTACCGAGATACGAGGTTTTGAAGAGCAGTGACAGTTTTGGTAGTGACTTTTGCTTGTCACCCGACGATTTGTAAAACTATAAACACATACCTAGTTATCTGATATAAATAAATAATATAATAATATTAAATAACCGATTGGCAACAATATTATTACCTTTACCTACTTACACGTAAACTTTTCCTCGTGTTTCTGGGGGCCGATTTTTGACTTTCGAGCGCTCGAAAATTCAAGGAAAGTAAATACGATTGTAGTGTCAAAATTGCAAACAGTTACTTTCATTAATAATTCACCTAAATTTAATACCGATACGGTAAAAATAATGAAAAGTAATCTTCATAAATTCCGTAAAAATCAGGCGAAAATGGTATAAACTTTGTTTACTTTATAATTGACTACATCTATAATCTATATACGTTCTTTGGGATACGCGCATAAGCCACTTATTTTTGTTAATGAATAAACCTTTCTATAGGCCAGATGAAATTCAATATTATCTCAAGGTCGTAAAATATTTAATTAAAATGCCGTTATTTCCTGATGCATATATTTTTGGATTCAGGTAGTAAGTCTCCTAATGTGTGTACTCAAACATGTTTTCATTATAAAAATACTGATAGCATTTTTGCTTGCGGGTGAATTTTTTTTCCTAACTTCCGGTCCATAGAATTATTGATTTTTTTATTATTACATTTATTTAATAAACAGAGTATATAAACATGGGTACATTAACTGGGTCTCACAAAACTGTCGGAACAGTTTGTCTGTGTGATTATAAACATAATAATACAGAGTTAATAATTAATTAATGATGCCAATAGTAAAAGTTGTTTAAAATAACATATAAAAGCCGTATACAAATAATTAGCCTGATATAAAAAACCGTAATTTTCTCAGGGTGCTCTTAGCTCCAATGGGGAATGGATGAAAATTTTAGAAGTGCCTGATTTTTTTTTTGGTGTTAGGAATAACCTTCCTTAGCACCAGAAAAAAGTTGCAGACTTTTCATGTGCGACAATTATTTTTGAAAAATAGAAACAGATTCCTCACTTACGTTTTGGGTTTAAGACGGCGAATGAGACAATTTCCTTGATTCGTCTCATATTACAAAAAATATCTTAAAAATACGTGGTAAACCGACACTAGCAATGATATTGACACCTGCAGCAGCTATATTTGTCATTGTCAGGGTCAGATATTCAAAATATTTTTTGTAATATTAGACGAATCAAGGAAAGTTTCTCATTCGCCGTCCTAAATCCAAAACGTAAGTGAGGAAACTGTTTATAATTTTCAAAAATAATTGACGCACCTGAAAAATCTGCAATTTTTTTCTGGTGTTAAGGAAGGTTATTCCTAACACCAAAAAAAAAATCAGGCACTTCTAAAATTTTCATCCATTCCCCATTCTGTCCACAAAGCGTAATCCAACGGGTTTAAGTCAGGGCTTGACGAAGGCCATTCTTCAGTACTAATAAAGCTTGGTAAATTCTCTTTTAGCTACTTCTGTGTAGATTTCGCTTTATGCCATCTCGATAAAGAATGACATAATCGAATATCCTAATATTTTTTTTCAAATAACATGGTTCAAAATTCGAAACACTCGGAGCAAGCTGCGGGTATGTTCTTATTTCGAATTCAACTTTTTAAATTCGTCTCAAAACTTATGAACACACGAGGTAGTACACCTGCTCCAATCACGGGTACACCTGTGAACCGGTTCCAACAGGCGTTGGAGCTATTGTGGGTGAAATGGACGGAGAACTAGGTATATGGTGATGAGTGATGACTGATGAGATGAGGATTGGATGGTCAATAAAATGGGCTGTTGCAAAGAGGACCGGGCACCTGCCATACATTGTTATACACAAAGTTATCGAGGCAGGCGGTGACTAAGCCACTCGCTAGGTGAGCCCCTGTAAGCGCCGTTGTAAAGACGGCCAGGAGCAACCCTGGAGTGAGCGGCTCAGGGGTGGTCGAGAGGTTATTATTCTTAACAATCTACGTGCATAGAGAAAATGACTTCTGTTCATTTACATATTATGTGAAAAGTAACTGCAGCAATAGGTTTTTGGAACATCATTAGCAACACTCAAATTCTTTAATTGTATTCGAAATGTAATCGACAATCGTATGTAAGTAATATTCACAAAATGCTCCGCCACAATTTTGCACAGTCAGTCGCCATAAATCCTACGAGTTTGATGTGACGTCATCTTTCTGCTCTTGATAATATTCTTCCGTTGTGTTGTCGCTAACGTCCATACCACGTTGAATACACCGGTTCTCGTCCGATCACCGAAGTTAAGCAACGTCGGGCGAGGTCAGTACTTGGATGGGTGACCGCCTGGGAACACCTCGTGTCGTTGGCCTTTTGCTTCTTTTATGTTATTTTAGAATACTTTTGTAAGATTTTAGAGGCTCGGGTACTGTATTTTTTTTGAATAACATTATATTTAGCTCTGTAAATATAATATATAATAATAATATGTATCAGTCATCCACTGTTATGGGGAATGTAACTGTTTTGCTAGTATGTTACGTGTTTTGATCAGAACTTAAATTACATTACATATATCTAAGAAAAATAAACGTCCATAACACTGAACCATATTTCTTACTACTTTCGTAGTGCATTGTGACCTCATATTTAATCTGTTTAATCCTTTTCCAGGCAGAGGCATTATATCGACCACATATAGACTGTCAAACGTGTAAATTAATGTCAATGAATAAGACTGACATTTGATTATTATGTTTTTCTCAAACTTGCAATGAAATGTTGACATAACTTACTTCAAATCATAGGTCCGGAAATACTACGTATCCGGTGCGACTAGTGAAGATGATATGTAAAGGAATTTCATATAACCTTACACACCTAGGTCTGCAAAGCATTCAATCACCAAAAAAAAAAAAAGATTAGGACTACTTAACGTTAATATCACCGATTATAAAAAAGTTTGGCGCGTAAATTGAAAAAAAAATCTTTTCTTGTTGGCCGGATTTGTTGTTCGTAATTATTTTGAAACTTTTTAATAAAAGCCATCGATTTCGAAATAAGTTTGGACGAAAATGATATGGAATTGAACTGTACGGTACGCCTCCGGAATTGCGAGCAGAAGTAGCCGTGAATAATTTACTGCCCCCGAAATCAAAAGTTAGGTACGAGTAGGTACATGACGGCGTATGAAAATTTCATAAGAATTATAAGTGTTTTCTTTTATGTAGTGCCTCGTCTATATAGTTAGATATAACTTCATGTAACTATAAACTAATTCTTAATTTAGGGAATAAGCGAAATATTTGTTAGTAAGAAATGTGGGACACAATTATAGGTTATGATGTGACAGCACTGACAGCTATCAGAAACGTATTATTTAGTTGAACGAATAAAACAAATTGACTACTTTTTTATTTCATTGCAAGTTTGAGAAAAGCACTATACAAATCTCGGCGAGAAACGGGGTTGCCGGCCGCGTATCCCTATATATACTTGGCCTGCAACCCTTCGTTTCCCGGCCTCTATAGTAATGTACTATTAATTGCCGGCCTGGAAAACGGTTAACAATATTCGGTTTCATGATCGCCAACGTCGGGCGAGGTCAGTACTTGGATGGGTGACCGCATGGGAACACCTCGTGTCGTTGGCCTTTTTGCTTTTCAACCGACGAAAAAAACGGAGGAGGTTCCCAAGTCGACGCGTATTTATATATTTTTTTTATACGCATAACTTTTTACAGAGTAGTTAGATTTCGATAATTATTTTTTTATTGTAAAGGGTATACCCCGAAGTCTGTCCCATATGAATTTGGGAAAATAAAACTAACCTTAGGGGTATTAGGAAAATAGAGGATAAGTGATTTTTCGTCGGTTAAAACTTTGTTTTTAAAGTAAATTATTACTTTCAGAAACTATACAGTCAGTAGCAACTGGCTTTTATATATGCTTTTTTTTTTCAGAAACCCGATCGCCGCTCTCAAGCCAGCCTCCCACTGCGTAGACACGTTGCAACAGTCGCTGCCCCAACTGAACACCAAGCGGCCTGGTGCCAAATTCAAACCTTCATCATCCGACAATGGTCAGTCCAATACTAGTACACCTACCAGTTTCTCCTTTGCACGCTTTTGTTATTTACTGGCTTGCGAAAAAGGTACACATAAGTAACTCTAGTGTGTGGTGGTGCGGATTAATATGGAACTAATACCATTTAGGTTAGTGGAAAGATGACGAAAACGAGGTTAGGAAGCTAACAAACTAATACAAGTCTGAGTTGCTAGGTGGCGCTAGTATAGTGGCATTAAGATTTCCTTGTTGTCTTTGGTGGAACCATTTTAACAACAGTATCTTAAATTTAAGGACTATTGTAATGCGAACTGTGCACCCTATGGCCCAATCAGGGACCAAATCTGTCTCCAACTGTTGTAATCAACGGCAATGAGCCCAAATCCTTCTGAAGTTGCTCATATATTATATTCAAAAACTTTTTACAAATAATTAACTTAGATTTATATTGTATAGTCGACGAATGACAAGGTTCGTAACTTTTTGGCTATATGAGTCGCTTAAGGTGGTTCGATTGCCATACAAAGCGTTATTTGACATTCGCAGGCTGACGGCGTGATATTTTAAGAAACTTACCTATGTAACAAACTTTCATCAATTGGCTTTCTATTTGCGCCAAATTCCCCCTTTCCTAGAATAAACTTGTATAAACTAGATTAATTTGAGAAAAATAGTTTTCCCAAACCAATTTCTCAAATTAATCTAGTTTATACAAGTTTATTCTAGGAAAGGGGGAATTTGGCGCAAATGGGAAGACAATTTATGAAAGTTTGTTACATAAGTCTCTTAAAATATCACGCCGTTAGCCTACGAATGTCAAATAACGTTTTGTATGGCAATGGAACCACCTTAACTTCAAACTCGGGTAAATCCAATTCTGACATGTTTTAAGATTTTGGTATAAAATGAAAGGGTAAAAAACTAGTTTTGTTACAATTTTATCAGTTAAGTAGATCACTGTGATTTTTGAGAAAAATACAGTGAAAAAGTCCATCCAAGCCAATCAGCGAAAGAAGATTGTTCAACATGGCTGACAATTTCTAATCGTATTTTTTTCAAACCTAGAAATCCAGGCCTGATAAATCAAAATTATACAAATCCACACTGAGTTTTTTCAAAGATAAGATAAACTTTAATCGATTATATCAAAGGAAGGTAAATTTTATTTTTTCTATAGAGATGGTTTTAATGCTGAATTGGCCGAACAATGATGGCTTTATTTAATGCTTTAGCCATAATAAAAAATTACTGCCTTTCAAATCACCGAATTAAAGTTATTATAATTTTTTCCAATTATTTCGCGAGTGGTTAGAGTGGATTTATCTGAATTTGAAGTTATACGACACAAATAATAATATAATATGCATATAAAGTGACGAACCTTTTCATTCCGCGACTGTACTAAATGTCTGTTGTTGTCAAAGGTGAAGGTGGTTAACATGTTGATTAATGTGGTAATCATATAGTCGTGTTCGTTAATATACATATATAAGTTCATAAGGGTTCAAAATTATCTGAGCTACCTTAAGTCTTGTTCACTTGTTATTAATTAATTTGCCCGTGCATATATTTTCGAACTCGGCTGTACATAAATACCACGTTTTATTTTTAAGTTATGTGATTATGGTGGTTTTATGATTAGCTTTTCAATGCCAAGGCAAATAATAAATATAAGTGTGCATATGCGAATTTTTTTTGTGTTCATCAGTCCTTGGTGTTAAAAAGGTTAGTTATAGGTATTATGTATAATATATCTAACGAGATGGGATCTAACTTGATTAACGGTTTTGTTCTTGGATGTTGCGTGGAGGCGAAAGTGTGATTGAGCTTTTAATAAAAGACTTTATACGTTTTGGGTTTTATTTTTGTGTAGGTACTAAAATACTAATGAGAATCAAGAATTAAATAGCACAGCTCTTTAATACTAAATCACCTTATTATATTTATCAATTCTATATTGAAACAGAGGGGCTACCGCAAAACAAAAACGAAGTTCGTTCGTGTATCTCCCTCTCTGTCGCTCGAATTAGCAAGTGCGACAGAGAGGGAAACACACGAACGAAGTTTGTTTTCGTTTCGCGGTAGGCCCTCAGGAATATATTTTTTTCTCAAAAAAGGCCCGTAAAGTGTAGCGAGTATGTTTACTCGCTACATATTGGAAGGTAATAGTTTAAGGTCAGATCAAAAGTAAAAAAAACAGTGCAGGCCGCCTGGAATGTTACATATAAATTCCTTTATTTGTCGAGTACCAATCTTTTTAAAAAGTAGAAACTGGCATAATAAAACGTGGCACAGGTCGTATTTAGCCATTTCAATTCGTATTTATCTGTTGCAAACGCGATGTATTTGTATTTGTCTCAAATAGTTTTCGTTTTTCGGTGGAAGAATACACTTGCGATTGTGTTTAAAAAAAACGGCGCGAGAGCATTAATAATTTCACGTTGTGCTCCTATATTTAAAATTTATTTACTCCCCCATTTTTGAGAAAAGCACTATATTAGCCTCAGCCGGAATGGCAATTGCAGGCTTCGTATTATAATTAAACGGACGAGCTTGCGAGAGAGAAAACAAATACTCAGCCAGCAATTGCCTCCTTCCCGGCCACGGCAATAATGTATTATTATGTGCCAACGAGTTCATGCTTGTTCGTGAAAAGGGTGGTCAAAACGCTGCTCCAAGACGCATGCAGCTCGTTCAAACGACAATTTTGGATTTTTTGTAAAACAAACATCTTCCTGATAATACTCGTGCCAGCTGTAGAGAGTTCTATATATTCACGAGTGTGTGAGTGTGAGTTTTTTTTTTATATTTCCAAAAACAGGGATCGACAAAAAAACGTATATTTATAGAACCTGGTCAACAAAAATTCACAAGATTCGGTTGAGAATTGCGACCTATCGAGTAGAAAAGCTGGCCAGCCGGACATACGACAGCATTTTGTTCCAAATTGAAACGAAGAATTTAGTTTGCTTCACTCGCTCACTTAATTATTGATTTTTATTAAAATGTATAAGTAGTTTTAGCACAGCTGGCACATAAACTTTAATACTCTGCCGCACCTATAGCCTCGTCCTGCCCAGGCTTTAAATTCTTACTTGCTAAATATGCCCCCTGTCATTCCTAAAGGACAATATAAATTATAGCGTTCCTGCCCAGAACAATTTTCGCTTAAATTTACAACTTGCATATAAAATATTTTACTTATTTTTTTTTTGGGTTACAAAGGTACTGTAGTTTACTGATTTTGGCGGGTTTTAAGACAATATCTTTTGTTCATTTAAAAGGACACTGGGCAGAACTAGCAAAATCCTCTTAGTTCTATTTGTCATTTTTGGAGAACATTGGGTACATTTAAATAAATAAAAAATAGTTATTTATAATCAAACTTTTATTCTTTACTTAATCTTAACGGAGATCAATCACACTACTGTCCATGGTAAACTTAAGTAACAGCCTTTTTCTTTAATTCTAATTAATCAGTCTTGCCCAGAAGGGACCTTGAGTAAAAATAATCAACATATTCAAATATCAAAATATTTAAATCCTTTAGTTACTAAGTAACGTATCAAGTAGTTTTTCTTACCCTTAATATCACATGATTGCCGTTGAAATCATTCATTGAAAAAACTATTATGAAGAAATATATCGTCCACGTGATCGTCCTCGAGAACCTCCACGAGATCGCCCACGAGAACGACGTGCAGCAACCCCTTGTTCTGCTCTTCCGCGGTTGCTTTCCCGTTGTTCAGTGGAGTTAATGGTTTCTCCTTCAGACTCTGAAGAATCACTGTCGCTTACCGATCGCGTTTCCCGTGTTGGATTATACTCTGGATCTCCACCGTCATCATCGGATTCAATGAGCTCACCGATGTCAGAATCACCGAGCAAATCTTCGATATCTATGTCCCTCAAACCTATAACAAAAACAAATATTATTCATCAAATATGCCCAATGTGATTTAAAAAGGACATATTAACTTTACGCATTTCTAAAAAAACAAAATGAAACAAAACTATTAAATTATTAAGTATTTGGTTTATCAAACTATTAAATGTAAGATTTAAAACCTTTTTACTCACTTAGAATCTACGATTACATTGATAAAAATGGATTAAACTTACGTCTTCCCGAGCGTCGTGCCATCTTGGCCACGTGGACTGACACTGACGCAAAGTTTTTTGTCTATTGAATCCAAAATGGAGGCTCCGTCATTGACAACATTTTAACCAATCAGGTGCAACTAGTAAAATTGCCCAATGAAGGAAGTTGACAACACTAGGCGCGAAATTCGAATTTGTGATTTTTAATTGACACTGGGCAGAATCACGATCTCAATATTTTTAAGCATGGGCAGGACGTGTGAAGTATATTTTGTCATTTTAAAAAGACAATGGGCAGGACGAGGATAGACTAGATAAGATATGCTATGAATATGAAAAGTTATCGATAGTTTATATGGTAACACCCTAACCCGAGGAACATAGTGTGTATTGTAACATACGGTACATGGGTGGATTGCAAAAAAAATTTTCGTACTTAAGAGCCTTAATCTAATCTACGCTTAACTTTTTTCCATTGTGTAACGGCAATTACCCATACATTTTATATGGGTAACTTTCGTTACACAATGGAAAAAAGTTAAAGCATGGATTAGCTTAAGACCCTTAATTATGTAAAAAAAATTTGCAATCCACCCACATGTATGTATATGCCAACACTTGAACTATCTTGTATCGTGTTGCATGTCGATTCAATTTAGAATTTAATTTTGAAAGGGTAAACGCTTGAAAGAATATAATTTAATTGAAATTTGTCTGTTTGCGTAACTGTATCGTTTGTTATAAATACAAGAAAAAAATGCTACAACTTTTTTTTAAATTATTTATTGACATACTAAAATCAATCAACTATGTACAAAATAATATGGACAACTCGAATAGTACCATAAAAAGCCCAAATTATTAATTTCTGGCCAGTTTTCTAATTTTTTGCCTCATGGTGCCCATTAATGACCGGACAGCGACTTTGTCAAAAGTTCGAGCCACCTTATTCCAATCTGACCGAAACTGTTGCTCTGTATCGGCACTACGGGCTGTTTTACGTAGTTTAGCTTTCATTATAGCCCAGTAGTGTTCAATCGGGCGAAGCTCTGGACAATTCGGTGGATTTAACTCTTTGGTCACAAAATTTACATTATTGTCTTTATACCATTTTACTACCATAGCCGCGTAATGGCAAGACGCTAAGTCAGGCCAAAATACAGTTTCGGAGTTGTGCTTTTTGATCATCGGCAATACTCGTTTCTGAAGGCACTCTTTCATATAAATATCGGCATTCATCGACGAGGTAGTGAAAAAAGTAGTTGACTTCATTCCGCATTCACAAATGGCCTGCCACACCATGACTTTCTTGCCGAACTTCTCAACGCAATAGTACATTACTGCAAAGGCCGTGAAGTAAGGGATTGATGGACGAGTTTGGGCTAGACGGCCGAGTCGTAGACGAGGCCGGATACAACGAGTCCAGCAATCCCTGTTCCGGCCGAGGCTTGTATAGTGCTTTTCTCAAGCGATGTGAGGAAATAATAAATAGTTATTTGTTAAACAAGGGTGCAGTTATAATTTAACCGCGAGTGTGGAATTGAAACACGAGCTAGCGAATGTGAGTGGTTTAAATATAGAATCCTTTTCACCTCACTAAAGTGAGAAAGATTCTAGATAAAAAAATCTAAAAAAGAAAAAAAAACATTAAAAAAGAATAATATTAAAAAAACATTACAAAAGAGTAAAACAGAAAGGAAAAAAATAATTAAAAAAAAACAACTAAATAAACAAAAAAAAACGCCCAAAAAAATTACAAAAAACAATAAAAAAAAAGCAAAAAAACAAAAAAATGGACAAAAAAAAAGAAAATAAACAAAAATCATAAAAAAACAAAAAAAAGGAAAAAAAACAAAAAAAAAAGAAAAACATTAAAAAAAAAAAGGAAAAAAAACAAAAAAAAAAAACAAAACAAAAAAAAACAAAAAAAAACATTAAAAAAACGGAAAAAAAAACATTAAAAAAACATTAAAAAAAGTAAAACAAAAAGGAAAACTTAAAAAAAAAATAAAAAAAAACGACAAAAAAACAAAAAACATTAAAAAAAGTAAAACAAAAAGGAAAAATAGATAAAAAAAAACTTAAAAATAACATAAAAGACCCTACAAAAAATTTAACATTAAAAAATAGACAAACATCAAGAAAAGAATAGATTTTTTTTTAAATCATTAAAAACGATAAACAACACTAAAAAATAAACACAAAATAACAAAAAAAATGTAAAAAACTAACAATTTTTTTTTTACAAAAAACTAAAACAATAAAAAAAAGTATTGGTGGTTGGCAGTATGTATTTTTTCCTTTGTCTGTTTAATATCAGTAAGCAAATTTAAAAAGTTAGAGTAGCGGCCAATAATGTTTTTAGTTAGGGTTTTCATACATTACTTCTTGGCCTAGGCCAAGAAGTAATGTAGGGAGCCATAAACAAGGAACTTCATGTCTTCATTTCGTGACATTAACGCATACATTTCCGAGCATGTTTGAGAAAATGGATTTTTCAGCCTCTGTGATTTCTGTTCCCTCACGAATAGTGTAATACTGGGGGCCTGGCAAAGACTTGTAGTCCAGTTTTACATACGTTTCGTTGTCCATTATTAGTATTATTACACAGCTGTGTTTTTTCGATAAAATCGAGTCATAAAATTTTCGGACTCGTGTCTTAACAGATGCTTTTTGTTTTTGACTTATTTTCGTTTAATGTCTTTAAATTATTCCTTTTCTTTGCACGTTGTACCATCCCGATACTCGTACCAACTTTTTCGCGACATCTCCAGTTTTGGATTGGACGGACCTGGTTTTTGGCCTGGCCGTTGTTGGTCCTCGAAGGTATAATCCTCCCCGTACTTACGGATAGCAGTTTGGACGGCTCCAACACTAACACCTTCCATTTGTGCTAGTTTTCGGTACGTAATACCTTTAACCGAACACCATTTGTCCACAATAGATTTTCGCTTTTGCGGTGTAAGACCCCTCATTTTTTTATTGGAACAAGTTGAGCAAAAAAAGAATAAAGATATCGGTTCTATGACAAATATCAATTAATTGTCTTGTATCAGAATATTTTTAAATGCATAGACAGCTTATTCCTGCCAGAGCTAACTTGTATTTATAACAAACGATACAGTCTTTACGAATCGAAAATCGAAAATCGAGGCTAAAAACGACTTATGGCAATAGTCATCAATTTTGATTTAAATGTTAATGAATGGCTTTAAATTTTACCTAAGAATGTCTTTATAATAAAACCCGTCATTTTGTTAAGTGTCTCATTCTCCTGTCAATACCTACGAAGTTTTCCTTTCGAAGCAGACCCTACGTTTTTATACTCTCGATTTGTTTCAGACGCGCAGTGGAGCCAATTCTGCCAGGCGCGTGATAGTATAGCAAAAAAGATGAGCTTCGCTTCAAGAGACTCCGACCGCCATCACAGTTGGCGAAAAGACATAGATAAAAGGTAAAATCATGTCATTATTGAGAACTGGTTAACGTTTTTCGGTTGTTCTGTCGCCAACGTCCATACCACGTTGAATACACCGGTTCTCGTCCGATCACCGAAGTTAAGCAACGTCGGGCGAGGTCAGTACTTGGATGGGTGACCGCCTGGGAACACCTCGTGTCGTTGGCCTTTTTGCTTCTTTTTCTTGGTGGAATAATGTTTATATGTATACGTTTTCGTTTTTTTTAATGCAAAGGAACATATACTACGTTTTTAATATTCTTTACATCGATTGCCATCTGTTCTGTTGTTAGGGAAATAATATCCAAGGTACTTAATATGGGCATCATTTCGTGCATACAGTAATCTACCTTTTTTCTTTTTCCACGTCGTTGGCAAACAAGCTTACGGTCCACGTGATGGTAAGTGGTTACCTTAGCCTATGGACGCTTGCAACTCCAGGGGCGTTACATGCGCGTTGCTGACCCTTTAAGAATGTATACACTCCTTTTTTGAACCCCATACCTACAGTATACCATCTTACAAAAAAAGTAAGTAGGAACAGTAGGGTAAATCGGTAGTGGCTGGCTGGCTGGCTGGCTTCAATAGAAATACAAATAGGTACAAAATACAAATACAAAAAGGTTTATTATCAAAAACAAAACATCTTTTTGACTTCTTACCATCAGAGACCAAGCTTGAGCCTTCAGCCAGTGCGTTTCACATCAATAACATAAATTAGTTTAATCTTTAGGTATGGCCACCTCATACTAAAAATGAACTCTATAGACCTATAATAGAGTTCATTTTAGTATAAGGTTTCAATAACTGGCCGCGTCATACTAAAGTGAATTCTGTTTGTTGGGGAACAGAGTTCATTTTTAGTATGAGGGGTCAGGTATGGAAGGGTGGCCAGCTACTGGCGATTTACCCTATACAATATACAATAAAATATTAGATAGGATAATTTATTGATAAAACATAATGTACATCAGTATTTACTATAGACTTGGAGCTTAATATTAGAGGCAAATAACACGTGCCTGAACTAGGATACCCTGTGTTTCAGGCAAAAAAGAACTAACAATTGAATATGTTATTCACATGCAAAATAGTATACAATATCATTCTTATTGACTAGGTTGTACAAAATAATTAGTAAGTTAATAAACCTATATATAAAAAAGGTATAAAAAGATAGAAGATAGAACAAAATTATTTTAAAACGATAAATAACTTCTCAGTATCGTCATAGGACATAATATTATGTAGGGCTTCTCGTAGCGTTGATTTACATTTCATGTAGTTTAGGGGATATAAATCTAGCCGTGCATTAAGTCTATTGTAAAGAAGTGGACCTAGGAAAAGAAAAAATCTAGAAGAGAAAGCGTGTCGTGTTTGAGTATAATTATGACAAACAAAATCTTTACGCCTTTTACTGGCATGATCAGTGTTGTAAGGGGTTTCAGCGTGCTGTTTTAAAATTGTGTGCAATATAAATAATTGTCGGACTGTTAAAACTTCACATGATTTATAAAGCAAGCTAGTGGGGAATTGATAGGGGCAGCTGCACTGTTCCTTCTGAACCTCGCAGCGCACACTGGAACTCTATCAGCGACATCAATACGAATACATATATGTACCAGTGTGTAACCGCCATACGATAAATAAATAAAATAGGGGCGGAAAGTAGAAACCTTAAGGATTGCTCTCTGGGCCCTTTCTAGGTTTAGTAATGTGGTTTTAGCCAAGCCACCCTATGAAGAGATGCAGTAAGTTAATACAGATTGACATAACGCAAAGTAAACTTGTTTGATTATGTGCGAGTCTGCGATCGTACGTATTTTTTTGAAAATAAATATTAACTTACGAACTCTAGTGCACAACGCTTCCACATGAAGTCGAAAAGAGAGAGAGTCATCAATTTTGATTCCTAAATACTTTATTTTGTTTGTGGTAGCTATGCCCGGATATGCACACCGGTTATTTGTGGGATGTTTACAATTGTGAGCATAGATTTTAAGGTTAGTCGGAGCTAGTTTCGATTTGCGCATGGAAAACTTTATAACATTTGTTTTCTCCGAGTTCAGGGTTAGAAGGTGATTTAGAAGCTTGTTGAATAAAATATTGTTGTCCATTGTTACAGTACAACGTCTGAAGATGTGAGACGAAGCGAGCCAATGATCGACCGAGCGACAGACACGCACGGCATCGAAGACTTCATCCGAGAACTCATCCGCAAGGAGCTCCAACATATTTGCCTAGAAATGCAAGACGACGTGTCATCAGCCTCAAACAAAACAGACGAAATAATAGACAAAGGCGTTGCCAACATAATAGAACACTTAAAAAATAACGATGACGGCGAAACGCGGAAGGATCCAGTGAAATCGTTCTCCAGAGTGAAAATAAATGGAAACAACAAACCCTTGCTCCAAATAACGTTTAGTAGATGCGGTGAGAACAGTTTGGAAGTGCTGGACAACTGTGTGAACGTGACGATTTGCGATAGCCCGCCGAAAGATAAGAACCAGCCGATGGAAGACACTTTGACGGATGATGTGCCGGTCCATTCGCTGAAGAGGTGCCAGGCTTTCAACGCTTTACAGGTGAGATTTATTAAGAAAATTAATGATTATCGAGGTTCCATCAAGCCTAGCCGTAACTTTTCGAACGAGCGTTTAGAACAAATCAACTGTCATTTATACTTTCAAAAAAAAATTAATTCCACTATTTGTGGCACAGCATCACAGCATTCAGTCATGAAAATTAGTTTGATTTGAGGAGTTTCTATTTATTTCATTGCATGTTTGAGAAAAGCACTATACATGCCTGGCCGTGAAAAGGGCTTGCCGGGTGAGTAGGTATAGACGGCCGACCGTAGGGAGTCCGGATAGTGATACGAAGCCCGTAATACTTCTTTCCCGGCGTCTGCAGTAATGTACTATTATTGCACCACAACATAAGAAAAACATGATACAGGAGGAGTAGATTAAACACCATCTGTACTGCTCTGACGCGCGTTCGAAAAGTTACGCGATTGCAGGTCCAAATAAGAATTCCGATGGTAAAACATATGCAAGTTATTTGAAAAATAGACCACTTGATATGTAAATTCGGTTGCTCTGTCGCCAACGTCCATACCACGTTGAATACACCGGTTCTCGTCCGATCACCGAAGTTAAGCAACGTCGGGCGAGGTCAGTACTTGGATGGGTGACCGCCTGGGAACACCTCGTGTCGTTGGCCTTTTGCTTCTTTTTATGTCTTCATTCACAGGTAACATATGAAGGTGAAACTTAACAAATTGAATTAATTTTTCATCTCTCCTGTTCTGAAAGTTGACTTTTCATGGGCATATAGCCGGGTGGAAAATTGCGTTTTCTTCCCTAGGGTGGAAAGTAATTTTTTTTTATTGTTACGGTCAGCCACGGAGTCGAGGATTATTGAGTTACTTCATATTACTAAAATAAAAGATATATGTAAAATAACATTAAAACTATTAGATCAGATACATTTTTTAAACTTTTCTAAAGTTGGCTGCATGTGTATTTTAAATTTTAACCGATTACTCTTAATATGCCTGTTTTATAAAATATACGTGTAGTATTTTACTTTCCTCACAGTCGAAATGAAAAGTAGAGTGTTTAACTCGGGTGAAATTACCCATTCCACCCTCGAACTGTTGGTCTCGGGTGTAATGGGTCACTTTCAACCCTTGGTTAACAATCTACTATTATCGGTTGAAGGCAAGGCAAGGAAAAGGCAAGGCTCACGAGTAAACCTTTGTATTTCTATATTTACGTTAACATCTGATTATCTGACCTAACGACGTCATAATGGTTTCCGGTAATGATAACATATATGCCATTCTCGTGTATGCGATATCATGACGTCATATTTCTGAAATTGATAACATTATTCGGTTGGTTTGTCGCCAACGTCCATACCACGTTGAATACACCGGTTCTCGTCCGATCACCGAAGTTAAGCAACGTCGGGCGAGGTCAGTACTTGGATGGGTGACCGCCTGGGAACACCTCGTGTCGTTGGCCTTTTGCTTCTATTTGTCTTATTTTATGTTTCCACTATCTTCCGCCCGCGACTTCGTCTGCGTGGACCCGGGATAAAAACTATCCTATATTTTAATCCAGGCTATAAACTATCGGTTGAGCCGTTTAAGCGTGAATGAGTAACAAACATCCAAACACCTAATCATCTAACATCCATACTTTTGCATTTATAATATTAGTAGAATTCAATATAGTATGTACTAGCTGCACGCGCGGCTTTGCCCGAGTATTGCAAAGAGCGCAGGTAAACCTGTAAAAAAAAGAATTTATGAAATCGGATAAGCGGTTCCGGGGATTACCCTTAAGGTGGTTCGATTGCCATACAAAGCGTTATTTGACTTTCGCAGGCTAACGGCGTGATATTTTAAGAAACTTATGTGGGTTGTTTTCAAATAAAGTGTACCCTAGTTAAGGTGAAATTAAGAAACGTTAACTTTTTCAGGTGAGTCACGAAAATTTGCCATACATTTATACAGCTAATTTTCGTGACTCACCTGACAAAGTTAATATTTCTTAATTTTACCTTAACTAGGGTACACATTCTTTGAAAACTATCCATGTAACAAACTTTCATCAATTGGCTTACCATTTGCGCCAAATTCCCCCTTTCCTAGAATAAACTTGTGTAAACTAGATTAATTTGAGAAAAATAGTTTTCCCAAAATATTACGCCCCAAACCAATTTCTCAAATAAATCTAGTTTATACAAGTTTATTCTAGGAAAGGGGGAATATGAATATAGGACCTGCCAGTACACCCACTGAAAGAATGACCCAATCCCTCGTCGGGGGCCACTCTCACTAGCTTAGCCTAAGTACTAGACCCCTTTTCCCAGTTCCTTACCTTATTAGACCTTTGATTTCGACTATACCACTGAACCAAATTTGAAGTTTTAGATATTCATTCGACGCAGAATTTGACCCTCTTTAATATTGAATTGAATACATTTTCCGTCCGACGTACCGTTTTTGTGCTATATGCAAATTACTGAAAAAAGAGCAAAGATTTCGCGGTTATTGGGCTCCCAAAAGTTTAGCACACCTCCTGGGATGGCAATCCGAGTTTGCCATCCCAGGAGGTGTGCTAAACTGACACATGCATTTAGGGCAAAATGAAGGTATTAAAACGATTTCCAGCTTTATGGGAATTAATTCTTCGAAGAATTCTAATTTTCTTGGCCTAAGGACGCACTCCACTACTTGTGCGACTGAAACAAACAGTTTTTTTTAACAATCTTTAACATGCTTCCCATGTGTCTAATCGGTGTTATAAAAACCACGGTTTTATAAACCAACATAATTGACTCATCCCATTTTTAGGGTTCCGTAGCCAAATGGCAAAAAACTGAACCCTTATAGATTCGTCATGTCTGTCTGTCTGTCCGTCCGTCCGTCCGTATGTCACAGCCACTTTTTTCCGAAACTATAAGAACTATACTGTTGAAACTTGGTAACTAGATGTATTCTGTGAGCCGCATTAAGATTTTCACACAAAAATTGAAAAAAAAAACAATAAATTTTTGGGGTTCCCCATACTTCGAACTGAAACTATTTTTTTTTTCATCTAACCCATACGTGTAGGTTATCTATGGACTGGTCTTCAAAAATGATATTGAGGTTTCTAATATCATTTTTTTCTAAACTGAATAGTTTGCGCGAGAGACAATTCCAAAGTGGTAAAATGTGTAACTTCTAAAATAAGAGAATGATAAAACTAAAAAAAAATTATGATGTACCTACCATGCTAACTTCCACCGAAAATCGGTTTGAACGAGATCTAGTAAGTAGTTTTTTTTTAATACGTCATAAATCGTAAACTGCAATTTATTTTTCGGAACCCTTCATGGGCGAGTCCGACTCGCACTTGGCCTTTTTTTTTTTTTTTTTTATACCACGTCGGTGGCAAACATACTTACGGCCTACCTGATGGTAAGTCTATTGTTTTTTCTTTTAAACGCATTCGCCGCCACCAGGATTCGCTGCCGGATCGCTGATGGGGCGTGAATATTTGTTTCTGAGTAATGGATGTTTCTATGTACCCATAACGTTAGCCTTATTTACAGCAGCGGCCCTAGCCCTGAATCAGGTTGGAGCGAATCGGTCTTTGGGCGTCATTTGACGCTTTCACTTCACAAGAAAAATCAATTGCTTTGTTGTTCCGCCTTTTTGTCGTTTTGGCGCCCCTTGGCATCTGGCGCCTAAAGCGGCCGCTCCCTCCGATGTAGACTCGGGCTGGTCCTGCTTATTCAGCTGACTGTGGTGCTAGCTCGATTTGAGTAAGATTGTCCCCTAATATTATTTGCGGACATATGGCACTGAGACGTGGTCGCTTAGAATGGGCTTCATAAGAAAGCTCAATGTCACCCGAAGAGCAATGGAGAGGGCTAGGCTGGGAGTTTCTCTGCGTGATCGCATCAGAAATAAGGCTATCTGCAGCAGAAGTAAGGTAACCGATATATCCCTCCGAATTGCTAAAGTTAAGTGGCAGTGGGCGGGGCCCATTGCACGCAGAACCGATGGCCGTTAGGGCGGAAAGGTTCTCGTGTGGCGACCACGTACCGGAAGACGCAGTGTCGGTAGACTATCCACAAGGTGGACTGATGACCTGGTATAGGTCGCGGGAGTCCGCTGGATGCGGGTGGCGCAAGACCGATCACTTTGGCACTCTTTGGGACCTCTATGACCATCAGTGGAGTGGAGGTCTTTCGGCTGATATGATGATTAATTTATTTGTTATGAATTTTGTGAACCCAGGAAGCCCGCAGCACCGAGGACCTGTACATAGACGACGAGCTGTCGACGCAGGCGACCGACTTCGGCCGGATGCGGCTCATCCCGCTGCACGGCTCGCTGCACGAGATCCTGTGCGAGAAGGCCGACGACTGCTGCCTCGTCAAGGTCAAGCAGGAGAACTGCTGCGACACCATCTACTTCAGGTACTCTAGCTGTTTATTTATGACCAGCTGTCGACGCAGGCGACCGACTTCGGCCGGATGCGGCTCATCCCGCTGCACGGCTCGCTGCACGAGATCCTGTGCGAGAAGGCCGACGACTGCTGCCTCGTCAAGGTCAAGCAGGAGAACGGCTGCGACACCATCTACTTCAGGTACTCTTGCTGTTTATTTATGACCAGCTGTCGACGCAGGCGACCGACTTCGGCCGGATGCGGCTCATCCCGCTGCACGGCTCGCTGCACGAGATCCTGTGCGAGAAGGCCGACGACTGCTGCCTCGTCAAGGTCAAGCAGGAGAACTGCTGCGACACCATCTACTTCAGGTACTCTAGCTGTTTATTTATGACCAGCTGTCGACGCAGGCGACCGACTTCGGCCGGATGCGGCTCATCCCGCTGCACGGCTCGCTGCACGAGATCCTGTGCGAGAAGGCCGACGACTGCTGCCTCGTCAAGGTCAAGCAGGAGAACGGCTGCGACACCATCTACTTCAGGTACTCTAGCTGTTTATTTATGACCAGCTGTCGACGCAGGCGACCGACTTCGGCCGGATGCGGCTCATCCCGCTGCACGGCTCGCTGCACGAGATCCTGTGCGAGAAGGCCGACGACTGCTGCCTCGTCAAGGTCAAGCAGGAGAACGGCTGCGACACCATCTACTTCAGGTACTCTTGCTGTTTATTTATGACCAGCTGTCGACGCAGGCGACCGACTTCGGCCGGATGCGGCTCATCCCGCTGCACGGCTCGCTGCACGAGATCCTGTGCGAGAAGGCCGACGACTGCTGCCTCGTCAAGGTCAAGCAGGAGAACTGCTGCGACACCATCTACTTCAGGTACTCTAGCTGTTTATTTATGACCAGCTGTCGACGCAGGCGACCGACTTCGGCCGGATGCGGCTCATCCCGCTGCACGGCTCGCTGCACGAGATCCTGTGCGAGAAGGCCGACGACTGCTGCCTCGTCAAGGTCAAGCAGGAGAACGGCTGCGACACCATCTACTTCAGGTACTCTAGCTGTTTATTTATGACCAGCTGTCGACGCAGGCGACCGACTTCGGCCGGATGCGGCTCATCCCGCTGCACGGCTCGCTGCACGAGATCCTGTGCGAGAAGGCCGACGACTGCTGCCTCGTCAAGGTCAAGCAGGAGAACGGCTGCGACACCATCTACTTCAGGTACTCTTGCTGTTTATTTATGACCAGCTGTCGACGCAGGCGACCGACTTCGGCCGGATGCGGCTCATCCCGCTGCACGGCTCGCTGCACGAGATCCTGTGCGAGAAGGCCGACGACTGCTGCCTCGTCAAGGTCAAGCAGGAGAACGGCTGCGACACCATCTACTTCAGGTACTCTTGCTGTTTATTTATGACCAGCTGTCGACGCAGGCGACCGACTTCGGCCGGATGCGGCTCATCCCGCTGCACGGCTCGCTGCACGAGATCCTGTGCGAGAAGGCCGACGACTGCTGCCTCGTCAAGGTCAAGCAGGAGAACGGCTGCGACACCATCTACTTCAGGTACTCTTGCTGTTTATTTATGACCAGCTGTCGACGCAGGCGACCGACTTCGGCCGGATGCGGCTCATCCCGCTGCACGGCTCGCTGCACGAGATCCTGTGCGAGAAGGCCGACGACTGCTGCCTCGTCAAGGTCAAGCAGGAGAACGGCTGCGACACCATCTACTTCAGGTACTCTTGCTGTTTATTTATGACCAGCTGTCGACGCAGGCGACCGACTTCGGCCGGATGCGGCTCATCCCGCTGCACGGCTCGCTGCACGAGATCCTGTGCGAGAAGGCCGACGACTGCTGCCTCGTCAAGGTCAAGCAGGAGAACGGCTGCGACACCATCTACTTCAGGTACTCTTGCTGTTTATTTATGACCAGCTGTCGACGCAGGCGACCGACTTCGGCCGGATGCGGCTCATCCCGCTGCACGGCTCGCTGCACGAGATCCTGTGCGAGAAGGCCGACGACTGCTGCCTCGTCAAGGTCAAGCAGGAGAACGGCTGCGACACCATCTACTTCAGGTACTCTTGCTGTTTATTTATGACCAGCTGTCGACGCAGGCGACCGACTTCGGCCGGATGCGGCTCATCCCGCTGCACGGCTCGCTGCACGAGATCCTGTGCGAGAAGGCCGACGACTGCTGCCTCGTCAAGGTCAAGCAGGAGAACGGCTGCGACACCATCTACTTCAGGTACTCTTGCTGTTTATTTATGACCAGCTGTCGACGCAGGCGACCGACTTCGGCCGGATGCGGCTCATCCCGCTGCACGGCTCGCTGCACGAGATCCTGTGCGAGAAGGCCGACGACTGCTGCCTCGTCAAGGTCAAGCAGGAGAACGGCTGCGACACCATCTACTTCAGGTACTCTTGCTGTTTATTTATGACCAGCTGTCGACGCAGGCGACCGACTTCGGCCGGATGCGGCTCATCCCGCTGCACGGCTCGCTGCACGAGATCCTGTGCGAGAAGGCCGACGACTGCTGCCTCGTCAAGGTCAAGCAGGAGAACGGCTGCGACACCATCTACTTCAGGTACTCTTGCTGTTTATTTATGACCAGCTGTCGACGCAGGCGACCGACTTCGGCCGGATGCGGCTCATCCCGCTGCACGGCTCGCTGCACGAGATCCTGTGCGAGAAGGCCGACGACTGCTGCCTCGTCAAGGTCAAGCAGGAGAACGGCTGCGACACCATCTACTTCAGGTACTCTTGCTGTTTATTTATGACCAGCTGTCGACGCAGGCGACCGACTTCGGCCGGATGCGGCTCATCCCGCTGCACGGCTCGCTGCACGAGATCCTGTGCGAGAAGGCCGACGACTGCTGCCTCGTCAAGGTCAAGCAGGAGAACGGCTGCGACACCATCTACTTCAGGTACTCTTGCTGTTTATTTATGACCAGCTGTCGACGCAGGCGACCGACTTCGGCCGGATGCGGCTCATCCCGCTGCACGGCTCGCTGCACGAGATCCTGTGCGAGAAGGCCGACGACTGCTGCCTCGTCAAGGTCAAGCAGGAGAACGGCTGCGACACCATCTACTTCAGGTACTCTTGCTGTTTATTTATGACCAGCTGTCGACGCAGGCGACCGACTTCGGCCGGATGCGGCTCATCCCGCTGCACGGCTCGCTGCACGAGATCCTGTGCGAGAAGGCCGACGACTGCTGCCTCGTCAAGGTCAAGCAGGAGAACGGCTGCGACACCATCTACTTCAGGTACTCTTGCTGTTTATTTATGACCAGCTGTCGACGCAGGCGACCGACTTCGGCCGGATGCGGCTCATCCCGCTGCACGGCTCGCTGCACGAGATCCTGTGCGAGAAGGCCGACGACTGCTGCCTCGTCAAGGTCAAGCAGGAGAACGGCTGCGACACCATCTACTTCAGGTACTCTTGCTGTTTATTTATGACCAGCTGTCGACGCAGGCGACCGACTTCGGCCGGATGCGGCTCATCCCGCTGCACGGCTCGCTGCACGAGATCCTGTGCGAGAAGGCCGACGACTGCTGCCTCGTCAAGGTCAAGCAGGAGAACGGCTGCGACACCATCTACTTCAGGTACTCTTGCTGTTTATTTATGACCAGCTGTCGACGCAGGCGACCGACTTCGGCCGGATGCGGCTCATCCCGCTGCACGGCTCGCTGCACGAGATC
The DNA here is from genome assembly GCA_963854355.1 of Epinotia brunnichana. Taxonomy (NCBI): domain Eukaryota; kingdom Metazoa; phylum Arthropoda; class Insecta; order Lepidoptera; family Tortricidae; genus Epinotia; species Epinotia brunnichana. Next base: position 13,754,619 of record OY977951.1, read on the forward strand.
CTGTGCGAGAAGGCCGACGACTGCTGCCTCGTCAAGGTCAAGCAGGAGAACGGCTGCGACACCATCTACTTCAGGTACTCTTGCTGTTTATTTATGACCAGCTGTCGACGCAGGCGACCGACTTCGGCCGGATGCGGCTCATCCCGCTGCACGGCTCGCTGCACGAGATCCTGTGCGAGAAGGCCGACGACTGCTGCCTCGTCAAGGTCAAGCAGGAGAACGGCTGCGACACCATCTACTTCAGGTACTCTTGCTGTTTATTTATGACCAGCTGTCGACGCGACGCGTAGCCGTCCAGGGTAGAGTCGGAGGCACAACACCACGAGGCAGATCTGCTTCCTCTTACTATGCTATTATTTTTTCACAACTTTTATTCAGAAAAGTAAGTTTTGGTCCCCAACGAGAGGGAGCAAAATGCTATTTTTCTGTTCAAGCTACTTTTTAGGGTTCCGTACTCAAAGAGTAAAACGGGACCCTATTACTAAGACTCCGCTGTCCGTCCGTCCGTCCGTCTGTCTGTCTGACACCAGGCTGTATCTCACTGATACCGTGATAGTTCCAGCTGAAATTTTTACAGATGATGTACACCGTGTCCAATAACTTCGAATACACTTTTTCTAGCACTGGTTTGAAAAAAATAGAAAACTTTCACACAGTTTTGTCATTATAATTTGAAGTTTATATTGTCATGAACAAATAACAATATTTATCTAGCGTCGTTATCGTTAACTTTAAATCCATGATGAAGCAATTTCGGGAACCTATTATCTCAAAATTTCTTAAGGGCGATAGCGTGAGTGCAATTTTTGCGGCGTTGAAACCTTTTGGAATTAAGCGTAACCTAGTTTATACTACAATTAGAAGATACAAGGAGACCTCCACATTAGAAGACCGAAAGAGATCTGGTCGCCCGCGTTCAGCAAGAACGGATAGGGTCGTGAAACTCGTGAGAGAGCGTCTCCGCCGGAAAAAACACCGTTCGATCCGAAAATTAGCTGCAGACTTAAATATTTCAAGAGGATCAGTACACAACATTTTGAGAGCAGACCCCGGGTGTCACGCTTACAAGAAAAGAAAAGTACACGGCATTTCCGAAGCTATAACGAAAAAAAGATTAGGTCGATCAAACACTACTTTCCTGGCACGCGGGGGATGAATTCGTTTTTTCGGACGAAAAACTCTTCGTATTAGAGCAACCTCTCAATGTTCAAAATGGTCGTTTGTGGGCAGCTAACATCCAAGATATTCCAGATAATCAGAGGAATGTGCCAAGATTCCAGAGTGCACCATCAGTGATGGTTTGGGGAGCAGTTTGTAAGCGGGGTAAACTTCCGTTGGTATTTATCGACAAAGGGGTAAAGATCAATGCTGATTACTATAAAACAGAAGTATTGGAAAAAAATGTTGCTCCAAACCAATCCAAACTTAAAAATGTTGTATGGAAACGATTACTATTGTTTCCAACAAGACGGAGCTCCATCCCACACGGCAAACGCAGTTCAAGCGTGGTGTCAGGCCAATTTAACGGATTTCTTGCCAAAAAATTAATGGTCCCCGAGTTCTCCAGATTTAAATGTACTGGACTTTTTTGTATTGTCATATTTGCTCTCGAAACTTAATAACTACAAAATAAAGAATTTGGAGCATTTCAAAAAAGTTATCGTACAAATTTGGGACGAAATGCCGATGGAGGCAGTGCGTGCCGCGTGCGACGGATTCGAAAAACGTTTGAAGCTGGTGATGAAGGTTAAAGGCGGAGTTATCCCAAAACATTTTTTGTGAATATTGTATATAAGAATATCTTTCATGAAATATAGTTTTTATTGCGATTGTTATTAACACTTTGTTTTAATGAGAGTTTGAAACTGTATGCGAACTTATTGGACACGGTGTATTTCTGTTGCCGCTATATCAACGAATACTAAAGACACAGAATAAAATAGTTTTTTTATAGATAATGGTACAGAACCCTTCGTGCGCGAGTCCGACTCGCACTTGGCCGGTTTTTTAATAATTTATTCATTGGCAATGTAGCATTTACCCAATGTGCCAATTGAAAACAGATCTTAATAAAATAATCGATTGTAATTTCATCGTAATCGATTAAAAACGAATATATATATTTGTTTCCTTTTTATTTCCTCATAGTCGGTGTGAAAAGTTGCATGTGTCACTCAGGTCAGGAGCAAAATTATCTTCGTGTTGGGCGTTAACACTTGAATCCCTTACTACGCTCAGGATCCTACGTTAGAATCCCTCGCTACGCTCAGGATCCTATTGTAGGATCCCTCGCTACGTTCAGAATTCAATACACTGCCCTCGCCGTAAATATACTATTTTTCGCCCTTGTGACACAAATAACTATTAACGTACCTACGGCTTCGCCCGCGTATTAAAGAAAACACAGGCGCGCCGCGGGATTAAATATAGCCTATGTTTAACGACAAAGTCGATTATATATAAATACACAAGTGTTTTTTTTTTATCGTATAAGTGGTTCTGGAGATTACCCCCTGCTTGCAAACTTACACAGCTACAATGTCACAGACTCTACCTCTTCATAGACTTCGGCATCTACGTACAATACTTCATGTGGGTAATTCCTTATTGTTCCAATGCTTATCCGCTTCGTGCTTAAGCGTTTTACCATATTTGTTTGAGATGGTCACGTTCGCTCTCTAGGAGGACTATTTTTTAGTTACACAGTGAAGTGAAGACTTATTCATTAAACTTAAAATGCCTCTGCTAAATATAATGTTTTATGTCCCTTTCTTACGAACACGAACGTCAAAGTGACAGATAAAGAAAAACACACGAATTTTAACGCCATTTTAGTTAAAATAGGCTTATAGAACGTTTATGAATACGGCCGGTAATATTTGTAACGCATCCTTCCTCTTTGCAGGTGCGACCACTCCGACACCGAATCCAGAGATGCTATAGACGGCGTCCAAGACAAAGACATGCCGCAAGACACCGTCGTCTTCAAACGGAGCATTTCCCTCGTCGAGGAGAGGATCCAACGTATATTCCCCGCTGAGAAACGTAGCACTGCCTCCACAGTTCTAGTGCGGAAGAAACGTCGCGATGCGGCCAAAGTCCGTCCAAAATCAGAGATATTAATCCAAAATGTAAGAAGCGAGGAACAATTGTTAAGCAACAGCAGTCCATCGTTAACTGTCAAAGACGATACCGTGGAACTCAACATTGAAAACGTGTTAGCTTACCAGGACTCCTCATCTGAAGAGTGCTTGAAGTGTCAAGCGGAGAATGACGATTTTGAGTATCTTGAGCGGAAAATCGAGGAGGATTTAGCTAATAGCAATTTTAGCACCCTGTCTTCTATGACGTGCGGCTGTTTGGAGAAGATCTCTGAGGAAAATCTGTCTACCATGAATGAAGACTCTACTGACAAGGAGTCGTCCCCAGATCCAGGGACAGACGCTTGATCAGAACGCCATTTACATTTCGTTATTTTTATTTCGAGAATGTCAAAATTAGACTGGTTAAGAGACAATCGCGTTGGTTCGCGCGTTCTCGAAATCTGGTTTGTTTACTACCCATTTGATAAAATTTACAGAAACAAATAAGCTCCTTGACACTATAGTCAGCTACTGTCAGTCAAAATGTTCGTGCATAAATGTCAACTTGGGGCCCATCTTAAAACAACCTGTGACTTCTATTACAATTGGTAGCCTCTTATAATTTTATTTTACAGTTGGCTCCTAATAATACACTTTTGTTATGAAATGGGCTCTCGTTTTGTGAGTTATATTTGTTTCTGAGAATTTCTAACCTTAGACCTAACACCTTCTCTAATTGTCTAGAGAACCATTTATAAGTTAGGAAACCATTAAAAGGCCTTTTCAATGTGAATGTCCATGAAATGGCATTTTAAGAGAATTACTATTAAGTTCGTTAATAAAATAGAAGGGGAATAATTAACCAAAAGTACAATATCACAGTATTTGAATACGATAACGTGGTACAAATTAAGTTTATTAGAAATATATTCATGAGTGCAAATAACGTTAAACATAATACTTTTTCATACTAATTATGTACCAATTTTATGGGGTAATATGTGTATTGCTTTTAGTTATCATTGTTTCCATCCTTTCACTGATTTCTGCCTACGAATATGACTAACATTGATTATGTTCCAAAAGTATTTATTTCGGCGTCCTTGACCGCTAATTGAGTGTTGCATTTATCAAACAGATCAATTAGTTTTATCTTATATTTTAATAAATATATTAAAATTATGATTAAGTGAACAATTAACAAATTACTTGAAGATAGAGCGTCGTTTGGTGATGGTAGGGGACACAAGTCTCACACACATAGTGCTTATATCCATCTCGTTCTATTAAATGACTGTGTCCCTGTCAATCGCTTCCACGGCTGTGACGCAAGTACGGCTTAGATTTTTATATCTCGGCTTATATATCTTTGTCTATGTAAAACGTTCTTTATAACCGCAAAGTTAATAGGTTTGCATTATGTGTATCCAAGAGCATTTTATTTTATAAGTTTATTTGTATAGTTTTGTAGTGCAAGACTATGTGATTATTAGAATAAGTGGCACGTTACATTCCACTGTTGTGATTTAGATTAGTCCAAAGTTAACCTTTTGAAGGTATATTTATTTAGATTCCGTCTTGTTTTACTTCCCTTTTTAATTGTTTTTCTCACTAATTTTAGATACTGCATCTTTTGAATGTACCATTTGCTAAAGTATTCCGAGAGCCAAAGGTTTATATCTACTCTTACTACTTATATTGTTACACTGCTGAGAAGTTTTATCATAGTTCTTATCATAGGTTGATTTTACAAGAGTTTAGGATATTTTTAAAAGTTTCTATTTTATATCAGCAAAATAAATTGTTAAATAAATAAAAAGTGAGATATTATACAGTATATTATTTAAGCCTGTATTATCTCGAGTCGAGTTTTGGCACTCAATCGATGTCAAAAATATGTTCACAAGGATTAAAACATGTAACAAACAATTATTTGAAATCAGATTAGGCATCTCTACAAAAAGTTATTCCGGATACATTTTGAACTGTACCCCTAAACAAGAACGCGAGCAAAGAAGTATCCACTTCAAAATGTTACTTCGGGTCCCGGGCCTGTACAGGATCAATAAATAGCAAATGTTTTACCATTTAGGGGATAGTTTGCAGTTACCAGGCGTGCATAGATCGTTGGTGCAAAACAATAGGTACCTATAGTAAGTGGATGTATTTGGGTGAGAGTATTTAGCAATGTGAATTTCAGAGGTGCAGGACCAGGAGCTGAGCTGAGGACCGATAAATCGCTGCCCCAATATTATAGGGTTCTATGTTACATTGTCGGGGTACTGACAAACTTCAAATTTCAAGTTGATAAAAGTGCAACTAGAACCCTATTATATTGGGGGTTAGAAATGTAAGACGTATCCCCGTCATAGGGTAATGCTTTGGGTTACTAGGGAAATATGAAACAAAGGTCTAGTCTTAGGTGACCAATAGGCAATAGCTGTTTGTGTGCATGTGGAGTGTAGGTGTACAATAGTTAGTGTATTTATAAAATTTATAAAGTAATTGTTCATTAGAATAGCAGGTGACAGCCCACTACGGACACATAGTTCAAGATAAGTTTTACATAAGACATATGACACACTATCTATTTTTCTAATGTTATCCAAGCCGCAAGGGGCAGTGTTGCCTTTGCGGGCACTAGGGTGACATAATATAGTAACAAGTTTTGATGATTTCTGTTTTTGCAGATTCTGGTGGAAAGTTTTGCACTGTGGCTTGGGACTTGGGACACTCAAAGATACTAGGGATACATAATATAATAATAAGCACTAGTCACTTGTTGGCCGGGCGCGCTGGTCCGGGTCCACCATGGCCAGCGGGTGTGTTAAGAGCTTGATTATCTTGCGTGACGAGTCTCATTTCCTAAGCGTTGGATCTGTGCTTCACTGGTCACCGGAATGATCATTGAGCCTTCCTTAGATAGACCTTGCCGTAGCTTGTCCAGCAGGGTTCATAGTGGCCAGCTTTCTTTAGCTCGCGCGCCAGGAAGAGGAGCCGGGATGCTTGTGGGGTTAGCTGCTCAGCGACATAGATAAGGAGTATCCACAGCAGACGCCTGCAGGCCCATATGTTTCGCGCATAGTTTACCCGTGTTTTTCTTATTAAATTCCTTGCATTTTTTCCGCACGTCATTTTTTATAAGCGTGGATGTGGTTTTCAATATAATGGTTGATGTTGTGGAGTTTTCTTTAATGCTTTTTATACGGTAAATATCCTTAATTTCCGGCTTGGTAATGGGGTAGGTAATGGTGACACCGATCTGGGCGTCAAAAAATAGCCGAAAAAACCTCACGTGATTTGGGCACAAGCCCATATTGGGCTGACAGGAAGGACTAGTTAGGGTTCCGTAGCCAAATGGCAAAAAACGGAACCCTTATAGATTCGTCATGTCTGTCTGTCTGTCCGTCCGTATGTCACAACCACTTTTTTCCGAAACTATAAGAGCTATACTGTTGAAACTTGGTAAGTAGGTGTATTCTGTAAACCGCATTAAGATTTTCACACAAAAATAGAAAAAAAAACAATAAATTTTGGGGTTCCCCATCCAATTACATCCTCGGCTCTATTATCACGCTCACCTGCGGTTCGCGTGACAATTCCACCTCTGATGTAATGATCAACATAGCTCACTTGTATCACAATGTACCTACTATACTGCAACAGGTGTGAAAATAAATGTTGTATGTGAAATTGTATTAGTAGGTATGTGATGTGTTGATATACATTTTTCAACACATTTGCTCGTAATGTGCCTCTTATTGTGCCGCTTTTGGGCTCATAATCCTGGGTATTAAACACGCGTGTTTAATAACATTACGACACTCGTGTAGTTATGTTTATATCCCGATTAGGACACGTTGGCACCTTGCAGCAAGGTGTATGTATGGACTCGGCGCATTCTTAAATTGACCGGGTTATAGGTACAGGTTTGTTTTTAATTCCCGGCAAATGGATTCTTACTCGACTAAACAAATTAAATCCTTCTTGTGGATTAATTGATTACTTCTTGTTGGATATGATATAGAAATGTTTCATTTAGTAAAACTATTTACTTTTGATAACATTTTACATGAATTTATATTGAATAAGAAAATATTTATTTTATTTTGTATTGGCTGTTTAGAGATTTCATCTAAGCCTCGCTGCGGGCGCACTGCGCGAACTTCACGAAAAAAAAATAGTTGCGCGCCATTATAGGTAATCTCACAAATATTTGTAAACATTGATGATGCGTGTTTGGTTAAAAATATTGACTCGTAGTGAATAGAAAAGTGATAAATAGAATTGACACCACTGTACATTCTTGGAGATGTACAAATGTGATTAAAAACCTGTTGTCATCAATAACTAAAGGAAACAACTTAGGAGCCTGTAACATGTTCATTTTATGAAAAGGATTTTTTCCTCGCAAAAGTGTTGAAAAACGTCGTATGACACGCGTGAGCTTTGCTCATTACATCAGAGGCGGAATTGTCACGCGAACCCACTTGTATCATCATAATGTACTATTGTATGTCGCTATATTTTCACGTATGTTTGATACCTACTAAATAACAATCGGAAAGATGCATACTTAACTTACACGTTTGTAAATGGATCTCGTAGGAATAGGAAACTTATAATATCGATACCCTAGTTGTCGTGCCTACTAATTACATTTTTTTCACAAAATTGTAACTTTATGATTTGTGGACTATCATCCTAATTACACCACTTTTTTCCCCGTAATTAGTACTATTGTGAACTAGGATATCGATATGAGAAACAGTACAGTCACTAGCATTAATATCTACCTCAGCAAAGCGCGCATCAGCCGAAAGACGTCCACTGCTGGACATAGGACTCCCCCAAAGAGTGCCACAATGACCGGTCCTGCGCCACCCGCATCAAGCGGACTCCCGCAACCTTACATAAATATTTTAGTCGACTCTAATTGCTAGGGCCATTAGGACGTGTCAGATATGTTTGCTTGCTTCGTTAGGGCAGATACTCGTATTAATGTTGGTGACTGTACCTATCCATTGGAAACTGTTACGACGGTTCACCCGCGCATAGCAGGCCACGGCGCACACGAGACAGCGTCCGGCTACACCACAGAGCACGCGAGTGAAACATGGGTCCGGCTACATCGCGCCACGCGTACACACCGGAGGCGACCGACCGTATAAAAGCGAGAGCGCGCGGCGGCCCGGCCATTGTTCCCTTCCCGCGTGGTCGTGCCGGAGGTTCCCCTTGGATTTTCCCCAAGTTACCTTCCAACCACGCAATTCGACTCGGCCCGGAAAGTCATCGGCAATTAGTTACCTACGGCTACGGGGCCCAACTTAAGAAGCGATGAAGGAAAAAAAAGGCCCCGCCAGTCAGTCTTTGCCGCTGCTCCGAGCCGGTCGCAAGGGCTGACTGCACCTAGTGCGCCGCGCGTTTACCACGCGTTAGCGCTTTTACTAGGTTCCCGAGGGAAAAGTCCTCGACTGCGCCGCCCGTTCACCACGCGTACAGCCGCTTGTTTGAGACTCTTCCCGAGACCCCCGCGTTTGCCTCAGCGCTCCCGCGCCGCCGTTACTGGGGGGTAATCACGTAACGTCCCAAACGCGCGTCGGTACAATTTAACTGTCAATTTTCCATATAAAAAGTGACATTTAGACCTACCCGACTTTCGTAAAATGCGTTACGTGATCGACCTGACTGACTACACTATATTTGCTACGGGGTTGCAACCCCCACTTTAGACTCTGTAATATATTAGTTTCTGTTTATAAATAAAGGGCATTACAGTCCCATCTACCTACTTCTGCCTAGCTAGCACACTAGGTTTTATGTCGGCGAAAATGTACTGAAACGTCACGTAAAACGCGACATAAAGCCTAGTGTGCTAGCCCCCCTGACTCAATCTGTGTTTGTTATTTATTTACCCTAGTGGAAATACCTTCGACCCCTGAGCCAGCTATGAAACCTTCGCGACGCCCCGCCCTTCAGGCGGAAGGATTTGTATGGCTCGCCCTCAGCGACAACCATTACACTGTCATCATAAGGCACTTTCCGCATTTAGAAGTTAATTTTATGAAACTATACCTGTATCCCTATATATAATACTTTACATAAAATAAAAATGAAACAAATAATTTTATTTTTTATTAAGAATTTATAAACATAAGTACAAATGATTACAAGAGAAATTCAAACTTAATGTAAATATATCCATAATTATAAGAAACGGAAATGGCACGTAAATGCATTACAGACTCATATAATAACAACAGGGAAGACATGGATTTTTATCACATTACAGGACTGGAACGAGTCACTTTACAAATGGCTCCAAAGAGTCATCATTTAAATTGCATCTTGCCGCGATTACTTTGTGCTGACAATATAATATGATATGCATCTGTAGGAGTAAAAGACTGACCAGAATGATGTATGGGTTGGTCATATAAGTCGTATTGCAGTATTTCATTGAAACTACTAAGAGCGGGTACACACTGACTTTTTGCAGCGATGCAAACGAGACTGAGGCACGTTTTTCAACGACAAGCGATATAATGGGGAACGGATGAACATTTTAGAAGTGCCTGATTATTTTTTTGGTGATAGGAATAACATTCCTTAGCACCAGAAAAAAGTTGCAGAGTTTTCAGCTGCGTCAATTATTTTTGAAATTGATGCAGCTGTTTTAAGTCTACAAGTTTTTTTCTGGTGCTAAGGAAGGTTATTCCTATCACCAAAAAAAAGAATCAGGCACTTCTAAAATGTTCATCCACTCCCCATTGATTGTCATACGAGTGACAAGGATGCATGCATAGACAATACCGCAAGTGGGAACGAGATACAATGCCAATTCTGCTAGTGTCGCCCCCTACGCGGAGTTTTGCGTAATGTTCTATATATAGGCTGCCCTGCGTTAAAGCTGTACGGTATATTTAGGAGTTGTTAGATGCGAGTTTGACGACGACGGACTTGTTCTCGACGTAGTTCCTGATGCCCTCGGGTCCGTTCTCGCGGCCCACGCCCGACTGCTTGAAGCCCCCGAACGGCACCTGGTCGCAGAACACGTTGTAATGTTCCCTATATAGGCTGCCCTGCGTTAAAGCTGTACGGTATGTTTAGGAGTTGTTAGATGCGAGTTTGACGACGACGGACTTGTTCTCGACGTAGTTCCTGATGCCCTCGGGTCCGTTCTCGCGGCCCACGCCCGACTGCTTGAAGCCCCCGAACGGCACCTGGTCGCAGAACACGTTGTAATGTTCCCTATATAGGCTGCCCTGCGTTAAAGCTGTACGGTATGTTTAGGAGTTGTTAGATGCGAGTTTGACGACGACGGACTTGTTCTCGACGTAGTTCCTGATGCCCTCGGGTCCGTTCTCGCGGCCCACGCCCGACTGCTTGAAGCCCCCGAACGGCACCTGGTCGCAGAACACGTTGTAATGTTCCCTATATAGGCTGCCCTGCGTTAAAGCTGTACGGTATGTTTAGGAGTTGTTAGATGCGAGTTTGACGACGACGGACTTGTTCTCGACGTAGTTCCTGATGCCCTCGGGTCCGTTCTCGCGGCCCACGCCCGACTGCTTGAAGCCCCCGAACGGCACCTGGTCGCAGAACACGTTGTAATGTTCCCTATATAGGCTGCCCTGCGTTAAAGCTGTACGGTATGTTTAGGAGTTGTTAGATGCGAGTTTGACGACGACGGACTTGTTCTCGACGTAGTTCCTGATGCCCTCGGGTCCGTTCTCGCGGCCCACGCCCGACTGCTTGAAGCCCCCGAACGGCACCTGGTCGCAGAACACGTTGTAATGTTCCCTATATAGGCTGCCCTGCGTTAAAGCTGTACGGTATGTTTAGGAGTTGTTAGATGCGAGTTTGACGACGACGGACTTGTTCTCGACGTAGTTCCTGATGCCCTCGGGTCCGTTCTCGCGGCCCACGCCCGACTGCTTGAAGCCCCCGAACGGCACCTGGTCGCAGAACACGTTGTAATGTTCCCTATATAGGCTGCCCTGCGTTAAAGCTGTACGGTATGTTTAGGAGTTGTTAGATGCGAGTTTGACGACGACGGACTTGTTCTCGACGTAGTTCCTGATGCCCTCGGGTCCGTTCTCGCGGCCCACGCCCGACTGCTTGAAGCCCCCGAACGGCACCTGGTCGCAGAACACGTTGTAATGTTCCCTATATAGGCTGCCCTGCGTTAAAGCTGTACGGTATGTTTAGGAGTTGTTAGATGCGAGTTTGACGACGACGGACTTGTTCTCGACGTAGTTCCTGATGCCCTCGGGTCCGTTCTCGCGGCCCACGCCCGACTGCTTGAAGCCCCCGAACGGCACCTGGTCGCAGAACACGTTGTAATGTTCCCTATATAGGCTGCCCTGCGTTAAAGCTGTACGGTATGTTTAGGAGTTGTTAGATGCGAGTTTGACGACGACGGACTTGTTCTCGACGTAGTTCCTGATGCCCTCGGGTCCGTTCTCGCGGCCCACGCCCGACTGCTTGAAGCCCCCGAACGGCACCTGGTCGCAGAACACGTTGTAGTCGTTCACCCACACCGTGCCGGCGCGCAGGCTCTGTCACATACAAACATTGATTGATTTATAGGAATGCGGACGGAGATACAGGCGACGTTGACTTTGAGGCTTCGTTCGTTCAATTTGGAAAACAAAAAAAAAATCCTAGAGGGGTCTCTAACGTAACGACAGCTTGCATAAAATTCGGCGAATATGAATACTCGTAATAAAATAACTGCCGGCAACTGAATACAATCAATATGGCGTCATTCACGCACAGGTTTGTGAGTAAGAGCTCCCTAGTGCAGCCCGGGGCTCGCTCTGGACACGCGCGTCCCGACTCACCTCAGATTACAACCGAAACTCGACTACTGCGCAGATTCTAGATAGTTAAGTTCTGCGGATTACTAGTATACCTAGTCGTATTCATTACATTACTACTCTACTCTCTGGGGCACATTGCACCAAGCTACGAGCGACGTATACAATACGGAGTGGCCAGTGTTGTGGCTTCGTGGAATGGGTCCCCGGTGTAAGTTGTATGTTGTATCTCGTTACCTGCGTGACGTAGTTAGCGCGGTCGAGATCCTTGGTGTAGACGGCGGCCGCGAGTCCGTACTCCGTGCTGTTGGCGCGCGAGATCACCTCGTCCACGTCCGAGAAGCGGAGCACCTGCTGCACCGGCCCGAAGATCTGGAAACATGATTCATTCATATTAGAGGACAATCTTACGACCGTCTCGAGCTTGGCGCCTTGTTGCTTGCCCGTCTCGAGCAGACCGAGGATCTTGTTTAGTAAGTATGGATGTACTACAGAGTAAGTACCTCGGTCTTGGCGATGTCCATGTGGTCCTGCACGTTGCTGAACACGGTCGGCTGCACGAAGTAGCCCACGTCACCCGCGCGGGCGCCGCCCGTCTCGAGCAGACCGAGGATCTTGTTTAGTCAGTATAGATGTACTACAGAGTAAGTACCTCGGTCTTGGCGATGTCCATGTGGTCCTGCACGTTGCTGAACACGGTCGGCTGCACGAAGTAGCCCACGTCACCCGCGCGGGCGCCGCCCGTCTCGAGCAGACCGAGGATCTTGTTTAGTAAGTATGGATGTACTACAGAGTAAGTACCTCGGTCTTGGCGATGTCCATGTGGTCCTGCACGTTGCTGAACACGGTCGGCTGCACGAAGTAGCCCACGTCACCCGCGCGGGCGCCGCCCGTCTCGAGCAGACCGAGGATCTTGTTTAGTCAGTATAGATGTACTACAGAGTAAGTACCTCGGTCTTGGCGATGTCCATGTGGTCCTGCACGTTGCTGAACACGGTCGGCTGCACGAAGTAGCCCACGTCACCCGCGCGGGCGCCGCCCGTCTCGAGCAGACCGAGGATCTTGTTTAGTCAGTATGGATGTACTACAGAGTAAGTACCTCGGTCTTGGCGATGTCCATGTGGTCCTGCACGTTGCTGAACACGGTCGGCTGCACGAAGTAGCCCACGTCACCCGCGCGGGCGCCGCCCGTCTCGAGCAGACCGAGGATCTTGTTTAGTAAGTATGGATGTACTACAGAGTAAGTACCTCGGTCTTGGCGATGTCCATGTGGTCCTGCACGTTGCTGAACACGGTCGGCTGCACGAAGTAGCCCACGTCACCCGCGCGGGCGCCGCCCGTCTCGAGCAGACCGAGGATCTTGTTTAGTAAGTATGGATGTACTACAGAGTAAGTACCTCGGTCTTGGCGATGTCCATGTGGTCCTGCACGTTGCTGAACACGGTCGGCTGCACGAAGTAGCCCACGTCACCCGCGCGGGCGCCGCCCGTCTCGAGCAGACCGAGGATCTTGTTTAGTAAGTATGGATGTACTACAGAGTAAGTACCTCGGTCTTGGCGATGTCCATGTGGTCCTGCACGTTGCTGAACACGGTCGGCTGCACGAAGTAGCCCACGTCACCCGCGCGGGCGCCGCCCGTCTCGAGCAGACCGAGGATCTTGTTTAGTCAGTATGGATGTACTACAGAGTAAGTACCTCGGTCTTGGCGATGTCCATGTGGTCCTGCACGTTGCTGAACACGGTCGGCTGCACGAAGTAGCCCACGTCACCCGCGCGGGCGCCGCCCGTCTCGAGCAGACCGAGGATCTTGTTTAGTCAGTATGGATGTACTACAGAGTAAGTACCTCGGTCTTGGCGATGTCCATGTGGTCCTGCACGTTGCTGAACACGGTCGGCTGCACGAAGTAGCCCACGTCACCCGCGCGGGCGCCGCCCGTCTCGAGCAGACCGAGGATCTTGTTTAGTCAGTATGGATGTACTACAGAGTAAGTACCTCGGTCTTGGCGATGTCCATGTGGTCCTGCACGTTGCTGAACACGGTCGGCTGCACGAAGTAGCCCACGTCACCCGCGCGGGCGCCGCCCGTCTCGAGCAGACCGAGGATCTTGTTTAGTCAGTATGGATGTACTACAGAGTAAGTACCTCGGTCTTGGCGATGTCCATGTGGTCCTGCACGTTGCTGAACACGGTCGGCTGCACGAAGTAGCCCACGTCACCCGCGCGGGCGCCGCCCGTCTCGAGCAGACCGAGGATCTTGTTTAGTCAGTATAGATGTACTACAGAGTAAGTACCTCGATCTTGGCGATGTCCATGTGGTCCTGCACGTTGCTGAACACGGTCGGCTGCACGAAGTAGCCCACGTCACCCGCGCGGGCGCCGCCCGTCTCGAGCAGACCGAGGATCTTGTTTAGTCAGTATGGATGTACTACAGAGTAAGTACCTCGGTCTTGGCGATGTCCATGTGGTCCTGCACGTTGCTGAACACGGTCGGCTGCACGAAGTAGCCCACGTCACCCGCGCGGGCGCCGCCCGTCTCGAGCAGACCGAGGATCTTGTTTAGTCAGTATGGATGTACTACAGAGTAAGTACCTCGGTCTTGGCGATGTCCATGTGGTCCTGCACGTTGCTGAACACGGTCGGCTGCACGAAGTAGCCCACGTCACCCGCGCGGGCGCCGCCCGTCTCGAGCAGACCGAGGATCTTGTTTAGTAAGTATGGATGTACTACAGAGTAAGTACCTCGGTCTTGGCGATGTCCATGTGGTCCTGCACGTTGCTGAACACGGTCGGCTGCACGAAGTAGCCCACGTCACCCGCGCGGGCGCCGCCCGTCTCGAGCAGACCGAGGATCTTGTTTAGTAAGTATGGATGTACTACAGAGTAAGTACCTCGGTCTTGGCGATGTCCATGTGGTCCTGCACGTTGCTGAACACGGTCGGCTGCACGAAGTAGCCCACGTCACCCGCGCGGGCGCCGCCCGTCTCGAGCAGACCGAGGATCTTGTTTAGTAAGTATGGATGTACTACAGAGTAAGTACCTCGGTCTTGGCGATGTCCATGTGGTCCTGCACGTTGCTGAACACGGTCGGCTGCACGAAGTAGCCCACGTCACCCGCGCGGGCGCCGCCCGTCTCGAGCAGACCGAGGATCTTGTTTAGTAAGTATGGATGTACTACAGAGTAAGTACCTCGGTCTTGGCGATGTCCATGTGGTCCTGCACGTTGCTGAACACGGTCGGCTGCACGAAGTAGCCCACGTCACCCGCGCGGGCGCCGCCCGTCTCGAGCAGACCGAGGATCTTGTTTAGTCAGTATGGATGTACTACAGAGTAAGTACCTCGGTCTTGGCGATGTCCATGTGGTCCTGCACGTTGCTGAACACGGTCGGCTGCACGAAGTAGCCCACGTCACCCGCGCGGGCGCCGCCCGTCTCGAGCAGACCGAGGATCTTGTTTAGTAAGTATGGATGTACTACAGAGTAAGTACCTCGGTCTTGGCGATGTCCATGTGGTCCTGCACGTTGCTGAACACGGTCGGCTGCACGAAGTAGCCCACGTCACCCGCGCGGGCGCCGCCCGTCTCGAGCAGACCGAGGATCTTGTTTAGTCAGTATGGATGTACTACAGAGTAAGTACCTCGGTCTTGGCGATGTCCATGTGGTCCTGCACGTTGCTGAACACGGTCGGCTGCACGAAGTAGCCCACGTCACCCGCGCGGGCGCCGCCCGTCTCGAGCAGACCGAGGATCTTGTTTAGTCAGTATGGATGTACTACAGAGTAAGTACCTCGGTCTTGGCGATGTCCATGTGGTCCTGCACGTTGCTGAACACGGTCGGCTGCACGAAGTAGCCCACGTCACCCGCGCGGGCGCCGCCCGTCTCGAGCAGACCGAGGATCTTGTTTAGTCAGTATGGATGTACTACAGAGTAAGTACCTCGGTCTTGGCGATGTCCATGTGGTCCTGCACGTTGCTGAACACGGTCGGCTGCACGAAGTAGCCCACGTCACCCGCGCGGGCGCCGCCCGTCTCGAGCAGACCGAGGATCTTGTTTAGTCAGTATGGATGTACTACAGAGTAAGTACCTCGGTCTTGGCGATGTCCATGTGGTCCTGCACGTTGCTGAACACGGTCGGCTGCACGAAGTAGCCCACGTCACCCGCGCGGGCGCCGCCCGTCTCGAGCAGACCGAGGATCTTGTTTAGTCAGTATGGATGTACTACAGAGTAAGTACCTCGGTCTTGGCGATGTCCATGTGGTCCTGCACGTTGCTGAACACGGTCGGCTGCACGAAGTAGCCCACGTCACCCGCGCGGGCGCCGCCCGTCTCGAGCAGACCGAGGATCTTGTTTAGTAAGTATGGATGTACTACAGAGTAAGTACCTCGGTCTTGGCGATGTCCATGTGGTCCTGCACGTTGCTGAACACGGTCGGCTGCACGAAGTAGCCCACGTCACCCGCGCGGGCGCCGCCCGTCTCGAGCAGACCGAGGATCTTGTTTAGTAAGTATGGATGTACTACAGAGTAAGTACCTCGGTCTTGGCGATGTCCATGTGGTCCTGCACGTTGCTGAACACGGTCGGCTGCACGAAGTAGCCCACGTCACCCGCGCGGGCGCCGCCCGTCTCGAGCAGACCGAGGATCTTGTTTAGTAAGTATGGATGTACTACAGAGTAAGTACCTCGGTCTTGGCGATGTCCATGTGGTCCTGCACGTTGCTGAACACGGTCGGCTGCACGAAGTAGCCCACGTCACCCGCGCGGGCGCCGCCCGTCTCGAGCAGACCGAGGATCTTGTTTAGTAAGTATGGATGTACTACAGAGTAAGTACCTCGGTCTTGGCGATGTCCATGTGGTCCTGCACGTTGCTGAACACGGTCGGCTGCACGAAGTAGCCCACGTCACCCGCGCGGGCGCCGCCCGTCTCGAGCAGACCGAGGATCTTGTTTAGTCAGTATGGATGTACTACAGAGTAAGTACCTCGGTCTTGGCGATGTCCATGTGGTCCTGCACGTTGCTGAACACGGTCGGCTGCACGAAGTAGCCCACGTCACCCGCGCGGGCGCCGCCCGTCTCGAGCAGACCGAGGATCTTGTTTAGTCAGTATGGATGTACTACAGAGTAAGTACCTCGGTCTTGGCGATGTCCATGTGGTCCTGCACGTTGCTGAACACGGTCGGCTGCACGAAGTAGCCCACGTCACCCGCGCGGGCGCCGCCCGTCTCGAGCAGACCGAGGATCTTGTTTAGTCAGTATGGATGTACTACAGAGTAAGTACCTCGGTCTTGGCGATGTCCATGTGGTCCTGCACGTTGCTGAACACGGTCGGCTGCACGAAGTAGCCCACGTCACCCGCGCGGGCGCCGCCCGTCTCGAGCAGACCGAGGATCTTGTTTAGTAAGTATGGATGTACTACAGAGTAAGTACCTCGGTCTTGGCGATGTCCATGTGGTCCTGCACGTTGCTGAACACGGTCGGCTGCACGAAGTAGCCCACGTCACCCGCGCGGGCGCCGCCCGTCTCGAGCAGACCGAGGATCTTGTTTAGTCAGTATGGATGTACTACAGAGTAAGTACCTCGGTCTTGGCGATGTCCATGTGGTCCTGCACGTTGCTGAACACGGTCGGCTGCACGAAGTAGCCCACGTCACCCGCGCGGGCGCCGCCCGTCTCGAGCAGACCGAGGATCTTGTTTAGTAAGTATGGATGTACTACAGAGTAAGTACCTCGGTCTTGGCGATGTCCATGTGGTCCTGCACGTTGCTGAACACGGTCGGCTGCACGAAGTAGCCCACGTCACCCGCGCGGGCGCCGCCCGTCTCGAGCTTGGCGCCTTGTTGCTTGCCCGTCTCGATCAGACCGAGGATCTTGTTTTGCTGCTCTCCATCGATCTGGAAAATAAAACAAAAAGTCAAATTAATACTCTTTAACATTTGCAGTGCAGGAACCCGTTAGGCGCTCTGCTCGTAGGCAACACTCTGTAAGCTAAGATACATCCTTCGGAAGAGCGGTGTCACCAGTACCTGTATCCAGTATACTTACCAAAAGATGCCAACCCAACCTGTAATCCGGTTCGTGGGGAATGGCCTCCATACATTGCCTTGCAAGGTGGAGAGGAAAATATTTTGATTTATATTGATGGGGTATGAGGTCATGTAAAAAAACGTAAGTTTCCGACCTCGGACCATGTGTGCGTTTGCAACCATCCTCATTTGAAGAGGCCATTTTTTGGTGTTTTTGAAATATCACTTTAATTGTTGCTTCTACGCCAAAAGTGTATATGGCAAGTTTAAAGATGATTAAATTCCTTACATGGTTGGCATACAACATTTATCTGTAAGTCTTACAGAAAAAAAATAGCGAGGGACGGAAAAAGTTGTATTTTCCCAAAATATCTCAACCTAGAAATTTTCGCGGCAAAATTGTACGCTTCGGATTAAAAATATCAAATTTCTACAGTGGTAAAAGTGATATATGACGAGTATTTTTACATGCTGAAACAAGTCGGATTCTCCACATGAGCGTGGTAAAACTGGGGTGAATGTGGAAAAGTAGGCGTCGCCTGCGAAGCGACCTCCTTCATAAACATTGTTAGGGCTTGCTGGGTAAAGTTATCGACTAAAGTAGACACAAGGAACTCATTTTCGATAAAAACATGGTATGTCTTACAAAAAAAAATTACGATAAAGTGAAAAAAATATTTCATGTCGGAGGTAAGATGAGGTATATCTTTATGTATTTTTGATAATATATATATTAAAAAATTGTATCTGAAAGGCCATTTTGTGTAGTTTATAAATACGTAAACTTTCTGGGCACTTGTCATACAAAAAATCTAGAAAATCTATATTCTTTGCATCAAGGTGAAGGAGCGCCATACCTTTTTGTTCTGAATTATTATTTTAAATAATCTTGTGATGCAACTGGGATTTGTGCCATATTGTATTTGCTTTTTATAAATACAAATTTTATTTATGTGGAAAATACTGAACGCTATTACCCCTATATATTTTTTTCTACAAAACATGCCGTTTTCATCGAAAATGAGTTCCTCGTGTCTGTTTTAGTCGATGACTTTACCCCGCAAGCCCTAACAATAATAGTTTATGAAGAAGGTCGCTTAGCAGGCGACGCCTACTTTTTCCACATTCACCCCCGTTTTCCCACGCTCATGGGGTGAATTCGACTTGTTTCAGCATGTAAAAATACTCATTATAGATCACTCTTACCACTGTAGAAATTTGATATTTTAATCCGAAGCGTACAATTTTGGCGAGAAAATTTCTAGATTGAGATATTTTGGAAAAATACTACTTTTTCCGCCCTCGCAATTGTTTTTCTGTAAGATTTACAGATAAATGTTGTATGCCAAACATATAAGGAATTTAATCATCTTTAAACATGCCATAGACATTTTTGTCATAGAAGCAACAATTAAAGTGCTATTTCAAAAACACCATAAAATGGCCCCTTCACATGAGGATGGTTGCAAACGCTCACCTGGCCCGAGGACGGAACCTCAAAAAAAAATTCAGGAACCGAACAAAAACCCGACCAATATAAATCAAAACGTTTTCCTCTCCACCTCTTGCAAGGCAAATCCCCCATTATCTGGATATTTGTAATATTTTTTTTAGTACAGTCGCGGAATGAAAAGGTTGAAGGTTGATCTGTTTTTGCTTGCTCAGTTTAAGTTATTAGTATATGCTTTATCGACCGAGTGTCAGACACATTCCGTCATAATTAATGTCATTTCACTACATGGCCTACAGATACGTCCACTATGAGAATTAACTTCTTTGAATTTTTGAAACCGTGTTAAAAAAACCGGCCAAGTGCGAGTTGGACTCGCGCACGAAGGGTTCCGTACTATTATCTATAAAAATGGCAAATAGAAATGATATTTTGTATGACAAGTATAGACTTAAACGCAAATGTTGTGGAGATAATTGCAAATTAATGACTTACTCCATAGTAAACGCGCCGAGAATATATGTTGTGACGTCTTAGCACAAGCCAGTTTAATATAGAGCGTTTTCGGGGGGTGCCGGCGCGTGCAGATTTCAAATGCATATTTATTTATTTATTTGTCTCAGGCAACAAGGCCCATATTCACAAATACCTTACAGACTAACATACGTATCAATATACAAAACTAACTATATAACATAACATCAGAAAAATAAATCATAAGAAAGTTTTAGTGCTGCATGTTTTAATGCTGGATTATACTTTTGTTTTTTTTTTTTGTTTAGGTAAACAAACAGCCACTGCAAGGGGTACTTATGCATACTTATATGACTAATAATAAAAATAATATTTTTTGCGGACAATCTTGCACAAATCGACCTAGTCCCAAACTAAGCAAAGCTTGTACTATGGGTACTAGACGAAGATAAACATACTTATATAGCTAAATAAATACTTAAATACATAGAAAACACCCATGACTCAGGAAAAAATATTCGTGCTCATCACACAAATAAATGCCCTTACCGGGATTCGAACCCAGGACCTCTTGCTTCGTAGGCAGGGTCACTACCAACTAGGCTAAAGCGGTCGTAATGACACACCGTTTACCACATATGATTTTCGTAATAAATTCGTTTAAAATTTAATTCGTGCAAGTTCCGTATTGCAGGCTTCTTCGTATTATAATTAAACGGACTGGCAAGCTCGTCCGTTTAAACAAATGCTCGGCCTGCAATAGCCTCCTTTCCGGCCACGGCAATAATGTACTATAAAGCACCTGCGGTCCGTGGTCAACATCAGCGCGGAAGGGGTCCCCGAGCACGCGCTTCGCGGCGCGCTTCACGGCCAGCTCTACGAACTGGTCGTAGATCTTGTCTTCCACGAAAGTACGGGAACCTGGTGTAATAGCAGAGAATAAATAAGTTACAAGGTAACAAAGCCAGCGGCGAAGTCACTCGCTTTGCTGTGTCTGTCTTACGTGTGTGAAAGACGATATGAATATGGATGTGAGCGATGAGGTGACGGGCGATAGAGAGGTGTGGAAAGAAAAAAAAAGCGGCCAAGTGCGAGTCGGACTCGCACATGAAGGGTTCCGTAAATTAAATTTCGGTTTACGATTTATGACGTATTAAAAAAAACTACTTACTAGATCTCGTTCAAACCAATTTTCGGTGGAAGTTTGTATGGTAATGTACATCATATATTTTTTTTAGTTTTATCATTCTCTTATTTTAGAAGTTACGGGGGGGGGGGAGGCACACATTTTACCACTTTGGAAGTGTCTCTCGCGCAAACTATTCAGTTTAGAAAAAAAATATATTAGAAACGATTTGTGACGATTGAAGTGTATGCTTTCTTGGACACCTTGACCGCTCAGGTATATCTGATGCTCTGATGCTGACTGTACCTAGGTAACAATCATGTAAAATCTGTTGAGATGGGTTGGGAATATTTGTAGATGGGAATTCGTACTATGAAGAGTCTGTAAAGTTGGGAATCCGTAGAGTTAAGAATATGTAGTATTGGGAATCTGTATTATTGGAAATCTGTATTATTGGAAATCTGTAATATTGGGAATCTGTAGTATTGGAAATCTGTATTATTGGAAATCTGTAGTATTGGGAATCTGTAGTATTGGGAAACTGTATTATTGGGAATCTGTAGTATTGGGAATCTGTATTATTGGGAATCTGTAGAATTGGAATTCTGTAGAATTGGGAATCTGTATTATTGGGAATCTGTAGTATTGGGAATCTGTAGACGTGGATATAATTCACCTGCAGAATACTGATAGACATTTTTTTGTGCCTTGAAGGCTATCTCTCGGTCTGTGGAATTGCCCCAGAATATGACGCCGTATCTCAAAGTTGAAGTAACATGGGTGACTGTAGGTATTATAAAACAACAACACCACTCACCGGCAGTGCACACCTGTCCCATATTGTAGAACAGCGCGTGGTGCGCCTGCTCCACGGCCGCCTCGACGTTGGCATCAGCAAAGATGATGTTCGGCGACTTGCCGCCTAACTCCAGAGTGATGCGCTTCATAGTGTCTGCTGCGCCGCGCTGGATCACCTTGCCGATTTCCGTCGAACCTGGCAAGTCAAATTAATAGTACATTACTTATTATTATTCTGGTAGTGGCTTCCGGGCTGCTAAGAGCCCTTGTATCGCTGCGACTATCGCTGATCTATTGTGATCGCCACTTACTACAATTCTTGGTCAAGTCCTGCAAACTCAAATAATTGCAGGATTTTGTTGACCTCAAGAAATTTGATCTCCTCCGGGCACATGATGTGTTTGCCCAGAAAGGAGTTACGACTGCGCATAAGGCAAGGGCAATCGGTTAGAATGTGTGTAGGCGTCTCCTGCTTCAAAGCAGAGTCTGCACTACCTTGTGTCACACAGTCCTATTGTTTGTATGTGCTTATAAAGGCAGCAGTGCCCTGTAAGCACCCTGACCAGCATGCGTAGGCAGTTCCTACTTAGCGCCAAGGCATCAGAAGATGCCCTTTTGCTAAAGGTTCTAATAAGCGCCTTGGAATGTTTCAGTCCTGGGATAGCTCTCCGGGCTTGAATGGTCTGGTAGAAACAACTTGTACATTACTTACCTAGGGCGGTAAAACAAATAATATCTCAGATCGCGGTTACTTGACGTCCGAGCCGAAGACAAGGGCGATACATATGCGATTTGGGGCTTTTTTGTTATCACCGCCCGTGGTGAGTACAACATTTTACGACTCACCCTGGCCAGAAAATAAGATTTTCCGCACGCTTGGCGTGCCGTAATTGCTACTGTCCAGGTATGACGTAAATAATGTAATTCCGAAACAGCAATGCTAGCATAACGGCGAGCGACTAGCGTAATAAGGCACGGGGGCCATATAATAAATGAATTATTAATCAGGTCTTTGCTTGCGTCACGCGCGTTCGTGTTTGCTGTCACCGAAAAGAAAAAAAACATAATATTCAGATTTTCTGACCTACTCTTTACAACAGCAGTTTCACGTCCAATGCCCTATGCCACAAAACTTTACAAGTGAACAAGTCACCAAAATTACAGAGTTGTGCGCAAAATTATTCAATAATAATGTAACCACATTCCATGGTAAACAATTTTGTATGTCATTTGGAAATTGCAATATTAACTTTTGTGATATTATACAAGAAAAATTGGTAACGAAATTTAAATCAACTATAAGAGGAAATAGGGTGAGTCGGACGAAATATAATAAATGCAACTCTGTTCCAATTTAAAGTGCTATCTATTCCAGTTAAGGACGACATTTTAATAGGCCTTTGGGTCGCTAGAGGTTAAAGCCATTTAAATAGAAGAAGTTACCAGTGAAGGCGATCTTGTCGACGTTCGGGTGTGCAACTAGCGCTGCGCCGACGTCACCGAAGCCCGGCAGTACGTTCACTACGCCCGCGGGGAAACCGGCCTCCTGCACACATACACAATACGGATTACGGTATTTGACCACAGTGAAAATAAATTGTTTTTTCATTAGCAACAGATAAACACTACGAAAATACTCGGAAAGTATCAAGCTTTCATTTATGTTTGCTGTTTTAAGATTTTTAAATTCATAAAAACTAACAATAAGGACGTTGTTTGATTGTGACGTCACAGCCAAGTAGTCCCTACAAATTCCATGCTAACGGAGCGTTTTTGACGTTTCATAAAAAGAAGCTGATTTGACTTTTTTCAAATACCGAATTTATGTTCATCTTAGGGCTACAACGGCGGAGCGCCTTACGCAGGAACAAGAAACCTGAACGTTCGTTCAGGAAGGTTACAATATGCTATTATTCTACTTTTTTAAATATATTCGTATAGATTCGATAGTCAACTGGTATTTTAATTTCCTCAAAATAATATCGCTTTATGCAAATAAATAATGGTTGAAATTAGACCGTTATATATTCGCGCCAAAAATGCAGCCGTCATTATCGTGACGGCATAACTAGAAATAAACATAGAAACATCAAATGCGCGTGTCCTTCTTATCTGCGTCTTCTGATTTTTGCATTTGCTGTTCTGACGTCACAGAAGACAAAATGGCGGTCGGCGTTTTCGGTCACGTGACATACAGATTATAAAACTACGATTTAAATTTAAAAATAAATCTTATGTTTTTATAACAAAATAATGTTGTTATGTTCGTATTTTTTATGGTAAAAACTATATAAACAAAATACTTTGATAGATGAATATATTACACCCTATTGCTAAATCAATTAATTTCAAACATTTTATTCATCATCCTCCTAGCGTCCCGGTAAACGAGCCCCGGGGTCCGCTTTGGCACCTAATCCCAAGATTTGGCTTAATAGTTTAACAAAAGCGACTGCCATCTGAATTTCCAACCCAGAGGGAAAACTAGACCTTATTGGGATTAGACCGGTTTCCTCACGACGTTTTCCTTGATACCTAAAATAATCTTGCATGCTCCCTATTTTCATAAATTGTTCCCGAAAGCACTCGCCAGAGCTGAGCTCTCAAGTCATATTCATGCTGTCGTCCAATGGACAAGTAATATCGACAGAGCGCACTTTGACGAGTTGAGCGATGTATAGCGCGGTGAGCGGGGTCTGCTCGGAGGGCTTGAGCACGAGCGAGCAGCCCGCGGTTAGCGCGGGGCCCAGCTTCCACGCCATCAGGAGTATAAGTCATGACAGAGCGCACCTTGACGAGTTGAGCGATGTATAGCGCGGTGAGCGGGGTCTGCTCGGCGGGCTTGAGCACGAGCGAGCAGCCCGCGGCCAGCGCGGGGCCCAGCTTCCACGCCATCAGGAGTACAAGTCATGACAGAGCGCACTTTGACGAGTTGAGCGATGTATAGCGCGGTGAGCGGGGTCTGCTCGGAGGGCTTGAGCACGAGCGAGCAGCCCGCGGTTAGCGCGGGGCCCAGCTTCCACGCCATCAGGAGTATAAGTCATGACAGAGCGCACCTTGACGAGTTGAGCGATGTATAGCGCGGTGAGCGGGGTCTGCTCGGCGGGCTTGAGCACGAGCGAGCAGCCCGCGGCCAGCGCGGGGCCCAGCTTCCACGCCATCAGGAGTACAAGTCATGACAGAGCGCACCTTGACGAATTGAGCGATGTATAGCGCGGTGAGCGGGGTCTGCTCGGAGGGCTTGAGCACGAGCGAGCAGCCCGCGGTTAGCGCGGGGCCCAGCTTCCACGCCATCAGGAGTATAAGTCATGACAGAGCGCACCTTGACGAGTTGAGCGATGTATAGCGCGGTGAGCGGGGTCTGCTCGGCGGGCTTGAGTACGAGCGAGCAGCCCGCGGCCAGCGCGGGGCCCAGCTTCCACGCCATCAGGAGTACAAGTCATGACAGAGCGCACTTTGACGAGTTGAGCGATGTATAGCGCGGTGAGCGGGGTCTGCTCGGAGGGCTTGAGCACGAGCGAGCAGCCCGCGGTTAGCGCGGGGCCCAGCTTCCACGCCATCAGGAGTATAAGTCATGACAGAGCGCACCTTGACGAGTTGAGCGATGTATAGCGCGGTGAGCGGGGTCTGCTCGGCGGGCTTGAGCACGAGCGAGCAGCCCGCGGCCAGCGCGGGGCCCAGCTTCCACGCCATCAGGAGTATAAGTCATGACAGAGCGCACCTTGACGAGTTGAGCGATGTATAGCGCGGTGAGCGGGGTCTGCTCGGCGGGCTTGAGCACGAGCGAGCAGCCCGCGGCCAGCGCGGGGCCTAGCTTCCACGCCGCCATCAGGATGGGGAAGTTCCAGGGGATGATCTGGCCGCATACGCCTGGAGTAAATTTATGAAACTTTAACTTACTTAGGTATTAGCAAAATCTGTAACTATGACGCAAGTAGGCCCCCACAAGGTGGACTGATGACCTGGTAAAGGTCGCAGAAGTCCACTGGATGTGGGTGGCGCAAGACCGGTCACCTTGGCACTCTTTGGGGGAGGTTCCAGCAGTGAACGTCCTTCGGCTGATATGATGATGATGATGATGACGTTGTCGCGGGTTAAATATTTGGATTTAAACTCAATCATTTATTCGTGACTCGTGACACATTAACCAGACAAAAGAAAATGTCAATCTTTGCTGTGTTGCCAAATGGGCCCAACTCAGCATGATGCTGGCTTTTCATTAATACTTAATTATAATTAGCAAGAGTTACATGTATCGCGCTTTGATGATTAGATAAAAGTATGATTATTTGTCCTCGATTTAGCTGGACAGTTTATATATAATTATAGACCTGAAATTTGGAAGCTTTCTAGAGTTTTATATACTACGTGTATTTGACAAATTCCGTTAATTGCAAGATGAATAGATCAAATAAAGTTAATTTCTCCAAGACAGTAGTATCTTAACTCTTACTGTCATAAAGATATTCAATGTTTAATTTAATCAGTTTTGCAGATTTATCCTATGTAAATGGCTCTTAACTGTGACGTCATAACAGCTTTTTAAAAAATTTAAGGTTCCTATACACTACAAGAAGGTTTACAAAGTGAGTTCGTTCGATATTACCAAGGTATATAAAATTTATATTGCATATATTTTATTTCATGTGTTTGAAGACCCTTGTACAATAAGACAATAACCGTTAATCTTCTTCTTTGTCCTCGCCTTTTCCCGTTACACGGGGTCGGCTTTCTTTATCATGCGGCGCCATGTAGTCCGCTGGATGGTATCCTCTTCTTTAAGACAATAACCGTTAATGCTACATAAAATTATTTTTTCGCGGGCAGAAGCTAGTTATTCATTAAGTACTATGAACCCTATCATATCATATCTAATCTCATAAATTAATTCGTACCTAAAGTCAAGCGTAAGTAACTCGTATATCTGCGGTCAGATAAATAGGCATAAGATAAGTATCTAGATCAAATATACTGAGATACGATTTCGGTGGTACCTATCTTAACTTCTGTAACCTGTTATAGTTGTTATTTTCTAAGCCGTCCGTTCTGCAGTGCGGCGTTCTTTAGTGCGGAACGGACGGCTTAGAAAATAACAACTATACATTTGCACATAGTTATTTTTGCTGTATTACCTTACCGCAAAAACAAATCGTGTGCAAATGCAGATTTTATTCCGTTTCAATTTCTAGAAAGGAATTTATGTATTTGTGATTTTACCGTCTTATAAGGGATGGATATAAATAGGATGTCATCATAAGATAATTTGTATTGCAGCATAATATCCCTAATGTTTACTTACATAAAGCCCTGCCATGTCGTATAAAGCTATCTTTTCCGAGGTATTTGCACAGCTGTTTGACCTTCAAAAACAGCAAGAAAATATTTATCATGCATGTGGACGAATATCACAGTGATAACCTACGTTCGGTCACGTAAGTCACATTGCGGCAGATACGATCGAGCATTCATTTATGTTAAACTAGCTGTTGCCCGCGACTTCGTCCGCGTAGAACTTTTTATCGTCTTAGAAAATGATTTCTCTCAATACAAAATTTGAACCCTCTTTTAGGGGATAATTAAAAAAAAATTTGATGTTCATTTTCTAGTTTGTGAACAAACAGTCTAAACCCAAAGTTAAAAATCTCATACTTTAAAAATGCCTTGAAATACTCAAACTTTGAACCAATTTTAACACTCTTAGGGGATGAATTTGGAAAAACTCTGAAATCAGTTTTGTAGTCTTTTAACGTACAGAATAAGACCGAAGTTAAAAATCTCTTACTCACACTTTAAAATTTTATTGCTCGCCATTTAAAATTTGAACCCCCTTTTAAACCCCCTTAGAGGTTGAATTTTTCTAATCGCTGAAAGAACTTTTTTCGTAAACGTTTAAGTCTCTAGCTCAAAAAAAGTGTTGCCCATACAAAGCTTTCTTAACCCCCTTAGGGGTGGAATTTTCTAAAACTCTGAAAGTACTTTATTATTAATTTTAATAAGTAACATTTTGAATAGTTTTAAGTCTAGTAAAAAAAAAAGTTTTTCCCACACAACACTGGCTACCCTTCTTAAGGATCTTAAGGATCCCCTTAGGGATGGAGTTTTCTAAAACGCTGAAAGTTCTTTTTAAGTATTCTAATAAGTAATCTTTTTGCAAAGTTTTAAGTCTAACTCAAAAAAAAATGTTGCCCATGCAAAGCTTGCTCTCCTTTTTAACTCTATTAGGGGTGGAATTTTCTAAAACGATTTGTGTTCTTTTTTTGTATTTTAATAAGTAATGTTTCTACAAAGTTTCAACGTTCAGTCACTAACTCAAAAACATAAACTTTCCCTGATAAAAACTTTGCACCCCTTTTTATCCCCCTTAGGGATAGATTTTTTCAAAACGCTGAAAGTCTTTTTTTTTGTATTTTTATAAGTAATCTTTCTACAAAGTTTTAAGTGTCTAGCTCAGAAAAAGTGTTCCCCATACAAACCTTGCACCCTTTTTTAACCCCCTTAGGGAATGATTTTTGTAAAACGCCGAATGTAGTATTTTTCATGTTCTAATAAGTAATTTTTCGTCAAAATTTTAAGTCTCGATTAAAAAAAAATATGTTTTTCCCATACAAACTTTGCACTCTATTTTACCCCCTTAGAGGTGAAATTTTCCAAAACGCTGAAAGTAGGTACTTTCTTTGTATTTAAATAATCTTTCTACAAAGTTTTAGGACTCTAGCTAAAAAAAATAGTTTCCCACATACAAACTTTGCACCCCTATTTTAACCCCCTATTTTTAGGGGTAGAATTTTCTAAAACGCTGAAAGTACTTAATTTGTATTCTGATGACTAATCTTTCTACAAAGTTTTAAGTCTCTATTTAAAAAAAATATTGTTTCCCCCATACAAAATTTGCACCCCTATTTTACCCCCTTAGGGGTAGAATTTTCAAAAATCCCTTTTTATCCCTAGCCCACGTTATAAAAGCAACATACTGTGCAAAAATCAACTCTCTAAGATTAGTAGTTTCGGCTGTGCGTTGATGAGTGAGTGAGTGAATAAGTCAGTCAGGACATAGGCATTTATTATGTATAAATAGATAGAAGATAATGAAACTCCCATTCAAATATCTCAAAAAATTATGAAGCTACATCCGTTTTAATGTCGCTTGTTAGAGTGAGAAAACGATGAGGGACTGTGACGTCAATATACTCGAGCGTCATAGTAAAAAACAATCGTTTCATATGAAGGTGCGTTTTGCGGAAAAGGGACAGAACATACCCCCTCTTAAAACTTTGGACTCTTATAACTTAATCATTACCTATATAACCTCTTGCTTTGTTTTTTTCTCCATTTGACTATATTTATTTTAAATTCTTTTTCGAGAAAATACATTATGATTATTTACCATATTTTCGATTCCTGAGCTATAACCACGAACTTCGGAATTCGAAAATACTCGGGTATCTCTATCTCTATCGCACTAACCATACTCGAGTGACAGGGATGCAAATATATGAACATTGAGTATCGGTTTTCGTGGTAGCGCCGCAGGTACTTTGGCTGAATGCGCCGAGCGCGTGCCATTGTCATTCAAAAAAAACAAATTCGTGTTAATTATATTGTTCAAATTTGTTGATTTCATTTATTGAAATTACGACATAAAACGACATTTGCGCATATAAGTTCTCATATCAGAATCGAATATTTTTTTATGGTTTATATTTTAGCATTTGTCTCGTAAAGGTCTATCGTAGACGGGATTTAAATTATTAATAAGTGAAAGGCAAAGCAATTCCGCCATTTTGACGAAAATTTGACGGTTCTTATAGCTGACAGTTGGAGCAGCGTTTGATTTCAATAAAAATAAATGAAAAATTAAATGAAGTCGTATATTTCGGAAAATTAATTAACTGTCGCAGTCGGATAAAAACTATCCTAAGTTGCAGCTAGAATAATAATGTACCTATATAAAATGTTTCATATTTTTCCGTTCATGGGATGCTGAGAACATTCGAACCGCGCAAAGCTTAGTTTCAAACTGGCTGATTCTTTTTTTAATTTAGAGATTTATTATAAGTGGAGATGACGCTTGGTAAGAACCAGCTGCCAGCAGGGAAGGGAAGAAGTTATGAAGGACTAGCTTCTGCCCGCGACTCCGTTTATATTGTAGCTATACCGACAACAAGTTGTGAAGTTGTCGGCAAACGGCAAAAGATACGACTCAGATGTTGGCTCCGTTGATATTGGCATTCCTCAGGGATCTGCCCTTGCCAACACATTATTCTTAGTTTATGTCAATGATCTTCCATCAGCCATTTCAACTGGTCTATCTGTGTTGTTTGCGGACGACACCACAGTTGTAGTTAGCGCCAGGACATACGAACATCTGAGTACATGAGACATGCGAACAACTTCAGCGGTGGTTCTCATCAAATGGCCTGCTTTTGAATGATCTTTTCGGGACGTAATATTGCTGTTCCTACATGTTTAAGTAATACCCTGATGAAGACATGCAGCGAATGTAGGATTCTGGGTTTCACGGTGGATTCGAGCCTAAATTGGAAACTCCACGTTGATAGACTCTGTGACAGACTGAGTGGTGCAGCTTTTGCCCTACGTAAAATAAAACCCCCTATGTCCAATGATGCATTAAAGGTTAGTGTTTACTATGCTAATTTTCACTCTTTGATGTCGTACGGTGTAATAATATGGGGAAACTCGACAGATGCGAAACGAGTACTAGTACTACAAAAACGATCAATACGTACTCTGGTCGGAGCAAAACCAAGGCACTTGTGTAGAGACCACTTCGTGACGCAGCGCATCATGACCCATTATTCCCTCTATATACAGGGTGACTGGTAATTCGACCTATTCCTTGAAAGGCGTTATACTAGAGCTAATTTGCAACAATTTATGTCCAGTCAACCAGGGGTCGAAACTCGCTGGTTTCCGAGATATTCGAGTTTTTAGTTTGTATGAAAAAAAATCTCCTTGCAGCCTTAAGCTGGTGATTGTGACAAAAGCACTTCCATTTGGATGGTAAAAAACATTTTTGTCACAATCAGCACTTTAAGGCTGCAAGGCGATTTTTTTTCAAACAAACTAAAAACTCGAAGAATTAAAAAAAAATCGTGTTTTGACCCCTGGTTGACTGGACATAAATTGTTGCAAATTAGCTCTAGTATAACCCCTTTCAAGGAATTGGTCGAATTACCAGTCACCCTGTATACGAAGTGATAATGTTTGTTAGAAGTAATCTTTCGCAGTTCAGTCGGGTAAATATTACGGGCTTACACATTCGCTCAACGGGACGGCTACTAACAGTTCCCCGTCGAATGGCCCTAGCAGAAAAAACCCACGCGTCATATTTAGGCCCCACGTTTTACGAGAACTGATCTTTGTGACCAAACATTCAAACGCCGATTGAGAAACTTTTTGTTGAATAAGCCATTCTACTCTGTAAGCGAATTTATGGACCACAAACCTGGAATTTAGTGAATAAAACTTTGAGACATTAGTACCTATTTGACGATCCACTGCCGGAGATAATATTTCTGACATGATTATACGGGTATTGCTCTTAAATTTTTAAATGTACCTGTACTTGATTATTCAAATAATTTTATTAATATATGTATCTATTTGGATTTTGACGATCATAATAACGACTTCATGTAAATTGACATACTAATTTAATTTACTATGTAATCTTACTATGAAATAAATTAATCTAATCTAATCATAGTATATACGCACTCGCAGCGTCGGTCAACTGAGAAATCAGAATTTTACTGTCCCATCTGTTCGCAGTGCGGACAACTGAGAAAGAAATCGCCATAGGTCGCAGTTTGGTCAAGACCGAATATAGCAGTGCAATGCAATATCAGTTAATGGCACTCCCAGTGTGTACAGTGTATGTTATCGCAAAACGCATTAAAGTTTTAAGAGTGGTACACCACTAGAGTACTCGGTTGGTATCTCAGCTCCACGCAACGCACGCGTCCCACAGGTCCAGGACACCATTGTCCCGGAAGCGGGAAAAGCACTACTACTAACTAGCCCTTGATGCCCCAAGCTTAATCACCTTTAAGAGTGGTACACCACTAGGGTACTCGGTTGGTATCTCAGCTCCACGCAACGCACGCGTCCCACAGGTCCAGGACACCATTGTCCCGGGAGCGGGAAAAGCACTACTACTAACTAGCCCTTGATGCCCCAAGCTTAATCACCTTTAAGAGTGGTACACCACTAGGGTACTCGGTTGGTATCTCAGCTCCACGCAACGCACGCGTCCCACAGGTCCAGGACACCATTGTCCCGGGAGCGGGAAAAGCACTACTACTAACTAGCCCTTGATGCCCCAAGCTTAATCACCTTTAAGAGTGGTACACCACTAGGGTACTCGGTTGGTATCTCAGCTCCACGCAACGCACGCGTCCCACAGGTCCAGGACACCATTGTCCCGGGAGCGGGAAAAGCACTACTACTAACTAGCCCTTGATGCCCCAAGCTTAATCACCTTTAAGAGTGGTACAACACTAGGGTACTCGGTTGGTATCTCAGCTCCACGCAACGCACGCGTCCCACAGGTCCAGGACACCATTGTCCCGGGAGCGGGAAAAGCACTACTACTAACTAGCCCTTGATGCCCCAAGCTTAATCACCTTTAAGAGTGGTACACCACTAGGGTACTCGGTTGGTATCTCAGCTCCACGCAACGCACGCGTCCCACAGGTCCAGGACACCATTGTCCCGGTAGCGGGAAAAGCACTACTACTAACTAGCCCTTGATGCCCCAAGCTTAATCACCTTTAAGAGTGGTACACCACTAGGGTACTCGGTTGGTATCTCAGCTCCACGCAACGCACGCGTCCCACAGGTCCAGGACACCATTGTCCCGGTAGCGGGAAAAGCACTACTACTAACTAGCCCTTGATGCCCCAAGCTTAATCACCTTTAAGAGTGGTACACCACTAGGGTACTCGGTTGGTATCTCAGCTCCACGCAACGCACGCGTCCCACAGGTCCAGGACACCATTGTCCCGGGAGCGGGAAAAGCACTACTACTACCTAGCCCTTGATGCCCCAAGCTTAATCACCTTTAAGAGTGGTACACCACTAGGGTACTCGGTTGGTATCTCAGCTCCACGCAACGCACGCGTCCCACAGGTCCAGGACACCATTGTCCCGGGAGCGGGAAAAGCACTACTACTAACTAGCCCTTGATGCCCCAAGCTTAATCACCTTTAAAGTTCGCTTAAAGCGGTGGCTTATCGAGCAATCGTTTTATAGCTTTGACGAATTCGTTGCTTATAAAACATTATAATTATATAATAGTGCTATAGTTTTATTGTATTGAATATCTTGATTTCTATCTTATTTTAATATTTGTATGAACATTATGACATGTAAATTGGTTTTACGAATAAAGTGATTATGATTAGCTCTGTAGGTATAGTTAAGCCGATTTCACCTGAGCTCATGAATGGCCTTTGTTCTGAGCTTATAAATAGACATTGTTTGCGAGAGCGAGCCATACTAAAAAAATGTTAGCGCCACGTAAAATGTTCATTGAATAATGATCTCTATCGTGCTCACCCAAGAATCAAAATAAAGTAACAAGTAATGAAGTAACATTTGTCTGGTTTGGCGCACTGTGTGTGGTATTTTATCTCGTAGCTAATTTGGATCTATTGTAAAGAAGACAGAGTTCATTATTCAATGAACATTTTACGTGGCGCTAGCATTTTTTTTGCAAAGTTTGGCTCGCGCTCTCAAACAATGTCTATTCATAAGCTCAGAACAAATGCCATTCATGAGCTCAGTTGAAATCGGCTTAACTATACTAGGTATGAAGGTGCGTTCTTGGGCTGTTATTCGCTACGCGTTAATGCGGATCACCCCGCCGCGCCAGTCACCCGTTACGAAACTAGACCTTTACCTACCTTCACTACACTACGCATCGCGGTGTCAAGGTATAATTTTAACGGCCTCCGTAGCCCAGTGGGTAGTGACTCTGCCTACGAAGCTGGAGGTCCCGGGTTCTAATCCCGGTCAGGGCATTTATTTGTGTTTATCACGAATATTTGTTCCTGAGTTATGGATGTTATGGATGTTATATATGTATATAAGTATCTATATCATCATCCTCCTAGCGTTATTCCCGGTTGTGCCCTAAAGGAGCCCGGGGTCCGCTTTGACACCTAAACCCAAGATTTGGCATAGGCGCTAGTTTTACGAAAGCGACTGCCATCTGACCTTCCAACCCAGAGGGAAAACTAGACCTTATTGAGATTAGACCGGTTTCCTCACGATGTTTTCCTTCACCGAAAAGCTAACTGTAAATATTCCGTACATAAGTTCCGAAAAACTCATTGGTACGAGCCGGGATTAGAACCCACGACCGCCGCTTGACAGCCGCATGCCTGAACCACTAGGCTACCGTAGCTTATATTAAGTATCGATATGTATTTATCTATTATATATATTATCGCCTAGTACCCACAACACAAGCCTTATTGAGCTTACCGTGGGCCTAGGTTGATTTGTGTAACATTGTCCCGTAATAATAATAATAAAAAATAAAAAAAATTGTGGATGAGCGTTGAGGTGAGCTTAAAACTAGTTACAGAATAGGGGGGCTGGTATATAGTAAGCAAGGCCGCCAGCGTTGCCTAGGGCACGATATGTTGAGAGTGACGGATGTGCATTTGTGTCTAGCTGTAAACACATCCTCAGGGTTATTTTTATTAAAAAAAATAACCCTGTAATATCAGCAGGTACTCACCGACGGGCTCAGGGCGTGTGTACGCGAAGTAGTTCCCATCAGCCGGCAGCGTAAACCCGTGGTTCTTGTCGGCCCAGCCTGCGTAGTAACGCAGGTTCCTTATCGCTGCTTGGACGTCGTGGAAGAAGCTGGCCGTGAACGGCTTGCCGTTGTCGAGCGTTTCTAGACTCTGTGGGATGAGGTTACGAGTTATATTTGCGTATTCGAATTCTGAAATAGTTATGTTAAAAGATGTCGTAAGTCGTTTAATAGATTGGCTCGCTGTCGCAAGACGGTGATGTCCGTCGCAGATGTTTTATGTCGCGTTCAACTTAAGGCGAGGCCGGTTCACGATCATCTCTCCCTCTCACTGAGCATAAGCGTGAGCGAGATGGAAGTGCGTGTTCGGAAGTGTGTAACATCACTTTTTAGTACATATTAATTGATTTTTGGAATACTGGACAATGTATTAAAAATCTATCCGGTTATTGTTTTAGAACAATAAAAAAGCTATCCTTATTATTTAAAAAAAACAGATTGTCGTTGAAAATTACGAAATCTCGAACATTAAAGTTTATTTTTATGGTGATATGTAAGATTTTTTTACAGAGTTACCAAGCCATTTTTAATATTATGTTCGGTTATTGTCTTTCTTAAAAAAAGGGTTATGGACAGCTGTATACTACCGTGTCTCACCTACAGCTCGCAAACTTGGCCACTAACAAAACGTACCAAACAGCAGATACGGTCATGCCAGTCAGCTATGGAAAGGTCAGTCCTAAAAATAAAAAGACTCGATAAAGTGCGCAACACAACAATAAAAGAAAAAACGATGTTCCTGGACTTTTTGGCACAAGCTCTGAAATTGAAATGGAGATGGGCCGGCCATCTTGCTAGACTAGAAAACAGTCGGTGGGCAAAAGAGGTAACCGTGTGGCCCGGACCCGCAGGGAAACGTACCAGAGGCTGTCGCCGGGGCGAAATGGTTCTCTATAGCCGCCGACAGAGAGCTATGGAAAAGCTTGGAGGAGGCCTTCTCCCTGTAAAGGGGTTCTCATCACCACTACACATACAACAATTTTCTTCTGTCGCATACGCCCATACATTCCTAGCTTAAGTTTAGTAATAATAATTTATATTATGTTTAGTTAATTCACATATCCAGTTTACTTTATATTACTTTGTACTAAGTATCCTTTATTGCATGTGATCAAGAAATAAAAGGCTTTTTTATTTTATTTTTATTTTATTTTATATATTGTCTTTCTTTGTTTCTTTTCCAGTCTACAGTAACTATTCTGTAGTAGAATTCTTCATTATTTCTTCACACTGGAAGCTCGAAAATCAATCTTTTCGTCAGATCGTGAACCGGCCTCGCCTTAAACCGTGCGTAGGTAAGTATCAACAGCCAACGAAGTGAAATGTGTTTTTGCCTGCCGTCTCTGTATAACGTCCTGGTTACGCCTATGAAGGAAAGTTATTACTTTCTATGCGATTCTATGACTTCTTGTATAATTCAATCAGATCCTTGTCAAATAAAAATTGTACTTATACCATTAATTATTCACAAATCAATGTCTTAACACTAAATTAAATAGCCTAAATAGGTACGAATACAACAAGTGAATATTACTTAAGTACCTACAATGGAAGCTATATAGTTGATTTGCAAGCAACCCAACCCGTCCAAGCTAGACCGGTTTTAAATTGAACTTGTTCAAATATGCGAGCTGTTGGGTCGCATGAAATTAGTTTTTCTTTATTTTAGTAGCTATAAAGCTTTGCCACTGTACCATTATATATCGTCTTGTTCATCACACTTGCTCATAAATGGTGTTATTCCATGCCGGTATACAGAAGGACAATGGCCTAAATTGTTACCGCGGGAAATAATGGTCCCAAGGGAGTAATGAGCTTGTGTGTGATCTTATTGGTTAAGCAAATCTGGACGGCCGCGTACGACAAGAATTCTGATCTGTGATTGGTTGGAAAATAAAATCGAGCAGGCCATGCCCTGCAAGAACCGCATGCTCCATGCTCTGTGATTGGTTAAAATATTGAAGCTACGCACTGATCTGGAAGTGAAGTTGTCAATTTCGTCAACATTTGATTGGTGCGCTTGTATAAAACATAGATTTTTCTGTCTTTTCTAGTTATTTATTTCCTCGCAAATGTGATGAAAATCATTGTGTGCAACAACGGGCGTAAGAATATTGCAAACTCGAGTCATCAAAAGCCCTCCGCCTTACGGCGTCGGGCTTCTGATAGACTCTCGTTTGCAATATTCCTCATACGCCCCTTGTTAAACTTTGTACTATTCCACTAACGCTGCCTGTACCGTGTCTATACTAGTAATACAAATTAACGGTTTATGCCCTGCAACATGTGATGCGCGTAATCGAGTAATATAGCATGTAAGCATCACCATACATTTCATTTTAATTTATTTACCAAAGTACAATAAGTACATACATATTGTTTGTTTAGGTACACATAATCTATCGAGAATACAACATCATCGGTGATACTATGTCTAGGTTAAGTAAAACCAGACATAGTCCGGATCCGACTTGTATGCAAACATCCGGATCCGAGGATCCAGATCCGGATATTTCCATGTCGGACCCGGATTGCAAACCCCAGGTTTTACTTAGAACCTACATTTCATCCCTCAACTAATCTCAACATAATGTCTCGTCCCGAACGTCGTATTATGTTCAAAACTTCAAATTAACAGAGCGGGTGAAATTACTAGCATAGGTCGAGTCGAGGCATTCCATCATGGCAGATTAGGCAAAGAAAAGCTTTAGCATGATTTTGCTTAACATTGCGTGTCTGAGAGTTCATTTTTCATCAACTGGCCTCTGTGCCTACCAGTCGCGGAGCGCCCATACAAGCCGATTCCCACCGGCTTGCCTAACATTTCTTGCTATATGGTAACAAACACGTAAATCATCAAAAAACAGCCCTTTTTATGCTCCGGGTTGTCCAGTGACAATTCTCACGCGCCGCCACTGGTGCCTATACCTGCTCCTTGACATAAATAGTTATTTGTTATACAAGGGTGCAAAATTGTATTTAACCGCGAGTGTGGAACTGAAACACGAGCGAGCGAATGGATTCTAGGGTTTAACCACGAGCGAAGCGAGTGGTTCAAAAATAGAATCCTGAGCGAAGCGAGTGGTTCAATAATATAATCCTGAGCGTAGTGAGTGTTGCAACACACGAGACGTCAAAATAACTTGCACCCGTGTGAAACACAAATTTTTTCACCTCACTAAAGCGAGGAAAATACTACATTAGAAAAAAAAACATTAAGAAAGTAAACATTAAATGAGAAAAAAACGTCAAAAAACAGAAAACCAGACCTTAAAAACAAAAAAAAACATGATTGAAACTTATTAAAAATTGAACTTCTTAGTGGGGCAGACTGCCGGAACAAATTGTCGTAATTGTGGACACACCGGACAAAAGCACCAAATTTTTTTCAGGTACTAGTTAGGTACATAGCTTTAAGTTTTTGATAGGAACCAGCTCCTCCGACGGACATCTTTTTTTTATGGGGGTCATCTTGAATTATAGGTATATTATTAATATCTCGGGTTCTAAATCACTTAGAATCACAAACTTGGTGTCTAAGTATACATATTTGGGGTCAAAGATAAGATAAGATAAGATAAGATAAGATTCATTTATTGTTCAAAACTGTGTAAAAATAGATCACACCTTAAATAAAAAGTCCAACAGTTTGCCCATTTCGGGCGTACAATATTAAATTATCACATTTCAACATTAATTAACTTTCTTAATATCTATATAACTATCAATATTAATATGTAAAATATTCATTAAAATTATAAAAACATTTCATTAATAGCCATTCCTTGAGCTTATTTTTAAATTGGATTCCATCTTGCGACTTAATATTACCAGGTAGATGATTGAAAATTTTAATTCCATTGACATATGCGCTCTTGCGAAGTATAAAGCTCGAAGGTCTAACTTTACATATGTCATATTTATACTGTGAACGGATATTATTTTTAGATTCACTTATTTTTATAAAAATGTCAGTTCGCTCTTTAACAAATAAACAGATTTGTAGTATATAGATACACGTCAGAGTTAGTATTCCATTCTCTTTGAAAACGTCCCTTAAGGATTCCATATTTCTAAGCTTAAACATAATTCGCATACATTTTTTTTGTAATATAAATGTAGATTCAATGTTAACCGAATTTCCCCAAAAAATTATGCCATAGGTAAGGATGGGATAAACATTTGCATAGTACGCCTTCTTTACGACGTCGATTGAAGTAATTTTGGTCAATATAGATAGTGCATAGCAAGATTTGGCTAGCTTTTTATTCGTTTTTTCAATGTGAGCCTTCCAGTTAAAGTTTCCATCTATTGTGACTCCTAAGAAGTTTGTATTATTTACTTGCTCAATTTGTGTGTTGGCTATAACTACATTGAGACTTTTTTGCATCTGCTTGTGATTAATAAATTGTACAATTTTAGTTTTGTCCAAATTAACACTTAAATTTAACGTAGACAACCAATTTATTACAATTTGTAAAGTATTTTGTAATTTATTAGCTATGTCCGAATCTTTTTCTTCAGATACAAAAATAGTCGCATCATCGGCAAACATCACACACACGTGGTCAGTTATTAGGGGGAACTCATTCACATATATCAAAAACAATAGCGGGCCCAAGCCGCTTCCTTGGGGTACCCCTTGCAGATTCATACTATTTTTTGATTGACATCTTGTTATTGTTTTTGTGGTCTTGTCATATGTGTCTAATATAGTAGCTTGGGTTCTATTATTAAGATAATTTTGAACTAATTTTAAGGCCACTCCTCGAATCCCGACATGCTCTAGTTGGTTCAGTAAAATCTTGTGCGACACATGGTCAAAGGCCTTTGACAGGTCTATAAATAGTCCACAAGATATTTTTTTCTTATCCATATTTGTCCATATCTGATGCAAGACTTTGAATATTGCTACTGACGTGTTTTTGCCCTTTTGAAATCCAAATTGATTGGCATTTAGTATTTGATATTTATCAAAAAACGACATCATGCGATTTGATATGACCTTCTCAAATATTTTTGAAAAATTAGGCAGCAGTGCAATGGGTCTATAATTATTAATGTCCAAGAAGTGTCAAAGAATTCAACTAGATATTTTTTAAGGTCGAATTCCCAAAGGATAGCAAACGGAACCCTGTTACTAAGCCTCCGCTATGGGTCCGTCTATCTGCGTGTCAGTAATAGCTAGACTGTTCAAATTTTCACAGTTTGTATTTCTGTTGCCGTTATATCTAAAATTAATAAAAATAAAAATATATTAAAAATTAAACAGTGCTCCCATACATTGAAAGTCCTTTTTAAGGCGTTTTTTTTCTCGCCCATTACAAACGGTCTATCTCTTGAACCGTAATAGATGGACACTTGAAATTTCCGCAGACTATGTATAACTATATCTACTATAATTACAAATAATAAAAGAATAATAAAGTTAACAATCTAGCTATTCCTGACACGCAGAAAGACGTACCCACAGCGGAGGCTTGGTAACAGGTTCCGTATGGTATCCTTTAGAAACTCGACCCTAAAAAATATATATTTGAATTCCTTGACCCCAAATATGTACATTTAGACACCAAGTTTGTGATTCTAAGTGATTTAAAACCCGAGATATTAATAATATACCTATAATTCAAAATGACCCCCATAAAAAAAAGATGGTTGACGGAGGAGTTGGTTCCTATCAAAAACTTAAAGCTACTTACCTAACTAGTACCTGAAAAAAATTTGGTGCTTTTGTGCAGCGTGTCCACATTATCACCTGAAACTGCCCTACGTTTTTAAAGAATATTAGGGCTTTCCGAGCAAGTGAGGTGAAAAAAGACTTACAGCAATGTAGTTGGCGTCTCGTTCGATAAGGCTGGCCAGTCTGTTGAGCAGCAAGCCGCGCTGTGAGGCGTCCATCTTCCGCCACGGGGAGCCCAGCCTGTCGTGAACAGATTGTGTCACAGGGGAACTAAATACGAAGCCGGTAGTTCGAATTCAGAGCATAGCGAGTTCTAGATTGGTACAGTATAATGAGGAATGGGATGTGGAATTGACATAATCGTCAGTACTAAGTATAATGACAGATAGGCGAGCGGACCATGGACTTGTTCGGGATGCAACCAGGATACCTAACGCTATAATGAGGAGGACTAAGAATAATAACTAGTATACCTACTCGATAAAACTTCAGCAGTTAATCTGCGTCAGATTAACGCACCAAATGTAAATCAGACTTGTAAATAATGTATGGGTTTAAACTGATTGATGAGAAAGCATTTTCAAGATCAATCTATAAAAAATTACAAAAGTGTGATTCATTCGATTTGATTGCATACTTGCTCGGTACAATACGATACGAGTATTTGTCAACCTTTTTAACAGATGTCTGTCAATGACTAACATGACTTGCCGAAATAAAATCAATAAGCAACTAAATAGCACCTTAGTAACATACTAGGTACACAACAAAAAATACGTACATATATTTATGAACTCGACCGTCTTGTACAACCTTTTGAGAAATGGGCCCCAGTTCTCATTGTATAAACTTACTAGCTTCTGTCCGCGACTCTGTCCGCGTGGAAGGTCTACCCGGATGACTACTGAACTGACTTTACTATTCACAAAACCTTTCATAGACACTAGCTAACTCTGCACTCACTTGAAAGCCTCATTGGCGGCCTGCACCGCCTGGTCCACATCACTCTTGCCAGCCTGCTGCACATCAGCGTTCACCTTCCCGTTGGCTGGGTTCACTGTCTGGAAGGTCTTCCCGTCGGACGACTTCACCCACTCATTGTTAATGAACAGCTGCAATAATTGCATAGGTCAGTTTCCAACAAAAAACAATGTAGATTGAGTTTTTTTTCTGTGCTGAATAAATAGTTAAAATTAAAGCATGCAAGAAAGCGGTGGTCTTCACATTTAAGATATGTCAGGGAAATATGTAGACAAAATATCCTTTCCCATCTCAATTGCCAATTAATAATACATTTATTTTCTAAAGTACATACATTTATTTTCTAAAGTAGATGATAATTAACCTAAATTAAAACTAACTCAAATTTAAAAAAAAACCGGTCACATGCGAGTCAGACTCACGCACCTAGGGTCCCGGACCATTCCAGTTTATACTGGACATTAAATTTTCAGTGATCTAACTAAAGATTTACGGTTTTTGCAATTTTACCTTTATCTGTGTTATAAGACGTTGCCTAGTAGGTACAAAATTTCAAGATTCTGAGTTCACGGGAAGTACCCTGTAGGTTTTGATTCCCTTGAGAGTTTCGAAAATTTGCGGAAATTTGCGGCATAAACGGCTGTATCTTTTGATTGCGTTGGCCGTTGGCTTAGTTAGAAGTTTGATTTTTTTCACAGCTGCAAGGGACAGTAGACTCGAGTATTTGATATAAATTTCAGTTTGATACCTCCACACGTTCCTGAGAAAAAGGGTCTTGACGGACGGACAACAAAGTGATCCTATAAGGGTTCCGTTTTTTCCTTTCGAGGTACGGAACCCTAAAAAGACCCTCGAGGCATTGTACCGAGGATGCTGGCGGCATTTCCTCCCTGAATTGCAATGCTGATGCGTTGCGCGAGAAAGCCGCCAGCTCTTCGGTCACCAGTTACATCAACTAGACAAATGAAACCATTGCCAGTGGGCTAGTGACCTTTTTGTTTACGATGCCATTCCAACCAGTTTTTGTAGATGAACAAATGTTTGTATGGAAGCAACTACATTAAAAAAAAAAGTCGAGTTAAAGACGGACCTCGCTGACAGCAGCCGAAACGCTTCATACTGATTGGCTTTAAAGTATGACGTCACACCGTGCAATTTGTACTAACCGTGGCATGGAAAATGAAGTAAATTGCTGTTTCGGTCGCGAAATACTGCGTTTAGGTCCATAGTTGTCATACAAATTTGTTTCTATAAAAGCGTAAGGATTCTATTGGTACCTTTAAATTTACTCTTGGACAATAAATAAAAAAACTTTTTTTTCTAAACTTTCAAGGTTCATATCTTTTTATGATTTGAATTATATTTTGTAATTTATATTTTATTACAATCATTTGATGGTTTACTATCCATTTAGCAACACGACGTTATCAATTTTAACACCATGCAACAAGCCTATTGGAATGCAAAGAATGTGCAAAAACAAATATGTTATTACTTGCAGAAAGTAAAATTAAAAATCAAACTCGGAATTGGATCTGTTTTGGTCAGTTTCTCACTTAACAACTTCGCTTTTTGGTCTCCATTTATTCTTCTATGGAGCCCAATTGACGTTTCACAAAATTCCAAAAGAATTGTTTTTGATTTTGAG
Source organism: Epinotia brunnichana (assembly GCA_963854355.1). NCBI lineage: Eukaryota > Metazoa > Arthropoda > Insecta > Lepidoptera > Tortricidae > Epinotia > Epinotia brunnichana. Next base: position 13,797,543 of record OY977951.1, read on the forward strand.
ACAAAATGGTTGCTACAAACAATAGTAGTAGGTATAACGATTTTTTTTACTACATACACACTTTTAATTTAATTTTGTGCACCATATAATGGGGAATGGATGAAACCCAAAACGTAAGTGAGGAAACTGTTTATATTTTTCAAAAATAATTGAGGCAGCTGAAAAGTCTGCGACTATTTTCTGGTGCTAAGGAAGGTTATTCCTACCACCAAAAAAATAATCAGGCAATTCTAAAATTTTCATCCATTCCCCATTGTCCCATGTTTCAAAAATAGTTTCCTGTGAGTATATAGCTGTGTCTACACCGACCGCACGCAAGCTCACGGCAACCACAAGTCGACACGGCTTATGACGACTTTATGACCAAAATCAATAATAACATTAAAATGTTGAGCTAAGGTGACTTTACATTTACTGTGAGAATTCGACTATGAATTTGGCAGGGAAATTTCCGAATTTTCAAATTAGTGGAGAATTACTCTAATAAGGTGGACATCAGACATCAATATAATAGCAGTACTTAATACTACAGTATGTATTGTATCCTCTCACATTGTATATCTTAGCAAGTGATGTGGAGTTGTGGACAGTTGTTGTTAACTTACAAATATGAAATTAGTGTAAACGCATATGATGATTAGATATTGTTTAATTTGTGAGTTGTAACTGTTCCTTAGATAACCTCCTGCCTATATACTACCAGAGGTACTTTTTTTGGAGTATCCTATCGGAACTTTCAAATTATGTTACTTAGGACCTAAAATGGCTAGGAAAAATAAAGAAAAAAATCCCTTGTTTTCTTTGTAGTTTTTCACTATGTCCTTTACAAAGTACATCGGCGCCTTATTGAGTTGTCCTTTTCGAAGTACATAAAACAGTATATGTCAGTAAAATTAAAATAATCGAATTAGAACGAAAATGTATACAATAATATCTTCAGCAACGTTGACCGTTTATTGAATGAAAGTGAAACTCGTTAGTTTTATTTAAGTTATTATAAAATGTGATTTTACTCTACCTTCTTGCCTGCAATTGTCCTTTGTGGAAATTGTGGAGGACATAAGAGAGACATCCACCTAAATCTACTCTGTATTTTCTAAATCTGCTTAATCATTTGGCCGAATGCCACCCTGCAATTTTTCTGTGGTGAAATACATCAATATTATTTAAATATAAACTGAAATTTGTTGTGTTATCACGCAAAGTTGACGTTTTTTAATAATATTTCATGACTTTTTACTATGCCACCACTTTTCACACTTATTGAAAAACAATTGTGATTCAACAATTGTTGTTCAATGTTGAGATTATACTAATAGATTGTTCAGGTTGACCAACATTACCAACGTAGACAGTGCTGCCACTATAGTTTAGTTATTGTATACTATGAAGTATGTTCGTTGTATAGCGAGCACTGTTGCTCTGCAAATAAATGGCGAAACAGAAATGGGCCTTTAATTTACGCCTAATATTTTAATCCTGACTTTATTAACATTTTCATGACGTCTCATGTCTAAATAACTCTTTACAAATATTTTCAAAGTCTAGTAATGGCCAAGGTGTAGTATACTCGGCAATAGCAGTTTTCCGTCATTACTGGTGAAATATACTTTAAAGAGTAGTCAGAATCATCTCTCAATAATCATTTAGGATTTTTGCTATGTTTGTGTAAGTTTTTGTTAAAGTCATCACACAAAAACTTCAAATATAAGAATATTTTCCTATGCCCTTTGCACAGTACATATGTAGTATAGCCAAATTAAACCAATTCTAACATATTTTTGGATTCAGTTACCTACATTTGTCCTTTGCAGAGGACATAAAACATCGTGGCGTAATATTTCAAAAATATTGGTTTACTTTCAGTAAATAGGTTGTCTGGTATGTAAAAATAATTATTAATTTGTGTGAAACTAGACAAAATGAATGTTAACTAACCTTGAATAAAAAGTTTACATGTGATCAAAATGACCATTGCATTGCAACAGGGCTTTGAGAACAAATTTTATTTTCCGGCGCCATTTTTCAAAAATGGCTGATTACTTTTGACGTTTATAATTTGTGACGAAGTTTGACACTTAAATAACGAGTTGCAGTAGAAACGATGGGGTTGCCATTGAAGAAAAAGCCGGCAGATTTTTTTTGTTTCTTATGTCCTACCCAAAGTACAAATGTAGGCAGGAGGTTAAATAACTAAAATAAAATATGTTTTGCAGGGATAAAATAAATAAATAATGATGACACAAAACATACCTAGCCAATTATTTATTTGTATTAAACAATACTATTGCTGTGCATCTCCGTGTTATTTCAAAATAATAATCTGAAGAGTCATACATAAATTGTAACGATAATTATACTTATAAGCTACGGTAGCCTAGTGGTTCAGGCATGCGGCTGTCAAGCGGCGGTCGTGGGTTCGAATGCCGGCTCGTACCAATGAGTTTTTTGGAACTTATGTACGGAATATTTACCGTTAGCTTTTCGGTGAAGGAAAACATCGTGAGGAAACCGGCCTAATCCCAATAAGGTCTAGTTTTCCCTCTGGGTTGAAAGGTCAGATGGCAGTCGCTTTCGTAAAAACTAGTGCCTATGCCAAATCTTGGGATTAGGTGTCAAAGCGGACCCCGGGCTCCTTTAGGGCACAACCGGGAATAAAGCTAGGACAATGATGAATTATACTTATACAATTATAATACCCTTGACAACCTCCTCTGTTGCCTAGTGGGTAATGACCATGCCTACGAAGCTGGAGGTCCTGGGTTCGAATCTCGGTAAGGGCATTTATTTGTACGTTTTTTATTTGTATTTATTTATCTATGGAGTCATAGATGAATAATAAGAGAGAGAGTTAACCTGATAAAAATTAGGGCTTTAAAGCCCAATATCACACAAATGCAACCCTGAAATGAAAAATGGTTTTTAACCTTTTAAACACTCTGTCAAAGAGAAAAGCTGTCAACCACATGCCCAATCAATAAGACATTTAGTGCGGAGTTAAACCTTATTTCAATGGAAGAAGGTTGCTACAGCGCTGGGCTCCTCAACTAATATAGCAGTCATTGGTGTCGAAAAGGTTAAAGATCAACAAAAATAAGATTAATAATACGCCAATCAAATTAGAAATAGAATTCTTCGTAGAATTAATTCCCAGAAAGCTGGAAATCGTTTTTATTGTATATGTTGACCTTCATTTGGCCCTAACTAAATGCATGTAATCCGATTTTGCACCAAGCATCCAATTTTGCTCTTTTTTCAGTTAACTTCTTTTTTCATAACAGTACGGACGGAAAATGTATTCCATTCAATATTAAAGACGGTTCTGCATTGAATAAATATGATTATTATTTGTTTTGTGGGCCTTAATATTCCGCTTCCACCAGTAAGTGATCTATTGTGGCAGCCCTTTCTTTAGAGTTCACTGCTAAGACCCATTGCCTCAAGGAAATTCCAGATTTTTTGGGCGGTAATATGTTGTACCTCTTCAGGGTGCACGATGTGCCTCCCTAGGTAGGTACTTCTTTTGTGCATGAGTGGTCCGCAGGAGCAGAGAATGTGCATTGCAGTCTCCCCTGTCTCCTGGCAGAACCTGCAGGTTGCGTCCTGCTTCTTAATGACAACCTGAGTTTTCTTATATTATCCTAAATTACTCAAAAAAAAAAGAAGATTGTGGACTGATATTAAGCATGGAGTGTTCTTAGGACCTGCCAGTACACCCCCTGAAAGAATGACCAAATCCCTAGTCAGGGGCCACTCTCACTAGCTTAGCCTGCTAGACCCCTTTTCCCAGTTCCTTCCCTTATTAGACCTTTGATTTCGACTATACCACTGAACCAAATTTGAAGTTTTAGATATTTATTCGATGCAGAATTTGACCCTCTTTAATATTGAATGGAATACATTTTCCGTCGGACGTACCGTTTTTGTGCTACATGCAAAGAACTGAAATAAGAGCAAAAGTTTCGCGGTTATTGGGCTCCCATAAGTTTAGAACACCTCCTGCATGCATTTAGGGCCAAATAAAGGTATTAAAACGATTTCCAGCTTTCTGGGAATTAATTCCTCGAAATGCTTTTTTTTGCTTGGCATATAAATGAAATAAGATTTAGTATTCCGTATTCGAAAGGGGTTTCTAAAGCAGACTTGAAGAACTGATTTTGATGGTGATCGACTTCGAAGGAATTATCCTTTCGGCCACTTTCAAAACCAGTAGAGAAAACGGAATTATTCTTCTTTTTTGGAAATCGGTATGGACCTGTCTACAAAATGTACTGTGTGGTCTGTGTGTAAATACTAATGTAAATGTTTTTTGCATAAATCAACAAATCATATTATTTTTACCACCCCACAGTATGCAGTATGACCTGACCCATGCTTGGCAAAAACAAGTAGCGTGGCCTTCATAGGTGTCTAATTTAGTTGGATTCGAAAGGAGAACTATGAATAACATACGATATGTTTTCAATATTACATTTTGATTTATACATCGTAACATTCGACTTACTCCGGTATAGAGAACTTCCGGGTTGGATTGAGGTGCCGGCGCAGCAGCTGTAGCGAATTTCGCTTTTTGCGTAACCACTTTACCAATGTTTCGCAACATCCTGTCTTTTCTTCTACACGACAGACACGTTAAAAAGCCGGCCGGCGACTGGCCAAAGAGTACTATCTATATCAGAGTGTTTTCACTCCGAACAAAATACCGATTGTAAGAAAGTAGTACTTAGACGCGATACCGCTAGATGGCACTAATTCATTAATTTAAGTGTGCTCCACACCTCCCGATTCTATCGAATGGAAAGTGTGGGGCCCACTTTACTGTATTTTTTTTCCCGCTGGTATTATTAATTGATGCTGCTAGCTGGCAACACTAATATTTACATTTCATTCTATGCATAAACTTTATTCCCAACATATAACATTTTATGCGCTTATGAAATACAAATAAAATAAAATAACATGAGAATTGGGTTATTCTATGATAATAAATATTAAAGGTCTTATCAAAACACTTTACTCATGCAAATTTTATAAAACGGAACGTAATACTTGTTTATGTTTTAACTGTCAATTGCTCGCACTGTCATTCATTGTATTCTCTCTCCCGCGTGGTTGTTACGGTGCTTTTCTGTGTTTTCATTCATAAAAGTATAATAAATATGTTTTGATTATTTGATACGACTTGGCTACTTTTGGACTCTTATATTCTCACATTTTACATTACGACTGCTATCCTTGGACTCCGGATTGACTGTTGCTATAGCCCACTGGACTTAATCTTCGTTACGATTTGGATACCGGCGACAATGGTTAAAAGAAAGTGTTACATACCAAATTGCCGTAAAACGCGTAAGTACTTATTTATTTTATCATCTGCTTAATGAAAAAGAGTGCTCAGCGCAATTAGGTCCCAATTTCTCCATAACGTGATCATGGCCATTCTATCTAAACCCTGATTATTGTTAACAATAACATTACGTTATCAATCTTACTACATCTTATTCTGTCTTTTGTTGCAGATTATATAATTATGTAACCATGTCTTGAGAACAGCAGATACGGGAACGGGAATATGCCAAGAAACTTTAGTACTTACGCAAAATTCTTGTATATTTTGTGTTGTTCTGATTTGTTACTTTAATAAAAGTGTTTCTTTCTTTCTCTGTGTTTCTTTTCATTCAGAATGCAAAAAAAAATTAAAATAAATATAAGTGAGAACTGAACCCGTGCGCCTATATGTACTTAAAGACTGTATCGATAAGTATAAAGCCAACTTTAGTCAACTGTTAAGTAACTTTTTATTTTTTGACTACGGCCTTTTTTTCTTCGTCTGTCTCACAGAGTGGTATTATTTGTATTTTTAAACAATTGAAGTCCAATTGGTCAAAAATCTTCAAAATGAAAGGACTTTCCGCTGAACAAAGAAAAATAATTGTGGACAAATATATATAAGAAAATTGGCAAAACTTGAAAACATTAGCCGTTCAGCTGTACACAATGCCATTAAAAAATATGGTAGTGAGTTGTCATTCGATGATAAGTCTAAAAATGGCAGAACCGTAGGTACGTATAATTCTAAAATGTATTTTAAAATACGGCAATGTTTTGAGAGTAATCCCAGTATGTCCATCAGAGACGTGGCTAAAAAATATAAAACTTCAATCGGAATGATTCAAAGAAACGCTATAACTTAGAAACATATAGAAAACAAAAAAAGCCCAAACGTAGCCCAAAACAAGCTGCTTCAGTAAAACCAAGGCTCCAAAAACTGTAGAATAGCGTTCTAATGAAGAAGAAACAGTGCATTATTCAAGATGACGAAACGTACCTACGTAAAATTGGACTACAAGACACTGCCGGGCCCCCAATTTTACACCAAACTGAAAGGGCAGGAACTAAAAGAAACCGTTACATCCATCTATGTGAAAAAATTTGGTTCCAAGGTCATGATATGGCAAGCTATTTGAGAATGCGGGATGAAGTCAACTTCATTTATTACGAGCTCAACTATGAACACCGATACTTACATCAAAGAGTGTCTACATAAACGTATTTTACCCATGATTCGAAAGCATAAAGAAGGTACACTGTTTTGGCCCGACCTGGCATCCTGCCACTACGCTAAGAAAACCAGAGAGTGGATGGAAGCTAAGAGCGTTCAATTCGTGCAAAAGGATATGAATCCACCAAACTGCCCTGAAGTCCGTCCCATTGAACAATATTGGGCTATAATAAAGCAAAAGCTCAGAACAAAGTTTACAGCATCAGATTCAATTGAAAGTTTCAAAAAAGATTGGACAAAAGCTACCAAGATGGTGCCAAATAAGTTTGTCCAAAACTTAATGGGAAGCGTTCGAGGGCGAATAAGAAAAATAATTAAGGGCTAGGCATCTAATGTTTTTATGTTGTTTGTTAATTTCTGTTAGAAAGTGTTTAAATGCTGGTTTAGTTATTTTTTTTACGAAAATCAAGTTACGAAAATATTTCATGTTTTCTTTGTCCTTATTCTTATCGATACAGTCTTTACTTATACTTACTGTGCTTTACGTATGGTTATGTTACGTACATTTTTAGTTACAAACGACGTCCCTAGGCGCGCTGTAGTTGCAATCCTTGACTGACAAGTCTATTATTCAATATAGTGTATGCTACCCGGCTAGCACACTAGCAAATAGCGATAAATAATTTGCGTTTAAAGGACCATTCAATACTGCTTCCATACTGAATATTGCTGCAAATACTGACAAACCAGGATCACAGTAATTATTCACCGTGTAGAGGCCACCAATGAAATCCGCCCACAGATAATAAAGAATTAAGAGACATGTCTTAATAATATTGTTCAACTAAACGCTTCGTGATAAATATCATGATCTCGTCTGTCAATTCTTGTATTTGCACTTTCGACGTTTATTTTATTTATGTCGACGCGAAAGGCGGTGTCACTGTCATCGACTAAAATAAAAGGCTCACCCCACGTTCCGCTTGGTGGATGGTATGAGCGGTACGCAGCTATAAGATAGAGCGAGATGAGAATATGAAAGAAACAGAATTACCGTCTGGCCACCCTTAATACTGACGCGATAAATAATTAGCGTTTAAAGGGCCATTCAATACTGCTTCCATACTGAATATTGGTGCAAATACTGACAAACCAGGATCACAGTAATTATTCACCGTGTAGAGACCGCCTTAGAGTATGTAGCTGTCTCTTTCTATTGCATGTTATAGAAAGAGACAGCTATGGTGGATCATCAGTATTTAATCACCGTGTATTGGCCGCCACTGAGAGCCAATAATGTGCAATAATGTACGGCCAAAGTACTCTGTGGGTGGACTGACACTAGTATGCTTGACAGAGGGCCTACCGCGAACGGCATTCGAAGTTTTCCCTCTCTGTCTTACTTAACCCCTTCAGTGCCCATGACGACACATATGCGTCAAAGCGCTACGAGCGCTTTCCGCTACATGCAAGGTTTAACCTGCTTCGGACTACGGCGTAGCGCTACGAGATTAGCGTGGCCGTGAATGTGTTAAGTATGAACTCGCAAGTCTGACAGAGGGGGAAAACTTCGAATACCTTTCGCGGTAGGCCCTCAGGACAAAAGGTCAGTTCAGAAACTACATTTTAATACTGCGACTTAGTCGTAGCGTAGGCATGAAGAGCAAAGGATCATTCGGTTTATGGCTCTAATACTCATGAACTTGATTAAAGGTCTTTTGGTAAAATTTAAAAAAATTACAAAGATACAATTTAAAATAATACAAAAAAAGGCAAGTACCATGACATGGATATTACATCGCGTCATAGTTTTGCGAATTACAAACGCACCCCTACCATGTCAAAAAGTACAGCTGGTGAATCGTAATACAAAGGTCAAAATTAAAATTATTTTAAGTTTGGTAAACAAATTAAGGGTCTTGATTTTATTTTAACAACAGGTTAAAAACAAAGTTTTCCTATTGTAAAACAAATTTCGGAATGGATTCGAAGTCAAAGATTGATCACTTTGTTAAATACTTAAATATTATAAATGAAATCATTGAGGAAAAATGTGTAAAACCTATGATAACTTTCGACAACTTAGTAACCCGGAACTTGCGTGAGGCTGGGATAATTACTAGGTCAGTATTGTACCTTAATTCATCTAAGCATAAGATGCGAACCACTCGTTTTGGTAATTTTATTCGTAAGTACCTTATTATTTAGTCCTCCACCTGCTTGATAAGATTAATCTTCTACTGGCCAAGTGCTCTCGAATTGAGACTCATTTATTGTGCTTGAGGCGTTTGGTGCTTAATATTCATTCAGTGTATATTAAAACTGACTTCACTGTTATGCTTCCTATTATTGTGCGTCTACTTTTTTTTTCAGACCAGCAGGGTCAAATGGAGTATGGTGTTTCACTCTTCTGCCAACAGTGCTAATTCTCTACAGTCTTCAATATGAAGTGCCACAGGCGTACAAATTAGCAGCATGTGTGACTGCTGGGCTGCTGGTCTATAATGTGTTCTTTAATTTGTTCATATCTATATCCTCCCTGGAGTGGACTTCTGGACCAGGGGGAGGTTGCTTAGTATCTGGATTGATATCTAGTATATTAGTATACAGTTTTGTGAAACAAGGTATGTTAATGTTGTGATAACTTTATTTTTTTACTGTTTGTATAATGACCGACAAGAGCCTAGCTCTTAAATAAGAAGAAGAAGAATAAATACCTGTGGATAATTATTACTCTGAAGTTAATTGTAAATACAACTTTTAAATCTACATATGGCAAGTAATTAGCCAAGTCCCAAAATGATCTCATTGCAAGAATCTTGGTGTTGTATAGAAATAAGTTTAATATTATTTAACTTAAAACCAGTCTGTACATTAATGGTTGTGAAGTTATTTTTCTGTTTTTCAGATATATTGTTTGTGCTAGTCTTTGCACTAACATCTCCATGGATCTTCAGAGTCTTACTCCAAAGATTATTGACATATCCTAAAACATTCACCATGGGGGAAGCTGTGATCGTGGCACAAAGCATAGTGATTGCGGTTGTAGTGATGGTAGCAGAGATCACCTGTGACTTGGGAGACGAGAGTGAAGTGGATCTCGTCCAAGGTGTTGTTATTGTAAGTTGCACTGAGCTATTTACATATTTGGGAAGTTTACACTACATCATTACGGAGAGACATTTGTCCGAAAGCATATTTTCTCCGATTTTCATAATTCTGAAAACCATGTTCTGATGAAGAAATTTTAGATTTTTTAGGATTTAATACTCTATATTTGTATTTTCATTAAATCTACATATGCTTACCAAATTTGAAGTCAATCAATCAGTGGGAGTAAGTGAAAATCAACTTGTCAGATTTGATTACATCATCCCCTAATGAGCGCTTCCGTGCTTTGGAAGGCATGCTAAGCAGTTGATCCCGGCTGCTGTCTACGACAGTAGTCGTTAAGCCGAGTTAGCTTCGGGCAGCTTAAGAACCCCTAACATTTGAGTTGCCCACTCACTTGAAAAAGGGGGGACAACTGTCACTTGCGTCCGCAGGAGCTACCTACCACAACCCTGCACGTGTCCCCTGGGTGATACTAAAGAGTGACAAACTCAAAGGCCAAAAAATGTATGCCATACGATTAAATAAATTACATCACTATCAATGGTTGTGTCTGTCTTGAACCTTGAATTAATACTTTTACAAGCCTTATATTAAGTAGCTATCCTTATTAATACTGTAAATGCGAAAGTGTGTCTGTTACCTCTTAATGCTAAACCGATTGAGATGAAATTTGCTATGGAGATAGTTTGAATCCTGGGAAAGGACATAGGATAGTTTTTATCTTGGAAACCATCCCCTAAGGCGGTCAAATGCGGGGTGAAAGTTTGTATGGAGCTACAATGTAAACGAGTTCCACGCGGACGGAGTAGCGGGCAGAAGTTAGCACTTAATATAAGGTTTGTGAAAATTAGGGTGTATTAATAAAAATAAGGCTTGTCAAATTTCTGTCCAAGATCTTTGATGAAATGTATTTGCGTCTCTCATTTTGCTTGAAGAGTGAGTGACACGCAATGCACATTGTACAAAGATCTTGGACAAATGGAATACCACCCTAACTTAGCCAGTGTGGGCTTTTATTACGATGCGTTATAATGATATTGTCTAAGCAGTTTTAATTTTACTATTTTCAGACAGTGTTCTCAACAGTGGGATTGATTGTTACAGCCCTATATTGGTTGAAGGATGAGTTTAGAACAGTGCAGATCTTAAGCTACATATTGGCCGCGGCAGCAGTTCTGGCGGTCATGCAACTGTATTGTATAGTTGGACTGACTTGTATACCAAAACTCTTCATGTTTCTGTTTAAATGTTTGATAAGAGTGAGTATTGTTGTATTCAACTTATCTCAACCTATTTTAGTTTTGGTCAGTTACATTTCACATTTATTTTACCCATATAAATCACAATTACTACAACTTGCATGTCACTGTACTGTTAGAGGATAATTCTAATGTTGTTATTATTATTTCTGGTAGTGGCTTTCGGGCTGTCAAAGCCCTTATATCACTGCGACCATCGCTGATCTATTGTGATCGCCACTTACTACAATTCTTGGTCAAGTCCTGCAAACTCGAAGAATTGCAGGATTTTGTTGAACTCAAGAAATTTGATCTCCTCCGGGCACATGATGTGTTTGCCCAGGAAGGAGTTACGACTGTGCATGAGGCAAGGGCAATCGGTTAGGATGTGTGTAGGCGTCTCCTCTGCTTCAAAGCAGAATCTGCACTGCCTTGTGTCACACAGTCCTATCGTTTGCATGTGCTTATTTAGGCGGCAGTGCCCAGTAAGCACCCTGACCAGCATGCGTAGACGGTTCCTACTTAGCGCCAAGGCGTCAGAAGACGCCTTTTTGCTAAAGGCTCTAATAAGTGCCTTGGAATGTTTCAGTCCTGGGTTAGCTCTCCAGGCTTGAATGGTCTTGTAGAAACAATAGGCTTTTAGAGTGAGCTTGGTTAGACTTTTAGGGATACCACAGAACGGCTCTGGTCCGCAGTGTGTTCCCTTCGCCCCCGCTCGTGCAAGCTCATCAGCCTTTTCATTTCCCTCGATGCCTGCATGCCCTGGGACCCAACGTAAAATTACCTTGTTTTTGTTACCCAGGTCATTCAATAGTTCCCGGCAGTTCTCGACCAGCCTCGACGTCGTGACGTTAGAGGTAAGAGCCAAGAGAGCCGCCTGGCTATCCGAGTGGATATAAATAGTATGATTAAGGAAGGCGCTTTGCAGATTCGTTGTCGCACATTCTAGAATGGCGTATACCTCTGCCTGGAATATAGAAGTGTGCTTACCCAGGTTCAGACTGATCGCTGCCCTGGGTGCCTCTCCATATATTCCGCATCCTACCTCCGATCCGGATTTGGAGCCATCAGTGTACCACTTCAGGCTACCTGGTTTCCAATCTCTGAGGCTGTTCAACCAGTCCTCTCTCCTTAGGAGTTCCACAGAGTAGTTTATCTGCGTGCAAAGTTTTGGGGGCATTGTGTCAAGTGGCATCTCTAAAACAGGTATATCGTATACTGAGTCCTTGAGTGTTCTCAAGGCTGTGGATAGCCAGTCGCCTTTCCTTACGGACGCTACTCTGAGCATGCTGGACTTCGCCTCCTTTTCCAAGTGGAGGTCCAGGGGCGGCAGGTTCAGCACGGCTTCCAGAGCAGCTGTTGGAGAGGTTGACATGGCTCCAGTAACAATAATGCAAGCAGTCCGTTGCAGACTGCTGAGCTTAGTTATTGTTGTTTTCTGTGTCGTTTTCCTATACCAGACCACAGAGGCGTATGACACCATCGGCCTCACAATGGACGTGTATAGCCACAGGGCAATTTTGGGTTTTAGACCCCATCTATTCCCCGCTAAACGACAGCAGATTGAGAGGGCTACTTTAGCCTTCTGCAAAATTCCGTTAACGTGCGGATTCCAGGTCAGTTTCTGGTCGATTGTAACGCCCAGATACTTGACCTCGGAGGAGAACGGAATTGTTCTGCCGTTCATAGACAGAGGTCTCAGACCATCGAGCTTTCTCTTGTTTGTGAACGGCACAACAACCGTCTTGTCCGCGTTAATGGATAGTTCATTTTCCCCGCACCATGTGTTAATAGTGTCTAGGGCTCTCTGCATTTGGTACGATAGTGTACTTTGGCAGTTACCCCGCACCGTCACCACAAGGTCGTCTAGTAAAATTCTAATGTTAATCTCTCTCTATGATATAATATAAGGTAAACGTCCGAGTGCTCGACGCGGTACTAGTATATGGCATGGGCACTTTATGTCTAAGCAATATGGGTTAAATTCGAACTAACAGGATTTTTCTTCATTCAAATTTAAGCCATTTGACATAAGAGCGCCCCTGCCATATACTCGTACAGCGTCGATCACTCGGCCGTTTACCTTAATACAAAACCTAAATGTCTTTTGATTATGGAGTTCATAATTAATTTATTAATTGCATTATATGTTTACAAAAGATCTAGATCTAGGTTTAGAGAAGTTTTCCATGGCATTTATTTTTAATGGAAAAAATAACTACCATAATCTGAAATTTAATCAACACTCTACAATTTCGTAGCACGACATTCGTAGACCCCATTGTTTTCCCGATATGTAGAGGAAAGCGCTTACGAGCAGTGCGCCCACCTAGCTGGTTTCAGGCACTGAAAATGTTAATGACCGTGGTCTACACTTGAGTGAACCAACCTAATACTTCTAGCTGGTAGGAATTTAGTAGGCCCAAAACGGGACCATCGGCGTCCTGCACGCATCCTTCTTTTATTTTAGACTGTGGAAACGGGATGTCCCGCTTCGAGCGGGACTATTGGCAACCCTAATCTAACTCTAGCCGTCATTCAGGGGGGGTCGTTGTTGTTCTACGTCCGTAGGAATAACCCTAGAAACCCTACACGTGATTTCCGGGTGGTGCTAAAAGAACAACTAACTCTGCCGAGTTCCTTCTGAATCTTGCAGCGCACACTGGAACTCTATCAGCAACATCGATACGAATACATATATGTACCAGTGTGTATACTTTGATGAATTTGAAGTGAGCTCATGAATGGGGCATTGTTCTGAGTTTATGAATAAGAATAAGAATATTTATTTGCGTTAAACATTACCAAACAGGTGTTACAAACAAAATTACAGGTAGGTTTCCATGCTTAACAATGACTGGTATGCAAAATATACAAGATTACACATTAAAATATTTACGGAACTATAAAATCATTATTTCATGTCAAAGAAGAAAATAAATAATTTAAACAATAAAAATTATTATTATTTAGCCATTGGTGCAATTTTTGTTTGAATAATCTAATATTTAATTTCTTAATCTCTATTGGTATCTTAATCGAAAATATTATACAACTTTTCCTGTAAGTACTTTGACAAAGTAGGGTGCTCGTCAGGTACTTAGAAGTCTATCCGCATTTCGACAGGTTCGTGGATGACTATTACATGCTTTTTTTTAAATACTTTTATTTTTATGAACAAACATGCATATCTCATAAATATACTCGTACAAGTCAGGAAGTGGTAATATATTACGCTCTTTAAAAATTGGTCTGCACGATTCATCTGGTCGCATACCATGCATTGCTCTGATGCATTTTTTTTGTGCAACGAACACGCGATTTATGTCAGTGCTGTCCCCCCATATTATCAAGCCATAGCGTATGACAGATTCCATATATGCATGATAGCAGGAGAGCGCGGTAATAGTCATTGTTTTCTCTCGCACGAGCCAAACTTTGCAAAAAAAAAGCGGCTTATACCTACTGGGAGCGGTTTTTTTATATTTAAGTCTATTTTGAATCTATTGAATAAGACGATAGAGTTCATTTTACAATGAACAATTTATGAGACGCTAAGCTTTTTCTTGCAAAAAATGGCACGCGTCCGACACAGTCGTATTGTTAGACTTGAACGCTATTGTTCTGATGATAAGAAGATCAGTCCAGTTGAGAAAATCTCAACTATAACCGCCATCATCATATCAGCCGAAAGACGTCCACTGCTGAACATAGGCCTCTCCCAAAGAGTGCCAAAATAACCGGTCCTGCGCCACCCGCATCCAGCGGACTTCCGCGACCTTTACCAGGTCATCAGTCCACCTTGGGGTCTACCAACCGCCATACGATAAATAAATAAAATTAATTCATTTAATTTTTAGGTGAAACTGATAGCATTCTGGACGTTCCTAATGTTGCTGGCTGTCGTAGTACTGGTGTTACGTACTAAAATGGAGGGCAAGGCTACCACGAGCACAAGGAAGGCGTTTCACGTTCTTGCGGCGGCTGTTTTTGCGAGTGGTATATTGCTTGATCTCAGGCTTATGGAGATGGCGACGGGCATCGGGTTCGGACTGCTTATATTGGTTGAGGTATTTATACTTTAGCCAATTTGAACTGAGCTCATGAATGGGGCATTGTTCTGAGCATAATAAATAGCCATTGTTCTCTCTCGCACGAGCCAAAATTTACAAAAAAAAGCAGCTTATACCTGGGTCGCTGGGAGCGGTTTTTTTTTTCAGTCCATTTTTAATCTATTGAATAAGACGATAGAGTTCATTTTACAATACAGCGCTAAGTTTTTTCTTGCAAAAAATGGCACGCGTCCGACACAGTCGTATTGTTAGACTTGAATGCTATTGTTCTGAAGATAAGAAGATCAGTACAGTTGAGAAACTCCCAACTATACTATTTATTTATCGACTAGCTTCTGCCCGCGACTCCGTCTGCGTGGAACTCGTTTATATCGTAGCTATATACAAACTTTCATCCCCTTAGGGGATGATTTCCGGGATATAAACTATCCTGTCCTTCCCCGGGACTAGAACTATCTCTATACCAAAATTTCATCTAAATCGGTTGAGCAGTTTTGGCGTGAAGAGGTAACAGACAGACAGACAGACTTTCGCATTTATAATATTAGTATGGATTTAAGGATCACCAACAGATAACACATCACATTTGGCTTAAATACAAAAATCTAAGTAAGATGCTTAGCCACCAAAGAATTGTAGGAAGTGGCGATCACAATAGATCAGCGATGGTCGCAGTGATATAAGGGCTTTGACAGCCCGAAAGCCACTACCAGAATAATAAGATGCAGTCAAAGATAATACGTTAAATTAATAGTATGCTTATGATAACATACCACTGCATTCGGTAGGCTTGAAAAGCGTGTGGTTTTTTATTTAATTGAAGAATGTTTGCAACAGTGCCGAATTGAGTTGGAATTGATGATAATATTGATAATAATTAATTGGTATAATTTTGACCCTCAGGCATTAAGAAAATCTAATATAGAGCCGATATCGCCAGCCCTACAATCAGCATTCCTCGTGTATAGCGATGACAAGGTAAACATACAATTATTTATTTACATCACACTCGGCATCACATAACATGGCATATACCTTCGACTCGGGCCTCAAATACCTGCCACCTGAGTCTTTGTATTATCGCCCTAGATGAGTAACGCCCACCCTAGTGACGAACAATATACGTTTACAAGAGCCTATGCGATGTGATTATGTATTTAAACTTTATTGCACAGTTATTAGTTACAACTACAAGTTACAAATACAAAAGGCGAACTTAATGCCATAAGGCATTCTCTACCAGTAAACTCGGAAATAAAGAAAACGGACAATTTGTTGTGATTGTTGATGAATGCCTAAATATGATGAAAACAATATTTACCCACCAATTACTTAGGGCCGATTCAGACCGGAATGGCAGCGGCCGGGCAGCAGCAGGCTCAAGTCGCCGCCTTTTTCACTCACTCACTTCAAAAAAAGGAGGAGGTTCTCAATTCGGATGTATTTTTTATTTTTATTTTATTTTTTATGTTTGTTACCTCAGAACTCCGTCATTTATGAACCGATTCGTACAATTCTTTTTTTAATTGAAAGTATATGCTTCCAGATTGGTCCCATTGTTTCCAAAGCCGCAGTTGGATGATGGGAACCATGAGGAGTTGAGGGAACTCCTCAAATATATGACGCATAGTTGCCGCGGCCGCATTTGCAAATTTGTCAATAGGCTACCTATTCTACATCTTTTTTAATATATTTTAAAATGGTCGTATAGATTCGATAGTCAACTGGTATTTTTATTTCCTGAAAATAATATCGCTTTCTGCAAAAAAAATATTGTTAAAATTTGACCGATATAATTAATCGCGCCAAAAAGGCAGTCGCCATTATCGTTACGTCATAAGAGCAGAATGTCCTTTACTTTAGACATAGAAACGTCAAATGTGCATGTCCTTTAGAACGAAAACTTGTTGCTATACTGACGTCACTCACGAGAAAAAATGGCGGTCGGCGTTTTCGGTCACGTGACAGACTAATTTTTTTTTTCTTTTGCGGATAATCTTACACAAATCAACCTAGTCCCAAACCAAGCATAGCTTGTACTATGAGTACTAGACGACGATATAGATACTTATATAGAGAAACAAATACTTAAATATATAGAAAACATCCATGACTCAGGAACAAATATTCGTGCTCATCACACAAATAAATGCCCTTACCGGGATTCGAACCCAGGACCTCTTGCTTCGTAGGCAGGGTCACTACCAACTAAGCTAAAGCGGTCGTCAAATTAAAAATAAAAGGAACTTAAGTTTTTATACCAAAATAGTGTTATGTTTCTTATGGTAAAATAAAATAGTATATTGTTTAACAAGGGGCGTATGAGGAATATTGCAAACGTGAGTCTATCAGGAGCCCGACGCCGCAAGGCGGAGGGCTTTTGATGACTCGAGTTTGCAATATTCTTACGCCCGTGTTATACACAATGTTTTTCATCACATTTGCGAGGAAATAAATAACTACAAAAGACAGAAAATTTTATGTTTTATACAAGCGCACCAATCAAATGATTACCAATCACAGAGCCAGAATACGTGTCGTACGCGGCCGTCAAGATTTGCTTAACCAATCAGATCATACACAAGCTCATTACTCCCCTTGGGACCATTACTTCCTGCGGGAACAATTTAGGCCATTGTCCTTCTGTATACAGGCATAAAATAACACCATTTATGAGCAAGTGTGATGAAATAGTATTTTATGCAACTGTTGTATAAGAAGGGTTTTAAAACGCGAGTGGCGTGGGTCGCAATTAAAGACGCCACGAGCGTTTTTAGACCAGTTATACACCGTTGCATACAATACTTTTTCTACGACAAATTTTAAATAAATAGCAGACCACATAATAATTAAACTTTTCAGGCAGCAAGTTTTCTATTCGTACTTTTGCTACTCACGCAATTTCTTCAGGAGTGCAGTTAATCATTTGTTCGACCATTTTAAAAGGTGTACACTTTTGTCTTCACAAACACGAATAAAATCTAATAGTTTAGGACTAATAGTTTATCATCTTTCGTCTTTTCATTTTGAACTGTATTTTGGTGGGAAATCGGTAATGTGATAGCTCTTGCTTATGGTTTGTTTGGTTTTTAATTTGTTTGCACTTGCCATCCGAACCAAACCGAAGCCGGACCCGGACCGAATTCGAACTGTTTATTTTTATAAATAATATTTATTATTATTGTAGTAAATAATGTATAATATACAAATGTTAAATCGTGAATAAACACTTTTATTTCGAAATATTTGTTTATGAAGTTGGCACCACTGCAATATAGCGGCCGATTAAAAAAAAGCTAAACAGTGCTTTTATGAAAAATGTATGAACCAAAAAAGTACGCTAAACAGTTCGTTTTTGGGCCATAAAGCATAGAGTTTTTCTAAGACTTATTAGTGGTGTCATTGTATTTGAGCTACAGCCTATATAAATGACAGATAACGGTACAGGAGTAGAAAAACTATATAAAAGAAAACTTTGATAATTTCATTAATTTTGATTGATGGAAATATCCTATCTATTATATCCAAGCTATGACGAAGTATTTGTTCGACTGAAACCCGTAACAACATGCACCTAGCTAGCGTAACAATTATTCCAGGACTGCGGTTCGTTCGCCCTGACACCCTTGTACATGTATTGCGGGCTGGGCGCGGGGCTGCTGGCGCCGCGCGGCGCGAGCGCGCTGGAGCGGCTTGCGGGCGTGCTGGCCGTGGGCGTGGGCGACGCCGCCGCTAGCTGGTTCGGCTCGCGGTACGGCCACCGGAAGTGGCATGGTATGGAGCGGTATATCCTTTAAGATCACCTGACCCGATCACCCAGGTGATCTTATTGTACGCTATATCCAGCACGATCACTTGGGTGACTTTAGTGGACAGAATTATATCCAGTAGGATACCCCAGAAAGTAATATTAAAGATAGGTAGGTACTATTTAAAAACATTGTCTAAATACTATAAATCAGTGTTTTCAACCTTTTTCATGGCGCAACCCCCCAGAGTAAAAAAATATTCCGCGACCCCCCACTCTGCGCTGTTTTTACATTATATGTTTTATTTTACAAATATGAAATCCTTAATACATGTTTTACTTACAAAATTCAAACAGCCGCGACCCCCTTCAAGAAGCTTCGTCGCGACCCACAGTTCCAAAACACTGCTCTAAATAAACATACTTCTGTAAATACAAGTGACATTTTTTTTAGAGTTCCGTACTCAAAGAGTAAAACGGGACCCTATTATAGTACGACTCTTCTCAGGTGAATTTCAAACAAAAGCCATTGTTTCTAGTATCGCATAGCCCCTATCTACCGAGTAAGCACGTGCCACTACAACATTCATGTTGTAAAACAAACGGTATCATCATCAGAGATGTACAAGATACCCTAAAAAAAGTATCTGAAATACAAGATACAAGATTCTCTTAAAATAATTATCTGAGATACCAGATACCAGATACTTTGGGAATAGTATCTAAGATACTAGATACAAGATAAGTATCTTCAAGATACTTTTTAAAGATAAAAGATTGTTTATGAAAAAAACTTTTCTTTATTGAATTTAAGTTCACACTTCACTGTGATTTGAGTAAAACGAGTTCCTCAAACATCTTGTCACTCATTTTTCTACGATGGGGCCGCATAATCATTCCCCCAAAAGAGAACAGTCGCTCCACAGGGGCCGAACTTGGCAAGCACGTGTTATATTTCAAAAATATTTTTTTTATTGTAGGGACAGCATCTAAACTTTTCAGGCTAGTATCTTTATTATTCAAGTATTGTAATGTTTCTAAGTCAGTTGTGCTGCTAGTGGACCCCATGTCGTTACTTGCAATTGACGAATCGGAGTCCTCCAAAAACATGTAATATGATTCGTCTTTTGTTCTTTTTTTTAAACGACTGTCAATGTCATTAGTATCTGAAAGCGAAGCTTCAGATTTTTGTTTTTCGGCTCTAACTATTTTTCGAGCTTCGCTGAGGAGCAGTTGTTTTACATGTTCTTTATTTTCTTTAGGTAACCATTTCAATTTAAAGAAGGGGTGGGATACCGAAGCCAATATTGCATCAGTTGCTGCTGGCTCTAGTTGCAAAAATTTGTTGAATCGTCGATTTAAGTTATCTGCTATGACGTTTAGCAGAATGCTGCAATATCTAAGATTTTCTGTCCTAAGATTTTTAATGATATGTTGGATTCTCATTAGTTCTGGCAATAGACAGCCATAGTAGGTGTCTTTATCCCCTTGCAGACTTAGAATGGCTTCTGCTATTGGCTTTGAGCAGTCCACATATTCAGTTAAAAAGTGTACTTCATTCTCTTTCAATTGAGGTAGTTTCAACATTTTCATGGCATCATTGAGATGATCCTGCACTGCTAATAGATCTTTTATGGAATTATAATAAGAGTTCCATCGAGTTGCACATGGAGAAGTTGGCGACTTCCCTGTCATCTCTAAATATGTTTCACACGCTTTTGGTGACCTGGAACACAAATTCCAGAGTGCTTGGCACTTTGCGAAGGCCCCATCATGCAGTTTCTTATAAGTAGCATTTTTCAATCTTGCTTGTTTGAAATCTGTGCTGGCAATCAAATGTAATGTGTGTGTAGCGCATCTTTCATGTGCGGGCAGCAGGCAATCACTTTCCATTTCCAAGTCTGATGAAGCATCAGGAAAAGCTTGTAAAACTAAATCATCATCTTCATTATTAAAATCGTTATTAAGATCTTCTTCGTGCAGTGCAATAAATTCATTATTCTCAACTAAATCGGATTTTCCGAATACTTCAAAAGCCTTAACCATGTTTGACCCATTGTCTGTAACAGTTTTTACTATTTTTGAAAGTTTCAGGTCATAGTCTGCATTTATTTCTGCTATTATTTCGCAAACTTTGTCATATGTGTGAGCCCCCTTAAATCTTTTGCAGGCAATAGCAGCACTTTTCCTATTAAAAGTTTCGCCTTCAATCCAATGTACGGTGACCCCCAGGTAACTCCGTTTAGAAGAAGACCAAATGTCAGCAGTGCTGCACACAAAATCCACAGCCTTCAATGCACTCTTTGTTTTTTCCTTGTACTCATTAAACTCATCACTAATTTTATTTTTTGCAGTTCGACGGCATAATATTTTTGGAGGCTTTGATAGCTGTTGTGCTCCTTCAATCATTGCTTTAAATGACTTGTACTCCACTATTGAAACCGGTGACATGGATTCAACGATGAATTGTATGATTAACTTGTCCAAATTTACAGGTTTTGAACCTGTCGCAATATTGGTTAGAGTGGACTGCTTCAATTTCTTAGATAATACCGATGATCCTGAACCGCTAGCACCCATCTCAGTTTGTTTTCTTTTTTTAGGAATTGAATTTTTAAGTTTTTCATACTCTTGCAACAAATTTGCGTGACCATTCCTCTGCAATAACAAAACACAAACTCAGATCTATTATAATTATAACAAAATATTACATTAAATATATATATATATAATATATATCTAATAAAAATTGTTAGTCAACCCGGCTAGTGCTGTGCATGCCACTCATCTTTGAATTATTATATTTTTCCCTATCCAAACAAACCATAAGTTATCTTTACCTTTAAATGTTTCAGGAAATTAGTAGTGGAAGTTACACTACCCTTTATAACTTTGCCACAAACATTGCAATTTGCAAACACATTCACGTCACTTCCATCGACTTGTTGAACATTTTTATAACAATGTTTTAAAATTAGTGGTATGTTCAAGGTTTTATTCTCCTCAACTTCATCCCTGAAAACACAAAAAGCAACATTTGACTGTAATGACAAAGAATACGTATAAAAATAAAATGAAAAAAATTTACCTATAGGTACTCTACTCTATACTATACGTACCTAACGTACCTAATATAAAGGTGACATCATTTAATATTTTACACTTAGTCATACTCATATCTATCGAAATTGCTTACTTATATTTCAATTTAATTTTATTTGCATTGCATAACATAAATAAATTGGTATGGTAAGTTGTCAGTCAACATCGATTGCCAGCACCGGTAAAGTAAAGTAATTAGTAAAGAATACACCGATACCTCATACCATACCACTCATGCAAATTGCAAATAAGTAAGTCTTTAAGTAGTCTTAACTCTTAGTTCATTCTTAGTTTAGTATTCTTATTCTTACCTACTCTACTGGGTGGTGTGATAGTGTAGTGGACGTGGTAAATAATCTGATTGAGTTGATGAGTTGCTATTTATATATTAATTATTTATTATGTTATGTTTTATGTTATGGTAGATACCATACCACAGCACAGCATGACACAAACATCGAATCTAATCTCTCACTGTACTTTATTTTACAACAAACCTAACCTAAATACCCATTCCTATTATGATCCAATGCAATGAAATATATACGTTGTAAAATCAAATAAAACTTACGTTTCCATGTTTAAGTTCAATTATTTCCTTGTTACTTCAACACAGTGACCAGTACAGTGCAAATTATAACACCATTCATTCACAATAATAAAATAACTTTAACGACAAAGCGCGGGCGCGACAACAGAAAACTCAACCAACCAACTAATTAGACCACAGAGTATAGTATAAAGTATAAATCTCTGTACCGTACCTTGTTTGACATTTCAAGGGTGCGTTCCGTTTCGACCGTGAAATTGTATCAGTAAACAGTAACTAACTACAAAAGTATCTTATATCTAAAAAGTATTTACAAAATACTAAGAT
Source organism: Epinotia brunnichana (assembly GCA_963854355.1). Classification (NCBI taxonomy): domain Eukaryota; kingdom Metazoa; phylum Arthropoda; class Insecta; order Lepidoptera; family Tortricidae; genus Epinotia; species Epinotia brunnichana. The sequence continues at coordinate 13,820,197 of OY977951.1, forward strand.
ACCTAAATAATGTATCTAAATACAAGATACAAATGCTTTTTCAAAAAAGTATCTAAGATACAAGATGAAAATACGTATCTTGTATCTTTTATCTGTATCTAAGATACTTGTATCTTAGATAAGTCACATCTCTGATCATCATAGTATTAAGGTTCAAATTTAATGTCACTGATATTCTTGATATTACGTTTCGGTAGTATAGGACGATAGACTGCCCCGAAGCAATACGGCATTCACATTATTTTGATACTTTGTGGTGTTTTTTTTTTACTAAGACTCCGCTGTTCGTCTATCTGTCTGTCTGTCACCAGTCACCAGGCTGTATCTCATGAACCGTGATAGTTAGACAGTTGAAATTTTCACAGATGATGTATTTATGTTGCCGCTATAACAATACTAAAAAAACAGAATAAATTTTTTTTTATTTTTTTTTCCCATACAACAAACGTGGTGCCGTTTTTATAGATGGTACTTACGGAACCCTTTAAATTATAACATAAAAAATTACACAATACACCGAAAAAACTTGCACACCTTCATCAATTGTTGTGTACGAACCATGGCCACTTGGGCTTGTGTTTTGACAGAGGGGATGCCTACTCCCTTCCGTGTTGCTCGAAGGGCCTGTCTGATCGACATACATCGCTCATGCGACTCCAGAAGAATGACAACACGTGATCGCTACTGACCCTTTATTGATTTGAGGAAGCATTGACAGCTAGAGACAAGTGCAGGCCCCACACTCTCAACAGTGCACCGGCGGGAGGTCTGTCGACCTTACTTAAGGTGGTTCGATTGCCATACAAAACGTTATTTGACATTCGTAGGCTAACGGCGTGATATTTTAAGAAACTTATGTAACAAACTTTCATAAATTGGCTTCCCATTTGCGCCAAATTCCCCCTTTCCTAGAATAAACTTGTATAAACTAGATTAATTTGAGAAATTGGTTTGTCACGTGATATTTTTGGAAAACTATTTTTCTCAAATTAATCTAGTTTATACAAGTTTATTCTAGGAAAGGGGGAATTTGGCGCAAATGGGAAGCCAATTGATGAAAGTTTGTTACATAAGTTTCTTAAAATATAACGCTTTGTATGGCAATCGAACCACCTTAAGGCGACGTAGGCTCGTGGTCTTCTCTCCCTCTCACTGAGCATAAGCGTGAGCGAGATGGAAGTGCGTGTTCGGAAGCGCGGATATCATGTTTTTTTAATTAAAATTTTTTGTGCGTTAATAAATAAAAAAAGTAATAGCTTAGTTCCCTCAAACATGACATTGCCGATTTTTAGAACCAATTTTAATATGTTTGGGTCAATCAACTTTTTCACCCACACTTTTTCTGTCTCCCGTGTTACTTTTTACAAACTTTCATACCAATCCAATTAAAATCTGTGGCATATCGTAACTGCTGGTGTAAACCATCGTTACACACAATTGGGTACCTGGTTTATATCAGTTTCTCTAACAAACATGACAGTTCTGTATCTTGCGTTACCGGACAAAATACTGTGGGTCCAAAAGTTGATTGCCCCATTTAGCTGTTGTGCATAATTTGTTACCAATTTTTGAAGTGTTTTTTAGACCTATGTTCGTGATTTTTTTTCTATAGAACGAAAGTCAAAAACTCAGGATTCGAATAGCTGTTGTCCCTCGGCCTCGAGACAGGGCTCAAAATTGCTAATTAAATTTAGGGCAGCCGTATATTATAATCCAAACAAGGGCTTCGAATTTTTAAAAATCCGTTTTCCGAGCTCACGTCGCCTTAAGAACTAGGAACACAACACCAAAAATATCCACAAAGTATGTAATGGATACCGCAAGGGGCAGGTACAGTCGACGACAAAAATGTGTTTACACTTTTGCACCTTATTCCATTGTAATAAGGCGAAAACTGTAAACATATTTTTGGCGTCGACTGTACAGTCACATGAGACTGCTATCCAACTGTCCCAGTTTCTACATAGTGACGTTATTCGTGCGCCTTGTTTCCAATCGGTGGCATCAAGACCTCACTCGAATAAAATAATTTAGAGACCATCATCATATCAGCCGAAAGACGTCTACTGCTAGACATAGGCCTCCCCCAAAGAGTGCCAAAGTGACCGGTCCTGCGCCACCCGCATCCAGCGGACTCCCGCGACCTTTACTAGGTCATCATTCCATCTTGTGGGGGGCCTACCCACGCCGCGCCTTCCGGTACGTGGTCGCCACTCGAAAACCTTTCCGCCGCAACGGCCATCGGTTCTACGTGCAATGTAACCTTAGAAAACATGTAACGTTAAAACTAACATTTTATTTACTTTCCAGGACAAACCCGAACGGTTGAAGGCACGATATTCAACATACTATCCCAGATCATGACAGTGTTCTGTCTTGGTTTATTTGGTAAGTCAGTGCTTGCAAACAGTGGTTATGTGTTGATCGCTCTCTGGGAATAGGACCCTCCTTAGTGCGTCTTTACAATAAGTTACTACATAACTTTTTTAATACGTTGGTAGTAAACAATCGTACGGCCTGCTTGATGGTAATCACAAGCGCGTTGCGGACCCTTAACACATTGATTGCCAAGAATCGCTACGCTTGTAGCCGTTTCCGTGGGTTTCCCCGTATGTAGCGGAAAGCGACTACGGCAGAGGCGCCCGCTGGGTTCCTGGCAGTGAAAGTATTAATTGATTTCTCAATTCGTTGTTGACAACTAAAGACAAACGCAAGTTTCTCCAACTTAACACAGCGCGTCCTCGGAAGCTCTGGCGACCTTACTCGCCAGGAACACAAAACCACATAGCTAGATTAGCTAGTACAGTTATGAATTTAATATTAATACCTATATTTTCATTGTTAAGTAGTTGAAACCGTAGCAAATGTGAGTACGCCTGAAAAGGCAGGATTTAGTGATGCTATATTGTCATTTGTACCTTCGACTATGTAACGACCTGAATTCTTCACACAATAAATAATTATATAACAAAGTACTTTGTGAAATAATTCCAGCGGTTATTTGAACGTCATGAAACATCGATTTCCACTTGCAATAATATTATGACAGTAACCTTAGCGACCATTAGAGCTCATAGAAACTTTTGTCCACTTTTGTCTAAACTGGTAGACCACTTGTTGGCCGACCGTAACAATATGGTGTCATTATGGGTGCGGTCTGCGGTTCTGTGCAGTGGGAGTTTCCAAGTTGGGCTGCTTCAAATAAGAGCGATTGTCATATCGCTCTTATTTGAAGCAGCACCATATTGTTACGGTCGGCCAAAAAGTGGTCTACCAGTTTAGACAAAAGTTTCTATGAGCTCTAATTCCACTGCGCCTTCTCTTAAAACCTTCGACTTTAATGTGTCTAGCGATAAGGATACTACTAGTAAGGTCCCTTTTGACAGAGAATGACACTAACAATATACTGACTTCTGCTATTAGACCTTTTTCAATTGATTTCATCATCATCATCATATCAGCCGAAAGACGTCCACTGCTGGACATAGGCCTCCCCCAAAGAGTGCTACAATGACCGGTTCTACGCCACCCGCATCCAGCGGACTCCACCACCTTTACCAGGTCATCAGTCCACCCTGTGGGGGGCCTACCCACGCCGCGCCTTCCGGTACGTGGTCGCCACTCGAGAACCTTTCCGCCCCAGCGGCCATAGGTTCTACGTGCAATGTGCCCCGCCCACTGCCACTTAAGTTTAGCGATTCGGAGGGCTATATCGGTTACCTTGGTTCTCGCAGAAACTCCCAGCATAGCCCTCTCCATTGTGCCCTTTGAGTGACTTTGAGCCTTTTCTTATTATGAGGCCCATAGTAATGAGAGATGAGTAATATGAAATAAGTCAACAATTAATGTAAACGTCTTTTGCAGAATTTTTGGATTGCAAGAACGCAGTGATACGCACAGCGGTGGCCGCGACCGTTTCGGGTTTGGTGGAGGCAAAGACGGCCCAGGTCGACAACTTAATACTACCGCTAGTGACGATAATCGCGTTTCAGGTTACTTATTTTATAAGTTAGTTTGAAGTCTAGTCTACGAGTTGTTAGTAATAATAATACTAAATAAGTTGACTGTAAAGGAACCCGCGATCCGCTTTTGCACACTGAAATCCCAACATTTTGCGTAGGCACTAGTAGCGACTGCCATCTGCCTTCCAATCTAGAAGGAAAAGTAGACCCTGTTGGGATTATACCGGTTTCGTTCAATGAAAAGCTATTGTTAAATGTCGAATGATATTTTGTACTGTTTTTACAAGCTTTCTATTAACTTGCAATGTAAGTATGTATGTACAGTCGCCATCACATACATCGGAGCAAACAAGCAGCTCACAAACATCGGAACACACCTCTATTTTCAAGGCATTAGGGTGTATGTGCCGATATTTTTGAACACCTATAGTGTACCTATGTATGTGATGGCGACTGTACACTCAGCTTCAAATACTTTGTAGCAACCAAAGTAGTCAAATAGTTCGTACCGAACTATTTGGCCACTTTGACTGCTACAGAGTATTTGACGCTGAGTGTACCTAACTATGTTTGTTCGAGTGGAATCTTGCAACTCAATTTTGAAGCAGATATCTTCAACCGATTGAGCTGAAACTTTGGGTAAAGGTATAGTTTGGATGACAATTCAATATTATGGTACCATCGAGCTTATCTGATGATGGAGACAGAATGTGGCCATGGGAATTCAGTACTTTACCCACGCAACCCCGTTGAGTTTGGGCAGGGGCGGTTCAATCTGTGATTCCGTCGCGCCGCTACAAGTACATGCCGGCGGCCGCCAAATTGGCGGCCCATTAGTAGCTGCCGCGTGTTGGAACGAGACGCTCGCACGGGTCGCAGCGCGTTGCATGCGATAGAAAGGGATGGCCACATTTAGGCACGTTTGGCGTACCTAAACAGGGAATTTGTTAACAGAGAACCTTCTGTACGTAGTACTATTACTTATTCTGTGGTTTGGGCTCGTTAGAATCGTCTCAATGAGTAGTTGATGACGGTATACAGAAAAGTACAGTCGGCAATTAAAGCTTGTACCAAAAATTAAATTATTTTGATAAACCAGTGGTACGAGCCGAGGTTCGAACTCACGACCGTCCAGATTGAAAGTCCGAGCCGTACCGCTCGGTTACAGTAATACTAAACTTAGTTATTTTCTGAGGACAATAAGAGGCGCGGTTCCTAAATCGCAAATGATTAGGCTAGTAGCTCTTTGAGCTGCAGAAATCGCGAGCCGGTCTCCGTTTAAGTTTTTTTTTAAGTTTATTTCAAACTGAAGCGACAAAAATATCTATATAATTATTAAACCTGCTCACACAATTTCACGAGAATAGGCCGAGGAATGCGACCTGTAAAGGAGAACAGCCTGACAGGACTTATGAAATAATTTTTGCCCAATTTTCGCTCCCTCGCTCAATTAAAACTGGGGCGCTACCGCGAAACGAAGTTCGTTCGTGTATCTCCCTCTCCGTCGCACTTGCTTATTCGAGGGACAGAGAGGGAGATACACGAACGAATTTCTTTTTCGTTTCGCGGTAGGGCCTTTGCGCGGTCCTTTAAATGACCTATAGAAACGCCATGAAAGTAGATTTGAATGCACATCGTTTACAAATGATCATTAATTGGTTAATCTATTTCTTCGTCATGGTGGTTGTGATTTGTGTCGTGTTTCTTGTGCTTATCGGAGTATGACGAATGTTTTGTTTTAGGATTCCGTACTCAAAGAGTAAAACGGGACCCTATTACTAAGACTCCGCTGTCCGTCCGTCCGTCCGTCTGTCTGTCACCAGGATGTATCTCACTGACACCGTGATAGTTCCAGTTGAAATTTTCATAGATGATGTGTTTCTGTTGCCGCTATAACAACAAATACTAAAAACAAAATAAAATAAATATTTTTATTGATAATGGTATGGAACCCTTCGTGCGCGAGTCTGACTCGCACTTAGCCGGTTTTTTATTATATATTTTTTATAATTTTATATTTAGGAGATTACTAGCGTACGGACTTGGGGTGGCATTGTGGACAGAGTGAGAAATGGAGTCGCAAAGCTACATTTTATGATTGAGTGAATAATGATTAAATGATTTTTCTTAATTTAAAGTAGTGCCAAATTTTTTAGACCGAAAAATTAAATTACATATTTTTGTGCATAATATAGTGCCCACTGCAATGTTTAACAGCAAATGGCGGCTGGGATAAGAGATTCGAAATCTTCTTTGTCGTGCTCATTTAAATCGGTGTCCATGTTATAAAATGAATGTACTATAGCAACTTGCTCCATATTCTTGGCGGTAAAGCTGTTCCTTAATTTATTAAAAACCCATTTGTGTGCCGAAAATGATCGTTCAACATCTACCGATACCGGTTGTATATGGCTAATGTTGAGTTTGTAAAATATATTGGTTAAATTAATGTAAGAAGACAAATGGATTTTATAAGAAAAACCATTTATTATTTGAATTTATTAATTCATACATAAGAAATTTGTAGATAATAACATCTCCATTTCTCACTCTGTCCACAATGCCACCGCCAGTCAGTACGCTAGAGATTACACTTGAGAGAGATTAATTATGTACACATTCCTTATGTTATGTAACACACCAAAGACTTATTGTAAATAAAATACATTTGTTATAAATAAAATCGTTTAATATTAAATGCAGTTTCATTATAATTGTTCTTGGTGGTGGTCATAGAAACATTGTACTTAATTTATTTAAATTAAATTAGTCTAAATATAATTTTTCATATTAGCTTTTCGGTGAAGGAAAACATCGTGAGGAAACCGGTCTAATCCCAATAAGGTCTAGTTTTCCCTCTGGGTTGGAAGGTCAGATGGCAGTCGCTTTCGTAAAACTAGTGCCTATGCCAAATCTTGGGATTAGATGTCAAAGCGGACCCCGGGCTCCTTTAGGGGCACAACCGGGAATAATAACGCTAGGAGGATGATGATGATAATTTTTCATAATAACGTTTCACAAAAGATCATAGTATAATATGTTAAAATTAGACATGATGTCATGAATGAATACAAGATGCAAGGTTCAACTTCAGAATCAAATTGTATCTACAGTCGAATTAAAAGATTGTAAACATTTTTCGCCGTATTAACAATGCAATAAGGTGCAAAACTGTAAACACGTCGACTGTAAAAAAAGTAATTTTAAGGGGCTGATAGACTTGAGCATTCACATGGTAGTCCAGGCAAAAAACTGACAACTTGTATGGAAATAATTTACTTTCCAAAACAAAGTTTTAACCGACTTCAAATCAGTAGCCAAATTGCTTCAAGTTTGCCTATACAATTTGAAGAGTTCCCTCGATTTCTCCAGGACCCCTTCATCAGAACTGGATTTTGGTGACAACGGGACCAATCTGGAAGTATATGCTTTCAAACAAAGAAAGAATTTTTCAAATCGGTTCATATATTACCGAGTTATCGCGTAACATACACACATAAAAAAAAAAACATACGAATTGAGAACCTCCGCCTGAATGAAAAATTTGGAAATAATTTATACTAGTTGATTTTTTCTATGTAATGGATCAATTAAATATTTATTTTGGTTCATTTAAATTTGCTTTATCATATTCAAGATAAATAATACAAAACAGACAATTCATGCTTCATTTAAATCTAAATTATTACTTCCGGATGGAAAGTTTGTTGGATTCTTGAATAAAAGCATCTTAGAATAAAGTTTTCAAATGAAATAAACAAACAAAAACGCTATTTAAATTAATGTTTTTCGTAACCGTATGGCCTAGCTAGAGTATATAACAGACCATCAAGCATTCGCCGTTTTTAAATTTGTCCAACTGAACAACGAACAGAGTCAAGCATAGAGTCTAACATCGCTATGAACATTTTCACGATAACCGCTGTTTATTTTGTGAGATTTTACCTGTAACGAAACATTCGCTAGAATGTTCAAGTGTATCAGCACCTTTATAGTATTTGCATTCTAACACAGCCATGGACATAGGATACTCTGGACAGGCTATGGTAATAATAATACCACGAGCGAGCGCGACAGTGCTATACCAAGCGCAATAAGTGTGACAGAAAGAGATACATCATTCGTTGTCCTTGTCATAGTTCCACTTTTTTTTGTTGGCCACAACTGATTAAGTATGAAGTTGTGCCCAACAAACCATTACCCGTCCAAATTAAGTAGGTTGATTATGGTAAGCCATCAGCCATTTTAAGACCAGTTTTTAATTTAGCTGCATATGAGCCTTTCCGTCCCTCGTTGTGGCATCATGTATAGCCTGTCCAGAGTATCCTATGTCCATGTAACACAGCTGTCATCGCAGTACAAATTATGTCATCATTGACGTTATTGTACAGGGATGACAGCAGCTGTGTCAGGATGAAAATACTATAGTTTAGACCAGTGTTACAGGTTGAAAAACCTGTGGGCCGCGACCCCCATGGGGGTCGCGGCTTCTTGGATTCTTACTCTAGGGGGGTCGCGCCATGAAAAATTTTGAAAAACACTGGTTTAGACCATAGAGAATATTGAATAGTTTAGACACACTAGTTTAATTTACAACTCCACGACATTTTGTTCATTCGTCACAAATTCAACCTTAATTTGTTCTCCATTTTCTATTTCATCATCTTTGATTTCTTCTTTCACTTCTAATTTAACTATTTTTGTTTTAACATCACAGTTTATTCCATTCGTAACTAGATCATTACTTCGTTTCTTAATAAGTACCCGTTTCTTTTTAACGCCTTTACACTTTCCTTTGTATGTCTTCTCTAAAGATAGGACATTAGTTCTGCCTATAGTCCAATCGACAACTGAATGTTCTGCCAATTTCATGGGATTGTTATTCTCTGAATGCTCTGGTATATCTATTTCGAGAATATTCATAACTTTCTCCAAAACTTCGTCCACATAATAATTTATTACGAGATCTGCTTTGTTGTCCTGAAATTGGTAAATTATAACATGCATTATCATCATAATCGGCCAGTATCATGTGCCACTGCTGGGTATAGGTCTACTCTCATAGACAATGGGGAATGGAGGATAATTTTAGAAGTGCCTGATTATTTTTTAGTGATAGGAATAACCTTCCTTAGAACCAGAAAAAAGCTGCAGACTTTTCAGCTCCGTCAATTATTTTTGCAAAATATGAACAGTTTCCTCACTTACGTTTTGGGTTTAGGACGGCGAAAGGTTATTCCTATCACCAAAAAAATTATCAAGCAATTTTCATCCATTCCCAATTGCAAATTATCAATTAAGGTGTTTATAATTCACATATGGTCAAATTTCATGTAGTGTTTGGAAGCTGATTGCTGAATTTCAGGAATGGAGGATGTCATTTTGGACACTTCACCAATTTTACTTTGGTGCATAGTTTGTCATTGTTATAGGGAAATCTTAACTTATAAATAAAAAGAGTAGAAACTGATGCATACTTACATGTTTTGTGGGCTGCAGGTTGCAGATGACTAGTTTCCCTCCATATTTCACAGTTTCTAGAGGTAAGTTTCCACTTGGAATGATTTGTAGAGTAGTGCCTAAGCATATACTTAAGTCTGCAATACTGAAAAATATATAAAAAAATTGCACAATTTTGGTTGCAAAAGACTGGGACTAAACTTTATTAATAGGACAATAACGTTAACCTTTTACGAAACTGACACTGACACAAAAGTAACTCAATAAGGTTGTGAATATAAACCTTAGTTGAAAGTATGAAGGACTTTCACAACATACACCACAACACTTAGTTGTTCCTAGCGCCGTGGGCATAACACGCACCGACCTTAAGTATTCTTGGCGTCCAAAGGGCAAGGCTGTATAACACACTCAAAAATCTACCCTCCAACAAGTTCACAGACACATGTAAGGCGCCTGATGATAGTGTTTTGTTTACCTAGAGTGCCACTCAGCCATGAGCAGATCGTTCTCGGGCAGGGGGTGCTCCCAGTCGAGCACGCCGTCGTACAGGCGGCCGCGGCACGGAGTAAGTCGCCTGATGATAGTGTTTTGTTTACCTAGAGTGCCACTCAGCCATGAGCAGATCGTTCTCGGGCAGGGGGTGCTCCCAGTCGAGCACGCCGTCGTACAGGCGGCCGCGGCACGGAGCAAGGCGCCTGATGATAGTGTTTTGTTTACCTAGAGTGCCACTCAGCCATGAGCAGATCGTTCTCGGGCAGGGGGTGCTCCCAGTCGAGCACGCCGTCGTACAGGCGGCCGCGGCACGGAGTAAGGCGCCTGATGATAGTGTTTTGTTTACCTAGAGTGCCACTCAGCCATGAGCAGATCGTTCTCGGGCAGGGGGTGCTCCCAGTCGAGCACGCCGTCGTACAGGCGGCCGCGGCACGGAGTAAGGCGCCTGATGATTGTGTTTTGTTTACCTAGAGTGCCACTCAGCCATGAGCAGATCGTTCTCGGGCAGGGGGTGCTCCCAGTCGAGCACGCCGTCGTACAGGCGGCCGCGGCACGGAGTAAGGCGCCTGATGATAGTGTTTTGTTTACCTAGAGTGCCACTCAGCCATGAGCAGATCGTTCTCGGGCAGGGGGTGCTCCCAGTCGAGCACGCCGTCGTACAGGCGGCCGCGGCACGGAGTAAGGCGCCTGATGATTGTGTTTTGTTTACCTAGAGTGCCACTCAGCCATGAGCAGATCGTTCTCGGGCAGGGGGTGCTCCCAGTCGAGCACGCCGTCGTACAGGCAGCCGCGGCACGGAGTAAGGCGCCTGATGATAGTGTTTTGTTTACCTAGAGTGCCACTCAGCCATGAGCAGATCGTTCTCGGGCAGGGGGTGCTCCCAGTCGAGCACGCCGTCGTACAGGCGGCCGCGGCACGGAGCAAGGCGCCTGATGATAGTGTTTTGTTTACCTAGAGTGCCACTCAGCCATGAGCAGATCGTTCTCGGGCAGGGGGTGCTCCCAGTCGAGCACGCCGTCGTACAGGCGGCCGCGGCACGGAGTAAGGCGCCTGATGATTGTGTTTTGTTTACCTAGAGTGCCACTCAGCCATGAGCAGATCGTTCTCGGGCAGGGGGTGCTCCCAGTCGAGCACGCCGTCGTACAGGCGGCCGCGGCACGGAGCAAGGCGCCTGATGATAGTGTTTTGTTTACCTAGAGTGCCACTCAGCCATGAGCAGATCGTTCTCGGGCAGGGGGTGCTCCCAGTCGAGCACGCCGTCGTACAGGCGGCCGCGGCACGGAGTAAGTCGCCTGATGATAGTGTTTTGTTTACCTAGAGTGCCACTCAGCCATGAGCAGATCGTTCTCGGGCAGGGGGTGCTCCCAGTCGAGCACGCCGTCGTACAGGCGGCCGCGGCACGGAGCAAGGCGCCTGATGATAGTGTTTTGTTTACCTAGAGTGCCACTCAGCCATGAGCAGATCGTTCTCGGGCAGGGGGTGCTCCCAGTCGAGCACGCCGTCGTACAGGCGGCCGCGGCACGGAGTAAGGCGCCTGATGATAGTGTTTTGTTTACCTAGAGTGCCACTCAGCCATGAGCAGATCGTTCTCGGGCAGGGGGTGCTCCCAGTCGAGCACGCCGTCGTACAGGCGGCCGCGGCACGGAGTAAGGCGCCTGATGATTGTGTTTTGTTTACCTAGAGTGCCACTCAGCCATGAGCAGATCGTTCTCGGGCAGGGGGTGCTCCCAGTCGAGCACGCCGTCGTACAGGCGGCCGCGGCACGGAGTAAGGCGCCTGATGATAGTGTTTTGTTTACCTAGAGTGCCACTCAGCCATGAGCAGATCGTTCTCGGGCAGGGGGTGCTCCCAGTCGAGCACGCCGTCGTACAGGCGGCCGCGGCACGGAGTAAGGCGCCTGATGATTGTGTTTTGTTTACCTAGAGTGCCACTCAGCCATGAGCAGATCGTTCTCGGGCAGGGGGTGCTCCCAGTCGAGCACGCCGTCGTACAGGCAGCCGCGGCACGGAGTAAGGCGCCTGATGATAGTGTTTTGTTTACCTAGAGTGCCACTCAGCCATGAGCAGATCGTTCTCGGGCAGGGGGTGCTCCCAGTCGAGCACGCCGTCGTACAGGCGGCCGCGGCACGGAGCAAGGCGCCTGATGATAGTGTTTTGTTTACCTAGAGTGCCACTCAGCCATGAGCAGATCGTTCTCGGGCAGGGGGTGCTCCCAGTCGAGCACGCCGTCGTACAGGCGGCCGCGGCACGGAGTAAGGCGCCTGATGATTGTGTTTTGTTTACCTAGAGTGCCACTCAGCCATGAGCAGATCGTTCTCGGGCAGGGGGTGCTCCCAGTCGAGCACGCCGTCGTACAGGCGGCCGCGGCACGGAGCAAGGCGCCTGATGATAGTGTTTTGTTTACCTAGAGTGCCACTCAGCCATGAGCAGATCGTTCTCGGGCAGGGGGTGCTCCCAGTCGAGCACGCCGTCGTACAGGCGGCCGCGGCACGGAGTAAGGCGCCTGATGATAGTGTTTTGTTTACCTAGAGTGCCACTCAGCCATGAGCAGATCGTTCTCGGGCAGGAGGTGCTCCCAGTCGAGCACGCCGTCGTACAGGCGGCCGCGGCACGGAGTAAGGCGCCTGATGATAGTGTTTTGTTTACCTAGAGTGCCACTCAGCCATGAGCAGATCGTTCTCGGGCAGGGGGTGCTCCCAGTCGAGCACGCCGTCGTACAGGCGGCCGCGGCACGGAGTAAGGCGCCTGATGATAGTGTTTTGTTTACCTAGAGTGCCACTCAGCCATGAGCAGATCGTTCTCGGGCAGGGGGTGCTCCCAGTCGAGCACGCCGTCGTACAGGCGGCCGCGGCACGGAGTAAGGCGCCTGATGATAGTGTTTTGTTTACCTAGAGTGCCACTCAGCCATGAGCAGATCGTTCTCGGGCAGGGGGTGCTCCCAGTCGAGCACGCCGTCGTACAGGCGGCCGCGGCACGGAGTAAGGCGCCTGATGATTGTGTTTTGTTTACCTAGAGTGCCACTCAGCCATGAGCAGATCGTTCTCGGGCAGGGGGTGCTCCCAGTCGAGCACGCCGTCGTACAGGCAGCCGCGGCACGGAGTAAGGCGCCTGATGATAGTGTTTTGTTTACCTAGAGTGCCACTCAGCCATGAGCAGATCGTTCTCGGGCAGGGGGTGCTCCCAGTCGAGCACGCCGTCGTACAGGCGGCCGCGGCACGGAGCAAGGCGCCTGATGATAGTGTTTTGTTTACCTAGAGTGCCACTCAGCCATGAGCAGATCGTTCTCGGGCAGGGGGTGCTCCCAGTCGAGCACGCCGTCGTACAGGCGGCCGCGGCACGGAGTAAGGCGCCTGATGATTGTGTTTTGTTTACCTAGAGTGCCACTCAGCCATGAGCAGATCGTTCTCGGGCAGGGGGTGCTCCCAGTCGAGCACGCCGTCGTACAGGCGGCCGCGGCACGGAGCAAGGCGCCTGATGATAGTGTTTTGTTTACCTAGAGTGCCACTCAGCCATGAGCAGATCGTTCTCGGGCAGGGGGTGCTCCCAGTCGAGCACGCCGTCGTACAGGCGGCCGCGGCACGGAGTAAGGCGCCTGATGATAGTGTTTTGTTTACCTAGAGTGCCACTCAGCCATGAGCAGATCGTTCTCGGGCAGGAGGTGCTCCCAGTCGAGCACGCCGTCGTACAGGCGGCCGCGGCACGGAGTAAGGCGCCTGATGATAGTGTTTTGTTTACCTAGAGTGCCACTCAGCCATGAGCAGATCGTTCTCGGGCAGGGGGTGCTCCCAGTCGAGCACGCCGTCGTACAGGCGGCCGCGGCACGGAGTAAGGCGCCTGATGATAGTGTTTTGTTTACCTAGAGTGCCACTCAGCCATGAGCAGATCGTTCTCGGGCAGGGGGTGCTCCCAGTCGAGCACGCCGTCGTACAGGCGGCCGCGGCACGGAGTAAGGCGCCTGATGATAGTGTTTTGTTTACCTAGAGTGCCACTCAGCCATGAGCAGATCGTTCTCGGGCAGGGGGTGCTCCCAGTCGAGCACGCCGTCGTACAGGCGGCCGCGGCACGGAGTAAGGCGCCTGATGATAGTGTTTTGTTTACCTAGAGTGCCACTCAGCCATGAGCAGATCGTTCTCGGGCAGGGGGTGCTCCCAGTCGAGCACGCCGTCGTACAGGCGGCCGCGGCACGGAGTAAGTCGCCTGATGATAGTGTTTTGTTTACCTAGAGTGCCACTCAGCCATGAGCAGATCGTTCTCGGGCAGGGGGTGCTCCCAGTCGAGCACGCCGTCGTACAGGCGGCCGCGGCACGGAGCAAGGCGCCTGATGATAGTGTTTTGTTTACCTAGAGTGCCACTCAGCCATGAGCAGATCGTTCTCGGGCAGGGGGTGCTCCCAGTCGAGCACGCCGTCGTACAGGCGGCCGCGGCACGGAGTAAGGCGCCTGATGATAGTGTTTTGTTTACCTAGAGTGCCACTCAGCCATGAGCAGATCGTTCTCGGGCAGGGGGTGCTCCCAGTCGAGCACGCCGTCGTACAGGCGGCCGCGGCACGGAGTAAGGCGCCTGATGATTGTGTTTTGTTTACCTAGAGTGCCACTCAGCCATGAGCAGATCGTTCTCGGGCAGGGGGTGCTCCCAGTCGAGCACGCCGTCGTACAGGCGGCCGCGGCACGGAGTAAGGCGCCTGATGATAGTGTTTTGTTTACCTAGAGTGCCACTCAGCCATGAGCAGATCGTTCTCGGGCAGGGGGTGCTCCCAGTCGAGCACGCCGTCGTACAGGCGGCCGCGGCACGGAGTAAGGCGCCTGATGATTGTGTTTTGTTTACCTAGAGTGCCACTCAGCCATGAGCAGATCGTTCTCGGGCAGGGGGTGCTCCCAGTCGAGCACGCCGTTGTACAGGCAGCCGCGGCACGGAGTAAGGCGCCTGATGATAGTGTTTTGTTTACCTAGAGTGCCACTCAGCCATGAGCAGATCGTTCTCGGGCAGGGGGTGCTCCCAGTCGAGCACGCCGTCGTACAGGCGGCCGCGGCACGGAGCAAGGCGCCTGATGATAGTGTTTTGTTTACCTAGAGTGCCACTCAGCCATGAGCAGATCGTTCTCGGGCAGGGGGTGCTCCCAGTCGAGCACGCCGTCGTACAGGCGGCCGCGGCACGGAGTAAGGCGCCTGATGATTGTGTTTTGTTTACCTAGAGTGCCACTCAGCCATGAGCAGATCGTTCTCGGGCAGGGGGTGCTCCCAGTCGAGCACGCCGTCGTACAGGCGGCCGCGGCACGGAGCAAGGCGCCTGATGATAGTGTTTTGTTTACCTAGAGTGCCACTCAGCCATGAGCAGATCGTTCTCGGGCAGGGGGTGCTCCCAGTCGAGCACGCCGTCGTACAGGCGGCCGCGGCACGGAGTAAGGCGCCTGATGATAGTGTTTTGTTTACCTAGAGTGCCACTCAGCCATGAGCAGATCGTTCTCGGGCAGGAGGTGCTCCCAGTCGAGCACGCCGTCGTACAGGCGGCCGCGGCACGGAGTAAGGCGCCTGATGATAGTGTTTTGTTTACCTAGAGTGCCACTCAGCCATGAGCAGATCGTTCTCGGGCAGGGGGTGCTCCCAGTCGAGCACGCCGTCGTACAGGCGGCCGCGGCACGGAGTAAGGCGCCTGATGATAGTGTTTTGTTTACCTAGAGTGCCACTCAGCCATGAGCAGATCGTTCTCGGGCAGGGGGTGCTCCCAGTCGAGCACGCCGTCGTACAGGCGGCCGCGGCACGGAGTAAGGCGCCTGATGATAGTGTTTTGTTTACCTAGAGTGCCACTCAGCCATGAGCAGATCGTTCTCGGGCAGGGGGTGCTCCCAGTCGAGCACGCCGTCGTACAGGCGGCCGCGGCACGGAGTAAGGCGCCTGATGATTGTGTTTTGTTTACCTAGAGTGCCACTCAGCCATGAGCAGATCGTTCTCGGGCAGGGGGTGCTCCCAGTCGAGCACGCCGTCGTACAGGCAGCCGCGGCACGGAGTAAGGCGCCTGATGATAGTGTTTTGTTTACCTAGAGTGCCACTCAGCCATGAGCAGATCGTTCTCGGGCAGGGGGTGCTCCCAGTCGAGCACGCCGTCGTACAGGCGGCCGCGGCACGGAGCAAGGCGCCTGATGATAGTGTTTTGTTTACCTAGAGTGCCACTCAGCCATGAGCAGATCGTTCTCGGGCAGGGGGTGCTCCCAGTCGAGCACGCCGTCGTACAGGCGGCCGCGGCACGGAGTAAGGCGCCTGATGATTGTGTTTTGTTTACCTAGAGTGCCACTCAGCCATGAGCAGATCGTTCTCGGGCAGGGGGTGCTCCCAGTCGAGCACGCCGTCGTACAGGCGGCCGCGGCACGGAGCAAGGCGCCTGATGATAGTGTTTTGTTTACCTAGAGTGCCACTCAGCCATGAGCAGATCGTTCTCGGGCAGGGGGTGCTCCCAGTCGAGCACGCCGTCGTACAGGCGGCCGCGGCACGGAGTAAGGCGCCTGATGATAGTGTTTTGTTTACCTAGAGTGCCACTCAGCCATGAGCAGATCGTTCTCGGGCAGGAGGTGCTCCCAGTCGAGCACGCCGTCGTACAGGCGGCCGCGGCACGGAGTAAGGCGCCTGATGATAGTGTTTTGTTTACCTAGAGTGCCACTCAGCCATGAGCAGATCGTTCTCGGGCAGGGGGTGCTCCCAGTCGAGCACGCCGTCGTACAGGCGGCCGCGGCACGGAGTAAGGCGCCTGATGATAGTGTTTTGTTTACCTAGAGTGCCACTCAGCCATGAGCAGATCGTTCTCGGGCAGGGGGTGCTCCCAGTCGAGCACGCCGTCGTACAGGCGGCCGCGGCACGGAGTAAGGCGCCTGATGATAGTGTTTTGTTTA
Source organism: Epinotia brunnichana (assembly GCA_963854355.1). NCBI lineage: Eukaryota > Metazoa > Arthropoda > Insecta > Lepidoptera > Tortricidae > Epinotia > Epinotia brunnichana. The sequence goes on from OY977951.1 coordinate 13,836,993, forward strand.
CCTAGAGTGCCACTCAGCCATGAGCAGATCGTTCTCGGGCAGGGGGTGCTCCCAGTCGAGCACGCCGTCGTACAGGCGGCCGCGGCACGGAGTAAGTCGCCTGATGATAGTGTTTTGTTTACCTAGAGTGCCACTCAGCCATGAGCAGATCGTTCTCGGGCAGGGGGTGCTCCCAGTCGAGCACGCCGTCGTACAGGCGGCCGCGGCACGGAGCAAGGCGCCTGATGATAGTGTTTTGTTTACCTAGAGTGCCACTCAGCCATGAGCAGATCGTTCTCGGGCAGGGGGTGCTCCCAGTCGAGCACGCCGTCGTACAGGCGGCCGCGGCACGGAGTAAGGCGCCTGATGATAGTGTTTTGTTTACCTAGAGTGCCACTCAGCCATGAGCAGATCGTTCTCGGGCAGGGGGTGCTCCCAGTCGAGCACGCCGTCGTACAGGCGGCCGCGGCACGGAGTAAGGCGCCTGATGATTGTGTTTTGTTTACCTAGAGTGCCACTCAGCCATGAGCAGATCGTTCTCGGGCAGGGGGTGCTCCCAGTCGAGCACGCCGTCGTACAGGCGGCCGCGGCACGGAGTAAGGCGCCTGATGATAGTGTTTTGTTTACCTAGAGTGCCACTCAGCCATGAGCAGATCGTTCTCGGGCAGGGGGTGCTCCCAGTCGAGCACGCCGTCGTACAGGCGGCCGCGGCACGGAGTAAGGCGCCTGATGATTGTGTTTTGTTTACCTAGAGTGCCACTCAGCCATGAGCAGATCGTTCTCGGGCAGGGGGTGCTCCCAGTCGAGCACGCCGTCGTACAGGCAGCCGCGGCACGGAGTAAGGCGCCTGATGATAGTGTTTTGTTTACCTAGAGTGCCACTCAGCCATGAGCAGATCGTTCTCGGGCAGGGGGTGCTCCCAGTCGAGCACGCCGTCGTACAGGCGGCCGCGGCACGGAGCAAGGCGCCTGATGATAGTGTTTTGTTTACCTAGAGTGCCACTCAGCCATGAGCAGATCGTTCTCGGGCAGGGGGTGCTCCCAGTCGAGCACGCCGTCGTACAGGCGGCCGCGGCACGGAGTAAGGCGCCTGATGATTGTGTTTTGTTTACCTAGAGTGCCACTCAGCCATGAGCAGATCGTTCTCGGGCAGGGGGTGCTCCCAGTCGAGCACGCCGTCGTACAGGCGGCCGCGGCACGGAGCAAGGCGCCTGATGATAGTGTTTTGTTTACCTAGAGTGCCACTCAGCCATGAGCAGATCGTTCTCGGGCAGGGGGTGCTCCCAGTCGAGCACGCCGTCGTACAGGCGGCCGCGGCACGGAGTAAGTCGCCTGATGATAGTGTTTTGTTTACCTAGAGTGCCACTCAGCCATGAGCAGATCGTTCTCGGGCAGGGGGTGCTCCCAGTCGAGCACGCCGTCGTACAGGCGGCCGCGGCACGGAGCAAGGCGCCTGATGATAGTGTTTTGTTTACCTAGAGTGCCACTCAGCCATGAGCAGATCGTTCTCGGGCAGGGGGTGCTCCCAGTCGAGCACGCCGTCGTACAGGCGGCCGCGGCACGGAGTAAGGCGCCTGATGATAGTGTTTTGTTTACCTAGAGTGCCACTCAGCCATGAGCAGATCGTTCTCGGGCAGGGGGTGCTCCCAGTCGAGCACGCCGTCGTACAGGCGGCCGCGGCACGGAGTAAGGCGCCTGATGATTGTGTTTTGTTTACCTAGAGTGCCACTCAGCCATGAGCAGATCGTTCTCGGGCAGGGGGTGCTCCCAGTCGAGCACGCCGTCGTACAGGCGGCCGCGGCACGGAGTAAGGCGCCTGATGATAGTGTTTTGTTTACCTAGAGTGCCACTCAGCCATGAGCAGATCGTTCTCGGGCAGGGGGTGCTCCCAGTCGAGCACGCCGTCGTACAGGCGGCCGCGGCACGGAGTAAGGCGCCTGATGATTGTGTTTTGTTTACCTAGAGTGCCACTCAGCCATGAGCAGATCGTTCTCGGGCAGGGGGTGCTCCCAGTCGAGCACGCCGTCGTACAGGCAGCCGCGGCACGGAGTAAGGCGCCTGATGATAGTGTTTTGTTTACCTAGAGTGCCACTCAGCCATGAGCAGATCGTTCTCGGGCAGGGGGTGCTCCCAGTCGAGCACGCCGTCGTACAGGCGGCCGCGGCACGGAGCAAGGCGCCTGATGATAGTGTTTTGTTTACCTAGAGTGCCACTCAGCCATGAGCAGATCGTTCTCGGGCAGGGGGTGCTCCCAGTCGAGCACGCCGTCGTACAGGCGGCCGCGGCACGGAGTAAGGCGCCTGATGATTGTGTTTTGTTTACCTAGAGTGCCACTCAGCCATGAGCAGATCGTTCTCGGGCAGGGGGTGCTCCCAGTCGAGCACGCCGTCGTACAGGCGGCCGCGGCACGGAGCAAGGCGCCTGATGATAGTGTTTTGTTTACCTAGAGTGCCACTCAGCCATGAGCAGATCGTTCTCGGGCAGGGGGTGCTCCCAGTCGAGCACGCCGTCGTACAGGCGGCCGCGGCACGGAGTAAGGCGCCTGATGATAGTGTTTTGTTTACCTAGAGTGCCACTCAGCCATGAGCAGATCGTTCTCGGGCAGGAGGTGCTCCCAGTCGAGCACGCCGTCGTACAGGCGGCCGCGGCACGGAGTAAGGCGCCTGATGATAGTGTTTTGTTTACCTAGAGTGCCACTCAGCCATGAGCAGATCGTTCTCGGGCAGGGGGTGCTCCCAGTCGAGCACGCCGTCGTACAGGCGGCCGCGGCACGGAGTAAGGCGCCTGATGATAGTGTTTTGTTTACCTAGAGTGCCACTCAGCCATGAGCAGATCGTTCTCGGGCAGGGGGTGCTCCCAGTCGAGCACGCCGTCGTACAGGCGGCCGCGGCACGGAGTAAGGCGCCTGATGATAGTGTTTTGTTTACCTAGAGTGCCACTCAGCCATGAGCAGATCGTTCTCGGGCAGGGGGTGCTCCCAGTCGAGCACGCCGTCGTACAGGCGGCCGCGGCACGGAGTAAGGCGCCTGATGATTGTGTTTTGTTTACCTAGAGTGCCACTCAGCCATGAGCAGATCGTTCTCGGGCAGGGGGTGCTCCCAGTCGAGCACGCCGTCGTACAGGCAGCCGCGGCACGGAGTAAGGCGCCTGATGATAGTGTTTTGTTTACCTAGAGTGCCACTCAGCCATGAGCAGATCGTTCTCGGGCAGGGGGTGCTCCCAGTCGAGCACGCCGTCGTACAGGCGGCCGCGGCACGGAGCAAGGCGCCTGATGATAGTGTTTTGTTTACCTAGAGTGCCACTCAGCCATGAGCAGATCGTTCTCGGGCAGGGGGTGCTCCCAGTCGAGCACGCCGTCGTACAGGCGGCCGCGGCACGGAGTAAGGCGCCTGATGATTGTGTTTTGTTTACCTAGAGTGCCACTCAGCCATGAGCAGATCGTTCTCGGGCAGGGGGTGCTCCCAGTCGAGCACGCCGTCGTACAGGCGGCCGCGGCACGGAGCAAGGCGCCTGATGATAGTGTTTTGTTTACCTAGAGTGCCACTCAGCCATGAGCAGATCGTTCTCGGGCAGGGGGTGCTCCCAGTCGAGCACGCCGTCGTACAGGCGGCCGCGGCACGGAGTAAGGCGCCTGATGATAGTGTTTTGTTTACCTAGAGTGCCACTCAGCCATGAGCAGATCGTTCTCGGGCAGGAGGTGCTCCCAGTCGAGCACGCCGTCGTACAGGCGGCCGCGGCACGGAGTAAGGCGCCTGATGATAGTGTTTTGTTTACCTAGAGTGCCACTCAGCCATGAGCAGATCGTTCTCGGGCAGGGGGTGCTCCCAGTCGAGCACGCCGTCGTACAGGCGGCCGCGGCACGGAGTAAGGCGCCTGATGATAGTGTTTTGTTTACCTAGAGTGCCACTCAGCCATGAGCAGATCGTTCTCGGGCAGGGGGTGCTCCCAGTCGAGCACGCCGTCGTACAGGCGGCCGCGGCACGGAGTAAGGCGCCTGATGATAGTGTTTTGTTTACCTAGAGTGCCACTCAGCCATGAGCAGATCGTTCTCGGGCAGGGGGTGCTCCCAGTCGAGCACGCCGTCGTACAGGCGGCCGCGGCACGGAGTAAGGCGCCTGATGATAGTGTTTTGTTTACCTAGAGTGCCACTCAGCCATGAGCAGATCGTTCTCGGGCAGGGGGTGCTCCCAGTCGAGCACGCCGTCGTACAGGCGGCCGCGGCACGGAGTAAGTCGCCTGATGATAGTGTTTTGTTTACCTAGAGTGCCACTCAGCCATGAGCAGATCGTTCTCGGGCAGGGGGTGCTCCCAGTCGAGCACGCCGTCGTACAGGCGGCCGCGGCACGGAGCAAGGCGCCTGATGATAGTGTTTTGTTTACCTAGAGTGCCACTCAGCCATGAGCAGATCGTTCTCGGGCAGGGGGTGCTCCCAGTCGAGCACGCCGTCGTACAGGCGGCCGCGGCACGGAGTAAGGCGCCTGATGATAGTGTTTTGTTTACCTAGAGTGCCACTCAGCCATGAGCAGATCGTTCTCGGGCAGGGGGTGCTCCCAGTCGAGCACGCCGTCGTACAGGCGGCCGCGGCACGGAGTAAGGCGCCTGATGATTGTGTTTTGTTTACCTAGAGTGCCACTCAGCCATGAGCAGATCGTTCTCGGGCAGGGGGTGCTCCCAGTCGAGCACGCCGTCGTACAGGCGGCCGCGGCACGGAGTAAGGCGCCTGATGATAGTGTTTTGTTTACCTAGAGTGCCACTCAGCCATGAGCAGATCGTTCTCGGGCAGGGGGTGCTCCCAGTCGAGCACGCCGTCGTACAGGCGGCCGCGGCACGGAGTAAGGCGCCTGATGATTGTGTTTTGTTTACCTAGAGTGCCACTCAGCCATGAGCAGATCGTTCTCGGGCAGGGGGTGCTCCCAGTCGAGCACGCCGTCGTACAGGCAGCCGCGGCACGGAGTAAGGCGCCTGATGATAGTGTTTTGTTTACCTAGAGTGCCACTCAGCCATGAGCAGATCGTTCTCGGGCAGGGGGTGCTCCCAGTCGAGCACGCCGTCGTACAGGCGGCCGCGGCACGGAGCAAGGCGCCTGATGATAGTGTTTTGTTTACCTAGAGTGCCACTCAGCCATGAGCAGATCGTTCTCGGGCAGGGGGTGCTCCCAGTCGAGCACGCCGTCGTACAGGCGGCCGCGGCACGGAGTAAGGCGCCTGATGATTGTGTTTTGTTTACCTAGAGTGCCACTCAGCCATGAGCAGATCGTTCTCGGGCAGGGGGTGCTCCCAGTCGAGCACGCCGTCGTACAGGCGGCCGCGGCACGGAGCAAGGCGCCTGATGATAGTGTTTTGTTTACCTAGAGTGCCACTCAGCCATGAGCAGATCGTTCTCGGGCAGGGGGTGCTCCCAGTCGAGCACGCCGTCGTACAGGCGGCCGCGGCACGGAGTAAGGCGCCTGATGATAGTGTTTTGTTTACCTAGAGTGCCACTCAGCCATGAGCAGATCGTTCTCGGGCAGGAGGTGCTCCCAGTCGAGCACGCCGTCGTACAGGCGGCCGCGGCACGGAGTAAGGCGCCTGATGATAGTGTTTTGTTTACCTAGAGTGCCACTCAGCCATGAGCAGATCGTTCTCGGGCAGGGGGTGCTCCCAGTCGAGCACGCCGTCGTACAGGCGGCCGCGGCACGGAGTAAGGCGCCTGATGATAGTGTTTTGTTTACCTAGAGTGCCACTCAGCCATGAGCAGATCGTTCTCGGGCAGGGGGTGCTCCCAGTCGAGCACGCCGTCGTACAGGCGGCCGCGGCACGGAGTAAGGCGCCTGATGATAGTGTTTTGTTTACCTAGAGTGCCACTCAGCCATGAGCAGATCGTTCTCGGGCAGGGGGTGCTCCCAGTCGAGCACGCCGTCGTACAGGCGGCCGCGGCACGGAGTAAGGCGCCTGATGATTGTGTTTTGTTTACCTAGAGTGCCACTCAGCCATGAGCAGATCGTTCTCGGGCAGGGGGTGCTCCCAGTCGAGCACGCCGTCGTACAGGCAGCCGCGGCACGGAGTAAGGCGCCTGATGATAGTGTTTTGTTTACCTAGAGTGCCACTCAGCCATGAGCAGATCGTTCTCGGGCAGGGGGTGCTCCCAGTCGAGCACGCCGTCGTACAGGCGGCCGCGGCACGGAGCAAGGCGCCTGATGATAGTGTTTTGTTTACCTAGAGTGCCACTCAGCCATGAGCAGATCGTTCTCGGGCAGGGGGTGCTCCCAGTCGAGCACGCCGTCGTACAGGCGGCCGCGGCACGGAGTAAGGCGCCTGATGATTGTGTTTTGTTTACCTAGAGTGCCACTCAGCCATGAGCAGATCGTTCTCGGGCAGGGGGTGCTCCCAGTCGAGCACGCCGTCGTACAGGCGGCCGCGGCACGGAGCAAGGCGCCTGATGATAGTGTTTTGTTTACCTAGAGTGCCACTCAGCCATGAGCAGATCGTTCTCGGGCAGGGGGTGCTCCCAGTCGAGCACGCCGTCGTACAGGCGGCCGCGGCACGGAGTAAGGCGCCTGATGATAGTGTTTTGTTTACCTAGAGTGCCACTCAGCCATGAGCAGATCGTTCTCGGGCAGGAGGTGCTCCCAGTCGAGCACGCCGTCGTACAGGCGGCCGCGGCACGGAGTAAGGCGCCTGATGATAGTGTTTTGTTTACCTAGAGTGCCACTCAGCCATGAGCAGATCGTTCTCGGGCAGGGGGTGCTCCCAGTCGAGCACGCCGTCGTACAGGCGGCCGCGGCACGGAGTAAGGCGCCTGATGATAGTGTTTTGTTTACCTAGAGTGCCACTCAGCCATGAGCAGATCGTTCTCGGGCAGGGGGTGCTCCCAGTCGAGCACGCCGTCGTACAGGCGGCCGCGGCACGGAGTAAGGCGCCTGATGATAGTGTTTTGTTTACCTAGAGTGCCACTCAGCCATGAGCAGATCGTTCTCGGGCAGGGGGTGCTCCCAGTCGAGCACGCCGTCGTACAGGCGGCCGCGGCACGGAGTAAGGCGCCTGATGATAGTGTTTTGTTTACCTAGAGTGCCACTCAGCCATGAGCAGATCGTTCTCGGGCAGGGGGTGCTCCCAGTCGAGCACGCCGTCGTACAGGCGGCCGCGGCACGGAGTAAGGCGCCTGATGATAGTGTTTTGTTTACCTAGAGTGCCACTCAGCCATGAGCAGATCGTTCTCGGGCAGGGGGTGCTCCCAGTCGAGCACGCCGTCGTACAGGCGGCCGCGGCACGGAGTAAGGCGCCTGATGATAGTGTTTTGTTTACCTAGAGTGCCACTCAGCCATGAGCAGATCGTTCTCGGGCAGGGGGTGCTCCCAGTCGAGCACGCCGTCGTACAGGCGGCCGCGGCACGGAGTAAGGCGCCTGATGATAGTGTTTTGTTTACCTAGAGTGCCACTCAGCCATGAGCAGATCGTTCTCGGGCAGGGGGTGCTCCCAGTCGAGCACGCCGTCGTACAGGCGGCCGCGGCACGGAGTAAGGCGCCTGATGATAGTGTTTTGTTTACCTAGAGTGCCACTCAGCCATGAGCAGATCGTTCTCGGGCAGGGGGTGCTCCCAGTCGAGCACGCCGTCGTACAGGCGGCCGCGGCACGGAGTAAGTCGCCTGATGATAGTGTTTTGTTTACCTAGAGTGCCACTCAGCCATGAGCAGATCGTTCTCGGGCAGGGGGTGCTCCCAGTCGAGCACGCCGTCGTACAGGCGGCCGCGGCACGGAGTAAGGCGCCTGATGATAGTGTTTTGTTTACCTAGAGTGCCACTCAGCCATGAGCAGATCGTTCTCGGGCAGGGGGTGCTCCCAGTCGAGCACGCCGTCGTACAGGCGGCCGCGGCACGGAGTAAGGCGCCTGATGATAGTGTTTTGTTTACCTAGAGTGCCACTCAGCCATGAGCAGATCGTTCTCGGGCAGGGGGTGCTCCCAGTCGAGCACGCCGTCGTACAGGCGGCCGCGGCACGGAGTAAGGCGCCTGATGATAGTGTTTTGTTTACCTAGAGTGCCACTCAGCCATGAGCAGATCGTTCTCGGGCAGGGGGTGCTCCCAGTCGAGCACGCCGTCGTACAGGCGGCCGCGGCACGGAGTAAGGCGCCTGATGATAGTGTTTTGTTTACCTAGAGTGCCACTCAGCCATGAGCAGATCGTTCTCGGGCAGGGGGTGCTCCCAGTCGAGCACGCCGTCGTACAGGCGGCCGCGGCACGGAGTAAGGCGCCTGATGATAGTGTTTTGTTTACCTAGAGTGCCACTCAGCCATGAGCAGATCGTTCTCGGGCAGGGGGTGCTCCCAGTCGAGCACGCCGTCGTACAGGCGGCCGCGGCACGGAGTAAGTCGCCTGATGATAGTGTTTTGTTTACCTAGAGTGCCACTCAGCCATGAGCAGATCGTTCTCGGGCAGGGGGTGCTCCCAGTCGAGCACGCCGTCGTACAGGCGGCCGCGGCACGGAGTAAGGCGCCTGATGATAGTGTTTTGTTTACCTAGAGTGCCACTCAGCCATGAGCAGATCGTTCTCGGGCAGGGGGTGCTCCCAGTCGAGCACGCCGTCGTACAGGCGGCCGCGGCACGGAGTAAGGCGCCTGATGATAGTGTTTTGTTTACCTAGAGTGCCACTCAGCCATGAGCAGATCGTTCTCGGGCAGGGGGTGCTCCCAGTCGAGCACGCCGTCGTACAGGCGGCCGCGGCACGGAGTAAGGCGCCTGATGATAGTGTTTTGTTTACCTAGAGTGCCACTCAGCCATGAGCAGATCGTTCTCGGGCAGGGGGTGCTCCCAGTCGAGCACGCCGTCGTACAGGCGGCCGCGGCACGGAGTAAGGCGCCTGATGATAGTGTTTTGTTTACCTAGAGTGCCACTCAGCCATGAGCAGATCGTTCTCGGGCAGGGGGTGCTCCCAGTCGAGCACGCCGTCGTACAGGCGGCCGCGGCACGGAGCAAGGCGCCTGATGATAGTGTTTTGTTTACCTAGAGTGCCACTCAGCCATGAGCAGATCGTTCTCGGGCAGGGGGTGCTCCCAGTCGAGCACGCCGTCGTACAGGCGGCCGCGGCACGGAGCAAGGCGCCTGATGATAGTGTTTTGTTTACCTAGAGTGCCACTCAGCCATGAGCAGATCGTTCTCGGGCAGGGGGTGCTCCCAGTCGAGCACGCCGTCGTACAGGCGGCCGCGGCACGGAGTAAGGCGCCTGATGATAGTGTTTTGTTTACCTAGAGTGCCACTCAGCCATGAGCAGATCGTTCTCGGGCAGGGGGTGCTCCCAGTCGAGCACGCCGTCGTACAGGCGGCCGCGGCACGGAGTAAGGCGCCTGATGATAGTGTTTTGTTTACCTAGAGTGCCACTCAGCCATGAGCAGATCGTTCTCGGGCAGGGGGTGCTCCCAGTCGAGCACGCCGTCGTACAGGCGGCCGCGGCACGGAGTAAGGCGCCTGATGATAGTGTTTTGTTTACCTAGAGTGCCACTCAGCCATGAGCAGATCGTTCTCGGGCAGGGGGTGCTCCCAGTCGAGCACGCCGTCGTACAGGCGGCCGCGGCACGGAGTAAGTCGCCTGATGATAGTGTTTTGTTTACCTAGAGTGCCACTCAGCCATGAGCAGATCGTTCTCGGGCAGGGGGTGCTCCCAGTCGAGCACGCCGTCGTACAGGCGGCCGCGGCACGGAGTAAGGCGCCTGATGATAGTGTTTTGTTTACCTAGAGTGCCACTCAGCCATGAGCAGATCGTTCTCGGGCAGGGGGTGCTCCCAGTCGAGCACGCCGTCGTACAGGCGGCCGCGGCACGGAGTAAGGCGCCTGATGATAGTGTTTTGTTTACCTAGAGTGCCACTCAGCCATGAGCAGATCGTTCTCGGGCAGGGGGTGCTCCCAGTCGAGCACGCCGTCGTACAGGCGGCCGCGGCACGGAGTAAGTCGCCTGATGATAGTGTTTTGTTTACCTAGAGTGCCACTCAGCCATGAGCAGATCGTTCTCGGGCAGGGGGTGCTCCCAGTCGAGCACGCCGTCGTACAGGCGGCCGCGGCACGGAGTAAGGCGCCTGATGATAGTGTTTTGTTTACCTAGAGTGCCACTCAGCCATGAGCAGATCGTTCTCGGGCAGGGGGTGCTCCCAGTCGAGCACGCCGTCGTACAGGCGGCCGCGGCACGGACGCCCGCAGACGTGCGCCGCAGCACACGGGACCCCACTGCACTTCTTGCCGACTGTCTCCACTGGCGCGCTTCGGACGAATTGCCTGAAAATATGATATTAATAAATCTATACTTTAAATGTAACACTTTATTATAATCATCATAGCATGTTGGAGCTGGCATCGGCAGTTTGCCGAAAGCTCCTAAATAAATACTATTTATTTAGGAGCTTTCGGCAAACTGACAAAACATTAAAAAAAAACATAGGCGTAAGGTTCATGGGTAGTAGTGATCAGTAACACAAACAGATTTTGGAGCATATAAAAAAAATTGCATTTTGTTTATACTGGACATACATATAAGACACAGATGGATCAGATCAAATCATGTCATGTCCATGTGAAAGTGCCAGGCAAACAGTTACGAGTATTAGGGTGGAAAGGAGCTGGAGGACAATTACCACAACAACACAATACAAAGAAGAAGTTTCTACTATGATATTAGTAATTTTTAGTATCCGACCGAAGGTTCGGTTTCGGCCGTAGATTCGGTTTCGGCCAAAAAACGGCCGGGCTGAAACTTACGAAACGGTACTTCGGGTCGCGTTCGGCTAACTTCGGGCGCGCTCGTGCCAACCGGCAATATGGCGTAGCTCGCATTATGATAACTTGTTTTATTTTATACAACCTTCACGAGTTTCAGGTGTAACATTGTTAACATGTGTATAGTCTGTCCAGCAGCGTTAGAGTAAAGAGCAATACAACTTATAACAATAACATTTTTATTTAAATGAGACAGTTTATTAGGCAGGCGTCCGATGTTTCACCTAATAGCCCAGCCACTAGTCCATCATTTTCACCCAATAACCAAATTTTCTTTAGATTCCATCAACAGCAATAGTCCCTATACACCCCAGCGCAGCGGGTGCTGTCTCTGTGTGCGTCCCATGACACGGACAGGGACAGCATCCGCTCGGTGTACTCCTTGCATTTCATTAAATTGTCAAAAGGGCCTCTACGTGTTGGCTCAGTTGGTACTTTGTAGGTACCTAGCCCCACGCACGCCTCCCAAAGGTCTGGGACATCATTGTCCCGTGAGCGGGAAAGACATTTTTATTTTAAAAGGTGATAAGTCGTAATACAAATGGGCGAATTTCAACCTAAATACAGTTTCAATTAAAGCCTAAAACGACTTTTATGTTTCACCAACAAAAGTTATCTTCATAGATGCATAGGGCTGTCAAAACTGTACTAAGAGAGTAAAATAATATTAAATAATTAAATGACATATTATTAATTAAAAAAAAACTATATATTCTACTTAAAAAATCTTCTGTGAAATTTTAGTTAACTTTTTTGCTACTGCTTTACGATTTTTAATAGTAGGTACCTCCTTCACTTGTACCGCAACGTATGATTTTGTTCACTGTTGCGTATGGCACCTGAATTAGTTCAGCAGTTTTCCTTAATACCTCCATACTATGGGTCCAATTTTGTCTAAAAAATCCGTCGTACACATTTTTCACTATTTGCTTACTCTCGTTATTTAAATGAGTCCGAAACCGAGTACAATCACTTTCCTTTTTAGGGTTCCGTACTCAAAGAGTAAAACGGGACCCTATTACTTAGACTCCGCTGTCCGTCCGTCTGTCTGTCACCAGGCTGTATCACACTGATACCGTGATAGTTCCAGCTGAAATTTTCACAGATGATGTATTACTGTTGCCGCTATAACAACAAATACGAAAAACGCAGAATAAAATAGTTTTTTATAGATAATGGTACGGAACCCTTCGTGCGCGAGTCCTTCTCGCACTTGGCCGGTTTTTTTATCTTCCCACGGACGAAACATAGTTTTTTTTTATCTTAAATAGCCGTAGTCACTTAATCAGTTTCAATGGAGTACTAATGTAGTTGAAAATTCTCGATTGTTGCAACCCTACCCAAGATTTTTTTTTATTAAGTAGGTACATTTGCAATTTGAGTGATGTCATTTGACATTTAACCTTAGTACAAACTTTTAAGTTAGCTTTTTCTCTACGTAAGAAATCACTTACGCTCTTTTTACAATAGTTGACTAATTAGCTTATCTTTATGGCTCTTCACCTTTATGCCGGCGGCGGACAGACTATATAAAAGCGGTTTTACGTAATTTTTTCAACGATTTTAACAAGTCTACAAAAGGTTCGGTTTCGGCCGAAACTAGAGCCAAAGCCAAACCTACGGTTTCGGCAAAAAAAATATGTTTCGGTCGGACGCTAGTAATTTTAAACACTTTTCTGTAAACCTGGCAGATTTAAATTTTGAAATGAAATGAAATGAAAATCTTGATATGTATCAATATTCACCCACCTTTTGCATAAGTTGCATTCATCAACAAACATGTTCCCATGCAGTTCAGAAAGGTACTGTCTCGGTAACCCTGATTTCAAATGCAACCCATCTATATTCTGGCTTACTACATAATGCACTTTCTCACATTCAACTAGTTTCTTTAGTATGAGATGGGTTTTAGTAGGCTTTGCATCTGCAAATGAAACATTGATTGAGGGCTTCTTGCCTTTTTTTTCCAGAGTCCATACACCATTAGGTCCCCTGAAAAATTTATAGTAAAATAAGAAAACAATCACAAAATTGATATTAAGTAACCAAAACTCTACCCATGCACAAGAAAATACTGGAAGTTTAGCGAGCTTGCGGGCTGCAGAATGTGTGCCTATTATGCTAAGTTACCGTGCAGACAAAGGCCTTTGCTTGATTCCACATCCTGGAATAATGTTAAAGCTGCTGCTGCTGGAATAATGTATGTGAGAACTAAGCATACTGCATATATGCGTCCCAGAGTTTGCCAAGCATGAAAATTCAGCATTATATTCCATAGGTTCATTACGAATATAATAATATTAATCATACTGATTGCTCATTCAAAAAGAGTAAATGTGTTTAAACTATGTGGAGATTATTTCAGATTTATTTTATTCAAAATATAAATTAGAGAACCTACCTGAAGTCCGGTATGCCGGCGGAAGTACTAATACCAGCGCCCGTGTGTACGACCACATGCTTACTTTGGCTTATAAGTTGAGCCAGTAGATCACATTTCTTATTGAATGCTTGGATAGAATCAAATTTCTGGAAGTACAAAAAGTTGTATGACAGTGAGTTATGAATAAATAAATATTCAAGTAAAAAACTAGTGCTAAATTAAGTTTACCTCGGGAACTCCTAGGACACCTTTATGTTCGTACGGTGATAAACCCTCGGCGTAGTTGCAAGACATTTTGAATGAACATTTACACTTAGACTACAGTTTGTTGTGTCATGTCATCTTAAAGTAAAATTATGGATTATTTGATTATTTATCGTCTCAACGCAAAACAACAAGCAATCGTCCGAATCGTCTCATTTGACATAAGAATTATGAATGAAAGCGGGGCAGGGGTGGGGAGGGGATTCAGGGGAGGCATCAAACAAATCAACACAAACAAATTAAACCGGATTTTGAACGCACCTTTATTGAACTGTTCGAGACACGGTGTAATATTCTGTTTTTTTTTTAATGGCGGTATTAGCCAAATATTCGTATTGCATCTTTTTCCTTCCTACGGCAATTGAAAGAGAGGCAACGACGCAACGCGAACACGAACACCCAAGTGTGGTGCGACCATAATATTAGAATTGTTATTATTGTTATTAATATAAATAAATATAGTGTTACTATTTGTATTTGTGCTACTATATATAGACTACCTCCTATGGCTCCTATGAATGTGTACCTACCTCATAAGTGTTTTGGCTGTAAACTGTAAACTTGTGTGTGATTAATAAATAAATAAAAATATATTTTGGTCATTTTATTTCAAAACCCAAACTGTCTGACTATCGACTTCGCTCGCTGTCACTTCTGTCAATTTCTGTCATGTCGTTTGTTAAAGTTTGACGTTGCACTTTGCATTGATAATTGCGTCGATATTTCGAAACATTAATTGGATTTAAGTATAAATTTAACAAACAAAAACCACAATGAATCGTAGAAGGGGTCATGGAGATGAAGAAGGAGACGGATACGGTTTGTTTTGATTAATGCAATTTGGTCTTCTAGGTTATAATTGTTTACTCTCACAGCAATGCTACAGTGAGTATCTTTTGCTTTCAGATCGCCTACACCGTAAAAGACGCCGTGTGTCAGAAAACCAGGAGATAGAGGATAGATTAGAGTCCCTCATTTTAAGGGTTGGAGAGAAAAGTAGCTCCAGTTTAGAGAGTAATCTTGAAGGCTTGGCGAGCGTCCTAGAAGCCGACCTCAATACTTTCCGCGTCAAAATCTTACGTATTCTCACGGAATGTGCTATTCGTATGCCCGAGAAATGCACTATTTACGCAACTCTCGTTGGTCTCCTCAATGCAAAGAACTATAACTTTGGTGGTGAATTTGTAGACTACATAGTTAAGACTTTTAAAGAGAACCTGAAAGCGGGCAAGTGGAACGCTGCTAGATACTGTCTCAGGTTCATATCTGACCTGGTAAACTGTCATGTGTTGGCTGCATCATCACTGCTCACATTACTGGAGACATTAGTAGACTGTGCTAATGAGGATGGAGTACCGCAAGTCAGAAGAGATTGGTTTGTCTTTGCGGTGCTCTCGACTCTCCCATGGGTGGGCCGGGAGCTTTATGAGAAGAAAGAATCACAATTGGATCATTTACTGGTCACAATTGAAGTGTTCTTGAACAAGAGGAGTAAAAAACATTGGCCTGCCCTTAAGGTGTGGTCAGCGGATTCGCCACATCTCCAAGAAGAGTATTTGGACTGCCTCTGGGCACAGATCAAGAAGTTGAGGCAGGACAATTGGTCAGAGAAGCACATTCCTCGTCCATATCTGGCTTTTGATTCTATTTTATGTGAAGCTTTGCAACACACACTACCGGCTATCCAGGTAAAATACTTGGCTATTTATTTCAAAATACAAATGATATAGTGCATTTTTTTTAAATATCTGCCGCAACAGTATGAATATACTGCTATCTTAAGTATCTCATTCACTCATACATCCATCAAAAACAACATTCAACACATTCATTGGTTAAAATTTATTGAAAACTTTTATTGCCAGCTATACTTTTTTTGTACAGTCATCATTATCAACTACTCACTGAGATAATTTTAACCAGCATAACAGTTTTATCATGGGTAATTGAGAAGTTTTAATTGCCACCTTCATCATTCAGATTGTACTGTAACATTGCATTGTTATTTAATTTAATAATGATGACATGTAATATTTATGAGTACAACTATAGCTCAGGAATGTATGTAAAATTTAATCTCATTTGGAAGTTATTCAAAATTTATTTACATTAATCTGAAGTCAAATAAACACTTGTAATTACTAATTACAGAATAGCAAACATGCAAAGTGTTGCAAGAAACAATAATTTAATGTTGTAATAAATTATGATATTGTACTTTTAGCCTCCGCCTCACAATGATGGTGACTCATACCCGATGCCCCGTGTAGTCTTCCGTATGTTTGACTACACTGACTGCCCTGATGGCCCAGTGCTCCCTGGAGCCCACTCCATCGAACGCTTTCTCATTGAAGAACACCTCCACAACATTATAGAGGCTTACCACTTGGAACGCAAAGAATGTGCAGCGCAGTTGCTCTGTTTCCCATACAAGGGGAAGATACCGTTGGAATACTGTATTGTTGAGGTGATGTTTGCTGAGCTGTTCAACCTGCCGCGGCCAAGGTATCAGGAGATCTGTTATGGGTCCATATTTATTGAGCTGTGTAAGCTGCAGCCATCAACGATGCCGCAGGTTCTCGCGCAAGCCACTGAGATCTTGTTCCTGAGGATTGATACAATGAATGTAGCTAGTTTTGACAGGTATGTGTTTAATGTATTTTTAATCTTTATAAAATTAAGACATGTTTTTATTTTGTATAGTCCATTTTAGATATGCAGTGTGGATATATCTTTTTCACGCCACTGCTCGGAAATGTGGCAAAAGATGGTCAGAATTCAGGCTTCAAAGCTTGGACGTCCCACAAACTATGAATTCAAACTGTCCAACAATATTGTTGAGTTTGAGGAGTGATTCGACCAATCACAGGTCCCCTCCCCGCGCGCCCGCGCCGGGGGGGCTCCGCTGCACCCGCCGCGCCGACGAGCGGGACCGCGCTCTTTTGTTTTTTGTTTAGTATTATTATCTTTTTCTACTCCTGTACCGTTATCTGTCATTTATATAGGCTGTAGCTCAAATACAATGACACCACTAATAAGTCGTCGAAAAACTCTATGCTCTATGGCCCAAAAACGCACTGTTCAGCGTACTTTTTTGGTTCATACATTTTTCATAAAAGCACTGTTTAACTTTTTTTTTAATCGGCCGCTATATTGCAGTGGTGCCAACTTCATAAACATATATTTCGAAATAAAAGTATTTATTTACGATTTAACATTTGTATATTATAAATTATTTACTACAATAATAATAAATCATCATCTTTTTTTTTTTTTCGGATGGCAAGTGCAAACAAATTAAAAACAAAATCAACCATAAGCAAGAGCTGTCACATTTCCGATTTCCCACCAAAATACAGTTCAAAATGAAAAGACGAAAGATGATAAACTATTAGTCCTAAAGTAAACTATTAAGATTTTATTCGTGTATGTGAAGACAAAAGTGTACGTTCCTTTTAAAATGGTCGAAGAAATTAATAACTGCACTCCTGAAGAAATTGTGTGAGTAGCAAAAGTACGAATAGAAAACTTGCTGCCTGAAAAGTTTAACTATTCTGTAGTCTGCTATTTATTTAAAATTGGTCGTAGAAAAAGTATTGTAGAAGGGTCCTAAAAGGCGAGTGGCGTGGGTTGCGATATATTAATTAGGTACTTAATTTTGATTTTAACTTATAATTATTTTCAATTTCCTCGCAGTAGACGTGAAAAGCACTGTGTTAAGCCTCGGCCGAAAGTGCAATAGCTGGACTCGTACTTTCGTAGCAGAGGCCCTCGAACTAACTCGTCCATCTATTGCTTACTTTCTAGCCTCTACAACAATGTACAATTTTCGCTAAACTTCTCATACGTTGACTGCACCCTCTATTTAAATTTATTGAATCTGTGTGCATATTGGCTGATTGCTTTGAATTTCTTCACCTCACTCTTGGAATGTTAAGGCTTGTTTACTCTGGGTCATAATCAAAAGATGTCAACAGTAAAATTCTGTTTTATCTGTTTGTAGTATTTTTTATTTTATTTTAAAGTTTTAGAATAGAACTTTAATAGGAATACAGCAACTGCTTTTGTATGAGGGCGAACATCCCAGTGCTCGACACTTGCCCATTTCATTGACACTTTATCTTTAACTTTCAGAGTAACAATTGAAGTGAACATTACCTATATGTCAACTATTGACCACTAATAGCTGTCCAGCATAGGGATTTTTGTCTTACATATCTATATTTATACGTTTTTGTTTTATATTGGACACTATAGGTATGTTTAGTATAAGGTAGCTTGTTCGAATATCTTTGTATAACTGTTTCATAATAAAAGCTTAAAAAAAAAACAAAAAAATCGATGGTTGATGCATTGCTTTTCTTATGGAACTGTTAACTTTTACCGTTAATCAAATTAACAACAACAACATTAACAGTTAACAATTATTAATTCTATTTTTACTTCAACTTAATGTGAGAGCTATGTCGTAAGGTCGTATCGTAATATACATTACCAATTCCATCATTGTTACAGATTCGCAAACTGGTTCGGGTACCACCTGAGCAACTTCCAGTACCGCTGGTCGTGGGACGACTGGGAGGCGTGCACACAACTGGAGCCCGACCACCCCAAGCCGCGGTTTGTGCGCGAGGTGCTCAGCAAATGCCTCAGGTAACTATTGTAGCCACTATACATTCTAGCAACCAGAGGATGATAACATTGATCACAGGGACTGCATAACCGACCGAAAAATACCAGTATTCTATTTTAATGGTATGACGTCATATCGGTTTTCGAATAGCGGTTTCGGTAGCGGAACCTTTATATTTCGCTATCGCAATATAAAGGTATCTTTATTTTTTCCGGTACCGTAACCGGTTTTTAAAGGTAACCGATATATCGACTTTGGCCTGCGGCGCTACCACGAACTTCGAATCTCGAACTTCGTATATTTCCGTCTCTATCGCACTTATGGTTTATGGTACTCGAGCGACCGAAACGGAAATATACGAAGTTCGAGATTCGAAGTTCGTGGTAGCGCCGCTGGCGTTGTTGCCATACCGCCGGCAGCGGCACTGCCGTTTTGTCTTTTTATCTTTAAATGTTTAGTAGCCAATGCTTCCTCTGTAGAGTGCCAGCTTGCTTGTTTTTTTCGGTTACGTTTATAATACCGGTATTATAAAGGTTTCGGTATCATTTAAAACTAATACCGCTAACCGTTATTTCAAAACGGGTACGGTACCGTTATGTTCGCGCGGCGCGCATAACCTTTACGACATAACGGTACCGTAATGGAAAACCGGTTACATACCGGTATAACCGTAACCGAAATCAGTCCCTGATTAATAAGCATGCATCCATAGTAGAGATATCCAGGTAAAGATCCCTGAGGCCTACTCTAGAAGTAGTTTGTAACAGTTTAATTTTATACTGACAGCAGTTCAGTTGCTCGTGGCCATTCCAATGTGTCTGAACAAAATGATGCGAACTGAACTGAACCTTACTACATAATTTAACCTGTAGCTCAAGTATAAGTTTTATCGAAACATATACATTTTCGAACGCGTTTGCGTTTAGTTTCAATTTGTATGGCAACGCGTAGTTCCTAATAGTTACCACCAGAGGCGCTGTTCGCGTTGCCATACAAATTAAAACTAAACGCAAACGCGTTCGAAAACGAATTGTATTGATAAAACTTATACTAGAGCCTCTGATGTGTAGATAGGGTATATAAAAAGCTCTGCCTTCGTTCATGTTCATTGTCATAGGCGGGCCGAGCGCGGAGAACTAGTAATTAATGAATGATGTTTTTTGTTAGGTTATCATATCATCAAAGACTTAAGGACATGATGCCAGAGCCCTTCGCCTCGTTCGTGCCGCTCAAGCCAGAGCCCATCTACAAATACTCTATGGAAGGAGCTGGTAAGTAAACACCATACAATTTTAACCGTTTACTTCTCATACAAAAATAATTTATTTCACCTTATTCTAAACTAATCTAGAATATGAAATATTTACACATCGGTAACACGAGCTATGGACAAGAGCAATTTGATTTTATATTTACTATGAGTTTACAAATAAATGCTTTTGGATAATTTGTAATACTATTCCTATTATTATCCTACGTACGCTTACAACAGTGATCTGAAGTTTTGAGATCGGTGTAGGAAAGACAGTTAAAGCTATATGAGTATTTTAAAGGGTATCTGAGATTTTCAGTCTATTCCATGGCCATTAGTTCTAATAAACTGTACGGGCGCTCCTGATAATCGTCATAAGTCTCTTCTTCGTCTTTTGAGTCTCGCTGCATTCTCCGGTCCTCTTCGCTTGGGAACTGGAATTCGTCGTCGTCTAATAAAGGTTCCTTGTCGTCATATTCGTACTCATCATCAAACCTTCCATCGCGATGCTCTTTTCTATGTTTATCATCGAAAGCTTCGAAGAAATCTGCGAAATCATCCTCCGCTTTGATGTACTGCTCCTGATTAGTAGATTCTTGTTCATCTAACTTTGTGGCTATCGTAGATTCGTTTTTCGATTCTGTGGTGCTGTCATCAAAAGTGAATCCTCCGAAAATCTCTTCAAAAATGTCTGGCGTTGAAGATGGTGCGATTGTAGTTGTTGTCGTCGTAGTTGTTGTTTCCAATCCAGCGACTTCTAGTTCCGATTCCTCGGGCTTCGTTTCCTGTGGAGCATTGGTGAGATTTTGAAGTTTCTTCTTCTTACATTTCGTTTTATTTTTTGGCGCTGACTCAGTCGTTGTCACTACGACATCCGCAGTTATTTCTAACGGCTCTTCTTCAATTTCTACTATTTCATTAGTAGTCTCACTGGGAGTTACTAGCGCTGATGTTGCGGGAAGATATTGTGAGGTTTCTCTGGATTCCTGCTCGTCTTCTCCTTTTTCATCCTCATCAAAATCATCCTCTTGGCCCATAGAATATTCTGGGGATTCGCTAGTGATATAAACGTGATCGGCTACCTCCTCGTATGCTGGAGTAGTAGTTGATGTGGAAGCAGCTTGAGTGGGAGTTGTTGTCGACTCTGTAGTTGATATAGATTTTGATTTGTATGGACTGACAACGTGATCCTCTTGGCCTTCGTCGTCAAACTGCATATCTGAGAACTTTGGCGTAGACGATATATAGTTTCGATATTTGGAGCCCTTTCTTCTTGGTGGGATAATCCCTGTTGGTGGCAAAATCGTCCGTGCCTTTTCTTCCTTTTTATCATTAACTGAAGTACTCCTGTATTTTAACGTGGATTGCCTATAGCGGCTCTTCGGCTTTGGTCCTTCAGTCTCGGGTTTGTCTGTCGGTGGCGGGGTGGTCGTTGTCGTTGTTGCTTCAGTCGTCGTTGTTGTCGTTTGTACCGGAGTAGTTGTGGGTTGTGGAGTTGTTGTTGTTGTCGTCGTCGTTGTTGTTGAAGTACTTGTACTGGTTGATACTTTCGCAGTGGCAGCGACTGAACTTGCTTGAGGCGTCAGATCCTGATTCTTACGTTTGTGTGGAGTTTCAGTAGTGGTGGTTGTAGTTGTAACGCGTTTATGTTTCTTAACTTTTTCTGGTTTTTTGAATTTCGGTGGTGGACGCGTGCGTTTTGTGGGCTTTGGCGACGTTGAAGGCGCCTCGGTCGTTGTAGTAATCCTCTTACGGATGGTGGTGGTCGGAGCAGGGGTTGTCGTAGTGGTCGTCGTGGGCACCGTCGACGTCGTCAGAGGAGTAGTGGTTTCAGTCGTTTTAATCTTTTCTTTCTCGGCTGCCATCGGCGTTGTTTTAGCAAAGGCGCCCAACACGTTAGTCCATTCCGCATCGCTATCCTCTTCCACGCTGTGCGCGGTTATGATCTCGGGTGCTGTCGTTGTAACTCGTTGTGCTTTTACTATTTCGTTTTTCTTTGGTGGTTTCTTAACAGTCGTATTAGATTTTCGGAAATGATTATCGCTCGCGGCTACTACAGCTTTCTCGGTTGTGTTGCTGTTCGCATAGTTTACTGTGATTGGCCTAAATGCAGTGTCAAATAAAGGATCCGGTTCTGAGAACTGTATGTCCAATACTTGCGGGCTAGGTCGGAAGTCGGTTGGACGAGGTGTCTTGTGGAGCTTCGACGAGTGAACAAGTCTAAGAGGTGGCATCGGCTTGAATGGCTTCTTGTCCATCGTCACGAAAACGCCGGGTGGCGCGTTGTACACTGGCGGCCTTACGTGGTCGGTGACGTAACTAATTTTCACTGTTGTCGGCTTATGCTTGTTGTACGTTTTCGGTGGGTGTACAATTTCAGGTCTCAGTGTAGTTTCTTCACTCTGATTTGGCTTTAGCGGAGTAGTAGTTTCCATGGTGAAATTCTTTTGTGGCAAAACCGGATTAGGTGGAGTTGGTAGTACAGGCGGCCGTTGCGTTTTTCCTGGTTTAGTGGGCGGTCCATATCTGTGGTCTTGGTACGGGGCGCTAACGACTCCAATCTGTTCGATGTCTAGATAGTGGTGATGGACGTGAGGCGGTGGTGGCGGAGGGATAGGCCGACCATACTGGTTATATTTGTACACGTGGTGTGGTTTGGGGCTATGTGGTACCAGTTTCTTCTGCTGGTGCTCACTCGGCGACCCTACGTAACCTGCCTTAGAATATTGTTGGTATACGGGTGGGGGCGGGTAATACTGTTTAGGCTTGTATCGTGGTGGGGGTACATCAACGTCGTCATCATCTGAGAAAAGGGAGGAGAATAATCGGTCGAGGCCGTTGCTGTGCTGTCGCGCTTGGTTCCTAGTGGTCGGGGAGATGTTTTTGTGGAACCAAAGTGCTCGCTCTGCGCGCGGCGGTTGCACTGGCACAGGTATGGGCACCGGCGCCTGCGTCGGCTCGTAGTACCGGCTCTCCTGCGGCGTCTCTACTATCCTCTCCGGAGTGCTCTCCCGGACGGTGAAGGTCCTCGCTGGTTTCTCGTAAGGCTTTTTATATTTCTTCTGTGTTATCACTGAGAACGTCAGCTCATAATGATATCGGCCTGATATATCTGAATCCCTTTGTCTTATCCGCTTGACGGACCACAGCGCTTTGACGCCTTCCATGCATTTGTCGTGTGCACACTTGTCCTTGAATTTGTCATCCTCGGTGAATCGAAAACCGTCGTTCTCTTCCATGAGTTTCCCTTTCGCCATCATCACGACATCGCCGAAAGTGGCTGGTTCCTCGTCACCGGCTCGCTCGAACGGCGCCCGCTTGACTTTGTCCCAGAGGTCGCGGTCATCGAGGTCGTTGGTGGGCTGGTCGACGTAGGCCCCCCTCGAGATGAGCTGGTCTATCTTGTCTCTGACGAGGGTGAGGTAGACGCTGTGCCGGAGCGCGTCCTCCCAGTAGTGCGCGGGCGCGGCATGTAGCACCTCGTGCAGCGTGCCGGCGCGCGACCCGCGCCACCCCCGCACTTCATGCCACTCGTTCAGCGGTATCAGCGTCGGCCGGAACTCATCCTCCACTGCGGCTCCGCTTCCTTCCTTTCGTATCTGCAACCAATTTCACAAACTTGAAATGATTAACGCCGGTAAGCAGATTGTCAGCTAGTCTATTATTACAATCTTATTTGTTGGAAAAAATGTGGATTTCAGCATGCGCTTGAAAGTAAAACGGTGGTTGGCGGGAAAGTGTGGCGTGCGGTGGTCGCGTGCCGCGCGCGCCGTCCCCTCCGCGAGCCAATTTCCAATCGACTGATTACAATAGAATTCTGTTTGTCTGAAAATCCTGTCTCTAATTAACACTAGATTCCTTACAAGCTATTGAAATGTTCGGTTTGCGCAAACATCTGCGTTAACAATGGGCTAATCTCGTTCAATAAACAATAATTGGGTGCAAAGCAGCGTATAAAGAGCGGTTGCGAAATTCTCCCACCGGTGTTAAACTTGCAGTGTCAAGAGCGAAGGTTAACTTAATTGATATATGTTCATGATGTTTCTATGATTAATGTAAAGCTGGATTTAAACCGTGTATTATGCTATTACAACACGATTTTATTTTCCGATTACTTCTCACATCGGTGGTAAATGAAATCTGAAAAAGTTAAAGGTGAAATATTTTTATTAACTCTGAGAAAAACGGCAGACCATGACAGACTCACGGATAAGTACCGATATGTTTCCAAAAGTGTTCCACATTCATAAATTTTCGTACGGGGCACTAAAATCCATGCAGGGCTCATCAAAATCATGAATTAGCCTTAAATTTACTATTAAAATATAAATATTTCACTTTTCTACCTAGCCTCTCCAAGTAATAGTATAATGATCGACTAAAATTAATTGTATTAACGAAGCTAAAATAATTTCATTAGGAATAAATAATCCTAGCTGCATGGCTGAAAAACAAATGTATGGAATAATTTTGTACATTATATTATAATACTGTACAGAACGGATTTCTTTTTCCACTGGAGGTGTTACGGCATAGATTATCTGATGTATCGAACTTATGATCTAGACCCACATGAGCGTGTAGCGTGACGATTTATCGTAATATTTTATACACCACTTCCATTCAATTTTCCATATGATAAGCATATCAAGGTAAAATGCATTTTAAGAAACTCGCTTCGTACATTGTTAGTTTTTATCTATCCAAATATCATAAACCCTCCATGATGCGTTCAAGAACCGCACATTATGACTACCATAAAAACAGACTGTTTTGTTAGAACAAATTTCTTATCTGTGTAAATGTTATTATTGCTAAATAATAACATCGATTTCGATAATATTATTTCATTCAAATTTCGAACGTCTCAAAAACAAAGAAATTTGATTTAACCTCTATTCTAATATCAGTCGAGATGACGTTTAGTTCGAAATGAATTGTCAATTTGCATACACATTTGACAAATGTCGCACGTAAGTAAGATATCGAACGATATGACAGTTGGATCCGACTCTAGTTTGTCTCTGAATTAAAAAACAACTATGACACCTGCCAGAAAACAACGCCGCGATGCCGGTCATAATATGCGGCTCCTGAATGTATCATGGAGGCTTATGATATGTGGATAGATAAAGTAGTGTATGTAACTATACATAATTAGGCATTAAGATACTCGTGTGATGTTATTATGAAACTCGCCTTCGGCTCGTTTCATAAACCCACACTCGTATTTAATACCCTTCATTATGTACAGCCACATAAACTACTATTACCGCATTGCCGCGGAAGGAAGGATAATATTATATGTTTGCATGTCTTTTTATTTTCAACACTCCGCAGCCTAAAGGACTTGGTATATTTTAAGATAAATAAATAATAATAAATAAATAAATATTTGCGGACAATCTTACACAAATCGACCTAGTCCCAAATTAAGCAAAGCTTGTACTATGGGTACTAGACGAAGATAAACATAGGTACTTACATAGATAAATAAATACTTAAATACATAGAAAACATCCATGACTCAGGAACAAATATTCGTGCTCATCACACAAATAAATGCCCTTACCGGGATTCGAACCCGGGACCTCTTGCTTCGTAGGCAGGGTCACTACCAACTAGGCTAAAGCGGTCGTCGCGGTCGGGCGGTAAAGATGTGTTGTTGTTTCGGCCTAGTTGTTTATGTTGCATGTATTTTGTACGCTCTTGGAAAATGTGGAGTCTCTACAAAATCGTATGCAGATCATGTTGAGTACTTTGTCCGCCTAGCTATTTCTGATTCTATCTGTACTGTATATGTTCTACTACAGTCACGGACGAATACAGTCACTACTAGTCAGTTCGTCCGCGTAGAACTTTTTATCGTCTTAGAAAATTTATTGCTCTCCATACAAACCATGCACCCCTTGTTAACCCCCTAGGGTGGAATTTTCTAAAACGCTGAAAGTACCGTTTTGTATTCTTATAAGTAATCTTTCTACAATGTTTTAAATCTGAAGATCAAAAAAAAAGTTTACCCGATACAAACATTGCACCCCTTGTTAACCCCCTTAGGGGTGGAATTTTCCAAAACGCTGAAAGTACTTTATTTTAATCCTAATAAGTAAAATCTTTTTACAAAGTTTTAAGACGAGCTCAAAATAAAAAGGTTTCCTCATACAAACTTTGCACCCCTATTTAACCCCTTTAGGGGTGGAATTTCGAAAAATCCTTTCTTATCCCTAGCCCACGTTATAAACGTAATGTCATCCTCCTAGCGTTATTACCGGTTGTGCCCCTAAAGGAGCCCGGGGTCCGCTTTGACACCGAATCCCAAGATTTGGCATAGGCACTAGTTTTATGAAAGCGACTGCCATCTGACCTTCCAACCCAGAGGGAATACTAGACCTTATTGGGATTAGACCGGTTTCCTCACGATGTTTTCCTTCACCGAAAAACTAACGGTAAATATTCCGTACATAAGTTCCGAAAAACTCATTGGTACGAGCCGGGATTCGAACCCACGACCGCCGCTTGACAGCCGCATGCCTGAACCACTAGGCTACCGTAGCTTCCACGTTATCTCCACGTTATAAACGTAATGTACTGTGCAAAAATCAACTCTCTAACAGTAGTAGTTTCGGCTGTACGTTGATGAGTCAGTCAGGGCTTCTTATTTTATATATATAGATAGACGAGTAGACGTCTGCATGGTAGGTAGGTAAACTAATAACTCAAAATCTCTTGGAGACAAACTTTCTCGTAACATAACTTTAGATCAATTATGTGACTGTTGTAGGAGCCTACGACATAAGTGACTTATTTATCAATGATGGTTATCATATCATTATTAGGCAAGGTAAAGCCGAATGGTTTATAAGAGCTCTCCTTGTCCTGAAAGAAAGGACGTAATCTCACCTTCGATTGAATTCGTTAAACAATACATCTAATTTAAAATGCTATCTGCATTTGAAGTCATCCTCGGTTTAGTTTTTGTGGAACATTATTAGTTACCCCAGAGTAATGTCCCCAGCAGACATCAGCAAGCACATAACCGTGGTAGCGTACGTGGTTTATGATTCCGGTAATATGTAATCTTTGTTTTCCCCAGCAACGAGACGTACGGTTACCAGTAGACGCTCTACTTCGCTGGGAAAATCGCATTCCACAATAGACTAAGGTCATTGTCTAATGGCTGTCACTTACATGGGATGGAAAGATAGCGTAATTTAAAAGTTTATAACTATTGTTATTCCGTTAACATAACAATAAAATCATTCCCGCGGTTTTGTTTAATTACACACGAGAATCTCTATTTATTTATTAATAATACATTATGGCTGTTTTACAATTTTAGTTTTTTTCTCTGTTGTTTGATTTGTTTTCGCGGTTTAACATCGCGTAATATGATTCATTGAGCCATTCCGATTTCCGTCCCTTTTCAATTTAATGATTTGCAATTTAGCATACCTAACACACATTTACATTTGATTAATTATAATATTAGTTGAGGGAAAGTCTTTTGTATGTTGTACCGTGTCTAAAATCACAAACAAAATTAGTTGTAGGTATTATTTTTCAACCGTGTAGGCTCGGACAATAATAGGTCTACGGTCTCCCCCGCCTGTTGTAGAAGGCGACTAAAGGGGGTCATCGGGGGTCGCAGTGTTTCTGGCGGGGGCCGGGGCACTCACCTAAAAACCCCAGGGAAGGTGACCATCATCATCCTAAGACGAGCCAAATGTGGCGAAGCGTGAGGAGGGCTCCAGTGCGTTCAGTATGAGATCCTGGAGTCTTCCGCATGAGAGCGCAGATGCCGGCCGCCGTGGCGTTTTTAGTGGATAGAAATACCACATAACCCAGTCATCCCCCGATGATTGGGTACCTGGTACGCAGGTTTCCTCCACAATAGTAAATAAAAAAAGAAAGGTATTATTTTTTAATAACTCTGAGAGAATAGACGTTTTTAGGAATTTTGTACATTTTTCATCCTGTTGTTAACTGGACTAACAAAAAACGCCGTTATGAATTTCGTTCGTAGGAATTTTATTTTAATATGAGACTGCTCCGTACTCCTAATGAAGACAATTCGTACAAATTTCATTACAACCGAAAATTTAAAAACGTACTAATTCGTATAGTTCTTAAAGTATTGCTACATTGCCTTGAAATATACATGCAGCTTTTATGTACTTACATATATGTATTATATACGCAGGTACACCTACACATTTTCAGCCCAGCTAGCACGTTTTACGGCGAAAATGTACTGAAATGTCACGTAAACCGTGACGATAAAACCTATCGTGCTATGGCCTCCGATGGTCGCTTTGGTCGAAAGAGATAAAGTTTTACATACATGTCAAAGTGTTACCTATCGATTTTTCAGTTTAAATTTTATTGTTCATAAATTTCATAATCACATCAATTTTGTCAATTTATGACTGACAACAGCCAACAACTTTTGATAACCTTAGACTTAGCATCGGTACGGATTATTATTGGAATCCTATTTGTTTCCACAAACTTAATTTTATCCAACATTCATTGTGACAAGATACTAGAGGTTTTATGTGTAGAGTTGTATTTTTAGTGGGTTTGGAAACACCTTAACAATATATTCGAAAATGATTACCTTTCATTATCACATAGGTAACTATAATTAAAACCAACTTACAAGTAAAACTAACAAAACGCATATAACCCCGGACCGCATGTTTGATCACTGATTAACGGCACAGCACATAGATAGATCAGTGTAGATCAATATGGATCATAGATCGATGGATCGCGGACGCGTGCGGCGCCAAGGCACCGGGCTGCGCGGACTAACGCCGCCGCTGCGCGCGCGCACACCACATCCCCCACTTGGGGTGGCACGCGGAAATATGTCGCACTATGCCAAAAAGACACAAGTCTATTGTAATTTCCTCACTAATCTGCCCCTTTGCATTGATAAGTGGAAATATGGATACAGAAAGCATTTGAAATTGACAGTTTGGTTTGGCGATGACAATGTCAATTGTATGAATATGGTTTTTAAATAGCAAAAAGTTCCTTATTATTGAGTACTACTAGTAGAATGTGTCAGTTGTTTTATTGCGGAAGGGTCGGGAATTCTAATTATTTGTGCATACTGTGAAAGTACATTTTTCCAGGTGAATAGGTGAAGTCATTGGTTCTGAAAATGTACATAAATATACCATACCGTACTTTGAGATGAACCGAATTAGGGAGACTTATATCTAGTATTCAAAATTAAAATATTTATTTATTTAATCCTGCATGTGCCCCAAGAGCTTGTTTACATGGCCGAGTTTACAAATACATTTATTAACATCATGAACTGACATGAATATAAAGAAAAGCAACATTGACACAGCAGTGAAATGGTACCTCTGTCATTATATAAAACCAAATATTCGTAAAATAACATAACCCTTTAAAAGTCAATTTTCGCGACTTCTAGTTGTGCTAACATTGCCAACGACAAAAAATGTCATACGAACCATACGTTCTTTCAAAGATTCGTTTCGTACCAAAGAGACTGGGTTGTGAAAAATCTCTGTCCTATATTTAGGTAGTAGTAGGTACAGTCGCCATCACATACATAGGTACACACCTCTATTTTCAAGGCCTTAGGGTGCATGTGCCGATATTTTTGAACACCTATAGTGTACCTATGTATGTGATGGCGACTACCTATATATATGATTTAAAAGGTTGCTAATTACTACGTTTTACTACTACTACTGGGACTATGGATAAAAGTATGGGTAAAAGTAGAATTGGATGTACATTTTACCGCAAGCACTTTTGAATCTTAACATACAAATAATAGACACGACAAGAGGTCGCCCACTTTCTTGGCTCTACAAATAAATGCGACATTCATTTGAATTAGAGATGTGTGGCATGAAATGTCGTGCCGCCATTGGTTTATTTATACAGCCAGAAACGAAGCTGTATGTATTATTGTTATTGAATAAATGAAATGAAATGAAACGAATGAATTAATGTATCAGCCGAGCCGTCACAATCCAGCATAACCACAAACGTTGCAACAGTATAATCAAGACCAGGATGCAGTGGCCATTGATGATAAAGTTAAAAGTAATACTGTATGTAAGGTACAGTCAACCAATTTGATTCCTAGGCCACCGTAGAACCCTGTCATTTTAACGGTTACATAGCGACGCAATAATCCTAGTAACCCGTATTGACATAGCATTTACAACGGCAAGGTTCTATGATGGCCTAGGAATCAAATTGGTTGACCGTACAAGTAAATAAGTTAATAAAAGTTACACTTTTAGCATAAGATTTTAATGCCGCTCGTACATTTTTTTTGCCCAGTTAACAGCTATATGTTGAGAGGGTTCCAAATGTTCCAATGTGTCCGAATAGGACGGGTGTATCTTTTGGGGTTATTACCACCAATTTGTTACCAGTGGTAACAGCAGGGATTTTTCCCCATCTTTTACCACTAAATTACTCGGTGGTAGTAACTGGGAATATTTTTCCTATCTTTTAACCAGATTGATACCAAAACTAAAACACGGCTCGCGTACTTTAGTGGTTAAACTTTTACCACCAAAGTACGCGACACCCAGTACTTCCTAAAATATTCCCATTAGTTCCCACTGGTAAAATATGGGAAATAAATTCCCAGCTGTTACCACTGGTATCAATTTGGTGGTAACAGGTGGGATATGCGGTGCATGTCAATAGTGTATCCAATGTGGTTCATTATTGTCGAGTGTATATGTATGCAGATGACATGTGTCTACTTTATGCCTCAAAGGACGCAGTAGAAGTACAAAAGTGTGTTCAGGAGGATTTTGAAAGTATCACGAAGTGGGCACATGACAACGGAATCATCATTAACTTCGCTAAAACTAGATGCATGCATATACACTCGCCATACAATCAGGTAGCTAAAACTGCGAACGCAAAGAGTCTCGATATAGTAGGACACACATATGATTGTTTACATGCTAAGTGCAACTGTAGATGCGATAAGTTATTATACGTAGAAACGTTTAAGTACCTAGGTCTAACAATAGTTAAGAACTTTAACTGGAAGCCACATGTAACCAATATATGTAATAGACTGAGGTATGTATTGGTAAAATTCCATCAACTCAATAGTACATTAAATAAAAACACATTGCGGGTTGTGTATTACGCGCTCGCCGATTCCCTGATGAGCTATGTTGAGTCACTGTTTACGGCCGAACATTTATAACTTACATTTATGATGTCAAAAAACTACAAACTAGACTAATAAAGTTCCTCGTTAGCAAAAAAGTTAGGAAAAAATGCAACAAAGAATATGACAAGTTATTTCCCTTATGTAAGATCTTACCGGTCGATAAAAAGGTTGAATATTTAAAAGGGTTAGAACATTATTATAATGATGATCACAAAATAGAAATTAGTAATAAATATAATACAAGAAGGGTTAGAGAAAAAAAACTAGTAAAACAGAAGACTAGAAACTATTATGGTGAGAGAATGTCTAAATATATTGTACCAAAAATATTTAACAAAATTAATATCTTAAGAGAAACTCCCAAAGTAAGCAAAACTGTGTTAAAATCAAAGTTAAAGGGCTTCCTCCTGGATAGCGAGTCACTGTCGACTAGCTAGCTAAAAGGAAACTTTAAGGATAAATTGTTACCTACGAGCATGCTTAGTTGTTTATTTTTATTTTTTTGTTAAGTTAAGTTAAAGCACTTGATTGTATAAGAGGCAAACTTATCCCTATAAGGGAAATGTTACTAAATTAGAATGTAAATCTCATTAGGGATTGAGTAGATAATGTAAATATAAATATAAATTTATATCTATATTATTGATTTAGTTTTTGATGGGATTTGCATTCTAATTTAGTAATATTCATTAAAAATTGTTTCTCGCCATCAAACGTCACAGTTTGGCAAGTTGAATTAAATTTGTTAAATGTAATTGCTTTTTTTATAATAAATAAAAAAAAAGGTGGGAATAACCCGTCTATTGTAGTACAGGAGTTGGTATGGCGTCCTTCTGCCTCCATCAGCAGATCACCTCGGTACTGCCATACCACATATTGCGTTGTTACCGAATTTACATTAGTGTATACCAAATTTCAGCTCAAGTGGCTGCAAATGCAAATTTTATTTATTTATTTAACAGTGCAAGTAAAATAAAGTCTTGTAAGATAATCAACAACTTAGAAAAGTTGAAAACCCCCGACATTTTCATTCCAAAGTTCAATATCTCAAAACCGGCTGAACCGATTTTAAGAACCATCTCGATCACGTCAGCTTTGGGACAAAAAACACCGCATTAAAATCGGTTCATTCGTTTAGAAGCTGCGATGCCACAGACATCTCACAGACACGTGAAACTTATAGACAACAAAAAGAGGGGTGTCAACCCCTCTTTTTGCGTCGGGGGCGAGGGTTAAAAATTAATTGCGTCTAATTAGACGCGAAACACATCATAATTATGATGTAGAAAATGTTCTACAGTTGAAAATACGTGTTAATTAGTAATTACGCTTTTTACTTAGGATCGTCGGCGCGGTCGCCGGTTGACACGTTATTCCACCGGGAAGCGTTACGTGAATTACATCCATTATGTAACCGCACATAATTATACACATGCGATTTATGCTCGAAATTATTAGTTTACTGTTTAAAAACACTGTCGTGCGTTGTCCGTCAAACGAGTGACGGCGCCGCGCCGGGTTTCTGGGTACGGACAAAAAAAAGCGGCCAAGTGCGAGTCGGACTGACCCATGAAGGGTTCCGTAAAATAAATTGCGGTTTACGATTTATTACGTATTTAAAAAAAAACTACTTATTCTCTCTCGTTCAAATCAATTTTCGGTGGAAGTTTGCATGGTAATGTACATCGTATATATTTTTTTTAGTTTTATAATTCTCTTATTTTAGAAGTTAAAGGGGGTGAGGGGACACACATTTTACCACTTTGGAAGTGTCTCTCGCGCAAACTATTCAGTTTAGAAAAAAATATATTAGAAACCTCAATATCATTTTTGAAGACCTGTCCATAGATACCCCACCCCACACGTATGGGTTTGATGAAAAACAATTTTTTTGAGTTTCAGTATTAAGTATGGGGAACCCCCAAAATTTATTGTTTTTTTTTTTCTATTTTTGTGTGAAAATCTTAATGCGGTTCCTAGAATACATCTACTTACCAAGTTTCAACAGTATAGTTCTTATAGTTTCGGAAAAAAGTGTCTGTGACATACGGACGGACAGACAGACATGTCGAATCCATAAGGGTTCCGTTTTTTGCCATTTGGCTACGGAACCCTAAAAATCGCCAGTGATTGCTGACAGTTTGGCGGACAATGATAGGTCCCTGTCAAGGTATTAACAACCGTGATTAAGGTTTTTCTAGTTTATTTTTTATGTAGGATTCCGTATCTTGAAGATGAAAAACGGAATATTTGTAAATATGACCCTTCACACGTTCGACGAGCGTTTGTCCCGTGCTCTCATCTTAGATATTATTTGAAATTTGGTATATTATTTTAATCTTGACCAAGCTGAATTTCATAACTCTCTTCAAAGTAAGTGATTATGCAGCAAAGCAGAGCAATAAAATGGATTGGTTTGTCTCAATATTCAGCTTTTTGTACTGAACACCATTTTAATCTGAGGGAGGTTAAGGCATCGTGAGCTGCGATTTTAATTCTCTACCTATTCGCACATCTAACACGTTTATTGGCAACATGTTCTAAATTATAAATTATATTATAATTATATATACTAGCTGCTTGTATGGCTCCGCCCGCGAATCGCAAAGAACGCAGGCAAACCCGCCATCCAGATAGTCCGTTTTATACACATCATCGTAAACTTAAGAGCCGGGCTCTTGTCGGTGGAGTAATATTAGCCATTCTGTTCTTTTCTCTGCAACTGGTTTGAGCTCTTGATACGACCTTGCATTAACTTTCTATTTAGCTTGGTCCACAAACGCACGTCTTGGTCCTTCCCCTGCCTCTCCTTCCTTCTATCTTTCCTTCAATTATAGTTTTTATGTAATTGTCATGTCGTACCAGGTGCCCCAACATATTTCCCCTTCTGTTTTCAATTGTTTTTAGTAGACACCTCCTTTCTCCTATCAAATTTAAAACTTCGTCGTTTGTTCTTCTTTCTGTCCAACTAATACCTTCCATCCTTCTATACACAGGTGAAATTATTTTTTAAATCGGATAGATGATTGGCCCTACATACATACCTACAAATTTACAAAGCTACAATCTCACAGACCTTTCCTTTCCTTTCAAAGTAATTAGAAGAAACAAATTAAATCGAATGTGGAGATATTTGCTTACAAGTAGATAGTAAATTATACAAATTGGCAGTGCATGATACTTGAGATATCAGTGCGCATGCGATGCGATTGTAACACGTTATTAGGGAGATATTATCTCTGAAACTTCATATACTATATTTATAAGGGGATGACATGTTCTTTAGAATGATTGATGACCACGTACAGCGTGTCACAAACAAAATTTGAAAAAAAAACGCATGCTGGTACCACGAAATGCATAGCGGCGTAATATAGGTATAAAATGGTTGCCATATGAAGAATTTGAAAAAAATGCTTAGGTATACCTAACACGACTAACTGGCCAGTCTCGTGGAAGTTTGTAGATAAATAATTGACTTAGTTCGGATGATCGAGCGTTGATAGAATATAGAGCCGTGAGTAGGTATGATTAGAAATAGTTAATTATATTTGTTATATTTGTTAGTTACTATTTGTGGTAATAACCTTCAGCAATTCTTAAACTAAATTTATACAGTTTACTGAAGAATTTAATTTCATTATCAACGTTTATATCTCTAATTTGATGTAAACACACTAATTTGATCACAGATATAAACCAAGAAGGAAATTGCGAGCAACAAGATAGCTGATCTCCTTTCGGGCATTTTGTCACGTATTACACCAACACTCTTCCTGTGGGTTACGTTAGGATGACTGAGGAAATAAGTGAAGGACGACTATAAAACCACATTAAAAAAGCGTACAAGTCAACCAGAAATGTTCCTTAACTCGATGCCTTAAGGACTTTTTACACATTCCATATTTCCTGGTATTTCAGTATCGGTTATAACAATCTCGGTAAACGGACCGCGATTATTGCTATACCATGTAAGTGTAAACGAGTAGCGATTTAAAATAATGGCGCACTATCTGTCCACATCGCCGGAGACAATATCAGAGGAAACGGTTGCGTTTACGACTTTGTCTTTGAACATTGCATCGCCTTCCTGTGTCAACGGTCTTGGTGGTGCAATTGTTTGACAACATTTGTGGTATATTTATATTGTTTCAATCAATTAAAAGTTACAGCGCAGTTTTCCGGTTTTATAATGACCATGCTTTTTCTCTTTCAATCATTATTTGAATTGTCCTAGTCACAATATAACGTTGAATACAGTTCTATAGTTTTTATATCTGCCTAAAGAATAGTGTCTCTGCATATTTAACACAATAAAATTATTTCCTGAGAGAATGTTCAATGGAATATAATTATCGAGAATCATGAAACAAGTTAACATGATACAATGATAATAATGTAGTACAGTCAGCGTCATATAGTTAGTAGCAGTCAAAGTGGCCAAATAGTTCGGTACACCATACTAAATATATGGTGTACCGAACTATTTGGCCACTTTGGTTGCTACAAACTATATGACGCTGACTGTAAAAACGTATCCTACATCAGAAATTTCTAGAACTTCAGAAAGAGTATCATGATGATTTGCTACTGCATTGCTGAAATCGGCCACAAGTTTTCCATTCCAGTAAAAGGGTAGATGACGAAACGTAGAAAGAAATGATTGTTTTCATTATTTCTCAAACCATACTAATCATTCAAAGATTTATTTAGATTTCAACGAGAAATCATGTTCCAATCAAAATCTCTTCTATTTATCAAAACAAGCGGCGGTGTTACCGTGGGTGTGCAAAAATGTGTCCACCTGAAATAGTAGGGGCGTCCACGCGAGCCGGGGCGGGCGGGGCGCGGGGCGGTCGAGTGAAAACGTAGCGTGCGCACTTTCCATCTCGCGGACTTTTCGCCGTTTTTGCATGTGGGGTTCCTTGCGCATTTTTCCTTGATTGAGATTTATATTACCTCAGCCACACTCTGCTCCTCGCGCTGTCACGATGTTGCCCTCTCTGTCCACACACTGTTTTTTTTTTTCCTTTTCTCAAACTTCTTTGGAGTTAGACGCCACTATGTTTGCATGGACCCTTCGGGACGCGCCGGGGGAAATCCTCACACTGCTCTGCTCACGTCATTAATCGAGACGCTCCACAAAGGTTACTTGCCTTTATTGCCGCTCCTTTGACTCGCGCCCTAAAAACCGACAAAACAGGGAGTGGCGGGCATGACGCGGAGCAAGATGAGCGGCATGTCGAGTAGTAACGTTGCCACGCTATGTCTCTGCCACCTTTCCTTGCTATGTCCTACGTCACTCGACGAGGGTATTAGGTACAGTCACCACCATTAATATGTGCAATACAAAGCGGGCCATAATGCCCATAATATCTGACAATTCCTATCGGCCCTAGAAATAGAGTCGGGTCAGATATTTTGCCACGAAGCGAGAAGATCGATTTATAACAAATATGATGTTGATGAAGTTCGGGATAGCTCAGTGACACAATGTGCATCTCTTTCCACACGTGTTAGCTTTCTACATATAGTGAGATAAAATCTATATGCGACGGTCGTATTTATTCTATTATCTTACGTAATAAATCGGCTAAGGCGTTGTATTAATTATGTGAGTTTCTTTATTCCTACAGAATAAAGAAACTCACATACCTATTCATAAACCCTGTAAACATTGCACTCCTGTTTTTGGGCAGTCGTGTAAAAAAATCTGATCTTTCTCATGGAGCAAGTTATCTGGAACCAAGTTATTTGCTCCTTCCCCTAATAGTTTCGGCAAGTGTTCGGCCTAAACAGCCCCATTTCGAATAGAATTCTAAGTGGAATAAAGAAACTGACATACATTCATACTCGAAAACCCTGAAAACGCTATGCCTACCTATAATTTGCTCCGTCCACCTAAATAGCCCCGTTTCAAATGAGCGAATGTACGAATGGTCTACGGAACCGACATCGGTATTAAAAATTATCGCTCTTTACCAATTTTTCTACATGTCCCTGTCGCACGCGGAACGCAAATATTCACCACTGCAATAGTAACATTCACGTTCAATTTAGAACTTAAATATTATATAATTAAGTTAATTATCGCTTGCCGAGTATTCGGTTCTGGTAATAAATAAATGATATTCGTGAATATTCGAATGTATGGATGCATGTATGACATGCGTAGAGATATGCATGGATAGGCAATTTATCCGCTTTCCTTAATGAAAACATGATTAGACTATTATATATGGTTTATTGAGATACTTTGTACTGTGATATGCATGAGTAAGTGCAGTAGTTATAAGTAGTTATGTAAGATTTTATTATGCACTTAATGCAATTGCTCCATATATGGAACTAGAAGATTAATTGCATTTTACCTTATAACTATGTATAATACTATTATACTGTTCTGTGTTATAATTGTAATTTTGTTAATTGCCAACGGAAAACTGTAATATAAATTTAAGAGTATATTTTCGAATAATAACTTTTGAAATACCTAGTTAAAATAGATGTTATCACAATCGCTTGCCGCTGGAGGCGCCCGCGGAACATTAGGTGATGAAATAAGATTTATATGCAGGTACCCTATTTCACAGATTTGATCGGTTTTTCTAGCTGCACTACAGCCATTA
This sequence comes from Epinotia brunnichana, assembly GCA_963854355.1. Lineage (NCBI taxonomy): Eukaryota > Metazoa > Arthropoda > Insecta > Lepidoptera > Tortricidae > Epinotia > Epinotia brunnichana. The sequence continues at coordinate 13,874,067 of OY977951.1, forward strand.
ATTAGACTGTTATGTACGAGTATGTTTCAATAATTATGAATACAAATAAACAATAATTATGTAAAATGTAGTACCTATATTCAAATAATTTAAATTTTAGGCTTATATTGTTGAACTTGATTTGTTAAAAAACAACAAGAAAATATAAACTAAGACAATGACAACTCTCAACATCACTAAATGCAACAGAAAAAATGAGTTCCCAAAAATTTTACTTTTAAAAATCCGTCCTCAAAATTGTCACAATCCAAATAGTTTATTGAATCAGGCGTTACTTTGCGGAAGTCCATGATATATTACGAGAACAATATTCCTTTGCTATTCCGCTAAAAACGTGCTGGTCGATCAGCGCAGCGGAGATCAAATGCAACTATTTGCGTAAAAACATGCAAATAAATTCAGCAAAACACCACCAATAATGAAAAAACCTCGACACGTGTTTCGCCTCTCTACGAGGCATCACCAGGAGATGCTGGCAGGAGATGTTGCTTGCGCCACGTTGCTTGGACGACGTGTTGATCGACCAGCACGGTTTTAGCGGAATAGCAAAGGAATATTGTTCTCGTAATACAAGAATTCCAGTTCGCCGATAAATAGACACCGAAGTTTATTCTTGTTCCCATACGTTGCCCAACGCATTGTTCGCTATCTTATCTATCGCGCATCTATATTAATTATGGAGCGTTGCGTTATGTCTCATTGGCCGTTAATGTGAGGGGTTTACGCGCTCGGTGGGTACGGAATGCTTCGATATTGTATGTGGAGTGAGAGGAACTTTATTGCATTTGCAAGGCGGTTCACAGGCGCACTTATATAGATGTGATCTGTGCAAATAAGTCGTTTTTTTTTTTTTTAGAGACGTTTCTTTTTGTATTAAGTTTATATACATAGATAAGATTTTTCGTTTTTTCTATTGTAGCGCATATACTATTCGTCGTATTATAGTTTTGCACGTGTCGCTTTAAGGCCATTTCATAATTTTCATACAGGGCAGTTAACTTAAACTTACTCTTGTTCATAGCTAGTGCGCTAAATCGTTTCAACCTTATGCTCACTGAAATATAAATTATGCAACACAACGAAAGAAAGACATTAAAAGAAAAGAGAGTTGGAAAAAATGACAAGGCACGGATCTTGTTCCGATCACAAAAGTTCCATGCCACTTCACCAATAAAATCCGGTTAGAAGGACCACATGTTCAAGCTGATGTTAGTACCTGGTGTAAATTAACAAGATACTTCCCATTACAAAAATTCACACCCGTACGAAAAAAAACCACATGTGTTATCCATGCAGCAAAACAAACATGTCAATGCCCTTTATTTGTTCACAGCGTCCCTCCCCGGCACGGAAGCTGCACACCAGTTAGTAGTCTGCGTCCGCAACAAATGTACTCCCGAAGAAGCCTTAAACGTGCTCCGGGAGCTACCCAACCCGTTACGGGAGGGAGAGCAGCCGTCAGCCGCGCAGGCCGCGCCCCACAACCCGCTCAAGATCGACGTGTTTGTCCAGACCCTGCTTAACTTAGGCAGCAAGAGCATCTCGCATAGCTTTGCTGCTATATCTAAGTTTCATTACGTTTTCAAGGTGAGTTTTTTTAAATATTTTTTGGTGGCCCATGAGGCGAGGCTACATTATTTATTAATTACCAACGTATGACAAGACGCTCAAGATCGACGTGTTTGTCCAGACACTGCTTAACTTGGGCAGCAAGAGCATTTCGCATTAGAGTCCTTTCATTACGTTTTCATTCCTTTCATTAAAAGGTGAGTTTTTTTAAAGGGTTTTATGGTGGCCCATGAGGGGACACTGAATTATTTATTACTAGCTTTTGCTCGCTACTTCGTCCGCGTAAATCTCTTTAATCGCCTTGGCCTTGGTGGATAATTGCTATTAAAATATTTCAGGCCTATGCTTAAATATCGCTCCCCATACCAATTTCTCCTCATTTCATCCCCTAAGGGGATGACTTTCGGGAAGAAATATTCTATGTCCCTTTCCCGGGATTAAAACTATACCCATACCAAATTCCATCTCAATCGATACAGCGTTTTAAGCGTGAAAAGGTAACAGACAGACAAACTTACTTTCGCATTTATAGTATGAGTATAGATGGTTAAGTATGGATTAACGGATTAGTCCTTTCGGAAGAGAGAGCATTACTAGCGGATAGTTCATATAAACTCGAACGTTTCATGATTTATCTATGAAAAACGTATGTATTATTTGTACCACAGATCCTAGCAGAATCCGAAGAGGCCCAGATCTGCATCCTCCGCAACGTGTGGGAGCTGTGGCAGCGACATCCGCAGATGGTGTCCGTGCTCGTAGACAAGATGCTGAAGACGCAGATAGTCGAGTGCGGCGCTGTAGCCACGTGGCTCTTCTCCAAGGAAATGGCGCCGTATTTCACCAGTTCGCACCTCTGGGAGATCCTGCATCTCACTATTGATAAGATGAACAAACACGTATCTAAACTCAGTGAGTGCCATTTACCCCGTTATTCATAAAACTTGACAAGGCTCTGTTAACTTAAATGTGTTTTGACACTCACAAATACAGATGTCAAAGTGACAGATAAAGACAAAATTGGTTTGAAGAACGTTTATGAATAAACATTACATTCGTATTTATTTTATAGATGCCATATAATGGCCGTATTTTAGTCGGTTGTCGTTGTGCGTTTCAAAAGTGGCAAAAGGATACGAATGAATTTATAATCCAAAATTATATTCTCACGTCGAAGTGTAGTCATACTCGTTATTTTTGATATTGTTTATTACAATTTATTTATTTAATCGTATGGCATTTAAAACAGAAACATAAAAACTATAAATTAATTCTAAGGTCTGTCTGCCACTTGATGGCCTTGTCGCCAAGGGTGATCAGACTGATCAAGTCTTCTGGAGGTACGTCGGCGTAGCGCGTTATGGGGCAATCCTCGCTTATATGGCGAATCGTTTGTTCTTCGGCACCGCACGAGCAAGTTGGGGATTCCACCCATCCGCAACGGTGGTTATAGTGAGCGCAGCGACCGTGGCCAGTACGGAGTCGGTTGATGTTACACCAGTCCCGCCTTTGGAGATCGATTTATTACAATCAAAATTGTTAACAGGTCGTGAACTCCAGGAAGCTCGTGCAGAACTAGCGCGGGCGGACTCTTCGAGTTCCGATTCAGAAGACGAAGGCACTAGCAAGAAGAAGAAAGACCAGGACAAGCCCACTGAAGAGGTAATTACTACAAAATATACTTATTACTTTCATTATCCTTTGTATGCGTCATACTCACTTGGCCAAAGCTGCTTTGCAGTTTGGCGAATCTTTAGGTTAAGTTACTAAAATTGTACTTTTTTGATTCCAATAAAAAAAAAAAAAAAATATTTCTCCACGCGATTTCCACCACTCCCTTCTTTCGGTCAATATGCGGTAAAGGCATCTCGCCATCTTCGTCTAGGCCTTTTATTTTATTTTTTTGACCCTGTGAAAATGCTTTACGCATACCCCCGGCCCAGGGGAAGGTTATTTGGGGGTTATGTGGGACTCTCTCCTCCCGCCGCCATCCGACTGATGGTGACTGGAGGAGCATACCCACTAAAAACACACAGGCGTCACCCGCATTCCCGTTAAGGGGGCGCCATGGGATCGCGAACATTTCACCACGACGCCCCCCGCCATCTTCGTTTAGGCCTGCCCCGTCTGTGTCTATCTTATGCCACCCACTTGGTACTTATACCGATCTACCCAGATGCATGCGTGACCCATTCCCACTTGAGCCTGGCAGTGTATTCTCCTACATTAGCTAGACGTCTTTAAGGCAATGTGAGCTCCGAAAACGGATTTTTAAAAAGTCGTAGCTCTTGTTTGGATTAAAAAACATGATATCCGCGCTTCCGAACACGCACTTCCATCTCGCTCACGCTTATGCTCAGTGAGAGGGAGAGAAGACCACGAGCCTACGTCGCCTTAAGAACACAGACCAAACGCATGGAAGTGGTTGTATGTGTGTGTAGTCTTAGAGCGGTTACACACGGCGAAGTCTTGTATCGATACAAACGCGATAAAGTATCGCTACTGTATCGATACAAGGGTTTACCTATGGCAAGTGTTGAGATGCAGTCGCGCGTTCATTCGACGAGCGTTTTTATTGCTGCAAAAAATCGCTCTTGACTTAGATTTGAGTATTACATTGACAGTGAGAAGATGCGTGTTGGGCTATGATTGGAATCTTTTCCATAATGAATAATGTTAATTTCCAGGCAGTGGAGCGCATGGAAGAGCGTCTGGAAGCGGCGCACATGGACCAGAAGCGCTTGTTCCTCATCGTGTTCCAGCGGTTCATCATGATCCTGTCGGAGCACCTGGTGCGCTGCGACACGGACGCGCGCGACCCCAACACGGGCTGGTACCGCAGCACCGTGGGCCGCCTGCGGCAGGTGTTCCTCGCCGTGAGTAGTTCCACCGTGTGTCAGTGTTCCAGCGGTTCATCATGATCCTGTCGGAGCACCGTGTGGTAGTTCCACCGTGTGTCAGTGTTCCAGGTCGCCGTTGGCTCAGGTAAAATGGCTCAGTTTATGCTCTTATTGTACAATCTACTATTTCTTCAATCGTGGCCGGCCTAAATCTTACTTTTACCATCTCTGAGTCATGCGCTGCCGTCAAGAAGCGCTGTAACGACTTTTGTCGTTGCGACTAGATACCTAGCATTGCATTGACCTATCGTGTATTATGCCAAATTATACATACACCCAATGATGGTATTGTAAATTCTGATATAATAATCTAATCATGCAATTTTTTATAGTGATTCATGTATGAAATATTTTGACCTGTAATGTGTTATTTATTTATTAGCATTAAATTATGTCTATGTTTATGTGTCTATCGCTGGCGGTCAATGAGATGCGTATGCATGTGGGGTTGTGGGATGATAATTTAATGCGCAAGCGATCGACATGTAGTTGCAGGTCAATGTACAGTCGCCATCACATACATCGGAGCAAACAAGCACATCACAAACATCGGAACACAGCTCTTTTTTCAAGGCATTAGGGTGCATGTGCCGATATTTTTGAACACCTATAGTGTACCGATTAGGGTGGTCCTTAAAAACAGAAAATCTGTTATTTCAATGAGGCACCCTCTTATATTGTTAGAACAATACGTAAAAAAATAACGTCTGTTTTTTATTTTTATTTTTGGTTAAGATTTAGGGGTCGCTAACGAATTTTGAAATTCTTTAATGTTTGCATTTCTCCAAAGTATTTTTATTTAATTTTTTAGCATTTTAGTACTTTCTTGAGCTACATTTGATAAATAAGGTATAAACCATCGAGAAAATACGAAATTCGTTCACTAAATGTTCGACGTTTATTTGAAATCAAATTTAAAGTCATCGCGAGAGGCCGTTTTTAGCATATTAGCACAATAAAATTCATTTTTGATATACTGACTGAAAATTTGTGAACTTTTTTGATGTTTTCAACAATATTCACTTCCTATCATAAAATGTAGCTCATTAAAGTAGTAAAAAGTTAAAAATAAAAAAAATCTTACCATGGAGAAATGCAAAACTTAAATAATTTCTAAATTCGTTAGCGACCCCTAAATCTTATCCAAAAAGAGAAATAAAAAACAAACTTTATTTTTTTACGCATTGACCCACATACGAGGGTGCCTCATTAAAATTTCAAATTTTCGGATATTAAGGACCACCCTAGTACCGATGTATGTGATGGCGACTGTACGAAATACTTCGTAGTCCTTGTCCGGATTTTATAACAAAACTGTCTTGGATGGAGTACTTATGATTAGTATATTTTGTCTACAGCACCACGAGCAAGTGCAGAAGTACAGCAGCACTCTGGAGACGCTGCTGTTCACGCAAGACCTGGACCCGCACATCCTCGACGTGTTCCACCAGTTCCTCGCGCTCACGGCTTAGGTAAACCTTCTCATACGGTTATACATACTAAAGCTTGTCAACGTTGATATGTTTAACTTTACATTTATGCACTTTATCTCTTAATAGTACATTACTTACCTAGGGCGGTTAAACAAAGAATGTCTCAGATCGCAGGTATTTGACGCCCGAGCCGAAGGCAAGGGCGATAAATATGCCCTCTGAGGCTTTCTTTATTACCGCCCGTGGTAAGTACAAAATTTTACGTCTCTATCTGGCCAGGAAGTGGGGTTTTCCGCACGCATAGCGTGCGGTAATTCCTACTTTATGGCCAGGTATGACGTAAATTATTTAGGCGCATTCGTTCTAACCAGGGACTGCATAACCAAAAAATACCGGTATTCAATTTTCACGGTATGATATCATATCGTTTGTCAAATAGCGGTTTCGGGAGCGAATATTAGAGCTACTGGGGGCGAATCATGGTAACTTTTTTCACGTGGCAAAGGTAACACATGCTTGAGTCTCTTTCAAGTGGTGTCAAAAGCTTCATTTTATCTTTGCCATCTGAAAACCGTGACCATCCTAGGTCCGCGGAAAACAAGAAGACTATGTACTGAATTTTATGTTAGAATAAGATATTTTCTGGTAAGAATAAGGGAAGTATTAGTAATCGTTTTCCCTGTAAATAAAAGATAAAAGAGTTCCGTTTGAAATATTGTTTTCTTCTCCTGGTGGTATGAATGAAATTCAAAATGGAGTATTTTGAATAAACTTTTGCAAATTCGCAATTTTCAACTTTATTACAACGCATGAAGGTGATGAAGGTGTAAATTGTCAGCATTGTCACAATATGTCAGACTATCGCTAAAGTTTTTTATTTATTTATTTTACACACCAAGAAGATACAACAAAGCTCAACATTTACAAAGACTGAACAAAAAAAGAACCATCAGGTCCTGTCTGTATCTTAATAACAGTCGTGCAATAGCTTCAAAACCTTTAAGCAAACAAATTCAGTTCTATTAGAAGTTCTCTCTGCTCTGTTTTACTGTTAACAGTAAAACAGAGGGGCTACCGCGAAGTGAAAACGAACTTCGTTCGAATATCTCCCTCTCTGTCGCTCGAACTCGCAAGTGCAACAGAGAGGGAGATACACGAACGAAATTCGTTTTCGTTTCACGGCAGGCCCTCAGTATAGAGATCGTTAAATCGAAATAGCGTTCGTCTTCTCGTAGTTAGGAATGGGGCAGACCATTTTTCAGCCTGCACTTTTTGTAAGTTCGGTGACAACGCAATATTATGGCACCACCGAGCTGATCTGATAATGGAGACAGAAGGTGGCCATACCATTTCTTGAAGAACACAAGATAAACCCATTGTGTTTGGGCTCATTGAACCCCTGTCAGCGAGTAGTTGATGATTGTGCATAAAGAGTAGATTCGGCAATAAAAGCTTGGACCCTTGCAGCTTTTTGGTGCAAGCTTCAAAAGGTTGCACCAAAAATATAATTTATGACAAACTAGCTGTTGCCCCCGACTTCGTCCGCGTATAACTTTTTAACGTGTTAGAAAGATGATTGCTCTCCATACAAACTTTGATCCCTCTTTTAACCCCCTTGTCCCCCTTAGGGGATAAATTTTACATAACGTAGAAATTCATTTCCTAATTTAAACAGTCTAAAACCAAAGTTACAAATCTCATACGTTAAAAATTTCTTGCTCTCTACACAAACTTTAAACCCCCTTTTAACACTCTTAGGGGATGAATTTGAAATAACTCTAAAATTAGTTTAATGTTTCTAATTAAATTAATTTACTTTTTTGTATTTTAATAAGTAACCTGTGTACAGTCGCCATCACATACATCGGAGCAAACAAGCACGTCACAAACATCGGAACACACCTCTATTTTCAAGGCATTACGGTGCATGTGCCGATATTTTTGAACACCTATAGTGTACCTATGTATGTGATGGCGACTGTACTAACTTTTAAGTATCTAGCTCAAAAAAAGTGTTTCCCATACAAACCTTGTTAACCCCATTAGAGGTGGACATTTTTAAAACGCTGATTGTATTTTTTTGCATGTTATTATGTAATCTTTCTACAAAGTTTTAACGCTCTAGCTCAAAAATAAGTGTTCCCCATACAAACCTTGAACCCCTGGTTAACCCCCTTAGGGATGGTCTTTTCCAAAACGCTGAAATGTACTTTTTTGTATTCTTATAAATAAGTAATCTTTCTACAAAGTTTTAACGCTCTAGCTCAAAAATAAGTGTTCCCCATACAAACCTTGAACCCCTGGTTAACCCCCTTAGGGATGGTCTTTTCCAAAACGCTGAAATGTACTTTTTTGTATTCTTATAAATAAGTAATCTTTCTACAAAGTTTTAACGCTCTAGCTCAAAAATAAGTGTTCCCCATACAAACCTTGAACCCCTGGTTAACCCCCTTAGGGATGGTCTTTTCCAAAACGCTGAAAGTACTTTTTTGTATTCTTATAAATAAGTAATCTTTCTACAAAGTTTTAAGTCCCTAGCTAAAAAAAAAGTTTCCCCCATACAAACATAGAATTTTGAAAAATCCTTTTTTTATCCCTAGTCCACGTTATAAAAGTAACATACTGTGCAAAAATCAACTCTCTAACATTAGTAGTTTCGGCTGTGTAGTCAGTCAGTCTAGTCAATAGAAGATAGTTAGTTAAGTACCTATTCAAAAGAGCAACAACAAATCAAAGAATGATACGTATATTTTCAGTCTTAATTCAACAATCCTTGTACGCAGATCAGCCGTTTATTTCATCCCTCCAAGTGCTTGAGTAGTTCCTCGACATCGTTCTTAGAGCCCAAGTAGCAGGGGGCGCGCTCGTGAATGTCCGCGGGCTTGATGTCCAGGATGGGGATCTTGCCGTTGGTGGCGATGCCGCCGGCTTCTGTCACGATGAAGGCCATCGGGTTGCATTCGTAGAGGAGGCGGAGCTGGAAATTGTGAATTAATGGCAGTGATTATGATTAAGAGCCCGTTTACGAGCTTACTAGCGCCACTGTAGTCTAGTTGGTAGTGACCCTACCTACGAAGCTAGAGGTCCCGGGTTCGAATCCCGGTAAGGGCATTTATTTGTGTTATGAGCACGAATATTTTTTGTTCCTGAGTCATGGTTTTCTATTTATTTAAGGTATGTATTTATCTATACAAGTATGTATATCGTCGTCTAGTACCCATAGTACAAGCTTGGCTTAGTTTGGGACTAGGTTGATTTGTGTAAGATTGTGCCCAAATATTTATTTATTTGCTGGTAAATAGTTGTGATTATTTAAATTTAACGATATATATTTAAACAAGTATGTCACTACACACAGTATTTTGTACATAAGTATCTTTTGAATACATCATAATAGTTTTTACGTTGCTGGATTTGTCAATCTAGGTATGCGTCCAAAGTTAAAACGGCCGTTTTACTTTTGAGTTCATAGATCGACGAATCGAGCAACATCATAACTATTATGATTCAAAATACAGTGTGTATTGGCCTACTTTTTTAAAATATCTATCTTGAAATTTAAATAATCACAATTATTTACCAGTGGCGCTAGTGAGCACGTGAACGGGCTCTTAAAAAAAAGTAGATACTATAGTATGTTACTAGTAGTCAATTGAAGAGACAATGTATGAATTTCAGATATATAGGTAATACCTACTTACGAAGCAATCAATCTAAATATTTATTGCATGGTCATTGAGTTCATCATCATCATCATCAATATTTAAGAGCTTGGCTCTTGTCGGTGGAGTATGCGCCAGTTCTCTCGGTTCTCGGCTATTGAGTTACATTACATAAATCTCACTCTAACTAATTTACAGGCCCTTTTGTCAGACAGGAGTCTCCGAGAGTCATGAAATATGAACTTTTTATAGGATTATAATTTTGCGAGTTTTTTTGGGTTCAGACAACAACCTAGTTGGAGACAGATTAAGTACTCTAAGAAGCTATATAAGTCGTTATGTATTTTCTATATATACATGTATTCAATAGAAATATCGGCCCTTAAATAATCAGTACCTATTCTATCGTTATCTAATGGAGTAATGGAATCGATAACAGTCCTTATCGATAAAATCTGACATATTTATTGCTATGTCAGGTTTTATCGATAGCGATATTGTTAGTACGGTTATATTGTTACCTATTGAAGTTCAATTGAATGGATTGGCAATATCAGGGGGAAACCTCAAGTTTTCGTACAGTCAGAGAAATAACGCATACCTGGGACGACTTATGGAGTCAAGAAAATAATTCAGAATACCCAGGTACATTCGTCCCTGTCTACGTTATTTATCCATAAAAGTGGCTGATCAAAACCAATGGAGCACTAGGTATCTCTTCCTAATCGGTGGATTTTTACCACACACCGCTCGACTACCTCTCATAGCTCTGGTGGAAACCAGCCCTAATAGTTGACAAACTGGTACGAAGACACCTCCTCAGCAGTGAAGAAACGACCGGGAAGAGAGGTAACCTTTGCAACTTGAATTACCTTTCCATTAGGAGCTGACTTGGTGGCGGGGTACATGAAGATGCCTCCGTACTTGATGGTGCGATGCACGTCCGCGACCATGGAGCCGACGTAGCGCGCGCCGTACGCCTTGCCAGTGCTGGGAGACTTCTTCTCTTGAACGTAGTTCTTCAGACCTGTCTCCCATTCCGCTGCGTAACCTGCAATTTTGTTATGTTTGTCAGTCTCGGATTTACTAGAGGACACTTGGCCTTGCAACAAATGTCGGCAGCATCGTTAAAAGAAATCGCGCGACTTCGCATAGAGCGCCCGCACATTACAGCTACTAGTGGCCGCCAATAAATGCGACCACTCTGTCGCACATTAGGCCACTAAGTAGATGCGGCCACTATTAGAGAGCGCGAGCCACTCCTGCAGTTTGTGGCTCGGACACCGTTAACTAAACTCCCGGTGTGCGCCGATGCTATACAAAATGTATGAAAGAAGCAGCTAATAGCGACCAGTTGAATCCCATTCATGCTCACGGAATTTATCTAGCTTGTTTGTATTTTCTTAGAGGTCTTTTTGTGCGCTAACCCAACCTATCAAGGCAATTCCACATTAATGTAAGTAGCAATTAAGTAACTCACCCTCATTAATAGAATAAATGTTCCCCTTCTCCGGGATCTTCATACACGGATCAGTGAGGATGAACTCCCCGATGCTGGGGTCGTACATGAAGCCGTGTACTCCCTTGCCAGTGCCCAGCGAGAGCACCATCATCGTGGCGGAGCCGTACAGGGCGTAGCCCGCCGCCACCAGCTCGCGCCCGGGCCGCAGCGCGTCTGCCACTGACGGCTCGCCAGCAGATTGCTTTCTGGAAACATACCCTTTTTTACTGGTAGGAAAATTCGTTATGGATACCTCCGCACCACGGAAATAGCGCGGAGGTTATGTCGGACTCGCACCGACTGCAAACCCCTCGACGGTCCTCCTCGACGCATTTCGGACGGCTCTGGGATCTCCTACGGAACGCACCAGTGCCAGCCTAGCGTCACGTCTCTATGTTTTTTTTTTTATAAAAGACTGTCCAGTGATTGACCCTAGTCCCACCTGATGGTAAGCGACGACAGAGCCTAAGATGAAGCTCACTGTTTCAGTGGTAGCCTTAGTGGTAGCCTATTCACTACGGTTTGGAAGCCTTAATAGGTGTAGGTATTTCCTGAGAAGTACGATCTAATGATCGTCCTTCTCAGGAAATACAGATGTAGGGAGCGAATTCCATTCCTTCGCAGTTCGCATTAAGAAAGACGTGGCAAATCGCTTCGTGCGAATAAATGGTAAATTGCCAACATAAGGATGCATTCGTTCCCCACGCCTGATTTTGATGATGAAGTACATCTATTTGATTAAAAGCAACGCACGTGGAAAGGTAATGGGGTAAACCTATATAACCAATGGTTTAAAACACTTATACCTGCGTGCGCTAGCGGTGAAAATGGAACAAGGTAATTAAAAGCAACGCACGTGGAAAGGTACTGGGGTAAACCTATATAACCAATGGCTTAAACACTTATACCTGCGTGCGCTAGCGGTGAAAATGGAAAAAGGTAATTAATTTGCTGTGTTCCTATGAAGCCTTACTTGTAGATAGCGAAAATGGAGCCAACGGAGACGAGACAGTCGATGTTAGAGGAGCCGTCCAGCGGGTCGAAGCAGACTATGTACTTGCCGCGACGCTCTGTTTCTACCTGTAAATCAAATATGTAGGTATTGTAAGTATAGCAATAGCGCTATCATTACTACAAAGGTCTCCCAACGACTCACATGTATGTCGTCCGGCAGGTCCCACATGTGGGTCATTTTTTTTACCCTGGAATCCCAATGACCCACATTTACACAAATGAAAATGAATCTTATATACAAAATACACCACGGTTCATTATCCAGGTCTGACAGCTGGACCAATGGGACCACACATGCCGACATACAGGTATGTCGTTGGGAGACCAGGCATCGTAGGTTCTTGACCGTTTTTGGGTTTCCTTGAAGTGGGTTAGATACGTCCCCTGTAACGTATAACGTTAAACATAAATACCTACTGTAACATCTTACCAGAAATTGGTTTTGATTTTAATTTATTTATTTCAGACTCAGGGTCCATATAAATGTTAGTGCTTAGGTAGGTAATTACAATACACATACTTACAAACTAGAGGTTAGTACAAATTATACATTAAAAACAAACAAGAAAAGGAATATAGCAATGTCAATATAAAAAATAATACATAATAATAATATTTCTGCGAATGTCAATTTGTTTATATATAAAAAAATTAAACATTCTTGAATTCTCTCAATTTAATTTTGCCCTTAAGGCTCGACCTTTCAAATTTTCGTAAAAATGAGTTGTTTTGTAACCACTTTATACATTATAATATAACGTAACAATTTAGCGTCGGAAAAAATATATCATTATCTGCAAGATATGAGAAGTAACATAGTTTTCTTAGAAATCCATTTTAACAAAAGAAAGTAGAGAAAAAAAATCTAAAGTGCGCCCTATTATTTCATTTGTAACCAGTTTACTGCTCCATTTTTTATCAGAAAAAGATGAAATTTTATAATCTTCTTCATAAAGTAATGGACAATTAATTACTTTATTTTCTTACTTACTTAAATTTCTTCTCGTTTTCTGAAATATCCCGAAAAACATGATATCCGCGCTTTCGAACACGCACTTCCATCTCGCTCACACGTATGCTTATTGAGAGGGAGAGAAGACCATGAACGTGTGTAGCCTTAAACACAGAAATCCTCTACTAATAATCTAACTGCCCATGTGCGCGGGAGTTCAGAAGATTCTAGATGTGTGACGTAGGGCCGCCTCCCGTTGATGCTTTGCCGTCTGCGCTCGCGATCGCCATTTTGATCGCGTTCGCTCGTTGACTTTGCATCTAGACGCGCGCGACGCGACGCCACCAGCTAACATGTAAACCTAAATTTATATTCGTGAAGTGTGGTTCCCAGGATTGGGAACTACGTTCACCCTTGAAGCCCGAGGCAGATGCTCCTCCAGGGAGTACACAAGTTGGAGTTCCCTGGCATGTGACGCTCTCCCGGCACTTACTACCGCTACCAGCGCGTCCACCCACCACCTCGGACCACCGTCGTCTCCTGTCGACCAGCTGCGTACCGCGAGGGGAGTGAGGGTACCCGGAAGGACCGACTACCCCTCAGACAGACCTGGCATCTAAGCCATAGCCCGACCTAGGCGAGCGAACCGCCCCATAGTAACTCAACTTCACTTTCAAATAAATTCTTAAATCATCTTAATTCTTTCTTAATTTGCTCCTGGATAGGTACCCCAAACCCCAAGCTAGCGCTATCTATCTACGTGACACCCCGAGCTGAAAAACATTCATCTCTTTTTACGCTTTGTTTAGAACTCTAGCGCACACATTGACACGCACCCTCTGAGTCGGCCCTTAAGGCCACACAGCGAGGTTGCCCCACAGCATAGATTTTAGTCTGTTAATGACCGTCCAGTATACCAAACATCAGGGGAAAAAGCACACAAACCTAGATCCATTCCAAAGAAAAGGTATGCTTAAAATATCTTTAGCTACTAGCACGGTTTTTCTGGCCAAACTCGATGAAGAACATGTCACAGACAGATGACTTGATGATCGTACCTGGATGACGTTGTCGTTCTCCTCGGAGACGAGCAGGCCCACGGTGAAGGAGGACTTGAGCATGTTGATGAACAGATCGTTGGACAGCACATCCAGCTTCTTCACCTGCTCGCCTTGCACATTCGTGTCGCCGGAGATGCCATGCCTGCGAACAACACATTCTGGAGTCACTAAATTAATTAAAAACCAGTAGTTTGTCACGTTAAACACATTCTGAAGTTAAAAACCATTGACAAAGCGTCCAATATCCACCACTTGAAGGAAAGGGAACCCAATTTATCTACGGCTTTCCGAAGGAATTGTGATTGTACCGATTGTAAAAAGAGGTATACACTTTGGAACCTTAATGTGCAAATAAGTAATAGATAAGAGTCAAAATGTGGTACTTAGACCACTTTCTTGGCTGACTGTAACTCGTAAATCGGCCTAGCTCAAAGGCGCTTCTATTCTACACCCTTACTTATAGCAGAGGAACAGAAAATACTTAACACGTCTAAAGAGAACGTCGTCAGAATGTCCATTTTCTCCGGTTTATCGAAATTAAGGCGGTAATCCGAGAATATTGTATAAGGAGTCAACACTAATCTGATAATTTACGTTACGTTGAATAATTTGCTGTCGGAAATTACTTTGCTAGGTAGAGGTTGAGTTTATTTTATCTCATCTTAGCTCGCAACGCGCGTCTAATATGTATGTATACCTAGTATACCTACCTACATATAATTTGGGTCAATAGGAAATATTTGGTCGAATAAACTCAAAGCTTAATATTCACCTGCATTTATGGAGTTTCAAGGATAAGTAGTAACGATAACCGGCTTAACAGGCTCCTATAGGCAGAGGTACCTAAAGTAAAGGTTAGTCGTTCAAAAACTCAAGCGAAAATAACTTTTTTTGCGAAAATACCTACCCATGTAAGAATTAACGTCGACGATCTAACCATAAAATGATCTAACTAAATTCTGGTTATTAAAAAAATATAATAGGTACCTGTACCTACACTATTGCTAATGTGAGTTTAGCACCAAATTTTGTTTAAATAGGCATAAAACGAAGAGTTAATTGATAATTATGACTTTAATGAGAAGAGCCCCGATCCACTTCTCCCTTCCACGGGGGGAACTTCCACTTCTCCCTTCTAGATAACGTACTTAATTTAATACCCACTACCACATACTTATTATCACATACAATCTGCAAACGAATGCTTGTAGAAGTTGTAGACATGCACAGAGAAGGTCGACCTGTGCAATATGGGTATTATGATAACCTCAGACATAAATTTTGACAAAAACTGGCCATAAAAAATATATCAAAAATATTCAAAATGGCGGCCATTTTTTATCGATTTTGACTTTCTGACCAGGCCCCGTAGCATGGATGGCGTTATCACGCGATAAGTGATAGGATAAGCGCGTCGTCTCGTTCTATCGAACGGTGTCAGCCAGGGACGGATGCTCTATCCTGTCACTTGTCGCGTGATAAACCATCCATGCTACGGGGCCAGCACGGCTATCACAAGACGGCGCGCGAGCTCCTTTCGATTTGTATCACACTATACGTCTCTTTCTAAGTTACGAGAATATTACTCATTCCTAATTGAACTTATACGTTACTTTACTATACCTAACAACAATTAAGTTATATGTTATGTCTACCTATAGCTGTAAGTACAGCCTTGGTAAGCAATACATTAATTAGTTAATTACCTACATTATCGAGTGCAGTCTGTAGTGTGTTAATCATTAGCTAATTAAGTAAAATAGGTATCATTAAGCGTTAAGTCATACCAGCACGTATCTAAATGTAAGGTACCTAAGGGCGGGTTGTACCAAATTACGATTAGGTACAGACCGATCATCGTTAAATATGGCGCCGGCAGCTGTCATTCCATAGAAACTTGTCAAACTTTCCATACATTCAGATTTTAACGAACACTAATTACGATTACAGTCGGTTTGGTTCAACCCAGTTGCCTACCTATTTCTATCATCCATGTACAGTCAGCAGCAAAAGTACGGCCTTACTACGCACCAGCTGCTCAGAAATGACCTACATATACAGTCGTGGCTAGATGGTACAAGATTTTTTCCCCATACAACTATGACTTTTCAAATGATGATTTCAAATATGTTTGGCCAATTTTATTTCTGAGTATATGGAGGTATCTGTTTATAAATAAGATTTAATTTAGTTTATATAAAGCTCCTGTAAAAGTTGTGCTTAAAAAAATACGGATGGTCAAATGGCCAGTTTTTACAAGTTCATACTGTAATTAGGAACAATATATGAACTTATAAAAAGTGTTGATTTGATCGCCTGTATTTTTTAAATTCTAAATTTTACAGAAGCTGTATGTGCACTACTACTGTTAAATACTGTTTAAACACGGTTACTTACATCAGTATAATCAATTAATCAGAAACAGATTTAATCAAACACATTATAAATTATTATCAAATTAAAAAAATCATATTTGTTTTGTATGCAACTGTATGGGAAAAAATCGTGTTCTTAATAAAAGGACTAAATTAACTGACTTGTAATTTAAATATTTTATATTAAAAATAAAGATACGTCAACAAAATGTTACATCTAATAGTTTTCAAAATAGCCATAATAAAACGTTTTTTTACCCCGTTTTAGAAAACATCTTCGAAACTACCGCCATAAGGTACCTTTACCCTTGGAACGTCACATACATATATTTACCTATGTAATGTTCCTATTCCCCAGGACTCCCAACTACCGCTGTACCGTAAATGGGTTCCATCCAATTTTTCACCCCCTATTACACCTTCTTACAGGATAATTTTCGAGTTAAAAACTATCCGTTGTCATTCTCCAGGACTCAAACTATCTCTTTACCAAATTTCATCTAAATGGGCTACATCCAAATTTTCACCCCCATTTCACCCCCTTAGGGGATGATTTGCGGAATAGAAACTATCATATGTCCTTTTCCAGGACTCAAACTATCTTTCAACCAAATTTTATCAAAATGTGTCACAAACAAATTTCCACCCCCAATTACACCCCCTTAGGGGATGATTTTCGGGATAAAACTATCCTATGTCCTTTCTTAACTATAGCTATACCGTAAATGGGTTCAATCCTAATTTTCATCCACCATTTCTCACCCCGTTAGGGGATGATTTCCTCCTTTCATGTGTTACGGAATAAAAATTATTCTACATATGTTCTTTCCTTGGACTGAGACCTCTCTCTATACCAAATTTCATCTAAATGGGTTCTATCGAAATCTTCAACCCTCATTTCACCACCTCAGGAAAAAAAATTTCGGGATAAAAACTATACATTGTCCTTCCCTAGGACTCCTTCTATCTATTTACCAAATTTCATCTAAATGGGTTTTATCCAAATTTTCACCCCCTATTTCGTCCCTGAGGGGATGATTTTCGGGATTAAAACTATCCGTTGTCATACTCCGGGACTCAAACTATCGTTCAACCAAATTTCATCAAAATAGGTCACAAATAAAGTTTCACCCCCAATTACACCCCCTTAGGGGATGATTTTCGGGAGTAAACTATCCTATGTCCTTCCCCAAGACTCCAACTTGCTATACCGTAAATGGGTTCCATCCAAATTTTCATACCCTATTTCACCCCCTTAGGAGATGATTTCTGGACTAAAAATTATTTTAAGTCCTTCCCCAGGACTCTTAACTATCTCCATACCAAATTTCATCTAAATCGGTTCTATCCAAATTTTCACCCCTCATTTCACCCCCTCAGGAGATGATTTTTCAGGATAAAAACTATACATTGTCCTTCCCTGGGACTCGTCCTATCTCTATACCAAATTTTAACTAAATGGGATTTACCCACATTTTCATCCCTATTTCATCCCCTTGGGGGATGATTTTCGAGATTTAAACTATCCATTGTCATTCTTTGGGACTCAAACTATATCTATACCAAATTTGGTCTAAACGGACCCCTATAATAATATCTATAAAAACTATCCAATGTCCTTCCCCAGAACTTAAACTATCTCTAAACTAAATTTTATCAAAATGGGTTACATTTAAATATTCACCCCTCCATTTTACCCCTTAAAGGGAAGATTTTCGGGATAAAACCTATCCTTTGACCTTCCCCGGGACTCAAACTAATTATATACCAAATTTCATCCAAATCGGTGCAGCGGTTTAAGTAGCTCCATACAAATTTCCACCCCCCATTTCATCCCCTTAGGGGTTGATTTCCAGGATAAAAACTACCCTAAGTCCTTCTCCAGGACTCAAAATATCTCTATACCAATTTTCATCTTAATCGGTTCAGCCGTTTTCACGTGATGTGCGGTCACATAAACAGACAAACAGATAAACAGTCAAACAGATAAACAGACAAACAGACAAAAATTCTAAAAACTGTTGTAACGTGTTCTGTTATCGATTGTAAGTATCCCTAGCCAATTTTTTTTGGAATATCTTCCATGTACAGACTTTCGACCCTCTTCAGCTTTATTATTTACTAGCTGTTGCCCGCGACTTCGTCCGCGTAGAACTTATACTTAGAAAATATAATGCAAACAAACTTCTACCATCTTAAGGGATGATTTCCGAGGCAAAAACTATTCTTTATCCTTCGAAGGGTCTCAAATGATCTCTATACCAAATTTCATCTAGGTACATGGATTTTATCCAAACTTTCACCCCCTATTTCATACCCTTAGGGAATGATTTTCGGGATAAAAACTATCTAATGTAATTATTCGGGACTCAAACGACCTTTATACCAAATTTCATCTAAACGGGATTCATCCAAATATTCACCCCCCATTTCACCCCCTTAGGGAGTGATTTCCGGAATCAAAACTATCCTATGTCCTTTCCCAGGACTCAAGCTATCTCTATACCAAATTGTATTAAAATGGGTTCCATCAGAATTTTCACCCCTAATTTCACCCCCTTAGGGGATGATTTCTGGGGTAAAAACTATCCCATGTCCTTTCCCAGGACTTAACCTATATCTACACCAAATTTCATCGAAATAGATTACATCCAAATTTTCACCCCCCCCCCCCCTTTTCACCCCCTTAGGGGATGATTTCCGGGATAAAACCTATTATATGTCCTTCCCCGGGACTCAAACTATTTATATACCAAATTTCATCTAAATCGTTGCAGCGGTTTAAGTATCTCCATACAAATTTCCACCCCCAATTTCAGCCCCTCAGATATAAAAACTACCCTTTGTCCTTCCCCGGGGCTCAAACTATCTGTATACCAAATTTCATCTAAATCGGTTCAGCGATTAAGGCGTGAAGAGGTAACAGACAGACAGACAGACACACTTTCGCATTTATAATATTAGTATGGAAGTATGGATTATGAGTATGGATAGTATGGATTCTTTCCGCTTGTCTTCCAAATAGAGGTGTAGCTGTAGACTCACTTCAAAAGAAAGAAGAAACGAAAAACTCATTCAAATATCTCAAAAAAATACGATGCTACAACCGTTTTAATGTCGCTTGTTAGAGTGAGAAAACGATCAGGGACCGTGACGTCACGATCCTCGAGCGTCATAGTAAAAAACAATAGTTTCATTATAAAGGTGCGTTTTGCGGAAAAGAGACGCAACAAACCCTCTCTTAAAACTTTATACACTTATAACTTAGTGATTACCTCTTGCGTTGTTTTTCGAGATAATACAACATTATGATTATTTTGTTTAGTGTCTACATCCCTATTTTCGATAAGATAAGATAAAATAAGAATTCTTTATTGTCAGAACTGTGTACATTTAGTTGTTTTGGGTAAAATAAAGTCCAACAGCTTGCCCATTTCGGACGTACAATATTAAACTTAAAGCTAGTCAAATATACTAAAACAATAACAACAATATAGTATTTCCAAAAAAATTAACCATATTTACATATAAAATATTAATATAGATCTATCCGACATCCGTATTTTCTTTTAAACCACGAACTTCGGAATTCGAAAATATTCGGGTATTTCTATCTCTATCGCACTAACAAATGACAGGAATGCAGATATACGAACTTCGAGTTTCGGTTTTCGCTGTTTGGCTGAATACGCAAAGAGCGCGCGCGTGCCATTAAAAAAAAACAAATTTATATTGTTCGAATTTGTTGTTACATTTGTGGAAATTACGCCTTTATTCGACATTTGCGCATATAAGTTCGCATATCAAAATCGATTAATTTTATATTTGCTTTTGATACCTATGTGTCTCGTCAAGGTATATCATAGACGGAATTAAAATTATTAATAGGCGAAAGAAAGGGAAAGCAATTCCGCCATTTTGTCCGTAGTATTTCTTATTAGTCTGTGATTTTGACGTTTCTTTTAGCTGACTGATGTGGCGGCGATATACTTTAAGAATAATAAATGAAAAATTAAATGAAGTCGTATATTACGGAAAATTAATTAATTGTCGCAGTCGGATAAAAACTATCCTAAGTTGCAGCTGGAATAATAATGTACCTATATAAAATGTTTCATATTTTTCCGTCCATGGGATGCTGAGAACATTCGTACCACAGAAAGCTTAGTTTCAAACTGGCTGATTCTTTTTTAAATTTAGAGATTTATTATAAGTGGAGATGGAGATGTATAGATGTATAGAAGATAGATAGACTAGGAGGCATCAGAGTTGTGATCCGGAATGACTAAATGCGAATAAGATGAATAAGCTGAACAATTTCTCCCATGGGGTCAACCACGAAATCGCAACAAAATAAGAGCCAATTAAGAGTTAACTGTGAGTTAATTGATTAAGTTAATGTATGGAATTGCGATTTAGTAGGTAGGTAGTTGGTCTCATGGGAAATGTTGTTCAGTATGACCATCTTCCAAACAAAACACCCAGTAGGTACCTATTCTATATTTCAAAATAAAAACTTACAGTTTCGCTATACCGGCTTTCCTCACCGCAGACTGAATGGCCTTGACTGCTGTTTGAATAGAATTCAGCAGCTGCGTGAGATCCCCAGTGGCTGTCGGTGCTGTCCTCTGCTGAGCCAGCATCCACCTCGTCAGCGTCATAGCGTTGACGTCAAACGCGGGCCCTTGTTGCGACATTTCGGGGTAATAATTTAAAAACGTCTAAAACAAATATGGCGTCGTTCGGGCTCAGCTGAGCGCGCGGCACTGACCGACCGCACCGCGACCCGCGTGAAGGCGAAGGTTGCCCGGTATCAGTGAGCGTGAGTAAACAGTTATTTCGGCTGCTATATTAACCATCTGTAACTTTGCATCATTAATACCTTAGTGTAGGTACTAAGGTACCTACCCTGTTACCTGACGTACGAACATACCTAACCTAACCTAACGCACCTAAGTAGTTAGCTCAAGCTTATACAGGGTGGGCCCTGTACTGCAACAGGAGCAAAAAATTAAACGGTAGGTTTACGTTTAGCGGAGTATATTATTTTTGGAATTACTTTATCTTCAAAATTTGTATACCTACGTGTATTTTTATACTCTTCTGGAGTGCTATAAGTTACTTACTTTTTATTTAAAAACACAAAAAATGAAACAAAAATTAAAAAAAAATATATATATCTTTTAAAAATAAAAATGCAAAAACGAGGTAAGTATTATGACTCATTACAATGATGATGTTACCTCAAAATCTGCATTGACTGCTGTACTATGATCTCGTGGTTCCAAGACACATTACTTGGAGGTCATAACTTTAGATCAAAATTTCTCAGAATTAAAAAATAAATGGGACACAAGGGGTTACTGCAGATGCTCCCTTCCGGGTCATGGCTGTTTGTATGACTGAATATGCAAATGGTTCGAATGTGTAGGTGTCAAAATGTACAAAGTTTATTAGTTAGTTAAAATGTTGTGTTGACAAAATGACAAAAGTTCACATTGTATTTATGTTACATCATGCTTGTGTCAGAATGTTAACATTTTACAATGTGTTTACGCCAAATTATGTCAGAGATAAAATATACAAAAATTACAATATTTTAATGACTAATTATAATGGCAAATACATGAATAATTAGGATATACTATAAATAATAAAGACCCCATTATTTTGTTAAAATCGTAAAATATAGGCCAATTTAAGAAAACAATCATCCGATTGCCAATCAGATACATTTTTTTTCCTTAGGAAGCATTTTGTAGTGAAGTATGTATGTACCCGATGACTAGCTATATAACAATCGTTCTTTCAAGCAATCGTATTATATCTGTTGTGCATTTTGACACTCGTATTATCTATCTATCTATACATATAATAAAGCTGAAGAGGGTCGAAAGTCTGTACATGGAAGATATTCGAAAAAAAATTGGCTAGGGATACTTAAAATCGGTAACAGAACACGTTCCAACAGTTTTTAGAATTTTTGTCTGTTTGTCTGTTTATCTGTTTGTCTGTTTATCTGTTTATCTGTTTGTCTGTTTATCTGTTTGTCTGTTTATGTGACCGCGCATCACGTGAAAACGGCTTAACCGATTAAGATGACATTTGGTACAGAGATAGTTTAAGTCCTGGGGAAGGACTTAGGGTAGTGTTTATCCTGGAAATCAACCCCTAAAGGGATGAAATGGGGGGTGGAAATCTGTATGGAGCTACTTAAACCGCTGCACCGATTTGGATGAAATTTGGTATATAATTAGTTTAAAGTATAAATATATAGTATAAAGGTCAAAGGATAGTTTTTATCCCAAAAAATCTTCCCTTTAGGGGGTAAAATGGAGGGGTGAAAATTTGGATGTAATCCATTTTGATAAAATTTGGTTTAGAGGTAGTTTAAGTTCTGGGGAAGGACACTGGATAGTTTTTATTCTGGAAATCGTCTCCTAAGGGGGTGAAATTTTGGATGGACTCCGTTTAGACCAAATTTGGTATAGATATAGTGTAAGTCCCGGAGAATGACATTGGATAGTTTGAATCTCGAAAATCATCCCCCAAGGGGATTAAATAGGGATGAAAATGTGGATAAATCCCATTTAGTTAACATTTGGTATAGAGATAGGAGTCCCAGGGAAGGACAATGCATAGTTTTTATCCTGAAAAATCATCTCCTAAGGGGGTGAAACGAGGGGTGAAAATTTGGATAGAACCGATTTAGATGAAATTTGGTATGGAGATAGTTAAGAGTCCTGGGGAAGGACTTAACATAATTTTTAGTCCAGAAATCATCTCCTAGGGGGGTGAATTGAGGTATGAAAATTTGGATGGAACCCATTTACGGTATAGCGAGTTGTAGTCTTGGGGCCTTCCCCATGTCCCTATGTCCTTACATAGGATAGTTTACTCCCGAAATTCATCCCCTAAGGGGGTGTAATTGGGGGTGAAAATTTGTTTGTGACCCATTTTGATGAGATTTGGGGTGAACGATAGTTTGAGTCCCGGAGTATGACAACGGATAGTTTTAATCCCGAAAATCATCCCCTCAGGGATGAAATAGGGGGTGAAAATTTGGATAAAACCCATTTTATAGATGTAATTTGGTAAAGAGATAGAAGGAGTCCTAGGGAAGGACAATGCATAGTTTTAATCCCGAAAAATCATTTCCTGAGGTGGTGAAATGAGGGTTGAAGATTTCGATAGAACCCATTTAGATGAAATTTGGTATAGAGAGAGGTCTCAGTCCAAAGGAAAGAACATAGGATAATTTTTATTCCGGAACACATGAAAGGAGGAAATAAGAGGAACACATAAGGGGGTGAGAAGGGGGGAGAAAGTTACGATATAAACGAGTTCCGCGCGGACGAAGTCGCGGGCAAAAGCTAGTTTAGCATATAGGTAATCGAACCATTTGGACATTCAGTCATATGAACTGCCATGACCAGGAAGGCTCTGAACGACCCCCTGTATAAGTAGGTAGAGGTATGTATGTACCTATATTAGTTAGGCTTTTTATTTATTACATTTGCATAGCTTTCACCATTAGGTAGATAGTAAAGATATAGGTAGGTTGTTTACGCTTTTGCACCTTATGCCTTTATATAATAAGGCGAAAAGTGTATAAAAGAAATCTATATCACAAAAAAATCTGATTATTTTGGTAAGTACCTACTTATGTTTGCAGTTGATAAACTAACCGCGATATAGGTCGCTGTTAGTTTATGAACTGCTTACAAGTAGGTACCTACCAAAATAATATTTTATTTTTGTTCGAAGAGCTAACGGTTGTCCAATATGGCAAAGTTATGTTGTTACATTCAATTTCAGTACCTACGAACTAATTAAGTATACCCACAAAGTACGAAACTCGCGGTGCGCCAGTTTCACTCGGACTTGACCGTTTTTTCAATTTTCGATAGTATTACATATTTGGAAGGACTCGTCCGGGAGTCGTATCGTTTTATGTCTGTTTTTGTCTTACGCCTAAACGCTGCCTAAAACAAAGTGGATGTGTGATTTCAATTGGTGGGCTTGGCACCGACGTTATCTTTCGTAAATACCTACAAACCGGAATAACACGTGGCTTGGTGTCATTTGCAATACGCCTTACATTTTATAATAGCTATGTTTTTTGTAGCAATTATTCACATCACATTAACATACGTTAGATAGAGATAGAAGGAACACAAATATGTGTTCAAACTTTAGTTTGTCGCGTGCCCCAAAACAACGCGCGAAGCAGGCATATTGCACTAAGAACCTCTGCAATAATTGGGTACTTATGTTAAACAACTTAAACATTAACACGACTCCCCGGCGAAAGTGACGAAGAGCTTGGCAAGGAACTAAATATTAATTTGTGTCGCCCCAGCACAACTAACCAAATAAATACATCAAACCATGTAAGTAGTTTACATTTTGCCCATCTCTGATGATAACTAGTCCATGTGTATGTAATTCCGCGCAAAACGTAGGTATGTACCTAATCTAGCGATTAGGAGGATTGATTTAGAAATTTGGAGGATAGAAACAATTAAAATAACATGTATTACTTTATACACTCAGCCTAATGTAATCTAACATCACAGGTAACAGTCACAACAAACATAACAATAATAAACTATATAAACAAAAATCAAGCAAGGGTCGTTAGTGGAGGAATCGCTCGGCCAAAGTTGCTTTTTTCTGGTCGTTCTTGCCTCGAAGCACCCAGCCTTGTCCCAAGCTCTTGTGGACGTCTTTGAGGGGCTCGTCATGTGCTGACATGAGTTGGATGAGGAACATACGGCGGGGACGGTCGGAGACGTTGCGGTAGCTCCCGTGGACCGTCAGGTACGAGAAGATGACTACGTCGCCTCGCTCGGCGACCACTGGTGTGGCCTTCTCGATGGGGTACTCTTTCTGGAATGCAGTAAGGGTCTGGTGTTAAAGGCCGAAACGCACTGAAAGCGGTGGCGGTGCGGCGCGGTGTGGTGCGGAGGCGGTACCGGTTGTAATGTTCGAGCTAATATGAAAGGGTCCGCACAGAATACCGCGGCGGGACGCGGCGCGGTATTCTGTGCGGACCTTTTCATATTAGCTCGAACATTACAACCGGTACCGCCTCCGCACCGCACCGCACCGCGCCGCCACCGCTGTCTGTGCGTTTCGACCTTAAAATGCGTTCAGGGTTTAGGCGCTCGCGGGAGGACTGGTCGGAAAGGGAATTAGAAACAACGGGTTGCGAGTCTGGGATAACGCGAAGATGTGGAGGATAGCGTTACGACAAAGTGACCTCGTTGATTCATTCGAGTAGGTATTTATTGCCTTACGGAATGCAACGAAGTACCTAATTCCTGGTTCTCTCTCACACTATTTTCATATCAACGATTACAAATATACCTAACGGACGGTAGAGCAAGGAGAAAGTAGCCAACCTTATATTTAAGAAATGTTAGTTACCCATTCTAACGTAAATACATTTTCGTCTTAAGGGCATTTTATTTTAGTCAGTTCCCGCGTTCTCACTTCTCGGTCAAGAACGAAGACACAGCGAAGCGAGTGGCCGCGTCACCCCACCCCTTAATGACGTGCAGGCTCTCTTGTATTACTTGTTTATGTGGTATCGGGTGAATGGTGAAACCACTCTTACCGGGTTCATATAATGGTAGGCGTCTCCCTTCTCAATGCTGCCGAAGTCATTGAGCGGGCCGAGTTTGTGCGAGCCAGGGTAGATGCACAGACCGCCGTTCTCGGGGTCGGCCTTGTCGATGTGGATGAACGCGGCTACCATGGAGTCCTTTTTGAAGGGGAAGTAGTGGTAGTCCTGTGGTAAATAAGACAATGAAGTTACGGATTGTAATTGACTCAATGTAACAAGAATGTTGATACTGTGAAAACAGAATATTCAGAAAGAAAATACTTAAGAGTGCTCTTCAAAAAAGCGCTCGCTCAGAATTCGGTATTTTGACACGCGTAGTGCGTTTGTGTGTGTAAATACTACTACCACCCACACAATCGTACCTAACCCCCACATGCACAGCGAGATCGCACCAGCCGCGGGTGCCGTCCCTTTCTAGCTATATGTAAGTGCGATCGGGATAGAACTAACCGCGGAGCTTGCCGATGCAAATAGCTGTATAGCGCACCGTTGGAATTCACTCCGTGACCGATATTGATACTTGCACTAAAAAGTGGTAAGTATTACTTCGCTAACATGATGTTCTAGAATATCATGTTAGCGAAGTTAGATAACTTGAATAAAGTAAGTATTTGATTTTTGAGCACAAGTTTTCTATTTGTATTAAAATACTATGATATGACAAAGTATATTTAGTTTCGTTTTTTTAGCATAAAATAAACTAACGAGTTTTAAAGTTGTCAGTAATAAGAATAATAATTTGTTTTACGGATATTAATAGTTTGCATGATATCTGAGTCTTATTTATATATAGTAATGTAATGAAATTATACAAGTAGACCTACTACTAGGAAATTACTGGGTACTTACGTATTCATTTCTTGAAGAATTTTTTTTTTGTTATGGACAGTAAAAAAAAAACTGCCCTTCATAGAAATTGCTATGTCCGTTTCTTACCAAAGGAACTGAAAATTATAAATTATACAAACACAGCTTTTTATCTAGAATGCAATTAATAAATGCGTGATTTTATTCAAAAGCCTAAAACCTCAGATGATAAAAAGGAATAGATATGAAACGGGGGCTTGGCGCGTGTCGGTGCAACATGGCCAAATGGGCATGTCACTGCCCACCGCATGTTAGTCGCAATTTGCCGTGAATCTGAAATGTTATTCCACGTTTACTCAAAATGCCGAATTGTAGCGTGGTTACATGCAAAAATAGGAATGAAACTAAAACCTACATGAATGGTGGAGTCACGCACCACATGTGAGTATTAGTATTTTCACTTAAGTCAGTAAAAACTAATATTTTAATAAATAAACGCAACGCCGCATCATTTCTCGGGATCGAACTAACATATCGAACGAAAAAGCATATTTTTGTTCTATGCGTTGTACATTGATCGTTCAATACAGTAAACCACGGCGCAATGTATTAAACCACTATGGATATGGACGATGCTTGAATTTTTTAGTGGTACGGCCGCTGCTTGGCGTCGCAAACTAGAGCGGTGCCAAAGTGCAGTTACAATTTACGCGTAATCGATAAAATAGAAGTACGATATCATACTAGTTATTTTATTTCGACTACTTTCGCTGTTTTATTTTATTTAATTACTTGTTTTGGTTAGGTGCCTATCTTAAAGGTAACTAATAAGATCAAAAGGCACAAAATGTTTACGGTACCTACTAATAAGATTTTCACGAAGTTGCAGTATGAACGGTAAATAGACATATTAAAATTGTATATACAAGTATATAATTTAGTTGCAAATGGCTTCAGAACAACTTAAAATGTGATATTATTACCAATATTTTTTTTTAAATGAGTATTTTTTACTTTCATTTCAAATGTGATAATTGAAGAAGAAATCTCGGTTTCTTATTACAGTTTTCCAAAGAATCCGATTAGGTTCTAAAAAAAGTGGATAGATGCTACTGGCAGAGGTCCTTACTGGTTTCCTGTACAGAGAAGAGTTAATGTGTTCGTAACATTTTCAAGAAAAATTTTTCCAACCACTTAATAAGAGCCGTACACTTTTCGAATATTTGACACCTCGCTTGCTTGAAACCTAGGTGTAAAATGTATGGTAACACATCTTCGCACATCTTTGGTGGATACTCGCCCTTAGCCTTAAATCTCGTAATATGAGTAATGGACATATTATTTCGCGCCAAAATGCGAGTCGGATCGGCCTGGTACCTACAGGTCAAAAATATCGATGTGACCAGAGTTTTAAATGTATGTGAACACGAACTTATAAAAAGCCGTTTATGTTACTCTGTAGGTATTCGTCAATATTTTTTACTTTTGCGATTTATGGTAAGTTAACAACACGTGTTATTTAAACTTGTAGCTAGAAGTTTAAATACCACCACATAAACTTACCATGTTGTTGAAGTTGTTACCCATCAATATCATAACATAATATTAATTTTAATATCAATGTCGATAAAACATAATTTTAACGTTTGTCGCCCCCCTAGTGTAGTGCGTTTAAGCCAATCACAGCCCTTGTTTGCATGTTGCCGTAGACTCACTGGCAACGCCCGAGTCTTTGTTTTTACACGGTTCAATGTGTGTGCCTGTGGGCGCTGCGGTGGGAGAAAACTGGGGACATCGGTTTTGGTTGAAATTAAGCAGTACGGCACTTCTCCCTTTTTTTATGTTCTGAGCCTAAAACCTATGTCACTTATTAGGATTCCGTACTCAAAGAGTAAAACGGGACCCTATTACTAAGACTCCGCTGTCCGTCTGTCTGTCTGAATGTCTGTCTGTCCTTCTGTCACCAGGCTGTATCTCATGAACCGTGATAGATAGAGATTTTCATAGATGATGTATTTCTGTTGTCGCTATTTATAACAAAAAATACTAAAAAACAGAATACATCTTTTTATTTTTATTTTAGTTTTTATTTGTTTCTTTTTCTTTTACAATCTTACACAAATCGACCTTGCCCCAAACTAAGCAAAGCTTGTACTATGGGTACTAGACGACGATAAACATACTTATATAGATAAATAAATACTTAAATACATAGAAAACATCCATGACTCAGGAACAAATATTTGTGGTCATCACACAAATAAATGCCCTTACCGGGATTCGAACCCGGGACCTCCAGCTTCGTAGGCAGAGTCACTTCCAAGTTACTAACTAGGCTACAGGGGGCTCCTATACAACAAACGTGATTTTAGATATAGATATTTTGCCGTTTTTAGAAATAGATAATGGTACGGAACCCTTCGTGCGCGAGTCCGACTCGCACTTGGCCGGTTTTTTTAACATTTATTTCGAAATAAAGAGTGATACTCGGAAATGTCGAAGGGAAGGTCAATCGTCGAATCCGACTCGGCTGGGCAGCATTCGGGAAGCTACGGCACATCTTTTCGTCCAATATTCCGCAGTGTCTCAAGACGAGAGTCTTTGACCAGTGTGTGTTGCCAGTGATGACATATGGCACGGAAACGTGGTCGCTTATTATAGGCCTCATAAGAAGGCTCAAAGTCACTCAAAGGGCAATGGAGAGGGCTATGCTGGGAGTTTCTCTGCGCGATCGCATCAGAAATGAGGCTATCCGCAGCAGAACCAAGGTAACCGATATATCCCTCCGAATTGCTAAACTTAAGTGGCAGTGGGCGGGGCACATTGCACGTAGAACCGATGGCCGTTGCGGTGGAAAGGTTCTTGAGGGCAACCACGTACCGGAAGGCGCAGCGTGGGTAGGCCCCCCGCAAGGTGGACTGATGACCTGGTAAAGGTCGCGGGAGTCCGCTGGATGCGGGTGGCGCAGGAACGGCCATTGTGGCACTCTTTGGGGGAGGCCTATGTCCAGCAGTGGACGTCTTTCGGCTGATATGATGATGATGATGATGATGACTCGGAAATGTAATAAAACCACGTAAAAATCTCCCTTTTCAGTGTAAACCCCCGGTGTGTGTTATTATTATATATAAACGAAAATAATAACTAAATGCAAGGTAGGATCGTGCTGTACTTAACAAACGCCATATAAGCTTGTTTTTTAAAAAGTTTTTTATTCATCTTGTTATTTTCAATAACCCTGCATATTATGTCGCTGGTTCGTGGGTACTTGTACAGACAAATCACACAAACCCAAACAAGATAGGTCTATCTATTTTAGTTTAGGAGTTCCCATGACCACCTTCCATCATCAGATCCTGGAAATCATCCATCACCAAAGTGCTTACCAAGACAAAACAGATGAGCCCAAACTAGATGGGTTTATCTAGTTTAGTTTAGGAGTTCCATGACCACCTTCCAGCTCCATCATCAGACTCTGGAAATCATCCAGCATCCAAGTCTTGCCGTGCCATGACCAAATAAATGAGCCAAAATTCGATGGCTTTATCTTGTTGAGTTTAGGAGTTGCTATGGCCACCTTCCGACTCCATCATCAGACCAGCTCTATGATATTATGGCATTGTCACCGAAGATACTTAATATAAGAAGAGAATTGTACCTAATTTGAAGATTTCGCCCAAACTAACATACATACATACATACTAACTAATCATAATGGCCGTTGGGGCGGGGAGGTTCTCGAGAGGCGACTACGTACCGGAAACTGCAGCGGACCCTCCACAAGGTGGACTGATAGTAACAAGTAAATAAATTAAATCTATCAAGTATCACGATCACTCGTACAATAATAATTGACTATAGAACGCGTAGTTTAGACAAAAGGATCCAACCCACAAGACATCACCATTGAAATGTATGACTTTTGTTTTAGGTAGAAGGTTCAATTTTAAATGTTACGTATATTGTGGGTTTGAGCCTTTTCGCTACACTACGTCTTATCTGGCAGCTATGCAATTCATAACTTGTCTCGATTAGCCTCACGAATGTATCCCCAGTATAGTTTGACCCCGAGGTTGGTAACAACTATGCCTAGTCGGAGATCAAAATAATATTATTTTATCTGAAGAGTCGCCGGTTAGCTTCGTGAATAGCCACAAATAAACACAGTACACGTCTGTCTCGGAGGGCTATTCAGCCGGTACTGAGATATATTCCCGCGCGACGGTAAATTTATACTAGTTTTGAATAATTATTTATAAATATAAATTTTGACTAAAGTTATATTTTTTGGACTGGATCTTGTTGGTACAAGCATGAACTTTAATGTTGTGTAAGATTCAATACACAAATAATTCAACAATAATGAGAAAATCCTTGAGTTTTCAGTAAGATTTTGTTGACAAATATGGTGTAATTGAGAACAGTTTACATATATATACGTGCAGAATAAGGAAAATTCGAGGCGGCTAGGAGCAATGGCAACATATTACGCTAGTGAAAATAGAATAAAACAAGTAGGTTCTCATATAACATCATGGAGTATTAGGGGCTCAAACTTATGACTCTGCGCTCTCTTCAGAAAACTACTGTCGGTAATCGGGTATTTTCGGTTAAAGTATTCAGTAATTCGTAAATTGGAGGCGGCTAGGACCAATATGAGGAGTTTACCTATGCAAATAAGTAATCAGGATCTAGAAAAAGCTCTCCATTTCTTAGAATTACAACGTCAAAAATCCGTCATTCTCGCTTATTCCTGACCAAAAAACGAGCGCCCTCTTAACGATAACAAACGAGAATCAGAGTAACATGGGTTTCAAGTTTTGAAACGTATTTTTTTTTGTTTGTCTTATTCGTTTTATGACTATGTAAGTAAATACTTTATTGTGCATATTGTGCACAAGTCAAAGGTAAAATACAGAAAAAAATAAGGTTATATCGGTACAAGCAAGGCAAACTCATCCCTTTAAGAGATCTCTTCCTGTTAAGCTTAAAGCTTAACTCATCTCAATTGAGTGGAGCTGGAGAACAAGAACTAAATAATAGACAAACTGTCTACAAGGTGAACTGATGACCTGGTAAAGGTCGCGGGGAGTCAGCTGGATGCGGGCAGAGCACAACCAGTCATTGTGGCACTCTTTGGGGAAGGCCTATGTCCAGCAGTGGACGCCTTTCGGCTGATATGATGTTGATGGTAATGCCTATGTCCAGCTTTCGGCTGATAAGTATGATGTTTTTTTTTTTTTATCATATTCATTGTCAGCCCATAATCGCCCACTGCTGAGCATAGGCCTCTCTTCGAGTACGCCACCCTTCCCTACCCTGAGCTAATGTTATCCAGAAGTGACCCGCGATTTTCCTAATATCGTCCACCCATCGAGCTGGTGGACGGCCGACGCTCCTTTTACCTAGAAGTGGCCACAAATCTGACACCTTTTTGGTCCACCTATCATCATTCTGCCTGGCAAGGTGTCCTGCCCAGCTCCACTTGAGTTTGGTAATGATATCTCCAACGTCGCGCACCTTAGTGCGACGTCGGATCTCAACATTCCTCACTCGGTCTTGTAGTTTAATGCCGATCATGGCGCGCTCCATGGCTCTCTGTACTACTCGTATTTTGTGCACAGCCTCATTTGTAAGCGTCCATGTCTCGGCACCGTACGTCATGGTGGGCAGGACACATTGGTTAAAGAGACGAGTCTTCAGGCATTGTGGAACATCGGTAGACTTGAGGATATCGTCCAATTTTTTAAATGCTGCCCAACCCAGCTGTATTCTCCTAGAGATCTCCTTATGTTGATGCTCTTTGTCAAAGGATAGAATATGTCCAAGATATACATATTGGTCGACCGACTCCAGTTTATTTATTTATGATGATGGTAATTGTCTTATGTTGTGTTGTGGGATCAATGTCGAGCTCCGTACCTGATGCATGAGGTAAGGCGCCCCAACCTTCGGCGGTTTGTAGTGTGCCTTAGTGTGGTGGAGCAGGATGTCTTCCGTGCCCATCACCCCCTCCAGGGCGTCTAGCAAGTTGTCGTTGTGTAAGGTGTTGCCGAAGATCGCGCTGTGGTACTGCAGGTTGTGGATTGAGTGCACCTGGAAATTATGACTGTTAGTAGGTAAGTTTTATCAGATACTAGAGCATACTATATAGTTCTAAAGTAGGTACAGGATTACGTACGGTCTTGAGGATAAAAGATCAAATTCATGATCAGAAATGTTAAGAGTAAGAAGTGATAAGGAGTATGAATACGGAGCTTAAATAATTCTAGGTTTTACACAGAAGAGTAATTATTCACAAACGCAATTCTTCTCTAAGTAGGTAACTATATAGGTACCTTTCACTGTGTGTATTTTTTTTTTAATGTATGTTCACCGATTTCTCCGTCAATAGTGGACCGATTTCGAAAATTATTTTTTTATTCGAAAGAGTATACTCCCGAGGTGGTCACATTGTCACCAATTTAGGATCTGATGATTGGATCCCAGGAAAACTGAGGGCAACCCTCAAATTTTATAGGCACGCGTATAGTGATTTCGGTATTTTCTATTATAACTCGTGTAAGTATTTGCCCTCGGAAATCGCAATTTTGGTTAAGTGGAACTGATGATGAAGACCACAGATGACTTATGGAACTCCTCAAAGATGTAATGTATGTTCGCCTATTTCTCCGTCATTGTGGACCGATTTCCAAAATTATTTTTTTATTCGAAAGAGTATACCTAATCCTGAGGTGGTCCCATTGTCACCAAGTCAGGATCTGATGATGGAATCATAGGGAAATTGAGGGCAACCCTCAAATTTTATAGGCACGCGTGTAGTGATTGCGGTATTTTTTATTATAACTCGTGTATTTACCCTCGAAAAACGTAATTTTGGTGAAGTGGAACTGATGATGAAGACCACAGATGACGTATATGAAACTCCTCAAAGATGTAAAGTAGGTACGTCAAAGATTCTGACATGATTCCGTTGAAGTAGCAACTAATGAAGTGTTAATTCTGAGATCCTTGAGGAATCGACGGAACTCCTCAAATATTATCAGCCCACATCTATCGATTTGGGGTTTTTCTGTAATAATCAACGCATTTGCTTTTGGAAAGCAGTTCATGTGGTAAATTGGAATTAGAAAGGAAATGTGGAAATTTTCATGTACCACGTGGCTTGGCGAAGTACTGAATTGAAGTCGGTTTAAACTATGTTTTTAAAGTAAATTATTAATGTAAGTATTCATAATTTTGTCCTGCCTGATATCTATCTGATGATCTTGACTATCTATCTTCATTGTTTTCCTAAGAGTGAAAGGTGACCATGAGTAATATTTTTTTTATGAATTAGCAATTTTATAGCTTCTAATACCTATTTTATATAATTCTTCTATATCATTGAAAATATCGATGTACTCGTAGGTATATCAGAAAAAACTCATCATGTACACACACATTGCATGTAGAACCGATGGTCGTTGGGGCGGAAAGGTTCTCGAGTGGCAACCACGTACCGGAAGGCGCGGCGTGAGTAGGCCCCCCACAAGCTGGACTGATGACCTGGTAAAGGTCGCGGGAGTCCGCTGGATGCGGGTAGCGCAGGACCGATCACTTTGGCACTTGGGGGAGGCCTATGTCCAGCAGTGGACGTCTCTCGGCACCTTCACCCACAGAACACTTAATACTATAGAATGGCGATGTGGGCGTGGCACGCGCGCCACTATTACTTATTCTGTGCTTATTGTGTGTGTTTGAGCATGCACTCAAGCTTTCGCACCCACGTCACCCGATAGCCGTGTTGTTGTAGGCGACGTGGAGGGGTCAGGTTACGAGGTGGCGACACCAGTCCCGATGAAAATCGCGCTTGATACCCCTTCTATAGTATTTAGTGTTCTGTGCCTTCTTCCCAGTGTACCTAAAAGTGAGACTCACGGAATAACTTTCGTTGTCTGTCGCTTTGCTCATGGCCGCGCCGAGCCAGGCCGCCTCCATACCAGGGTTGTTCTTCATGAAGAACAGCCTGTCGTACTCCTTGGAGAGCACGTCCATCTCCTTCTCCGTGAACACACCGGACAGCTTGATATAACCATTGTCTTTGTAGAATTTCACTTGCTCTTTAGTTAGTCTCACCATTTTGCTGCAATTTAACCACACAAGAGCGTTACATAAAAGTGTGCATTCGTATTGCATGTCGAGCGAGACCTCAGATCATAGATTAATGTATGTTCTCTGGTCAAAGACTTTGAGTCCTCTGGCTGTTGAGTGTAGTTAAACTAAGTAGTAATTATTGGATACACGTATGAAGTCGTTAATTATTATAAAACAAATATATCATGGCGTTCTCATATTTTTAACCGACTTCAAAAAAAAGCGGCCAAGTGCAAGTCGGACTCGCACATGAAGGGTTCCGTGAAATAAATTGCGGTTTACGATTTATGACGTATTAAAAAAAACTACTTATTAGATCTCGTTCAAACCAATTTTCGGTGGAAGTTTACATGGTAATGTACATCATATATTTTTTATAGTTTTATCATTCTCTTATTTTAGAAGTTACAGGGGGGGGGGGACACATTTTACCACTTTGGAAGTGTCTCTCGCGCAAACTATTCAGTTTAGAAAAAAATGATGTTAGAAACCTCAATCTCATTTTTGAAGACCTATCCATAGATTACCACACGTATAGATAGACCCCACCACACGTATGGGTTTGATGAAAAAAAAAATTGAGTTTCAGTTCTGAGTATGGGGACCCCTAAAACTTAATGTTTTTTTTCGATTTTTGTGTGAAAATATTAATGCGGTTCACAGAATACATCTACTTACCAAGTTTCAACAGTATAGCTCTTATAGTTTCGGAAAAAAGTGGCTGTGGCATACGGACGGACAGACAGACAGACAGACGGACGGACATGACGAATCTATAAGGGTTCCGTTTTTTGCCATTTGGCTACGGAACCCTAAAAAGGAGGAGGTTCTCAATTCGGATGCATTTTTTTTTTAATGTTTGTTACCTCAGAACTCCGTCATTTATGAACCGATTCGTAGGTACAATTCTTTTTTTAATTGAAAGTATATGCTTCCAGATTGGTCCCATTGTTTTCAAAACCCCAGTTGGATGATGGGAACCATGAGGAGTTGAGGGAACTCCTTAAATATATTAGGCACGCGTGTAGTTATTTCGGTATTTTCTATTATAACTCGTGTATCTACACCCGGGAATCATAAATTTGGTGATGGTGGAAGTGATGATGAAGACCACAGATGGCTTGTGGAACTTCTCAATGATGTTCCTACTTCAAGCTATAAAAATACGTCACAGATTCTGATATGATTGCGTTGGAATAGTAAACAATGAAGTGCCAAGGGTAATTCTGAGATCCTTGAGGAATCGACGGGAGTCCTCAAATATGGCTCACATACAGTGATTTGGTTTTTTTTTCTAATAATCAACGCATTTGCTCTCGGTAATCAGTTCATGTGGTAAATTGCAAAAGAAATGTGGTAATGTTCATGTGGCTTGGCGGAGTACTGAATTGAATTCGGTTAAAACTTTGTTCTTAAAGTAAATTATTGTTACTAACACTTTGACATAGATCACGAACAAAAAATGATTTAAATTATATAAATACTAGCTGTTGCCCGCGACTTCGTCCGCGTATTAACATGTTATCGTCTAAATGTTTGTTGAAGGAATGAATAAAAAAAAAAACATTGAAATTAATTTTCTACCTAGTCTTTTAGTAAACAATCTAAAACCGAAGTTACAAATCTCTTACTTTCAAAATCTCTTGCTCTCTATACAAACTAAGAACCCTCTCTGAACCCTCATAGTAAACAGTCTGAAACCGTAGTTACAAATTTCTTACTTTAAAAATGTCTTGCTCTCTATACAAAGTTCGAACCCCCTTTTAACCTTCTTAGGTGATGAATTAAAAAAACGCTGAAATAAGTTTTGTAGTATTTTAGCAAACAGTCTAAAACCGAAGTTACAAATCCCTTACTTTAAAAATATCTTGCTCTCCATACAAACTTTGAACACCCTTATAATCCCCTTTAGGGGATAGTCCCTGGGCGACCGAGCTCCGCTCGGATGAAAATGGAAAAAATACGGAAAAAACGAATATTCCGGGACATGAAACCTATCTAGATCGATTTGTCGCCTCCGTAACCACCTATATTCCAAATTTCATCGAAATCGTTAGAGCCGTTTCCGAGAACGTGAATGCAAATATATATATATATATATATATATATATATATATATATATATATATACATACATACTTACATATATATATATACAAATATTGCTCGTTTAACAGTATAGGATAGGATATTTCAAAAAATGCTAAAATAAGTTTTGTAGTCTTAACAGGCTAAGATCGCAGTTAGGTACAAATATTATACTTTAAAATTTTCTTGCTCTCCATACACACTTTGAACGCTTTTCAGGGAAAAATTAAAATAAAACACTCGGTTTTTTTATTGTAATAGGTAAGTATTTTTTCTACAAACTATCAAGTCTCTAGCTAAAAAAAAGTGTTTCCCATACGAACCTTCCACCCCTTTTTAAGTTAAGGGGCGAAATTTTCCAAAACGCTGGCAGTAGGTATTTTTTTGTATTTTAATAAGTAGGTACTTAATCTTTCTACAGAGTTTTAAGTTTTTACCTAAAAACTGTTTTCCTACACAAACATTGCACCTTTCTATCCCCCTCTTAGCGGGTGGAAATTTTCAAACCACTGAAAGTAATTTACCCATATATTTGTATTCTAATAAATAATCTTTCTACACAATTTCAAGTCTCTAGCTCAAAAAAAAAAGTTTCCTCCATACAAATTTTCACCTGTTTTAATCACCCTTAGGGGTGGAATTTTCCAAAACGCTGAAAGTTCTTTATTTGTATTGTAATAAGTAATCTTTCAACAAAGGTTTGTCGCTTGCTAAAAAAATATATTTACGAACGTTGCACCCCCTTATACACCCCTAAGGGTTGGAATTTTCTAAAACGCTGAAAGTATTTTATATTATTTTATTATGTAATCTTTTTAAAAAGGTTTGAGATTCTAGCTCAAAAAAATCCCCTTTACCAACATTGTACCCCTTTTTCATACCCTTAGGGGTGGAATTTTCCAAAACGCTGTTTTTTTATTTGTATAGTAATAAGTAATCTTTCTACAAATTTTAAAGCTTCTATCTCAAAAAGAAGTTTCGTTCATACAAACTTTGCAACCCTGTTTAACCCCCTAAGAGGCTGAATTTTCCAAAACGCTGACAGTACTCTATTTGTATTCTAATAAGTAAGCTTTCTACAACGTATTGAGTCTCTTGCTAAAATAATAAAGTTTCCCCCATACAAAATTTGCACCCCTTGTTTACCCCCTTAGGGGCAGAATTTTCCTAAACGTTGAAAGTATTTTATTTGTATTCTAATAAGTAATTTTTATACAAAATTTTAAGTATCTATCTCAAAAAATAAAGTTTCCCCCATACAAACTTTGCACCCCTATTTGACCCCTTTAGGGGTAGAATTTCCTAAAATCCCTTCTTATCCGTTGCCTACGTTGTAAAAGGTAGTTCTGGTGTAAATTTCAACTCTCTAGCCCCAGTAGTTTCGGCTGTGCGTTGATGAGTGAGTGGGTGAGTCAGTCAGGGCATTTATATGTAGGACTGTGACGTCAAGATCCTCGAGCGTCATAGTAAAAAACAATCGTTTCATATGAAGGTGCGTTTTGTGGAAAAAGGACAGAACATAAAACTTTGGAACTTAGTGATTACCTATACCTACATATAACCTCTTGCGTTGATTTTTTCTCTATTATCCTTTTTTCGAGAAAATACATTATGATTATTTTATTTAGTGTCTACCTAAGTACAGCCTGGTCCGCTGCACCAATGTTTTCCATGTTTTTAAACATCTAACATGTTTTCTGTCAGGTTCGGCAAACAAATAGGGTTTTGTTTTGATTGGCAAAACATGTTTGACGTTTAAAAACCACGAAAACATGGCGCAGCGGACGCGGCTTACGGGGTGTAGTTTCGATTCCTGAGCTATAACCACGAACTTCGGAATTCGAAAATATTCGGGTATCTCTATCTCTATCGCACTAACATAACTCGAGTGACAGGGATGCAGTTATACGAACTTCGAGTTTCGGTTTTCGTGGTAGCGCCGCAGGCACTTTGGCAGAATGCGCAAAGAGCGCCTGCCATTGCCATTCAAAAAAAACAAATTCGTGTTAATTACTTATATTGTTCAAATGTGTTGATACATTTTTTGAAATAACGCCATAATGCGACATTTGCGCATATAAGTTCTCATATCACAATCGAATATTTTTTTATGGTTTAACTTTTGGCATGTGTATCGTAAAGGTCAATCGTAGACTGGATTTAAATTATTAATTTATTAATAAGTGAAAGGCAAAGCAATTCCGCCATTTTGACGAAAATTTGACGTTTCTTATAGCTGACAGTTGGAGCAACGTTTGATTTCAATAAAAATAAATGAAAAATTAAATGAAGTCGTATATTTCGGAAAATTAATTAACCGTCGCAGTCGGATAAAAACTATCCTAAGTTGCAGCTAGAATAATAATGTACCTATATAAAATGTTTCATATTTTTCCGTTCATGGGATGCTGAGAACATTCGTACCACACAAAGCTTAGTTTCAAACTGGCTGATTCTTTTTTTAATTTAGAGATTTATTATAAGTGGAGATAAATAGATAGAAGATAATGAAACTCCCATTCAAATATCTCAAAAAATTATGAAGCTACATCCGTTTTAATGTCGCTTGTTAGAGTGAGAAAACGATGAGGGACTGTGACGTCAATATACTCGAGCGTCATAGTAAAAAACAATCGTTTCATATGAAGGTGCGTTTTGCGGAAAAGGGACAGAACATACCCCCTCTTAAAACTTTGGACTCTTATAACTTAATCATTACCTATATAACCTCTTGCTTTGTTTTTTTCTCCATTTGACAATATTTATTTTAAATTCTTTTTTGAGAAAATACATTATGATTATTTACCATATTTTCGATTCCTGAGCTATAACCACGAACTTCGGAATTCGAAAATATTCGGGTATCTCTATCGCACTAACCATACTCGAGTGACAGGGATGCAAATATATGAACATTTAGTATCGGTTTTCGTGGTAGCGCCGCAGGTACTTTGGCTGAATGCGCCGAGCGCGTGCCATTGTCATTCAAAAAAAACAAATTCGTGTTAATTATTTTGTTCAAATTTGTTGATTTCATTTATTGAAATTACGACATAAAACGACATTTGCGCATATAAGTTCTCATATCAGAATCGAATATTTTTTTATGGTTTATATTTTAGCATTTGTCTCGTAAAGGTCTATCGTAGACGGGATTTAAATTATTAATAAGTGAAAGGCAAAGCAATTCCGCCATTTTGACGAAAATTTGACGGTTCTTATAGCTGACAGTTGGAGCAGCGTTTGATTTCAATAAAAATAAATGAAAAATCAAATGAAGTCGTATATTTCGGAAAATTAATTAACTGTCGCAGTCGGATAAAAACTATCCTAAGTTGCAGCTAGAATAATAATGTACCTATATAAAATGTTTCATATTTTTCCGTTCATGGGATGCTGAGAACATTCGAACCGCGCAAAGCTTAGTTTCAAACTGGCTGATTCTTTTTTTAATTTAGAGATTTATTATAAGTGGAGATATCTTAGTAGGTTGGTACCTTTTAGACTGTGATTTTAGGAAGACGAATTTTGAAAGGTTAATATTGTTACAAAAAATACAAACTAAAAATTGCATGTCTGGTTCGGAATACTCAAATTCAAGTTTTAAATACTTACTTAACTCTGAAAAAATGATTTGAACGAGAAACTATTGAAACCCTTAAAACTATGGATGGGGTACCTACCTGGTGTATGAAGACGTCCTACGGTTCTGCTCCAACGGCGATCGAATGACGTTTGCTACTTATGGTGCCACCATGTTTTATCACGGGTTACATACCCTTTGACCCGCCACCGGGACCTTACTAGATATCGCGAATGCATAACAGCTGATATACTCGTTTCTTTACTATTAAGCATTATCACTTCCAGTTGTAAAAATAGGATGTACCTAGTTAATAAGTGATTTGAAAATAATTTTACACGACTGCGGTCGTAGAATGACGGATATTGTTTGGAGTGTTTGCATGGTAGATTAGATACACCTATCTATTTCTTCATACATAAAAAAATTGCATAACTCTTTTCATCTTATTTCCGTAACGGGAATCCTGGTGCATATATTGAAGAAGCCCGGGTTCGCTTGCTACGACTCTTTTACGGCCTGGCCACGGACACGCGCGGCGGCGCGGCGGCAGCGGCAGCGGTTTCTCTAATTAATTGCGTGTGATCCCAACTAACCACAAAGCGTTGCGCGTCTCGACCGCGCAATGAACTGATAAAACGCTCTCCGCGCCGCAATTCACGCATGGTCGTGGCCGGGCCGTTAGAATCTCTCTTCGTTCAGAGGTTTGTGTGGGAGGGTGCTTCGCCGGTCACTGTAGTCTTTGTCTCAAGATCCCGCCACTCAACAACAAAATTTGTTCGGCGAACATCTCTTCATCAAGCTTCTTGCGTGCGCTATCAAACAGCGCTCGCCGACAACTGATGGACTGTCTTTAAAACAATGACATATCTATATATTTTGTGATCTATACCAAATAAATATCTGGGCGCACGGCAGTGCCCCCGCACAGTCGAGCAAAACAAAGAGGCACGGCCGTAATACTATCCTTTTCTCGAAGCCATTCAGGCCATTTTCAACATCCTGTAATTGTGTGCTGACTAAAGCTAGAACCCTGAATTTTCAGTAA
This sequence comes from Epinotia brunnichana, assembly GCA_963854355.1. NCBI lineage: Eukaryota > Metazoa > Arthropoda > Insecta > Lepidoptera > Tortricidae > Epinotia > Epinotia brunnichana. Next base: position 13,915,827 of record OY977951.1, read on the forward strand.
CATGTAGGTAGGGTAGGGCATACTATGGCTTAGATATATTCTCAACTAGCTGTTGCCCGCGACTTCGTCCGCGTAGAACTTATACTTAGAAAATATAATGCAAACAAACTTCTACTTACCATCTTAAGGGATGATTTCCGAGGCAAAAACTATTCTATATCCTTCGAAGGGTCTCAAATTATCTCTATACCAAATTTCATCTAGGTATATGGATTTTATCCAAACTTTCACCCCCTATTTCATACCCTTAGGGAAAGATTTTTGGAACCCCCTTAGGGGATGAATTCCGGGATTAAACCTATTATATGTCCTTCCCCGGGACTCAAACTATTTATATACCAAATTTCATCTAAATCGGTGCAGCGGTTTAAGTAGCTCCATACAAATTTCCACCCCCAATTTCAGCCCCTCAGATATAAAAACTACCCTTTGTCCTTCCCCGGAGCTCAAACTATCTGTATACCAAATTTCATCTAAATCGGTTCAGCGGTTTAGGCGTGAAGAGTTAACAGACAGACAGACACACTTTCGCATTTATAATATTAATATGGAAGTATGGATTATTAGTATGGATAGTATGGGTTCTTTCCGCTTGTCTTCCAAATAGAGGTGTAGCTGTAGACTCACTTCAAAAGAAAGAAGAAACGAAAAACTCATTCAAATATCTCAAAAAATTACGAAGCTACAACCGTTTTAATGTCGCTTGTTAGAGTGAGAAAACGATCAGGGACCGTGACGTCACGATCCTCAAGCGTCATAGTAAAAAACAATCGTTTCATTATAAAGGTGCGTTTTGCGGAAAAGAGACGCAACAAACCCCCTCTTCAAACTTTATACACTTATAACTTAGTGATTACCTATACGAGTATAGCCTCTTGCGTTGTTTTTTTTCGAGATAATACAAAATTATGATTATTTTGTTTAGTGTCTACATCCCTATTTTCGATAAGATAAGATAAAATAAGATTTCTTTATTGTCAGAACTGTGTACATTTAGTTGTTTTGGGTAAAATAAAGTCCAACAGCTTGCCCATTTCGGACGTACAATATCAAACTTAAAGCTAGTCAAATATACTAAAACAATAACAACAATAGTATTTCCAAATAATTTTTACCATATTCACACATAAAATATTAATTTAGATCTATCCGACATCCGTATTTTCTTTTAAACCATAAACTTCGGAAATTCGAAAATATTCGGGTATCTCTATCTCTATCGCACTAACAAATGACAGGAATGCAGATATACGAACTTCGAGTTTCAGTTTTCGTGGTTTGGCTGAATACGAAAAGAGCGCGCGCGCGTGCCATTCAAAAAAACCAAGTTTATATTGTTCGAATTTGTTGTTACATTTGTAGAAATAACGCCTTAATTCGACATTTGCGCATATAAGTTCGCATATCAAAATCGATTAATTTTATATTTGCTTTTGGTACCTATGTGTCTCGTCAATGTATATCGTAGACGGGATTAAAATTATTAATAGGCGAAAGAAAGGCAAAGAAATTCCGCCATTTTGTCCGTAGTATTTCTTATTAGTCTGTGATTTTGACGTTTCTTCTAGCTGACAGATGTGGCGGCGATATACTTTAAGAATAATAAATGAAAAATTAAATGAAGTCGTATATTACGGAAAATAAATTAATTGTCGCAGTCGGATAAAAACTATCCTAAGTTGCAGCGGGAATAATAATGTACCTATATAAAATGTTTCATATTTTTCCGTCCTTGGGATGCTGAGAACATTCGTACCACAGAAAGCTTAGTTTCAAACTGGCTGATTCTTTTTTTAATTTAGAGATTTATTATAAGTGGAGATAAATAGATAGAAGATAATGAAACTCCCATTCAAATATCTCAAAAAATTATGAAGCTACATCCGTTTTAATGTCGCTTGTTAGAGTGAGAAAACGATGAGGGACTGTGACGTCAATATACTCGAGCGTCATAGTAAAAAACAATCGTTTCATATGAAGGTGCGTTTTGCGGAAAAGGGATAGAACATACCCCCTCTTAAAACTTTGGACTCTTATAACTTAATCATTACCTATATAACCTCTTGCTTTGTTTTTTTCTCCATTTGACTATATTTATTTTAAATTCTTTTTCGAGAAAATACATTATGATTATTTACCATATTTTCGATTCCTGAGCTATAACCACGAACTTCGGAATTCGAAAATATTCGGGTATCTCTATCTCTATCGCACTAACCATACTCGAGTGACAGGGATGCAAATATATGAACATTGAGTATCGGTTTTCGTGGTAGCGCCGCAGGTACTTTGGCTGAATGCGCCGAGCGCGTGCCATTGTCATTCAAAAAAAACAAATTCGTGTTAATTATATTGTTCAAATTTGTTGATTTCATTTATTGAAATTACGACATAAAACGACATTTGCGCATATAAGTTCTCATATCAGAATCGAATATTTTTTATGGTTTATATTTTAGCATTTGTCTCGTAAAGGTCTATCGTAGACGGGATTTAAATTATTAATAAGTGAAAGGCAAGCAATTCCGCCATTTTGACGAACATTTGACGGTTCTTATAGCTGACAGTTGGAGCAGCGTTTGATTTCAATAAAAATAAATGAAAAATTAAATGAAGTCGTATATTTCGGAAAATTAATTAACTGTCGCAGTCGGATAAAAACTATCCTAAGTTGCAGCTAGAATGATAATGTACCTATATAAAATGTTTCATATTTTTCCGTTCATGGGATGCTGAGAACATTCGAACCGCGCAAAGCTTAGTTTCAAACTGGCTGATTCTTTTTTTAATTTAGAGTAGATAATAAGTATTCAATTTGAACTATTAGTTTAAGAACTATTGTCCGTCAAAGTTCCTTAGTTTTGTCACTGACATACTCATGTCATAATGATCAACATAATTATATAAGGTAGGTACGTACCAACCAGTAGCGGCGCGTGAAAATTTTCGATGGGCAAGCCGGAACAAAAATAGTTGTGAAAGAGTTCAGAGTATTTAACTATAGGCTTGCCTAAAAAGACATTTTAGGCAAGCCGATGGGAATCGGCTTGTATGGGCGCTCCGCCACTAGTACCTACTTCTAACAGACCCATATACTTACTCAAAATTTTAAACGTAATTAGTTTTTAGCCTATCAATTCATAAATAGCTATTGCAATTTCAGCCACATTTCAGAGATATACAAACCGCAGAGTAAGTTTGTAATCCTATACAAATACATGCGATTACAAAGTTATTTTTGCAGTTACTGCAAATGGTAGTTCCTGCAAATAGTAATAACAAAGGTAGATAAAGTCTAGATATACAGTGCACTAAACGTGCATGCAGTGTATTTGCATGCGGTTAGTGTTAGATGTACAATGCACTACAAAACTATACAAACATTATTTGCGGTTGGTAAAATAAAATTTCCATACAGTCTATGCAATAAATAGTACATTACTTACCCAGGGCGGTAAAACAAAGAATATCTCAGATCCGCTCGGGCGATAAATATTCGATCTGAGACTTTCTTTACTACCGGCCGTGGTGAGTGCAAAATTTTACGTCTCTCTCTAGCCAGGAAGTGGGATTTTCCGCACGCGCAGCGTGCGGTAATTGCTACTTCATGGCCAGGTATGACGTAAAAATATGATTCTCTGCGGCATTCATAATTTGTATGTATTGATAACACAATAACCTACAATAAGAAGTAAGATCCCATAAAAAACATTCATGTAAAAAATAAGCCAAGTCTCAAGACTCTTCCACCGTAAAAAGTTGTGAGATATTTCGTAGATCCAAGCCAGGCATTCTTATTAATTTTTTTAGGGTTCCGTACTCAGAGAGTAAAACGGGACCCTATTACTAAGACTTCGCTGTCCGTCCGCCCGTCCGTCCGTCCGTCCGTCTGTCCGTCCGTCTGTCTGTCACCAGGCTGTATCTCAAGAACCGTGATAGCTAGAGAGTTGAAATTTTCACAGAATTATGTATTTCTGCTGCCGCTATAACAACAAATACTAAAAACAGAATAAAATATTTTTTTAAGGGGGGCTCCCATACAACAAACGTGAAATTTTTGCCGTTTTTGTAGATCATGGTACGGAACCCTTCGTGCGCGAGTCCAACTCGCACTTGGCCGGTTTTTTATAGATAATCTGTCACTAGGCTGTATGTCAAGAACCGTGTTAGCTAGAGAGTTGAATTTTTCACAGATTATGTATTTCTGTTGCCGCTTTAACAACAAATACTAAAACCAAAACAAAATATTTTTTTAAGGGGGGCTCCTATACAACAAACGTGATTTTTTTGCAGTTTTTATAGATAATGGTACGGAACCCTTCGTGCGCGAGTCGAACTCGCACTTGGCCGGTTTTTATTTGCTTGCTAAATACAATTTTGTGACTTGGCAATTACACAGTACCTACTACATAGTTTTAGGTATGCAAAAAATAATAAATGCAATTCCCAAGTTGCAGAATTGTATTTAAGTATAGCAAGCAAAAAAAATTAATAACAATGCCTGACTTGGATCTACAAAATATCTCACAACTTTTTACGGTGGAAGAGTTTTGGGACTTGGCTAATTTTTTACAAGGAATGTTTTTTATGGGATTTTTATTTCTGTGACGGCGTCGTAAGCCTTCAAGTCACATATCACCCTGCGCAAAACTATCTTACCAGAGACAGCGGCCTCCATTGCATCCAATGACCACAATGAGTGCGAGTTGACTTTGAAGTGAAATTCGACGAAATGAGGGTCGACAATTTGATGATAAACCCAAATTGTCGACACTCATTTCGTCGAATTTCACTTCAAAGTCAACGTTTCATGTGTTTTCATTTCGTCGACAATTCATTTCGTGGAACGGTCATTACAAGTAATTTTAAATCGTGTATTTTTACTTGTCGGATGATTCATTAAATAGTAGTATTATGTCATGGAAAACATTTTGTGATTTATTGTTTCAAATATTTTTAATTAACATACAAATTATTACAAGGATTATTACTTATTTACATTTAAGATAAATAGCTGGCATTACACAGTTATCTATGGCATTACGTTGAGAACGGATTGCAATGCAATGGCTTTAGTACCACCCAGGGGACACGTGCAGGGTTGTGGTAGGTAGCTTCTGCGGACGCAAGTGACAGTTGTACCTAAGGTTGCCAACCGTACTATATTATATAGTATTGTACTATATTTTGACTCTGTGTACTATATACTGTTGAAGAAATATATAGTACGCGAAAATACTATATTTTGGGGACCTTACGAAGTGCTTCAAATGGCCGAGTTTTTTACTAAATAGCAACATTCATTCAACTTTATACATCCACAGCATGCGTCAAATCCGGTAATTGTGATTTTTTGCAGACTTGTTTATATGATGTTGGCCCAATGAATAATCCAAGTTTGTGACCTCGAGCGCCGAACACAACTTTGTCAAACATCTAAATTACCGCGAAAGTTTTCATTATAACCCAAAAGGACTAGTTTTTGATAGTGCCTTCTCAGGAAGTTTTTAAAGAAGACTAGATTTGCTACAATATGAGACTAGAATTGTCTCTGTAGACCCAATAGTTTCCAAGATAAAACCTTTTAAAGTTTATAATTTTTCGAACTTGCAACACTAGCAAACTCCGTCGGGGGTACTTGGAACTTCATCCCGCTAGAGCGACGTCTAAAATGTTGCAAACATTTTCAAAGTACGAAAAAATTATGAATTTTGAAAAGCTTTATCTCGGTTACTATTGGGTCTACAGATACGATTTTAGTCTCATATTGTACCAAATTTAGGCTACTTTAAAAACGTCCTTAAAAGGTGCTATCAAAAACGAGTCCTTTAGGTATTTCGCGGTATTTTCGATTTTTGACAAAGTTGCGTTCGGCGCAAACTTGGATTATTCATTGGGCATGGGCATTAAACAAGCCTGCAAAAAATCAGTACAACTAGATTTGACGCGTACTTTCAGGCGAGAAAGTTACTGGATTATATAGCCTCGCCAAGTACTATATTTTTTACGGTGTAGGTACTATATTTTTGACGTTTTTTTCTGGAAAATACTATATCTCCCCCAAAAAAAGTTGGCAACCCTAGTTGTACCCCCTGTGTCAAGTGAGTGGGCAACTCGACTGCCAGAGGTTCTTGTAAAGACCTCTAACTCGGCTTAACGACTACTGTCATAGGCAGCAGCCGGGATGAACTGCTTAGCGTGCCTTCCAAAGCACGGCATTTTAACATTACCTAAACTTTTTTTTGTTTAGGGGGGGGAAATGCGTTACGCATACCACCCGGGTGCAGGGGGTGACCCGAGTGGTTATGTGGGACTCCCGTATGGGCTAATGAAACCCACTGTGTACCCACTAAAATGTGGGGGGGGGGCACCTCGCCGCCTTGTGGCGAGGTCACGGGAACGCTTGCGCACACATCCGCGACCCCGCCGGCGGCAGCCGCCCACAAGCGGCTCCTTCGCGGATGCCCGGGGGCCCTCCACGTGAGGCACGCCAGATGTTTTGGCGCACCTACCTCCTCGATCTCCACCTGTTCAGTAGCGGACCCCCTCTGAGTCCGCTACGAGGAGATCATGGGTGCGGAAAATCCAGCACCCGGTGGCGGATCAGGTCTGTGGTTCCGCCACCGACCAAGACTCGGCCGCAGAGGATAGGGAAAGCGGCGCACCGTAATACCGGCATTCCTCTTCCTCTGCGGTCCCACCAATACCGCTTCAGCGGAACGGCCCAGCCCAAGCAGGCTGGCCCTGGGTGCCTCTTAGCTTCGCCGTTGGTGACCAGTCCACGGTTACTAAGCCACCCGCCCCGACAAGGCGAGCAGCACCCTCGGGGGGGACCTTACCTAAACCTAACCTAACCTATAACCTAACCTAACCTAACCGCCAGCGTGTCGACGTCACCCCGCTTCACGGGGTGCCTATTTCCGCTCTGAGGGACACAAGTGAACCCTAACCTAACCTACTTATAATACAATTGTTACGGTTGCTTGTTTTTTTACTGCGGGGGGCTCCACCCCCCGCCCCCCTTTTTCTGACTGCCCTTACCTAGTTAAACCCCTGTAATCAGTTTATTTTTATTAGTTTGTAATGATGTAATGCAATATCGAACAAATTAAATTCGTTGGTTTGTTATTCTGCCATTTAAAATTCATACATAAGGAATAATTTGCCAAATAATATTCCCTGAACAGTTTTTCTATAAAATAATAAAAATTGGAATGATCTGGTCATGAAATAAAATTACACCAAATAATAATTTGTGAACTAAATGTTACTTGAAACGTTTTCGATGAAATGAAATTCGTTGAATAGTTTGTCGACAAAACAAGGGACACCCGAACTACATACTGCCGAATGTTTGAGAAGCTGGCATCCAATAAAATAAAACAATAATCAACTGGCACAGAATACTGTCTTCCTTACCTGTAGCAATGTAGGTATATTTTTCAAATAGTATGTCTATTCTATCCAGAGATATCCTTGTCATCGTGACAACGAAGAAGAACTATAATATTTTGAAGGCGGTTAATGATTAGGTACCGTCAAACATGCCTACTTTTGGACCAAATTTTAAAATTTTCTTCATGGGCAAAGTTCCCCCTGGTGGCAAAGTAGGCATGTTTGACGTTAAGTATAATATGCGAACCAAAACATATTGTTTATTAGGTACCGTTCAGTATCACTGCTATCCCGACATGGGTCGAACCAAATTAACCTTTGACGGTCATATCTCTATGAAGGCAATCATGGAAAAATTTGTCGTATGACAGATAACTATGATATAACCTTGGCATTGAAACGCAACTTAACAACTTATTATATTGATTCTTCATATTTTTAACACTTTCATTTATTAATCGTCAAAAAGTTAATATCAGATAACAAAAACAAAAACTTATACCTACTAATACTTTGATATGCTTATAAATCATCAACGAATGAATTAAGTAGGTACCTTGTACATACCTACATACCTCATAAAAGGTAAAAAATCGGCCAAGTGCGTGTCGGGCCACGCGCAGAGTATAGAGTTCCGTAGTTGCGTGTCTGAGGGCCTACCGCGTAAGGCATTCGAAGTTTCCCTCTCCGTCATACTTACGAGTTCGTATGTAAGTGCGACAGAGAGGGAAAACTTCGAATGCCGTTCTCGGTAGGCCCTCTGTCTTTGTTCCGCCAACACGCACGCGCCAAGTATATGGTGATGTTGTGTCGGCCGAATTTGTATGAAATGAAAGTTGGCCCTTTCCAAGTACCTACACTTTTAAGCCTGCATCACACTGGCGCGGCCTGCGGTGGCGGACCATGCTAAATTTAACAGCTAATGACAAGTTTTCTATTGTCCGCCGCGGCCAGGCCGCGCCAGTCTGTGAGAGGCCTTAGGTTGGTCCGACTATTAATCGATAGAGTCAGCGGCGCTACCACGAACTTCGAATCTCGAACTTCGTATATCTCCGTTTCGGTCGGTCGAGTACCATAAACCATAAGTGCGATAGAGACGGAGATATACGAAGTTCGAGATTTGAAGTTCGTGGTAGCGCCGCTGACCAGCGAGTCGTGACAGTGAAAAATGGCGGCAAATTAAAAAAAACGCATGCTGGTAACACGAAATGTATGGAGCCGTCATAAGTACTTATAACTGACAGTTTATTTCATAGGTAAAATTGTTGCCACATAAATAATTTGATAAAAATGCTACTGTCACGACTCGCTGGTCAGACTCTAACTACTTAGGTACTCTTTACTCGAACACAAATTAGTGCTTTGAAGCCCAATATCATGCAAGCGGATCACTGAATTGAAACATGTTTTTTTAGAAACCCATCATATTTTTCAACAAGCTATCCAACGATACCCACACCATGGGTTTAATATGAAAAAAATACATCACCATTTATTTTTTATAGTCTCATGAGAGTAGGTGTCATGCGCAAACTTATGTTAGGTGATGTCTACCTACTCTAGTAATAATAACTCAATGTTTAAAATAAAAAAAACCACCCAAGAGCGAGACCACAGATTAATACTTAGTTACTCCGTAGCGAGACGAGACCCACGCACACACCATGACGAGCTCCGTAACAAAATATCGTAAGTATCATAATAAGGCAGAGAGAATAGGCATGCTATTTTTAGTCCTGGATCCTTAAATCCGTGACAATTTGCTCGATGCCCGGGACACCACTCTTCAAACCGGGGCATACCGCGACGTATGACAACCCTACGCTAGGATCGATTCCCTAACTATTTGGCACATGGGTGGTGGACTATAGTCCCCCGCGGCTATGAAGTCAATCCTGATCCTGATACAAGCTGAGCTATAACCACGAACTTCGAATCTCGAACTTCGTATATCTCCGTCTCTATCGCACTTATGGTTTATGGTACTCGAGCGACAGAGACGGAGACATACGAAGTTCGAGATTCGAAGTGATGTTAGGTATTTCCTTTTTATTTTTTAATAAATGTGCTAAAGGTTAAAAAGGTATACCTATTTATCATACATCTCGTTCCCACTTGCGGTATTGTCTATGCATACATCTTTCTCACTCATGTGTGTATGTGTGGGTGAGTCCCTCTATTCTATTCTACCTATATGATGGACCGCCACCGCAGGCCGCGCTAGTGTGATGCAGGCTTTAGGCCTCTCACAGACTGGCGCGGCCTGGCCGCGGCGGACAATAGCAAACTTGTCATTAGCTGTCAAATTTACTATGGTCCGCCACCGCAGGCCGCACCAGTGTGATGCAGGCTGTACGAGGGCTGTACCCTAGCCTGAAATTTTAATGAGCATGTTCAATAGTTATATTGTTAGTTTGTTTTGTCGATTAAGTTTTTCATAATTCAAAGAAACATATAATATTTTGAAAAATACAGGCTCGCGAGTTCAACAGGTCACAGAGCCTAGCCAAACTAGTAAGCTAAATAATGATTGCTTTATTTGCGATAGCTTGAACGCGCCGCTTGGCTTGACAAGTTGACATTGACAGATAACACAAAACGGACGCTGCTGACGCCACTACTTTGTTTATTCTTCATTTTCTTAATTTTCAATAACGAACCGTTTTACAATGAAATAAGGCCTACAACATTTTAACAGTACTATAAAAAAGTATTCGACAGAATATTTTATCTCATCACTAATTAATTTGATGTATATTATTATCTCAATAAATAAATATGGCTCCGAAGCAAAAGTTTGCCGAAGGTAATTTATTATTTGCTTATAACATTCTATGAACCTTGTCTCATTTTATGTGTAATTCCATGCTTCATTAAACAGCACGATAAATTATACCGGTTTATTGTTTTTCAGGTGAGAAAGTGTTGTGTTTTCACGGTCCGCTCATTTACGAGGCAAAATGTCTGAAAAGTAATGTTACAAAGGATAAACACGTCCGGTACCTAATACATTACGCCGGATGGAATAAAAAGTATGTATTCATTATATTATAGGCTTGAGTACGAGTTTGTGGTGGCTGACATAACCTAATATTTCTTAACCGCTTTTGTAGCTGGGACGAGTGGGTTCCGGAAAGCCGTGTATTGAAATACAACGAAGCTAACGTGCAGCGACAGAAGGAAGTTCAGCGGGCGCACTCAGCGCAACCCGCTAAGACTAAAAAAAGTAAGCAAACTTGATGCTATTGACCTCAATATTATTATTAGTATTGACCTATTGAGTCAACAGTAACAGTTGGTACTATAACGAAATATTCAGGAACCAATTCTCCGTTTTTTTTTCATAATAGAGTAACCAGTGATTGATCCTAGCTAGATCCTATCAGACCCAACTGCGATCTCAGGACAACTGGGTCAACTTGATGTATAAAGATTGTTCTCGCATCATTAATCTTTTCTATTCACTCTTGTTTTGAAGGTACCTAGATCATAATTAAGGTTACCAATCTATCTTTACAGCCCCAGCAAAAGGTCGAAAATCAGAATCGTCTGCAAATGCAACCCCTGGGAGAGAAGAACCAACTACACCTGCCGGTAACTATGCTATTCCACTTCTATAAAGAATATTCTATACTATTAAACAAGCAATATTTGTAGATATTTTTGTAATCACGTTTTTGGCTTTAACAATTATGGTGAAATTTGCAATATAGGAGTGAACAAAGGTGAATTCGGTCTAGCTAGGTCTCATATCTAGGAAAATTTGATTTCTCCGTAATTTCATCCAAGCAGAGCTCAGTAGCCCAGGTAGGTACTTACTTTATTTCTAAAAGAACTGAACAAAAAAGTCAACATGTTAAATATTAAATGCATGAACACTTGCTTCAAGGGCTGATGTATACATAAAGATTATGTATATTGCATGTGATTATATAAAGAGAAGTAGTATAAGTATACTAACTACAAGAAATTATAATATCACACATTAATTTTTCATTTTTTGTTTATTATACCTATGTTTGTTTTTGTACAGTTTTAAAAATCCAATTAATCACCAAATTTGATTGTTTCACCATAATGGATTGGGCATGTAAAGTTTTAAAGGCATGCTCCCATAACTCCCTCATTCAAGTTTTACAGTTAACTTGTAGATTGTCAATTTTTTCTCTCTCTTCGTCGGAGACTTATAGGAAAGCTAGCGTTTGCCCGCGACTTCGTCCGCGTGGAACTCATGACTTCCAGGGTAAGAGGTCCTATATCCTTTCCCCGGGATGAAAACGATCTCCATACCAAATTTCATCTCAATCTGTTCAGCAGTTTAAGCGTGACAACTTGCCTCATGAGAGCGCACCAGATAGTAGAATAACAACACTCTAGTAACAACAATAGGGGTGTGTAGCTGTAGACTAAGATTTTTTATGATACCATTCAAACCAGTTTTTGGATAGGAACAAATGTTTGTATGGGAGCAACTACAATTAAAGAACATAAATACCCAAAAAATTGAGACTAAGATTGACCTCGCTGGCGGTAGCCCAAAACGCTTCATACTAATTGACATATTAATGGGGAACTTGCATGGGACTTCAATTTCGAATAAATTGCACTCAATCGATGCGGATATACGTAGAGATATCATACAAAAGAAAAAAAAACGATTTTATTAGTTTTACCTAACATTAAAATGACAAAAATTTATTTTTTATTTTTTCGATAAAATAACGTAACAGTTACATAGAATATTAAATTAGAAATGATATTTTGTATGACAAGTATAGACTTAAACGTAAATTTTGTGGAGATAATCGCAAATGAATGACTTACTCCATAGTAAAGGCTATGTTGTGACATCATAGCATAAGCCCGTTTAGTATAGAGCGTTTTCGGGGGGTGCCGGCGCGCGCAGATTTCAAATGCATATAACATCAGAAAAATAAATCATAACAAAGTTTTAATGCTACAGTTGTTTTAATGCTGGATTATACTTTTGTTTTTCGTAATAAAATATTAAGATGCAAGTTCCCAAAGTATTGAGTATGACGTCATAATCCGCTATTTGTATGGAATATCAAGAAATTTGCTGTTTCGGTCGCGACTTACTGCGTTTAGGTCTATAGTTGTCATACAATTTTGTTTCTATAAAAGCGTAAGGATTCAATTGGTATCTTTAAATTTACTCTTCGACAATAAAAAAAAGAAATGATTTCTGTCTTTATGGTTTTTTTTTTTCTTTGGAGCCTATTCTGTGTCCCACTGCTGGGCAAAGGCCTCTCCCCGTGATCTCCATGCGCCCCTACTAGATGCCTCTTCCGCCCAATTATGATATTAATTATATTTTTCAATTTATACTGTATTACAATAATTTGTTGGTTTACTATCCATTTAGCAACACTACGTTATCAATTTTAACATGAGTCTACACCCCTATTGTTAATACCAAGCCAGAATACAGTCGCTGTGGCCGGAATCGGTTAGGACGACATCATCATCATCATTAATTAGTATAATTAGTAGAGGGCGGAGTACCGGTGGCAAAATTCACACAAAAGGTATGGAGTCGTTTTTTTATAATTATTATTTTATACTTATTTTATTTTTTATAATTATTATATATACGGAGTGGAAGCCCCAACACTCAAAACGGAGACGCGGTAGACCTCGTCGGCGATGGCGGGATAACTTGGACTCCTTTTTAAAAGACTGGCCAGTTATTGCTCAAGACCGCGATGAATGGAAGGGGAGAGGGGAGGCCTTTGCTCAGCAGTGGGACATAACGGGCTCGATATATATAATGTTATTTTAGGCTTGAATAATAAAATTATTCATTTACCTAATGTACTTAGTATGGTACCTACTCGTAAATTGGAAGTAAGCACTTAACATTTATATTCATAAATCGATTTCAGGAATAGTAATGATAATGTTTTGATAAGAAAACATATTATTCTGTATTATAGATATTAACAACATATTACATTATATTTGTATGCTCGTAAAATAATTTCTATAAGTTCCTAAAAATTATTATGCAAAATTAATAATTTATTCGTTATTTATTTAATCATAAGAATACTTAGGCGACTCCATACATTTAGTGTGAAATTAGCCACCGGTACTCCGCCCTCTAATAATTAGTATTCATAAATGATTTTAATCTGTAAGTGATTGTTACGCAGCAACTACGAAAGGGCGCAAGTCGGAGACGGCGTCACGCGACGAGTCCCGCGCGTCCACGCCAGCCGGTACCTCCAATTATATATTCAAAAACATTCACTCTGTAAGAAGGCCTCACATGCCAGAATCCAAGGGCTTCCCGAACCACTACTACTCTCCTATTATGACATTTGGCGAGAAAAACAGCAGGAAAGTCATGGTCTGAAAAAAAAATATTATAATAGTATGTTTTACAAACCGCAGGTGGACCTGGGGGATAAAATATACCCAATATCCATCCGTAAGGCCATCAGAGGTGTTGAACACAGATAGTAGGTACATGGATCAGTACCCCTACAAACAATCGTAACCTTTTCGACGCCAACGACGCATTTATCCGCACCGCAGGTTCAACGCCAACAATTGATATATGCGCCAAGGAGCCCAACGCGATTGCAACCTTCTTAAGGTTTTACTCCGCACTAAATGTCTTGTTGACTTGGCGTGTGGTTGACAACTTTTCTCTTTGACAGAGTGGCGAAAAGGTTAAAAAACTTCATCTAGGTTGTATCTTCATGTCTGAGAGACGTGACTTCTATGGGGGTCCTCGACCACTGCTCTCCAAGTTGTTGGATCTAGAAAAGCTACAAACTTATTAATATTAGTACCTATAGAAGACGTCATTGTGATATGACTGGAGAAGCCATTTTATCAAAATATCGAATTCAACTCCAATCCAAACATTTGGTTTTTATAATACACACTCGACCACAGATATTAAGACGAAAGAGAAAAACATAAGACCAACAGAATGCATAAAATTTGGTGCATCTGAATGTTTACTTTCCTTGCTAATAAACCCTCTAGATGCAAGCATGGTGTTTGGTTTATCAAGATAATACTTACTGCTTGCATTAGCCATTCTAAAACTATGTTAATACTAGATTGATAGTTAGTACATGGTTAAACTATTGGAACAACCATGTGCAATTTATGGTAAGTTTCTTGTTGACTGACTTGGTGATTTTTTGTATTGAAGGTAAAGATGCAGAGAGCACCCCGGTGGCAGGCAAAGCTAGCAAGAACTCTAGCAAGGATACACCAGCTGACTCCGGCTCGGACCAACCCAAGTGAGTGTCTTATTATTGTTACATTGTAAGATCTAATGCTTATTGTCAATTCTACATTCTACTTTCTAGCCGTTACTTAACCAATGATATTACAAGAATGTGAATTTCTACTTCTATTCATTTTATCTTTCTGGAGAACATTACTTTATCATCTGGAGAGCATTTAGTTTAAGGACCAGTCATAGTGTGTTACAAACAAGAAATTAACGTCAGTTATAATATAACTAAGCAATTTATTTTACAAAATGTTGCTAAACTTTTATTTAATGTTGGTAAGTATTTCTAAATCTGGATAAAGTGTATTAATAACGTAGTTGTGTCGAAAAGACGGATGAATTTTGTGCAATTACTTATTATTATCGCAATATGTTCAAATATAAGTGCAATGATTAAATCATAAATTGTATTATTTCAGGAAAAAGCGTGGCCGCTTGGACTTATCTGTCGAATCCGAAGAGCAATACCTAGCAAAAGTGGAAGTGAAGATCAAGATCCCCGAGGAACTAAAAGTGTGGCTCGTAGATGACTGGGACGTCATCACGAGGCAACAGAAACTGGCAATATTGCCCGCCAAGCTCACTGTGGAACAAATAGTTGACAACTACCTAGCATTCAAAAAGTCCAGCAAATTACACAACCAAGCGAAGGAATCCGTTTTAGTAGACATTACGGAGGGCATCAAAGAGTACTTCAATGCGACCTTAGGATCTCAACTCCTTTATAAATTCGAAAGGCCTCAATACAGTGAGATTTTACAAGAATACCCGGACACCCCAATGGCGCAGACCTATGGTTCCATACATTTGTTGCGGCTGTTCTCCAAAATGGGTCCCATGTTAGCTTATACGGCGCTCGATGAGAAGTCGCTGCAACATGTGCTAACACACATACAAGACTTCTTAAAATATATGGTGACTAACAGATCGACGCTTTTCAATCTGCAAGATTATGGGAATGCTACTCCCGAGTATCATAGGAAGGTCCAATAGTAATCACTGTAAGCTAACCCCGGCAATGACGAACGATGATGTGGAGAATGTCAAACAACCTTTTCTGTTTATTTTTTATTACTGCTGTTAGGGTGACATCTCTTGGTCACTTCCTTGGGTACTCTACTATGAAATTGCAATTGTAATAATTATAAACCATTTCCTATATTGACTCTACGTTATACCTACATGACTAATATACAGTTTATTAGGGTTCCGTAGCCAAATGGCAAAAAACGGAACCCTTATAGATTCGTCATGTCCGTTCGTCTGTCCGTCTGTCCGTCCGTCCGTATGTCACAGCCACTTTTTTTCCGAAACTATAAGAGCTATACTGTTGAAACTTGGTAAGTAGATGTATTCTGTGAACCGCATTAAGATTTTCACACAAAAATCGAAAAAAAAACATTAAGTTTTAGGGGTCCCCATACTCAGAACTGAAACTCAAAAAAATTTTTTTCATCAAACCCATACGTGTGGGGTATCTATGGATAGGTCTTCAAAAATGATATTGAGGTTTCTAACATAATTTTTTTCTAAACTGAATAGTTTGCGCGAGAGACACTTCCAAAGTGGTAAAATGTGTGTCCCCCCCCCCCTGTAACTTCTAAAATAAGAGAATGATAAAACTAAAAAAAATATATGATGTACATTACCATGTAAACTTCCACCGAAAATTGGTTTGAACGAGATCTAATAAGTAGTTTTTTTTAATACGTCATAAATCGTAAACCGCAATTTATTTCACGGAACCCTTCATGTGCGAGTCCGACTCGCACTTGGCCGCTTTTTTTTTATAAAGAAACTGTCATATAATGTACTACTGTTTTATTTTGAGTCTTAGAATATGGACATCATTGAGAATAACGACATCAAAAGTTGTTTAAGGCAGTAATTTCTTTTTTTTATACTTTTATGTACTTGACACTCCAACAATATATAGTAAAACGCAGACGAATTGTAAATTGCTGAATCCGACATCACCATTCAATTTTTTCTTGTATTAAACTGTTTTACGTTATCGTCATTTTATTCTCATAACTATCAGACTTTAACTTCATTGAAAACTTAAGAGGCAAAAGGAAGATTCTTATTAGAATTTTAAATCCGTGTCTATGATTGTTTGAGTAATCCCAATAGCTCATAGGATGATTAATTATGAACTCTACTTTCAACCTGCATATTTGATATGCATTTTGCTGAGCCCATATAGTTTACTTTAGTGAAACGTGATTTTAGAAAATAATATATGTAGCTTTTACTGCGATTGGGAAATATATGGTTATAAATCCTGTAATGTAATGCATGCCAAGCCGGGGTAGCTCGCTAGTTTAGCGTAAGTTTGACTGAATCTTTGATGAGAAAAGTATTCAATACTGTTAAGTGTTGAAAATAATTTCTGTAATATGAATTTTAGGACATTGATATAGTATAACGACAAATGTAGAGAGACAATTAGTATTTATAAACGTGTTGTGTAAGTTTAAAATGTATGATATCCAAAAAGTTCATGTACTTTTGTATTTGTGAGGTGTTTGTTCACTTGGTTATGTCTTATTTTCTCTTACTATAATAACAAGTAAAAGTCCATGGTATGAGTTTGCCTTAGAGGCAATGATAATTTGAATTAAATCTCTTTACAACATTATACTATTGTGTTAATTTCTAGAACCTCTCATTAGACCCAGTATTGGCGTATAGTATTATACAATTTATTAATGACCATGTTTTTGTTGAGACGAATCCAGCAACATAAAAACTATTTTGATGTATTCACAAAAGGTACTTGAATAAGAAAATATTTATTTTATTTTGTATTGGCTGTTTAGAGATTTCATCTGAGCCTCGCTGCGGGCGCACTGCGCGAACTTCACGAAAAATATAGTTGAGCGCCATTATATGTAATTTCACAAATATTTGTAAACATTGATGATGCGAGTTTGGTTATTATTAAAAATGTTGACTCGTGGTGAATAGAAAAGTGATAAATAGAATTGGCGCCACTGTACATTCTTGGAGATGTACAAATGTATGTGAGTAATAACCTGTTGTCATCAATTACTAAAGGAAACAACTTAGGAGCCTGTAACATTTGAATTTTATGAAAAGGATTTTTTCCTCGCAAATGTGTTGAAAAACGTCGTATGACACGCGTGAGCTTTGATAATTACATCCTCGGCTCTCTTATCACGCTCACCTGCGGTTCGCGTGACAATTCCGCCTCTAATGTCATGATCAACATAGCTCACTTGTACCACAATGTACTATTAACCATACAATACGTTTTCGAACGCGTTTGCGTTTAGCTTCAATTTGTATGGCAACGCGAATAGCGCCTCTGGTGGTAACTATTACTAGGACCCACACGTTGCCATACAAATTGAAACTAAACGCAAACGCGTTCGAAAACAATTATAATTATGTATCGATAAAACTTAAATGATCATTGATCACCAAAAAAAATGTTGGTACCCTAAGCACTCTTACCAAAAAAAGGAACTGAACACCAAACTACCAGTTGTTTTAATAACGACTGCACTTTAAATTGTATTCGAACATCAAATTTAATAAATTATCACCAAATCTTAGCGAGCAAATGAATGGGTTAACAATGATTAGTTTGGAGTTATGTCATTGTGTTTTAATAGGATAGCAAGATGGGTTATAAATTTGGTGATCATTAATTATTTTTGGGTTAGCAACGATTTATTAGGATAGCATTTTCTTTAATAGGATAGTAAGATGTTATAATTCGGGTTATTATTTCACATTAAAATGGAGATTAAATCTTGGTGATCATTTATTATTTTCGGCAGTAAAAAGTGTCTTTTTGGTGTTATATTTTACTATGTTACGGTCTAATCCCAATAAGGTCTAGTTTTCCCTCTGGGTTAGAAGGTCAGATGGCAGTCGCTTTCGTAAAACTAGTGCCTATGCCTTTTGGATTAGGTGTCAAAGCGGACCCCGGGCTCCTTTAGGGGCACAACCGGGAATAACGCTAGGAGAATGATGATATTTTACTATATTTGGTGATCCGTTAAATACAAGCCTAAATAAATTGAGTGCTGTACAATGTCGTAACGTCCATCATTGGTAAAACAAGGGTGGGGGAAAATAAATCCATTATATTGCAATCTTCCCTAATAAGCTACGGTTACTACCTTGCGACAGGCTTGCTTCGCTACCATCGAATTGTAAAAAGATCTTAGATGGTATAGTATTAGAGCAGGCGATCGCAGTGGCCAACATAATGCGAAACCGTGTGCTGGCCTGTACTGAAAATGCTTACCTATTAGGTATACATATGTATAAACTTATAAAGCGCATCGCCTCATGTCAAGCATGAAGCCGTGAACCAGTAACTGACCTCCGTCTACGCAAAGTTGGTACAAATTACAGGATCAGGTTACACTGGCTCACAACCAAGACAATATGTTTTGTAACTAATATAGTGAATATAGACCGATGCCAATGTCGCGCCGACCATGGTGACTCACTACGCTCCCACCAACTTAATTCTGCGGTCCATCACAATGCTTCTTCAACTAAAACATATTAAGGTGGTTCGATTGCCATACAAAGTGTTATTTGACATTCGCAGGCCAACGGCGTGATATTTTAAGAAACTTTCATAAATTGGCTTCCCATTTGCGCCAAATTCCCCCTTTCCTAGAATAAACTTGTATAAACTAGATTTATTTGAGAAATTGGTTTGGGACGTGATATTTTGGGAAAACTATTTTTCTCAAATTAATCTAGTTTATACAAGTCTATTCTAGGAAAGGGGGAATTTGGCGCAAATGGGAAGCCAATTGACGAAAGTTTGTTAAATAAGTTTCTTAAAATACCACGCCGTTAGCCTGCGAATGTCAAATAACGCTTTGTATGGCAATCAAACCACCTTAATGAACACTGGTTACAAAGTTATCCACATGCATTGGTAAATTTGCGTCGCCGTGCGGTAAAAAGTAGCCCCATAATGATTACATATTATACTCTTGATATGTAATTGGCTACTAGCGGATTAGCAGGATTATTAAACAGTAGCCAGGTTCTTGTATTTATTTGCTTCGGCGCCATTGGAGTTATGCGGAAACAATTGAAATACATAATAGGTACCGCTACATTACTCACCTAGGGCGGAAAAACAAAGAATATCGCAGGTAATTGGTATTTGGCTCTAGAGCCGAATGCGATCTGGAGGCTTTCTTTAGTACCGCCAGTGGAGACTACAACATTTCACGTCTCTCCCTGGCCAGGAAGTTGGATTTTTAAATAGCGGGCGGGCGGCAATTGCCACTTTATGGCTTATATTTATATTATAAAATAAAACAACAGACATTATACCCCCCTTTTGTACTTTTTATTTGTGCAATAAAGTTTAAATAAATTAATAAATATTTCTTATTTCACTTGCCCGTCGGTGTTGGCTCCGACGCCGCTAATGACCGTGAAACGACTCTATATAATTCAGAAATCCTAAGTTGCAAACGACCAATCAACTTGAAAACCACCGTCGCCATCCACATATGGGCACAGACAGCACAAATCATAAACAGGAAAAATCCGCGTATAGTAGTAATAAATACGTTAAACGGTTAAGCTTAATAGTGGTGTTAAATCGCAATCAGGGTCCACGAGTGCCGTATAAGGAAGAAATGGCAGGCCGAGGTCGGAGGAACGGTGCGGTTGCGACACCGAGGTCTGCGGACAGCTGTTGGATGCTTGCAATTCGGACATGACATGATAGGTTTGATGACCTACTTGTCTCCATCGATACCTGATTTTGACGCTGAACAAGGTACGCGAGAGTGGGGCGTCCATAGAACTGGATACCCTCCGGCTTGAGCACCATATCACCCTGTATAGTGATGATCACTTTAGACTAGTTCGCAACCATGAGCATGACTACGAAGCTGGAGGTCATGGGTTCGAATCCCCGTAGGGGCATTTTTTGTGTGTTGAACACAAATATTTGTTCGTAAGCCATGGATGTTTTCTATGTATTTAAGTATCCATATATTATATAGATATTAGTAAGTAGGTTACGCTACGGTCGGCCAAGAAAGTGGTTTACCCGTTTTGACAAAAGTTTCTGTGAGATCTGATTGTCGCTATCATACGAGTAATGTTCAAGTGGAAATCGACCTTGTTGTTTCATGACGTTCAAATGAACCTCGACCGTAGGGTGGTAGACCACATTTTTGGCCGACTGTACTACCTATGCATATCATTGTCTCCTACAAATAGTAGGTAAACGCTTTGCTTAATTTGGGTTTAGGCCTAGGTCTATGCATGTAAGGTCGTTGTTGTTCTACGTCCGTAGGAATAACCCTAGAAACCCTACACGTGACCTCCGGGTGGTGCTAAAAGAACAACAAACTCGGCAGCTGCACTGTTCCTTCTGAACCTCGCAGCGCACACTGAAACTCTATCAGCGACATATCGATACGAATAAATATATGTACCAGTGTGTAACCGCCATACGATAAATAAAATAAATATGCATGTAAAATTGTGTTCATTTTATAATAATATTTTTACTGGCTTTTTAGAGATTTCGTTTGAGCCTTTGCACCTGCGGGCGCTTTAAAGTGACGCAAAGCGCACGAAAATAAATTGACTGCGCGCCATTAATTCACGAACATTCGTAAACATTTTTTTTTCCTCGTTTAGCCTGCAGTGCGGCCAGTAACGGATGCGTTACGGTACATCCTCTCTGAGGGCCTTAAGGGCCTCTCAGAGGGAGAATTCGTAAACATTGTTGACGTGTTTGATAGAATATTAAAAATTTTGAACTCGAGGAGAAAAAAAGCGGTAAATAAATAGAATTACGTCGCTGGCTTGGATTCATTGGATTCTTTCCTCGCACAAGTTGCAACTGTGTGTAAAAGAAGTCGTATGAAATGCGTAAAGCTACTGTTACACATGCTCTTTAGTAGCATGCTTGTTTGAGCATGCTCAATTATTTTGTATGCAAATAGCATGCTACTTACTATCAACTTTCCAGATACACTACATGCTATTTTCTCGAAATTAGCATGCTTTCGTGCTACTAAAGTAAAGAGCATGTGTAACAGTAGCTTAAGCTTTGATCATTTAATTCATTACATTACACTCTTATTGGCTCCCAGGTGCTCGCCTGCAGCTCGTGCGAATAATTCGTCCTCGCGTGTAATGTTCAAGATAGCACACTCGTATCACAATGTATTGTGTTTAATGTTCATATCATAGTTATCCATGATGTGTAAATTATAATTTAAGTACCTATTAGAAAAGTTGTTTCTTCCGTAGATTTAAAATAAGAAAACTATATCAATAAAGACAAAGTATTGTAAGCATGCTAACTTTATAATAGTTTTTTATGGATATTAGCATTGAATCAGACAAAATATCCCACACACATGATTGGTCCTTCGAGCCGGATTGACCGATAGCCCTTGTTAAAAACTGCCTCACACATATATTTGGTCCTCCGAGCCGGATAGAACCATTAGCCTTGTTCCAAACTGTCCCACACCACACATATATAATTGTTCCTTCGAGCCATATTAAACCATCGCCCTTGTTAGTTAAATGTTTGTCAAATCGTTTCTTTGTCAACGTCACCACATTAAAAAGTGAACGCTAACCGCCTGGAATCTCCGCCCGCCACATGGCTCCGGTTGCTATTCCTGGCGCGTGCCTGAAATAACACCGTGGTGTGTGGCGTCACCGGCAACGTAGCTACGCGGATACATCATTGATTGCGTCGGCTATACAAGGGTGGAAAATGATACTATGATTAAAGTATTCCTTTCAGACGTGTACTGCTAATATTTCTTCATGGCTGGATCGTTATAGATCTTATAGACAGCTAGTAACTCTTGCATTTTGATAAACTAAATAAGTACTTATTTTAAGGCTGAGGTACACTGTGTGTAGATATGTCCTGTTCTAGGGAATGTTCCGGGTTTGTAAGGAGAATACTCCCAGCTCGTGAATATTCCCCACTTTTCCCTTTACAAATGGAGAACTTTCGGAAATATTATCTCCTCTCTTCTCTTATCTCTGTGTGCACTAAAATATATCTAAGTCCAAACAAATAAAAAAAGCGACGGTGCTAAAATGATGCAGTGCCACTTACCACTTACTTAATAATCCTTAGTAGAGCCTATGGTAATAGTAACCAAGTTCAATACAAAAATTATGCTTGGCTGTCTTCAGTCTGTAAAATGTGAGATCTTAAAGTAGGTTAGATTTGACTTGGCCAGTTTTTATCAGAATTAAAAAATATATCCTCCTTAACGGCCTCCGTAGCCCAGTGGGTCAATCCCGGTCAGGGCATTTATTTGTGTGTTTATCACGAATATTTGTTCCTGAGTTATGGATGTTATATATGTATATAAGTATCTATATGTATTTATCTATTATATATACCATCGCCTAGTACCCACAACACAAGCCTTACTGAGCTTACCGTGGGCCTAGGTTGATTTGTGTAAGATTGTCCCATAATATTTATATATTATATTTATATATATATATATATGTTGAATAACTTAATAAAATGACCGATGTAATGAAAACTGGCCAAGTCAAATCGATCCTATATAAGATCTCACATTTTTAAATAACAGCAATTGTTATAGGTATCCAATAAAGCAAAGGCATAGAGTTTAATACTTGTTCATAATGTTATTTTGTTGGCACTCATTTAGATCTTTATTCTTTTTGCGGCGAAGCCAACAGCCAAGCATAATTTTTGTATTGAACTTGGCTCTCCTTTATTAAATTTTTACTTTTATGTTTTTGGTGGGATATCATTACTTTTTGTAAAGAAAACTAGGCAGGTATTGAGATTTACTTCTGTTCTGTGTATAATTATGTGGTGCCGCGCGCCGCCGCCGACGACACCGTTTGGCCGGTTGTTTAGCGCGTATTACAAGTTTTTTGTATGGGGACACCACTTATTTTTTGGCTTGACTTTATTTTATATTTCTGTTATATAGCAAATATAATAATATATACATATATTGGGATAGTTTCAAATATCTGCTTGTAACGGTTCCAACGCTACAATAAAAAAAAAAAATGTATTTTATAACTTTTTTTTATTTTTAGATTTTTTCCTACGCTTACACACAATTACCGAGCTGGATTCCAAACTTCATCCTTCTAGGTCATCTGGAAGTAGGTTTAGGTACTATATGTCAGTCAGTCAGTCAGTGCTAAAATTTACGATTTTATAACCGTTTGAGCTAGCTTCATAAAATTTGGGCTTCTAGATGTCCTTATGGATATAATTAAACACACTTAGTTTTATGTGTTTACGTTAAACAGGTTTTGAGTTATAGAAGGGTCAAAAGTGGTACCAAGTGGTTCGTGTAATATTACACTTGGCGCTGGCTAGCCAGTTCTTTTGCTTGAACTTGGCTTGACACGCTGCCGCGTGTCTAGATAGGTGTCTTTAGTCCTTACAGTTTTGTTGTGCAGGTAATGGTAGATATATATACTTTTCGTTTGAGGTAGGTTTCCTTTCAAAGCGCTAGCGTATCGTACTCGTATGATATCTTTAATAATTTACCTTTCATATATTTCTAAACATTTTACAGCACAACGACAAGTCTTTAGCGAATAGTTGCTAGGAATTTCAGAATCGGAACGTGCGCCGGTCTTGCTATGTTTGGCATTGTATGTACAAACGCAACTGTGTATGTATATTGTATGTACATATGTACATGACCATCCTTGCCTTCATCTACATATGTTTCAAAATCATGACATATTATAATTACGCCACGAAATTCCTCGATGATGAGACTGTGAGTCAACGTCCGTGACAGTCGCGACTTTAAACAGCTGACCCAGAATCTTTTTAAGGAGTTGTTGCGACCTGCCTTTACCTAAGATCAATGCTTCCAATTATCGGTACGTGTGCATGTATTTCACTACAGCATATATACCTGGGTTTACCGAAAACTCGCCTGAAGCGAACCATTGTAAGTCTGACCTCCGTATTCGCGTAGTTGTTATGAATCTCCTGATCAACATACACTTAAGGATAAGTGGTGAGCTGGTGAAATGAGGCGAAACAGACGGTGAGTAGCTTTAACTACATATGCCTGGCCCCTATTCCACCAACTTGACAATTGTCACCTGACAATGATAATTCCCCATACATTACTTGTTCTAGACTAGAAGTTAAGGTGGTTCGATTGCCATACAAAATGTTATTTGACATTCGTAGGCTAACGTCGTGATATTTTAAGAAACTTATGTAACAAACTTTCATAAATTGGCTTCCCATTTGCGCCAAATTCCCCCTTTCCTAGAATAAACTTGTATAAACTAGATAAATTTGAGAAATTGGTTTGTCACGTGATATTTTGGGAAAACTATTTTTCTCAAATTAATCTAGTTTATACAAGTTTATTCTAGGAAAGGGGGAATTTGGCGCAAATGGGAAGCCAATTGATGAAAGTTTGTGACATAAGTTTCTTAAAATATCACGTCGTTAGCCTGCGAATGTCAAATAACGCTTTGTATGGCAATCGAACACGACACCACTTTTTCGTTTATTTGGTCTATATAATAACTGCGCCGTGGTTTTCCCCTGCCTCTCCTTCCTTCTATCTTTCCTTCCACTATGGTTTTAAAGAAGTTGCCGTGCCGTATCAAATGAATGACCAATCATTTTCCTCCTTATATTTAGTGCTGATGGTGTTCAAGATTGTCTCCAAGTAGTCGTAGTAGTAGTCGGTATTCCGGTAAAAATAAAGAGATGTTTCAAGTTGTTTCTGCCAGTTCTGTATGTCATCGCACACTTGAGAAATATTATGATAACGAGGTAGTTATTTACTACATGGAACTGATGGAACACGTATAGTACCTACTTGTATGTAATTTAATTTGTGTGTGTGAAGTAGGTATTTGAGCAGCTGGCTCATTCAGTTTCAAAATAAGTTAACAATTCACAACTGTCACAATTAAACTAAAGTAGACCGAAAGTCCTCAATCATCAAATCACCATACATTTTCTACGTCATTATAGATTCTCGCTTTTTTTCGCGGTTTACAAAATGCATAAACTAACCATTTATTTGGCTGATCACGATTTCTCGGTTGTAAAGGGTCCTTCCCTAGGATTTACTTTCATTCGGTTACGCAACAAATGGAAATTCGTCAACACGAAATGACCATTTTGAAATTGGACCAAAAGTAAATATTAAAATTTTATTGTGTCTATAATTTTTAACCGACTTCAAAAAAGGAGGAGGTTAAATATGTTCCACTGTATGCATTTTTTTTAATGTATGTTCGCTGATTTCACCGTCAATTGTGGACCGATTTCCAAAATTCTTTTTTTATTCGAAAGAGTATATATATGCCTGAGGTAGTCCCATTGTCACCAAGTCAGGATCTGATGATGGGATCCCAGGGAAATTGAGGGCAACCCTCAAATTTTAAAGGCACCCGTGTAGTGATTGCGGTATTTTCTAATATACTTTACTCGTGTATTTACCCTCGGAAATAGCAATTTTGGTGATGAAGACCACAGATGACCTATGGAACTCATCAAAAATGTGAAGTACGTCAAAGATTCTGACATGATTCCGTTGAAGTAGCAACTAATGAAGTGTTAATTCTGAGATCCTTGAGGAATCGACGGAACTCCTCAAATATTATCAGCCCACATATAGTGACTTGGGTTTTTTCTGTGATAATCAATGCATTTGCTCTCGGAAAGCAGTTCATGTGGTAAATTGGAAATGAAATGTGGACATTTTCATCCATCATATCAAACTGAATGAGGCGTCACTCATATCATATCAAACTGAATTTGGAACACTCAACACATCGTTGCTGTTAAAATAGACTACATAATATGTATTTCCATTTCATCAGCAAGATAAAACTTTTTTTAAACAAGTGTTTAAGTTTGCGGAATAAATATTGAGACCTTCAACCCAGCCTTCTCACCTTCTGCCAAACATTCAACTTTGCGAAAATTTAAGTAAAGTGGGACAAGTATCTCCCAAAATTACCTACCTACTTATTTCAAGTACGTACGGGCAAACAATAATTTGTACCTAATACATTGAATTATGAACTTACTAAACGCGCGGCGCGGTGATTTGTCACTAACGAGTATGTAAGTACCTAAAAGCACAGAATAAGTAATCTAAAAGTTTTAACTAGACAAATACCCTCTGACTAACTTACTAGGTACTTAGGTACTAAAGAAGTTATATCAGTGTAAAAACTTCGTAAAAAAAGAGATGCACTTAATAGAAATCGGATCAATGGAAGTCAGTTGCCTTTGTTGACTTACATTCTCAATTTAGTAGTACGAGTTAGGTATTTCACTGAAATCTTGTTGTCAACGTAGATTACACAGGACAAGTAACTCAAAATTACACAGCCTACCAATAACTACAACTTGGGAAACGTTGAAAAACCCCCGACATTTTCATTTCAAACTTCAATATCTCAAAAACGGCTGAACCGATTTTGTTGAAACGTAGCTCAAGAACCATCTCGATCACGCCAGCTTTCGGATAAAAAAACCGCATTCAAATCGGTCCATTCGTTTAGTAGCTACGATGCCACAGACAGATACACACACACAGAAAGACAGACACACCGACACGTCAAACTTATAAACACCCATCTTTTTCCTTCGGGGGTTATAATTTAGGTACTTTTAACTGACGAAAAATCAATCGCCCCCTATTTTTTTTTTCAAATTTATACGGGACAATAAAAAAATAATTATCAAAATCGAACTACTCTGTAAAAAGTTACGCGTGGTCATACATAAAATAAAATATTTATATGTATATACGCGGCGACTTGAGAACCTCCTCCGTTTTTCGGTTGAAAAATAAATGACTGTACTAAACTGACTGTACATAAGCATGAAAAACTCCTAGAAACCTTTGTTATGAACAGCTGTTCTCGGGATGATGATTAAGAGTTTTACTTCTAATTGTCACGTCGCAAATAGAACTGTGGCCGCTTATCACAATGTGACGAAAGCGAGCCAAGGTGGCGTTTATTCTGCTTAATTGGGTCAGCGGGAATTTAAAAATTTACCGCTTATGTATTGCTAATTGTCCTTAAGGATGACCAATCTTTTAAATACCACACATGTTTTAAGGAAAGAATTGTGAAATTCGGAAGAACTGTTGACTGAAGTATTCTCTGATAAGGGGGTCTGAATCCTTGATAAGAATGTTTTCCATATTCTACTCCTCTGTTTACGTTTACCTACGTCTGTAAAATTAAAGTCTCTAACAACTCTTATTTTCAAAAATGATGAATCCAAATATTGTACCTACCTGAAGATCGCAGTAGTAGTGAAGCACTGAATAAGAAGTGATGGCATTGAAAAATGTCAGGTTACTGAGGGTAGTTAGGTACTAGATAAAGCATTCTTGAATTGAAAGATCTAGGTAGATACATCTTCGAAGTTCTCTGTAAACAACTGAACTGAATCGGGGTTTAAATGATCAGATATTGCTCTCAATACCCGATACCAAATTATGAAATTCAGATGATCAGAAATGTCTTTCACTGGCAGTGCTGCAGACCGAAATAAGTTAATTTAGTACTTTCACCAGATCTCTCACAAAAATGTTCCTCAATTATTTCCAAGTGCCAACTTAATCGAAATTTGGAAGGCTTTTCTTCTGCATACTTATTCTCGGAGCGGGGAAGATCTCCTTTCGCGGCGCGGTAAGGCGACACCGAGAGAGCTCGCGCCGACAGCGCCAGTCGCACCACAGCTCGCGTCGACTCGACATGTAAGTAGCCGTGCCATAGTGTCTGTGAAAAAGTGTTTTTGTTTTTTAATTTACGTGTTCAAGTTGGTAAGTAGGTAGTGCAGTGCAGATTTACTACGGTGTAAATATTAAGGATTATAAAAAAACGGTTTTGAATTTTGGAAATATGCTTTATTAAAAACTTATCCGATCCAAAGTTTGTGCCGCCGGTATTGCTATTATTTTAATTTAATCATATCGTATTTGATTTGAGAGGTAAATAACTCTACATTAAATTACGTACATTAACTGGAAACATAAATAATTAATATTCATAAACTATTTATTAATCGGTATCCAATAATTAGTCCGGGAAAGCGGCCAGAAATTTTGTAATCGCTGCTCATTCTATTTTTGAATACCGCGGTGCTTGGTTACATTTCGGGCAGCCAATAGAAATTGTCTATGCCGAAGTTTATCCCGCGCTTTTGGCACCCGGCCAGTTTAGTTGGCCAATGGCGAGCAAGCGCGGGAAGCGGGGGCGCTACGCTACACGCATCCGTCCTGCGTACGGCACATAAACTTTTTTTCAGCCGAGTTAATTTTAGATGATCGTTTAGGCACAGCAGGTAAAACAGGACATTAGAAAAATATCATTCTGATCGAAGAATCATGACAGATATAATGTAATTTTTTCACACGTACCTATGTCATTTCGCCGGTTACGCGACCACCTTTGGTTGGCGACCACTTGAAGAACATGGTTTTTTCAATTGAAGATAACATCAATTCTACAGAGCCTATTGAAACAGTCAGTCGTATGCCTTATTGTTTGTAGTTATGGAATAGGAATTTACAAAAAAAACGAGAAAATATGCTTTCAGTTCACCAAGTCAGCTAAGTGGTCGCTAACCGGCACATGAAATTAGGTGGTCGCCAACCGGCGAAATGACCCTACCAGCCTAAAGACTTCGACATGAATGCATTCTGCCTTGACATAATACTCAACAGGTACGATTGCCTTCCTAATTTGGACAACACGTTTCATTAAGTTGTATTAAAGTCGCGATAACATCGATGCCCGTTTTGGATAACTGTAATGGTGTATTGTAATTATTTCAACGCAAAACACTTGAAATACCGGAAAATGGCTGTACCCTTGAGTAGCTGCCGAAGCTAAGTTAATCAAGGTTGCAATGCGACGATTTCGTCAATGTTTTATTTACCTAATTGTCGAATATATTACAATTGATTTGTTAGAATAGTAAACAACAAAATAGTAAAGATTTAAAAATGTATATATTGTTTGATACATTGTAAAGTAATTCAGGATAATAAATACATTCTTGCAATACGCAGTGAAGATATTTAGTGATTGACAGTTGACACGGGTAGAGAAACATATTTTTGGGTCTTACAACAAGCCTTACGTAGCCTTGTTTACCTACTATACAGGTACTTAAACCATCCTATATACTATAATTTGATCATAAACACTTCCTCCTACGAAGATACACAAATTTATTACTATTCGGATGCAGTGCATTTAGAAAGACCTTGTAGCCATGACTCGTGCTCCAATCAATCAATGGTAGTAATGAGGGCGAAATGCAATTTTCAGCGTACCATAACTAAACACAAATAGATAATTGTGTTAGCTGACAAGTAGCCATTAACTGGGTACCTTTTGGACAGGGGCCAATTAGTACAGCGTCTTGCGTCTGCGATCGGCGGTGCTAAACAATGACAACACTTCTAGAAACTTTGCACACAATGCGTTATTGATTTAATTAAAATAAATATATGAATATCTGATAATATTTCATAGGTAGGTACCACAGAATAAATAATATGTGTCTGTGAATCAAACCCGGTATTTCAGATTTATCGGTCTCTAGTTAAGCTACTTTAGCTGAAACGTTCGTTCATCCGGTAAGATAACCTGAAGTACAATTTACTTCAAATACGTGTTTAAACTTTTGCTACTTTGACGTCGACTGTACCAGGTTCCCATTCTGGTCAGTTGCATTATAGAGAACTTGTTTAAATCTTGGTATTTATATCCAAATTATTTCTAATTAAACAAATTAATATACCTTATTAATTTAGAACATATTTAATATACGTATGTACATATAGTTTACTGTTTTAGAAGAACCAATATGTGAAGCCCTCACCGTTGCGCGTGAACTGCGTTTCTATGCGTTATTATTCTAAGGTGAAGCCTATTGATGTCGATATATATTTTTCTCTCAGATAATTGTAGAATATCTATCTAGATCTTATAATAATACTTAAACTTTATCTAAAACAATCTTGTGACATGATTACGATAAACATTTACCAACGCTAGACTGCAGATAAACGCATAAAGTACGAAAGGAATGCAGAAGATGCAATCGTCACGCGGCGCGCTGTAGGTACGGACGTGCTTTTTATTATACCTACTTGTATTATAATATATATACTTCGTAAATGCAATATTCGATAACCGGTCCAGGCGTTAGGCCTGTGATTTAAGGCTTATGGCATTCCTTCTCTGTTCTCACTCACTCACGTACAAAGGAAGACAGGATTATCCTCCAACATACCTTAACCCGTTGTTTTAAGGTGTAAGAGTCGTCAGTAAACGCAGGACTGCTACTTTAACTGACCGTTAAGGTGGAGTGCATCCAGTAGGTCGATCACGTAACGCATTGTACGAACGTCGGGTAGGTCTAAATGTCACTTTTTATATGGAAAATTGACAGTTAAATTGTACCGACTCGCGTTCGGAACGTTACGTGATTACCCCTCTGGTGGTTCAATTCAAGTAGGTACTTAAACGAAGATGTGTGTGTGTAATGGTCAACGATTTCCGTTTAAAAATCATAACCTTTTTCGTTCTCTTCAATTGATCTTTTCAGCGGACTTTGTAAAAAGGGCGAATTGCGACTGTAAATATTTTTTATATTGCTTGATGCGGGTGGCGCAGGACCGGTCACTTTGGAACTCTTTGGGGGAGGCCTATGTCCAGAAGTGGACGTCTTTCGGCTGATATGATGATAATTTTTTATATTATTATTTTTACTCCTTCATGTGTGGAGTTTTTTTAATGTTTTTTTTTAGCTGTTGCCGTGCTTACAAACACGGATCCACTCCCATCAGATACTTTCCAGGGCTACAGACAGGCCATCGTCCAGTTGGATGGTCAAATGATACGTATGCTAGAATGCTGTTTTATAAGTCTTAGGTACATACATTCGTAGTAGTTCCCTTTGGCTCTCTTCACCTGTCGATCGTCTCCCGTCATCTTGATTTGCATTTATTTTTCAAAAGTGAGTCATGCATTTGCCTTAAAATACGTCATGTCCGGATCGGCTCATTCGAATCGATGGAAGCCGCGTTGGCGCACATTTCTAGTAATTTGGAGCACACTTGTGTGAATAATCTATGTCTCCGTGTTTAAACAAAAGATGAGTTAGGGACCAGCTGAGTCATTGATAAAACATTTGTTATTAAAAGAGGGTGTGAAGAAATCAGAAGCACGTTAGCACCGATCGTGCGATGACCATCCTGTTTATTCTTTTTGTGATGTTGACTCACGGTTCAAAATCGTTTTCTTCTGAATCATCCCTGTCTGGTTGCAAAAGCGATACATTTTTAATTTATTTTCGTTCATCTCATTTTTCTAAACGTCGAATACATACATAGGTACATCTATCTAGAATACTTTACACAAATTCAATTCAATTCAATTTATTTTACATAAAAAGTTAAAAACATGGTGTACAAAAGGGTATTACAATTAAAACAAAGTATCACATGTTTTGCTGCTAGTGCAACACGTAAAATGTACTATTAACGTGGTGGCTTCAGTAATGGATACTCGTACTTTAAGGAGGTCGTGCGTTTTCATTAACCATGAAATAACTATCTAATTTGTCATAAACAGGGCTAAAGAAACAAATCACTCTACATAATCTTGGTCAAAGTAGTCTACGTACAAAAGAATCTGTGCCGATTAAAAACAATACGGTTCGTGGTTGCCAGTAATCACCGTGGAGGTATTACCGTTCCACTGCCAGCTAAACACTAACAATTATTGGCATTCCAGGTTTTTAACCTTTGCCGGCAATCAATTGTAAAACTTCATCGCTCGCTAAATCAGTTCTCACCGTTCAATTTTATTGCAAATCTAGCTGCTGTACTGAATCAATGTTAGATTACTAGGGCTAACTTAAGAGGATTGTGAAGTGCCGATACACGGCGCGAGTAGGTATTTAAAAAAAATCTATCTGTTTCACACCGCTCTGTGCCTCACCCGTATCGTGCGATAGAGAGAGTAGCAAGTCCTGGGCTGTTATTCGCTACGCGTTAATGCGGCTCACCCCGCCGGTCACCCGTTACGAAACTAGACCTCTACCTACGCTTAATTACTACGCATCGCGGTGTCAAGGTATAATTGTGGGTGAGCGTTGAGGTGAGCTTAAAACAAGTTACAGAATAGGGGGGCTGGAGGCAATTTCCTTGTTGAAATATTGTTTCGGGTGATA
The DNA here is from genome assembly GCA_963854355.1 of Epinotia brunnichana. Taxonomy (NCBI): domain Eukaryota; kingdom Metazoa; phylum Arthropoda; class Insecta; order Lepidoptera; family Tortricidae; genus Epinotia; species Epinotia brunnichana. Next base: position 13,948,775 of record OY977951.1, read on the forward strand.
ACGTTTTTACCCCCCTAAACCTTTATGAAATGAAATAATTTTGGTATTATTGGATTCAGTACACTTTAATCTATGTCCGTACGTTCTTTTTCAGTAAATCAGTTAAGATTAATTAAAAAAAAAAAAACGATAGACAAAGTTTTTAAGTCGAAAATATCGATTTTTAGATGCTAATAACTTTTAACGCAAGCAATATTTCTTGCAAGCAAGGGTCATTTGTCAGTCACAAAAACAAAAATCGTCTTTTCGGTGGCCAATAGTTAAGGGCTCATGTTTATATATAATATGTTTTTATCGCATAGAATTATAGAAAAGGCGACGCCGTTTATGCGGATTCAGAGTTCCACCAAAAATTAGGCTTTATAGCCCTTAACTGTGGCAATGTCCACCGAAAAGACGCGAACCTAAATCTGACAATGACCCAAAAATCAAAACGTACAGACCTAGTTTTTAATTTTATCTACAACATGTCTAAAAATTATAAAAATCGAAGAATGTTTACGGGGTGAAAAACGTTATCGCTTTTTGTATGAAAAATTACAGGTTCACAATCCTCTTAAATCAGCACATTAAATATAATTAGGGTTTATACATCAATTTTGGATTAACATATGCTAAAGCATTTTTAATTTGTCGTCCGATGCTTATGTGTAAACTATAGCCACGTCAGTAGGTATGTTACAAAACAAGCACATTTGATCCGTCCGTTTAAAAAGAAAAAAAATGTTTTAGGTTTTACCATGAATGCCATCGATTACTGAATTAAGAAGTGTGTTCCAATTACTTACCTTACCGATTAAAAGTGACCGCGTGGTCATCGCAATTTGTTTACAAACAAGACTAGATAGGTACCTACCTAGTAAAATAATTGGTATACCTACCTACTTAATTGCAGGAAAATACGTATGTATTTTTCTGTTGGTTACGTCCTAAACCAAAGGAAGGCAGCATAGAACACTGACCTGTGAACATATTTCACCCGACTCAACGAACGTGAGTTATGGTTTAGTAACGTCTCGGTCAAGATCAACGCTCTCGGGCTAAAAATAACCGGCCTCCATTTTAAAACTTACCATTTTACATTTCTGAGAGCCGTACTTGAAAGTAAGCAAGGCACAGGATTATGAAAGTATGTTAGCGGTGTAAAGATTAAGAGCTGTGCCTAAATAAAAACAGTATTAATAGAGGTACCTACCTTCAAAACACTGTGTTGGAGAAACGAAAATGATGGAAATTATGGTTAGTTTAGTATGAATATTGAGGAAATATTGAAGGGTATATTTAGGTCCTTGTCGACGTAAAACATTGCCTTACTACCTAAGTTTTTGGTATTGTCCATGTTGCGCTGGCTACTTTCAATCTTATACCCAATGTAAATTCTGTAAATTTGGTGAATACTCAATCCAAACGGTGACCTCTGCGATATTTAGTACTACTATTTACTAGTCTATTATATACTTTTTCTACTCCTGTACCGTTATCTGTCATTTATATAGGCTGTAGCTCAAATACAATGACACCACTAATAAGTCATCGCAAAACTCTATGCTCTATGGCCCAAAAACGCACTGTTTAGAGTACTTTTTTGGTTCATACATTTTTCATAAAAGCACTGTTTAACTTTTTTTTAAATCGGCCGCTAATGCTGCTATATTGCAGTGGTGCCAACTTCATAAACAAATATTTCGAAATAAAAGTATTTATTTACGATTTAACATTTGTATATTATACATTATTTACTACAATAATAATAAATCATCATATATTGTGTGTTAAATTACATGTTTTATAAATTCTTGGTATTATTTATAAAAATAAACAGTTCGAATTCGGTCCGGGTCCGCATTCGGTTTGGTTCGGATGGCAAGTGCAAACAAATTAAAAAAAAACAAACCATAAGCAAGAGCTGTCACATTTCCCACCATAATACAGTTCAAAATGAAAAGACGAAAGATGATAAACTATTAATCCTAAACTATTAAGATTTTATTCGTGTTTGTGAAGACAAAAGTGTGCGTTCCTTTTAACATGGTCGAAGAAATTAATAACTGCACTCCTGAAGAAATTGCGTGAGTAGCAAAAGTACGAATAGAAAACTTGCTGCCTGAAAAGTTTAACTATTCTTTAGTCTGCTATTTATTTAAAATTTGTCGTAGAAAAAGTATTGTATGCAACGGTGTATAACTGGTCTAAAAACGCTCGTGGCGTCTTTAATTGCGATGCTCGCCAAGGCTCGCATCGCAACCCACGCCACTCGCCTTTTAAGACCCTTCTTATACAACAGTTGCATAAAATAGTATACTGATTGTTCGATAAAAACAAAAGCCTTTGGAATGAAAGAGTGTTCATGCTCACTCATGTCATGTCACAGCTAGCTTAGTAAGAGCGCTTTAAGTTAAAAGTTAACCCTGCATTGTTAAGGACTTACCTACGCCGGAATTATCGTAAAAAAGCTTAAGACGCATTCCGTTTGGACTTAATTATTTAACTTTCTTTTCACTGGAAGGCTACCCACTTAAAGAAAAGGATTACCGTTCATGAACTCAAAATTAAAATTAAGTTTTAACTTTTTTTACTGCACTTATTTACCTAATACTTACCATGGAGGTTCAAAAATAAAGTTGTTTTTAGGGTTCCGTACCCAAAAGGTAAAAAAGGAACCCTTATTAAGCTATCAACTTGAAATTTGGATCAAGTTAAGACACGTGTATGGAAAATTAAAAATTTAAATATACATTTTTATTTTCTGTGTAAATGACCAATATGAAGGGGGTTAAAAATTCAAAGTCTAGTAAATAGATCAAGGTTTGGGCTTGAGTTGCACTTTCTACGACCGTTTTTTTTTCTACAGTGGTTAAATTTTGATTCATTAAGGAAAATTTAGAAAATACCATTCCCCCCTTATCTCCAAAGTTTACCAAGCGAAAATTCTGAAATAAATACATATGATTAAGAGTAACATTTTAAATAATACAGGAAAAATAAAACAATATCTCTATCTAGCGTATTTTTTTTTTATTTATCAAAAATAATTTCTTAATTTGTAATTTACTTACTTTTGTATGTAATTTTATGTCTTCAAATTGCTATGAGATTTTCTTTATAATCCCTTCTTTCTAATAAAAAATAAATAATCGAAATCGGTCCGCGTGATAAAAAAATATCGCTGATAAACAAACATACTAGGTTGTAAGTTGTTAGTACCAAAATGCAGATGGCGCTTTGCAACGGTAACTTCTAGGTACTTGAGCTGTTAAAGATTGTTCAAGAATGAATGGGGTCCTGACATGACGGGTATGGTGTATGAAAGTATGTACGGAACCCTCGGTGCGCGAGTCAGACTCGTACTTGACCGGATTTTTTAATGTTTGCCATCCATTTCAAACACTTATTTTTTGGGCTTTTTCTATTTGGGCGGTTTCCAAAAAGTGTTTAGATAACTAAGTACTCGTCATTCTGAAAAATCAGAATCAATAGAAATTAAAGAGTTTGTTAGTAATGACTAATTAGGTACCTAAGTACTATTCTACGTAAATTACTAACACTCTTTTTAAACCACTCTTTTAAAATGATGATCTGATCAGCCAGGAGTGTGAGTACCTAACAGAAAACTAGCTGAAAATATTTACTCATCAATCTAATATCTGAAGATCTCAATTATCATCATGCCCGTCCACTGCAAGACATAGTCCTCCCCCAAAGAGTGCCGCAATGACCGGTCCCGCGCCGCCCGCGGACCTTTACCAGTTCATCACATCACCTTGACAAATCTCAATAGTAACTTTTTGTTCCACAGTCTTTGACCCAGGGAATAGACAAAACAAGCCGCCGCCATGGACGCGATCAAGAAGAAGATGCAGGCGATGAAGCTGGAGAAGGACAACGCGCTGGACCGCGCGCTCATGTGCGAGCAGCAGGCCAAGGACGCCAACCTTCGCGCCGAGAAGGTACGTAACACACGACCACTACATCTATAGAGACTGATCCGAGTTTCGAATTTCGTGGTTAGGTATAGCTAAGCGCCGGAGCCAAAGCCAAAGGGCAATGGAGAGGGCTATGTTGGGAGTTTCTCTGCGTGATCGCATCAGAAATGAGGCTATCCGCAGCAGAACCAAGGTAACCGAAAGGTAGCCCTCCGAATCGCTAAACTTAAGTGGCAGTGGGCGGGGCACATTGCACGTAGAACCGATGGCCGTTGGGGCGGAAAGGTTCTCGAGTGGTAACCGCGTACCGGAAGGCGGGGCGTGGGTAGGCCCCCCACAAGGTGGACTGATGACCTGGCAAAGGTCGCGGGCGGGAGTCCGCTGGATGCGGGTGGCGCAGGACCGGTCATTTTGGCGCTCTTTGGGGGAGGCCTATGTCCAGCAGCTTTCGGCTGATATAATGAAGCGGAGCTAGCACAACTGACGCTGCGTCGCGACGCGAGATGTGAAAATCTACAACTCTTTCTAATTACTCTAATTAACAATGAGTTTGAGACAGGAGTTGCACAATCGCGCGCGACTTGGCAGTAAATTGTGCTTTACCCTTACCAGCGAGTAGAACTTCAAATTGCGATTTTCGTGCCAGCACCAAAAAGTGGAACTGACCTTATACTTATTGGTTACAAATGTCAATATACTTCAGTGATTTCAAGTAGGTAGAGTTCCTTGCAAAAAATAGATACTCCTGTGAGATACGATACCATTTTTGTGTCCATGAAGCTTTGAAAATGTTAAGCAAACGCTGTCTTCATTATTTGTCCTCGTTTCAATAGATTCAGATAGCCAAAGTGAAGCCAAACCCTCGAAGGCTTATGTAGATTTGCCTGTGTTTTGCTTATACGCTAACGTTGTGAGTGAAATTGACTGGAAAATTTACCAGCGACAAAAATGCGCCTAGTAGGTATCGTATGCTCTCTCAGCTCTCTCTGTAGGTTGGCTCAATATAGTTTGTGTTTTCATATCATCATCATTACTTAAGAGCGTTGCTCTTGTCGGTGGACTAACCGCAACTTTAATTTGTCCATTGCCAGCCTCTTGGCTTCCTCATATGACTCGACATCAGCTTTATCTTTTCTGTGTTTTCATATGGGTAACTAATATGATTTTGGTACACACAGGCCGAGGAGGAGGCTCGCCAGCTGCAGAAGAAGATCCAGGCCATTGAGAATGACCTCGACCAGACCCAGGAGTCCCTCATGCAGGTCAACGGCAAGCTGGAAGAGAAGGAGAAGGCTCTGCAGAACGTGAGTACTGCTTAAACACCACTTTGTACATGTACGGTAAACTAGACATCAGGCGTCATGACTCATGACCGGCATGACCAGATGGCAGGAGGTGAATGCACCACCCAACCCAACATAAGTCTCGACCGCCGGGTGGAGGCCAGCACAGGATACATGTGCTGCCCTGACTGGAGTCGACGTCAAGAATATACCTACATAATTCACCTTATTACCGAGGATTAAGGTGCAAAACTGCAAAATCTTTGATGTCGACTGTATGTTGTTTCTTTTTGACGTTATACAGAATAAGTGTTCAACAGCACCTAGGCTCGTTTTTAGGGTTCCGGACCAAAAAGGTAAAAACGGAACCCTTATGGTGTCCGTCTATCTGTCTGTCTGTCACAAAGTTAAATATCTCAGGAACTACTGATGCTATCAAAAAAATTATGTCTTAGTTAGTAGGCAAAGTGGGGGTTTCTTTTTTCTATACTTAGTGCAAAAATTTGATAATAATATATATAATTAATATTAACGTAAATATTACCGGAACAGTATAATGATACCTCTACCTAGCGTACTTATTATTTTTATCCTCAAAAATCATTTAATATTTAAGTTTGTAATTCAATACTTTTGTGTTTAATTTTTTTCTTCAAATTTATATGCAAGTATTCTAAAAGTACCTTCTATTAAACTAACTAAACTTAACTATTTATTTATGTTTAGTATTCTAAAAAACCAACATAGGTTTTTTCTCAATAAAGCGTGGTGAAAGTTTGTACGGAACCCTCGGTGCGCGAGACAGATTCGCACTTGATCGGTTTTTTTATTTGTCTTACTAAAATCTGTAAAATATGCTTTTAATTTTGAGGTTTCGCGGCAGGACATGGGAAAACAGCAGTGTTGCTAACTTTAAAACGGGATAATTAAAAAAGCATTCACTACCTATTTGAATAAAAGGCTTGTACAGTATCAGTGCAAAACCATCCCTTATTTAATACAACAGTCAGTCAAAAACGTTAAAAAGTTGTTTAAAATGATTGAAGAACAGGTACTTAGGATATAACAAAAACTCCACTAAACAACGATAGAAAAATTTGCCACTAAAGGACTAAAGTACTTACACATAGTTTTTTAAAGAGGCATTATTTTGTTTACGTTCAAACGAAAAAGTAGTAATACAAGTAGTAACAAAACCCCCTGAGCTAAACACCCGAAGAGGTACCATTTTTTTTTACGAAAAAGGAATTTTTTTTACAGCCTGGTTTATTTTGGTTTTATTTTGATCGATCAAAATTAGAAAATCCGGAACGAGTGATTCAAAAAAAAAATGAAGGCCCTGCAGGCCTGCATTCAACAAATATGTGCAATTTTCGTAGTGGAGTGTTTTGATTGTTTTAAAAACTCAAACTCAAGTGTTTATTTGTTAAACATAGGTACAAAAACGCCACCACGTCACGTCAAAACGTTAATCTGATAATTGCAGCCGCACCTAAATAAAAGTCTAATTTTAAACTGATAAAAACATTCGATTCTATTTCGCTCGATGACATTGTTGACGTATTATTCCGGACGAAGGAAACACGTGTGTGCTAGATACCTATAGTTTACATAGTGTATTCAGTAGTTGTTATAAAGATGCTGTTCGGTGCATAACGTTCGTTAATACCGCGCTCCAGGGGGCCTAGATACGCTCGCGAGGTTATTTTCAGCCTCTGACACCTGATATGGTACCGTTGCCCGGTGTTTCGGTAAAAATAGACGCGCCCGCTTCATCGACGTTCCTAATGTACGAGATCAAGATTTGTTCTAACGATTCAATCAATTGACAGACTGATTTAATCCTTTTGGGTTTCATTTTGCATTATTTACAACTTTACACACGCCGGAAGAAAGCTACTCGTTTAAAACGTTCGTTTTAAAATCATGTACTCAGTTCAGAAGTTTTTAATTTCGCGCGCACTAGTGTAAACAAAAAGTTTCCGCTCGGTCGGTAAAGCAGATCGGAAAGTTAAACAAAAGATGGCAGCAGAGTGGCGACGGCAGCGCCGCGCGCGGAGAGACGATGCAGACGCCAGTGAACATGGCGGCCGCCTGAGCCAGCGCGGCCGGAGCGCGCCGAGAGCAGAAATGTCCGCGTCCGCGCCCCACGCCCACGGGCGCACCCCCGTGCGGCGCAGGGGGCACCAACACCACCCGCGGCTCCGGGGCGATCGCGCGCCCGCCCCAACGGCCGCGAACACCGATCCGTCCAAACAAGTGACCTTAGACAGTCAAACAGACGATGTTGTGCCTTGTGTCAATAGTGTTAGTGAATCTCAACAAGTGACAAGGACGAACGGTGACGATACACTTTCGAATCGAAACGTAATAGAGGAATTTTCGAATAATGACGATGAAGACGAATTTGATAAAATAATAGCGAGCGTAGAATTGCGTGATAGCTCGGACGATGAGTTTTCGAACAAAGAGGAGAGGTCGGCTGGAGATGGCGCGGAGATGCCTGCTCCCTCGGATGCGTCAGATGATGATCCGGAGACGGCGGAGCTGGCGCGGCTGCGGTGCACCAGCGTGTGCACCGAAGTGCTGGCCGAGCGCGAAAGCAGGAGGCGGCGCCGCTGCGCCGATTACCCCGGCCTGGCCTTCGGCAGCTCAATATTTTCCTCCGACACGATGATGAAATTTTCGATCATCAAGAACGAGTTGCAGAATATCAAGAACACTGCTTTGAAAAGGGTAATGTCCTATTTTATTAGAGTTATTGGTGGGTTGGGTGAGCGCGTTAGGCGAGCCAACTGCGCCAGAACTATTTTTACTCTCGTTGAGGCGGAATGTTGACGCTGATCGACGGCGGGCATCGCTCGCGCCCGATCAGCTGAGCTTGACATTTCGTTGTCATGTTTACGCTTGGCACTGCATTGATATTCGCCAGATGTCGCTGCGCTCGCCGTGAACACGTGGCCTGACGCTTGATTTGATTACGCCTATAAAATAATTTATTTACCCTCAGAATATTCCGACCCCATTTATCAAAACAATCTATAATTTACAGTTTCAAATTATTTTACTAGATGGGCGTGATATATTTTTATCTTCATTTTTTATTTTATCTCAAGTATTTAGGCAATAAAAACTGATAAGATCTCATTGTGCTACTAAGATAAAACTCTAGTTTCTCATGCTACCTTATTATTATTTTATTACCTACCTACTTTAGTCTTCATCTTGTCTTTCTTTTACCTCCTCTAATTTGGACTAAAAATAAATAAATGGGGACAAGCTACATACATAAAACCAATTACTTAAACAGATCTTTCATTATTATTATTACCTATAGATTTCAGCATATACATAGATATACTTACTACAACAGAAAATATACAAAGGTACTTAATACAGACAAACTTCTGAGTGGGTGTGAAACTTTCTAAATTATTCCAACTAACATTACATACTGAGTGAGCATTCGCAAATGCCACTTCAATACCTGTTCATTGAGGAAGCAAACTTGCACAACAGTTGTAGGTTTTCATTCCATTCCATTCTATCATAGATTCCATTAAGGCTTCTTAAATAAGTAGTTAGGTAATTTGAGTTGTGCCAAGTCCATACTTTACCAAACACTGCTGAATTACTTGGTTTGACTATATTGACCTTAATTATCATCCTGCTATTCTAAAACAGGTTGATTATCATTATAAAATTAAACAATTTGTATTTGTTAAACACTATTTGTATCAATATTACCATAATGACAGCTGATTATCTAAATGCCGAAACGCACTGACAGCGGTGGCGGCGCGGTGCGGTGCAGCGCGGAGGCGGTACCGGTTGTAATCTTCAAGGCTTCAAGCTAATACAAAAGGGTCCGCACAGAATACCGCACCGCGCCGCACTGTTCTGTGCGGATTGCGGATCCTTTCATATTAGCTCGAACATTGCAACCGGTACCGCCTCCGCACCGCACCGCACCGCACCGCGCCGCCACCGCTGTCAGTGTGTTTCCAGCTTAATAGTTACCACATGATTGGGTGCACCTTTACTTTTAAAAGTTTTAATGTATTATTTTGCCTCACAACCATTTTTCTTTTATTTCAATTGTTTATTGAGTAGGTACAATGCTGAATGCAATCATCAACAGCTTACGAAAGTTATAATGTTACTATACATCTTTTTCTTCTCCATTTTGCACAATGTCAAATATTTTGTCAGACAGCAATGTTGGCATGCACATCATCCCTGGTGATGTCAAGCCAGCATTTCTTGAGCCTTTCCCTGCTAGAGAGATCGGTGGCGGCATAGCCAGATATTTGTTCCACATGACCTAAAAATGTTGCATATACCTACTTACCTAAGCCTATTCTATTCTATAGTAAAACTGGAACCAGATTTATTTATATAAACATCAGATAATGTGCTACACTGTAACAAGGTACATTGAAATTAACATAATGTAATTAGATAATTGTGGTTAATATGCTTAAAATAAGTAGGTATATAAATGACACACAAACACTGTATAATAAATAGAACTAATGAGGTCATTTCATTAACATTATACAGGAATGCCTGTTCCTTGAAACATGTAATACATTAATTTAATGATTGCCTGAGTCATTTTATTCAATAAATTCAATTCCTTTTTTCTTTTGTCAGTAGATGGGTGGATTGCAAAAAAATTTTACATGTTTAAGGGCCTTAATCTAATCTATGCTTTAACTTTTTTCCATTGTGTAACGAAAGTTACCCATATAAATTGTATGGGTAATTGCCGTTACACAATGGAAAAAAGTTAAAGCATAAATTAGATTAAGGCTCTTTACTATGTACAATTTTTTTGCAATCTACCCAGTTATCATTGTTGATTGCCAGAAAAGTTTAACTTTTCAGAGTATTATGTATTCTAGAATATTTTAAAATAATGTTTAACGGGATTTATTTAGACCTATGTATATCAGATTTTATTTAAGCAGTGTTTAATTTGTAACATTTTTCGGCAATAGGTAATTATTTTAACTAGGCGATTATGAATTCAAATGAACACCTCCATGTATGTCGCCATACAATGATCTAAAATGTCAACATCTGGAGTTAATTACAAAGTTCACAACATGCATGACCTGACCTTATAATTCTCATAAATATTAGACTTAACTGGATGAGTCACCATACAACCGTCATTATGTTACATTGAGCTCCTTTAAACCAAGACCATGTAAGGCAATGCTAGCCTTAAACATTTACCTATGTGCTGAACATATGGCGTCCAACGTCCATAATATCTCTCCATATGACATGTGTTTACAACTTGTGAGTTGCGAATGAAGGAAACAATTTAACATAATTGTGTTGTGATCGGAGTATTTCGGTGATATTATGTTTATCTACCTATCATACAAATTTAATGTAGGTACATATTTTTATTTTATTTATTTAAGCCTTTATTATACCAACTGATTGGTTTTGTTTTACATTTCAAAATTTCAAATTAATATACATTAATAGCATAAATCATGTTTGTATAGTTTTTTAGGGTCCCGTATCCAAAGGGTAAAACGGTAACCTATTACTAAGACTCCGCGGTCCATCCGTCTGTCTGTCCGTCTGTCACCAGGCTGTATCTCATGAACCGTGATAGTTAGACAGTTGAAATTTTCACAGATGATGTATTTCTTTTGCCACTATAACAACAAATGCTAAAAAATAGAATAAAATAAATATTTAAGGGGGCTCCCATACAACAAAGGTGATATTTGTTTGCCGTTTTTATCGATAATGGTACGGAACCCTTCGTGCGTTAGTCCGACTCGCACTTGGCCGGTTTTTTAAACCCAGGTCTCTTCCGAATCGCCAGTTTCTATTCTTACTAGGTATTTGTCTAGCATTTTCTTGCAAGTTTATCTGTCCATTGCTACTTTTTTCCAATCATTTCATTGCCAACTGTTTCTAACAGGGATCGGAACCGGTTAATTGCAAAAACCTCGGTTTACCACAAATCTCGAACTATTTTATACTTCACATGTAGGACTCAGTTGTGTTTTGAGGTAACGAGTACGTATTATTAGATTGCCCAGTTAGAAATGAAATTATTATCAAAAGAACGAAAAAATAACGTTTTCGTTCCCATACAAACAATACCGGTTTCCGATCCCTGGTTTCTAATAGGTCTTTTTCCCACTTGTATTTGGTTTGTACATATACCTATAGTGCTATAGTTATAGTTAATGAATACTGTGCGTCCCATGTGAAAGTGTCATAAAATTAGTGACAAGAAACAAGGAGTAATTCTAGTTTTTTTAATTCTTGTTTGAGTTTGCCCTTTTCCATTGCAGTTAAGGTGGTTCGATTGCCATACAAAGCGTTATTTGACATTCGCAGGCTAACGGCGTGATATTTTAAGAAACTTATGTACCAAACTTTCATCAATTGGCTTCCCATTTGCGCCAAATTCCCCCTTTCCTAGAATAAACTTGTATAAACTAGATTAATTTGAGAAAAATAGTTTTCCCAAAATATCACGTGACAAACCAATTTCTCAAATTAATCTAGTTTATGTAAGTTTATTCTAGGAAAGGGGGAATTTGGCGCAAATGGGAAGCCAATTTATGAAAGTTTGTTACATAAGTTTCTTAAAATATCACGCCGTTAGCCTACGAATGTCAAATAACGTTTTGTATGGCAATCGAACCCCCTTAATAAGGATATATCATATTTTAAGTTTATTCAGAAGACCTTACTCAAAATTTTATAAAATGTAGAGCAATATTCAGTTCATTCTTGACAACTCAGATCTAATTCAAGTGTGGGCAGTGCATTGCTGCTAAAATTTGGAGGTCAAATTGACTTAATTTTACACTTCCTCTACACGAAGTGCGACAACTGGTTATGATGAGAAGATGAGTCGTCTACATTACTTAGTTAATTTAAATTACGGCATAGCTATGCATCAGACTCATATCTTTGTTCAAAACAAATAAGACTTAACAAAGAGCCGGTGCCAAAAATGAACATAAATAATCCTTTGTCAGGGCATTGCTAAGCAGAATTTTAAAACAGCCAAATACTTTCCAAATGACGTCATCGTATAATACGAAATTCGGACAACTTCACCATTTGCCGCTAACTCACTCAATTGGTAGTTCCGGTTAATGCCGTTTGCTGGTAAAGGCGCTAGGATCGCATTACATAGCTCTGAAGGTAACAACGACGTGCCCTAGATGGCGCTACTAGTCTCGATTTATGGTTTCCAAGTCCAAGAAAGTATCATATTTTTTAGAAGGGCAGAGGGCTTCATAATGTACGTTTTTGTGATTATATCTCTATTTCTTGCATATGTAGTTAATCCATGACGTTTCTTTGTAATAATCACCGCGTTGTTTTTCCCACGATTGTTATTTTGGGTAGTACCTACTAGTATTTACCGACTGCCCTTTAGCATAACTATCACCTACGTCCGGTCTTTTTGTTGTGCAGTCATTGGACCGTTTCACCCATCCCATGATTTTGGTTACCCCACTTTTGACCCCACAGGATGTAGTGTAGTTCCCGTGTGTAGTAACAGGTGGAGCTGGTAGTCGCCGTCGCAGTCGTCGTCGTCGCACGGTGAACGGTCGATTGTTTAGTGACGTGACGTTTGCCGTGTCTATGTGTTGCTGTCAAAGTCATTTTATACTTGGAAAATAATGTGTGGTTATTAAAATTAGTAATTAAATTCGTGTTAATCGTTATCAACGTGGGTTTTGATTATTAGTTATCGTTCCGCACAAGTGCGCGTCATTAGAAGATTGCGATAAAGTTAAGCGCCTAGGTTGGTGGCGGCCATTTTACTCGCCGGCTGTGTTCACTCGTGCCGAGCCCATCTCCGCGATACTGAGCAGTAGCGAGCGGGGCAGTCAGTCAGTTGGCATTTTCGCGAGTTGAGGGAGGTGTCTTTAGTTTTTAGCTTTTAGGCTTGTAATTGAAACACAAAAGTGCATAATAATGACGACAAACATGCAGCAAGGAACGATTCTGGACGTTTTGAAGAAGAAAATGCGCCAGACTAAAGAGGAAATGGAGAAATACAAGGATGAGTGCGAGGAGTATCACAAACGGTTACAAGTGGAAATAATGCGGAGAGAAGAAGTAAGAATTGTGTATTGTTACTGTGTTTAGTGTAATTCTGGTTAAAATGTGTAAATATTTGTGACACGGTAATCATACCGGGAAGTTATCACTCGTTCGGTTACTATCTACCTATAGTGAGTAATGTCCGGCCATACTTAGGTGTGCAGGCGACGTACGCACGTTTCCGTCTCTTTCCGATTCATCTCGCTAAAAAGAGATGGTTAAGAATATTTTTCTTTTCCCAAAATTTAGTGATGTCCTGAAAATTTATACTTGTTATCGACATGACCAATTGTCCGATGTGAGATCTATCTTTGGTCTGTGAAGGCTACCGTGAAATTAACCTTATATAATTGCCTGTTAAATGGTTCGTACGGAGGTTTTTATGTTACACGTAACAGGTTTGGTTGCGTTGGAGGTCGTATAGGTACCGGTCTTTTGTGGCACATGTAGAGCGAGTCGACGGGTCCGCGAGCCGGCACCCTTTATGCATTCCTGTTGTTCGGACGTCCTCGGAGGGCCGCTGGCGCCAGAAAGGCGTGTCCGACCTCTTCGCCGTTATCGCTGTATGACGTAACCCTATACGGCAACGATGCCCTGTCGGCCAACACCTATGACCGGCATAATTATCTCCTGGTGTTGTCTAAATTTCCATTTAAAAAGACTCTTATTCTTATGTTTTTAACTTCCTCAGTATGTAGGCATGCCTTATCAGCTTACGCATATCAGACGTGCGATAAGACAACCACAGCGGTTGGGCAATAAAGGTGCACATTCGGTGCTTCCATTATCGCTAATAGGTGAAATTAAATTGGAAGGTTGGATGAGTCAAATCCAAATTAAGAGATGTGTAATGACCAGCGCGTTTGTGGGCGTAAAAACTAACATTGAACTAGGTATTTGGTATTGTTTAAACACTTGAGTTGAGACTGGTACATAGATGTCATAACCGACTAAATTCGAAAAAAAACCGGTCAAGTGCGAGTTGGACTCGCGCACGAAGGGTTCCGTACCATTATCTATAAAAACGGCAAAAAAATCACGTTTGTTGTATGGGAGCCCACCTTAAAAATATATATATTTTGTTTTTAGTATTTGTTGTTATAGCGGCAACAGAAATACATAATCTGTGAAAATTTCAACTCTCTAGCTATCACGGTTCTTGAGATACAGCCTGGTGACAGACAGACGGACGGACAGCGAAGTCTTAGTAATAGGATCCCGTTTCTACTCTTTGAGTACGGAACCCTAAAAATCGTCACTTGCAAACAGGTTTGTTGAAAGATTGACGCAACATGTTTAGGCCTCTTTAAAATTCTTACTCATCCTCTGTAATTAAGAACTCATTACTAAGAAGTGTATGGCTATCGTGCTCTGGGGCCTATCCCCATTGGTATGATTGTTTACCTAGGTAAAACTGGCTTGTGAGACAAATTATTTTGAGTCCAACCCTGACAAGTTAAACTTGACGGATTTATCGCAAAGCTTTGGTCACAATATCGAATTTCACAATCGTAGCGCACCGTTTACCAGGGAGTTTTACAAGCCCTTCGCGTGACCGTATGCTGCCTATTGTATTACAATTCATTGGGCTCGCCATTGTATTCATATCAATAGACACGAGCCCTACTTTTCCCGATACCATTAAATTAAACAAATGTTAAAATTTATCAGACAGACTCATGCGGAACTAACTGTCGAAGGGAGCAGGTTCATTCAAACTGTTTCGGCGTCAAGTTCATAGACCCCACCTAAGGCTATTTGACTACTGTCTATAAAATAGCCTTAAACATCGATTAGAGGTATGTTCGAGTTCAAGGCAACGAGACAGTCTACCGTCACGAGGTAATAAACACTCGTGTGAGCTTACGTGTAACTTTTTACATCAAATGGATCGGGCTGTGATCAGGTTTTTATCAGATCGTTCTACGTACTGACTTGGTTAATTGGTGCAGAAAGCATCGTTGGTAATCCGATTGTCTGTGGTCTAAAAATATACGCGACGCACGGATGACGACACAGGATAAAAGGAGGAGAAACTGGGACTCGTTAGCGCTTCCTCGCGGGCAAGGACGCGTGATGTCATGAATATATCGGCGCGACACTTGTCACATAAACAATCCTGATGTGGTGCTGATCAACATTCCCGTTAGCTAGAACTGATTTAATTTTTCGCTATTGCCTGGAAATGGGAGCATATAAAATACACTTAACAAATAGTGTATGTATTTACGTATGGTAAACCTATACAGGTATCTAAAAGAGTAGTATTAAAGCGATTAGGTTGTTTTTTTTAACAACGCACGATTTATATTGTTTAAAGAAGGATGCGAACAACTTGCCTGTCAGAATATTTTTGTGGAAAAATCCTTAGCGGAATCTTGAATAAATACAGAGAAGCCGATTGGAATAAATCACTCTTAATTCGGTTGGTAGGACTGAAATCAGTATGCCACTGTCGTGCCGTGAATTTGAAACACATGTACCTATTGTGTAGACGTTTAACAATGCGACTTTGGCGATGCGGACATGTCTACAAGTACTTGTGAACGTTCGCTTGCTTTACCACTAACCGTAACCACCAAGCTCATCATCTCTTAGGTACGAAGTATTTCATTGCCGTAATTCACGATAGTCGATACATTTAATGCTCATGTTTTAGATGTTTACATCGCGCACGAGGCGGTGTTTATGGTTATCGATAAATACGACACGCATCACTAGCGATGTTAATTTGTATGAAATTGGAGCAATTAATAATTATTATGCAACATGCCTACGTTTTCTGTGAAGGATTATTTAGATGAATATGATGCTCATACATTTA
Organism: Epinotia brunnichana; assembly: GCA_963854355.1. Taxonomy (NCBI): domain Eukaryota; kingdom Metazoa; phylum Arthropoda; class Insecta; order Lepidoptera; family Tortricidae; genus Epinotia; species Epinotia brunnichana. The sequence continues at coordinate 13,964,914 of OY977951.1, forward strand.
TTTACCTGCTCATATTACTTGTATATATATTGTAGTCATGATACTAATTACATGATGGTTCTGGTTTTACCTTATTTGTGATAATAAATAAGCGCAGTGGGTATTTTCGTAACTTTATTCATGTAAATGTCAACTATATTATTGATCACTATAAATGCCAGTGGTATTCGGTTACTTACTTTAATGTTTCGACACGTTTATCGCTGTACGCTTGAGGTAACTTAGTAATCGAATGACAGATTTATTAATTGTCTTGTCCTGCTGCCGCGTTGGTTTCGATAGAGAGAAGAGAATAACTTTCGCATTTAGTGTATGGATTATGACAGACGTTGAAAACACATAGCTATGTTTCCCGGTAAATAAGAAGTAAATCCAGACACCCCTTCTAGGGGCCTCTTCTAGTACATTTGATAATTTAGATCACTTTTAGGTTGTTACAATCTTGAAATGACAGAATTTATTTATTTCCTGCGCTCCTTTTAGCAACGTAAAATGTTTGATGCGAGATATTGAAGTAGGGTTGCCATCTCAGAAACATGTCTACCAGCACGGCTATCACAAGACGGCGCGCGATCTCTCGATTTTTCACGCACTATCCGTCTCATTCTTATTAGAACGCTTCGAAAGAGAGGTATAGAGCGAGAAAAATCGAGAGAGCTCGCGGGCCGTCTTGTGATAGCCGTGCAGGACAAGAAGCGTAAAACTCCCGGATTTTGGTGCTCAGAACCCGGACATGTTAACAGATATTTTAAAACTAACTCAGTAAAAAAACCGACGTCCAACGACGATCTATTACTTGAAAATTTTTAACCCGGACTACGAATTAAACCCAGCCTGGACGCCCCTTAAACTAGGACAAATCCGGGGAAACCCGGACGGATGGCAACCCTATATTGAAGTCACATATATTGAACCCTATATTGAAGTCACAGGGAAGTATTTTAGGTCCTACGCTGTTTTTTATTTATATAAATGACCTTTGCAATCTTAAAATCGACTGTGGTAAAATCATTTCATACGCTGACGACACTGTCCTACTTTTTTCTGCAAACTCAGTAGAGCAAGTCTATGAATATGCACAGCGAGGCTTTAATATCGTAAGTAACTGGCTTCTACAGCACCTACTAACCCTGAACTCGGAGAAAACAAATGGTATAAAGTTTTCCATGCGCAAATCGAAACTAGCTCCGACTAACCTTAAAATCTATGCTCACAATTGTAAACATCCCACAAATAACCGGTGTGCATGTCCGGGCATAGCTACCACAAACAAAATAAAGTATTTAGGAATCATAATTGATGACTCTCTCTCTTTTCGACTTCATGTGGAAGCGTTGTGCACTAGAGTTCGTAAGTTAATATTTATTTTCAAAAAAAATACGTACGATCGCAGACTCGCACATAATCAAACAAGTTTACTTTGCGTTATGTCAATCTGTATTAACTTAGTGCATCTCTTCATGGGGTGGCCTGGCTAAAACTACATTACTAAACCTAGAAAGGGCCCAGAGAGCAATCCTTAAGGTTTCTACTTTCCGCCCCTATCAATTCCCCACTAGCCTGCTTTATAAATCATGTGAAGTTTTAACAGTCCGACAATTATTTATATTGCACACAATTTTAAAACAGCACGCTGAAACCCCTTACAACACTGATCATGCCAGTAAAAGGCGTAAAGATTTTGTTTGTCATAATTATAGTCAAACACGACACGCTTTCTCTTCTAGATTTTGTCTTTTCCTAGGTCCACTTCTTTACAATAGACTTAATGCACGGCTAGATTTATATCCCCTAAACTACATGAAATGTAAATCAACGCTACGAGAAGCCCTACATAATATGTCCTATGACGATACTGAGTAGTTATTTATCGTTTTAAAATAATTTTGTTCTATCTTCTATCTTTTTATACCTTTTTAGGGTTCCGTAGCCAAATGGCAAAAAACGGAACCCTTATAGATTCGTCATGTCCGTCCGTCTGTCTGTCTGTCCGTCCGTATGTCACAGCTACTTTTTTCCGAAACTATAAGAGCTATACTGTTGAAACTTGGTAAGTAGATGTATTCTGTGAACCGCATTAAGATTTTCACACAAAAATCGAAAAAAAACATAAAGTTTTAGGGGTCCCCATACTCAGAACTGAAAATCAAAAAAAAAATTTTTGAGCAAACCCATACGTGTGGGGTATCTATGGATAGGTCTTCAAAAATGATATTGAGGTTTCTAACATAATTTTTTTCTAAACTGAATAGTTTGCGCGAGAGACACTTCCAAAGTGGTAAAATGTGTCCCCCCCCCCTGTAACTTCTAAAATAAGAGAATGATAAAACTAAAAAAAATATATGATGTACATTACCATGTAAACTTCCACCGAAAATTGGTTTGAACGAGATCTAATAAGTAGTTTTTTTTTAATAAGTCATAAATCGTAAACCGCAATTTATTTCACGGAACCCTTCATGTGCGAGTTCGACTCGCACTTGGCCGCTTTTTTATATATAGGTTATTAACTTACTAATTATTTTGTACTACCTAGTCAATAAGAATCATATTGAATAATATTTTGCATGTGAATAACATATTCAATTGTTAGTTCTTTTTTGCCTGAAACACAGGGTATCCTAGTTCAGGTACGTGTTATTTGCCTCTAATATTAAGCTCCTAGTCTATAGTAAATACTGATGTACATTATGTTTTATCAATAAATTATTATTATTATTATTTCAAAAACATTGCAGTTTTGCAGGCCATCGCATTATATCCTTAGTAACCGCTAAGTAGCCAATACGGGGAAAACATGTGACCCGTAAGTCAGTATTGACCTTCACCTGTTTTCAGGCTGAGTCCGAGGTTGCCGCCCTCAACCGACGCATCCAACTGCTGGAGGAGGACCTCGAGAGGTCCGAGGAGCGTCTCGCCACCGCCACCGCCAAGCTCGCGGAGGCCAGCCAGGCCGCCGATGAGTCCGAACGGTGAGTCGAACTACGATCTTGTCTGAGCGTTGTCAAAACGAGGTAGCCCCTAAGTAAGAAATTCGCAGCCAAAGACAAAGCGGCAAGAACACATTCACTGGCCTAAGATGGTCCGCAACCAACAACAATTATAAACTTAGAAAGGCGAGATACTTTTTACGGAGACGATCAATATACCTTCTCATTTGATGTTGAATAGGCATTATCATTTGATTAATACACGAAATTAGTCGTATTTTCATGAAATCAGTTTCTAATTATCTATAAGAGCGGCAAGATTCTGATCTTGATCGAAGAAACATGAAATAAAATATTGATTATTATCAAAATTTACATAAAAATTGGAAAAGAATACGTGGGTAAACCTTTCTTTTGTCGACACCGCGCCACTTATTGGCACGTTCAACCTTATTTCAAGGCAATCGTGTTGAAAAGTAAATGATGATGTGTACTATGTGTATACTATAATAGTTACTTATTTTGGGTGCCAATACATTGATGTTATTCCTATTTATTTTGAGATATAAATAATTACAAAAATACAGAAACAGAACAAAGGCAAAAAGGCTTTTGTTTAGTCACTTGTTATGTCAATTTGCCAACAACTTTAAACCAACATTGACACACTGCAAGTGTTAGTTGGTATGGTGACACTTCCAAGAATGGGACAGTGACTAAACAGTTGCCTGATGCGTGTTAGCGCCAGAAAATCAACGACTAGAAAAATGCCACCTATTAAAGAGCAGCCATAAAATAAAGTTCTAATCCTTGCGAAACGAGTAGGTATTCAGTTACTTCACTGATTTCTTATAAAACCTTATTGTAATGGCTTCCAAGTTCAACTGTAAATGGATTAGCCCCTACATTGAGTTTTTTTGTGCATGATTGCTTTTGTTTTTATTTTCGCCCATAACCACCATATTTCTAGACCTTTCAAAAAAGAAAAATAGTGTTAAAAGCCACTTATGTTTTATCGATATCGATGTTTATAACACGCATGTGTTTGGCCCCGCACTAACCAGAATACGCAAGGCGTTGGAGAACCGAACCAACATGGAGGACGACCGCGTTGCCATCTTGGAAGCGCAGCTGTCGCAGGCCAAGCTCATCGCTGAGGAGTCGGACAAAAAATACGAAGAGGTGACCGCTTACTCATCGTCATTACCCAAACAGGCACAATCAGTACCAACGACAGTATTACATACTTACTGGATCTTTCAAATGGCCATTTGAAAATGTAGTCTGGTGCTTCTGAAAACGCATTATTCTCGTGAACTTTTTAAGAAAATTCGCCTTAAAACTGCAATACTGTCGGTGCTGCTGTTTGTAATTATTTATCATTTTTAAAGATAGTTGTGAGCTCTTAAAATGCAATGATATCCGATATTCAGTAAAAGACTAGATGAAAAATAACATGATAGGCTCAGAACAGAGTTTTCCTTACTATTTGTTGTTTTTATATTCACGTTCGAATTGTATTCTAAGAGCTCCTTGTGATGTTAAACTGAAGTACTCCTTACATTAAAAATTTAAATAAAATTAAAATTTTGGTATGCTTAGCCTTTTTACCGTCGCTAAGTTTGAACATAAAATTATCCCAGAATGACGTCATTTTTACCAGTGTAATGTATCGCGAATGGGAGATAACGATGATCACTGCTCAGGATGTAATGCTCCCGTGTTTACTAATAATTGATCTATATCGTGTTATGTCACTAGTGCTAGTGACTCGGGGAGTATTTAGTATACATCACATCATGTGTTATTTAAGGCTGCAGGAGTTTAAAGCGTTGCCAATCAATTGGTACTTTTCGGACGATTGGCGCTTGCTTGACCTAAAGAAATTCGCGTAGCCTTGAAGTTATAACACGTCATTTTTGACATTCAGATACTTGAAGTCCATATTTTGCATTCTGGTCTAAATAATAGGCAAATATGGAGTGAATGCGAAACTGGATTTAAAAGTGTGTAAATGTCAATATTTTAGCGTGTTGCATAATGTACCTACTACTGTACAAGTATATTTTACGGTACTTTAAATATATATTTATCATACCGTAGCATACTGAATATTCTATGATCATTATGTGTTAAGAATTTGTAATGGGCATTAACAGTTATACTTACCGCGGTTGCTAACCAATAGTACAAAAACACGTACGTCCAAAAAACAACTTTAAGATTGTTATAATGTGTTTCGGAATCAAAGGACTTGACATGAATGGCTACCGATTGCGGTTTCTATGAATATCTTAATGCTCGTCACAAACTATTTCTTCAACAGCCGTATCCAGTCGAACGAGTCGCTTTGTGTGTTCCTTCTGTGTTGCATGTCTAACTCTGGGTCTCCCTTGAAAGTCTTTAGGTCCATTTACGTCAATTTTTGGTTCCATGGTTGGAACTCATTGGATTTGGTTACTGATGTTGTTTATTGGATGTAGCGCCCGCAAGGTTCTGGAAAACAAGTCCTTGACCGATGAGGAGCGCATGGATGCCCTGGAGAACCAGCTGAAGGAAGCCAGGTTCCTCGCTGAGGAAGCCGACAAGAAATACGATGAGGTCTTTATTGCGTCGATGTCGTTTGGTTTGCGCTTGCTTGACTTATACACGAACGTCTCGCATATTCGTGTGGAGTGTGAACTACTTCAACGGTTTGTTTGTTTCCTCCCAAATATAGCGAAATCCCTAGTTCCTCCCTATTGATGTCTCAAAACGTAACAAAGTCGTGAAGTTTAACTAATTCCGTTAGTTTTGTTTGAGTTACTAACATTTAATACACCTAGTAACAGAAGCAACGCAGTTGCATTCCCTATTTGGCGTGTACTTTGTCTAGATATCATTGAAGCATGACAAGGCTACGGTGTATACATTTTTTTATGTCACGACATCATTTTATCAGTATGTGATTAGATATCCATCTCAGATACCCCATTTTCGAGCAGAGGGCTGAATCGACATGATATTCGAAACATATGCGTCGACAGATGGTCCACGCGTCCCAATTTCCCTGACACGAAGGCCCGTGAAGCCAGCGGCCCTAGAAGGAATCATATCGTGTCTGATCTTGGCTTGTTCACCTTATATGGCGCGACAAGTCTCCTTGGTCGCATATGTTGTTACATAAGCTTTACTTCCATTTACGAAGTTGCTCAAGACCAAACGACGGTGATAAGATTGTGCTCGTAATTACAACAGATTGACTGTACGGATGGTTGACTTTTGGGTTTTGATGTCCAGGTGGCCCGTAAGCTGGCCATGGTTGAGGCTGACTTGGAGCGCGCGGAGGAGCGCGCCGAGACCGGCGAATCGTAGGTTTCCAACACTACTCGAGGAGGAACCGCCAAGCTCAATATTGTACGGTCACTGCTCGCATCACAAGCTAAATTCAACTGAATTACCTCAAGTTTAGTGATCACATTAGCATACCAAGCAATAATGAGTTGGCTCGGTGATCCCGAGACCTTGTTTTACAAGTTTTCGCGCCGTTCTGCATGGTTGTTCATTAGCATTCTTAACATTGCTGCACCGTAACCCGATTTACCTACATTGGTATTTCTAACATAGGCGCTCACTGTTATTTTTATTGCATGTCCCATTCTAGGTCGTCCACGAGCCGGCGTACGAGACATTTATTTTTACCTGTAATTTTATTTGCATCGTTTACGGTGTTGTTTCTTTTCATTTCCCGAAGAGGCAACACCGCTTATTTTTAAGTACGGGCCAGTGTCATTTACGTCCCGACCCATGACGTAAGTGATGCTACCCCATAGATCGAACTAAAACAAGGGTTGCCCCATCTCATGGATATTTCTATGCAATGTTAACTATCATGTCCATGTGTCGCCTAAACTTTCTCTTCAGTGTGTGTACCGTAGCGTGGCTGTAGGTTAGGTCGCCAGGAAATATGTGTGGTATAGGGCAATTTTCGTTTTCAGATATGCACCGCATTACACCAGAATTACTGGCCGTATGCGTGCCGCACATATGCAAGCGCACACATCACATAATGAATACGATAATGCACTAGATAGCACATAGATATTTTTATAATTGTTTACAAAAAGTAAAATTTAGAGCTAAATGTTTTGGGACAACCCTCGTTTATTTTTAACCGTGACGCCGCCGCCCTCGACTGATCGCTTGTGTGACCCTGCCACACGTTTGTGTTTTTGAATTTGTGCTTCGCTTTTTTTCTATTTTAGCAGGCATCGGCGACCGGACGATCGTTCCGTAGCATTCCGTCCTGAAACACCTTTGTATCTCGCAACGCCGAGCCTGGAAACTAAACTTTAAACTTTAACCTTATCCTATCCCTGACACGTCCTATGCACTTGTAATGAGTAACTGGAGGCGCATAGCACCGCCACTGCACCGGAGCGAGGGTCGAGAGCGGCGCCGTACCGCCGTAGCGTAACGTAGTGTGTTGTGTGTGCGTGTGTACTAACGCGCGGCCGGCCGTAGGTGGCGCGCAAGCTCGTAATGATGGAGCAGGACCTTGAGCGCGCCGAGGAACGCGCAGACCAGAGCGATAGGTAAGTGTCCCCTATATGCTAAATTACAGGCATATCAGCCTCATACAAGGGACGACTCTAAGTCTCCGATCATACCGCTGTAATTGTGCTTTTCGATTTGGTACGGCAAGCCTTCTAGCATATATTTTATGCAACTAGATTCGAATTACCTTAGCAAACGTTTTACATGTTAGGCATTGCGAATACATACAGTTTGAATCCCCAAAACTAATAATTAACATTCAGTAACTTCTTTGGTATAATAAAACTGTTGGTGAATCTTATATTTAAAGGTTTCTAATAGATATTTTAAATGAATGCTTTGAAATCACCAAGAGTATCGCGTGGCCATACGTATTTTCACCTCTAGATTATGTAATAAAAAGCAAAGATTTATTACGATAATCATATTCTCAGGTAATCGATATGAAATTGAAACTGTGCGCAATTTTAATTGAAGTAATAGGTACAATTGTAATTGTAGTATCTTTGCTTTGAATTATGCACCTGCATGCTCTTGTCGACGGTTGATAAATTGTTTTTTTTATTTGTATAATTTACTTTACAGTATGTAATTTGTATTGACTGTCAGCTATTTTTAACTATTCTATATTAACTACCACGCTTTTTGACTCGAGTAGCACAAGTTGTTCGCTCTAGTTATTAAAATTCAAATATGTGGGTCAGTACATCTTTAAATTGATATTGATTGAGTAGCCCTTTATTATGAGAGTATTTGAGTTAACTATTAAATGGGTCGATCAACTTTTTGTTAGTTATTCTACTCCGTGTAGAGGAGGTAACAGTGACAGTTTATATATGTTAGTTTAGAAAATGGACTTCACATGGTTATTGTTTGTATTATATTGGCTGCATATTTTAAAATGACAGTTATAAACCCGAACTAAACGAGTAGTCATGGTGTTGATTGGCCTAAAAAATATCTAACAAATAAAATATCATGATATTAATGTAAACTTCCTTCATCAGTCTAGTTTTCCTTCCTGGGACTGTAGCTATTGACCCAATTCTCCCATGTAATATTGAACCTGGGTCTCCCTTGTTAGACCCAACAACTTTAGCCCTAATGTTTCACTAGACCTAATGTATTTTCCTTCGAAACAGTGAACTTTTCGGGTTATCTTTGAATATCATCAAATAGAAGTCATTAGGTTAGTTTTGTTTTGCAATAATCCTATAAAGTTTAGTATTTGCGAAAAAAATGCATTAGGTCTAGTGAAACATTAGGGCTAAAGTAGTTAGGTCTAACAAGGGAGAACCATTGAACCTACTATGGAAGTTTGGACGTGATATTTTCTGATGGGCCATTTTGTATTTTCGCAGCAAAATCGTCGAGCTTGAGGAGGAGCTGCGCGTTGTCGGTAACAACCTGAAGTCCCTGGAGGTCTCTGAGGAGAAGGTATGCTTCCAGCATTGCTGTTGCCATTCATTGTCTCCAAGCAAGTCTAAGCTCGCATTACAGACAAGTCTGAGGACTATATACTGAGAGCATTTGAAGTATATAGATAGTTAAATATATGCAGCAACAGCTGTCCATCTCTCTCGCTTTATGTAGTAGAATGTGATGGGCAGGTGATGAAGCATCGGATATTTTGGAGTCTTACCGTTTATAGCCGATCTTTACAAATAATACGGGATCAAGAGTACTTCTACGTTCCCCTTCCAATCCTTAGAGTAATATTGACTGGACATTGCTATATCATACTCATGTTACAGTCAGCATCGTAGCAGCCAATTATATCGTAACACATTCTTACTCGTAAGAACTTACCTACTGTAAAGTAGGTAATAAAGATGTGTACCGAAATATTTGGCTACTTTGGCTGCTACTAACTATATGATGCTGATTGCACTTTACGAGGGGCGGCTGATAAGTTCTAAGCCTAAGGCATAAAATGAAAGAAACGTTGAAGTTCAGTATAGTACACATTCAGTAACATTCTGGGAAATTAATGGTTACCGCCACATTAATATAATACCATTATATTATTATAAACAGGCAAGAAAAGGTCACCATGTCTGCCAAATTCGGGTATTTCGGCATTTTTCAATTCCGCTTATAAAGGTAACCTCTTGTTAGAAAGAGAATATCCCCTACAGTAAAATTTGAAGAGTTGATTCATATTCTGAAGTCTACCATCTTTTTGTACGCTATTTTAAAAGTGTAAGTCCGCTTTAAAAAGGACAAGCGCCATAATGTCAATCCCCGCTCAGGGCGATCTCTGGTGGTGGTGTCTGGGAAAATGTAAAAACAATAAAAAAATATGTTCAGTCTTATAAAAATCTAAGAATGTAGCAGGTAGCAAAAATGCTAAAGATTCGTAAGAAATGGACAAAATAAACTTTAAACGGATATAGAACGTAATAAACATCCTTGAACTGTATGCTACACAAATGGCCAGGGCGCTCAATACAGAATCGTGACTATAAAGTTGGGACATTTATTAGAATTAGGCAATAGCAATTCTAATGCAGTTTTCTATTATATCGTCTCCGTAGATATAATTTACACATGCCAGTATGACCCGATTATAAGAAAATTCTACATGCTGCGATTTAAAAAATATAAATGTCTACCAAAGAATTCCAATAATAAAAGTCGTCTTAAAGAGTTCTATAATCGTGTCTTCGTTCGATAAAGGTATTTTAGTAAATATATACTTGTCAAAAGGGACGACAGGGACTTGTCATTATTGCACAAAGTTGTAGAGGCCAGTATTTCCGGAACGGTTTTCAGGAACGACGTGGTAAACTCGTATCCAAAGTGATATTTTCATAGGACACCATGTCTGTTCACTTGTCATGAGTTGCCAGGCAGATCATAAAATAGACTCGGTGCGCTAATATTAATCGCCTACCCGACCATAGGGACCTGGTTTCGAGTTACAATATTCGGTTAACTAATTTGAAAAACGAGTTACGCTTCCAAAGATATGACGAAAATAAAACTGACATAGTAGTTTTGTAGGGCTATTTTAAGGGCAAAATTTTTTTTTTTTTGTGGTGATGAAGAATTGTATGACTAATGTGTTAAGTGTATTTTACTCGAGGATAGATATTTATTTCAATCAAAATATTTGGTTCAGACCTTTCTTTCAATTTATGTTTTAGGCTTAGAACTTATCAGACGCCCCTCGTAGCTATCTATGACCTTTTTTTTCTAGTATATTGGACATCTTAGTGATCTGTAATGCGCGCTTAGGTTGAATTAGTTACTGAGGTAGGTTTCCGAACGCAGCTACGCAAATGTGATGGCTTTTTATACTACTGGACAATGCACTTTCATCGCGGTTGTTATGAGTATTATATTTTTGAAATGGATTTTGAATTGTTTTCAGTCTTATATTAAAGCAATCAGCATAAGTAGCGTTGGGAAATCTACCTATGAACCGCTCTTGTCATAATTTTGACATTTAGAATGTTAAATTGCCTTTTGGCCTGTGAGTCTGGACAAACCCCGTTTCTGAAGTAATTAATGTGATAACTCTGGAAATCGAGTCCAAAATCTGATATTTAGTAATATGATGCACCAACCAAAATTCATTAGTGTGATATCGTATCTATATCTTCTGCCCTATAATTAAAATTTACTTTAAATTGTGACAATATTTGTTGAAAGGGTGAATGATTGATTGTAAATGGAAACGTTATGTATCAGTTCATTGATTAGGATGTTTTATTTAAGCTTGATATTCATGCTAGGAGGTCAATAATTAAGCTAATAATTTAATACAGGCCAACCAACGCGAGGAGGAGTACAAAAATCAGATCAAAACCCTCACCACCCGCCTAAAGGAGGTGTGAATGCGAACGGAACGGTTCCTACGCGAGTGAAACGCTTTCCTAACTGCATTCTGCCTCACTGTAGTCTCCTTTCTAAGCCTGATTTACTTGACGAATATTCAACTATAAATGCACCTAAACGAGGATTTTGACGGTAAATACACTGTAAATAATGCAATGTCAATCAGGCATAGAACATAGGTATAGTGCGTCTAAACTTTTCGTACTACGTTACCCTCCTCTCACATTCTTTTGATTTGGCTGTTGTTTTTTCTTTCTCTAGAGATGTTCTAATCTAGTGTATCCGTTGTTTTCTAGTACCGCACGGTGTTGCTACAAAACACTGTAACATAAGGCAACACTGTGTGTTACAGCATGAAGTTTCGTTTTCGTTTTGTGTTTTTTCGTTAACAAGCAATAATCACAGGCTACTCAAAGAGAAGAGACGTTCGAGGGGCAGGTGAAACTTCTGGACGCACAGCTCAGAGAGGTAAACCGCTGCCCAGGAGCGTAGATAGCGGTTACGGTGGTAGATAGGATCATGTTCATCGCCATTTCATGTTGGGATTGTATTTGGAGCTTTAAACTGTGTGAAGATGGTAACTTAGGTAGGAGACCCCATGGAAACGCTCGAAAGTTGTTATAGTATTCTTCTTCATACAGTTTAAAGGGTGTCCGTACTCAGGCTAGGTCTGGTGTAGGCCCGTAGCTGCCGCGGTTGGTGCTTCATCTATATGTATGTACAGGTCTATCCCTCTGTGCATTCATTTCTATCCCACTATGTATGTGTCTTGCCTGTATTGTGACTGTACGCTTTGTTTCTGTAGTCAACTTGTGCTATGTGTCCTTTTCGGATGTTGGGAAATGGGAACAAGTTATTATTAGTAGGCCAATCAAATAAGAATTTTACGAAGAATTAATTCCCATAAAGATGGAAATCGTTTTAATACCTTCATTACGTCCTAAATACGTTTAATCTGAGTTTGTCCAATCCCAGGAGGTGTGCATAAATTGTTGCTCTTTTTTCATGTAGCACAAAAACGGTACTTCGGACAGAAAATGTATTCTATTCAATATTAAAGAGGGTCAAATTCTGCGTCGAATGAATATCTAAAACTTTAAATGCGGTTCAGTGGTAAAGGCGAAATCAAAGGTTAGAAACTGGGAAAATTTTGTTCCATTTTTCGACTTTTCAAGACCGACATATCTTTGAAAAAAATATACCTGCTGAAAAACCCATAGAATAAAAAATGTAGAAAATAAAATTTCACATTATATACATTGACCTTTTTAATATTGAATAGAATACATTTTCCGTCCGTCGTACTGTTTTTGTGCATATGCAAAACACTGAAAAAAGAGCAAAAGTTTCGCGGTTATTGGGCTCCCAAAAGTTATGCACACCTCCTGGGATGGTGCGAACTCGGATTACATGCATTTAGGACCAAATGAAGGTATTAAAACGAATTCCAGCTTTATGGGAATTAATTCCTCAAAACCTTTTTTTTGGATTTAATTTGCTTGGCCTATATGTCGTATACTAAGGCTTTAAGGTACGTTAAGGCTTTGTCGCCATCTAACAGACTTCACAAAACTGTGTTATCAAACTGACCGGTGAAATGCGACATCTGCAGAGGTTACGTAGTACAAGTGAGTCGTACAATCGCAACGGGCCCGGGCGAGTAATCAGCAGTGAGTAATGAGAGTGTGTGTCAGGCAATGGCGACCCGTGATCACGTGGAGGATAAGATACACGGCCTCTCCGCGAAGCTCTCGCAGGTAAGTCCGGTGAACTGGTGAAGGGAACGCCCACGGGGAAGAGGCGACAGTAGATTACAGTTATTCTATACAAAAACTTCGAATTCGAATTTGCTTTTGAAAATTGACCAATAAAATATCTCTAAAGTGGAGTTGTAGTGGGATTTTTGTTCTCTTTTTATTTGATCGAGGTAATACTGTTGACATTGGCCAAATTGGTCAGATAAGTGCCTATAAAAGGTATAATTGGAATGTATTAATGGAAGGAATCATATAGGTATAAATGTTTACGTAGGCCCAATTATGACGAAAAACATCGTGGGAAACCAGATCAGAGAGAGAATTCATGTTTTTGTATAGAAATAATGTCCTATTGCATCCTCTTCCGTCAAAATATTTGCCTTTATTACACTTTTTTTTATAAAAATGTGTAATAAAGCCCTTATTTTTAGATATAATTTTCAAAGTACCAGTATTTTATTTTATTCATCATCATCACTCATCAGTATTACTAGGGATAAGCATCACGTCATTTTCATATTTTTGTAGTTACACTGTAGTATTTCAGTTGTGGGTAACGGTATATTATTGTCATAGTTAGTGTCCGGCAGTCGGCACTTAGCTGCTTACGGTGAAGGTAAATGCATGAGAGTTGTGGTGCTTCAGCTATCTCTAACCATTAAGTGTTTTTTTGTATTAATATTAAAATCAAGAATTTTAAGTTTGAAAAGATCAATGTTTATTTGAAAATATCATTATAACTAAAACGATGTGCATGATGTTTTTGTTTGAGCGAAATAGAAAGCAGTCCAGTTTTTATATACATTTCCAAAACAAATTTAAACGTTGATTATGTTTCACTTTCGATGTTTGTTTACATTGTTTGTTCATTTCGGAAAATAACATACTTTGAAAAAATTTGACTGCTTTCGGCTTCAGGTTTAGAATTAAACTAATCTTTTTTTTAATATTTCCAGGCTGAGGCACGCGCTGAATTTGCTGAGCGCTCTGTGCAGAAACTCCAAAAGGAGGTCGACAGGCTCGAAGGTAATATATTTTCCTATTTTAAGGATAATATGATTTTTATCAGAAATATAGGTTGAAATTTTGGTATATCAATATTTTAATTCGGCTAAGCATTCTGCCATGTATGTTTCACCAACATTTACAAATATGAAGGGAAACGAAGAAATATCTAGAATACCTATGATTTATCTGTACCCCTTGTTAGTTTTCAAGGTTCTCCAACAGCAGTACGGTTAAGTCAATTTAAAGTACCTCAAGTCAAGTTATAACATGTTTGACAAAGCTTGATCATTAATGCACAGTCATCAGAACTGGCTTTCTTGACTTTCTAAGCTATAATAGACGTGAAAGCTTATTTACTTACTATCATTGCGCTATTACTGATTTAATTTAAATCATAGTAACAGTTTTCGTTTTTTAGCTTTTATTTTCTTTTATTTCTAAGCACTCTGGTTGGTTACACAATCGTTACTGCACGAATTAGTTGAAAAGTTAAACCTACGAAGGAGCTATATCTTCTTCCGATACGTTTATTTTTCAAAGATATAAATGTCAAAATACTATGACGACTTAACATTCTTATCCGGAAGTACGAGTTCTACCGGATTGAAAAAACGGATGCTCAATTGGATTTCAAAGGATATTTTTAAAGCAATAGTGGATTTGGTGCTCTATTTAAAGACTCTAGATTTAATTTCCAAGTAAATGTGTTTGCCAAATCACCTCTGTCTAATGGAAGGAGTAAATAATGACCAATCGGTATATTTTGCTTATTTGCCCTAATTCATTTAAACTTGCGCAGGAACGATTGTGTGTTCGACTTTAATTAGCGGTGTTAGAGCTTATTTACGAATAACCTTAACAAAGAGATTACTTCTATTTGAATATTTACATGACTATCGTGCTAAAGGTTTTTGTAATTGAGCTCCAATATTCATGTACATACTTTATTTTAGCATGTCTTTGTATTAGACTGCTCGATCATTGTATTTATATTGTGACGCATGGATTTTGATTTCTGTTGTTTTTATTCGTTTTTCATTCAAATATTTACTGTCGTTTGGTGACCATAGCCGTAATGTAAATTTATATTAGTTTCGCGTAGATCAGTATAAAATTAAATACGCACATAGATTAAATTCTTAGTTAGCTGTAAAACATTAATTATGAGTGATGTCCTACTTAGACTTGTATTAGCGTGAAATGCAATGACGAATCCACCAAGATTTAAATGATAATAATTAAAGGTAAATTTTCTCGAGAAACGTTCGTACGAAAAATGCAACGAAACGTTTCATTTTAATATGTAGGACACTTATCGTAATTCATCAGTTATCGCGGTTTCGCGATCTGTACTCAGTCAAGAGTGAAGTCGTGAGTCAGATCGAGATGTAACAATGTTTGCCGCCCTGATAACCTTAACGACTATGTCACCACGGCAGATAATGTTTGAATGTATGTGTTGTTGTGTGGACTGACCGTGGGCGCGTCGCCTTGCAGACGACCTGGTTGCGGAGCGCGAAAAGAGCAAACTCCTGCAGGAGGAGATGGAGGCCACGCTCCACGACATCCAGAACATGTGAACGCCTCGGCCGCGCCCGCTCGCTCACCGACTATCGATATCGATTCGTGCACTCCACTAGCGCACGTTCCCAAACCTACAACTGCCAAATCGATGCCAGAATTGTAATTTGAAAATGGAACGTGCGCTAGTTCTTATAAGTCTATAGTTTTTTTTTTATTCGGCATAGATATTTTATTTTTTGACTTAGAATTGATGCTCGTTGAGCCGGGCGGGCCCGTAGATGTTACTAGCTATAGAGTAATTGCCAGCCGCTTCTATTGTAACGCCGTGATCGAGTGTTCGCTACAACACCACTGCCATGTGCAATTTTTTTAATTTGATACACAAATTTACTAATATTTTTTTGTTGAGAAGTGTACTCGTAAATCCTCATTTGTTTTAGTCATTATTTATCGAGAGTGACTGACTAGCCGATGATTCGGCCGTTGAATGCAGCTGATAGTAACCTACCTTATGGTACTCTAGTATCTAAGAGAAAATGTTGACATTCCAAAATGGGGACCAAAATGTTAAATACATTCAGCACCAATTTGTCATACTCTAAAGTCATTCCAATGTAGCGTAGAACAAAATAGATAAATCGTCAATGAAATAAGATTTCCGCGCAGTAATTCTAATTGTGTAATTCAGAAATGGATTCGACTCTATACGAGTCTGTTTTCAATTCCATGAACTCTTACTTAATTTTAGAGAAGAGATTAGATGTTTTATTTAATGAGTGATGGTAACATATGATATTTATAAGAATATACTTACTACGAAGTATTTTGATATTCTATTTTGTTTCGAGTATGATTTTTCTTGTGTCATAATTTGAGTTTGTTGCTATTTATTTAAATTAATCGATGAATAAATGACGACCGTAGTAATCGAGTCGCGATGAGTTAGTTTCGGCGCGCCGAGTACCGCACGCCATCATACATACAAACTGTAATACTTATGAAAAATATGAAATTACGTACGGTAAATCGAGGGGAATCCGTCTTTATAATGTTATCGATTAATGAAATGGTAGATAAGTTCGTGAGAAATAAATTAATGAATTTAAGAGTATTCTAACACAAGTGTTTATAAATATATATTATCATTATTTTTAACTTGGTGTTGTTTTTTTGAACTAATCCGTGTGCTCCTCCTAACATTCCTTTCACTAATTTCATCGATTCTATCAGCTATAAAAAAGAAACCATCATCATTGTAATTACCCATTCGTACCTACACATCAAATATTCGGAAGAGGAATGAAATCAAAAATAAAACCATCATCGAAGAAGCATCATCGCCGAGGGGCATTGTACATTGTCATCTCGGCACGGGGCATGAGGACACCCTTCCCTATGGCATGGTTTCGTGGTAGCATGACCGGAACGCACTGACGGCGTGGCCTGCCGCAGATGAGGTGATCAACGAGAGCGAGCGCGTCAACGACATGGGGCTCGACCTGGACGACTCGTTCGTGGAGATCATCCCGGGCGTCGACCCCAGCGACCGGCAGATGGTCGCTATCCGCAAAGAGCGCGCGCGCCTCGCCGAGATCGCGCGCGTCAAGGCCGAGAAACTCGCGGAAGAGAAGCGCAAGGAGGAGGAGCGGCTCGCCGAGCTCGCGCGCCAGGCCGCCGCCAAGAAGGCCGCCGAGGAGGCCGCCATCCTCGCCGCCGCCGCATCCGAGGCCGAGCGCGAGCGCCTCGAGGCGGCCGCGAAGGAGGCCGCCGAGCTCGCCGACGTCGAGCTCCAGGCCAGGAAGGCCGCCGCGCGCGCTGAGGCCGAGGAGCGCGCCAAGTTCGAGGCCGCGGCGGTGTCCGCCGAGGGAGTGTTCGAGCGCGAGGGCTCCGTGTCGCACATGACGCAGACCTCGGAGGAGGACGCGGCGGCCGCTGCGATCACCCTGGCCGCGGCGGAGGCCTACCTGCTCGCCAACCCGCCGCCGCCGCGCGTGGAGCCCCCGCCGCCCGCTGCTCCCGCAGAGGGCGCCGAGGGCGCGCCGCCCGCCGACGGCGCCGATCCGTCTGCGGAGGCCCCCGCCGCGGCTCCCGCGGCCGAAGCCGCGCCGCCCTCATAAGAATACGAATACACTTATCCACGTACCCCGAAATCTACGCAACTACACCGTTCCGATATAATCCAACCTGGGTCGGCTGTACCCGCAATCTATTATGTAAAAACGTTATTTTTTTATCGTCTAATTAAACATAAAATCAAAAGTATAGCTGATGGAATAGTATTTTAATCGTAGTCGTCTAGTGTAAAACGACCGCATGCTTGTCTAACCGAGTAGAGGAGCGGGGGCTGATAGCTCAGATTTGCGCAGACGACCTGATCGCGAGCAAGGAGATGTTCCACGAGGTCGGCGGAGAGCTGGACGTGACCTTCAACGACCTGGGCCTGGAGGCCGCCGCGCCGGGCGTCGTGCACGGCCCGCTGCACGCCGTCCCGCCGGCCATCTGCGACCTCTGCACCTGCTGCCATTGACGCCAAATACGCGCCGACCATTCGCTTTTCATACGCATTTAAAGCCAGTAAACCTCCCCATTCTAATCCATATAAGCTTCTACTAAATTCTAAAACCGCATGACCGATTTGACGACTTCGGTTTTCGAGCGAAACGGCTTGACGTAACAACGGCGCATGGCTTCGGAATAAACAGGATCACGACATGTAAGCACTCATGATTCTTATTTCATACGCTGCTAATCGATGCAATACTTGACTTGGAGCTGTTAAAACCAGATTCTGAACATACGACGCTGTTTTAATTATGAAACGCCTACTTACAAAGTAGCCGCAATTGATGGTAAAGCAGATTGCTCATTGAAGAACTGCAGGAGACACCGATTCACTTTCTATAGATTTCAATTGAATTGAAAAATTTTGTCGTACTTTATTATTAATATTATTCCTAAATGTACAGACGAACTTGTCGCCGAGAAGGAGAAATACAAGGACATCGGAGACGACCTCGATACGGCATTCGTGGAGCTCATCCTCAAGGAATAAGGTGTGGAAAGGCCGACGTCGTGCTAGGGCAACACCACCTGCCCGCGATTCACAATATCTGTATAAACGTATCTTAATTTATATTTTATACTCCTGACTTTAAAGTATTACAAACCATAGGTTTATGGCGGTATTTATTTTCGTTTAATTTAATAAATAATTTATTAATTACTTCTGTGGTTTAAATTACTTACCTGTGGGGCTAGCACAACTCACCGCGGCACAAGAAAATCCGTCGCGAGAGAGATGGGACTAGGGTAATAAGGAGCACGATGCCTCGCGACTTGGCAGTGAGCTGTGTTAGCTCCTTGTGTGTATACAGATCAAATTGAAAAATATCTAAGTAGGTAGTTCTATAAAATCTGAAAAACTTTGTCTTTGGGACATTTGGGTTTAAATTAAATCCTATTAGGGTCTGGCTAAAACATTATTCGCTGCGGTTTTGTTATAGATCTCGCCAGAAGGCAAGCTAATCGCCCATCCGTGTACAGTCAAAAATATTTACACCTGGACAAAACTTGAGTCAAAATTACTTGAACCAAAGACCATCGTCAAAGGCGTGGTTCGGATATTTTTGACCCGGGATTTGTACCGGTAATATTTCCGCAAATGCATATTTATCTAGCAGTACACTTATTCCATTCCCTGACCTCATTTACTTAAGTTTTATATTATGAAGTCCCTGAAAGGATTTTGGAAAATACACGCCTGTTATTGTCTTGCACTTAGCTAGTTTATATTATTACGCTTGTAGATAGCTTGGTCAGTAGTTGCTTCATATGGTTTTATTTTGCTAAAATAGTACCTATATACAGATCAGCCAACGACACAAGATAAATATTAGCATAAGAGAGAAAAGGAGTGAGATACTAATACAACGACGTAGGTATCAGACAAGGATGAAGTACCTACTTATATTTATCACAAACACCTATACTCGTTCTTGGCGTTGCGAGCAACACACGACACCTTTAAATGTTCTTGGCGTTCAAAGGGTCGACCTAAGTAGGTATACACGAGATCGTGCTACTGGTGATTGCGATGAGAACTGCACATAAATCCTGACCGCATAAATCAAGAGGCCAAAGTCTGGTCTTGGGTGCAACGTTGCGTTTATTCAACATCATACGCTGCTGCTTATGTCCAGTAGCTAGCACGATACGTTTTATCGTTATGTTTACGTGACGTCTCAGTACATTTTCGCCGTAAAACGTGACACGATAAAACCTATCGTGCTAGGTCCTCTGCACTATAATATAGGTTTCTGTCATTAATTTCGAATGGCTTCTGCTTTACACAAATGCGCCATCAATTCATTTCAACTAGCTATATTATAAGTATATTTTACGAGTGTTTAGGAGTATTTTACTAAAATACGCTTAAACGGTAGGTACTTACCTAACGTATAAGTACAATATGTAGTCTAGCCCATTGACTGCCAGCTACGCAATATTACCTACGTAGTATAGCTACCAGGTACCTCTGCTACTATTGCGTAGTTGGCAGTCAATGGGCTAGAGTCACCATCAATGATCTCTTGCAATCATCCAATCTTCCTTAAATTATGTATAATAAATAATAGCGAATATATTTAACTATAATATATTTTAGGCGCGGTGTGGGTAGGCCTCCCACAAGGTGGACTGATGACCTGGTAAAGGTCGCGGGAGTCCGCTGGATGCGGGTGGCGCAGGACCGGCTATTGTGTCTTTGGGGGAGACCTATCTCCAGCAGTGGACGTTTTTCGGCTGATATTATGATGATGTTGTTTAACTATTTACTACCTATCTAATACGAGTTGAAATATAAAATCACGATTTCATACAACCTTCTCTCTTCTAGCAAGTAAAAGAAGAACCATAACCGGGTATTGCATTGCCATTTTTGGATATGATTTGTGAAACGATCTATTTAAACACTTTAAAATTTATTTATTTAGGTTCATAAGTACTACGATCCTGTATTGCTTCTTCGGAAACTTCTTTTTTTTTTGCTCTATTATTGCACAAATCACAGAACGCGTGTCTAGCGGATGGCAGTCGCGCTCGCACTATCCCCAACTCGCCCGAGATATCGTGTCCGTGAGCAGTGTCTATGTGTGCGTTGCTCGAGCGCGCTTTGTATGTAGATTGTCTTCTGTACCTATCTGTTTTGAGACCCAGGTGAGTTAAGCTTCGTAGGTATCGACGATTTTCCATTCCAGTGAGGTGCAAACGTAACGCAACCTGGCCACCACGTGTCAGGCATAGCCTAGTGTGGGGCCGCAGGATAAGCTGTACTGTAAAAAGGTTTTCTTTTAATAAACAATTTTTATTTTTTTCAACCCTGACGACAGACCACTGGCTTTAGGGTCCGGCCACATGGCCACGGCACGGCGCCGTCGCCATAAAATGGCGCAACATGAGTTTTTTACACATGACAAAGACCCTTACTCCCGTTACCTATACCTGCCTAATAATACTAAATTAAGTGTTGCTTTCACCAAACTAATATTTACTAACCACTAACCTTCACCACAGACGAGGTGTTAGAAGAGCGCAGTAAGTACAAGGCGATTGCCGAGGAGGTGGACCAAACGTTCGCGGACCTCTCCGGCTACTGAAGAACTAAACGCAGCAGCCGCCATCTTGCGCGAATGGCGGGAAAATTGACAGCGCGCACTGCGGGCTCAAATTGTTTGCATTCTAATTATTTATGATTTGCCACATTATTTGCGATGTGCACATTGAAGGAAACTATTATGGACATTATAATATATATTAATGAGTTTGTATATGACGTATTAAGTAGAACGTGTGGCTTCTGATGGCCGGTGAGCAATTTTGAAATGCCTAATTAATCGTATTATGGATGTTAGCGTTCACCTTAAACATTGGAATATCTAATTGTTATTCACGTTGCCCTGTAAAACATGTTGAACAAAACTCGTCAAATTTTAATACTGTAATTTTTGATATCTGTACAAAAATATATTTAGGAGGAAATTAAGAGTTGGAAAATCCATGCGTTAGTGAAATCCTGTTTATGAATCTCAAATAATTAATTTTTGCCACAGCGCGCTTTATTTTTTGTAGATCACTGCCGAAATAATTATAAATTTTAATGTAATTTCTCTTCGTACGTTTGCAAGTAAGGAGAAACTATTAGATTTCACTTCTGAATGATTTTGTTTAAGTAGAAATTATTTCTTTTTACTTTTGAACGTACGAATGTAGTTTTCGTAAGTTGCGATTTTCATATTTTTTTATCAAGTAATTTTACTGTAATAGGTACATTTAAAAATAAGTTAAGATAACTGTCTTATGAATGAAGTGGCATAAATATTGATTGGCTATGGATTGTATTCCTTTACCTAATTAGTGAGTTTTGATACTGCTATTATACCTACTGAGTGGCGTTCTTACGCATGAGAAGTAATTCAATTAAACTTTCACCAACCTAAAGTACCTACTCTTTTAAAATAAGTAGGTATCAATTAATGTTTTGGATTGTTTTAAAATAAAAATGCTAACCTCTTTCGGTAAGCTCTATAGGTTTCAATTAATTTCACCGTTGACGCTGTTTGTTTATAAGTAGGTATTGGGTGTCGCTACGTACTGTGCAAGACACGTTAAAACAGTAAAATTTGCGGGTTTCAGCCGAATGCCATCATTCTTGTAGGTACTTTGATATACAGGTACCTACCTCCAGTTTTAGCTGTGACATATCTTTAAAATTGGATGATTGTTTTAATGTGTAACTGTCTACAGTGTCAACTATATAATTTTATATTAAATCCACAATTACAGTAGACGCCTGCAACTACGATTGGGACATAACATAACAAATATTAATCGTAAAAATATATGTGTGTCATGAAATGATGCTTACGAGATGTTTATGAATCAATAGGGAACATTACGCAAAACTCTTCGTAGGTGGCGACACTAGCAGCGTTGACATTGTATCTCGTTCCCACTTGCGGTATTGTCTATGCAAGCATCCTTGTCACTCATTTGACAATCAATTGTGCATGTGTGTGTGAATCCCTATATTCCTATACTGGTTTACTATTAGTGGTAGTGCTGCCTCTGGCGGCAGAACATGGCAGTAATGTTCCCTATTGGTTCGATGAACTTCGTTCATATTTTTTTACAACGTAGGTAGGTACCTACATTAATTAAAACTGCACGACTACCGATAATGCACAGACTTATTTGTAGGTGTTGTACTGACACGTTTGCTTAAGTAATAAATATACCTACTTACTTGACTAAGTTACTTGACCTTTAACACATTCACTGCCGCGAATTGCTACGCGCTACGCTCGTAGCCGATTCCGTGGTTTTCCTCGTAGCGGAAAGCGACTACGGCGTAGGCACACGATAGTCGTGTTCCCGGCACTGAATGTGTATGTCTTCAAATTAAAGATCCAACATTTTTATACCTTTTAAATGATAAACCTGAGTTGGTTTTCAAACCCATATAACTTTAAATATGACTGCTTAGTTTGTAATGTAGCTTCCCTATTCAAGAAACCTCTGCTGTATCTTTTCATTCCAATAAAATATACTTTTTACTAGTTATTTGTTTTATTATGACCGTACTTTTGCTATTCTCTTTAACTAATTTAAGAGAAACAACTAATAGTAGGGAAGCCCAGGACACTTAACCTAGTTCGATAAGACTACCAGATGACATATATATATATATATAATTAATCACGTCATTAATGGGGGAACTCGAAATGGCAATGCTGCAACGCAAAAACCAGGCAAAGCTATTATTATTTATTAAAAATCCGTTTTCTGGTATGGTAAGAAACCCAAGTTTCGTTCGTTCCTCGGAACAGGGGAGATAATGCAGTGCTGCAAACCCCCCTGACTGACCTCCTCAAAATACCATAAAGCTCATCTGAAAGATCATCAATTTTTGTGTAAGAAAAAACACTGCTGCATTTTCCAAACAGTAGAGAAAGTGAAAGTGTTGTGGGCTCTTAGACTATAAGTATAACAAACTATTTTGGCGCAGACCCGAGCTATAAATCTCTATCGCACTAACATTACTCGATTGACAGGGATGCGCGCAGGTCGGTATAGGTACGAACTTTGAGTTTCGATTTTCGTGGTAGCGCCGCCGGTTTTATGAAGATACGTTAGACCAAATGTCAGCTCAAATAGGGTTCTTTATAGGGCTAATAGTATTTAAAGGCACATAAAAAAAACAAATAACGTACAATATACTGATTTGTATATACACATTTGTATATATATTTGTATAAAGTAGTGGTACTTTCATCAAAATTCGGTTTTGATGTGCACAGTATATTTAGGTATTTGGTAAGCTATTAAATTTTTCCCTAATTTCAGTAAATCGGTACCGACGATTGACATAAAAAAATTACTTCCCGACATACCTAAGTTCAAATGGATCTGTATAAAACCCGGGAGTCAGTGATACAGAAAGCTCTTGTCTTAGCCTCCGAAACGAGAACGTGCCACTTATTCCGATCCTGCTAGTTTTCGGCTTGAAGCTGACGATGACGCAGATCCGCTTGCACACTTCACACCACCCTATAGCGATAATTGGGCCTAAGCAATAGTAGATTGTATAACTACTCGTATAGGGTCTAAAATAGGTTATACTCGCATCACCACGAGATGGTAATTTTGCCGAACGGAGTGAGGGAAAATTGTTCGAGGGGTAGGTAATATATGGCTCTTAGACCAGAGCTCATTAGACCTCTATTTTTCACTTCGATTGTAAGAAAATAATCCACCCTCAATAAATACTAAATTCCAAGGAGAAAATATTGTTTAATTTGGCGGCAAGTTTGTTTTTATAAACTGCTTTGAAACAGATTACAAAACTATTTAAGACGCGCCGGCGCCGCGCGCGGACGTTTGAACGCGCCTTTAATTTTTTTTATGATTGTTAAATAGGGACTGAAAACGTCGGGCCGGCTACTCTAAACCAACGGGATATCGGAACCGATGCTTGGTTCAACGAATCTTTCAGCCAGATACCTCTTAAGGGCCTTAGTACCTACCTAAGTCTGTACCTACCTTAGTACTGTAAGGTCTGCTTACAGCTCAAGTGATGGTTCCTATGGTAACTAAGTGGTTGGTCGACGTCCAGTCGGCCAACCAAGGTACCTATCGCTGGATAGACGAAGTCGAGAAAGACCTTTGCCAGCTTCAAACTGCTGATCATGATTGGCGGCAAGCTACCGGCGTGTCTTAGTGTCGGAGGCCAATATCCACTTCGGGTCGCTGAGCCAGCGTTGTAAGTAAGTAAGTAAGTGATGGTTGGTGATGGGTAGTTTGTCTCAGTCTTGTGTTAGTGATGTCATTTGCAAAACTGTCACCTCCAATCCCTTTCCAAACGCGCCTATTCAATAGGTACCTACCTACATAAATTCCAATCTTACTCGGCCGGTAGGTACTTCTATACTAGTGGCTCTATGAGCTGTAGAACTAGAGAGCTTGTCTTTTTTTAGGGTTCCGTACTCAAAGAGTAAAACGGGACCCTATTACTAAGACTCCGCTGTCCGTCCGTCCGTCCATCCGTCCGTCTGTCTGTCACCCAGGCTGTATCTCACTGATACCGTGATAGTTCCAGTTGAAATTTTCACAGATGATGTATTTCTGTTGCCGCTATAACAACAAATACTAAAAACAAAATAAAATAAGTATTTTTAATTATAATAAATAAATAAATAATAAATAAATAAATAAATATTACGGGACAATCTTACACAAATCAACCTAGGCCCACGGTAAGCTCAGTAAGGCTTGTGTTGTGGATACTAGGCGATGATATATATAATAGATACATACATATAGATACTTATATACATAAATATAACATCCATAACTCAGGAACAAATATTCGTGATAAATACACAAATAAATGCCCTGACCGGGATTCGAACCCGGGACCTCTAGCTTCGTAGGCAGAGTCAACCCTTCGTGAGCGAGTCTGACTCGCACTTGGCCGGTGTTTTTATTTTTTATTATTGCGTAAAACTAAATCGACACAAAGATCTATACGCTTAATTATAGAACCTCTCACAAAATTACACGAGAATCGGTTGAGAAATGCGACCTTTAGAGTAGAACAGCCGGACAGACGACGGACATACGAACGAATTTTAGTCCGGCTTCGTTCGCTTCGGTCGCTCGTTCAATAAAGAGGAAAAGTCTGTGAGATTGTAGCGTATGTAATGTATTGTACTTGCCTAATGGGTAATCTCCGGAACCGCTAGGCGCTTATCGATTTCAAAAATGCGTTCACTTGCGTGTAAGAGTAGAATAGACTTTCTGAATGGTTATAGGCTATATTTTATCCCGCGCATTTGCCTGCGTTCTTTGAACGACGCGGGCGAAGCCACGCGGGCAGCTAGTAGTACCAAATGAAGATATATATATGTTAAAACGTTTCATTTTCCATAGACGTGGATTCGCTTTGTTTGGTACTCATTCTAAATTTCAAATTGATAGCATAAGTATAAATAGCATAAATAACTCTGTTCAAAGCATATTGTACTTCCCTGTACACGTGCGGATTATGGAGGTATATGAACTACAATAGTTTTATTATCATTCGTGTGTAAAATAAAGTACTGTGTACTGTGATATTAAAATGGCATCCTATAGCCATTTAAAGGTGGATGAGGGCTTTTTTTGCTTTACTCGTACCACGTATTGCCGCTTCCCATAGTTTTCGTATCATCTTCTCCTTCGGAAATGAATGATGCCCTTAATTCTTCATCAATTACGCATCACTGATGCATTTTATTTATTGAAATATCCTCTTCCCTATTTGATCCAGAGCTTTAAAGGACTTGTCAAAGTTGTCAAAAAACTGTTTACTAATTGTGATAGTGCTGCACTCTGGCGGCAGAACATTGCAGTAATGTTCCCTATTGGTTGATACGTAATTAACTAACTATATACCTTTTAATTACAAAAAAAATGTTTCAAACTGTTGTTTTAGATGAAAGAATATTTAAATTCAAGAAAACATCACGAAATAAAGTTCCTTCTGTAGAAAAAAAACATGCAATTGATTCAAGTCAATTTAAATTTTTGTGAACTTACTAAGTAGGTATATCACTTTAAAAAATTAAAGCATGACACATTAAAAATTTGCGCGTTGTTAAATAAAGACTGTGACAAAGACCCCTGAGGCTGCCACTTCACTATTCACTAAATATGTATACAGTGAAAACAGTGCCGAAGGCAGAATTTTAATAAACAGTACTTAGGTAAGTATGGGTAGTATTCAGTCGCACGTAAGTAAGACACACTTATGCTAGTGTGTGTCTTTGTCTCTTTTTAGCGCTATAGACATTATCCAGCAGTGTTGAGTATTTCAAAGAATAATTTGAACGTAATTATTGACGCAGGCAGTATTTTAACAAACATCGTGTTCACGCGAGACATGTATAGATAGGTGCTATAATGTGTGGCCTTGTCCCTTGTCTGTCGCGCTTTATCTCGAGCCGCGTCGCGCTTAGTGCTAGCACTGCTAGCCTCGCTGAAGAGTTAAAACACGTAATAAATAATGAACACCGAATTAAGTTTTGTTTTTGAATAATCATGAGACTTATACTTATTAATCATATTTAGGCTTTTTATGATATTTTTTATATGATTATGTTCTTACTGCTGAGGTGGAAAGTTGTATGTGCTACTCGAGAGCAACTAGTTAATTGCATCTCGTGTTTTTGAGTCCAAAATACACTCGCAGCAAAAACAACTTTGCTCTTTTGTTGCACAAATAACTATTTTACTTTAAAAAAGATAGACTTGTGAGTTTTACATCTTTTTTGAACGCATTACGCCCTTAATTGCTTCAATTCAATTCAATATTTATTGATAACATGGTTACAGGTCAATATTTACATAATATTAATTTGAACATTTCTTATAGCTACACAACATTTCAACTTCGTGCGTGAGTAAAACCTAGACGGACTGGGTGGCACATAGGTGTAAATATACCTACCTATTTATTGCGGTGACGGGCACCACGCAATAGTAAGTATTACGCCCTCAGGTATCGTTCATCAATAGGTTAAACATATCAAGTGACGGAAAATCAAAGTTTTGGCGACATTGGCATACTCATGCGTGACTGCTCGTGACATAACTTTTATATCCGTCGGGCCTATAGTCCATAAGCCCACTCTCAATACACCTACGTCTCATGACAACACGATAAAATGCATGGCAGCACGTCGAGAAAGTTGTGCTGAGCAAGAAACAGAAGATTATCGCACCTAAAATTGGCCGAAAGTTTGAAAACTCCTTCACTACCGCTCAATATTTTAAGGGTATGTATATTTACGTCATGCGACAGCAGTACGAGACATGTGGCACCATTAAGCCCTTTAATCGTAGAGAGAGTAAACCTAAGTCTGTCAGTCCTGAACTGGCCGGAATTACCTACTTGGCAGACGGTGCCAAAAGTGGCCAACTTTAGTGGGCTTACGGACTACTATGACACATTTCAGTGCCAAGGATTTCGCAGCATTAAACTCGTAGCCGATAACATGGGGAACTCCGTATGTAGAGGAAAGCGCCTATGAGCAGTGCGCCCACCTAGCGGGCTCCTGTGGCACTGAAAGTGTTAATTGTTTATATAATTGTCCCCATATTGGCAAAACTCTTACTACGGGCATTAAATGTGGTAGGTATGTTGTAGGTGTAGATATGTTTAGATATGTAGTCATTTTAACCCTGTTAAGGACTTTGATAAACATGGGGGCACCTCTGTAAACGAGTTCTGCTTTTAAGTTCAGCGCTGAGAATACAAACAAGCTTTATTTACAGATTCCGTCATAGATTATGTTACCGCGATGAAAGCAGTGATCCCATGGCGTTCGATACAGGCTAAATATAGCCCAGGCATGTCTATAGCGAACGAGTTTCGGCAAAATGGAGAAAATCTGCACGCGTGTGAATCGCGAGCAAGCGAGACGCATGGCAAGCTGACAACCACGGGATCGATTTAGCCGGCATTGACTGCGACCAGTGCATCGATCTATCGACCCGACAGGACCCATCCCGATGCATCATCGTTATACCATTTGAATTGGAATAGTTTTATAGCTGAAATAGCGGAGCGGCAACGCGCGAGAGCGTGACGGGCAGCGGTCGAGCCGTCTCTCGCGTCTGCTATCGGAATCCAGGATTTTTGGCACCGAAAATAGCAGGGCGGGCGGTCGCGCGATCCCGTGGTGCGCTCGCGCAGTGCGTGTCGCTCCGCCGTGTGAACAGCCCGCTCGTGAGGTGAGTCGCGAGCCAGGAGCTTGGATACTCCACCAGCACCAGCTAGCCACAGCCACCCTTGCGAACCGACCGGCCCGACCAGGAAGTGGGTGATACCATGCGAACTTTGTGCCTGTGTAGTGTGGAGTATCCGGACTTCTGGATTGTGTTTTGCTATTGGACGTTTTTTTACGGTTTTGGTTTAGTGACGTCACGGTGTGAAAGTGAACGCGTTGCTCGTAATTGGTGCGATCGGTCGCGAGTGACTCGGGTTTCAGCGCGCGCGCGGCCTCGCTGAAAATACCTCATAGTGGTTCCCGCCCACGCGCGCCCGCCTTCGCTCTAACCTATTTGCGGCATGCCCACCATCAGTATTTGTTTAGCGAGATGAGGAAACTCGCCTCAATTTTTATTTAGAATTGGACATGGCCCATATATCAACTAATTAGGGCGCTCTGGAATGCCACTGTCTCACTCTAATAGAGCTTTACATATCAAATGTTTCCGTTCTTAAATTATTTATTTATAATCATCCTACACATCCCACACTAAGTTACATTCACTATTTTAACCGACGTATGGCTACTCGTTTACCTACTGGTAAATTCGCACATATTCACACCGCACCGGTATAAAAAACATTAGGAACCAAAATGAGGTCATAGCAAATCGACAAGCCACCTTTTTAGCGGAAAGTATCAAGTAGATGTGATATCATAGTCTTAACAGCTGTAGGTGACAGTTGGAATGTTGGCAACGCTTCAAACGGGATCTGAAGCCATTTCTGAAATATTTAGGCCGGAGGTATTTGTACTACTCGCTGTTAGTTTTTTTATTTAG
Organism: Epinotia brunnichana; assembly: GCA_963854355.1. Classification (NCBI taxonomy): domain Eukaryota; kingdom Metazoa; phylum Arthropoda; class Insecta; order Lepidoptera; family Tortricidae; genus Epinotia; species Epinotia brunnichana. Next base: position 13,994,660 of record OY977951.1, read on the forward strand.
TATCTACTTTGTACTTAAAAACGGGAACCAAGTAATTGTAGACCTACTAGATTATTACAAATTATGAACGGTTGTTTACATTCATAATAGGTACTCAATTTTATTTATGTCTTTCATACTTATTATACTCAGAAAACACGACGGCTGCTGACTTGGTCTTGAATTTATCCTAGAAAGAATACCTACACTGTGTACTTGTACCTAAACTTCTATTCGAATAAGTTAACTCCTTTATTTTCTCGTCACTTATTTAACAATCGGTCAACTATTACAGGAAGTTGAAGGTCAATGTCCATTCCATTACTTCTATACATTAACAAATCGTATGTCTACTAAAGGAGTGATATTGTAGTCGCAACCTCGGGAGGCTTTGCCATAAAACTTTACTGCTCTGTTTACACCCCAAATAAACTGCTAGTTACAATCTATTTGAAAATAGCCCCTTTACCTTTGAAATAAGGTTTTGTCATCGCGTTACACTTACAAAATAATGGTATTGGAACTAGCGTGGGTTCTTTCAATGATAGATTGGGCCACGACTTTCTGCCCACTCATTGGGTGTATGCCAGATAGATTTAGCGGGGTGATGTAGTCGGTAGTTTACATAGTTTTGGAATAAGAAAAACTGTAGGTACAGCGAACCTGTAGGTACAGCGGAACGGAATCTCATGATAATTGTATAAGCAGTTTGGAAGCAGACACTTCACCAAATACTCCTTTTCAAGTACTCTTATTTAAGTTTGATGACAAGGCAATGCAATATCGTGGTCTAATGATGGATATGGAAGCTGTTCGTTAGGGAACAGAGGGTACTCCAAACTCACAATAAACTCGTATTGCGTTAGAGGTCGTTAGAATCGTCTCTTCGAGTAGCTGATGACTGAAAAAACAGTTCAGTCAGCAATAATAACTTATCTCAAAAGGTTACCTATCACAAACTCGAAAGATTCTCCGAATGAGTCATGTCCTAAAGTTTAATTTGTCCCAATGGATTTTTTCAGAGACGGTTAATTTTGCAGTTTTTATAAAAAAAAACCTCACCTAACCTAATGGGTTCTACTACACGTTACTAATTTCAAAAGCTTCGAATTGTAAATGGGTCCAAAAAAATGCCTTCGGACAAATTATTATTTTTTTCATTCAGAGAAACAATTTTTCGAGGTTGTGATGGGGTTTCCGTCTCAAAAAAACATGACAAAATCTTATCATTGAACCAAATCACAGTCAGTTAAGTGGGACAGGACTCTCTAGACAAGCCTAAGCGCCCTTGATTGATATCATCGGCTATTCTTACTACTGAATAATTAACGGCCGATGATATGAACGATGATCTGCAGCCCAGATCTACAGACAGAAATAATTAGTGTGCCAGTATTCTGTGCCAGCTATCTACCTATATACTTGACATAAGTAACTATATCACACTTTAATGACAAAGAAGAAAACATTGCCATGATAATTTCATCATAGAACATATTGATTGAGTGATTCGTAGCTACGTCTTAATTACTTATAACTTCCACTTTCAAACTTTATTTTCCAAATAAGCCAATAAGTATAAAGTTTAAAATTATTCACAGTTTCAACACTTTTCCGGTAAATACTTACGTCAACGTTTTTTTTATTTTGTAATCATCATAGCAATTATAGAGATAACTAGATACTTACTAACCGCTATACCGCTGACTAGGTATAACATTCTATAAAAATGTGTTTCAAGTATGTTGATGCCATATTTCAAGAACCAGTCGACAAAACCTATAGTTATATATATTAGTTTAGTTTTAATTAGGGACTACCAGGCCGTTACAATTTAATTACCTGCAGGAACAAATGTCCCGAGTGCTTGCTTTTGGGATTATCCCTTTCTACTAAGTCTGCATTCAATATCAGCTCTTTGACTATAACAAATAGACTCCATATTGGGCTTGATACCTATTTGGTTACCAAAACATAATGTTGAGAAGTTAGTTGCTATGATTAGAACAAACGTTAGATACAGAAAAGAGAAAAAAAATATACGAGAGAAAGGACATAAAAAAATACTTATCGGCGTTACGATACTAACGGCAAATGAACTCCAGATTTAGGCTACCTTTTCTAAATTCCGAAATCAAGTGAGCGGTTATAACGTTTTATTACATTAAGTAAGTGCATTAGGTAGGTACGAGTACTTTTGTTTACAGCAGTTACCCACGAGTTCGACCTCCTATTCAAATATCTACACCCCATTTGCGGATTTCAGCCCCTTAGGGGATACTTTCCGGGATAACCGTATGTCCTACCTAGTTACTTATGTATTTCTAAACAAAATTATGTCATAATCGGTTCTGCGGTTTAAGCGTGAGAAAGCAACGGTAACACATTGCCAGGCAGGCAAAGTTGCTGTCAACACAGCCAATCCTCGCCTCCATAGGTTATGGTATCTGATCACCATTATGCAGGCCGTACGCTTGTTTGCCACTGTCGTTGTATTAAAAAATACTTACGTCGTGGCCAGATAATTAAGAACACGATTTTTGCCCATACAGTTGCATACAAATAACAAATATGACTTTTCAAAATTGATGATAATTTTTAATGTGTTTGATTAATTTTGTTTCTGATTATACGACTGTAACCGTGTTTAAACAGTATTTAATATAGTGCACAAACAGCTTCTGTAAAATTTTAACTTTAATAAAAAATACAGGCGATCGAATCGACACTTTTTGTAAGTTCATACATTGTTCCTAATTACATTACGAACTTGTAAAAACTGTCCATTCATCCGTATTTTTTTAAGCACAACTTTTACAGAAGCTTTATATAAACTAAATTAAATCTTATTTATATATACACACATACCTCCGTATACTCAGAAATAAAATTGGCCAAACATATTTGAAATCATCATTAAATTTGTAGAGTCATATTGGTGTGTTGTTGTATTGGAAACAAAACTTGTTAATTATCTAGCCATGAGTAACGACTGTATATATACCTGAGTGATTTTCACTACATAAACAGTGTACCTAGTTATATCTACTTACCGCGTGAGATTCTATGATTATGGAAACGCATGGGAGGACCCATGTGTTTTTAAATTATGATTAAATTTTTTGTCTGCATCCTAACCTACAGTTATTTAAAACTTGCCATATGGCTATTCAACGTTCTTAGTTTTTATTCTGTAATCCGATGACTTCATTTCCGTCGTAGTCAGCGGTGCTATACTTACATAATACACATAGTTTAATGCGTGCACAATATGCACAAACCTGTGCAATGTACTGACGTGATTTGTTACATAAACACAGTTAAGTAAAGAATTGAAAACTTGCAACTTATTTATTAGGAGAACATGCACGGAGAATCGACGTAGTTGACCGGTATAGGTACAACGTACAAAACGTGTCATTAAAAATCAGAACGGAGACATGAAATGAAAGCGATATATTAGCGATGTCCCGTTTTGTCAATTAAGACGAATGGAATTGCGGCAGTTAAAGCAGCGGGGAAAAATCAAAAAGGAATCGGGATGAAAGAATATGTAGTGTGAAAAGTGTAATAATAATAATCACGTCGGGGTCACCAGTTATCGGGTATTCCGAGGATGCGTGTAATAGAAAACTCCGAGATGTAAGAAAGTGTTATAATTGCTCGAATTCACTAAACTGCGTACATTTTGTATTTATTTCTTAAGTTAGCACGAGACACTAGAATTTCGAGATGTTTAGGTACCAGTCGCGAGGTAATGGCGGATCTTTTTGTCGTTCCTCTTCTCTGTGTGGTCTCCTGTCCCGGAAGCTTGATATGGCCATATATACATAATCTGAAGTTTGAACATAAAAAGATAGATAATGTTGCTGACATCTCACAGGAATATCTCGACTTTCATGTCTCTGTTTGTCGCATCCTGTCCCTAATACAACTGGAATCGCGGCTCAGGTATTCTGTTATACAGGCTGTAAAGTAACAAAGCGTAGCATTTTTAAAATTTCCTGAAAAATAGGATTTTTTGCTATTTTGCAATTTGATCGCTCTCTTTACAGTGCACAGCGTTTTATCAATCAGGTGCAGATAAAGATACGGCGAAAAGATACATGGTGACCATGATCAATTGAGTTAATGATTATTCAAAAGGAAATAATGGAAACAACAAAAACAATAATGAAAACTTGTCTTTTAATTCCGCTTTTTACTCCTGTTACGGGCCCCTTACGTAGTAAGAATCAGGAAAATTCAGAACAGATAGGCGTTTAAGAACCGATAGAATCTGCTAAGTCCAGAAATATCCCCGCGTCATCCAGCTGACAGATATTTTCGCAACGTGTCGAGATTTGTTTTACTGGCGCTTTTATGCGGGGAAACTCGTTATGTCGATCATTAGAGCTATTTGGAGACGAGACCTGATTTCATCCAGGGTTCTGGTCTATTAGGCTGAAATAATGTTTTTGGGTGCAGAGGCACCAAGAGTGGTACAGTCGCCATCACATACATCGGAGCAAACAAGCACGTCACAAACATCGGAACACACCTCTATTTTCAAGGCATTAGGGTGCATGTGCCGATATTTTTGAACACCTATAGTGTACCTATGTACTTATGTGATGGCGAATGTACAATGAGATTGATATTATATGATTATATTGTTGACAAAAAACTCATTGTTACGAGTAGGTATTTATCTAGAGAAGGAAAATAACTTTAGAAAACATACAATATACGCTACTGAGATTAAGCACAACACCATTGATCATATGTAAAAAAAATTGGATTGTACGCTAGCGTATGATTATGTTTGTTATAGTTATAGCGGATATAGAGATCAAACTTTGTAGTATGTAAACTCTAAAATCAAAAGTGGTAGTTAAATCGATATAACGTTAGTTATGGAGTAGTTGAATGCGTTCAATTATTATGCACGCCATCTGGTGTTGGCAGCGTGCCAGCAGATTGCATAATTCCATGTCAAATTATACCCAGGAAAATCTGTTGGTGTATCCGTACCGACTCAAACCCGCACGACCCGAATGAAGCAAAAAATTACAAGTCTGCTGCGTGGTGTTAGGTTCAATTTTGGCAATACAAATTATCCAATAGCTTATGTAGCCACTTGATTCTGAAAAGGTCATTACGTGAGTTACCTACTTTATTTTTACTAAGCTGAGAAATTTCACCGCCAAATGTAACTACAGTCAGCTGTCTACAGTAGCTAAGCAAAAATCCTTATTCCCTTGACATTAGAGTCCGTGTGAAGGTCATTTTGAGCAGTAGGACCGCTTAGCAACTTATGCTGCTGACTGTACAAGCATTTTACGGTCACATGAAAAAATTACCAAGTGGACTGAACGAAAATTTGATGTATTTTCTTCGAAAAAGAAACTTGAGGTCTTGGCTTATTAAAAGCGAACAGATCCGCGACGCAGTTAAGTATGAGCACCTACTGAAATAACGGCCAAATGAAATTACTTTGCTGAAGAAAAACAAGGTCGCAAAATTATGTAATGGAGCCCTCGTGGTGCATACTGATGCGTCAGCAACTCAGCAGTCATGTTCGTAATCGAGTTTGCGTTCTTATTCTTAGCCAAATACAGCTATAAATGAAAGTAACCTTAAGTAATACTGGGAATTACCAAGTTTTTCCGCAGTTTCGTGCTTATGAAAGTTTTATGCAGTTTATTGAGACTGAATATCTTATTCTTGGATTGCTTCTTAATGAGTTTGATTCCTTGGATGAAGTCGATCGATATTACCATTCCTTTCACCGTACACAAATACGACGCAATAGCTAAATTATACTATACTTACCTACCTCGTGTTAAGAGCAGTGTATCTGTTGCATGGATCATAAAACTCGTACTCGCAGATGATTGACTAATTGGAATTGGCAAAGAAAATTAATTAGGTATAGATTTATTGGTGGCATATCTAAAGCGCATGCGGAAGTTGCAAACCAATTAAGTGTGTTGCCAAAACCTTTTGTATTGAGAAGGCAGGTTGGGTTTTTCAGAGAATTTCCGAAGAGGGAGTAGTTGTTCAATAGGACTGGTTATTTTTGATCTTTGGAGCTCAAAAGGTTAAAACAAGATTTGTTTTTAAATTACAGGCCCATTGGCGTATTTTTCCGTAGAAAAAGCAAACACACAAAGCCGCCACCATGGACGCGATCAAGAAGAAGATGCAGGCGATGAAGCTGGAGAAGGACAACGCCATGGACAAGGCGGACACCTGCGAGCAGCAGGCTAGGGATGCCAACCTCCGCGCCGAGAAGGTACGACCACAACCAGACACGGTGTAGATCTAAGATATAGGGACAACGCGTTTAATGGTGCGCTCGTTATGAGAAGATACTATCGCCCAAGGGTACGGGTTCACACTTTCTCAACAAAATCGTCTGCACACACATACAGTGCATTCGAAAAATGACCCTAGAGGGGTGTACCCGTACCATTGGGCGATAGTACCTACTTGTGAAAAGCAAGCCCGCGGAGCCTACATCCTCTCCTAGAAGTGACGCCGACGCTATAATACTTCTTTAAAAGTTGCCTCGTTATCTGCATACGCGGCTAGCGTTACTAAACTTAGTTATAAGTAACCCATCTGGCTAATACAGTATCAACATTAGTACCTACTTGCTTGTCAGATCCCTTCCGAAATCCAACCGTGCAATCCAATTGCGCCGCTTCTCTCGGCCTTAGTTCTTGGCCAAAACTCTCGCACAGGCATTGAAAACTTATGTGATTCTAAAGTCACAATGTGAGGAAAATAATAGCTCTGTCAGTCTCATTAAAAAAAGAGAGGACTAAGTGACATAGGAAGTTTTGATTCAAAGTGTTTATCTTCCTCTAAAGATTTATCGATAGTGTTTTATGTCCGTAGGTGAACGAGGAGGTCCGTGAGCTGCAAAAGAAGCTGCAGCAGGTGGAGGAGGATCTCACGAACAACAAGAACAAGCTGGAAACTGCCACCAAGACCCTCGATGAGAAGGAGAAAAGCCTCACCGCCACTGAGGCTGAGGTCGCTTCCCTCAATAGGTACGGACGGTTCACAAAACGTTTTGTGCAAGTTAGTGAGCACGTGGCTATTTTAATTTGACAACGAAATTTGTCACAAATAGGTTCTTTTAATCAGAATTATAGTATTTAGTTCGAACGTATCGATGGATTCGAAGCGCAACTAGTTAGCAGCACATTTTTTTTAAAGCAACAATGACTCTTTATTAGACCGCGAAAGTAGGTGATGCTGATATTGTATACTGTTGTTGTCTTCCTAACCATAAACCTTACCACGACACAACAGACTTTGTGACGATTGTGTCGCGCTTTTGCGCAGCAATTGGAGCCGCAGCTCATTGCTAATCCTAATATTGACTGGTCTTACTGATAAAATGTCTCACACGCAGGAAAGTGCAGCAGATTGAGGAGGATCTTGAGAAGTCTGAGGAGAGGTCCGGCACTGCCCAGCAGAAGCTGCTTGAGGCCCAGCAGTCTGCTGACGAGAACAACCGGTGAGTACACACAACAATCGAACCTTGAGCTAATATACCGAAATTTGGACGGGTTCCTATTAACAGTATTAACTATATATTGACTTTGGCCCCGGGCATTATGCATTGTCAAATTTGACTATTTAAAATTGTTTGCCAAAAAAAGCCACCGTTCAGATAATTGGGTCCCAAAACGTACAGTCAAACATTTGAATCTGAGGGATGATCACGTAATGTTTTGAACCCACGTTAGGACAACTCAATTGTCATTTTCCAATACAAAAAGTACCTGCTGAAAGCGCACAAAAACATCCGACAAGTCCTGTCAAATTATTGCGCACCTTGTTGGCACGTGTGACTACTAAGTAACTAATCCTGTGTTTGTGAGTAAATCCATTGAAGCCACTAGCAGTGGATGTCGGTTAGCCCCATATATCTATGAAAGCCACTAACCATGGATGTTGGTTGCAGTATGTGCAAGGTGTTGGAGAACAGGGCGTCGCAGGACGAGGAGCGCATGGACCAGCTCACCAACCAGCTCAAGGAGGCGCGTCTGCTCGCTGAGGACGCCGACGGCAAGTCCGACGAGGTAATTACAGAACATATTATACCTATGTTATGTTCTCAGGGAAGTATTATTGGCGTCGGCGCGTACGACATTATTAACGATACGCTAATACAAATGCGAGGGTTCACAGCGTAATAATGGCATAAGCGCCAACGACAAAAAGGTACTTTTTCCTTTTTACTACATACATACATACAATCACGCCTTTATCCCTAAAAGAGGTAGGCAGAGCACATGCAACTTGTGTTCCAGTCTTCCAGTGCCACAGTAGTAGGTACTATTGTTGAATATTGATATTGTGGACGGATTCATTATGTCGATGGAGGTTTGCCGTAAGAGAAATAGGTAGATAATATACGGGTTTAGGACATTCATATATATTACATGAATACTTAATAATTCATAGAATATTTTACAGTTTTAGTACATTATTAGGTACATGCATACATATTTTTTACAGGATAAACGTTTGATTTAGTAAAGCATCCGTTGTGAAGCTTCAGATTTATTCTGGGGATCGTGAGTTTGGAATCTCGCCACAACGTCAATTTAAATTATTTGTGGTGATACTTATTTATCACATACTAGCTTTTGCCCGCGACTTCGTCCGCGCGGAACTCGTTTATATCGTAACTTTCTCCCCCCCTTTTCACCCCTTTAGGTGATGAATTTCCAGATAAAAACTATCTTTAGTAAGGACTCTATGGGAAGGCTCCGGAATTCAAAGTATCTCTATACCAAATTTTATCTCAATCGGTTCAGCGGTTTAAGCATGAAAAGGTAACAGACAGACAGAGTTACTTTCGCATTTGTAATATTAGTATGGATTGTATGAAGGAAAGGGTCATTATGGCTGAGTTGCATGATTTTATAGATTAGTTTACTCCGAACGCCTTTTTTACAAAATAGACTCCGCCGCAAACTTGTTTTCTATGACATAATAGATGCATGTAGGCTTTTTTCAGTATTATTTTGCATATTTTCATATCACACGGCCGTAAGGACCTTTTCTACTAAACCGTAGGACTAAATGAACTGACTTGTAATTTAAATATTTTATATTAAAAATAAAGATACGTCAACAAAATGTTACATCTAATAGTTTTCAAAATAGCCATAATAAAACGTCTTTTTTACCCCGTTTTAGAAAACATCTTCGAAACTTCCGCCATAAGGTACCTTTACCCTTGGAACGTCACATACATATATTTACCTATGTAATGTTCCTATTCCTCAGGACTCCCAACTACCGCTATACCGTAAATGGGTTCCATCCAATTTTTCACCTCCTATTTCACCTCCTTAGAGGATGATTTTTGGGATATAAACTATCCGCTGTTATAACAACGGACCCACACCCTATTTCATCCCTGAGGGGATGATTTTCGGGATTAAAACTATCCGTTGTCATTGTCATACTCCGGGACTCAAACTATCGTTCAACCAAATTTCATCAAAATGGGTCATAAACAAATTTTATTTTTAAATTAAATTACCCCCTAAATGGAAGATTTTCGGGATAAAAACTATCCTTTGACCTTCCCCGGGACTCAAACTAATTATATACCAAATTTCATCCAAATCGGTGCAGCGGTTTAAGTAGCTCCATACAAATTTCCTCCCCCCATTTCATCCCCTTAGGCGTTGATTTCCAGGATAAAAACTACCCTAAGTCCTTCCCCAGGACTCAAACTATCTCTATACCAAATTTCATCTTAATCGGTTCAGCCGTTTTCACGTGATGCGCGGTCACATAAACAGACAAACAGATAAACAGATAAACAGACAAACAGACAAAAATTCTAAAAACTGTTGGAACGTGTTCTGTTATCGATTTTAAGTATCCCTAGCCAATTTTTTTTCGAATATCTTCCATGTACAGACTTTCGACCCTCTTCAGCTTTATTATATGTATGTATAGATGTATAGATAGATAGATTACCGAACACCCTCCAAGAATAATTTTGGTAGAAGGGACGTTCATGCGTTACCAGGGTCGGTTCTGCGTCACCACAACAAGTTATGCAACACAATATAGCACTCATAAAGTTACGTTATGATTGCGATATGTTGCGTAACTTGTTGTGGTGTCGCAGAACTAACCCTGGAAACGCATGATCGTGCTAGTATTTGAGTATTTAATGAATTTAAATTACTTATAAATATCAAGTGAAAACAAATGCAAAGACACGAGTGACACGACACAGTTTTTGTCTGTATACCGACGAATATCAAAATATAGTTGCAACGGATACAGTTTATGCATGACATATGAGCAGTCGTTACATTTAATGAGTTACACGCTATAGTTATCTGTGCTATCTTGTGTTGCATTTACAGTCATTCACATTTGTCTCTATTCTTTAGTTAATATTAATAGATGTTATAAGTATTGACGAAAGCATTTCAGTCTGACCTAGTTTCAATGTTGTATAAGTTGAGTCAGGTAGAGGAAAAGTATATAATATATTAAGTCGGTGAGAAGAGTAATAAATGTCCATTAGAATATAATTCATGGTCAACCGTGAAAGGGCTTCAAAGGGCACGGTACAGTGAGGCTGTTAACGTGACCTTTATTAAAGTAAACCTTTTACTGCCAATATATTTACTTCATTGCTTCGCAATTGAACTGTGAAAGTACGGATAGGTACGTCTAACTCCGAGCTATACTTATTTTACTACTTTAATTCTAAATAGTTTTTGCCTATCAGGTATTTAAACAGTCAAAAAATTATTATATTAAGTATGCTACTTACATTTGTTACAAACTGAAGCGGTGAAGCATGACTTTATGAGTAGGTACTTTATTTTACTTTAGTTTTCTATTTAGACAACCATTTAAGTCCCAAATTAGAGCGTATTTTTATGCATATCTTACGTGTAACCCAAGTACAGTTTTTTTACTCATGCCGTCTATGTGTCAGGACCGCTACAACTCCTCTGTCGTTTTATTTTGACATTCTGTATTTTCCACCTTCAAATAATGTAAAATAGTAGGTAATGTAACAGAACTAACAGATGCCGTGGAGGAAAGCGGACCCCGGCAAAAGTCAAAATAACGCTATATAAGAACAAGTGTAAAGACATGCAATAAAATATGATACTAACTAGATATGATGTGCAGGTGTCCCGCAAGCTGGCCTTCGTTGAAGACGAGCTCGAGGTGGCTGAGGACCGTGTCAAGTCCGGAGACTCCAAGATCGGCGAGCTTGAAGAGGAGTTGAAGGTAACTCTCACTTAGCCACAGAATAACTAATAGACTTAGCACTTCTCGTGCCAGGGACCCGCTAGGTGGGCCCTGTGGTAGTAGGCGTTTTATGTCTCCAAACGGACTGTGAAATCGTTGGCACTGTGTGTGTTACAATTTCAACTCAGGTTTTTTTAGCTACGATATAAATCTATTTGAGAAAAATCTGTATTGAGCGCGGTCCATTACTTAATACATTAGACTAGTTTCTTGCAAGTAGTTTTCAAAGTGACATGTATTCTTTTGTACGTAATGTATACTACTTTCGAGTTACTGCTGTCTGTATCTTCTGTATGACATATAGTTTTGCACACTATTAATTAGATTTTTAAGCGCACGACCCACACTAAATTATGATGTATAAACTAATCTTACACGTCAAATTATTGACTTGACCGCGCTAATTGAAAAAGCGTTGATATTTTTTTGCAATACTTTAAGCAATTTATTCGGCGAGTACTTCAAATAAAACAATACCGAAACGAAATTTAAACTGTAATTTATACACACACAAGTATTTCACAAACCACATTCCACCAGGTCGTTGGTAACTCCCTGAAGTCTCTGGAGGTGTCCGAGGAGAAGGCCAACCAGCGCGTGGAGGAGTTCAAGAAACAGCTCAAGACCCTCACGAGCAAGCTGAAGGAGGCCGAGGCCCGTGCCGAGTACGCCGAGAAGACCGTCAAGAAACTGCAGAAGGAGGTCGACAGGCTCGAAGGTACGATTCTTGCCTAATGTCTTTGGTTCTCATTTTGGAATAACGCATATAAGTTTGGAATCGCCACGACATGAGCCCTTAGGGATACAAGACAGAATAATTATGTTCATAAATGAAGATCTAGCTTGTCACTTTCGTAGTAAAGCCCGCTCCACATTCTCGACAAAACTACACGAGATTTGCCGAATACGAGAGTGTGGAGTGAGTATTCGTCTATGTTCGTATTGTTCTGCGTATATTCGTGTAGTCTCCGTTTCGTCGGTAAAATGGCCAAACACCAAAGTGCTCTCGTGACGTTTCGTGTTTTGCGCAAAATTTCTCCTCCACAGTCTCGCTGCGCTATATAAAAGTGTATGAAAGTCCAATTACAACTGCGCAAGGCGAAATATAGAGGGCCGCTCTTGGTTTCACCCGGTCTCGGCAAATATTCCGACGAAACCAGTCTCGTGTAGTTTTGTCGAGAATGTGGAGCAGGCTTAATAAAAAAAAAGTTGGGATGTCGTTGACCTTAGAACAGGAACAGTAACAACAGATAGACATGGATATGGATTCGAGGGTCGGTTTGAGTAAGAAATTGAATCATTTTAAACAAGCTTATTTTAAACTAGCTGTTGCCCGCGACTTCGTCCGCGTAGAACTTTTTATCGTCTTAGAAAATGATTTCTCTCAATACAAAATTTGAACCCTCTTTTAGGGGATAATTAAAAAAAAAGTTGATGTTCATTTTCTAGTTTGTGAACAAACAGTCTAAAACCAAAGTTAAAAATCTCATACTTTAAAAATGCCTTGAAATACTCAAACTTTGAACCAATTTTAACACTCTTAGGGGATGAATTTGGAAAAACTCTGAAATCAGTTTTGTAGTCTTTTAACGTACAGAATAAGACCGAAGTTAAAAATCTCTTACTCACACTTTAAAATTTTATTGCTCGCCATTTAAAATTTGAACCCCCTTTTAAACCCCCTTAGAGGTTGAATTTTTCTAATCGCTGAAAGAACTTTTTTCGTAAACTTTTAAGTCTCTAGCTCAAAAAAAGTGTTGCCCATACAAAGCTTTCTTAACCCCCTTAGGGGTGGAATTTTCTAAAACTCTGAAAGTACTTTATTATTAATTTTAATAAGTAACATTTTGAATAGTTTTAAGTCTAGTAAAAAAAAAAGTTTTTCCCACACAACACTGGACCCTTCTTAAGGATCTTAAGGATCCCCTTAGGGATGGAGTTTTCTAAAACGCTGAAAGTTCTTTTTTAGTATTCTAATAAGCAATCTTTTTGCAAAGTTTTAAGTCTAACTCAAAAAAAAGTGTTGCCCATGCAAAGCTTGCTCTCCTTTTTAACCCTATTTAGGGGTGGAATTTTCTAAAACGATTTGTGTTCTTTTTTTGTATTTTAATAAGTAATCTTTCTACAAAGTTTCAAGTCTCTAACTCAAAAACATAAACTTTCCCTGATAAAAACTTTGCACCCCTTTTTATCCCCCTTAGGGATAGATTTTTTCAAAACGCTGAAAGTCTTTTTTTTGTATTTTTATAAGTAATCTTTCTACAAAGTTTTAAGTGTCTAGCTCAGAAAAAGTGTTCCCCATACAAACCTTGCACCCTTTTTTAACCCCCTTAGGGAATGATTTTTGTAAAACGCCGAATGTAGTATTTTTCATGTTCTAATAAGTAATTTTTCGTCAAAATTTTAAGTCTCTATTAAAAAAAAATATGTTTTTCCCATACAAACTTTGCACCCTATTTTACACCCTTAGGGGTGAAATTTTCCAAAACGCTGAAAGTACTATCTTTCTACAAAGTTTTAGGACTCTAGCTAAAAAAAATAGTTTCCCACACACAAACTTTGCACCCCTATTTTAGCCCCCTATTTTTAGGGGTAGAATTTTCTAAAACGCTGAAAGTACTTAATTTGTATTCTAATGACTAATCTTTCTACAAAGTTTTAAGTCTCTATTTAAAAAAAATATTGTTTCCCCCATACAAAATTTGTACTCCTATTTTACCCCCTTAGATTTTTTTGAAACACTGAATCTAGGTACTTTATTTGTATTCTAATGAATAATTTCTCTACAAAGTTTTAAGTCTCTATTTAAAAAAAAGTAGTTTTTCCCATACAAACTTTGCACTCTATTTTACCCCTTTAGGGGTAGAATTTTCTAAAACCCTGAAAGTTCTTTATTTGTATTCTAATGACTGATCTTTCTACAAAGTTTTAAGTCTCTATTTAAAAAAAAAATGTTTCCCCCATACAAACCTTGCACCCCTATTTTACCCCCGTAGGGGTGGAATTTTCCAAAACGCTGAAAGTGTTTCATTTGTATTCTAATAACTAATTTTTCTACAAAGTTTAAGTCTATAGCTCAAAAAAAAAAAATTATGAAGCTACATCCGTTTTAATGTCGCTTGTTAGAGTGAGAAAACGATGAGGGACTGTGACGTCAATATACTCGAGCGTCATAGTAAAAAACAATCGTTTCATATGAAGGTGCGTTTTGCGGAAAAGGGACAGAACATACCCCCTCTTAAAACTTTGGACTCTTATAACTTAATCATTACCTATATAACCTCTTGCTTTGTTTTTTTCTCCATTTGACTATATTTATTTTAAATTCTTTTTCGAGAAAATACATTATGATTATTTACCATATTTTCGATTCCTGAGCTATAACCACGAACTTCGGAATTCGAAAATATTCGGGTATCTCTATCTCTATCACACTAACCATACTCGAGTGACAGGGATGCAAATATATGAACATTGAGTATCGGTTTTCATGGTAGCGCCGCAGGTACTTTGGCTGAATGCGCCGAGCCATGTCATTGTCATTCAAAAAAAACAAATTCGTGTTAATTATATTGTTCAAATTTGTTGATTTCATTTATTGAAATTACGACATAAAACGACATTTGCGCATATAAGTTCTCATATCAGAATCGAATATTTTTTTATGGTTTATATTTTAGCATTTGTCTCGTAAAGGTCTATCGTAGACGGGATTTAAATTATTAATAAGTGAAAGGCAAAGCAATTCCGCCATTTTGACGAAAATTTGACGGTTCTTATAGCTGACAGTTGGAGCAGCGTTTGATTTCAATAAAAATAAATGAAAAATTAAATGAAGTCGTATATTTCGGAAAATAAATTAACTGTCGCAGTCGGATAAAAACTATCCTAAGTTGCAGCTAGAATAATAATGTACCTATATAAAATGTTTCATATTTTTCCGTTCATGGGATGCTGAGAACATTCGAACCGCGCAAAGCTTAGTTTCAAACTGGCTGATTCTTTTTTTAATTTAGAGATTTATTATAAGTGGAGATTATTATAAGTGGAGATAAGTACACTCCCCTCAGCTCAAGGGCTATTGAATCTTTAGGCAGTAGTATGCATCTTTCGAGATCTTAATTATAATAACAAGTTGTTGAATAGTAATTTTTGATTTAGGTGGTTACGTTATACGCATCGATATTATTGACTATGTATTCGTATATAGTAAATACGTGTAGGTAAGATATGGTTTGACGTAGGTATGTGTTGGTTGGTTGCATTCCTTCTATGCGTTATTCTTCTAGCACAAGACTTAAAAAGAATCAAGCGATTTTCAACGGGGATGAATAATATTTAACTAGATTAAGTTCACTAATCATAATATCATCAATTTAAATACGAAACTATGCCCTTCAAACTTAATTAACGCTGAATCTAACAAGTTAAGGAGAACTATATAACTTCTCTACCGCAGCTTTTTAATCAACATCTTAAATTTTTCCCACGTAATTTGCCACAGAAATATACTAAATTTGCACATTAAAATACATTTGAACAAGTTGTTAAGAAAAAGCTTGAGACCTACTATCACTGCTATGCGTGTATGTTTTATAAGAATGCTTGAAGATGAGTTTAGCACTATTTTCATATAAATTAGCAAAATAAGCTGCATCTAAACCGTTTCTATACAATACTGACTGACCATTAAAACTTTCAGGGTGACAATAAACAAATGTATTTCACACTGAATTATTAATCATATTCAATTGATATCGGTTCGCCTGATATTAGTTTTAAGGGGACTATTATTATCACATAACAACATTTTCCAGACTCATTGTGGAAAGAAAAGGAGAAATACAAGGCGATATGCGATGACTTGGACGGCACCTTCGCTGAACTCACAGGATACTAACCGCCCTAGCTTAGATTAAGACAAACCCGTCCGACACGCTATATCCGTAGAGTCCAATTTAGATTGCCCATGTAAATTAGCCCTCGAGTTTAGACTCCTCGGACACGAAGCTGATAGAAGAATCAGCGCCGTCTACTTTGACCATTACCATTTTAATTTTCTTTCACACTAACCCCCCTTTTGTTCTTTAGAGGATTGTCAATATGCTGACACTTGAGGCCGGAACAAACACGTTTTCACAAATAATAGGCTATCACCAGATTATTTTTCAAGACCTTCTGCGACAGATACGAGGGTGCTCATTTTGTATTACATTAATGCAAGTTCTAGTGCAGTTATCTTTACTCGTCATAGTAGTATGTCACTACCTGTAATTCAACTGTTTGTAATATATGCATGTACTGCAGACAGTTGAATTGCAGTGCAGATAGTTACTTCCTCCTGCTTTGATTTAAAAAGCATGGTGGTGAAACATGCTCTTGAGGGGCTAATTCTGAAATTCTAGAAAATTTAATAAACGACAATTATATGCGACCACTGTTCGCTTTTCTAAATGTGTGTAGATGCAAAAATCTAATTATTTTTCTTGAACCCAAAATATCTTTCATACGAGTGCTGTTTGGCTTGTTGGCAATCCTGTTCAGATCGCATAATTTTAAGGCCCTGCTTTTCGTGTTGTGACTAACATGTCTTACGCTTTGCTGCTTCCGGCGGACCATGCTTCTAAGGTACTGGTTGTTCTTTAATAAAGTAGATATTTAGGATTAATAGGAAGGTTCGGAAGTAACTTCTGAAAACTATCCGAACTTTGCTATAAGCCATAGTCCTAACTTAGTATTTTTAAATAGAAGTAGATATAAAGCTGACGCTTGCGCTATAAATTAAATGATAATTAGTAACGTATTAACTTTAATAATTTTCTTTTCAAAATAATATCTCATATTAAAACGCTACTATCAGTTCGCTTTCCATTTCCGTCTCACAAATTTCACGCATCTAGGTATGGTAGAGAACCAACGTAGCGGACCAGGATAGTGTTTGACGCCATTTTGAAATGCTGTTGTCCGTTTCGCAGATGAGCTGGGCATCAACAAGGACAGATACAAGTCCCTGGCTGACGAGATGGACTCCACCTTCGCCGAGTTGGCCGGATATTAAGGCTCCATCTACCGCACTCCATTACAACCGCACAAGCCCTCTCTTCACCGCATGCGTGCGACGGAGAAGACTCGTGCGCTTGTACTATTCATACTGCTGCCAGCAGAAATGAAAACATCGACAACCGTGATGTAATATTTATTATTTTATGTAAATTTATTTACGATTTTCAATAAAATTAATTTATAACAGCTTTTATTTTTCGATTCTAAAAAGCACCCAATTAGGAATATTAGGTACTTCATTATTCAATTGTGACGAAAATATCCTAGAATTCGATCCCCATCAGCTATCGTATTTTATGATAATTGAGCACCTTATTCTTCTGCTTTCGAAGAAAAAGTCAATTAGGTTGGCTTCGGCAGGCTTCGGTTATGTGAATTTAAAATCAAATGCTGCTTACAGGTTATTCAATATAATCTATGATCATATGGTTAGGTAGGGTAGGTAGGTAAATATAAAAATCTAAAAATCACAAAAATATCTTTTGAAAACAAAAATGCAAAAACTATTATGACTCGTTACATGATGTTACCTCAAACTCCGCATTGACTGCTGTGCTATGATGTCGTGGTGCAAAGATACATTACTTGGAGGTCATAACTTTAGATCAAAATATCTCCAAATCCAAAAAATATTAAAATGAGTGGGACAAGAGGTACTCCAAATGCTCTAAGGAAGCGTCCCTTTGAATATTTGCTCCTATTACAGGCCACACTCTGTATGTTGTTAGAAAACTGGATGTAGAATACGTTTTATGTCGCAATATACTTAATAAGTGTCAGTCAAACTCCATTCACACTCGAATAGAAAATGAATAAAATAAAACTAGCTGCAGCTGCAGCGAAAAGCCTCAGGAAACGTGTTGAAAAATGAATCTTAGAACCGGAAACGCATCTGTCACCTGTCAACCTCACAATTGGCGGCAAATGACGTCTTTCCGCAACAAAATGGCGGGGGTTGAAGCGCGCAGGCGCGGCCGCGGCCCGCACACGCGCGCTGCCCTCGTGGGGCAATCGATACTGCAGCGCACAACAGCCTGTTGGCCTCTGTGAAATCGCGTGTTTCACGTCGCGTTTAGAGATCGGAGAGGATTTTTGGGACTGAATAGAGTGAAAAATCGTCAAGGTGTCTGTGTCGAGTAGTGTCCTGCCGGGGGCCATAACCATGAAGATCCTGGCTGCGCCCGACGGGCCCGCGATCGCCCCCGTCGACCCCTGTGAGTAAAAATAACAAGCATTCGAGAATCATATCTATCCAAATATTTTACGTGTAAAGTATGAACATTTTAGTTATATTGTGGGTATATTGAAGACTAGAAAAGGTTTTTCAGCTGTCTAACAACTGGCTTTTGAGGTGGCAAATGATGCGCAATAGTGTCTTATAGACAAAATAATATAGAGCATAAGGTTCTGTGTGTTACATTTTGCAACAAACCTGCTTACATTTTGTTTAGTGATCAGAGTCAGTTCATACACTTGCCGCAAAAAGTGCGAGTAGAAATGAACCTGCAGTAATCACTTATCAAAATGTAAAGTCTATTCGATAAAGACAACGAGATGCATAGTTGCTCTACCTACTTATAGTTAATTGTGCATATAACGCAGAAAATCGTATCATATATAACTACGTTGCCGAAAAGATTGTTTCTCAACAACTTAATAAATATACTATTATTTAACAATTACAAAAATATATAATGACGTGAAATATAAAATGTTACCGCGGTACTTAGGAAAAAATGGGGGCTATTTTGATTATTTAGAATGTAGTATAAAAGCAAAACTATTTGAAATTAAGAAGATTTAATCAAGTATACATACAGCAAGATACTAATATATTCACTGCCACAGTTCACCCACAAAAACTATGAGAGAAAAACCATGCATTTTGATCAAAGTCACCCCCCGAATCAAACTACATCTTATTCCACCGGTACATCTAGAAAACTTCAGGCCACATGATTGTTAACGTCAATAATTTAAATATAATTCTGATTATTATTGAAAATTAATCCATTCAGCGCAAATGACGACACACATGCGTCAGAGCGCTACGAGCGCTTTTCGCTACATACGGAGTTTAAGCTGCTACGGGCTACGGCGTAGCGCTACGAGCGTAGCGTTGCCGTGAATGTGTTTATAAGTATACTCTTAGAAAATACCAAATTTCCGTCTTTGTGCGATTCGAAGTCGATTTACAAACACTAATTTGTATTTTGCGTGTTATATCGTATTTCAATAACTTGCTCCCAGAATCTAAAATGATGGTTTGACATTCATCCATACTTCCATGCTAATCCATATCCATACTAATAGATATTATAAATGCGAAAGTGTGTCTGTCTGTCTGATACCTCTTCACGCTTAAACTGCTGAATCGATTGATATTAAATTTGGCTTGGAAATAGTTTGAATCCTGGGGAAGGACATAGGATAGTTTTTATCCCTGAAATCATCCCCTAAGGAGGTGAAATGGGGGTTGATAGTTTGTATAAAGCTACGATATAAACGAGCTCCACGCGGGAGTCACGGGCAGAAGCTAGTATGAAATATAAGAAAAAAAGTTAGCCGCCGTTTATGCTGCATATTTTGATCAGATATGAATCTTAAGACTTTAAATAATAATATATGTTTACCTATAGTTATATAAATACATCTTTATTTTCTATAGTAAATACATGATAATGAACATAAGCTAAAATAAATTAAAACTACGTTAAATCTAAAAAAGGCCCTCGAGGCATTGTACCGAGGATGCTGGCGGCATTTCCTCGTTGAATTGCAATGCTGATGCGTTGCGCAAGAAAGCCGCCAGCTCTTCGGTCACCAGTTACATCAACCAGACGTTTCGCGATTTCCGCAAATAACTTATGTGCACTGGGACCCCACGGACCGAGGGTCTCGACGCCAAAGGGTACAAAGTTGTACTCTCTGCCGAGGCCACTATATTTATTACATTTTAGAAGTTCAGCGTTTTTCGCCGCTGCACCCGCTTTAGAAGAAGTCCGTTGGAGGTGGGACGGTGCTAGCGTGTCTACACAGGTAGCGTCCCATACTAGCATCCATCCCAAACTCCAAGGAATCAGAGACACACCATCAGGTCTCTTGCCATCATAGTTATATTATTTAGCCTAAATATGTAAATCATAACCAAAAAATAACAAAACTACATATTTACAAATAAAAAACCGGCTCCAAATCTTAAGTGATAAACTGATAAATTCCGAGTTTTCGGAATTATTCCTTTACTTGTAACCTGGCTTGGCCTGGCTTCTGGCCAAATTTCATGATTCTAAGTCTACGGGAACTTTGTTGCCAGCTACTATGTTTTTCTTTATTCGATTCAATTCAATTTGAATATATGTACATTTTACACGTCAGATAATAAAAACAGCTACATATACAGTTTCCGTGTCTATTCAAAAATGATTTATTTAATTAAATCACAATCTTATTACCCCAATATACAATGAGATTTATTGTCCCTGCTAAAGACAACACAGTTACCAAACCCGTCTAGCTCTGAAACGGACGGCAGTCACGTTGCAAGCCGAGTCCATAGCTTACTTCGATGCGCAAACATCTAACCTCGTCGTCCCTTATTTGAATCAAAACTGTTTTTGATTCAAAATGTATATTGTAAATTGACGGACATACCTACGCACTACGAACTTTCCAGTATACGTATTTTCGCTAGTTACGAGCTACGCCACAGAATCTATGAGTATTAACCCATTCAGAGGGGTAATCACGTAACGTTCCGAACGTGCGTGGGTACAATTTAAATGTCAATTTTCCATGTAAAAAGTGACATTTAGACCTACCCGTCGTTCGTACAATGCGTTACGTGATCGACCTGCAGGGCCCATGATGACACACATGCGGCAGAGCGCTACGAGCGTTTTTCGCTACATAGGGAGTTAAAGCTGCTACGAAATACGGCGTAGCGCTACGAGCGTAGCGTGGCCGTGAATGGTTAACCCGAGGCCAAGAGACGCTACGTGTGCTACGCGGTTTGTAGCGGAAATTACTTGTAGAGGCATGATGCTTATACGTGCTGGACAAAAAGAATCATACACTTACACGGAAATGAGAGTTTCTTTCTGAACTACTTTATGAATTCGATTACATATATTATATCTGAGGCAAACTTGTAGCACATTCCATGGCTTATTATATATAGATATTAAAATTTCAAGATTCAACAAATTTATTTATTTACATGGGTATTTATCAATAGCACTTCATTTTGCTCTGGACAAATTAAATCATACATTAAACACAAACTCAATTAAACTTAATCTAATATTTTGTGTGGCCTCCTTTTGCTTTCAAAACCGCTGCTAATCTTCTAGGCACGCTTTCCACCAATGACTTTAGGTATTCAGGGTCGATATTGTCCCAAGCTTCTTCCAGTGCACCGAAGTAGGAATCCTTGTTAGTCACATTTGTTTTATTAATTTTGCTATCCAAATAAGACCATAAATTCTCAATCGGGTTGAGGTCGGGCGATTGTGGCGGCCATTCAAGCTGTTTGATCCTATTTGCCTTGAAGAATGCAGCGGATATTTTAGCTGTGTGCTTCGGGTCATTATCTTGCTGAAATAAATATCGGCCCTCCAAGCCACATTTAAGCAAAGAAATCTCTAAATTTTCTTGTAATATGTTAATATAATCTACAGCGGTCATTATTCCATTAATTCGAGCTAAGCTGCCAACTCCAGACCAAGCAAATGAGCCCCACACCATAACATTACCTCCACCATGCTTCACAGTTTTTTGTATGTTGCGTTCTGCCAACGCTTCGCAAGGCTTACGCCACACTCTGAACGGGCTTTTTTGTCCAAACAACTCGAATTTACTTTCATCAGTCCATAAGATTGACTTCCAGTACTCCAAGGGCTTTCCAATATGTTTCTTCGCAAATGCAAGACGCTTTGTTTTGTTTTTACTGCTTATAAATGGACGCTTAGATGCTAAACAGTTTTTTAAACCATTTTCTCTGAGCCTGCGACGTACAGTTCGAGAACTGACCCTAAGATCCATCGTTTCCGTAATAGCTCTCGATGATACTTTTGGATTTAGCTTCGCACATCGAACAATTCTAGCATCATCGCGCAGAGTTGTTGATCGCTTGCGACCGACTCCAGGCAAGTTCGCCACAGTTCCTTGGTTTTCATGTTTCTTCCAAATGTGCTGTACAGCTCCCACAGAGATGGAATATTTTTCGGCAATTTTCCGAAACGAAATTTGTTTTTTCCTATCACGTATAACCAGATTACGAACATCTATGGAAATCTGTTTTCCTGACATCTTCAACATTGAAATAATACATGAAAGTTACTTCAAATGGTCAAGACTGACACAATGACCTATTTTTATTTTGTTTCTAGCCAGGCAATTACGTGGTACAATTTTATTTCTAGTAAAGCGTCCGTATTATCTATTTTGTCCAGAGTAAAATGACGCGGTAAAAGTAATCAAGCACTAGAAAACAATATTTTGAGAAGATCGCTAATATTGTTATATTAATAATAGAGCTCATTAAATGTCCTAAAAGTTTTCTATACAAACATCACGTGGTGAAGTTCACAAAAAAAGTTGTAAAGGAAAATATACTTTTCGTGTAAGTGTATGATTCTTTTTGTCTAGCACTGTATGTACCTAGGGGTCATTGGCCTTGAAAAGGTTGAATATATCGTTTGATATGCATAACACAAACCTTATAGCATGAATTTTATTTATTAAAAGAATAATTAAAAAAAAAACCAGCCAAGTGCGAGTCAGACTGGGTTCCGTACCATTATCTATAAAAACGGCAAAAAAATCACGTTTGTTGCCCCCTTAAAAAATATTTTATTTTGTTTTTAGTATTTGTTGTTATAGCGGCAACAGAAATACATAATCTGTGAAAAATTCAACTCTCTAGCTATCACGGTTCTTGAGATACAGCCTGGTGACAGACAGACGGATGGACGGACGGACGGACAGCGAAGTCTTAGTAATAGGGTCCCATTTTATTCTGAGTACGGAACCCTAAAAAGACTTAAATTAAATTTAAACACAACAAATACTAGAAAACTAAATAATTAAAACGAATTACAAAAAATATACCACCTAGAAGTTCTGCCTGCGGCATGGACCCCAAGACGCTGGTGGTATTTCCTCTTTGGACCGCATGACTTGCAAGAGCGATCCGTTGTTAAAAGGTACGCGTCAGCTCTGGGGTCCCCTGAGGCGTTGACTAGCCGCGACGGTAGAAAATACAACAACAACATCAAACAACGTTTATGAAAGTAATACGTGTACATAGTTATGCTTACATTTTAATATTAATACAAGAAGGTAATAAGCTTCAACTGATCCCCGTACTAGTGTGAACTGTATAACGGTGGATCAGGATTCACTGTCCTTAACTATTAGTACCCATAAAAACATATATATTTAAATGGTAACAAACTTGTTAAATGTAGGTACATTTACAAAAGATTGGTGAACAATAGCCTAGCAACGCCTCCTAAGCGAGCACTGTGTCGAGTCGAGAAGTAAACAAGTCGTATATTTAAAAACTTAACATAATTTTACACTGTAATAACGTATCGGGGTTTAAATAATGTTGTACAACCGTAGTAATATAGTTTATATATGGATGCGTGTGTGTGAGTATGCGTGTGTATGTATGCGCGTATGTGTGTGTATATGTGTGGATGTGTGTAATGTGCGTGTGTGTAGTGTAAAAGTAATATGTATATTTGCGGACAATCTTGCACATATCAACCTAGTCCCAAACTAAGCAAAGCTTGTACTAAGTATGGGAACGAGGGGACGATAAACACACTTATATTGTATAGATATATCAGGAACAAATAATCATGGTCATCACACAAATAAATGCCCTTACCGGGATTCGAGCCCGGGACCCCTAGCTTCGTAGACCAACTAGGCTTAAAGAGGTCGTCGAAAATCGACGATTAAGCTCGGTTATCTTACATGTATGTAACATGTTTTCTCTCTCGCGGTAATCTCAACTAAGTTTTAACTGCCCTATTGATAACCGATTACAGATAATCCACACTCGCCTCTCTTGCCTTTCGTTATCTAGGTCAGTCATGCACTAAACTCTATCTCGGGCAACACGCCCGCATGCACTTGTCTGAAGTGTTGAGCAATCAAATGCAAATGTAATCATTGCGATTGAGTTAGGGTCATGGTGAATTATTTTGTTTGTCACTGCCATTTTGAAATCTAGTTTTATTTACGAAGAAAACAAACTTTATAATTTCATCAAATGAAGCGTCTTTCAAACTTGTTTTAGCGGTAGTTAGTCAAACTTTTCTTCAATTTCGTTCCCGTATTGTTGTGTGCGTCATTTATATGGTATTTGTATCGAGATTTCTTCGAAACATGAATCGTGCAGCTCTATGCGACTGATATGGACTAAAATTATAGGTACATAATTAATTATGTTTTCACTTCACTAGCTCGGAAAGTCCTTTTTTATTCTTTAAAAAAGATAGCAAAACTGCATTTTATCCACAAGAGTGCAAAGAATATTTGAAATCCGAACGTGTTATTTAGTTACCAGACATGACCATTTTCGCCCAACTGTTTATTTTCATTATTTTATTATCTTTTTTTTAATGTTTTTCTTTTTATTTTTTAATGTTGTTCTAAATGTTTTTGTCTATTTTGTAGTTTTTGTTTTCCCTCTTTTTTCTTTTCAAGGTTTTTACATTTTTTTAATGTTTTTTTTTTCTATTTTTAATGCTTTTTTTATTTTTATAATGATTTTAAGTTTTTTTTCTTATTCTTGATGTTTTTTTTATGGTTTTTTTTAATTTTAATTTTTTGTCAATGGTTTATTTTTGTATATATTTTTAATGTTATTTTTAACGTTTTTTTTTTAATTTTTTTTTTTTTGTTTTAAAAAAAAAAATTGCCTCAGGAGGTTAATGTTTTTTTTTCTTATGTAGTATTTTCCTTGCCTTTGTGAGGTGAACAGATTTGTGTTATACACGGGTGCAAGTTCTTTTGACGTCTCGTGTGTTGGCACACTCGCTACGCTCAGGATTCTATTTTTTAACCACTCGCTACGCTCAGGATTCTATTTTCGAACCACTCGCTTTGCTCGTCGTTCAACCATAGTATCCATTCGCTAGCTCGTGGTTCAACCCTAGAGTCCATTCGCCAGCTCGTGTTTCAATTCCACACTCGCGGTTAAAATATAACTTTGCACCCTTGCACAATTAACTATAGTAGCCTTGTTAATCATAGGTATATCTAAGTAATAACCATGATCCCGGCCACTAATGTTCCATTGGTGGACGAATGCCTTTCAATAGCAAGGGGACTCATTCGTTCTTATTTTGTTAGTCTGAATCCTTTAATATTAATTTAATTTACATGAATTACACTCATATATTTATTTATTTATTTAGTTGTACGGGACACCAACAGAGTACATGTTAACAGATCTTAATTTAAATGTTTGCTACATATATTGTTCTATAGAGAAAATGTCGCGGGTTAAAATATAGTCTATGCTCACCCAGAAGGTTAATTCTACTCTAGGATATATCGTTACAGAGACTACTGCGTACATACTTCTAAAGACACAAACTTTCGGAGTTTTTCCTCTAATATATTACCTATAGATAAATAGTCTAGCCGAGTGTAAATATTTTAGTAATCCTTAGTCAGCAAGAGGTCGTCAGCTCCAATTTGTGTTTGCCTCGCGAGTTGCCTCAGTCGAGCTCGTCTAATTGCTAGCGAAGCCGGGATTAAGTCACTTAATCAAATTCCGTTTTAATATCTCTTGACGGATTGAACGTCGATCTTATTTTAGAATATAATTAGGGCTTGAGATATATAATCATTAAATTTCAGCTACAATCATTAAATTTCAGTTACATGCAGTTAATATGTTAGATTTTTTCCTTCTTCGTCAAGTAGGTAGCACCTTTCGCTTTCCTATCAACTGATACGCTCCAACTCATAAATAGTTTTTAGTTATGCTAAATTTTGTGACGCTCCCCCACAATCGCCAGATGGTGGAATTTTCAGACGGAATTTTCTAGAACTATCTGAACTATCTTAAAAAACAAATCAATAAAGCTGCCTCACAGCTCACAGCGAGGCCCGCCTATATCTCAAACAAAATGTATATTTTCTCAGGTCACTAGAGGGTATTCGTTACAATATTTATCGTCGTAGGTACACACTTGTTCAAATAGTGTACGTTGGTCTACGCAATACTTTCGCTGGAAAATACACCTAGGTATATGGAGGGGCATACCATGTACACTTTATTACTCACATTAGGTATCATTGGTAAATTGAAATTTAGTGCGATTCGTGTTCATTGAATTTAACTGCATATTTACCCACCGTACGTACCTACGGTTTCATGGTACCTTTTATTAAGTTTAAAAAAATGCAAAGCATCGAATATAAACAATATTTTTTCATACAACAGTATCTACCGCACTTAATAGTTGAGAATATTTAGGGGCAAATTAAAAACACTTATATTGTAACTAGCGACCCGCCCCGGCTTCGCACGGGTTTATATGTATAATACATGCATATTATGTTTATATGTATAATAAAATACATACTAACCTTCCTATTGAATTACTCTATCAATTAAAAAAAACCGCATCCAAATCCGTTGCGTAGTTTTAAAGATCTAAGCATAGATAGGGACAGACATACTGCGGGAAGCGACTTTGTTTTATACTATGTAGTGATTAAACAGTAGTCGAAACTACGTCGGAAACGCCATAATGCCTGTATACATTATAACCGAAATAGATTGTAACGTTCCGAAAATAAAATTAAAAAGAAAAATTATTTATTAACGATAAGCATTGTTAATACAGTGTCTTAAGCTAAAGTTATTTTTAAATATCTACTTATCTCTAGCATGCATTACATTATTAATAATATTATACATGATTTTATTACCCTGTTACTACAACGTATTCCCGACAATTTCCGTTAATTGCAAGGGCATAGTTTAGGTAAAATAAATAGTCAATTTCTCCAAGACATTAGTATCTTAACTCTTACTGTTATCAAGATATTCATTATTTTAATTTAAACAGTAATGCACCTTGAACCAGTGTAAACGGTTTTGAACTGACTCCAAAATAAGTTTCTGTCAAAAAATTAATTTTTGGTACAAGCAAAAGCTTGTACCAATAAAAATTGCCGACTGTACTTTTCTGCATACCATCATCAATTACTCATTGCGACGATTCTAACGAGCCCAAACTCCATGGGGTTGTGTCGTTTTGTTGCGGAGTTCCTATGGCGGACAACTTACATACTATTATACATTTTTACATATTTACATGTAAAAAAAAGGAGGAGGTTCTCAATTCGGATGTATTTTTTATTTTATTTTTAATGTTTTTTACCTCAGAACTCCGTCATTTATGAGCCGATTCGTACAATTCTTTTTTTAATTGAAAGTATATGATTCAGATTGGTCCCATTGTTTTCAAAACCCCAGTTGGATGATGGGAACCATGAGGAATTGAGGGAACTCCTCAAATATAGTAGACACGCATGTAGTAATTTCGGTATTTTATATTACAACTCGTGTATTTACACCCGAAAATCATAAATTTTGGCGATGGTGGAAGTGATGATGAAGACCACAGATGGCTTGTGGAACTTCTCAATGATGTACTTCAAACTATAAAAGTACGTCACAGATTCTGATTAGTATTTTTAGTATTTAGTATATAGCGGCAACAGAAATACATCATCTGTGAAAATTTCAGCTGGAACTATCACGGTATCAGTGAGATACAGCCTGGTGACAGACAGACGGACGGAAGGACGGACGGACGGATGGACAGCGGAGTCTTATTAATAGGGTCCCGTTTTACTCTTTGAGTACGGAACCCTAACAAAAACGTACCAGCCAATGACAGTCTGCGGTCCAAAAGAATGCCGAGACAATTTGATTACTTAGCGGGACCACTATTTCATTGTCCTCGTAATCGCGTTTGCGGACGGAACGCAATTAGGGCATGTGAGGGACACGCCGAATTGAGGAGGCGTTGCTCCTGACAACATACTCATCCTCATCCTTCTAGCGTTAATCCCGGTTGTGCCCTAAACGAGCCCGGAGTCCGGTTTGACAAAAAATCTGCTATTCCAAGCATTAACTCTCAATTAACAGCGCACAGTTAAATCTTAACACAGTGTTTTTCAACCTTTTTCATGGCACGACTCTGCGCTGTTCTTAGATTATATTTTCTATTTTACAAATATGAAATCACTACATGTTTTAACTTACAAATTTCAAGTAGCCGCGCGACCCACAGGTTGAAAAACACAATCAGTGCCGCGAATCACTACGCTCGTAGCCAATCCCGTGGTTTTCCTCGTATGTAGCGGAAAGCGCTTACGGCGTAGGGACTCGATATCGGGTTTCCGGCACTGAATGTGTTAATTGGCATTTATTTTATTGCGATTTCGTGGTTGGCCCCATGGGAGAAGTTGTTCGTATGACCATCTTATTTTATTGCGATTTCGTGGTTGGCCCCATGGGAGAAGTTGTTCGTATGACCATCTTATTTTATTGCGATTTCGTGGTTGGCCCCATGCGGCCGTGTCATGACAAAACACTGTAACTCAAGTTACAGTGTTTTGTGCTAACATCAATAATTGAGCTTTTTGGGTCAATAACTATATATGCCTGCTAACAGACCACTCATTTTGTACTTAAATCAATGAAATACCTCAAAGCATTTTACACTGTAACTTCTAAAACTAGGGTCTTGTTTTGACTAATCACTGTATCTCTAAATACAGTGTTTTGCCAAAACAGCACTGACGTTTTTTGTCGACCGTTATCTTAAGATACAGTGTTTTGTCGTAACTGTTACCACAAAACACTGTATCTTAAGGTAACCGTGGTTACAATCGCGCAACACCAACCTTGAAGTGAGTGTTTTGGTTGTGAAGTGTTTGTAAACATTACTAATGCCCGGTTTAATATACTCTAAAAAGGGTTCGTTTTGATTATCGATTAACAGTTCACAACTAAACGTCAATCAAAACTGTTTCTATACTATATTACGCGTTATAGCATAACCATTCCCCTAAACAAAGCATTCCAAATATATGATTTTCATGAAAAAATAAAACAATCTAGAAAAAATAATGAAACGCTAGTTCTGACACACAAAAATGTTTATTTATTCCAGAATGAGAGTAAAGTTAAATATCCTGATGGTTTTAATATACATAGGTTTGAAATTGAACAAAGGAAAAGGCTGTCTGTCTTTATTTGTAAAAACGAACTATGATGATACGAGTTACAAGGAAATATCTTTTTTGGAAAAGACTGGAAATTGCATTGAAAAAGTTAATGGATGATAAAAAGTTAGATAAGATTAAAAAACAAGAAAACCGGAGAGGATTTTGCAAAGAAAATAAGACAGAACTTCTGAAATTATGTCAGTTTATGCCACAATCAAGAAGACAATTTTTTGAAGAATTCGTTGTATCTGATGTTGATGATTTGGCAACGGAACGAAATATTGATTTTTAATTACTACGGATGATAATACTTTAATGATAATGAGAATATAAAAGATTACCTAACCTTGCCCTCTTTATTTTCATTTATATTTATGTAGTCCTTTGTTCCCTTTCAAATACTGAGAACAGATTGACCAAACAGGAATAAGTACATAATCTAAAGTTAAACGTCAAAATAGTACCTATCTAATCTTGGTATAAACATTATTCTTTTTTCGGTCAAATCTGGTCTAAGAAGAATTGATGGTGTTAATATTAATCAATAGCTAAAATTTAAAGTAGAGTTTTCATACTTACGAGTATACGACAATACACTGTAACGTGATAATTACAGTGTTTTGTCGTAAATCTATGTACAAAAGCGGTAATTTGTTGTGACAAAACACTGTAACATGATAGTTACAGTGTTTTGTCACGACGATTTATAATAGTATTACCAACTTATGTCGTGACAAAACACGTTTTGGTCTTTAAATGAATGAAATAATAAAAAAAAATGATATTTTATGATTTGTATACTTTATGAGCAACATTATCAATACTTTGCCCAAATTTCATCAAAATCGGATAAATATTCACAGTTTTATGGCCACTTAACGAGAAAAAACGTTTATTGCGATTTCTGAAGAATGCACTTTTTTAAGTTACAGTGTTTTGTCATGACACGGCAGCTGATGGGAGAAGTTGTTCGTATGACCATCTTATTTTATTGCGATTTCGTGGTTGGCCCCATGGGAGAAGTTGTTCGTATGACCATCTTATTTTATTGCGATTTCGTGGTTGGCCCCATGGGAGAAGTTGTTCGTATGACCATCTTATTTTATTGCGATTTCGTGGTTGGCCCCATGGGAGAAGTTGTTCGTATGACCATCTTATTTTATTGCGATTTCGTGGTTGGCCCCATGGGAGAAGTTGTTCGTATGACCATCTTATTTTATTGCGATTTCGTGGTTGGCTCCATGGGAGAAGTTGTTCGTATGACCATCTTATTTTATTGCGATTTCGTGGTTGGCTCCATGGGAGAAGTTGTTCGTATGACCATCTTATTTTATTGCGATTTCGTGGTTGGCCCCATGGGAGAAGTTGTTCGTATGACCATCTTATTTTATTGCGATTTCGTGGTTGGCCCCATGGGAGAAGTTGTTCGTATGACCATCTTATTTTATTGCGATTTCGTGGTTGGCCCCATGGGAGAAGTTGTTCGTATGACCATCTTATTTTATTGCGATTTCGTGGTTGGCCCCATGGGAGAAGTTGTTCGTATGACCATCTTATTTTATTGCGATTTCGTGGTTGGCTCCATGGGAGAAGTTGTTCGTATGACCATCTTATTTTATTGCGATTTCGTGGTTGGCCCAATGGGAGAAGTTGTTCGTATGACCATTTTATTCGCATTTGGTCATTCCGGATCATGAACTCGAAAACTCCCAGTATACCTACACAGATTAAAGAGTTTTTGAAATTGATAAGTAGTTCTCAAAATTACCCCCTACATACAAACTAACAAAGCTACAATCTCACGTCCATATTCATAAACGTTCTACAAGCCTATTTTAACTAAAATGGCGTTTAAATTCGTTTGCCCTTATCTGTCACTTTGACGTTTGTTTTATTTATAAAGCACATTTTATTTAGCAGAGGAATTTTAAGTTTTATGATTAAGGGGTTAAGTATTTTTCTCATTAAATGCGAAAAGACGCGGGATCAAATATAGCTTATATCTATCGGAACCTCCATTATATATACCGAAGAAAGCATTTATGAAATCGGATTAGTAGAACGGAGATTACCTCCTACATACAAAGCTACAAACTGACAACATCAATTTTTGCCATGCTTTTTTTTTATGTCGTAGAGTACACTATCTTAGCGCAAATTTGAGTGTGTGTGATCACGACGAACTGCGCAACTTTTACGGTATAAAAGCATTCTAAGCATCACGTCAGATGATAGTTGATACGAAATGGTATTACAGGCCAGGTAATAAACCCTGTAAAACGAACTACCCGCGTTGCTCGGGGACTCCCAGACACATAACCGCTTACACCGAAATCATATCAGGTAACGACACGACCGTTCAGAAACGTTTTATGTACCAGATCCGTCGCCATTTTATTTAATATCGCTAGGCCGTAGACTCGCGTAGCCGGGCTACGAGACGTAGCAGGTGCTACGACGGAGCGAGCCTGGTTTCTCTTAATTGTATTAGTGTCGTATATCCGGCCGGCAATAAAAGGACGTTAATAAGAAAATGTTGATACTTTTCCTTTTACTGCGTTGTTCTGAAGCGGAATAGAGGAAAATGGATGAGCTGTATAATATTTAAATATCAACTCGAGATTCTAAGGATTTTAACATTTCGTTTTTTGAAGTAATTATGGTTCAATTTAAATTAAATTAAGGTAAGAAATTAAATAAAAATAATCGATAAAAATTTACAGCATGAGTTATTTAAACAGGGATTGGATAATCGGATGGATAAATACCTAAAGTTAGCATATTCTCGGAAAATGTTAAGTAAGTATGGAATCGGGTTCTTAAAAAAATATTTTAATTTAACAGTAATACTTGCTAGTTCGTATCGTTATTTTATTATGATATATATATTAAGGATTGAATTTCCTACTAATACTTCAACACTTTAATAAATTGCAAGTAAAATAAATAACATCTAGTAAAATACATGGAAAATTAATTCAAATTGTAGATTACATTACACACACTTATCTATTTAAACACGCGTTTTTGGGAATTAGATTAATAAAATTGAACTGAGTCCGCCTCCATACAACTCAACATCAACGCCGCCGCCAAAGTGTATGTATTTATTTACCCGATTATGCGATCCCTGGTTATAAATTAAATGGTAAACAAATCCATTCAGTAGTAATTTAACGCACGTAGGTACGTCGACGTCAAAGTGATGTATACGTGTGTATACATATCTTTGACCTCGACTGTACCACGTACCTATCCTAATAATTTTAATGAAACCGACTTTACCTTCACATGCTTCGTAAAACGCTTTAAAAGGCATAATCTACTCTCAGTTAATTAATTACGGAGACAACCATCTCGCTCTAGCGCACAGGGTAGAACGAGACGGACCATTAATTTTCCGAAGCCAAGCGAATGACGTGCTCCGTAAAACTAATTTCAGGTTTGGATCTGTTTTGTTTATGTTTTTGAACGTGATTCAATTTGAAAAACGACTTTCTTGTGTAAATATCCGTTGCGGATGCAATGGATGTTTATTTGTTTTAGATTCAGTTACTTCTTGTAAATTAGGGTGGCCCGTTCAGCGCTAATCAGGGCACATGGTGGATTGGCGATTTTCGCTACATATGGAGATCACTTATTAGCTAAGCACATTTACTGCTAAGAATCGCTACGCTCGTAGCCGATACCGTTGTTTTCCCGCTAAGTAGCGGAAAGCGCCTACGGTGTTGGCGCCCACTAGGCGGGTTCCTGGCAGTGAAAGTGTTAACAGTGAATGCGTTAAGTAAGAAATAAGTGCCTAATTCATATTTCATCGAATACAGATCTGGAACTCTATCAGCGACATCGATACGAATACATTATATGTACCAGTGTGTAAGCGCCATACGATAAATAAATAATAATTTAATACAGATTACGTCATCGGTTCTGCAATAGGTTGATTTCTTGATATTTTTTTATTTAATTTGAATAGTGAATTTTGTCAATAAAGTGCATAGTGATCATACGAGGTCATGGTTAAGTATTATTAATTCGTGTTACTAACGGAAGGTCGGTAAAGATTTACCGAGCGGTGAATTTTCGGTGAATAATTCGGCCGAATACGATCATGCAAAAGCATGTCGAATGCAGCGGCGTATACTGAAATTGAGGAAGGTAGGTGGCGCATTTCTAGTGCGTGCGTAAACTCTGGAGTATGACTCCGGAGTCATTAGGTAGATTTCAGCACTAGTTTTTCTACTAAACTAAAATATCGTACCTATTACATTATATGGCATTTGGCCTAGTTCCAAATATCATCCAGACACAGGCATTTTATACTCGTTCTTGCTTAGAAGCCCGAAAATTTAACTCATTTATCACTGTGTTATTACTACTTATAACCAAAATAAAGTTTATTTTAATTTTTATCACAGCATACATAATTATATGCGTATATTAAATACCAAAGTGGCTTAGAAGTTTAAATTCTAACACAATCAATATTATCTCGATATGGTAGAGCGCAATGGTGGTAAGAATATTTTATATTAAGTCAAATCCACTGAGCCGTAATATCACTGAAATGTAAATAATGTTCACTCAAAAATATTCGTCTCGTTTCCATTATCGTTGAATACACTTTGTGCCTTGGGCTGTAAGAAATTTTATATTTATGAAAAAATGTGGTCGTCGAGAATGTTCCAAAAACGGTGATACATGAGAACTTCAGTGCTTTTCTTAACTTTATTCTTAAACATTATTAGTTAGTTTTATTAGCTTTCCATTATGTAGACAGTGAAATTCTCGAATAAACCTCCAGATTTGAATCACGCGCCGCGTACATAAACTCTACGTACATAAGTAGGTACTATTAAGTTTTTATGTCCTGTAATATTTGATTCTTGTTTAGAGGTATGCAATAAAAATAATTTGTATTGTACATACTAGCAAGGCTACGCCCGCTTCTTACAAATAGTGGAGGTGGATCCGTGATGAAATAGCCTGTGTCCATCCCGAAACCCCCCTTTATATACTACTGGTGAAATAATTTTTGACATCGAATAAGTAGGTTGTCCCTGAGATTACCCCTTACATACAAAGCTACAAACTTTACATCTTCACAATATTATGATATAATAAGGCAGGCACGGCAAATGTAAGCCTAATTCATCGTACCCTGCAAACATTACCCCGGTGGGCACCACAATGAGTTGTACGG
Source organism: Epinotia brunnichana (assembly GCA_963854355.1). Taxonomy (NCBI): domain Eukaryota; kingdom Metazoa; phylum Arthropoda; class Insecta; order Lepidoptera; family Tortricidae; genus Epinotia; species Epinotia brunnichana. Next base: position 14,029,488 of record OY977951.1, read on the forward strand.
ACTAAAACGGTGTTGCGTGTACGGAGGGATTAGTGTGGTGGACAGAATGCGGCCTGACGGTTTTCTGAGTATGTGAAGTAGCAACAAAGTTACGGTACAAACGTACATTGTTTGCTGAAAATACTTATCACTAAATTCAGTAAATACGGATGTCACATATTTGGTGGATACATTCATTTTAGGTAATACTCGGACTTATTCATCTCATATACAGGTTGGGCCCTGTAACAGGAGCAAAAAATTAAACGGTAGATTATTAAACTTGTGAACAATTATTTCAAAGTGGTTTTACGTGAAAAAAAAACGTATAATACTAATAAAAAGTCAAACTTTGACTTTTATCCAAGTTTCGAAATTGATTATAGTCATCAGTGGCGTGGCGTCATACATCCTTAGGATAGCCGGAACGAATTTAGCACTTTCTCTTCAATAACTGAAGAATATGGTGTTTATTAACTGTCAAAAAATTGATCGTACGCTGGTGGCAATCGTGTTATATGGACGCCACGCCACTGCCTGGTCGATCATCATGTGATCAAATACTCCTTCATATTTTATTCACCACCACGGTACTAACGAGATTTCTATATAAAATGATCTTTCGGGGGAAATGAGATATTCCCTTGCGTAATCTAGGCAGTTAATTATGTAAAACGAGTGTCTGGAACCAGCTGAAGTGAGTTATTAAAGTGGACATTACGGTCCCGCCAACAAGATTTTCGTTGTTTTATCTACGCTCCGAGGAAATTTAACTTGGCATAACATTTGTTGAATTAACTTCGGAGATTTAACTACGATTTAAGTCTTAACTACGACCAAAGATAATTAAGACCTTGTCTTAATTATCTTTGCTACGACTTAAGTCTCATTTGCGAACAAATGTGTCGTTACGCGATACGGTGTTTATAAAATTCAAACATAGAGAAATACTAGTGGCTTTGTGACCTGTAGAAGTCGCAAGTCTGTTTAAAAACAATATTATTGAAAAATTATTAGAAACAGACTAGACAAAATATAAAAAAATTATAATCGAACCTGCTCACATAATTAACGAGAATCGGTTGAGAAATGCGACCTGTAGAGGAAAACAGTCAGACAGCGGCACAGTGGGACATCCCGACATACGAAATAATTTTGGTACAAACTGAAACGGAGAACTTCGTTCGCTTCGCTCGCTCGTCCAATTAGCTGCCCGTTCGGTTTGGCCCGCATGTCACTAAGGACGCAGACGGAGCCGTAGATTAAAATATAGCCTACAGCCTCGTCTATCGTCATAAGGATGACTCACGCTAGAACGGACCGTGCCCGGCCCGGGCCGTTATCTCAGAAAAACGATGGCGTTTTTGCACGGCCGAGCCATACCCAAGCCTGGCCGAGCCACAGAGTTACACTATGAACACTGCCACTGCTAGGAGCACACCTAGCGGGCGCCTACGCCGTAGTCACTTTCCGCTTCATACAGGGAACACCACGGGATCGGCTACGAGTGTAGCGCGTAGCGATTCTTGGCAGTGAATGTGTTTATATGGTTGTCTATCACGAAGCTGCAAAAATTTTTTGAAATCGAATGAGTGGTTCAAGCGCAATTCTCCGACTGATAACATGTTTTCATTCCATTGGGTTCACTCGTAATAAATCGTCGGCTTTCTTTAGCTCACAATGCTTTACCTATTTTGCGATCTGTCAGACGTGACCCAGAATATCATCTCCACTTATAATATCTCCACTTATAATAAATCTCTAAATTAAAAAAAGAATCAGCCAGTTTGAAACTAAGCTTTGCGCGGTTCGAATGTTCTCAGCATCCCATGAACGGAAAAATATGAAACATTTTATATAGGTACATTATTATTCTAGCTGCAACTTAGGATAGTTTTTATCCGACTGCGACAGTTAATTAATTTTCCGAAATATACGACTTCATTTAATTTTTCATTTATTTTTATTGAAATCAAACGCTGCTCCAACTGTCAGCTATAAGAAACGTCAAATTTTCGTCAAAATGGAGGAATTGCTTTGCCTTTCACTTATTAATAATTTAAATCCCGTCTACGATAGACCTTTACGAGACAAATGCTAAAATATAAACCATAAAAAAATATTCGATTCTGATATGCGAACTTATATGCGCAAATGTCGTTTTATGTCGTAATTTCAATAAATGAAATCAACAAATTTGAACAATATAATTTACACGAATTTGTTTTTTTTAATGGCAATGGCACGCGCTCGGCGCATTCAGCCAAATTACCTGCGGCGCTACCACGAAAAACGATACTCAATGTTCATATATTTGCATCCCTGTCACTCGAGTATGGTTAGTGCGATAGAGATAGAGATACCTGAATATTTTCGAATTCCGAAGTTCGTGGTTATAGCTCAGGAATCGAAAATATGGTAAATAATCATAATGTATTTTCTCGAAAAATAATTTAAAATAAATATAGTCAAATGGAGAAAAAAACAAAGCAAGAGGTTATATAGGTAATGACTAAGTTATAAGAGTCCAAAGTTTTAAGAAGGGGTATGTTCTGTCCCTTTTCCGCAAAACGCACCTTCATATGAAACGATTGTTTTTTTACTATGACGCTCGAGGATATTGACGTCACAGTCCCTCATCGTTTTCTCACTCTAACAAGCGACATTAAAACGGATGTAGCTTCATAATTTTTTGAGATATTTGAATGGGAGTTTCATTATCTTCTATCTATCTATACATAATAAATGCCTATGTCCTGACTGACTTATTCACTCACTCACTCACTCATCAACGCACAGCCGAAACTACTAATCTTAGAGAGTTGATTTTTGCACAGTATGTTGCTTTTATAACGTGGGCTAGGGATAAAAAAGGATTTTTGAAAATTCTACACCTAAGGGGGTAAAATAGGGGTGCAAAGTTTGTATGGGAGAACCTTTTTTTTTTGAGCTATAGACTTAAACTTTGTAGAAAAATTAGTTATTAGAATACAAATGAAACACTTTCAGCGTTTTGGAAAATTCCACCCCTACGGGGGTAAAATAGGGGTGCAAGGTTTGTATGGGGGAAACAATTTTTTTTTTAAATAGAGATTTAAAACTTTGTAGAAAGATCAGTCATTAGAATACAAATAAAGTATTTTCAGGGTTTTAGAAAATTCTACCCCTAAAGGGGTAAAATAGAATGCAAAGTTTGTATGGGAAAAACTACTTTTTTTTAAATAGAGACTTAAAACTTTGTAGAGAAATTATTCATTAGAATACAAATAAAGTACCTAGATTCAGTGTTTTAAAAAAATCTACCCCTAAGGGGGTAAAATAGGGGTGCAAATTTTGTATGGGGGAAACAATATTTTTTTTAAATAGAGACTTAAAACTTTGTAGAAAGATTAGTCATCAGAATACAAATTAAGTACTTTCAGCGTTTTAGAAAATTCTACCCCTAAAAATAGGGGGCTAAAATAGGGGTGCAAAGTTTGTATGTGGGAAACTATTTTTTTTAGCTAGAGTCCTAAAACTTTGTAGAAAGATTATTTAAATACAAAGAAAGTACTTTCAGCGTTTTGGAAAATTTCACCCCTAAGGGGGTAAAATAGGGTGCAAAGTTTGTATGGGAAAAACATATTTTTTTTAATAGAGACTTAAAATTTTGTCGAAAAATTACTTATTAGAACATGAAAAATACTACGTTCGGCGTTTTACAAAAATCATTCGCTAAGGGGGTTAAAAAAGGGTGCAAGGTTTGTATGAGGAACACTTTTTCTGAGCTAGACACTTAAAACTTTGTAGAAAGATTACTTATAAAAATACAAAAAAAAGACTTTCAGCGTTTTGAAAAAATCTATCCCTAAGGGGGATAAAAAGGGGTGCAAAGTTTTTATCAGGGAAAGGTTATGTTTTTGAGTTAGAGACTTGAAACTTTGTAGAAAGATTACTTATTAAAATACAAAAAAAGAACACAAATCGTTTTAGAAAATTCCACCCCTAATAGGGTTAAAAAAGAGAGCAAGCTTTGCATGGGCAACACTTTTTTTGAGTTAGACTTAAAACTTTGCAAAAAGATTACTTATTAGAATACTAAAAAAGAACTTTCAGCGTTTTAGAAAACTCCATACCTAAGGGGGTTAAGAAGGGTAGCCAGTGTTGTGTGGGAAAAACTTATTTTTTTACTAGACTTAAAACTATTCGAAATGTTACTTATTAAAATTAATAATAAAGTACTTTCAGAGTTTAAGAAAATTCCACCCCTAAGGGGGTTAAGAAAGCTTTGTATGGGCAACACTTTTTTTGAGCTAGAGACTTAAAAGTTTACGAAAAAAGTTCTTTCAGCGATTAGAAAAATTCAACCTCTAAGGGGGTTTAAAAGGGGGTTCCAATTTTAAATGGCGAGCAATAAAATTTTAAAGTGTGAGTAAGAGATTTTTAACTTCGGTCTTATTCTGTACGTTAAAAGACTACAAAACTGATTTCAGAGTTTTTCCAAATTCATCCCCTAAGAGTGTTGAAATTGGTTCAAAGTTTGAGTATTTCAAGGCATTTTTAAAGTATGAGATTTTTAACTTTGGTTTTAGACTGTTTGTTCACAAACTAGAAAATGAACATCAACGTTTTTTTTTTAATTATCCCCTAAAAGAGGGTTCAAATTTAATATTGAGAGAAATCATTTTCTAAGACGATAAAAAGTTCTACGCGGACGAAGTCGCGGGCAACAGCTAGTGTAATATAAATAAGGCTTCCCTGTCCGTCGTCCGTTCGGCCGCTCGTGTGGGCGCAGCCTTTTGTGCGATCCTAATCCACGTAAGATATGGTGAGACGACACGACAGATCAGATGTAACTGAATACTTTAGTAACATTCAGTTTCAAGTGTCTTATTTTTAGCCGGTAAATTTTACCAGACGGATGTTATTAATTAGAGTAAATGCAGAAATATTTGAATGAGCGTTAGGGCATATTGACGGTCATTTTACCTTCAAAAACGGATAGTTGACATGTTCTAATGCGCGTTCGGAGAGTTACGCAATTACTTTGCTGTTTCGATAATACAGTTGGTTAAAATTTGGGTCAAGCTGCCTCGTGGTAAGCCAGTCCTGTCTAGCTGGTTTATTTAGACAGACATTCAGATGAATGATTGCATACAGATACAAGTCAAACATGATATTAAAAAAAAAAATCAACAATACGAGTTGTAATAGTGGTAATAGTGGTAATAATAATCAGCAGGGTTGGCTTGTTCTTCTGGTACTGGGTTCTATATATTTTCTTGCAAAGTCGACGTCAAAGATATGTAAGTATTAGGTCCTTACCTATGAAATTGGCGGTGTGTATGGAGAATTTTATGAAAACTGTGATTTTCATACATTGAATTTTGCGGATTATTCAGCAATGTCAAATTCAAAGCAAACTAAATTTTGGTAGGAATATAGAAAACTTTTAAGCTACTTTACACATATCTTCATTCCTTAAAAATAGTTCGCATCATAAAACTATACGTAATTGAAACACTTTAACCGGCAGCACATGAAAAGGGCGGTTTTCAAGCTTTAATTTGAAACACTAAATAAAAAATTCAAACCTATTTTTTGTATTTAAAACCTTTGTTACATAGTCTTATAATGAAATTAAAAAATAATTTGGAAGTTGCAATAGAAATTAATAAATTACGTACAAAATAATATCTGTGAAAAAACCGCCAATTTCATAGGTAAGGACCTAATATTAAGTAACAAGGTACATTCACCGCGGTCAGTATTAAATGTAAAGCCTGCTATGAAATTAATAATGAAGCACAGCACAGAAATCAATATTTTTCCACCACTATTAAATTAATATATGGTGAGATTTTCTCGGGAACCTAATCCGATCAGAAATAAGCTGACAATTTGAATTCCTATTTACGACTCGACAGTCCCGGCGGAATTTCCCCAGACGCGGATTTATATCCAGGAATGTACCTTCCTTATTCAGAAAGATTGTCGTCAGAGTCGGCCTTAGTAAGAAAAGGTCAGCTAACAAAAGACACAAATGAAACGCAAAAACATCAGATATTTTTATTGTTAATTTCATTTAAGTATTCCAATAAGCAAGCAACAAATTCCAACTACAAACATTTAACTTTTAAACATACGCTTACCTAGAGCAAAGTTTTCTTATCGTCGCCGTGGACAAGACATCCGTCTTGTGCCAATAAGTATGCGAATGAAGGGATTTCGACAACGATAAATGATAATATGGCGACCATGCTACGCCCGCTTACTAAATACACAGGACCAGAACCTGCTTTCATTTTATTTATTCGATTACGGGGGCTGATTCGAGATGCATTCCAATATGATTTAGATGTACTGTGCGCGCTCTTTCTTTCACGCGAGTTTGGCGCGGCTGTGAGCCGAGGGGCAATCATGTAACGTTCCGAACGCGCGTCGGTACAATTTAACTGTCAATTTTCCATATAAAAAGTGATATTTAGACCTACCCAACGTTCGTACAATGCCTTACGTGATCGACCTGCATGTGATACAGATCAAAATTAAATGAGAATGCATCAACTACGTATGTCTCGATTCGACCCCTAGAAAATGTGATTAGTTTACTTATCAGGTCCTCTGATTAACAATCTCGCATATAATATTTGTTAAATGTGTCCGTTGACATTGTCCGAGTTGTAAGTAGCCCTCGTTATTGTGAACATTGTGTAGGTTGTGGCCCTTGTTTGGACATTGGAGAACATCCAATGACGTACGTTTATGTTGTCATCCGTCAGTAGGTGTAAAGTTTACCCGACGCGGGTAGCTAGACAAGTAGACATGTAAAACTATGTTTTATAAAGGAATAAATGAAAATTAATTGTGTAGGAGAACGAACTGATGAACGGTTTTAGCTAATGAAAAGTCGCATTAGCGGTAATTTAATTGCCATATAACGAGGCCTGAGGCCCTAGCATGATAGGTTTTATCGTCACGTTTTACGGCGAAAATATACTGGGACGTCACGTAAACCGTAACGATAAAACGTATCCTGCTAGCTGGGCTGATATGATAATAATGATACATACTACACGTTTTATGACAATAGTGCACATTAATGTACTATTTAAGCTACCTACATATACTATTTAAGTCTTCAATTAATTACAGTGAGGCAAAGTGCAAGCCGTGGTCGTACTTTCATTGTCATTTATATTGTGTCTGGCTTAGTGTCTTTTAGTGCATTAACTGTGACATGACAGTTTACGACCACTCGTCAACGTTTTCATAAACCTGAGGCTCTAGTATAAGTTTTATCCATACAATACGTTTTGGAACGCGTTTGCGTTTAGTTTCAATTTGTATGGCAACGCGTAGTTCCTAATAGTTACCACCAGAGGCGCTGTTCGCGTTGCCATATAAATTGAGACTAAACGCAAACGCGTTCGAAAACGTATTGTATGGATAAAACTTATACTAGAGCCTCTGCACGCTTCGCACCTCCATAATCATTCACCGATGCTTTAGAAGACTCCTACAAAGCTGATGGCTTAGTTTGAAATCCCGGTAATGGCAATTATTGATTTGTACTTTTTCTTACGAAATAAATTTATGATGAATATTTATTTCTAGTCTTGGATGTTTTCCACTTATTTTAGAATTTAAATCATGTATATTAGTACCCGTGACACCATGCCTTAGGGTTTCTACCTAAGCTTAGCTAGATCAGTTTGTGTAAGATTGTCCACTGTTATTTTTTTTTTTGGTAAAGTTGGATGCAATGTCGACGCTGTAGGGGTACTTAGCTGGGACCTATTCGTCACGTGCCTTTGCACCTCTGGGAAGTCGTGGGCGCTTATTGATTGGCAGCTCGCGAGGCGCTATCATGATTGAAACCTTGCCCTTCGTCTGAGCACGATGCTAAAGCGGCTCGATAAACGAGCTTCGAGATAATTTGGTTCGACACTTCGAATGCTAAAGTCATTTCAATTTGCTACGCGCGCTCGCTTCGTCGCGTACCAAGCCAATGCCTCAGAACAAGATATCGATATCAATGTTATATCATATCATATTGACATGCGAATATTCGAACCAAATACATTCCTTGGAAAAATCCTTTTCTTTATAGTTATTAACGACGCAGGGCGTCGAACGGAAACTCGCTTCGCTGGAAGATTCCTGAAGGTTTTCTTTAATTAAAGTGACTTAATTGAAAAATAGTTGGAAATCAAGGTTGTGGCACGCGTAGGATGATAAACAAATAGGTAGGTAGGTTTAAGATACGCTATAGTAATTATAATTACTGGTTGTACCTCGGGGTTTAGTTTAGTTTTACAAGTCAAGAATGATATTTTAAAGGTAGTTTGATTAATTTAGTCGTATATAGGTATTTAAATCTGTAACCATAAAAACAACCTGATTTCATCATATCAGCCAAAAGACGTCCACTGCTGGACATAGGCTTCCCCCAAAGAGTGCCACAATGTCCGCCCTGCGCCACCCGCGTCCAGCGGACTCCCGTGACCTTTACCAGGTCATCAGTCCACCTTGTGGGGGGCCTGTCCACGCCGCGCCTTCCGGTACGTGGTTGCCACTCGAGAACCTTTCTGCCCCAACGGCCATTTAGTACACCTGATTTAGTGTATAAAATATTGTTAATTGTAAGTATTCGTTGCGATCGTTGCAGTGATTGGTAGCTGATTTTTCAGCCATCATATTATGTAAGTACCCATCTACTTTCTTGGTTAAGTACCTATGTGTAATATAAACTAGCACATTTAGTAAGTAATTCTATTTTTCAGCCATCATATTATGTAAGTACCCATCTACTTTCTTGGTTAAGTACCTATGTGTAATGTAAACTAGCACATTTAGTAAGTAATTCTATTTCAAGTATTTGGGACCTATTTGAATACATCACGTAATTAATTGAGTTTAAATAAATGTATTTCTCATAAGAATATTTACAATTAGAAGCAGACCTAAAATAATCATTGTAACACATTGTATTCAGTATTAATTTTAATATTATTTTAATAATATTAATTCAAACATCTATTAGGTACGAATAAGGATTACTAATTATTGTTTTTAGGTCTAGGTATGTTGTATGAAATAATTTGTAGCATTTTATAAGTACACAAACATCTAATGCTCGTTTACTTCAATTAAAGTAGATTGGACGTTATTAGAGCGAATAATTTTCATATTCAGCTAGTTAGTAAAGGTGAAATGACTTAGTTGCCCCTAACAAGGTCGTCAACAACAGGTGAAATATTTTACAATATGGAAGTGGACGATGTCGTGTCGTAATCAGATTACGTTTTGTGGCTGTCGCGACAGCCTGTTGACAAATTACGCAATATTAATTAGTCCTGTGTTTATTACTACTCTTCAAAAGTCCATTTTATATAACTGATTATAAGTTATAATCAGTTATATAAAATAGACTTATAATTTATAACGTTTCTGTGCAGTGCAGGTACCTACCTCAATATTTATGTGAATACTAGGGGTGAGGTGGACTAATTGTAATTTGGATTCGCCTCTTCATCCTTCGATGAGATCACACAAAATTTAAAGGGACTATGTAATGTAAAAAAAATGCATTTATTTTGGACAGCTGTTGATTCATAAATTTTTTGAATTACAGTACTGGTATGTTGGACATAAACTTAAATATAGGAGTCAGTTTATTTATTTTTATTTTGATTATATTGATCATGTAATGTAGTTTTAATGTTATTTAAATACTACCTAAAATTATACATGTAAAACATGAATGTTTTAAGGACTAATTGAAATAAAATGACTGACACAAGTTAAAATGTATGTCGAAAACGCGACGCATTAGACAAGCCTATACGCTGCATTAAGCTTTGGGGAGGTCTATCTTCAGTGTCATATGAAAGCATTACAAGAGACAACATTTATATAAACCATTGTTTCATCGGTATGTCCTGTCATCCGAAAAGCCCGATTTGAATAAAGGCTCTCATTGAGCGCGTCATCGCGATAGGACTCAACCCTTGTCAACGGCTTTATTTCAACGCTATCAGCCTTCTCCGCATATTTGGATTTGACAATTGAAGGCCAGAAGCCTAATTATATGTAGCTTCAAGTTCTGAAAGCGTAGGTTATTTGCTTTTATCATGTGGTAAACACAATATATCTATATCTAGAGGTACAATACGAGTTTCTAAAATTCGAGCGTCATAGCTATGGCCACAGATTCATTAGAAGGTTAAATATCTAATTATCAATACATTATACTAGTGGCTCAGCGAGCCGTAGAACTGGCAAGCCTTTTTTTACAAAAAAAAACGTTATAATAATTATCGATTCACGAGAATCGGTTGAGGAATGGGATCTGTAGAGGATCTGCCAGACATACGATTAACCCATTAAATATTAATGAATCACATATGGGTCATGCCTCTACGAGCGATTTCCGGTACACAGCGGAAAAATGCTGCTACGAGCTACAGCGTATCACACGTAGCGTTGCTTGACCTCGATACAAATATTGTAGCGAGCATTTTACCAATTTGTTTAGTGTACAAAGGATACGTAATTGCAACTAGGTACTTTTTATTTCTTGTTCTATTTGAAAAGTAACATAGTTAGATTAGCAATGCAAATAGAGTTTTCCATCTGCAAGAATAAGGACCCATTTAGTCATATCGCTTCCGAATCCGTGTTAGTATTTCGCAACTGGTGCTCGTGTTCATTAAATATTCTGATTGGGAATCCGATACGGGCTTTCTGTTATTCTTGGACTAACTTTCTGTAATATTTATCTTGCGAGTGGAGTTTGTTTTCTTTGTTTCGAATAGTATCTACGAGGCAGCTATAAAATCAATTCTTATGTAAGATTCGAGATTTTTCTGTTTGTATTCTTTATTATCAGTTCTCATTTCACTTATTTAGTGATCTTTACAATAATTTCCGATTCACTGGAAAATATAGCTCTTTTAGCGATTACAGCGCAGTGGCTGTTTTTTGGAACCTACTTACTACTATTCATTTACGTTACTTAGTAAATTCTATACATTTACGTTACTAAAATACTTAATCTGAACCTCAACATGGCTCGTTTTTAAGTATACGCAAGCCGCGTACGTAATTACGTATAGCAATGATGTAATATAAAATATACGTAGATATGTTATAAGCGGTCCAACAGTGGCACACTAAATTTTGGTCAAGTCACACAGCTTGCCATAGTTTTGCGTCGTCAATGGAAACGAATGCTGTCAGAATTTGGTGGCCATTTTTAGACACGGAATTTCGTATAGACCACATATCTACCTATTTTTATATTACATCATTGACGTATAGGCTTGAAATGTAATTTCACTGCTCGTCAATGAGAAACTTACGTTACGAATTATATTTTCGCACTCGTTCTGGCACAGTTAGCTCAGTGCGCGGACAATATCGAATGTAGTTGGAATGTAAAATATAAGCACAGACCCACGCAAAATAGGCATGATGGATGTCTACTTGCGGAAAAAACCCATTATTACTAACTAAACTATAAGCATAGACCGTCGCCTATCGTACACAGGCATGCACCCATGGTATGCGCATATCTGTGCTACATAGTTAATCGTTAGCGAGAACACATCTGCTGCTTTGTAGCGTCAATCTGTCGTAGATCTAAGACGCGTTATCTTGCCAATCTCGCCTTGCATTAGTGAAAAGGCCGAGTGACTGATCAGTCAGATCAGTGAATCTTTGAACTGCCTGATCAAAAATTGGCTTATGGAAAGTTGTTTTCAAATATGTTTCCCGACCCGAATATGGAGAGATTCGCAAGCAAATTGCGGGTCTCATGTACGGGCAGGCGTAAGCTAATCCCTGCCAAGGGCAGCGGATTTATGGCCAGGAGGTCAATTTGCTTCGACCTATTGCTCACCAAGATGTTATCAATGTGTTCAGCGCTATCGCTTTCACGTGTTAACAGTAACACGTGCACGCAACACATTCCTATCAGATTAGTATGCGTTATGTCAAATGAAATGAACCTCTCTATACACAACTGGTGTCGACTCGTCTCACCACGGTCCCTAGAAAACCCTAGGTCCATAAAATCCATAAAAACTGTTCATAATCGGAGGTCAGATTTGTACTGGTCGGCTGAACCGTGTTGTTGGCAAAGCGTTGTGAATACTCGTGCCACTGGCGTCTGGAGACAATCGATCTGGCCGTGCCGTTTACACGTTTTAGTCACAACACTGTCGTCTGAAAGCCTATTTTGCAAGCGTTTATCGTAGTACACAAAACACGTCACTATCTTGTATAACCAGTAGCTACCTACGTCAATTCTCGTAAGGTAGCAAGCGAATTCCGGACTGCTATCGCCTGAGCCTGCTCCGTTAAAATTACACATCATCAGCCTTTAGGTTCGGATTCCATGCATGTGGAAATCACTTCCCTTCTCTGCCTCGCCAGCCTAGAATCCTGGCTGGTGATGACGGAGAATCAGTCTCTTTGACTGTTTTGCCTTTCAATAGTTATGATTGAATCAGGCGATATTTTGCGGAATTCCAATACTTATTTATAAGTATGGCTGACGGTTCTGGACGACTCATTTCCTCAGTGAACGTGGTGAAAATCTCCTGATGATGCCTTGTAGAGAGGCGAAGCACGTTTCGAAGTTTATACATTAAGTGTCTGCTAGACGGTCGCCAACACGCCCCTCCGACCGAGCGACCTTGGTCCGCACCGACCGTGTAGACAGTTGTTTGCAAGAAAATGTCATACTACAGCGGTCGGTGCCGACCAAGGTCGCTCGGTCGGAGGGGCGTGTTGGCGACCGTCTAGCAGACGTTTTAATGGTGATAGTTTGTTGTATTTGTTTGCACGTGCGGGAGGCGGGTGGGCGCATTAACCGCATGTAAAATAAACCGGTCAAGTGCGAGTCTGTCTCACGCACCGCGGGTTCCGTACAAACTTTCAGCACGCTTTATTAAGAAATAATCCATGTGGGTTTTTCAGAGATAATAATTTTTCAAGTGAACAAATTTCGATAATTCTTTTTTTATTTGCTAGAAGGTTCTTTCAGAATACTTCCATACAAATTAGAAGGAAAAAAAATTAACACAAAAGTATTAAATTACAAACTTAAATATTAATTAAATTATTTTTGAAGAATAAAAAAAAGCGGCCAAGTGCGAGTCGGACTCGCACATGAAGGGTTCCGTAATATAAATTGCGGTTTACTATTTATAACATATTAAAAAAATACTTACTAGATCTCGTTCAAACCAATTTTCGGTGGAAGTTTGCATGGTAATGTACATCATATATTTTTTTAGTTTTATCATTCTCTTATTTTAGAAGTTACAGGGGGCGGGGGGGGGACACATTTTACCACTTTGAAAGTGTCTCTCGCGCAAACTATTCAGTTTAGAAAAAAATTATATTAAAAACCTCAATATCATTTTTGAAGACCTATCCAATATCCCCACTACACACGTATGGGTTTGATGAAAAAAATTTTTTTGAATTTCAGCTCTGAGTATGGGGACCCCCAAAACTTAATGTTTTTTTTCTATGTTATTTTTGTTTGAAAATCTTAATGCGGTTCACAGAATACATCTACTTACCAAGTTTCAACAGTATAGCTATAGCTCTTATAGTTTCGGAAAAAAGTGGCTGTGACATACGGACGGACAGACGGACAGACAGACAGACAGACAGACATGACGAATCTATATGGGTTCCGTTTTTTGCCATTTGGCTACGGAACCCTAAAAATACGCTAGATACAGGTCGTGTTATACTTTTCCGGTAATACTTACGTTAATATTAATAATATATGTATGTTTATTATTTTAAAAATTTTCGCTTCGTAAACTTCGGAGATGAGGTGGGGGGGGGGAATGGTATTGTTTTCTACATTTTCCTTTGAAAATCAAAATTTTACCACTATAGAAAAAAAATAAAAGAACTGTTTTAGTATGTGCAATTCAAGCCCTTTCATATGATACCCCACTTGGCCTACTAACTAGACTTAACATTTTTGCCCCCCCCTAAGCTCTCTCTTATTCTCTCTCTAACGGTATGTTGTTCCCTTGCATTCTTGGTGGTCGCCGTTGTGCATTTGTCTCCTGTGTGTAACACGTTGACACTTGCACCGTGCGTCCGCCGCTGCCTGGGACTGCACCGTTTACCAAAATCCCTTATCCGTCTTCTTTTATAGAAATTAAAAATTTTTTTCATTTTCCATACACGTGGATTAGCTTTGTTTACAACTATTCCAAATTTAAAATTAATAGCATTAGTAGTTCCTGAGATATTTAACTTTGTGACAGACAGACGGACGGAGCTTTTTTACCTTATTGGTCCGGAACCCTAAAAATACGCAAATAGGCGCATTTCATCATCGCCTGCACGTTCCATAGCGGAATAGCAAAATAATATTTTTAATACAGTAGCTCAAAAAGTGGTACTTTTCGTAGCTGCAAATCGTGCGCAAAGTTGTATTTTGCGCACTAGTGCTTTTTACTTTTCCACGTGTATCGAACGACGTTTTTTAATACAGTTGCGAACAAATAAGAAAAACAACAAGTAAGGAAAACTTTTATATTATTAATTCTGTAACATCATTGTAATAAATAATAAAGTTGTTCAAAAGAAATTGATTTTTTAATACTGTTCTTACTTGTTGTTTTTCTTATTTTTTCGCAACTGTATTAAAAAACGTCGTTCGATACACGTGCGGAAATGTCATTCTTCACTCGTCCCGAGTCTTACCACTCGCCTACGGCTCGTGGCAAGATGTCTCGGCACTCATGATGTAATGACATACTTTCCGCACTAGCATCGAAATGTACTATATTCTAGTAACTTTTCAATATGGTATATTTATATACTTAGTAGGTAAATTGATCACATAATCATTTATTGGAGCTATTATTTAGAAACACTTACTTTTATGTCTAGCGTCTATTCGAACTCTCGGCACCGTCACCCGACAGATATCATTACTGTCGTCATTCTCATAAAGTACACCCAGCCATCAACTAGTTCTGTAATGCGCCTTTTATAGCACCGCGCTAGCTCAAGCGCCCATCAAATCAAATAAGCCAATAAAGGTTATGTTAAGGTTACATATATTAATAACAGCAGATGCTTTAGGGGTCAAAAAATGTTTGGCTTTTATGTATGCTGTTACACCTACAATGTGTGTAGAGATATTTTGTGACACTCAAATTCAAAATTCAACCTACCAAAATCATTTTACAATAAAAGCAAAAAAAGCAAAATAGTGAGACTCTCTTTAGAAATAATTCATTATTATGTTTATATTTAAGCACAAAATTTATGAAATGTTATAAGGTCCGAGTGTTCGACGCTGTACGCATATGGCATGGACACTTTATGTCAAAGCAATATGGGTTAAATTCGAACTAGAGGATTTTTCTTCATTCGAATTTAAGCCATGTCAGTTGACATAGAGTCGTCATCATCATCATCGACGTCCACTGCTGGACATAGGCCTCCCTCAAAGAGTTCCAAAGTGACCGGTCCTGCGCCACCCGCATCCAGCGGACTCCCGCGACCTTTACCAGGTCATCAGTCCACCTCGTGAAAGGCCTACCAACGCCGCGCCTTCCGGCTTCCGTGGTCGCCACTCGAGAACCTTTCCGTCCCAACGGCCATCGGTTCTACGTGCAATGTCCACTGCCACTTAAGTCTCAAGACGAGAGTCTTTGACCAGTGTGTGTTGCCAGGGACTGAAACGTGGTCGCTTACAATGGGCCTCATAAGAAGGCTCAAAGTCACCCAAAGGGCAATGGAGAGGGCTATGTTGAGAGTTTCTCTGCGTGATCGCATCAGAAATGAGGCTATCGGCAGCAGAACCAAGGTAACCGATATAACCCTCCGAATCGCTAAACTTAATAAGTGGCAGTGGGCGGGGCACATTGCACGTAGAACTGACATAGAGTGCCATTGCCATAATTGTATACTAGTACAGCGTTTACCTTAAAATTAGTTGAGTTTGAGCCTTATTTCATCATTAGATTATTTATTTCATATACATTATAAACAAATATTTACAACAAATATAAATATAAAAAAAAGAACGGATGGTTGTATGTAGAGAATAGAGAGGGGTTAGGGGGCAATGTTGGGTAGAGCTGCCCCGTCGTTGAGGCCGAAAAAATGCTTTACTGATCTGAATTTGTGCCGGGTCCCGCGAATGCACATGCTTGTGGCTCGGATTATTGATATTATAATATTTGACCTTAACCAGCCAATTGTTAAAGATAGGGGTCGGTTCCAGCGGTCGGCAATAGCTTCACCAAGATGTTTAATAAAGGTGGACATTTGTGGGGCGAAGACTCCGTCAACTGATGTGACGAGAGGGGTAAATGTTGCATGTTGTTTCTCGCAGGCGCTACTGTATTTACGTTTTTTCTCTTCTTCTGCGGATTTTATAATGGAAGCTACCGGGCGAGAGATGTAAGAGGGAGCGTCGGTGTCTACGACACGGATATCGAATAACGCCTCCCTTTGTGCATCCCAAACGCCGCGGCAGCTGAGGTCTCCACGAAGTCCACAGTTTCCTTCAGTTAAGATCGGTTCTTTGGTAACATTTCCCCAAGCGTTTTGGCATAGTTCACAAAACATTTCTCTGATTTCATTGTGACGACGAGTTAGTAGGCCACCAGTTTTGCAGCAGAGTGCGTGGTCCACATTGAAGTCATCGTTACCGCACCCATCGCATGATTTGGGCATGGAAACAGGTGTTCTGTGGTATCGTATTGCTAATGAGTCTCTATATTCTAGTGGGGATAAATCAAAATTGTCTTTTTTTGTCGGTATCACTGACAGCCAGGTGGAAGATTTTGTTTTAGTTTTCTTAAAAATTGAACGTTCGATTGCTCGTTTTTTGATCGGTGAGAGTTTGTCTAAAATGGAGTCCAAGAGCTTATCCTCTTGAGAGTCTTTCTTTATCCAGCATTCTTTTCTTGCCGCTCTAAGGGATACGTGGTGTTGAGAGAGGTCTAAGGGTTTATTTTCGAGTAAGTCGGATGACAGGATAGTGCAGCCTTTTTGGGAGTTATCAAAATTTAAGTTTGTAATTTTAGAAAGGACAGGGATGGCTAACCCGCCTTTGTGAACTTGTAAAGAAAATAAGTCGGCTTCAAGAGAGGTTACGTCACCTCCAGTAAGTTTGGTAGAAAACTGGAGCGTAGTGTGTTTGTTAGGGGCTCGAAGGATTGGTTAGCATTTTCTAAAACTCTTAGTAGGAACGACCATTTAAACTGTGCCGCTTTGGTGAGAGCGGTGTAGGCTGCTTGTTGTGAGTCTTTACATATTACAGAAAGTTTTTCTATTGTAGAAGTCCAAGTTTCGACTTTTTTGTTCACAAAGTTTTCTTTTCCTTCGCCGATATAACTACCGAGGAAACGTGACCCAGTTGTTATTGTAACGTTGACACCTTTGAATATTTGCTGAGCACATTTCTTGTCATTTTCATTTACAATTAGATAAGACTTTTTGTCTTGGGGAAAGTAGTCGTATGCAGGTCCCATTTGGCTTATTTTGTCCCACCAATGTCGAAGGTTGTTAAGCGTGCCTTGGGCAGAGGAGTCGTCTGCGTACCAGCATTGGGTGATTGTTTGTTCTGATTTCAAATTGTTTATCATAGGTAGTGTTGCTAGGGCATATAAAGGCATCGCACCTTGGGTTACTCCCTCTTCACTGTACAAACTCATGTTGGAATCACGGATCACGAGTTCGGCGTGTCCATTGTAAGTATTGAATAGGACGCGAGCACAATGTCGCCAGTGTATTCTTGCCTGCCAGAGAGCCAGTTGTCTGTAAACGGAATTGAAAGCGTTGTTTGCATCGACGAGCAGCATACCCCCAATTCGAGCCCGGTTGACACTCTTTTTGGAAGAGATCATGCATGGCATGTATGGCGCCTTCAATTCCGCAACTTAGCCCACTGCAAAGTTGCGATTGAGCACAGGCTTCGGTGACCTCAGAGCCAGTGGCCAAAATCATGCATTTCGACAGGATCCTGCGGAGGCATTCTCCGATGCCGATTGGTCTCACGCCAGGGGATTTGTCTAAGGCGACTAGTCGGCTTGCCATAAGAGCTTGAATATGATTCCATGGTACAATACTGTTATTTAATTTCATTGTTAAGTGTGTTTCGGCGGTCCTCAAGTGTTGGCTTGCCTCGCCGAATCGCAGTAAGTAGTATTTCCAATTGTCGGCTGCGCTGCCAGTTGGGCCTCCTCCACCGTGTAGTTTTCTGGCGACGGATTCGACATGCTCACATGTAATGTCTACTTCAAGTAGCGGGGGTAGTTTGGAGATGCCGTCAGGTAATGTGAACAGGTTGTGGTCAGGGTTGACTGAGTGGGGATGTTTTTCAAGCAAAGTGTCCATAACGGTTTTACCAGTTGTGTCGATTTCGTCATCGGGCTTGAGAATTTTATTAGTATCTTTCGTCAGCAGCCAGTTGAGGGCTTCTCGAGTTTTTCCCCGAAGTACGTGTCGTGTAAAAATCTTTGAGATGTAGTCGTCATTATTGTAGTTTTTTCCAATGTGGAAATTACGAAGAGAGTAGTCTGCTTTAGAGGCTTCGGTTCGCGAACGCCCTCTCTTTATATTGGAATGTAACCGGTACAAATACAGTTAGACTGCGCAATATTAGAGGGCGCCGCGAAAGGGTTTATATGTGGACATAGGAAGGATAATCTGAATCCTACCTTGATCATCCCTGCAGTCCACGGATATCTGCTTCGCTTTTCTAGACGATGACGCTCGCGGCACACGCACGGTGATGCTCGCGTCTACCATCTGTGGTTATAAAGATAACTATGACACACCTGTCACGTAGGCCTTAAAAACTTAGCACATATAAGTTCTACCTACTGAACAACTGGAGTTGTACCACTTCTTCTCCTATATATAATAATCGTCGTTCCTTCACTAGGGTTAGCCACCTAAGGTGTGTACACTATATTACTGTATCTAGTTCTCGCCCTTCGACCGAGAAATTATGGAGGTACCTCCCCTATATACTGTCATCATGACTAGGGCATACTATCTATCAGAAGTAACTTTGTTCTCAGGCTACTGGTAGCATGTTATCGCGATGGTAATAATTATCATTAAGTAACACAGGATTCAGGAAATAGTTCTAGTATGAAACATTTAGAATATGTAGATCGTGGAACACAATTATAGCAGAACAAATTAATCATCATAGAACAAATATAGTACCAAGAAGCTAAGACACTTAGCTTTCAGAGACCAGCTGCGTAGCCCTCGGCTCCTTGGCGAGAACCCCGCAGATCACCTCGTCACTCGCCGCCGCTCCATGATAAAATGAGGCTTTTTCAACAAAACAAACGATTAAATGCTCCATCATTATTACAGATTAGTCACAACTATATCATAACCTTGCCAGTGCAAATAATCTTAAACGTCACTACACGTTTCGACCACGAGTTAAAGTCTTCGCGATATCAACTGCCAGATGTCGCGACACTTCGATTATGAGTGTGTCAAACTGTTCTTCATCCCAGAGTTTTTGGCGTCGGTCGATTAATCTTGTGATATCTTTTGCTTTTTTGACATTTTTGTCTCTTTGTAGTATGACGGCAATGAAGATTAGGAGGCGTTCGGAGGGAGAGTCTGAATTGGTTAGTAGTTGTTTTTCATCAGCTAGTTTGTGAAATAAATCTTCTGCTTACAGTGTTCGAGGGAAGATCATATAGTTTGCCATGCATAGTGCATACCTTATCCCAACGTTTGTGCCATATATCTGTCTTCGATCCTCTTCGGTTAAAGTAACGAGAGACAAATGCTTCTTCTAGTTGAGTTTTGTGTTCGGCCTGGATATTTGCTGATGGAGGTGGATGATCGGTATGGGCGGAGCGGATGAGTCTTTGTAATCCATTTTTTTGAAGGATCTGGGACAATGTGGGCATTGCACGGCGTAAATCGGGGTTTCACTTAGGTTTATCGAAGGGTCATTTTGGGAACTTATTTGTAATGTTTTTGCTTGCCGAGTGTATTAATTTTCAAATAAATGATAAGTTTCGCTATGAATTTTGATAATGTACAGGAACTTTAATGTAAAATATGATAATAAACGTTGTTTATAAAAATTGTTTGAAATTTTTTGACTTGACGTTGACAGGTGACGTTTAGCACAAAGTACTTTGTTATGTAGAAGATACGACAATAGAGAGATCTCTCAGGGACCGAAGTCCAATGAGAGTTGTTTGGATGTTATATTTATGCAACTGATTTAAGAAACTTCGATAGTGCGATGCAGAACTCGTCAGATTTGACAGGAGTGACGCCACATCAGCCCCCCTTTGAGACGGAGGGGTCAGTGATGTATGAAGAGAGAGTGCAGCTTGCCAGTGCTCAGAGCCAGCGTGGCGAGCGAGCGCTCAGAGCCAGGGTGGCGAGCGGAGAGAGAGAGAGAGAGAGAGAGAGTCTGGCTTGCGCTTATGTCCATTGTCGGGGTCACCAATGTAGAAGATACGACAATAGAGAGATCTCTCAGGGACCGAAGTCCAATGAGAGTTGTTTGGATGTTATATTTATGCAACTGATTTAAGAACTCGTCAGATTTGACAGGAGTGACGCCACAGTTATATACTGAAATAGAGAACAATCTCTGGGCCTAAAAACGGTAACCCTGTAATTGATGACATTTGATGCGCCATCTGATATTTTTATTTGAAGACTCCACTTGAATGTTAAAACATACAAAAAGTGCGTCGGTCGCAGGGTTTGATCCAGGGCTCATCGACTTCAAAATACCGCCGTATGTACCCCTAGGCTACTGATGTCTTTTGACAATACGGTGAATTTCGAAATACCTTGACGGCGCGTTTGATCACCATAGAAACAAGGCCATTATTGACCCCGCCGTCGCCGTCGTCACAATATAGTTAAAGAAAATTAATAAATTATACAAGTATTTTAGTTTTGAAATTATTTATTGATATTATTAGTACAATTAATTATTCTCCGATTTTTAGTAGGTGCCGCGTGCTTCCATCTATTATTTGTATTTTACATCTATGAATTATTATGTGACTAAATTGGAAATCACCAGATATTCATAGAAGGCCCCTATACTTAATGTCCTTCTTTATTTAGTAAACTTATTATGCTGTCATTACCGTCCACCTAGTACTAAGATTGGCCGCCCTGACGTTTAGTGTAGAAGATAGTGTGAACATAAATAGTTTTAGCTATATAAGCTAATCAAAGAAATAAAACTTATAAGTACCTAAGGCTGGGTTCACACGGCATCGTCCTGCATGTTTTCTGCACGTATTCGGTAGTATTCGGTTTGCTTGACAAGTCCGGTGATTATTCGTTTAAACGTATGAAAGTAAATACCCCAAATATACGAAATACACTTTTATAACTCTCAATCTTTAAATCACAACACAAGGACTCGTTCTCTCTGCCGCCATCTTGAGACGGCCCGAAACATTATCACTCGGTATTTTAACAACTTTTACAATTAGTATTACGTTTGACACGGCTAATATTTACTTAAATAATCGTATTAGAACAACAAACAATTATTAAACACTTGATCTCTTTTCTAATACTTGTATTTGCAATATTTATGAATTAGGCCGGACCGGAAGTTTCTATTGAAAAGTACTACCGCTAAGATCCTGTCATTGGCCGTACTATTTACTACTTTATTAACAATTCCAAACATGAATTAATGTGTAAGGCTCGATATATATTGTATCAATGATAATAAGAATTAATTTAAGTTCCTTTTTCTAACACGAAATACGAAAGCTGCAGTCGGAGGCTCGAAAAAAAACCAAAAATGATTTAAACTAATTTAATTAATGATTAAAATATTACAATTAATAGGAGTGACAATAGCTCGAGGTGTGAACAAAAAGTGAAGGTGTCTTGCATTGGCCTAATAAGGTAAACGCGGGTCAGCCACGTTCTGCTGATCCGCCGCCTCGTGGAGTCGCGGTTGACGTCGGTGCTAGGTCGGCGATCCTTGTACCGGAGCATTGCGTAATTCCTCCCCCCGCAGACCAGCAACTATTTTCCAACGCTTAGTGAAAATATGGCTGGAACTTCATCAGTATTAGTGATAGCAGTACAGTGCTTCTCTTCTGGATTATCCGGTTCCTGAATTAATCTGGGCTTCTGTGACTTTCGTATGAGATATTTCCGGTTCATTATTATAACGATGAACGCGCAGGCACCGAGGACAATCATGTATAGAGGTATGGTTGTATGATATAACATGGCGGGAGAACTCGTGTCGAGTTTGATTGGGGGCTCGAGCATGAGTTTATTCTGAGCGCTATGTAGTTCCTTCAGGTCTATAGATTTTAGTTTGACGTGCGTGGAAGTTACAGTTGGTTTCGTGACGTCATACGGGATCATGGCAAGCTTCAGGGGATGTCCTTTTACGTCATCATTGTCATTAGTGATGGTGAATTCTTCTGTCCGTAGGTAGCAGTTGAGTGGAACTGTCGCGAGGTAGCTTCCATGCAGCAAGTTGTAGTCCTCTCTTTCACAGGTTAGCTGAGCTCTCGTAGGCTGCGGGAATGATATCACGTAGTGTTGATTGTCCAGTTCTTCCATAGCGGGTCTCGACAGTGATGCTGTTATAAATTGGCAGGAATCTAGTAGAGCTTGAGTGGTGATAAGTCGATGAATGCAGTCTGGGGTTGTGCGTAGCTGAAGATTGATCTCTTTCTTGCAGAGATAACAGTGACTATACTTCGGGCATTCAGCCTCCATGTACACGAACGCATTCTCGTGTGTTGCTATATAAGGATAGGAAGGGATAAGGACCTGACTGTTTTTGTTGGGTACTACTGAAAGCCTAAATAGATCAAAAATGTCAATTGAAATAATAGGGAACTGAAATACTATAACTATCTTCTGTTCTATAAAGTAAAAACTAGGTTGAATAATATCGTAATATTCCCTTAAATCTAAATCTAAAATTCTATCCTTCCCATAGATTGATTTTAGCTTATCTATCATTTTCCTTAACACATTAATATCTATCATAGAATGATGAGTGGTAGAAGTGCGAATAAAAGCTAAACAGTTTTCTATTCCAATAAGTTCCTGTCTCAGGTTCTCAACATTTTCATTAGAAATTGCCAAAAGTTGAGCAAAATTGGTATACCTAACTAGCTACCCGGAATGCCATTGGAATTAATCGTACAAGATGCTGTCCCGGTTATTTTATTCAGTATTCCATTTATCAGGCATAGATTGGATAATTCTGTTAATGAAGACGAAAGGTTGTTCCGTGAATCGATATTTATTATATTAAACCATTATAAACACACAATAATATAAATTACTTGACATTGCTATTTTACCGACTAGACAGCGATAGTCATAATTTATCTCATAAAGAAAACTGTTAGCAGCCAATATAAATCTACATAAGGTATACAACCTTAACACGCCTCCTTAGATTTATATGGCAACACTTATCTGCAATATTAAATTAACAAAGAAAAACATTTCAAGCATGGCAATATCATATCAAACTATATTCAACATTTGTCTGAATTTGAAGAATTTAATGTTTCCTAACGACTTTGTAAGAATGTCTGCAACATTATCTTCCGAATCTACTTTTACTATATCAATGGTTCCATTCTTAACATTCTCATGGACATAGTGATAATGCACTTCAATGTGCTTCGAATTCTTTGTGAAATTACCATACTTAGCAATAGCTATAGCTCCTGAATTATCTTCATAAATATTTACAGGTTTGTCGAACGCTATAAAAACATCATCAATAATACTACGCAATAAGCTTATTTCAGTTACAGCTTCTGACAACGCAATGTATTCAGCAAAAGTGGAAGATTTCGTTACACTGCATTGTTTCTTTGACTTCCAATACACGGCGTTACCAAATAATCTAATCACAAAACCAGAGGTAGACTTCCGGTCTACAATATCTCCTGCCCAATCGGCATCAACATAACAATCCATAATATTCGCCTTTAAATTCTGGTAATATGTTAGCTTAAGGCTTTTTGTCAAATACAAGTATTTTAAAACACGTAATGCATATTTGTAATGAATCTCATCATAGCAGTTTTGAAATCTGCTCAAGTAGTTGACACAAAAGGCAATGTCTGGCCGAGTACCAGAACTTACGTATAGCAAAGCTCCTATCAAATTTCTGTATTTAATATCCTCATTTAATTCGCGTTTCTCAAGTTTGACATTAATCTCCATGGGTGTTTTGTACAGTTTTGAATTCTCAATTTTATATTTTTTGGCTAACGACTCTATGTATTTTTCCTGGCTCAAAGTCAAAATATTTGCTTTTGCATAATCATACTCAACATCAATACCTATATAGTTTTTAACTTTGCCCATGTCCTTCATTTTAAAATAATTGCTCAGTTTACTTTTAATTGTAAGAACTGTTTGTTCATCCTTGCATGCAATCAATAAGTCGTCGACGTATACTAATATATAAATCGTTTGGTTATTATCATTTTTGACATAAAGACAATAATCATATTTACTTCTCCTAAAGCCAATAGTTGTCACAAAATTGTTAAAACATTCGTACCATGCACGTGGGCTTTCCTTTAAGCCGTATAAAGATTTGTATAGTTTATACACTTTGTCAGTACCATCTTGATAACCAAGTGGCTGTTTAACATACACTTCCGATAACACTTTGCCGTTCAAAAATGCAGTCTCTACATCCATTTGATGTACGTTTAAGTTAAATTGACAACAGTACGATAGAAGTAATTTCAAAGTTTGCATCCTAGCAACAGGTGAATACGTATCATCAACATTGTCGGTTTGTTGGTAACCTCTTACCACTAACCTGGCTTTATAAAGTTCGGTAGATTTCTTCTTGTAAACCCATTTTACATCTAGTACCTTTTTCTCCTGAGGTGCAGTTACCAGTGTCCAAGTATCATTTTTCACCAAGCTGTTCATCTCACGATCCATAGCCTCTTTCCATCGTTCAGCCTCATCACATGTAGTCGCCTCCTGAAAAGTATCTGGAATCATCGCATCACAATAGTTAACAGTTATACAGTAGTAGCCAAATTCTTCGTCAAAACGGACTGGTGCTTTAGTTTGTCTCGCTGACTTTCTTTGCTCATTATTAATTTCATCTTCATCTCCTTTATCATTAATATCTTCCGTTTGAATCTCGTCTATCGTGTCTTCCCATTTTTCTTCATCTTTTTTGTTTTCTACTTCGTTGTCATCAAAACCAATAAGCTTTACATCTTCTTCAATTATGTCAACGTGTCTTGCCACGACTACTCTGTTATTAATTAGCACTCTGTATCCAACATCTGTATATCCCAGTAAAATTCCCATTTCTGCTTTTTTGTCCCATTTTGATACTCTCCTTTCTTCGGGTACTCTCACATAAACTTTACTGCCATACATTCTCAAATATTTTGCAGTTGGTTTCTCATCAAAGAATATCTCATACGGCGTCTTTTTTTCTGGTGTACTTGTCATAATCCGATTTTTTAAATAAGCTGCTGTCTTAATCGCTTCTGGCCAATATCGCCTATCAACTTTTGCTTCCGCCATAAGACATCGTGCCATATCCATTATTGATCTGTTGTATCTTTCTGCTTTACCGTTTAGTTCATGAACGTATGCGGGGCAAGGCTTTATCATTATTCCCTTCTCTCTGGCGAAGTTAAAAATTCTACCGTTTATATACTCTTTTCCATTGTCGCATCTTAATTCTTTAATCATTCTTCCTGTCATGTTGTGTACTCCATTTACATATTCTACGAAGCATTCATAAACTTGTTCTTTTGAGTTGATACAATATACTCTCGCTAAATTGCTGTAATCGTCTATAAACGTTAGAAAATATTTTTCTCCTTGATATCCCGTAGTTCTGTGTGGTCCATTTACATCAGTGTGTACGATATCTAATATATCTTTCGCTCTTGTCCTGTTGTTGTTAAATGGCAAGTTGTGCATTTTATTTTCAACGCAGATAGCACATTTCATAAAATCCGTTTCTATTTGCTTTGGCATTCCTTCTAATACTTGATTTTTGCACATCATATCAATACAATTGAAGTTTATATGTCCAAAAGTCCGGTGAAGCTTTTCTTTCATCGTCATTTCACTATGTACTGTATTTACGCCTATTTCTTTACAGACAAAACTGGTTATTTTATACAATCTCTCATCCTTCTTTGCAATTGCTATCAATTCTCTATTCATGTTATATATCTTCGTTGTGTGTCCTTTGGAAATTATTGTATGACTGTCAGTAATCTTCGAATAGCTTAATAAGTTAGCTTTCATCTCTTTCACATAAAATACATTGTCTATTATCACTTTATTTCTGTTCGCATAAACAGGAAAGTACGTTGTAATACTGCCAACCTTTGTGGCTTTCAATATTCTTCCATCTCCAACCTTTACTTTTATCGGTTCTTTCAATGTCACAAATTTGTCGAAATATTCGTCGGTATTTATAATGTGATCCGTGCATCCGCTGTCTAGAAGCCAATTTATCTGTCCTGACTTTATTGGAACATCTTCCTTAGCCATAGTCGAGTTGTTAACAATCGATGTGTGAAAGCTCTTTTTGTAAAAATCCGTGTTATAATAACTTCCTCTGCCTCTATTCTGTCCATAATTGTAGTGGCCTCGTCCATGACCACGAGTTCGACCATAATGTCCGCGTCCACGACCACGGTTACCGTGCCAGCAATCTCTTTGTATATGTCCGAATTTTCCGCAAGTGAAACATTCAGGTTTATTCTCAGACTCTACTTTAAATGCATTCGATCGGTCAGGAATTTCTTCGTTTACTTTTTGTATATTTTTCATTTTTATTTTGCTTTTTAAATATTCGACGGTTCTTTCTTTTTCCGGTAAAACGTCTATTAAATCGCCTATATGGCTGTAATTTTCCGGCAATGCTTTTAACATATAGTTCAATTTCTCGTTTTCTGATACCATGGCGCCGGCTTTTTTCAAATCGTTGACACATCGTTCAAAATCGTCGAAGAAAATATTAATGTCGGAATATTTCGCAAGCTTTATATTTTCTAAATTGCTTCTGCATACAATTTGCAACGCGGTTGATTGTTTCAAATACATTTCGTCGAATTTTAACATTATTTTATATGCTGACTCTACTTCGCTAATGTATTCCAGCTGTTGGTTCGTGATCGCACTATATATATAGTTTGTAGCCTCAATATCCATGTTTTCCCAATTTGCCGCATCATCTTTATCGCCTTTTAATCGTATCACAACTTCTTTACATTTTTTAAATTGTAAAAATTTCAATATGCGAGTTTTCCAGTTCGCATAATCCGTCCCGTCAAAAATTGGTATTACAATATTATTACTCATTTTTACGACTTACATGTATTTCAATATTTAATTCATGTTTCCCGCTCTGCTGCCATGTTAATGAAGACGAAAGGTTGTTCCGTGAATCGATATTTATTATATTAAACCATTATAAACACACAATAATATAAATTACTTGACATTGCTATTTTACCGACTAGACAGCGATAGTCATAATTTATCTCATAAAGAAAACTGTTAGCAGCCAATATAAATCTACATAAGGTATACAACCTTAACAAATTCACTCCCCGCTTGATCGCTCATAAAAGAAGTTACAATTTGGTCACAGATGTTAATGAATCGAGTGAGAATATTTGGATTCCCATCAAATTCCGGGACCATACGCAGGGCTTTATAAATAGCCTCTGAAT
The DNA here is from genome assembly GCA_963854355.1 of Epinotia brunnichana. NCBI lineage: Eukaryota > Metazoa > Arthropoda > Insecta > Lepidoptera > Tortricidae > Epinotia > Epinotia brunnichana. The sequence continues at coordinate 14,057,216 of OY977951.1, forward strand.
TATCCTGTGCCATTATTCCTACTTCAAATAGCCTGCTTACGTTGATAACTAAATCTGAATCGTCTAAATTTCTATTTAAATCTACTAATTCCCGGCGAGCCTGTCGCGATGTAGGTTCCCGGTCACCTGAATTTCTAGGGTGAAAGATTCTAGACATAAAAACTATGGATAAATGAGGGGATAAAGCAACACGAGAGCAATTCAAGTGCACTTACATAAGAGTCATCTCTGGTCTTCTTTCTTGAATCGATTTCTAGATTCACCTTCGGGTCTGCAGTCTTCAGGTTCTTCTTTCTGGTTTCTTGATGAAGCTTTGAAAAGCCAGCTGCCGCGATCGCGAAAGCCTCAAGAATCCGCACGACTGCGCCAAATACGAAAGCTGCAGTCGGAGGCTCGAAAAAAAACCAAAAATGATTTAAACTAATTTAATTAATGATTAAAATATTACAATTAATAGGAGTGACAATAGCTCGAGGTGTGAACAAAAAGTGAAGGTGTCTTGCATTGGCCTAATAAGGTAAACGCGGGTCAGCCACGTTCTGCTGATCCGCCGCCTCGTGGAGTCGCGGTTGACGTCGGTGCTAGGTCGGCGATCCTTGTACCGGAGCATTGCGTAATTCACGTATAAACAACAATTTGTATGTGCCACTATGTATACGTTAAGGTGAGGCATCTCGGGTGAAGCTACATACGCGACACTAAAAACCTACTAGGCGGCGCAACATTACCGTAATTCTCCCCAGAAACACACACCGCTACATTTCACGCACACTATCTCACTTTACTGTGACAGGTCACTGACCTCGGTATTTTTTTGCTTTCGTGATATTATACATTGAAATCAGTCACCAACCTCCATACAGAAAGTGAAATTGTCAAAACATCTTATTGAATAATGTCAGACTTGTTGACATTTTCTTATTCTGCGATGATTCTATACTATTGATAAGTCAATAGATTAGTCTTTAGATTGGCAATGTCATAGCAACTCTATTCGGTCTTCGCTAAGGTGCAAAATTTCATGAAAATAAGCAAGCGAAAATTTATTAACATTGCTTGACAAAAAGGGGAAACATTATGGTAAGGACTCAGATCGAGCTGGCTTTTTGAGGGGCTTGAGCCTGGATGGATAATTAAATTTGAAAATTCAGTTTAATTCTCAAGTCTCAACTCATCACAATAGAGGGGCCACTAAGCGATCACGTCAGTCAGAATGATCGAGCCTTGTTGGTACGTACCTATTTGTACGTTACTGGGTAGGTATCAATATTAGGTAATCCTTATTTTGCTCCTTAGTTTTATAGTGTGAGAATGCAAAAAAGTAGGTACTACAAATAATACTAAGTATAAAATACCGTCCTAAAACATAATTATACATTCGGTTTCTACTGCTGTTGTAAGTGTTATTATGAAAGTGTAACACCAATGTATTAGGTATACCCGTAAACCAATATCAGGCCAGAATATAATTATACTAAATAGACCTAATAAACTCGTACCTACATATATTAATACGTATTTAGTACTCTTTGATCACTGTAACTGACACCCCCTGGTGCCTCTATGATTGTGATGTACGGTAAGTAGTGTCGTCAGCAAACCGAAAGTGAGTAATGTAGTCGCAGGTGATGGTGATACCTACATCAAAGGGTAGACACTAATAACATAATTATAGTAATTTGTTAGTGCTATGTGGAAGTCATTTGTATATTCATGAAGATCATAAAAACTCTTCGGTGCTCTCCAGTACCACATCCAATGAACCTGGTTCAAAGCGATGCGTTGTTAGGACTATAGAATTCGACATTAAAATCGCAAAGCACGATGTAGTTCTGGTTTTAAGTCGTCGCGGGATCGGGGTGACCCGCGACGGTGAATAATCCCGGCCCATATATTTTTATAGTTTATAATTTGTAATTTGTATTAATGTATTCGTGTATCATCTAATTTATTTTGTGTATTCCAATGTACTCGCCAATATGGACTTGTTCTGGATTAAATTATTTTCATTTCATTTCATTTCATTTCATTTAACAAGCTTTATATTATTTTCACCTGTTTGTATGTAGGTTAATTTTGTCAGTAACTTATTTGGTTTTGTTTTATGGATCAGTGTAGTGTAGACACAAATTTGCGACTTCGAAAAGCTTGTGCCAGTTGCGCGACACGCGTAAAACTGCGAAATTTTAGGACTTTTTTTACATTTACGCCTGAATTTTAAAGTTGATTAAAAAAGGGAACTTGCATGGGACTTCAATTTTGAATAAATTGCACTCAATTGATGCGGATATACGTAGAAATATCATACAGAAGAAAAAAAACGATTGTATTAGTTTTATCTCACGTTAAAATGACGAAAAAAAATTATTATTGTTTCGATAAAATAACATAACAGTTACACAGAATATTGAATTGGCACAGAAAATGATATTTTGTATGACAAGTATAGGCTTAAACGCAAATGTTGTGGAGATAATTGCAAATTAATGACTTACTCCATAGTAAACGCGCCGAGAATATATGTTGTGACGTCATAGCATAAGCCAGTTTAATATAGAGCGTTTTCGGGGGGTGCCGGCGCGTGCAGATTTCAAATGCATATAAAATCAGAAAAATAAATCATAAGAAAGTTTTAGTGCTACAGTTGTTTTAATGCTAAATTATACATTTGATTTTCGCAATAAAATAAAAAGATGCAAGTTCCCTATTCCAACAATTTTATTTGAATTAAACTGCAAATCTGTAAGCTCTAAGGGGACGAAGCTAGTGCCCTTCGAAAATTATATATTTTTTCCGAACTTCGTCGATTTTAAATTGCCCTGTCTGGACCAAAACATAATCATAAATCTCTCGCGGTATGAGAAAAAATATTAGTAATAAAGTTAAACTCAATTTAATTTGCTTTCATTAAAACACAGAGAGGTCTGTGATACTAATAATTCAATCACAATCTCGAAAACACTAAAATAGGTAAAAATTGATTATCAAATAATGAGACATTTGGTGTTACTATACTGACAAATGTATAGGTATTCAAAGGGCTTTGCATGCACATTTGCCACCAACTACCAGAGAGCTAAGCTCAAATGCTCAGTTCTATGCTTAATTTGCTCAGGAAAATTATTCGAAATCATCGCTTTGATTTCGATAGGCGATGACGAGAACGATCTTGAGAAAGCCCAGGCACAACACGAACTCAAAAAACTGAAAGAACCTGAGGAAGAAAGCGTGGAAGAACCTAAAGAAAAGCTTCTAGCTGAACCAAACCAAAAGAAGTCTGTAAATTAAAAAGTAATTATCGTTTTTACATGATTTATAGCCCTTCGTATTGCTTTTAAAAGGCAGAGGGCGGGGCACATTGTGGTGCGGCAAGACAAACCTTTTAATCGGCGCCAGCCGGCAATCCAGTATTGCGTTCGTGTTTCAGCATACAAGAAAGAATTTTGTTATTTCACAGTAAACACTTGTACTTCGGTAATCACTTGTGGTTTTTGTATGCACACTTGTAGGATTTTTGAGTTTTTTCAATAGTTTTTGATTGAGCGTTAGCGCGCGCGCGACGGGTATTTTTAGTGCACTGTGGTTTGGGGTGGGGGTGAAGGAAAGTTGCCAGGTATGGCGTGTAATAGGATGCGTTCAAAAATGTGTGGTTGTATATTAAAAATAAATAAAGTAAATGAGTGAAATTAATAGTAATGTGTAGGTATTGGCGCCGCCATATTGCACATTTGATATTATTTCATGTGTAACATTCATGTTGAATATTCAAATTTTAAATTTAGGTACCTAATGCATACATTGACATTTTTTATTTCTGTTCAATAGTAAGTGTCTATTAGTTGTTATATGACAATCCTTAATTGGAGATACAATTTCCACTTTGTGTATTAACATTTTGAATATTATTTTATTTTTATTACTTATTATTGACGATCGTGATAAGGACCTATATTGTAATTTTTATCTCGAAAGAAATAAATCTAAACCTAAATCGCGTCGAACCGATGGCCGTTGGGGCAGAAAGGTTCTCGAGTGGGGACCGGACTGATGACCTGGTGAAGGTCGCGGGAGTCTGCTGGATGCGGGTGGCGCAGAACCGGTCATTGTGGCCATCTTTGAGGGAGGCCTGTGTACAGCAGTTGACGTCTTTCGGCTGATATGATGATGATTATTTATTGCTTTTTCCATTGATACTTGGCTACTTTCACACAAACTATAGGTCTCTCGAAGGCCTTTTGCACTCAATTCTTCAAAAAAGCCATTTTTACCTTTTTTTCGTATTTTCAAGATTGTGCGTGTAGTCTTACAGAATTTATAGAGGGTTTGTATGAAAGAAAATAACATATCAACAAAACTTTATATCCAACAATTTTTCTCATTGGACGAGGGATTTTGCCAATATTTTGATCCGGACGGGACCATGACTTAAAATTGACAATCTTCGGGAAAATAGACTATATTTGAAGGGCCATCGCTTGAGTTTATAGACCTGTGGCTTAACTCAAATTGTTTTAAATTTATTTATCTTTTAAAGTGTACTACATCTTGATGGTCAAAGTAGCATAGTTTACGACTTTTAAACCAAAATTTCGTGTTCACACTATCCTAACTATATATCGGTTCAATATACCGAAAAACCATGCCCTTGCGATTTAAGCCTATTTTGTGTCGATTTCTACTGACCTATATCTACAAAGAATAATATAGGTAAGCAATATTATATCGTAAACTAGTGAATATCTGTGAGTTAATTCAAATGAACCCTAAGCATCCTCCAAGGGTGTCCCTTGTTTTGTCGACAAACTTTTCATCGAATTTCATTTCATCGAAAACGTTTCAAGTAACATTTAGTTCACGAATTATTATTTGGTGTAATTTTATTTCATGACCAGATTATTCCAATTTTTATTATTTTATAGAATAACTGTTCAGGGAATATTATTTGGAAAATTATTCTTTTTGTATGAATTTTAAATGGCAGAATAACAAACCAACGAATTTCATTTGTTCGGAATTGTATTACAGCATTACAAAATAATCAAATCTAACTGATTACAGCGGTTTAACTAGGTTAGGACAGCCAGAAAAACGGCGGAGCCCCCCGCAGTAAAAAAAACAAACAACCGTAACAATTGTATTATAAATAGGTTAGGTTAGGGTTCACTTGTGTCCCTCAGAGCGGAAATAGGCACCCCGCGAAGCGGGGTGACGTCGACACGCTGGCGGTTAGGTTAGGTTAAAATTCTGTACTTTGGAAGGCACGCTAAGCAGTTGATCCCGGCTGCTGTCTATGACAGTAGTCGTTAAGCCGAGTTAGAGGCCTTTAGGCGGCTTAAGGACCTCTGAAAGTCGAGTTGCCAACTCACTCGACACAGGGGGGACCACTGTCACTCGCGTCCGCAGGAGCTACCACAACCCTGCACGTGTCCCCTGGGTGGTACTAAAGCCATTGCATTGCGTTCTGTTCTCAACATAATGCCATAGATAACTGTGTAATGCCAACTATTTATCTTAAATTTAAATAAGTAATAAGCCTTGTAATAATTTGTATGTTAATTAAAAATATTTGGAACAATAAATCACAAAACGTTTTCCATGACATAATACAACTATTGAATGAATCATCCGACGAGTAAAAATACACGATTTACAATTCCTTGTAATGACCATTCCACGAAATGAATTTTCGACGAAATGAAAATACATGAAGCGTTGACTTTGAAGTGAAATTCGACGAAGTGAGTGTCGACAATTTGATGATAAACCATCCTCCAATGTGTGAATCCTCTTTAGTAGCAAGCGTCCATAGGCTTCGATATCTCGCAAACCGTGTGTTTGTTTGCAAAATACATGGTATAAAAAAATGGTACCAATAATAATTCTTTGATAATTGTACTGACTGCCGTACTTCCTGGATGGCCCCTCGATTTCGATTCCTGCTTGTAAGTAATGTATTTTATTTACTCATATTTCTTTTGTACGCATAGGATTACAAATGATATGCCATTGTATACTATATATGTATGTATCACATACATACATATAAACCTGAGCTCTGCTTGGGTGAACATAGAGAAAAAGAATTTCCCAGATATGAGACTTAGCTGGTAAGGCGAAAAAATTATATATTCTATACTACTTTATATAGAATGGGTGGCGCAGGACCGGTCATTTTGGCACTCTTTGGGGGAGGCATATGTCCAGCAGTGGACGTCTTTCGGCTGATATGATAATGATGATGATATATAGAATATTTTTCTTTTTCGCCTTCTCACAAAGGAATAAGGTGCCAAATTGTAAACATAGCTCGGAAGTCGATTTTAGCTACCTAATTGTATTCTCATTGGCAACATCCGTCACATCATTATATCCTTCCCATAAAGCTTTAAAGCGAGCATACGTTGTTTACTACAGCATAGGTACTTAATCTAAATATGTCTGTTCTAGTGAATTCCTTAGCCTCAGAGTAGGTAAAGAAAATGAAACAAATTCTTCATTAGTAGGAATGTTTTATACCACAAGAATAAAAAGTATATCATTCAATGTAAATTACATCATACAATGAAATCATCCTACTTCATTATTTGTAGGTAAAAAAATATGTTAGGCAACAAAATGATGCAAATCTATATATTATGCAATGGAATACTTTACTGTTTAGGCATATTAATTATTACAATTATTTACTTCTTCTTCTTCCTCACTTGACTTTCAAACTCTCACTCAGGTCTGCCATGAAACCGCTTAGCGGGCGCCTACGCCGTAGGCATCGGGAGCGTAGTGCGTAGAGATTCTGGGCAGTAAATGTGTTAAAAACTTGGAGTTGAAGTGTAGTTAGGAGGTATCTTGAAGAACTGTATCCAATTGGGTGACAATAATCCGTCTTGATTTGACCACAATAAACACAAATTACATCATGCTTGCAGATTCCGAGTAGGTATAAATATTCTGACAATCTCTTTCCACATTCAATTGGTTGGAACTGCAGGGGATTTAACTGGATGGCGTCATTATTACAGCGGATCACAATATACTATCATAATCGTTATAGTTTGTACACTATACGATTTTCATTGTATTTAATATATTATTATTTTATTGAAAACGAAATTAAACGATATATCTAAGTCCTAAGACAGCGTAAATGCCAAATGTCAAATCTTTCTATATGACAGATTGCTGCCCAAATATTATAGGGTTCTATGTTGCACTTTTATCAACTTGAAATTTGAAGTCTGTCAGAGTGACACTAAGTCTAAATTGAAGTACCCCGACAATGTAACATAGAACCCTATAATATTGGGGCAGCGAGATGTTACGCACATAAACCGTACTAGACAATGTGACCTGTGTGATAAAATAATATTCCACATTCTAAAGAAACGTATTCGAACTTCTTTCATTAATAACGGGATCTTAAGATGAGAAATATGAAAAATCGGGTTGTAATGGTAGGGTTTGTGAACGAACTTTTGTGTTTTAAATTAGAACATATTGTAAAAATTACCGAAAATCTATTTTAAACGTTTATCCACCCACATGACACCCTATTAATTCTCCCTGAAAACGTATTATTTTCTAACAGCTGGTATTAAACTAGCGAATTTTACAGTTGTCAAAATGCAAAAAATCGCGACAGACGTCCGTCCAGCCCGAGGCCGCTTGGCCATCTGCCTACTAAAATTCAAACGAATGACTTACGCGCATCCGTTTTGAGCGAGATTTTATATTTATGTGCTTAATGTTACTAATTTACGTTAATTAAAAATAAAATGAGCCTACTACGTTGTCAAATATATAATAAGGAATAAAAGGATACAAAAATAAATACTGAACATTGACTAGCAAAAAAATGGTTCTGGTTTTTAGTCAACTCGACCTACCGAAAAACGCGCAATCAGAGCTAACTTTGCGAGCCTAATCCATCGAGGCAAATTAATCAAATCGTGTGTTGGGCATTATATAATTGTAGCAAATATCTTCAAATATCATTTAAATAAGAAACCGTTACATTTTATGTAGTTTTCGCGTAATGAAGTAGGAATTTCCAAGCCCATTTTGGTACTTTTCTGAAGCTGCTTCACCTTAAGATGTATACTGCAAAACACGTGCAGGTCAATGCCGTGTAAACCTAGCCTAAGTGCCTACATAATGTTTTAATGATTTCAGCTAAGTATATCACCGCGCCTTATTAGTTAGGTACTTAAATATTTTGATTATAATTATTTTTGCTGAACCGTCATATTATTTGAGAAAAACACTATATAAATATTTGCATTTCCTTACTTTCCACGCATCGGCAATAATGTACCTACGTGCTTGAACGTAAACTTAGCCGATTATCGGGAAAACTAGGAGAGCCATAATGTGACAACTGGATGAGAGCCATTAAATATCAGGGACTGGGTCAGTTGGCGGTCGCGGCGGGCGGCCTGCCTCCCGCCATTATACATCGCAGAGTGCTCATTCTTTGTCGCTTAAAGTTACGGGTTTTTTTTATTATTGCTAGATTAAACTATGTACAGTCAGATGCAGGGAAACGTAAACCTCCCTAGCATACAAACTGCAGTCACATGACGCCGACTGTAAATGTGCATCTGTTAAAAACACATTACTCTCTCTCTAGCGATAAAACCGCCTGTTGTTTGCCCCTAATTGTATTGTTTATGTTCTGTACAGTGTTATTTTATTGAAATGTGTAATAAAGAGTATTTGTATTGCATTATTTTCACTTTAAAGGTCGTGAAACTGAAGACGATATTCATGAAATGGTCACTAAAAGAACACGTACCTACCTACAGTATAAACTGCAGCGGCGATGCGTCCATTGAACTCAGATTGGCTACAGTGTGCCTAGAGATGGTGTTTGACGTCACGCCGTTATTTGCATTATTATCTGACAGAATAAGGCACTCATAAATATCTGACACGACTCGGTTGCAGACAGGTTGCAGAGTTGTTAAAAGCGTTCAAAGTATTTTTGAACATAGTTTCATGTTATTGCAGGTGTACCATAATAGCATTACAAAAGTTTCTGCTTTAAAATAACTGCGATGAAAGTAATCTTGTCTCGTTAAAAGGTGTTCTTATTCACCCTACGTTGAAATTTCAAGTTCAAAGAACTTTAAAACTTTTCACCTCAAGTGAGAAGGTATAGCTGTAATCGTTTATTCATAGCGGTTAAGGTAACTTGGACCTAGTTTTCCCCTACTCTTAGTTAGTACTAATACTGACATACTACTAAGTGACAGTTTAAAAACAACATAAGTTTATTCTATAAATCTCTTACTAGGTAAGTATATTCATTTGAATTTGTTAAGCACAGAATAAGTAATAGTAAAGTTAAGTAATACAAACTAGGTAAGTAAGAATGTGGATTAGCGAAAAGATTAAAAGGAAAAAGGTGGGGAGCAAGTGAATGCATTGTGTGCAAAATAAGGTGAAGGTTAAAAATAAGCATTTCGTGCAATACTTACCTACCTACCTAGTTAATTCAACGTGTATACCTACACTTAAGCCGACAGGCCTGCCCCGGAGTCCCGAGGAGTAATCACAAAACGTCCCGAACGCGCGTTAGGCCATTTAACTGTCATTTTTCCATCTATCTATCTATACATATAATAAAGCTGAAGAGGGTCGAAAGTCTGTACATGGAAGATATTCGAAAAAAAATTGGCTAGGGATAGTTAAAATCGATAACCGAACACGGTCCAACAGTTTTTAGAATTTTTGTCTGTTTGTCTGTTTATCTGTTTATCTATTTATCTGTTTATCTGTTTGTCTGTTTATGTGACCGCGCATCACGTGAAAACGGCTGAACCGATTAAGATGAAATTTGGTATAGAGATAGTTTAAGTCCTGAAGAAGGACTAAGGGTAGTTTTTATGCTGGAAATCAAACCGTAAGGGGATGAAATGGGGGGTGGAAATTTGTATAGAGCTACTTAAACCGCTGCACCGATTTGGATGAAATTTGGTATATAATTAGTTTGACTCCCGGGGTAGGTCATAGGATAGGTTTTATCCCGAAAATCTTCCCTTTAAGGGGTAAAATGGAGGGGTGAAAATTTGGATGTAACCCATTTTGATAAAATTTAGTTTAGAGGTAGTTTAAGTTCTGGGGAAGGACATTAGATAGTTTTTATTCCGGAAATTTTGGATGGACTCCGTTTAGACCAAATTTGGTATAGATATAGTTTGTGTCCCGGAGAATGACAATAGATAGTTTGAATCCCGCAAATCATCCCCCAATGGGATGAAACAGGGATGAAAATGTGGATAAATTCCATTTAGTTAAAATTTGGTATAGAGATAGGAGAAGTCCCAGGGAAGGACAATGCAAAGTTTTTATCCTGAAAAATCATCTCCTGAGGGGGTGAAATGAGGGGTGAAAATTTGGATTGAACCGATTTAGATGAAATTTGGTATGGAGATAGTTACGAGTCCTGGAGAAGGACTTAAAATAATTTTTAGTCCAGAAATCATCTCCTAAGGGGGTGAAATGGGGTATGAAAATTTGGATGGAACCCATTTACGGTAAAGCGAGTTGGAGTCTTGGGGAAGGACATAGGGTGAAACTTTGTTTGTGACCTATTTTGATGAAATTTGGTTGAACGATAGTTTGCTCTAATTTAAACTATTCACAACTCTGACCCCCGGGTTTAATCTTTTAGACTCTTTTTAATTTCGAGAGTAACCTAACCTAAGGCAATGCGCAGTTTTGTAAAGCTAAGCTCGCTTTCGCTACTTTTTTACGTCTATTTACTAAAGGGTGAAGCTTTAAGCACCTCCACAATATGAATATGTAAATTAACACACCTACGTTTCATTTCAGGCAAATTCATAAGTAATTCCCCTTCATCTTAAATTCCTCCCGTGGGCCTTTTCCAGCTACGCATGCAGCGGAGATTTATTATACTTCACAAAGCTGGGTCCGCCGTGTGAGTTCCGGTTATTTTTAAAACACATGTGTCAGGTTTATTACATTCTTTTGTTTTTAATTTTATTTAGTTTAAGTTGTAGTATTTTGTCTTCTAATACTTACAACTAGTATTAAACGGTATTGAATTGTCAGGTTCACGGCGAAATTGAGGTCCGCGAGATTGAATTTTGATGGGCTTAAAAAGGTAGGTAGTGTTGGTTTTGTCCAGCCTCTTTCCCTACCCGTTGAACCCTCTCCTTCGTTCATATTTCTTTTGATACTTGATTGTCTAAGAATCTAATCGTAACACACTAGGCTAGGGTACGTAGTACTATAAGACTATTACTTATTTTGTGGCTTAGGCTACGCAGTACCTACCTACTTGCTACATTATACTTGAGTTAATATCACTTATAAACAACTGTTAAGTAATAATTAATTAATTCACAAATTCAGTTGCGTGTGAACAGTTGTGTGATTATAACCACTTACCATCAGGTGGCGTAAGCTTGTTTGCCACAGAATTGGTATAAAAAAAAAATTCATTATAAAAAACTTTATGGCTACTAAGTATCATCATCATCATATCAGCCGAAAAACGTCCACTGCTGGACATAAGCCTCCCCCAAAGAGTGCTACAATGACCGGTCCTGCGCCACCCGCATCCAGCGGACTCCCGCGACCTTTACCAGGTCATCAGTCCACCATGTAGGGGGCCTACCCACGCCGCGCCTTCCGGCCTTAACTGAGTATGTAATTTTAGAAACCCACCAATAGCAACCATTCTCTAACAAGTAGGTATAATTTTCAACTTAACGTATGCCGTTGGGAAATTCCCGTAAGAATTACGATCATTCAGTACATCGCATTCCCAACGCACGTAGTCGACAGGTTATAGGATGACTCCAACAGTAATGTCACGAAATTAGATAACTTGTAACGCACCCACGTGCCATCGCTAACATGGGAGGGATAGCTGAAAGTAAAATAGTTTGGACAGGTTACTAAGTAAGTAGGTATCATGAACTCTGAATTATGTTATCTCCACTTATAATAAATCTCTAAATTAAAAAAAGAATCAGCCAGTTTGAAACTAAGCTTTGCGCGGTTCGAATGTTCTCAGCATCCCATGAACGGAAAAATATGAAACATTTTATATAGGTACATTATTATTCTAGCTGCAACTTAGGATAGTTTTTATCCGACTGCGAAAGTTAATTAATTTTCCGAAATATACGACTTCATTTAATTTTTCATTTATTTTTATTGAAATCAAACGCTGCTCCAACTGTCAGCTATAAGAACCGTCAAATTTTCGTCAAAATGGCGGAATTGCTTTGCCTTTCACTTATTAATAATTTAAATCCCGTCTACGATAGACCTTTACGAGACAAATGTTAAAATATAAACCATAAAAAAATATTCGATTCTGATATGAGAACTTATATGCGCAAATGTCGTTTTATGTCGTAATTTCAATAAATTAAATCAACAAATTTGAACAATATAATTAACACGAATTAGTTTTTTTTGAATGACAATGGCACGCGCTCGGCGCATTCAGCCAAAGTACCTGCGGCGCTACCACGAAAACCGATACTCAATGTTCATATATTTGCATCCCTGTCACTCGAGTATGCTTAGTGCGATAGAGATAGAGATACCCGAATATTTTCGAATTCCGAAGTTCGTGGTTATAGCTCAGGAATCGAAAATATGGTAAATAATCATAATGTATTTTCTCGAAAAAGAATTTAAAATAAATATAGTCAAATGGAGAAAAAAACAAAGCAAGACGTTATATAGGTAATGATTAAGTTATAAGAGTCCAAAGTTTTAAGAGGGGGTATGTTCTGTCCCTTTTCCGCAAAACGCACCTTCATATGAAACGATTGTTTTTTACTATGACGCTCGAGTATATTGACGTCACAGTCCCTCATCGTTTTCTCACTCTAACAAGCGACATTAAAACGGATGTAGCTTCATAATTTTTTGAGATATTTGAATGGGAGTTTCATTATCTTCTATCTATTTATCTATACATATAATAAAGCTGAAGAGGGTCGAAAGTCTGTACATGGAAGTAATTCGAAAAAAAATTGGCTAGGGATACTTAAAATCGATAACAGAACACGTTCCAACAGTTTTTAGAATTTTTGTCTGTTTGTCTGTTTATCTGTTTGTCTGTTTATCTGTTTGTCTGTTTATCTGTTTATCTGTTTTTCTGTTTATCTGTTTGTCTGTTTATGTGACCGCGCATCACGTGAAAACGGCTTAACCGATTTAGATGAAATTTGGTATATAGATAGTTTGAGTCCTGGGGAAGGACAAAAGTTAGTTTTTATCCCGGAAAATAACCCCTAAGGGGATGAAATGGGGGGTGGAAGTTTGTATGGAGCTACTTAAACCGCTGCACCGATTTGGATGAAATTTGGTATATAAATAGTTCGAGTCCCGGGGAAGGTCAAAGGATAGGTTTTATCACGAAAATCTTCCCCTTAGGGGGTAAAACGTGGGGGTGAACATTTGGATGTAACCCATTTTGATAAAATTTGGTTTAGAGTTAGTTTAAGTTCTGGGAAAGGACATTGGATAGTTTTTATCCCGGAAATCTGCCCATAAGGGGGTGTAGTGGGGGGTGAAATTTTGGATGGACTCCGATTAGATCAAATTTGGTATAGAGATAGTTTGAGTCCCGGAGAATGACAACGGATACTTTGAATCCCGAAAATCATCCCCTAAGGGGATGAAATAGGGGTGAAAATGTGGATAAATCCCATTCAGTTAAAATTTGGTAAAGAGATAGAAGGAGTCCCAGGGAAGGACAATGCATAGTTTTTATCCAGAAAAATCATCTCCTGAGGGGGTGAAATGAGGAGTGAAAATTTGGATAGAACCCATTTAGATGAAATTTGGTATGGAGATAGTTAGTCCTGGGGAAGGACCTAAAATAATTTTTAGTCCAGAAATCATCTCCTAAGGGGGTGAAATGGGGGATGAAAATTTGGATGGAACCCATTTACGGTATAGCGAGTTGGAGTTCTGGGGAAGCACATAGGATAGTTTTATCCCGAAAATCACCCCCTTAAGGGATGAAAATTTGGATGTGATGTGACGTTTAGATGAAATTTGGTTAATTTAATTTAATGCAAATTATTTATTTCAGACTTAGTCCATATCATGTTAGTAACAATAAAAACTTATAAAACTTAAGTTAACAGTTAAAAGATAGTTTGAGTGCTGGGAATTGGGGGGTGAAAATTTGGATGGAAACCATTTCGATGGAATTTGGTATAGAGATGGTTTGAGTCCTGGGCAAGGACAAAGCGTAGTTTTAATTCCGGAAATCATCCTCTAAGGGAGTGAAATGGTGGTTTAAATTTGGATTAGGATGAAATTTGGTGCCTATAGAGATAGTTTTACTCGCGTAGAAGAACAACGAATAGCTTTTGTCCCGAAAAAAATCCTCCAAGGGCATAAAATAGGGGGTGAAAATTTGGATGTATTTGGTTCCGAAAAAGGATAATGCATAGTTTATGGAACTCATTTAGTTGAAATCTGGTTAAGAGATAATTTGAGTCCTGGGAAAGGACATCTGATAGTTTTATTCCGGATATCATTCCCTAAGGGGGTGAAATGGGGGTGAACATTTAGTATAGCGATAGTTGGGAGTCCTGGGGAAGGACAAAGGATAGTTTTATTCCGAAAATCCTCCCCTAAGGGGTGAAAATTTGGATGTGAGTGACCCATTTAGAATAAATTTGGTTAACAGATAGTTTGAGTTCCGGAAAAGGACATAGGATAGTTTTTATCCCGGAAATGATCTCTTAAGGGGGTGAAATGGGGGTTGAATATTTGTATGAAGCTACTATACAACCCATTTAGATAAAACTTTGTATAGAGGTAGTTAGTAGGCGCGGCGTTGGTAGGCACAAGGTAGACTGATGACCTGGTAAAGGTCGCAAGAATCCGCTGGATGCGGGTGGCGCAGGATTGGTCACTTTGGAACTCTTTGGGGGAGGCCTATGTCCAGCAGTGGACGTCTTTCGGCTGATATGATGATGATGATAAATGATAATAATGATAAAGATAGTTTGAGTCTCGGGTAAGGACATATGATAGTTTTTATATCGGAAATCTACCCCTAAAAGGGAAATGGAGGGTGAAAGTTTGTATCGAGCTACGATATAAACGAGTTCTACGCGGACGAAGTCGCGGGCAAAAGCTAGTGTTACAATAAATGTCAAAAGTTGGGAATTGTTTGTAAACTAAGTAGTCTATGAAAGATATTTAGTTGGATATATTTGGAAAACAACTAGCTAGGTAAAATTCTAATATGTAGAGCAAACTAAAATAATTTCATGCGCTGTTTTTTGCGTAAATTTTTGACTTACCCAACTATTAAGAAAGGATTAATGTCAGATGATGGCAAGCTTTAGGGGAGACCTTTGCGAAAACGCAAGACAATCTCACCACTGGTGTCAAATAATAACTAGATAATTAGATTAGATTAAGTTTAATAACCGTAACCATAATTATGGCCGTTGGGGCGGAAAGGTTCTCGAGTGGCGACCACGTACCGGAAGGCGTGGCGTGGGTAGAGGCCCCCCACAAGGTGAACTGATGACCTGGTAAAGGTCGCGGGAGTCCGCTGGATGCGGGTGGCTCAGGACCGGCCATTGTGGCACTCTTTGGGGGAGGCCTATGTCCAGCAGTGGACGTCTTTCGGCTGATATGATGATGATTATGATGATGAAGGTTAATAAGTTAGATAAATTTACTGTACACCAGTAGATCACTAAGTTCATATATTTCATGATTTGTAAGATTGTTAAATAAAGGCTATTAAAATGTCAGATGACAATTGTATAACTAACACCTTAGAAAAGTTGAAAATCCCCCGACATTTTCATTGTAAAGTTCAATATCTCAAAAACGGCATTTGATGAAACGTAGCCACAGACAGACACACAGACAGACAGACAGACAGGACCCCTCTTTTTGCGTCGACGGTTAAAAATGGAGGCCCAAGGTATATCATGGGACATGCTACGTTCGCTTACTACTGACGACTTTCGTTACATAAACAATTTATCTTCGTACTGGTTACTGCGCAGCAGTCGTAGCCAAGCTCTAACTTGAAAAGATCAAGCAGGGTTCTTTATGTTCACATTATTAAAAAATTTTTATTTACTTACCCATTCATGCTCGATGACTCACACAATGCGTCATGCATCATGCCTCTACATCTGATTTCCGCTACAGAGCGGAAAAATAGCACACGATGCGTTGCGTGGCCTCGAATGGGTTAGCCCATTCAGCGCCAATGACGACACACATGCGTCAGAGCGCTACGAGCACTTTTCGCTACATACGGAGTTTAAGCAACTGCGGACTACGGCGTAGCGCTACGAGCGTCGCATGGCCGTGAATGGTTTAACACTTTGCCTGCCTACGTTATAGTCGATTTCCGCTACATATGGAAAAACCACGGGATTAGCTACGAGCGTAGCGCACGAACACTTTCAGTGCCAGGAACCATCGAGGCGGGCGGTCTGCTCGTAGGCGCTTTCCTCTACAAACAGTTTTTTCCATCTTATCGGCTACGAGCGTAGCGGATGCGCTAAGGCACCCAGGTTCTAGCAGCTAGAGGTTCTTTAACACATTCAGTGCCGGGAACACGACTATCGTGTGCCTACGTCGTATGCGCTTTCTGCTACATACGAGGAACACCACGGAATCGGCTACGAGCGTAGCGATTCTTGGCAATAATTAATGCTACAATTAATTGGATAACTAACTTCGAACGGAAGCACCGCGCAAATAGGTCACGTGGCACGCGTTCGGTGGATGTGCACTGCATGCACTTAGCGGTTGTGAGTTGTGGGGCTTCAATTTTGGCGAGTTACGTATGATGTTGATGACAGTTTTGAAACATAATGTTGTTTTGAAATACATCTATTTTCTAAAATATAGACAAGATGTTATACATTAATTAGTTTTCCGAACGAAAATTAAGGAACACTATTCGATTCGTCTGTCTGTCTGTTACAGGCAGTTGTCTCAAACAACGTTTGATATAGAAAGCTTAGATTTGATGGGTAATTATTATTTTGTTATACAGGGTGTTTGGCAGATGGATGAACATACATATACTTGGGATAGATGGGGCCATATGCAATGTTGTTGTGCACAAAAAAAACACTTGGGCCCAACGATTTATTATACCCGCAGTACGAATTAAGATTTAAAACCTAAACTTAGAAAAAAAAAACCGGCCAAGTGCGAGTCTGACTAAAAATATATATAGGATCTATAAAAACGGCAAAAAAATCACGTTTGTATGGAAGCTTCCTGTAGCCTAGTTGGTAGTGACCCTGCCTACGATGCCGGAGGTCCCGGGTTTGAATCCTGGTAAGGGTATTTGTTTGTGTGATGAGCACAAATATTTGTTCCTGAGTCATGGATGTTTTCTGTGTATTTAAGTATTTATTTATCTATATAAGTATGTTTATTCAATTCAATTCAAGACATTTATTTCGACCAACTGGGATCATAGATAAAGTTAGTTACAGTTTCTTAGCCTAAAGTTAGTAAGTACTATAACCTAATACATATAAAATTTATCGTCGTCTAGTGCCTATAGTACAAGCTTTGCTTGGTTTGGAACTAAGCCGATTTGTGTAAGATTGTAAAATAATAAAAAAAAAGAATTAAAATACATAAAAACATATATATTTATTCTGGTTTTTAGTATTTGTTCTTATAGCGGCAACAGAAATACATCATCTGTGAAAATTTCAGCTGTCAAACTATCACTGTTGTTGAGATACAGCCTGGTGACAGACGGACAGACAGACAGTCGACAGTCGAGTAGTAATAGGGTCCCGTTTTACTCTTTGAGTACGGAAACCTAAAATAGATAAAAAGGGGCTTATTTTTAATGATTGATATTTTAAATCTTGAAAACGAAGTATTTGAAACATTAATAAAAAAAAACTTTGTATTCTAGTGATTTTTTTTTGCACAACCACGTTGCATATGGCCCCATCTATCCCAAGTATATGTATGTCCAACCATCTGCCAAACACCCTGTATATTTGTTAGAATATTATTTATGTTTATCTATTTATCTATCTCCCATTGGAATTATTCAATAAAAAAAAGAATAACATACTAAGAAAAGAGAAAACTAAAAAAAATAATAACTAAAGGTAAAAAAAATCCCCCAGAGTGCTGCCAGGCGGCAGTGTGCCCAGAAGGCTGGCAGCATTGCGACGTTGTATGGATATCTCACAATTTGAACCTAAAGGTGAAAGCTTCGTTAGGTATTTGTCTAAAATTAAGGTGGTTCGATTGCCATACAAAACGTTATTTGACATTCGCAGGCCAACGGCGTGATATTTTAAGAGACTTATGTAACAAACATTCATTAATTGGCTTCCCATTTGCGCCAAATTCCCCCTTTCCTAGAATAAACTTGTATAAACTAGATTAATTTGAGATATTGGTTTGTCACGTGATATTTTGGGAAAACTAGTTTTCTCAAATTAATCTAGTTTATACAAGTTTATTCTAGGAAAGGGGGAATTTGGCGCAAATGGGAAGCCAATTGATAAAAGTCTGATACATTAGTTTCTTAAAATATCACGCCGTTAGCCTGCGAATGTCAAATAACGCTTTGTATGGCAATCGAACCACCTTAACTCATTACCTACGCGGGACGAATAGGCTCTACGCCTACAAATATTATTATAATTTTATATTTGGAACATTCATAATAGTAATATAGGGAGCTGGCGAGCATTTCGGTATATGATTTGCACACGTTTCACGTCGAGGTGGATTGCAGTTTAAATCATTACGAATTGATTTGGTCCAATAAATTAACTGTACTAACAACTTTATGGGCTCCTGGCCTGAAATAAATAAACAATAATAATAATTAAGGTCCTATGTCGCTGCGTTTTCGCGTTACAGCGGATTGAAGTTGCTTAAAAAAATCAGGGTATTAAATCATTTGCACATGTATGCCTCTGGAGTGGTGATCATGGTCGTTTAATTGCTGACTGTACTTTTCTGCATATCAACTACTCATTGAGACGATTCTAACGAGCCCAAACTCGATGGGGTTGTGTCGTTTTATTGCGGAGTTCCTATGGCCACCTTCCAGCTCCAGCATCAGATCAGCTCCATGTCATCATAATATTGCATTGTCATACGTATGCATGCAAAATTTCAGCTCAATCGGAAACCGGCAAGTGGGTCAAATTTAACTTGCAAGATTTGATTACAGACAGACAACGGGACATATCAGGTGAAAGTAATTAAAAGCTTGTAATGAAAGCTTGTAATTGTAAAAATACACGATATTTTCGTATCCTGTCCTGTCCCGTAAAATATAAGCCAGAATAAGAAACGTCCTATACGAAAACATTGCGTTATCCTAGTGCCCATTACTGGGTTATCCATTACTGGGGTCTATCCATTACTGGGTCTCGAGAAGTATCCATTACTGGAGATTGGGTAACCATAACTGGAGCTTTGAGATATTTTTGCTTATTCGAATTTTTCTCTTAATCTATGTCGCTTCAATTAGCAAAAAGCAAATATTTCATTTCTTACGGATATATTTTATAGTTTTTACTCATAATTATTGTTTCAAGTATAAACATTATTATTTTATTGTTAATTAAAATACACGACCTCCTTAAAGTATCCATTACTGGTGCCATCACGTTAATAAGTACACATCCATGCGTCAGCCACGAGTTTGTAATCTCCACTTATAATAAATCTCTAAATTAAAAAAAGAATCAGCCAGTTTGAAACTAAGCTTTGCGCGGTTCGAATGTTCTCAGCATCCCATGAACGGAAAAATATGAAACATTTTATATAGGTACATTATTATTCTAGCTGCAACTTAGGATAGTTTTTATCCGACTGCGACAGTTAATTAATTTTCCGAAATATACGACTTCATTTAATTTTTCATTTATTTTTATTGAAATCAAACGCTGCTCCAACTGTCAGCTATAAGAACCGTCAAATTTTCGTCAAAATGGCGGAATTGCTTTGCCTTTCACTTATTAATAATTTAAATCCCGTCTACGATAGACCTTTACGAGACAAATGCTAAAATATAAACCATAAAAAAATATTCGATTCTTATATGAGAACTTATATGCGCAAATGTCGTTTTATGTCGTAATTTCAATAAATGAAATCAACAAATTTGAACAATATAATTAACACGAATTTGTTTTTTTTTGAATGACAATGGCACGCGCTCGGCGCATTCAGCCAAAGTACCTGCGGCGCTACCACGAAAACCGATACTCAATGTTCATATATTTGCATCCCTGTCACTCGAGTATGGTTAGTGCGATAGAGATAGAGATACCCGAATATTTTCGAATTCCGAAGTTCGTGGTTATAGCTCAGGAATCGAAAATATGGTAAATAATCATAATGTATTTTCTCGAAAAAGAATTTAAAATAAATATAGTCAAATGGAGAAAAAAACAAAGCAAGAGGTTATATAGGTAATGATTAAGTTATAAGAGTCCAAAGTTTTAAGAGGGGGTATGTTCTGTCCCTTTTCCGCAAAACGCACCTTCATATGAAACGATTGTTTTTTACTTCATAGTAAAAAAGCGTAGCGTCATCGCTCGAGTATATTGACGTCACAGTCCCTCATCGTTTTCTCACTCTAACAAGCGACATTAAAACGGATGTAGCTTCATAATTTTTTGAGATATTTGAATGGGAGTTTCATTATCTTCTATCTATTTATACATGATAAATGCCTATGTCCTGACTGACTTATTCACTCAATCACTCACTCACTCACTCATCAACGCACAGCCGAAACTACTAATCTTAGAGAGTTGATTTTTGCACAGTATGTTGCTTTTATAACGTGGGCTAGGGATAAAAAGGGATTTTTGAAAATTCTACCCCTAAGGGGGTAAAATGGGGGTGCAAAGTTTGTATGGGAGAACCTTTTTTTTTTGAGCTATAGACTTAAACTTTGTAGAAAAATTAGTTATTAGAATACAAATGAAACGCTTTCAGCGTTTTGGAAAATTCCACCCCTACGGGGGTAAAATAGGGGTGCAAGGTTTGTATGGGGGAAACATTTTTTTTTTAAATAGAGACTTAAAACTTTGTAGAAAGATCAGACATTAGAATACAAATAAAGAACTTTCAGGGTTTTAGAAAATTCTACCCCTAAAGGGGTAAAATAGAGTGCAAAGTTTGTATGGGAAAAACTACTTTTTTTTAAATAGAGACTTAAAACTTTGTAGAGAAATTATTCATTAGAATACAAATAAAGTACCTAGATTCAGTGTTTTAAAAAAATCAACCCCTAAGGGGGTAAAATAGGGGTGCACATTTTGTATGGGGGAAACAATATTTTTTTTAAATAGAGACTTAAAACTTTGTAGAAAGATTAGTCATCAGAATACAAATTAAGTACTTTCAGCGTTTTAGAAAATTCTACCCCTAAAAATAGGGGTGCAAAGTTTGTATGTGGGAAACTATTTTTTTTAGCTAGAGTCCTAAAACTTTGTAGAAAGATTATTTAAATACAAAGAAAGTACTTTCAGCGTTTTGGAAAATTTCACCCCTAAGGGGGTAAAATAGGGTGCAAAGTTTGTATGGGAAAAACATATTTTTTTTTAATAGAGACTTAAAATTTTGACGAAAAATTACTTATTAGAACATGAAAAATACTACATTCGGCGTTTTACAAAAATCATTCCCTAAGGGGGTTAAAAAAGGGTGCAAGGTTTGTATGGGGAACACTTTTTCTGAGCTAGACACTTAAAACTTTGTAGAAAGATTACTTATAAAAATACAAAAAAAAAGACTTTCAGCGTTTTGAAAAAATATATCCCTAAGGGGGATAAAAAGGGGTGCAAAGTTTTTATCAGGGAAAGTTTATGTTTTTGAGTTAGAGACTTGAAACTTTGTAGAAAGATTACTTATTAAAATACAAAAAAGAACACAAATCGTTTTAGAAAATTCCACCCCTAATAGGGTTAAAAAGGAGAGCAAGCTTTGCATGGGCAACACTTTTTTTTGGACCTCTAAGGGGGTTTAAAAGGGGGTTCAAATTTTAAATGGCTAGCAATAAAATTTTAAAGTGTGAGTAAGAGATTTTTAACTTCGGTCTTATTCTGTACGTTAAAAGACTACAAAACTGATTTCAGAGTTTTTCCAAATTCATCCCCTAAGAGTGTTAAAATTGGTTCAAAGTTTGAGTATTTCAAGGCATTTTTAAAGTATGAGATTTTTAACTTTGGTTTTAGACTGTTTGTTCACAAACTAGAAAATGAACATCAACTTTTTTTTTAATTATCCCCTAAAAGAGGGTTCAAATTTTGTATTGAGAGAAATCATTTTCTAAGACGATAAAAAGTTCTACGCGGACGAAGTCGCGGGCAACAGCTAGTTAGAAATAAGAATAGCGTTGGGAAAATGAATGGTAGTCAGAACAGAACAGTCGACGACGCCAAAAATATGTTTACACTTTTGTGCCTTATTCCATTGTAATTAGGCAAAATCTGTAAACATATTTTTGGCGTCGACGTACAATAAAATTGTAGTGTATTTTCCACATTAAAATTATGAAACAAAACAATGTTTCAATAAACTTACCAATAATATTGTTGCGACTGCGACGTCTGTTACTACACTTGAGTTTAATATGTTTCTTGTTTGTTTGTTACAGCGGGCGAATGGCACGGCGCAACATTTTGGGTGCTTGTGCTGGGCGCGACTACACTAGCACTAGCCACGCTCGCAGGGATCGCCTGCTGGCTCGCTAAGCGGCGCAGCTCATTGCATAAGCTAGGTAAGCGAACTTGGCTAATTAAAAGAAATCGTGAGTACAAACCTCGTTTACGGGTTGTAGAGCATACAAAATTATTTGCAAAAAGAGCACTAATAAAGGATGACTCACGCTTGAACGGGCCGTGTCCGGGCCGGGCCGTTTTCTAAGAAAAACGACGGCGTTTTTGCGCGGCCGAGCCATACGCAAGACCGGCCGAGCCACGGCCGGGCCGTGCCGACACCGAGCCGCTTCCGAACATCGGCCGTGGCTCGGCCGCACAAAAACGCCGTCGTTTTTCTTAGAAAACGGCCCGGGCCGAATACGGCCCTTTCTAGCGTGAGTCATCCTTAAAGTGTATTGTTTAAGATACAATAATGGCAAAAATAGTTCAAGTGTATTACACTCATTCTGCAGGATAATCGCGTAACTTTTCCAACGAGCGCTAGGGCATATCAACTGAAGGGTAGACGGAAAGAACATGTCCATGTAACTATTTTTGGATATGAGATTATAGCTCAACATTTATATGAACTATTAAGTGACATTAAACTGTTATTTTTACCTTATAATAATGAAGGTTGGTATGTCCTTATGCGCGCGCAAAAATAACATAATTGCTCTGCTGGAATGAAACATGACATTCTATCGAAGAAGACCACAAATAGAATTTATCCCAAGATTAGGCAGTAGGTAACAAGACACGGTCGAACAAAGAGCTCCTGCAAGCTTATTAGTATTAAGGAACGCAACGTTGTATAGACACTGGCGGTTCTCTTTATTCATTCGTCAGAACACAGGACATCTAAGATTAATTTAGTTAGGAATGTGTCTGATATTTCATTCCATGCAGGAGGCAAGCGCGGGCCAGACAAGGCGCTAGTATTCCAGCCACCGCGACGAGCCACCGCCGTCCGGTCCCCCGGCTCGGCGACCCACTACCTGCGCAAGTCGCCGTCGCCCACCGCACCTAACGCGCCGGCTACATCGCCGCCGCAGCCCGCACCGGTCCCGCCGCAGATCCCGGTCAGTACAGACAGTTGAACTGCAAACTTGCAGCATTGCAAGAAACCTTCTAGTTCTTTTCTGTGACGCTCGATCACAGTCGAATCCAATATAAAAAAAAAACAACTAAGGTAAACGTCCGAGTGATCGACGCTGTACCAGTATATGGCATGGGCACTCTATGTCAAAGTGACAAGGCATAAATTTGAATGAAGAACAATCCTCTTAGTACGAATCTAACCCTACTAGTACAGCGTCGAGAACTCGGACGTTTACCTTACTAGAGATGCGTCGATTATTCAGTATATTCATATCATGCTTTTGTTGAACTTAATTTATTGTACATATTTCACTTCCAAAATGAACATGAATTTAGCACAGAATTTTTCAAGTTTAGAACGGCTGACGTTAAACCGAATTTAAACTTAATTTGGATGAATGTTCGGTTCTGTAAAAGCTGAACCGAGTACCTATTTGTCCAAATGTTCATATTCAGCGTATCTCTAAAATAGGTATCCACTATACATACACCGTCGACGCCGAGCCCTCCGAGGCCATTTCAAGGCGTCAGCCTGTTGACTTGACCGTCGGCGCCGACCGCCTGCGTCTAACATGTAATACCAGCTTCCATTCCGAAGAGCGACTAAGCGGTGTACGAAAAAAACCCTCATAGTGGGTTGTTGTGGTCGGTAAACTGCTGGCATGTAACAAATGTGATTGCATAGGTTCACTAAAAAAAATGCCTTGTACCTTGCAACGAGCTAAACCCTGCCCCATCCTACAAATAGCATGAGATATTCAAACGAGTATCACCCTAAAGGTGGGACACCGTGAAGTTCGCGAACGCAGGCCATTGTACAGCCATTTTAGTTTGGTGGCTGTTATAATATATTATGTATCTCCTGTTTAAATTCACGGGACAAAGCCCGGTCCTTTGGAAGGCGTGCGTGGGGATATAGATCCAACACGTAGAGGCCCTTTGGAGACGAAGTTTAATGTGATGTAATACACCTGCTAGAACCCATTCACGGGTACATCGGTAGATACCCGTGAACCGGTTCCAACAGGCGTTGGGGCTATTGTAGGTTAAGAGGAAAGAGTAACGGGCTATGGATGAAATTTGGATGGACAAATGAATGAGCTATTGCAAGAGTTCCGGACACCTGCCATAACATTGTGAGATGCTATCGAGGCAGGCGGTGACTAGCCACTCGCTAGATGGGCCCCTGAAAGCGTCGTCGTACAGACGGCCAGGAGCAACACCGGGTGAGCGGCTCAGGGGTGTCGAGAGGTGGTGCTGCGCTTTCTCCGAAGTTACTCGCGGCGTTATGCCCTTTAACACTTCCACCCCTGGAGCATATAGCTCTTACGACTCCTCTCTGGACGGCCAATGAAGGCAAGCCAGAGCTGAGAGTCCTACGGGCCCCCTTGGGGTTCCACTCCGACCGACGAAGACACGCCGGAGACGGAGGCCCTGACCGACTCTCGGGAGCACTCGGGTCCGTGGGGTCGTTACTCCCCAACAGCTCGCCACAAGCTGCCCTGCGGGCATAAGCTGCCCTGCGGGCACAAGCTGCCCTGCGGGCACAAGCTGCCCTGCGGGCATATATTATTATTATTATTATTTGTTTGTGGGCCTTAATGTGCCCCTTCGACCAGCAAGTGATCTATTGTGGCAGCCCTTTCTTTAGAGTTCACCGTTAAGTCCCGTTGCCTCCAGGAAATTCCAGATTCTTTGATATGTTGTACTTCTTGTGGGTGCACTATGTGCCGCCCTAGGTAGGTACTTCTTTTATGCATGAGTAGTCCGCAGGAGCAGAGAATGTGCATTGCAGTTTCCTTTGTCTCCTGGCAGAACCTGCAGGTTGCGTCCTGCTTCATACCCATTTGAAACAGGTGTTTGTTCAATTTGCAATGTCCTGTCAGGATTCTTGTCAGGTTTTGTGCCTTTTGAATTGTAATTACTCCTTAGACAGCTTACTATTGAACCCTTCGATCAGGGCTTTAGCTTGTTTTTGTCCTTTGGTGAACTTCCACAGCTTGATTGCCTCTGATTTTTCCGCGGTGTTTAGCAGAGAATATGCTTTCCGTTTTGTGATGCCACAGAACGGTTCCGGGCCGACCAGGGCCGTGTCTGCGCCCTGCCTTGCAAGTTCATCAGCTTTTTCGTTTCCTACAATATTGGAATGCCCTGGTACCCATCTAAGTATGACTTTGTTGGAGTTCGCCAGGGTGTTTAGAATATTTTAACAATTCTGGATTAGTTTATAGTAGGGTCTAGTGCCAGCAGAGCAGCTTGGCTGTCCGAGTTGATTTAGATATGTTGGTTCCTAAGGTTTCTTTCAAGATTGATCTCCACGCATTTATTTAATGCGAAGAGTTCAGCCTGAAAGATTGAGGCCTCCTTCCCCATGCTGACGCTAGCTTTGGACTTTGGCCTCTCACCGTAGATACCACATCCCTGGCTTCCCTCCATGAAGTCCATTTGGTCGTTTGTCCATTTGTCTCTCGGAAGTATTTCCACTGTATACAGTCTGGTGAATTTGCATTCCACGTATGTGTCGTCAGTCGGCATGCTTAGGTTTATGTTATCAAAAACAAGGGCCTCAAGTTTGCTTAGCGCTTGAGAGCGCCATTTTGGCCTTGTTAGTGTGCATATCCTGTAGATGCACTGCTTCGCCTCCTTTTGCACTTGCAGGTGCAGTGGCGTTAGATCGAGCAGTGCATCCAAGGCTGCCCCCGGTGTTGAGCATAAAGCTCCTGTTGCTGTTAAGCAAGCTGTACGCTGAAGGCTGCTTAACTTTGGGATGGCTGTTTTTTGGTGGACTTTGTTACACCAGACTGCAGAGGCGTATGTGATTACCGGCCTCACTACCGCTGTGTAAAGCCACATATCAATTTTGGGTCTTATGCCCCATCTTGATACTGCCATTCGACAGCACCATGACCATTCCACATGACCATTTTTGCCTTTTGTATTGTGTTATTCAAATGATCGTTTGTTATAATATGACGGAGCTTAAGTATTGATAATCACAGCCAACAAAATTAACGCATTCACTGCTCTCGATATAAAATCGCCTGGAGCCCTATGACGCATATGTGTCGTTATTAGCACTGCATGAGTTAATAGAAGTACAGTGTAGACGTATATTCATGGCAAGTCGTGACGTCATAATGTGTCGCCCTACCCCCCACTAGCGCAAGGAACGTGTAAATTCAATTACTTAAATAGTTATTTAGGTATATATAAGTATGTTAATGTATGTAGTTAAAATGACCTTGCAAGGATTCACGATCGACCTAACCCGATACAAAATAATAGGAGATTAATCTTTTATCCACGACGGAAAGTTCAAGCCAATATGCAGTTTCTTACTTAGTCTTAGGATGAACAAACTCAGGGTATGCTAATGTAGAAGTAGAAAAGCTTTATTCAACATCACATTACACGAAATTATAATTGAACATACATGTGAACCTTAAGATTAGAATTAAAATTTAAATTTAAAATTAATGTTACAGTTATGATGTGTGTGTGTGATGTTAAAAAGGAGCTTGCCTCAGCATAATGTTACAGCGAGGTCACTGCAACGCTGGTTTTCAGGCAGACCCTGGTAACTATGTACATCCATTTTGAATTGCTCGCTGTTTGTCGGGAACGAAATGTCTCAGTTATTGTGTGTGCGTGTGTATGTGTGTGTGTATGTATATGTGTGCGTGTGTTTGACTTGACTTGGAATACGAAGTGTGTGATGATATTGTTCAATAGGGATGAAATTTGAGTAATAATATTGTAAGTAGGTATGTTTGGATGTTCATACATAATAAACATATTTGGCCAATGGCATAATTGAAAGCAAATAATTTAATGTACAAGGTAATGATTAGGATTTTCTGAAATGCACGTCATCATATAGTCGTCATGATCATACGGTCACCAAAGCGACCGTATATTAACCAGCAATCGGCGAAATATGTCACTTTGCTGAACACTTAATTTAGTTGGCTAAAAGGTTACGGCGTGGGCCCGGATATGCTCTGGTTCGGAACGGTATGCTGTGTCATGCTCTGATGACTTATGAACTGAACAAATATTGTCCTACAGTCGTCCGGCGCCAACAGCCCGCACACCCCGACGGCGCCGGAGCTGGCCCCGCTCAGCAAGGAGCTCGCCGACGCCACCGCCACCGAGAAACCCAAGCCGGCAGACTCCGACACCGGCGAGGGCCGGCTCGGCGACCTGCACTTCAAGCTGCGGTAAGTGTGCTAGCACTTATGCACTTATTACACTACACGATATCTAGGGAGCCAGTGCCCTTTGCAAACAATTAGAGCCATTTCTCTCTTTTTAGGGTTCCGTACTCAAAGAGTAAAACGAGACCCTATTACTAAGACTCCAAGACTCCAAGTCCATCTGTCTGTCCGTCTGTCACCAGGCTGTATCTCATGAACCGTGATAGTAAGACAGTTGACATTTTCACAGACGATGTATTTCTGTTGCCGCTATAACAACAAATACTAAAAAACAGAATTAAATGAATATTTATAGATAATGGTACGGAACCCTTCGTGCGCGAGTCCGACTCGCACTTGGCCGATTTTTTTTGTTTTATTACACCACGAAAAGGGTCTCTAGACATCGTGTAGTGTAATAAGTGCTAATGATGTTGTTGTCCTGACTAATTTCGGCGACTGTGTGTTCTAGATAGATTAGCTATCAACGATTACGAATATGACTGGAGTCTAATTGTTCTACTCTCTGGTGTGCTCTCACATGGCCGGAAATATATTTGATGGTGGACGCATTTAACCTAGCGATTAATAATTAATTTAATAACGCATTTGCCTAGCTAGGCGTCCAAAAATTCCTTCTGGCTGTTAAGCGGCCTTTAGCGCGGTAAATTTAGCCACGTCTAATAACGTTTTGGGCCTAAATAGAAAACCGATTACAATTAGGTGCTTAAATATGAACAGTAAGTGGAGTAGACCTAGGTATATTGATTTTTTTAGAACCTATCTAAAGACAAAAAATGCAAAAATCTACATTCTTACCACACTACGCAGGCAGCTGAGAAAGGTTTAGTTGTGGACGTAACTTTAGCGTACCTACTTGAATATACTAAGTCAACTAAGTCACACTCAATTTACCTCACTGCAGAGACGTGCTCTAACGTGAGTAAGGGTGGATGTGGAGATAGTAGTTTCTTTGAAAATCCTCCTTTATGTTTACACTTTAATAAAAAAACGGAACCCTGTCTCAGTAGATAGGGAGACTACGACGAGATTTTAAGTCACTTACACATACTCGTAGCATATGTTTAGGTTGTTCAAAGAAGTGAATCACAATGCTCCTGCTGGCAATGTTGCGTCATATCTTATAAAGATTTTATTATTTAGCACACAGAGTAAAAAAAATACATATGAACAAGTAGGCATATTAAGGTACTATTTTTGTCGGCATATAACTAATGTGCTAATAATAATTTACTTTAAAGACAAACTTTAAACCGACTTTAATTCAGTACTTCGCCAAGCCACATAGGTACATGAACATTTCCACATTTCCTTTCCAATTTACCACATGAACTGCTTTCCGAGAGCAAATGCGTTGATTATTAAAGAAAAACCCCAGTCTATCATCATAGCATTGGGGGATGCCTATGTCCAGCAGTGGACGTCTTTCGGCTGATATGATGAAGTCGCTATACGTGGCTGATAATATTTGAGGAGTTCCGTCGATTCCTCAAGGATCTCAGATTTAACACTTCATTACCATTAGTTGCTACTTCAACGGAATCATGTCAGAATCATTGATCTTTGAAGGCTAGTTATCAGCCCGCATATAGCCACTTGGGTTTTTTCTGTAATAATCAACGCATTTGCTCTCGGAAAGCAGTTCATGTGGTAAATTGGTAAGGAAATCTGGAAATCATGTACAGTCACCGACATCAACATATGATGAATCAAAAGGCCGCAAAATTATCTGACACGCTCTATAACGGCTCTAGGAATAGAGTTGTAATCAGATATTTTTGCGGCCATTGCGCCATCATATATTGATGCCGGTGACTGTACATATGTGGCTTGTCGCAGTACTGAATTGAAGTCGGTTTAAACTTTTTTTTTAAGTACATTTTAAGTAAATTATTAATTAAATCATATTAACGTTTATATTCCTGCATGGAACTAGTATAACCAGTGGTATAGCGTATGCCTATAAACACTGTTTTTCCATGGGTTTTCCCAATACCTACGGTAAATAGGTACTCATATTTTTATACGTAATTAAAGTGAATATAAACAAACCTATTTGAAGACAGTAGGTACAGGACTGTGAAATGGCCGATTGAATGCTAGTGCTAAATGTAACTTATGTAATTTAATCACAGATCTGAAAGTAAATAGAAAAAAAAAATATCGTTGATAAATTAAATTTTGTTCATATCTGTTCGCAGTTCTGGAAACTTCTTACTACAATACCGTTTTAAAATGGTAACCAAATCAAAATGAAAATGCATTTACGATTAAATCAGGACGTGAACTGGCTCAATACCGGACATGTACAATACAGGACATAGTAGGTATCGATCTTTATTCCTCGTGTAAACAATATAGAACGGTTTTCCAAAGCGCTTACATTATGTATATACGAGGTTGCATTGTTCCGGCGCTTTGTGTCAACGTACTTGCGGCGAAGCCAATCGATAGCTCGATCAGAATGTAATCTAACCGCAGTTCGAGGCAAGCAAGGGCTTTACAAACTGTATGAACATTTTTAAAAGCAAATACTGGTATCTATGCTTTTAAAAAGTAGATACCTATACACTTACGCAATACAGGTACTTAATGGTGAGCTAGCTTTAGTTTAGAAACTGATACGTCTTCTTAGAGATGGGTACGTAGCTATTTACTTCAGAACTGTGAAGCGATGCGTTAATAAATAACTTACAATTTACATGTAGTATCATGTTTAGGATGATGACTTCTTAGATTAGGTTTCATTAATACTTTTCAGAAAGCTAATCCATACCTACTTACATATAAGTAGATTCAAATCACGTAGTCCTACATCTTAACAAAGGTCATGGCATATACTTTCATCTCGCTAAGTAAATACAAATACGAGTAACTTCACCCACTTATTTTTATAAGTATGAGTAGGTAATATGAATTGCGAGCTACGAACATTTTATTATTTCTCAAGGGAATTTTATATTAAATAAGGTCCAGATAAGACTATATAGTTACTTATTGTTAGTGTTGTATCCTGTATTGTTAAGTAAACTATCTATGCTTTTTCGACAAAGATAAGGAGCATGATTCTAAAGAAAGCTGATGTATTAGGGTCAATCAACTTTTTCACCCACACTTTTTCTGTCTCCTGTGTTACTTTTTACGAACTTTCAAAGCAATCTATTTCAAACCTGTGTCTATCAATCCAATTAAAATCTGAGGCATATAGTAACTGTTGGTGTTATTATACACAATTGAGTACCTGGTTTAGAGCAGTTTCTCTAACAAACATTACAGTTCTGTATCTTGCGTTACCGGACCAAATAGTGTGGGTCCAAAAGTTGAATGGCCCATTATATAGGTCAGAGAGGAGATATTTCCTATTTTGCTATGGAACTTTCTTCACAGGAACTTGTGGGTGTGTGTAAAAAGTAAAGTGTAGGTTTTTGTTCTGTGGGTACATGAAGGTAAATGTTTTGCAACGTACTAGGTGATGATATTTTGCGCATTTAATACCAATCTACTTTCATCATCATCACCATATCAGCCGAAAGACGTCCACTGCTGGACATAGGCCTTCCCCAAAGAGTGCCACAATGGCCGGACCTACTCTACTTTGCTTAGAAGGAATAATAATTCCGTTTTATTAAACATCTTGGTCGTCTATTTAGTTGCGATAAGCATCAAGGGTACAATTTGGACGATTCAAGCCATAATTTAAAGGCTATTCAAATGTTATTAACCTAATTGTTCCGTCAAATTGATTATAATGAGGGCATCGCTAAACTTAAGTGGCAGTGGGCGGGGCACATTGCACGTAGAACCGATGGCCGTTGGGGCGCAAAGGTTCTCGAATGGCGACCACGTACCGGAAGTCGCGGCGTGGGTAGGCCCCCTACAAGGTGGACTGATGGGGTGCGTCTCACGAAATATAACAACATAATATATAATTTCATATAAATAACGTTTACAAGATACTATAATGAACGTTAGCTATAATAACAAAATCAATACTTTTATACGGAATAACGGTCAATTGACAAAATATTCATTTAATATAACGTTTTTTTATATAACACTCAAATTGACTAATTTCAGTTGGTAAAACATGCAAAACGTATAACGATCATAATACATAATATCTTTTAGTATAAGGATTATAAGATATAAGAGACATGAGATATAAATCAGAGTCCGCGGAATTAGGTAAGGGCAGCTAGAAAATTGGGGCTCGGGGGGCGTAGCCCCCCGCAGTAAAAAAACAAATCAACGATTGTATTTTTGGTAGGTTAGGTTAGCTTGTGTCCCTTAGAGCGGAAATAGGCACCCCGCGAAGCGGGGTGACGTCGACACGTTCGCGGTTAGGTTAGGTTTAGGTTAGTTTAAAATAATTGTCATACGTTTCTATAAAAAAAAATCGGTTAGGTTAGGTTTAAGGTAACATGGAGACAATTTACTTTTACCAAATGTTCAGGATCAATAAGTAAGGTAAGGTTGATTTTAAATTAGGAAGACCACATCATACATAAAAAAATATTTAATTTTAACCAACATAACATCTTTAATGTTTACTTTTCATCAAACACAAATTTGAGGCCATCGCTCTAAGAAATTCACATTCAGTATAAGTATTCAGCTGATGTGATTGTTATCTCCACTTATAATAAATCTCTAGAATCAGCCAGTTTGAAACTAAGCTATGGGTTGTCACGAATGTTCTCAGCATCCCGTGAACGGAAAAATATGAAACATTTTCTGTAGGTACATTATTATTCTAGCTACAACTTAGGATAGTTTTTATCCGACTGCGACAATTAATTAATTTTCCGAACTATACGACTTCATTAATTTTTCATTTATTATTCTTAAAGTATATCGCCGCCACATCTGTCAGCTTTGTGAAACGTCAAAATGGCGGAATTGCTTTTCCTTAATTTCACCTATTAATAATTTAAATCCCTTCTCCGATAGACCTTCACGAAACGCATACCAAGAGGTAAGGCATAAGAAATTAATCGATTCTGATATGAGAACTTATAAGCGCAAATGTCGTATTAAAGCGTAATTTCATTAAATGTATCAACAAATTCGAACAATATAAGTAACACAAATGTTTTTTTTACGGCACGCGCGCGCTCTCTTTGCGCATTCAGCCAAACCACGCAAACCAAAACTCGAAGTTCGTATATCTGCATTCCTCTCACTCGAGTAATGTTAGTGCGATAGAGATAGAGATACCCGAATATTTCGAATTCTGAAGTTCGTGGTTTAAAAGAAAATACGGATGTCGAATAGATCGAAAATAGGGATGTAAACACTGTAGACACTAAATAAAATAATCACAATGTTGTAGGTATTTTCTCGAAAAGGGACTTAAAATGAAGTCAAATGGAGAAAAAAACAACGCAAGAGGTTATTTAAGTAGTCACTAAGTTATAAGTTTTAAGAGGGGGTATGTACTGTCCCTTTTCCGCAAAACGCACCTTCGCTCGAGGATCGTGACGTTACGGTCCCGATCGTTTTCTCACTCTAATAAGCGATATTAAAAAGGTTGTAGCTTCGTAATTTTTTGAGATATTTGAACGGGTTTTTCGTTTCTTCTTTCTTTTGAAGTAATAATAAATTTTGAGTCTACTCCCCTATTTGGAAGACAAGCGGAAAGAGTACCTAATCTATATATTAAAGATGAGTCATTTGAAGAAATAGATACCTACAGAAAAAAACCGGCCAAGTGCGAGTTGGACTCGCGCACGAAGGGTTCCGTACCATCTATAAAAACGGCAAAAAAATCACCTTTGTTGTATGGGAGCCCCCCTTAAAAAATATTTTATTTTGTTTTTAGTATTTGTTGTTATAGCGGCAACAGAAATACATTATATGTGAAAATTTCAACTCTCTAGCTATCACGGTTCTTCAGATACAGCCTGGTGACAGACAGACGGACGGACGGAGGGACAGCGAAGTCTTAGTAATAGGGTCCCGTTTTACTCTTTGAGTACGGAAGCCTAAAAAACAGTACGGATTGACAGCAAAAAGTATACTAATTAGATTTATGGGAACAAAAATATAAATGCCTATGTCCTGACTGACTCACTCACTCACTCACTCATCAACTCACAGCCGAAACTACTGGGCCTAGAGAGTTGAAATTTACACCAGAACTACCTTTTACAACGTAGGCAACGGATAAGACGTAATTTTCAGAAATCATAAGGGGTTAAATAGGGGTGCAAAGTTTGTATGGGGGAAACTTGATTTTTTGAGCTAGAGACTTAAAACTTTGTATAACGATTACTTATTAGAATACGAATAAATTACTTTCAACGTTTAGGAAAATTCTGCCCCTAAGGGGGTTAGAAAGGGGTGTAAATTTTGTATGGAGGAAACTTAATTTTTAGACGAGCGACTTAAAACTTTGTAGAAAGATTACTTATTATAATACAAATAAAGTACTTTTAGCGTTTTGAAAAATTTCACCCCTAAAGGGTTGCAAAGTTTGTATGAGCGAAACTCCTTTTTGAGATAGAAGCTTAAAAGTTTTTAGAAATATTACTTATTACGATACAAATAATACGAAACAAATAAAGTATTTTTAGCGTTTTGGAAAATTCCACGCCTAAGGGGATGAAAAAGGAGTGCAATGTTGGTAAAGGGGATTTTTTGGAGCTAGAATCTGAAAACTTATTAGAAAGATTAAATAATAAAAATAAAAAAGATATGAGATTTGTAACTTCGATCTTAGCCTGTTTAGACTACTAAAATGATTTCAGCGTTTTTTGAAATTCTTCCCCCAAATTGGATTATAAGGGCATTCAAAGTTTGTATGGAGGGCAAAACATTTTAAAAGTAAGGGATTTGTAACTTCGGTTTTAGACAAAACAAACATGCTAAAATACTACAAAACTTTTTTCAGCGTTCTTTTTTAATTCATCGCCTTCTTAGGCGATGAATTAAAAAAAAACGCTAAAACGGGTTAGGTTAA
Source organism: Epinotia brunnichana (assembly GCA_963854355.1). Classification (NCBI taxonomy): domain Eukaryota; kingdom Metazoa; phylum Arthropoda; class Insecta; order Lepidoptera; family Tortricidae; genus Epinotia; species Epinotia brunnichana. The sequence continues at coordinate 14,092,198 of OY977951.1, forward strand.
AACGGGGTTCGAAGTTTGTATAGTATAGAGCAAGACATTTTTAAAGTAAGGGATTTGTAACTTCGGTTTTAGACAAAACAAACGTGCTAAAATACTACAAAACTTATTTCAGCGTTTTTTTTAATTCATCGCCTAAGAAGGTTAAAACGGGGTTCGAAGTTTGTATAGTATAGAGCAAGACATTTTTAAAGTAAGAAATATGTAACTACGGTTTCAGCCTGTTTATTATGAGGGTTCAAAGGGGGTTCTAAGTGTGTATAAAGAGCAAGCCATTTTGAAAGTAAGAGATTTGTTACTTCGGTTTTAGACTGTTTATTAAAAGACTAGGCACAAAACTAATTTTATTTTTTTAAATTTACTCCTTAAACAAAATTTTAGACGATAACATGTTAGACGCGGACGAAGTCGCGGGCAACAGCTAGTTTAAATAATTGTAGGCGTTTATACTATACGAGCATTATGCTTTTTGATGTTAGATTAATTGTATAATATATGTTTTAAATCGTAGGGGTTATGAACATTATACGCTTTAATCGTTATATCAATTGGTATTATATCTAAATAACGTTATACTTTACAAAAGTAGATATTTTGAAATTATATATTTCGTTCATTATATACAGTGAATGTTATACTAAACAAGCTTATACACAGTGAGCGTATATATTATGAATGTTATATGATGAGTTCTTATACCTCGTATTACTTACCCCCTTGGGGGAGGCCTATGTCCAGCAGTGGACGTCTGTCGGCTGATATGATGATGATGATGTGTCATCATCGCATTATTTTCAGTAGACAAATGCCCGCATGAGCAAATTTTACTCTTGTACGCAGGTAATTGTTTATTGTTTATTTATGAAGGACCTTCAACAATAAGCATACCAGTACATAATATAGCACAAGCACACATTAAAACCAAGTACCTTATTAATTACAGAAGGACACAGCATGCACCAATTAATAGTGAAAATAAAAATAAAAACAGATTACAATTAGTTTGACTCCTAACCTATTCTATGTCAGATTCAAATTTTAAATGAGATAAAAACATAAAATTTGTGCCAAGGCAGGCTACAGACCAAGTCTTGCCAGCAACCGTGGTTTTTATGAATGGGATAGTTGACGAGTGGAGATCAATACAATTCTGATGTTTCTTATAAGCCGTAAACATCCGTGACAGGGGAAAGTGTACCTTGAGGTTAGTACGATGAGTAGCTAAACTGAATAGCTTAATATTACATGCTCTAGGAATTCTAGAGGGTGCGTGGAAATTTATTTTCTGCAATAAATCTATGGGCAATCTAATGCACCGGTAACAATTCTCTTCAAAAACACAAGATCATTTATAGTTCTTCTGTCAGCCAACGATCCCATTTCAAAGTATTTAAGTCGCTCACGATAACTTCTTAACACCTTGGTTTTTTTTGCAGCTAATGCAGTAATGTTTCTTTACAGGTAGATATACTGACGTAAAACATCTAATTTCTTTTTTATTCCCGATCCATCAATGACAAGCATGAAGATGGATGACACGGGACAAACAAGCAATTGAACCAATGAGTACGTCGGAAAATCGATTAGCGCCTATATAAATAAACCTAAGGTAAAACTTGTAACGCAGTCCATTAATAATTATGAAGCTATTAGAATGAAATAATTGAATCTAAATGTTCTTTTAAAACGATTCAAATTAAGGCGACGTGAGCTTAGAAAACGGATTTTTAAAAAGTCGTAGCTCTTGTTCGGATTATAATACGGCTGCCCTAAATTTAATTAGCAATCTTGAGGCCTTTCTCGAGAGACAACAGCTATTCTAATCCTGAGTTTTTGACTTTCGCACCAAAAAAAAACCACGAATATATGTAGGTCTAAAATACACTAAAAAAATCGTAACAAATTATGCACAACAGCTAAACATATTAAAATTGGTTCTAAAAATCAGCTAAATATTTTAAAATTGGTTCTAAAAATCGGCTAAATATTTTAAAATTGGTTCTGAAATCGACAATATCATGTTTGAGGGAACTTAGCTATATTAATTTTTTATTTATTAAAACGTAGGAAAAAATAAAATTAAAATACATGATATCCGCGCTTCCGAACACGCACTTCCATCACGCTTATGCTCAGTGAGAGGGAGAGAAAACCACGAGCCTACGTCACCTAAAACCACTCATGGCGAAAATAATTACCTAAGTAAACGATTAAATTAATTGAAAAAGTTTTACCACGTTCTATCTCTTCTCCGTATTAAATTAACGTGAGCAAGTTTAAGATCATTATCAATGATAACGACGAATGTTGGTTGAAATTGAAATGTTTATATTTACCTTCATAGCTTTCCCTACGGTAATCATCATCATCATAAACTTAAGAGCCGGGCTCTTGTCGGTGGAGTAATCGCAGTTATGTTCATTTCTCTGCAACTGTTTTGAGCTCTTGATACGACCTACGGTAATAGGTAATAAAATTTAATTAAAGCATTTACCATATTTCCAGCATTTCCAATAGGTAACCAATATCTTGCTGGGTGCTAAAGTGAAATAAAAAATCAATAAGGTGCTAAACAATTGTGACGCTATTGAAGCCCACTCACGCCCAAATGTGCGTCAAACTCATTAACTTAACAAGTAACAAGCTGTCTCACTATCGAAAAAGAGTAGAGTTTCAGCCAATAGGACAGACTTCTGAACTGACGATGAACACTTATGGTGTAAATAGCTGGGATTGTATGTGTACAGATTAGATAATATTTATACAAGTCATGGATTTTTAGCTTTAACGTTTAACAATTTACATC